>OX243945.1:2560000-3836250 GCA_945859725.1 Drepana falcataria | reverse complement strand
CGTATGCTTGTTTGCATTAGTACTTCGCATTGTACCTACATCGTAAATCTTTAACGTTTTCTTAAAGATTAACGATAAACTATGGTAACATAAGCCGTGGGTGGAGACCTTGTATCCTGAAATACAGGCTTTGCCTAGTTTAGGCACCAGTCTTTCACAATACAAGATATTTTTTTTCCTTTCACTTGTCAATAATGTTCCTATGTATTTCGTAAAAAGAACAACAAAAAAACAATCTTTAATAATAATAATATCCTCACGCCTTCCCACAAGGGTCCCCGAAGGGGTAGGCAGAGGTGTATAGGTAATACCCACTCACCCACTTTCCGCCAGAGGTTTATTAGGTAAAAACAATCTAGATTAAGAATTAATGGATCTAGCTTGATATTAAATTATTTGCCAATACCCTTGTTCCAAATTTCGACATTTGTAAAAAAACGTGTGCCATCTGACTTTTCTTTGTTGCATAGATGTAATCATAGCAATTGTTTCACTTTGATAGAGATACACGCTGGTACTCCAGTGCGACGTGTAAGCCTACGCACCTCTATGGTAACTAATGTCCTTCATTGTATTGAATAATGGTGTGCGTGGGATGTAGTGTCCGCTACGTGCTCGTCACGTAATCCCCAATTAGGATCTTGTTTCTCGTGTCATCGTGACGTTTGCGTGGTGACATAACGTGAATTGAGCTCACTTTTACATATAACGCCGGGCTGATATCGACTCTATATCTGCTTTATTCCCAGCTCGCGAGCACGTGCAAAGTTATTGCATAATTAAATTGTAAAAAGGTAACTCCGCCTTTTACAATGTTTGTATGAACGAAAATCTTCGTAATAAAAGATCCGAATTGAAAATATATATTTGCACTTTTTTTTTTTATACTACAAGAGTGGCAAACAAGCATACGGCCCACCTGATAGGAAACGGTTACCGTAGCCTATTTACGCTCAAGATACCGAAGTATCACTTGCGCGTTGCCACTCTGTGTTCGGAGAGTTATAGTGTGTTGGCAGCATAAGGTTTAATCCCTCTGCTTCCAACACAATGTAACAATCCTCCCCCCTCCCCAAGGAGCTCATTACTGGAAACCTTATTCACCACGTAGAAACACAACACAATAAATTGTGTCATTTGGCTACGGACTTCTATAAGGTGGAGGTCCTGCCCCAGTCGGGCAGCTCCAAATCGAACGGGAAACCCGTTATGCCCTACCTCTCTCAAACTACTGCACTAGTTGTCTCGCCCAGCTTCGCCCGAGGGAAAAAGTTAAACTTCCTGCAATACGATCGCAGCGCCACCCATTGGGTCCAATTGTGATGTAAGCCATCCTATCTTTTAAGTTGGATCAAACTGCATACGATGTGCAAATTTGATTAAAATCGGTTCGGTAGTTTATGAGCCCATCGCGGACAAACAACGTGACACGTAATTTATATATATATTAAGAAAGATTAAGATCATAATAATGCTATTATTACAGGGAGTGGTGCAGTAGTGTTAATATACGTATAATTAAATTGAACGCATATGAAAGCATGAGGTACGGCTAGTTCTCGATTAGTCAATATCATAATCGTGTTATGTTATTTGTTTTAAAAAAATAACTCGAATATTTTTTTATATATGAAAATGTCATCGTAGCCGAATGACACTGGACTCGATTCGATAATAGCGATTTAGTTAGCTGTCACCTTTAGGACACCGTACGGTAACAAGTCTACATATACCTTAGTTACGCATGTCAAGTTTGCTTGTAATTTGCAGTAAGTACCTGAATTTATACATATAAAGTAATATACTTGCCATGTAATCGCGTGTATGGCAACATTGACATAAATGCAAAGGCAAATGTAACTTTTTATATTCTGTTCGTGAGAATGGTATGTTGGGACAGTTAGCATTTTTCACAAATAAATAATCATGTTGTCAAGTCTTTATCGGTACGTATGCCGCCCTCGACTTGCGAATCGCACACATGGTATTTAGAGTTAACCGCCAGTTCCCTTCTTATTGAAATCCTCACGCCTTGCTACAAGGGTCCCCGAAGGGGTAGGCAGAGGTGTATAGTGCCAACGTGGCAGATGGCGAGTCCATCGCCGTTACTCAAGCACGACTATACGTACGCCTTTGAATTGCTTCTCAGACGTATGCAGGTTTTCTATCGATGTTTTCCTTCACCGTAAAGCTCGTGGTGTAACTAATCACTGTACTTAAGGTCAGAAAACTCATTGGTACAGTCGGGATTCGAACTCGCGGTCTTTGTGTCATTCATTCGGAATAATTTTAGTGAATGCAGTTCTTCTTTCGCCGATTTTTCCCAAGGTAAAGTAAAAGAGATTCGCAGATAATATACCTGGACGCCGACCCGACGACCCTGTACACGCAAATGACTGAAGGCTGCGAGTGGTCCTTGTTGAACTTCCGCGACGCGTCGGCCGGCCCTCCCCTCTTCGACATATCGCTCTTGGACGTACTGCGCGGGATTAAAGTGGCCCACGATGCACGATTCTTCGACTTCCAACACTTCGATGATGAGCAGTACTTATTCTATGAGGTTCGTACTGCAATGCGAAATTAATAAAAAAATATATTTCTGGTTTAGTGGGCCTAGCTGCGAAGCTTCAGGTCACGGGTTCAATTCACGCTGAGGGTAGATATTTGTCTTGGACTGAAATATATGTACATATGTATATATCTATTTCAAAAGTAATCCTTTTATATTTAAATATTTGTATCACGAGTATTTTCGAAATTTGAGGTGTTAAAAAAAGTTTAGGAAGTCCGCATGCATACCGGACCATCATTTTGGAGAAGCAATGTTTACAGACTCTACTTACAGATCAAAACCAGAACACCTCTTTTTGCATCGGAAAGTCGGTTTTTGTTGACTTTTTTCTCATTGCTTGAATTCAGGAAGCTTTTACACTTTCTAAGTACACAGCAAAGTGGCGCTTGGTCCTAATCCGTCCTTGATCCTGGTGCGTTATAAGTCTTAAAAAGTATTCGTAATACGCTTCTACAGAAAGTAGAGAACGGTGACCTGAACTGGATCGTGCCGGGCAAGATGCTGGCGTTCTCGGGCCCCCACCACCGCTCGCGCCTCGACCGCGGCTACCCGCTGCACAGCCCCGAGCACTACCACGAGTACTTCCGCCGCCACCACGTCACCACCATCGTGCGCCTCAACAAGAAGTCCTACGACGCCCGCCAGTTCACCGCGCACGGCTTCGAGCACAGGGAATTGTTCTTCGTCGACGGATCTGTCCCCTCAGACCTGATCGTAAACAGGTTTATAAGGATATCGGAGGCTGCGAAGGGGGCCGTGGCCGTTCACTGTAAAGGTTCGTGATCCAAAATCAAAATATTTTATTCAACGTAAGGGACACAGGGAACAATAGTCAGATATTTAATATAAACTAAAGTTACCACCGTTTCCAAGAAAAAATACCTGCCAGGAGAAGAAACGGCGAAACAAACTCCCCGGTTTTGTTTTTAACATTTGTTCCCTTTTACGCAGGGGTAGGAAAGATTAAACTTACATATATAAACTCTGTACAAGGGGAGCAATTCATTGCCATGCATGGCCATCATTCAAATAATCTGGTGTTTTATAATAAGCCTTTTGAAATACTTTACTTTTAACGACAGCTTTAAATTCTATAAAAGGTAATTCAATTATTTTCCGAGGTAGCTTATTAAAAAAGATACGCTTTTTTAATAAGCTACCGAAAAATGAGTTGCTAGTTTTGTGTAATCTAGCTGTAGGAACATCTTTGTTTAACCTACTAATATTGTAAAGGGAAAATTCTGTGAGGATGTTTGTTTCTCTTTCATGCATAAAATACTGAACGGAATTTGATAAAACTTGCCACAGAAATAGATTTTTAGTTGGATTAACACATGTTCGGGTGCAAAATTTGCGGAAGGGTGTCTGTCTCGTTTCTTAACACAACTATATTATACATACGTCTTTGAATGTCATTATAAAGGTTTCATCACGAGGTTTTCTGTGAGTGTTTTTATAGTTAAAACAAATTAATGCTAGTTTAAATATGCAAATGTCCACCACAATGTGTGTGTAGCGCCTTAAGGCTACGGTAACCGCTTACTATTAGCACCTTTGAGCGATAAAACAACGAAAGAAGTGTTTCTTCTGCTTACAATTGGAATATGCATGTCAATGGTTAAATATAGAGCCGTGGTGGCCGAGTGGTTCGAGCAGTTGCCTGCGACACAAAGATCGCAAGTTCGAATCCTGACTGTACCAATGACTTTTTCTGAACTTAAGTACAGTGATTACTCACACCACGAGCTTTACGGTGAAGGAAAACATCGTGAGGAAACCGGCACACGTCTGAGAAGAAATTCAAAGGCGTATGTATAGTCGTGCTTGAGTAACGGCGATGGACTCGCCATCTGTCACGTTGGCACCTAATATACCTCGGCGGAAAGTGGGTGTGTGGGTATTACCCATACACCTCTGCCTACCCCTTCGGGGACCCTTGTGGGAAGGCGTGAGGATATTATTATTTATTATTAAATGTGTTTGTATTGGCAGCTGGTCTGGGTCGCACCGGCACGCTGATTGGGTGCTACATGATGAAGCACTACGGGTTCAGTGCGCGGGAGGCGATCGCGTGGCTGCGCGTGTGTCGCCCCGGCTCTGTCATAGGACACCAGCAGTGGTTCCTCGAGAAGTAAGTACCCGTCCATACTATGCAGTTGTGCATCTACATTGCGGGGTAGTTTTTACCCGACTAGAAAAAAGGAGGTAGTTTATTTGACCTGTACGTATGTTGTATCAATTCGAAAGAATTAAATCGTCCGAATTAGCGCATTGACAGGTGCCTTCGTTGGTTTCATATAGGCCGAGATATAATATAAATATGAATATATAATAAATTCCATCTTTCGGGAACAGTAGTTTCTTCTGATAGTAACAGTAATGCGCCTTTTCAAAATTTCATTACGATCGCTTCTATTGTTTCGGTCGGTTTAACACTTATCAGAACAGTTAGGCTTATAATGCAGTCGCAATTGAATTGTTTGTCAAATTATTTTTTTCACAAATTTTTGTTTGTCTTTTTCTTATACATTAACTGACCGTCCCACTGGTAGTACCCACCCACCCACTTTCCGCCAGAGATATATTTTAGGTGCCAACGTGACAGATGGCGAGTCCATCGCCGTTAAGCACGTCCGCCTTTGAATTGCTTCTCAGACGTATGCAGGTTTCCTCTCGATGTTTTCCTTCACCGTAAAACTAGTGGTGTGACTAATCACTCTAGGTACTTAAGTTTCAGAAAAACTCATTGGTACAGTCGGGATTCGAACTTGCGATCTTTGTGTCGTAGGCAACTACTCGAACCTCTCGGCTAATGATTTTATCATATAAAATTATCGCCCGTAAATCGACTTTACAAACCATTTTTTTTTATATCCGTGTAGCATCCAAGCCCGCATGCACGCGGAGGGAGAGGCATACCGACGACGTCACAACATCACATCATTCCCGGTGTGCTCGCGAGGCATCTACTGTAGCTTGCCAGAGCCTAGCGTGCCTGCTGACAAACCAGTATCGCTGCAGACCATATTGCACGCCAATAAGAACTCTAATAAGGTAATGGTACGGTGCAATTTTCTTTTACTACATTTTCTAATATTACCTCAGTAAATGGGATAGTTAAAAACACATTCTAAGTAGACAAATTATTTACCTTATGTTCGCATAAAATTTTGCTATAACGTCAATGGTATACATGTTTTATAACTATGTTTATAACTATGTTTATAACTATGTTTATAACTATGTTTATAACTATGTTTATAACTATGTTTATAACTATGTTTATAACTATGTTTATAACTATGTTTATAACTATGTTTATAACTATGTTTATAACTATGTTTATAACTATGTTTATAACTATGTTTATAACTATGTTTATAACTATGTTTATAACTATGTTTAGAACTATGTTTATAACTATGTTCATAACTATGTTTATAACTATGTTTATAACTATGTTTATAACTATGTTTATAACTATTTTTATAACTTTGTTTATAACTATGTTTAAAACTATGTTTATAACTATGTTTTTATTTTTTTATACTAATATACCTCTGGCGGAAAGTGGGTGTGTGGGTATTACCTATACACCTCTGCCTACCCCTTCGGGGAACCTTGTGGGAAGGCGTGAGGATATATTATTATATATTATATTATATTATTTTATTTTTTTATCTTAAATACAGGTACAATCTCATACGCCGCGTGGCTATCTCTTAGATCTTTAATTGACTTATGAATCTTAATCTTGGTTTTCCTCTGCCCTTTCTTTTAAGCATATTTTGTAAGAAGAAATCATGTTACATAGAGACGTCATTAAACAACTATTTGAATAATATATATAATAATAATAATATAATATATATCCTCACGCCTTCCCACAAGGGTCCCCGAAGGGGTAGGCAGAGGTGTATAGGTAATACCCACACACCCACTTTCCGCCAGAGGTATATTAGGTGCCAACGTGACAGATGGCGAGTCCATCGCCGTTACTCCAGCACGACTATACATACGCCTTTGAATTTCTTCTCAGACGTATGCAGGTTTCCTCTCGATGTTTTCCTTCACCGTTAAGCTCGTGGTGTGACTAATCACTGTACTTAAGTTCAGAAAAACTCATTGGTACAGTCGGGATTCGAACTTGCGACCTTTGCGTCGCAGGCAACTGCTGGAACCACTCGGCCACCACGGCTTATATATATATATATATATATATAATAATAATATCTTATCTTATATATTATATGTTAGTATTAGGTCCATATCCTATGCGTCCCAACATGTTCTTGGCCTTCCACATCTGCTCCTTACATACTTAAATTAACATTCGCTTGTATTCCATTCCAGCTGGACAACGCCAACGTGCTTAATGCCAACGAGACAGACGCCGAGAACAACGTGACGTCAGTAATCGGCAAGTACAAGACGACGCCGACCCCCTCGCTGCCTACCAAGACGGTGTTCACGCCCAAGATGAACTACATGCTGCCCACTAACAACATTAGAAACGCCAGCAATACTAACCTGAAGCAGCAACCCAGGCTCATCAACTCCCCGCTCAAATCCCACTACGCATCCAAGACATCAACCTTCCCGCCAACACGAAGTGCCAACTCCCAAGCCAACAAGTTGGTCGCCAACAAACCGTTCACAGGTAAAAGCAGCTTTCACGGCCAACGAGCCAACCTCGCCCGTCCCACTCTCGCTTATACGTTCACAAGGAAAACGGTTGTTAACAAAATATCGTCCAATGAAACTTCAGTTGCCAATACTCTAAGCAATGTAAATTCAACCTTATCGGCTCTCACAGAGAACTGCCATTTGAACGGCAAACGTATACCGTCAGAGCCCAATTTGAAAAACGTAACGCAAACCAAAAGCACGGTGAGTAACGTGAACACGCGAAAGAAACTTATTGTAATGTCCAACTCAAATTCTCGCAAGAAACTTCCAAAAAGCACCCTTCCGAAAAGCGGCCTGGAGTCCAGCCAGGAGCTGTCTTCCAGTGACACCAATGTCACCAACATATCCGCGGACTCGCTTGAGACGCCGTTCAGATTCAGGCGGAAACGAGACAAATCCAGCAGTCCCGAGCCAATGGACTGCCTCTCCAACTCGGTCATCACTGCCGATGTGACCCCCGATAACTTCGAGGAGACAAATAACTCGCAGGGAAATAAATTGTATAAGATTAAAGCGCTGCGGAAGAAATGCCCAGCGTTTGGCGTCAGTTTACTAAAGAAAGATGGCGTACAGACGCGCTCGAGTAGTTGCGCCAGCGCTACTGTCAAAAAGAAATGATGCTCGTGAATCGAGTCAAATAATCGAAGAATTTAATCGATTAACCGTTTCTATGAATGTTGTTTAATAATGTGCTTAGGACTTTGTCGTGTTGTCAATGCGTTGATCAGTGTGTTTAGGTGTTTTTTTTCTGTTAATCGACTGACCTTTTTTAATTGAACTCATATCAAATTACACTGGGCTAATGTTACATTTGTAAACACACCGATCAATGAACTCGATGTTTAAATAGTTGTGAATGTGACAACTTTTGTGTTTCTATGATCTTATTAAATAGAATTAAGATAAAATCGGCTTATTTGGTTGAGTTGCCAAGATTTATATATGTCTATATATTTTTATATTGTTATTATTGTTTTCAATTTGTTTATTGTAATAGTATTTAACAGTTGACGTATTAATATGTTTATTTTTAAAGGGCTTATTTGTGCAAATGTTCATAATTCGGACGGTAGACGAAACTTTTCATCAACGTAGTTGTAAGGAAAAATATTTTGGTAGGTTATTCATTTTACAAAGCGAAAGTAAATGAAGGAAGAGGCAGAGGTAGACCACGTTCCAACTAACTGGATGAATTCGATCCGACACTCAAGATTGGGGACGTCAAGAGTTCTCTAAGCCGGCGAGCTTGTATGAAGCGGCTTTATGAATGTGGATGAAGGAACTGGCGTTCTACTCCCTGCCTACCCTTAAAGGATGCGCGATGATATGTAGGTATTTATGTTAATATGTATGTGATTGTGAAATGCCATTTTGTTTAGCTTTTATTGAGCTTCCTGTGACTAATCTTTGAGTTAACAATATGTTACAAATACCTTAAATGTTATAAATAATAAGAAAGTTACTTTTTGCTTATTATAAGTATTTTTGTTGTGCTTACTGTGAATTAAGATTTTTTAAAACATTGTAATTATTAAAATCCATAGTGCTGTATATACTAAATTGACAGTGAACAGAATAGTACAGGGGACCCCCGGTATTGCCTCCTGCAATCCGACTCATACAACCTATTTCAGAAAATGTTCACTAATGCATAATAGAACTTCGTATTTTCAGAGCCGTGGTGGCCGAGTGGTTCGAGCAGTTGCCTGCGACGCAAAGGTCGCAAGGTCGAATCCCGACTGTACCAATGAGTTTTTATGAACTTAAGTACAGTGATTAGTCACACCACGAGCTTTACGGTGAAGGAAAACATCGAGAGGAAACCTGCATACGTCTGAGAAGAAATTCAAAGGCAACAAAAAGACTGCAAGTTCGAATCCCGACGGTACCAATGAGTTTTTCCGAGTACAATTTATAGTGATTAGTCACGAGCTTTACGATGTAGGAGATCTCTCCTATTCAAACGTAGACACGTTTGAGAAGAAATTCAAAAACGTATGTATAGTCGTGCTTGAGTAACGGCGATGGACTCGCCATCTGTCACGTTGGCACCTAATATACCTCTGGCGGTAAGTGGGTGTGTGGGTATTACCTATACACCTCTGCCTACCTTGTCGGAAGACGTGAGGATATATTATTATTTATTTTCACGCCTTCCCGCCGGAAATATTTTCTAGGTGCCAGATGGCGAGTCCATCGCCGTTACTCAAGCACGACTATACATACGTTTTTTAATTTCTTCTCAAACGTGTAGCTCGTGACTAATCACTATAAATTGTACTCGGAAAAACTCATTGGTACCGTCGGGATTCGAACTTGCAGGCTTTTTGTTGTAGGCAACTATTCGAACGACCGGCCGCCTTTATTCTTTCAGGTTGTAATTAATTTGTTATCTGTCAGATTACAAAGTACACTTTTTCATAAAATTATACCGGTCTATATTGGGTCTACTGTATTGTTTAATCGGAAAAAAATCGATAGTCCGACAAAAAGTTTTTCGGGTTATGGGGTCCACTGTACTTGCACGACCAACTTTTGGTCGCCCTAATCAATCTATTCCTTATCTATATGTTAGTATATATATTATCTATGATATTAACTAATTTGTGTGCCTTCTATATACATTATTATTTACATCAATACATGGTCAGCTTACTTATCGATATAATCTACAAGATACATTATAACAGAGTATTGTATTTTAATTAATTAATTATTCATATTAATTTTGTGCAATGTGTTTCTAGCATAAGTGTGTACATTGATTTATCTATATATGGAGTATTGTGCGGACTTTTATGTTAGGTATGCAGTCATACATGCAAAGCTATTTGTCGACCCGTCCAATAATATGGATATCGATAAACTATCGATATCGATAAAAATTCAGTGCGAATAGTGTCACGGTAAGTGATATCAATTCTCAAGCCATAGAGCCTACGCAATGGTAAGCGGATACCGCTTATTATGGTCGTGAGCCGACCAAATTACCAATTTATTGGTTAATAAATAATGCTGTTATATATTTGGGTGCAAACCCTAATCTGTCTTGTTTTGGTATCTTTTAATGAATCTAATATTTGCGAAATTATGTGTTTGAAGTGTAGTTCAACGGCGCTACGAAATATATATATATATAGAGTGGCTGTTCAGTCTGGTACAACCTGTATATGCAGTTCTGTGTGCAATGAGTTGCAATTAGCAATTTACTTATTTACAAAGTATTTGTGTGTCTACCCAATGAAATTCTTAGCGTACTGATGTTGATGTTACTCGTAGATGATATATTTAGGACTAAAGTAAGTAAAAGGAAAACTTATTTGACATACACTCTGTATAGTCGATGTGAAATACTTTTATAGAGAAATATACATACGTTTGGTAAAATATATTGGTCTGTAAATTTATATGTGTTTAGAGCAAATATTGTCTATAGCGAACATAGTGATTTCTAAATGTATTTTTCATTTAAAATTGAATGTATTTAATAGTCAAAGCTTAATGTATATTTACATTCGATGTCTTGCCAATTTAACTTTGAAGATAAATCGTTGTGTGTTTGTACAACTGTGCTATTAAAGTACTATACCGCGCTATTTAAGAATTACTATATACTTTTTATTACCATTGAGGTGGTAAACAAGCATGCGACCCGCCTGACAGTAAGCGGTTATCGTCGCCTAAAAACGCTTGCAACACCAAGGGTATCATCGCTCTGGCATTGCCGCCCCTGCAGCAATTTCACTTCCTTGAAGAACTTCATGCTGTACTCTCCAGGGAAAACCTTAATGAGGAGTTCATTCCACAGCCTGAAAAGGAGAAGCATTTTCCTTGTCTTTCAAGCTGTGTATGAGCGAGATATATTTCGGTAATTCTTCAATAGCGTTTGATTGGTTTTAATCTGATCGTTTACGGTAACACATCTAACGTCATTATGTTCGTACTAATGTTAATAAGTGTAAGTTTGTCCTGAAGGGTATGATAAGCACGAAAAGCGTCCCGGGTACTTGTAAGAATTTGAAGGCATTTTAATGTTGAATTTTGTGGAATACTGTTTTCACACGTTTCTAAGAATCTATACATTATTTTAGCCAAGCAGATGTAGTAGTGGGCCTAAGCCATAGATTATATCCAACGCCTAAAACAGTTTGTACGCAACTGTTCGAATTTAGTGTCATATCAGATTTGTACTCGCTATGCTGTGGAAAAGTTCTGTCCGTGACTGTACTAACGGTCGCGTTTGCTCTATTGTTTTATTCGTATTTCTTGGTTGTTCTGTGGTCTATGTTTTTCTTTTATTAATTTGCCTTATGAGTTAGTTCTTATGTATATCTTTGTTGTGGATGAATTAAGTGAATGAAGCTATCAAAATTCATTTGGAGCTTTTTTGTGTGAATAAATTTTCATTTATTTATGGAATAGCTTCTGTATTAAATATGTTACACATGGTCCCTTATAGGAAAGTATGTATGTATTTAAGAGTCAACGTTTTAATTGTATTTTTTTATAATTGTGTTGCAGCTTGACAATATATTTTTTACAGTCTGTAGCAGTACAGCTGCTGCAATGTACTGCCAATCCCATTCAGCTGTATTTAGTGTCAACATTAAATAAGGATTGGAAGAGGCGTTGGGAATCGTACACAGTTTCGACCATAGATGAAATATGAATTGGGCAATCTGTGTAAAGCGAAGGGCAGCTCGAATCAATGATAAACCATGTCATATCGTAAGAAAGTTTGTTATTGTGGTGTTGTATTTATTTGTTTTAGAAGTGGCAGTCTATTTGAGTATTTTTTTGTTTAAATATATCTTACATATTTTTTACGTGCGGTGAAACAATATTTGCGATACCTATTAATAATAACTTAATAAAAGTTTATTTTCCACAAAAAACTTTTGATAAAATATAAGTGAAAGGAATATAATTCAGTTTATAATATACTAGCTGTGCCCGCGACTTCGTCGACGTGGACCGCTTTTTATCTTTCGTAAAAATTTTTTTTTTTTTCAATAAAAAGTATCCTATGTTACTTCTAATACCTCCAAGAATATGTGTACAAAGTTTTATGATGATCAGTTTCGTAGTTTTTACGTGAAAATCCTTATATATTAATATAAGGATATCAAGTTTAGAGACAGCTGGTGCCTACTCTTTCTGTCTACTCTGCGAGGGACTTATTGATGATATGCATGTATTTCAGTCCGACAATCAATTTGATAATATTAAATATATTAATGTTTTCCTGGCTACCTTTGTATGGTTGAAATATATAAATATATATTTAATATATATAGAGAGATGTTGTTTGCGTTTACATTGCGTGCTTATTTCTCTTTCACAAATCTGTTATGTCGTTCGTTTCAAAGCTTATATTTGTTTGTTTTTTTAAGTTTCTATTGTAACATCTGGAACTGATAACTTTATGGTTTATTGACATTATTGTGTATGTTCTCTATGGGTTTAACAAAATTGAATAACAATAATAAAATGAGATAACATAATAATATTTAAGTGCACGAGAAATCATGTATTATATACGTTTTTTTATTAAATATTGATTATGACATGAAATGTATAAATCGAAATTGATTAAAATTTGATTATATTTACATAATGCAAATTAGGTATAGAAAAAAAGACCCCAATAAAAAGTTGGATTTTAAGGATCGGCATCGTCACTGAATAAACTAGTGATATTAAACCTTGCAGTTATACACACAGAGTCGATATTAAATGGTGTCACCGAATTCTCATCGATAGATCTGCATAGTTAGCAACCTTACGCCCCAGTCGGTGTCCGGGCAGATTACGTTCATATTTCGTTTAAGCAGTTATGTCAAATAATTTGACAGCTTGTGACAGTCGCTTCGTGTGAAGATTTGGTGGCGTAGTTACTAACCGTAAGGTTCAATGTCGGCAAATAGGGGGTACGACGATGTCGATCCGTCTATTGTATGTAAGTCTTATATGTTGGATCGTCGGGAGGATTGGACCAGGGGACCAGGCGTAATAGCGATACGTGTACATTGTCTGTCATCTGTTGTTTAGATATAGGGTATAATGATGTGATGCGGAGATCTAATCAATAACTGCACTCTCGAATAAGTGTATTAATGTGGTGACACATTAGCGGGTGTACACGCTTGTGCTTAATACAATTAAAAATATATATTCCAATTATGTTTTGTCTTTTATTTGAAGCCTTTTTTATGACACAATAGCGATGTTGCCATGTTGAGGTATGAGGGAGGGAAAAACATATGTTTTATCATCAAGCAAAGCTATGCTTGAAACAAGGCTACGTACTCGTCACCTGTCATGTTAGCACCTACACCAGCCGTTGCGGAAACGCGGCGTAGAATGGAATATTATTTTCCATTTTCAAAAGTAGTATTTTTGAGTTCTACCGGTAGTTATAATTTATTTAGGTATAACAAGACTTAAATCTAGTTTCCTAGTCTTGAAGACACAATCGCCATCTGTCACATTGACATTTAACTCCGGTTAACAGTGGACCTACCTCGCCCCCTAATGGAATATTAAATATAAATAAAAATATAATATATATAAATAAAACACGCAATTATATAAATAAGTATAATATTATATCTTCATAATGGTAACTATCCTGTCACGTGATAGCTAAAAGTCGTATTGTGAGACGATCACGACAAGCCTGGCCACGGCACTGCCGGCGAACTGTCCGCGTGAGTACAGAGACATGGAGAGCTCCAACTCGGCGACCTGCGGGCCCTCCAGCGAGCACAGCAGCGACACCACGCAGATGTTGCCGCTCGGCCGCATGCTGTAACACACGGCCCGCTATACTAACATGCTTGTGTCACAGTGCACGCGTCGGCAAAGCGATGGCTGCAACAAAGCTCGCTGGGCCCAGTCGATACAGCTGCGTTGAATGTATGTATTGTATTTATTTATATTAATTTCTCTCTTACAATTCAGTTACCAATACAGTTTGAACCAATGCGATAGTGTAGACAATATCTGTATACTAATATTATAAAGAGGAAAGATTTGTATGTAAGTATGTTTGTAACGAATTGGCTCAAAAAGTACTGGACCGATTTGATAAATTCTTTCACCATTGGAAAGCTACATTCACCCTGACAAAGGCTATATTTTCTTTTATAAAAAAAATATGTCCACCTGTGCGAAGCCGGGACGGACTGCTAGTATGTATGTATATATAGGCCATCATCATGTTACTTCACAACGGGTTCGTGTGGCACTTGCCCGCGGAACACTACTACGAAGCACGTCGCACTCGCACCACGAACGCCTTACAATTGACGTTGCGGTGCGACTCTAGCAACTGCACCATAGTATAAAGAAGAGAAGTAGGTTATCTTCATACAAACGCACCGCGCGCGGCTTGTATGTGTGCGCTATTGTATCTATGTGTCGACGCACGCACACTTTAACAAAATGTCGACCCGTTTCTCAGTGCGCCAGTCGGGGCTAACACTGCACAAGGTTCGCGCGCGCGTCACCGCTTTTCGGCACCGCTAAATGATTTATTCATCAATATCATCATCAAAATGTTTGTAAAAAGAAGAACGTATTGCTGTGTGTTTGGGTGTCTTAATAATTCATCGATTCCAGACCTGTCTCTGTTCAGATTACCTATTGAACAGGAAAGGTAAGTTAGTCACTTATTCTAGCATAATATAATTTTACTTGATGATGAGATACCTACGTACTTACATATTTTTTGTTTGTATTAGTTTTCTATCACACAGGAAGTAGGTATGTAGGCCTAATTTCCTACTAGAATGTATTAGGTACTTTTGATCTGGCAATTGGTTTGCCGCTATTTCTTTGTTTACGTTTAGTTATGCCGATTTCTCAGTATTGTAGGTATAGTAACTAAGTACCTACCTACTTACAGAAAATCGTAATTCAAAATAAGTATGTACGAGTACCTAATTGACTAATAGTAAATCAAATACATATAAAACAAAGTTCGAATCATAACAACAAATTCGATTATAGTCTAAGAGACAGTCGTTAGTTTTTAATGTTGTTTTTATTTCTTTTAATGATAATATTTCATTCACTTTATTCATTTTTTATTATAGATACCTAATTGCCGCTGTTCATGCGGTTGCTAGCGAAGCGCGAACAGCCGCGCCTAATATTTAGCTACAAGTGACAACCCTAAGACAGTAGGCAATTATATCGCGAATTGGGCCGGAGATAGCCTACTCCCTCTTCTTTATACTATGACTGCACTCTCGTTCTGTACCTCAGCTTCCGGTAAACGAACTCCACTATGACTTCCACCCTTATAGTGTAAAGTAGGCGGGAGATATAGACTGGAGTATTCGGCTATGTTGCACGCTGCATTTGATTGTTATAAATTCTCGACTCTCGTATGATAGGAGTTAAACTGAGTGACAGGATAAGAAATAGTGAGATAAGGAAACGTTGTGGTCTGAAAGAAGATGTAGTGACAATAATTGAGAAAGGTATGCTGAGATGGTTTGGCCATGTCGAGAGAATAAATGAAGAACGATTGACGAAGAAAGTGTATAAGGCGAGTGTGAATGAAAGTGTTGGAACGGGTAGACCTAGACGGACGTTTCTAGACCAAATTAGGGACGTCTTGAAAAAAGGTCAGGTCAAGAGTACCCTAAACCGAAGAGCATGTATGAAGAGAATAATGAAAGTGGACGAAGCGAAAGAAGTATGTAAGGATCGTAGCAAGTGGAAAGAAGTGGTCTCGCGTGGCGTCTGGCGTGATTATATGTATGTATGTAAATTCTCGACCCTTAGCATTCGTGGTTCATTATGGATTTAATCCTACGCCCTATTCTCTAATTTGATTCAGCCGTTCTGGTGTGATTCAGTAACAAACTTCATCGATTCACGGAAATTTTCAGAATTATAATAAAAACAAATACTACAAAAAAGAGAATTACAATAGGAAGAGAATTAGAAATACTCACTCGAAGCACCTAAGTTCGGCTGGCTTAGTGCCCGCGGAGGCTTGTACGTCAACCATCCGCATCTCGAAGCTCACCACAGACTCGCGCCAAGAGGGACCGTGCATCGTGAATAAATCCACCTTAGGATGTAAACATAAACAAATCGCTCACATTCTTACTAAGTCACAATAAATATTTGGAGGACTTCGCGCTATTAAATAATAAATCAATTACGATGTAAAAATGCAGGAAAAAAAAAGTATTTTTATTGTATCTGCAACCCTACAATACGACTACCTTAGGCTATGTATCGATATAGCACGCGATCGTACGGTACATAAGCTCTCAGTCTATGGCGAATGTAGCTCTATTTATTAACGCTTGCACTAGTGCATAACATTCTATACATTTTGCCATATCCTTTTTGGGGTAGTCAGAGAGCGTCGGTTTTCTACAAACTTCTTTCGCTTCATCTACTTTCATCAGACTTCATACATACATTGTTATTAACATTTATTATGCAAATTTTAATGGATAAATAGCACGAGTAATAGATGGATAAATACTTTACTTAGTAATTTTTTACTTGGGGCTACATTTGGTCGGCAACGCGCGAGCGATACCTATGGTGTTCTAGCGCTAATAGGTGGCGGTATCCGCTTACCATCAAGCGCACCACATATTTGTTTGCCGGTACAAAAAAATTACATAGTTTGTGGACTTACGCTGCCTGAGGGTAGATAGATGTTGGCTACGAAGGTGATGAAGTTGTAGCTGTACGCGCTGGGCTGCTGCAGGCACGTCCAGTCCCCCACTGGGCACGTGCGCCGCGTGCGCGTGCAGCGACTGTCACACCCGGATCTCTCATCATCTCTTATCTCATCAGACATCATCGGACTGATATTTGTATGAAGCTGTCAGAAGCAAAGAAATGCTCCTCCGCAGAACGTGATCAAGGAGAAATCTAGACAGTGTTCTCCTGATAATCTCAGGGGCACTATTGTGTCTACTGAGGCTACCAAAGGATAAAGATGTGGATTTTTCTGACAATTTCGAAGGAAAAATACATCAGACTTTTTATAGACACTTCCAATCGGTAATAAAAATAAAATAAAAATCATTTATTTCAGATGAAAGTTCATAATGTGTTAGTGAATAGAATCTTAAACATTCTTCCGTGTGTATATTCTTTATGATCAGGAATCAGTGAAACTTCATTGACAGTTAATTACCTCATTTATAAGCAACCAACATGCTAAATGTATCAAAGTAAAATGGATCATGACATGCCTTATTGTGATGAGCTATCACAAAAAGGTTAGGTACTGAGTAGCATCTACTGGTGCTAGTAAAGCTGCCCCTCTAAACGAAATCCCTTTCTTTTGCACTCACGCTATCCACTGTGTGGCAATGACATTAGTTGCAAAAAAGTTATGTCATTGGCATTCAATAGATACCTAGTGTGAGCGTGAAAAGATGTCTAGGGGTGATTGAGCCGTCGCAATAAGATAAGCAATTGTACTGACTGTTTGCCCTCGAGGTGGTACCCGGGTGGGCAGTCGATGTGGTGGCAGTGGTAGCCGCCGCGCGTGTTCTGGCACACGGTGCCCGGGTCGCCTGCGCCGGCGCAGCTCGCCGTGCCCACCTCACACTCGTCTATATCTGTTCACAAACCACAAGGGTATAATTCTCAGTACACATTATCACTTTAACTATTGAACGAATGAATCAATTTAAACTTCACTCAAACTTAGGCCGGTTTCGGAATTTACTTAAAAAAACTCATTGGTACAGGCTCCAAGCGTCTAGGTACAAAAAGATATCATGTCATAGTTTAGTCAGCTGCTGCAACGTCTCCAAGTTATAAAGGTGGGGCACGTCTTTCGTACATAACGATGTTCTTAATGGTTCTGTCAGCTTCTTAGGAATCTCACAGGGACAGCTATCACTCACCTATGCAGCCTCTGGAGTCCTCCGCCAGCCGATAGCCCGGAGGGCAGGCGCAGCGGTAACTTCCTGGTTCGTTGATGCACTCCCCGCCGCAGATACTGCCGCGATGACGCACCGAAGACCACTCCTCGCACTCATTCACATCCACACATGTTCTAAGAAAAAGAGAACAATCACTCAACCCTGGATCATGAATTATTTTGAAGTGGTGTAAAAACAATCCTCACGTCTTCCCACAAGGATCCCCGAAGGGGTAGGTTATACCCACACACCTACGCCCGCCTATATTTATGCCGTTATCATCACAATTATTTCCGCCATGAGATGCCCATTGATGGTCTTACTAAGAGCTCCCGGTCTAAGAACGCCAAGACTGGTCTGTTCTCTGTTAGCCTATTATTATAACTCGGTTCTGTGTTAGCCTATTTCAAGTGTATTTCGATGGTCGACATTCTTAAAGATACATGATGACTTGTGAATTCATCAGCCAAGGCTTCAATATGTCGCCCGGAGCATGCCCCCTAGATCCGGGCTGACTTCACAGAATATAACAAAAGAGTATCCAACATATTTCAAAGCGAAAGATTTGAGTTTCGTGTGAAGCCAAAAATCTTTACGAGATAATGGTTTGGAAGCTAGAGATAATTACTTATTGTCGCTTTCCAGACGGAACCCTCGCTTGCAGTAGCAGCGGTAGCTACCCCAAGCGTTGGCACAGCCATGCTGGCAGACGTGCGGCGTCTCGGTGCACTCGTCCACATCCACGCAAACTTTGTCATTCGACGCCGCGTTGCGGAACCCTTCGCCGCAGACGCATTGGTACGAGCCTGGTGTGTTCACACACTTGGCTATGTATGAGCACGGCTGTAAACAATAGAACCATGAGCTAGAATACAGCATTGAGTCGGTACAGTAATGTTGGGATATGGTGACCGAATGGTTTAACTAGTATCAAGCAAGTTAGGATTGCAGTTCCAAGCATCAGTGGTTTTCCACCAAGGAGTTTTCTGAACTTATGTATTCTCTAACTATGTCCTAAAAGGACGCTTTTATCACATCACTAGTTTTACGGTGAAAACGTCGTCCTGCCTACGAATGGCAAGAAATTCAAGGATATGGTATATTACAGTTGTGCCTTCGTTTGTGGTTTGGAAGTACTATTAACCACCTTTCAGTTATTATTTAACTATATGTACATAACGTGTATTTTCGTTTCAAAACTGGCATAAAAGTACTCACATTGCCAAGGACACACTCATCGATGTCCTCGCATCCGTTCTGCCCCACGAGCTTGTGCCCCGTGGGGCACTGGCACGAGTAGCCCCCATAGAAGTTCTCGCACTTCTGCATGGGACCACAATCTGACGTGTTTCTAGCGCACTCGTCGATATCTGGGAATTAACAATGTACAGTTTGACCATCTAGAGCCGTCCTGGTATCGGCCGGATGCAAGGGTCTGGTTATACCAGAAATCTTACACTCACCAAAACATCGCTTATCGGGTGTCAGCTTGTAGCCCCAGGGGCATGAGGAGACGACTGCCCCTACGCCGGGAGTGCGCGAGAAGGTGGGCCTCGGCGACCACGGCCCCCGCTGCCCGTACTGGGCCCCCACCGTGATCACGTTACCGTTACCGTCGCTACTGGGAGTACTGGCCGTAGATGCACGCGTCGGGGGGGATGGAGCTAAGATTGTAGAGGTTTTTGGTATTAGTAAAGCTTTAATTTAACCAGTCCAGCACACAGCACGCCGAAGCCGAAGTCCGTAACCTTGCAGTTTGCTTAGCACTTATAAAATCCTTGACTGGGAGGCCTTGGTTCTGCCATATTCGGATAAGCATAAGATAAGCATAAAATATGATCACACCATTAATGTGGTAACTCAAAAATAATCAACAACCTCCGGCAACCTCCTTGTTACTAACGTTTTAGTATCATTGTGCAATGGCAGGACACATTTTCTGAAAAGTAAATGAGCACTTTAACTTTAAACTACTACTACTAACTTCTATTAAAAGTGTTAAACCTTATTTTTTTTCAACATACATTTAAGAACTTTGTCGATGTCTCCGATCTTTCCAACCAGCGCCCAGCGCAATAATTTGACCTCTAATCGTCATAGTTTATTCTTTGATCCGACCAATCTTTACCATAAGAACCGTGGATTTTCGTAATATTATAATCGGTGCTAGGTGAGTTCAATAATGAAATAAGCTTACTGTATTCATAGGTGGGTAGGTCACCACCGGCGCGGCACCGCCTGCCACACACGCAGCGAAAGCCGCCCTGCACGTTGACGCAGTCCTCGTTAGGAGCGCATGTCGCCACACTGGTGGCGCACTCGTCAATGTCTACCAGATAAGAGGGATGCCATTACTTTCTGAACGTTATAAGAACGCATGAAGACGAACAAACGAACATTCTATACTTTATTATTTCCAATTCTATACCTTTATGACTTATCCCAAAGTATGGGAACTATACAATGATTTACATACGAAACCTGAGAAATCCATAATGATCGTACAAATATTCGTATTCATAATCGGGAAGCTAACCCACGACCCCAAGCTTCGCAGTCAGAGCTCAGATCACTAGACCACGATTATCAGATTAATTTTAGCAGCAATATATCATCATAGCAGGAATCTTCTCAAGGGTGAAGATAGGACAAGCACATAGCCTTTAAATTAGACATTCCGGTTCGTCCTACACGAGGTTCTTAAAGGTCGCCAATGCGCAGCTCTGATAGCAAAGGTAGCTATGGATTTAATGCTTATATTTCTAAATAACGAATCTCAGAAAGTTATAAACCAAGCTTACCAACACACCTGCCGATACTGCTCTCGTAAGTGTAGCCAAGTTCGCAGGAGCTAGGGTTGTACCGGTGGCCGCGTGGTCCCGCTGGGGTGTACGGCCATTCTGGGCTTGCTACTGCAATTTTATTAATAAAGATGCAAACAATCCTGCCATTCGCATGATGATAAGTGGTTATATATTTTTCCTTTACGCTTACGCATGGGTCACTGAATGGAGATGTGATACATAGTTTTCGTCTGATTAATATTAAAGTTTAAACGTAACATAATCTCTCAAACAGCAGATATAATAAATATGTCCTTACCAGGTTAATGAGTCATCCCTCAACTGCGATATTTTAAAGTATCTTGAATAACTTAATCACTTTAGGAAGTGACAAAGTGAAATACACATTGCAGAAAAAAAGTCAAAGCTCACGATTCCAATCAACATACTGATAGGTATCATATATGTTCCTTGATACATACATACTGGCTTTAACAAAAAACTATTGTCCAATTATAAAAATCCATACAAAATACAAATGAAATGTATTGATATACAAATATCTGAACCCTGGGAAGTGCACCACACGCGCATGCTTAGTCTTTATACAAGTTTTCAACTCACCAGCATAGCTCTCAGTTGTGGTGGTACTTGTACTACTATAAGTGTTAGTCTTAGGCGTGGTGGTACTAGAAGTGGTGGTCCTAGGAGTGGTCCTAGGAGTGGTCCTGGGAGTGGTCCTAGGAGTAGTACTAGTCGTTCTTGGAGTAGTTCTACTAGTGGTGGTTGGAGTGGGAGCGACAGCGCACCAGCCGTCGGCATCCCTCACGAAACCATGCATGCAGTCGCAGGAGTACCCGCCTCGATGGTTAAAGCATACTTCCAGATTACTGCAAATGTGACGTCCAGTCTCGCACTCATTCACATCTGAATCATAGAAAAAAAAACAAATAGTTTAACACAGTAAATACGACTCTGAATAGAAAGTGGCTGTAAATATTAGATATGGTAGCGGCAACCACATGAACCACTCAGCCACCAAGGCTCTCAGATTTTGGCTTATTGGAGACAAGATGTTGCTTACCATTCTCACACATTATTCAATACAAATTATTTATAATTTAAATATAATTAGTAATCATGGTATCATGTAAATTTTTAGTATAGGTAAAACATACCGACACAATTCCCATATTGGTCTTTTTCAAATCCATTCATGCAGTGCACTTCCTCAGGGTTGAAGGGAACAGTATCGATTTCATTGTCTGACGATTTTGGCTCTTTTGGAGATGTTTCTGATGATGGCAATGGTACTTCCGACCTTCGTGGAGATTCTGTCCTCCGGGAAGCCGTCTCAGGTCTTCTGGACGTATTTTCAGGTCTTCTCGGTGAATTATCAGAATATTCCGGTTGCCTTGCATTATAGTCCGGTATTCGAGGAGACTCATCTCTACTGGAGTCTGGCGAAGACGGAGAATCATCCGGTCTCGTTTGATTGTATCTACGCGGAGGATGCTCGGGCCATATAGGTGAATATTCAGGTCTTCTCGAAGATTCCGTTGTGGGCTGCCTACTTGAATATACAGGTACTCTTGAACTGTCTGTTCTTGGCGTTGTTTCAGGCCTGGTGGGTCGAGGCTCTCTCTCATTTGGTCTTCTCGGATCCTCGCCCCTGTTTGAGTTTGGATCTTCTCCTGGTCTAATTGGCGAATGTTCCGGTTTTCTGGTTGTGGTTGATGTGGTGTAGTACCGGGAAATGTCTGGGTAGCGTCTAGTCGGTCGGGGTGTGGTTGTGGTCGATGTTGATGTGGTAGTCGGTCTTCTGGTTGTGGTCGTTGTAGTAGATGTCGTGGGAGGTGGTGTCGGACGAGCCGGTGGTCGAGTTGGTGGTGGCGGCTCTGGTCTTCTTTCTTCGTCAGTTGAATTCTCCTCTCTGAATACATAATAAAATCTACGTATGAAAGCTTATAAGCATATATGTATTAGGCGTATGTGAAGCACAAACTACAAATTTATTTTCTTTACAATTATAAGCTATATATCACTTAAACGTCTTCCGGTGATAGATGGTGGATAGAATCTTAAAAATCGGTTGTGTAGTCAAAGAGTCAGAGACAGTCAAGAATAGAAGAGAAAAGATGATAGGCCATCTTAATACGACATGATAGCTTCTTAAGAAATATCTTAGAAGGAAAGGTAAAGGGAAGAGAGGAAGAGGAAGACCAAGCATGAGTAGCATACATGAGTCAGATCAAAGAAAAAGTGTCTCTCATGACGCATAGGGAGGTCAAAGAGTTTGCGCTGGAGAGAAGCAAATAGAAGGGACTGCATCAGCGACGCCGACAAGAGCCCAAATCTTAAATTTATGATGAGTCAAAGCCAAAGTCAGTCTTTATATAATTTGATTAATTTATTATATACATACAGCAAGATGCAGGTACTTACTCGGAGTCATAATACTCGTACTCGTAGATGGGTGACGGCGTGGTCGAGGTGGTAACCGCACGCCGCTTGCAGGTGAACGACCCCAACACATTAAGGCAGTGCTGGCCGGAAGCGCAGTTGTCCAATTTCAAGGCACATTCGTCAATGTCTGACGAAGACAGATGATACATTTTGAGGACTGATTCCTACACACCCTAAAACCTTTGCAGGCGACCTCCAGGCATGTGTAATAGGCAGTTTAAGCTCTTGCTAGGAGAGTCTTTGTTCTTTTGATATCTAGCACCATAATAGGGATCCACAAGACATAAATTGTTATTGTATCTTTCTAACTAGTAATGAAAAAAATACAGTGACAGGTTGAAACCCACAAAATCTAGTCTGATCCGAGTGTATAGTCGAATACCGATCTTATATTTTTATATATAAGTATAAGTTTGTGTTTTTTTAGGTTTGGAAGTTGTATCGAAATAATTTATTCTCCAGAACACGGTTTTTTACATAATGTCATGCTTAAATGTGAATAGTGATTGAATCGCGCGTTCGGCTACATAACATTGGTGAATTTTTCCGCAGGTATGTATTTATTATATATGTTTTTAGATAACTCCTAACCCCAACTGATATGCAAAATTTTACAACTTTATATTATATTTTTGTTAAAAAAATATTCGTGATTGAAAATACCTATAGATTTATAGATATTAGACTTACCCGTGCAGGATCCGGATGCCGAATCAAGTTCGAATCCATTCTTGCAGCGACATTCATGAGCGCCGAAAGTGTTGATACAATTCTGGAACTGGTCACAGAGGTGGGAGCCTTCACGACATTCATCGACATCTAGAAAAGACATTGTCTTCGTATATGTGTGGAACAAATTTAAATTGTATACCTAGTATTTATTCAATACATATATATAAATGACAAAATGTTTGTCCTCTATGTATTCATCATCATCATCAGCCCACTCTAGTCCACTGCTGGACATAGGCCTCCCCTAATAATCCCCTCCGACCAGGTGGGATGACGATTTGCGAAGGACTGCTGGCAGATGCTGGATGGATGCGGCAAGCTGAAGGGCGCTATGGCGCTCATTAGGGGAGGCCTATGTCCTCTATGCATTCATAAACTATTTATCCTATTCTGCTTATTTTTTAATTTTTGCAGTGATATCTAATGAGACAATAATATAATATGCTAGTATTAGCGCATACTCTACTAGCTCTTAGCTTAAATCTACATAATCTATTAGCAGTAATTCCTATGATCGAAAAACCTGTACATATTTCATCATCATCATCATATCATCACGCCGAGTCCCTGATGGGGTAGTCAGAGAGAATAGAGCACCAGTTCTCTCTAGACTTACATACCTCTTTCGCTACGTACACATTCATCAGTCTCTTCATACATGCTCGTCGGTTACATATTTTATATACTGAAAAGTAGTTTTACCTTCACAAGCTGATCCACCTGGCCTCAGTCGGGTACCTTCCTGGCATGTCTTGGTTGATAATCTGAGGAATCAAATACGTATGTCCTGATTATTTATTCAGGTGGTTTGGTCCTCGTTAAAGCTAAACCTTCGTCACACTTGATTCAAGCCAAGATGAGCAGCTTAAGCTTAACCTCCCGTTCAAAAGCTTGAGAGTCCAAGTTGAGGATACTAGTGTGATATAACATAATAATAGTGTAAAGAGCAGTGTATAAACTGCAACAAACATTAACGATTATTTTAATAACAAAAATAGACACTCATTTTTAGTAAGAGGTGTGACCTGAACTTGCTTTTTGTAGAACACACACTTGTCATTACTTTGCCACCAGTTTCTAAGAATAGTAAAATATTTTAGTAGTAGGTATATACTATTTTTAATTTTACTTATTTCAACCATAACATATGTAATAAAAATAAACTCATTGGTGACTAATACAACAATTCATGTTTTGCTTGCCTGAATGGTAAAGTTGTTTTTTTCTCAAGGAGTGTTATTTGTACATATACTCAATACTCATTGTATATTTGTACTCATTATACATATGTCCTCGTTATATAATGAGTAATGAGTACATATGTCTACACAATGCAGATACGTACTTGTGTAGTCCCGTAGTGTACAGCCTCGTTTTATCACAGGAAGAGGCCGATATACATACATACATACATACATATCATCACGCAACTCCCTAACGGGGTAGGCAGAGAGTATAGAGCGCCAGTTTTCTCTAGATTTACATACCTCTTTCGCTTCGTCCACATTCATCAGTCTCTTCATACATGCTCGTCGGTTTCGAGTACTCTTAATACGCCGATATACGTTTTTTAAATTTCTACCTGACTGTGTGTTATAAATTATTATTGTTATTATAAAAAACCTCGAATCTATTGGTGTCGATTACTCACTTAGGTAAGGTGCTTATCTTAGATTTACAGTTGTAAGCTCCGGGCAAGTTCACGCATACTTCGGTGCGTTTACACGCTTCTGAATCTTCATCGCATTCATCGATATCTGAAAATAAATGCTTTTGTTAAAAAGGATCTTGACGGAGTGCAAACATGAGCCTTAGTTACAATCAGATAAAATAAAACTCTTAGTGATTTGAGTAGTCTGCGATACAAAAGTTCGAATCTTGATTGTACCTACCAATGAGTTTTCTCTGAACTTATGTACGTAAGTGATTAGCTACCAAACTAATATTGAAAGACTTGAGAAACGGCGATGGACTCGCGGACAGTGTCTAAATATGGACTCTTTATACTATTTACTTTTTCTGGTGAGTTCCCTTATTACTATGCTTCAATCAGTTCTCTACCTCGCCACGAATAATAAACCGGAATTCGACTACACGAGTGAGCGAAAAGCACGATCTTCTTATGACGTTGTCACGTTAAGCTATCGTCCGTGAATCGACATTACAGACAACCAATTTTTATTTCGGCTCTCACATGCTGTGCCCATGGCTGTGAGAGTAATACATACCCTCACATATTCCCGTAGCGGTGTTGACTTTGAAGCCCGGCGCGCAGCGCTTGGACACGTGATCCTGGCAGAAGTAACTGCCGTGCGTGTTGATGCAGTGCTGCGACAGTCGCTGGCAGTCGTCAAGGCGCTCTTCGCACTCATCGATGTCTATAGGCAGAATTTTGAGACGTTCACAAACAAATTGACCTGGGCGTAATCGAAATTCCTTTTCGTTCCCGCTTACGCTATCCATAGTGTAAAAGCTGTTTATGACACACTTACGCAATGGTTGTACTATGGTAAGTATAATTTGTATGTTGGCCGGTAGATGGCGCTGTAAACTTTGGAATAATTACGAATCGCGCTACCATTGCGTTCTACGCGGGCTTCAAATGATCCAAAGACCACAAAAGACATGTTAGTACTTAAATGCCTGGCTGGAGGCCTAGGTCTCGCCATTAACCGGTTAAGTAGCAAAAGTTCCCGGAACTCACGCTACGAGAGACAATACAAAAAAAAAAAAAAAAAAAAAAAACAATAGACATGAGGCCGTCCATCATAACTTTAAGTCTCCTGTGCTTATAAATAAATGTAAATGCGTTTGATCTCCCAAAGCCACATTTTCCTAGAAAGAGTATATTTGATAGTCACCCTTGCACTCGTCGTCAGCGCCGGCTCGGAAGCCGGGCGGGCAGATGTCGTCGCGCGGGGCCGTTGTGCTGGTGGCCGTTGGCTCGGCCCCCGGGAGGGCCTCCTCGAACGGCTTACCCGCCTTGCCGCCGCACTTGTACCCGCCTATAGTGTTCTCGCACAGGTACTTAGGACACGGTGGCCGGGGCAGTTGGCATTCGTTTATATCTAGAATACATATATATCATCGCGGACACCATATGACCCAGCCCTAAACCAAGCTTCTACCATAGTAACTAAATAACTAATAGCATACACCTACTACGAGAGACATCCAGCAAATCTCCACTCCGAGCGGGCATCGAACGCGCGGCTTCTAAACAATGAACTGTCTTTTTTTATTTTTTCATCATATTACATGACGTAGAAGTCTTGTTCCCATTTAAATGCCCCTCGTTAGGACAAGACCTACCCTATAATGTGAAATAGAAATGTGTTTTTTTCTATTTTAGCGAATATTATCTATTTAAAAAATCCTCCACGCAGCTCACAGCTGTCTGCGCTTACCGTCACAAACTTGATTAAGTACGTTCCTCTTGAAGCCGGGAGGGCAGGAGCGACTGACGTCCCTCTTCTTGATGGGCACGCATTTGAAGGCGCCCGCTGTGTTGTGGCACACCGTGTCCGCACCGAGGCAGAGGTCGTCTATAGCTTCTGCACACTCATTTATATCTGCATTAAATATATGTTCATGAAATATAATATGCATATCACTAATTCTGTGTATAACTGTCATTAGTCACACCACGAGCTTTACGGTGAAGGAAAACATCGAGAGGAAACCTGCATACGTCTGAGAAGCAATTCAGAGGAGGCGTATGTATAGTCGTGCTTGAGTAACGGCGATTGACTCGCCATCTGTCACGTTGGCTCCTAAAATATATCTCTGGCGGAAAGTGGGTGTGTGGGTACAATCTATACACCTCTGCCTACCTACACCCTTGTGGGAAGGCGTGAGGCTACTGTGTATGACCTGGACATTAGGTTAGAGTATCAGATAGCCCTTACTCTAAATCGCGGTGCCCCAACGCAGGGTGTGATTTTCTATTACTACGTACAAAATTGTGTGTAAGACTGCAAATTTTAATTTTAATTTGAAACCAACGGCTTCACATAATTATATTCCTTTTCTGTTAGTGTTCACGCTATCCGATATCTATAATTAGTCTCTTAATGCAAATGCTCGTTTTACTTAAGCTTAGCAAAACTGTACGGTATAGACCACTGGGGTTCAAACCTGCAATCACTTTTTTCTGGCGACTACATAAATCACTCTGGCACTGTCCATGAATTCATGAAATGTGGAACAGAGATAAATTATTAGCTATATTAACACATAGGATAACTTTTATCTAAGAAAAAAACAATTGAAATCGAATTTTACGCAGGTGGAATCGGGAGGCTCATACAGTCTGGATTATACTTTTTTTTTATTACAACAAGAGTGGCAAACAAGCATACGGCCCACCTGATGGGAAACGGTTACCGTAGCCTATTTACGCTCACGATACCTAAGTATCACTTGCGCGTTGCCACTCTGTGTTCAGAGAGTTATACTGTGTTGGCAACATAATAGGTCTAATCCCTCGGTTGCCAACACAATATAACAATTCCCCCCCCTCCCCAAGGAGCTCATTACTGGAAACCTTAAAACCTTATACTCAATCATAGTTACCTTTGCACGTCTTCTTGTCGCTCTGAAGCCTGAACCCTTCTCGACACGAGCACTTGACCAGCCCACCCTCTACATTACATATGTGCTCGCAGGAGTCCTTCTGGCATTTCTCCAGCTTCTTCTCTGTAGTGGTGGTGGGCTTCACCGTGGTTGGTTTCACTGTGGTTGGTTTCGCTGTGGTTGTGACCTTTTCCGTCGTGGTCGTTACTTTCTCGGTGGTCGTTTTTGATTTTTCTGTGGCCGTCTGAAAAATATTTTTTACATTGGGGAATTTCGATTCACTTTATTCGAAAATGTACCTTTGATGTAGCATATAGCAGCTCTATGTAACTATTATATATTAACTAGAGAGGGCTGTCACGCTGTGTAGGCCTTAAGGGACATTCAATCTTAAACCTTCTCATGTTATAAAAAGGAAGATTCAGGAATACCTAATGCGATTTGAATAATATTTTTGATTAGATAGGCTATTTATTGAGGCTATAGGCTATTATCGTACACAAGGAATTGGAGTGGTAATTTTTATAAAAAAACCTATAATACATTTTAACGCGGGTTAAATCACCGAGGACCACGAAGAAATAAATTTATAAGGTTATGGCAACACCTCTGGCTGGAGGCCTAGGTCTCGCCATTGGCCGAGTAAGTAGTAAAAGTTCCCGGAATTCGCGCTACGAGAGACACTACAAAAACAAAATTGCAATACTTCAACTTACTTTACAGCACTGGTAAAAGGCATTGGTCCTTAAGGTAGAAGTAACGCTGACGTCATCACTTGAAGGACTACCGCAGTCGCCTTGGGACTCTCCCATCAATTGTCCAAACGAACATTCCTCACAACAAGTCTAAAATATGTGAAAATTTTGGGCCAAAATTATCGGTATCTTTTTTATAAATTTTCTTCTATCTATAAGTACAGTAAATGAACAGAACATTGGTTTAGTCTATGGATTTAGTAGTGGATAAATGATAATGGCGCGCGCCTAGCAAAAGCCCGCGAACCCAAAACTCTTTGCCAACTGTCATGTGCAAGCGACCGCGCCAACCCAACTCACTGACAGCTGTCAGAGACACATCACATAAATCCACATGTCCTGTATCACTATGGCAAACTACCAAATCTGTTTTTGTTGTTGAAAATTTTTTGGAGTGCTATGGAACATTCCTTTTTGACAATCACGTTTCTATAGATCGCAGCTTATTAATACTACCCTAAGGCTTTGGTATCTTAAGTATTAAGTAATTTGCTAGGCTCTGGTGGTCCTGTTGACCTTTGATTATGCTGGTACAGCGATTACAAAGCTTTTTTAGTCTCATCCAGCAGCAGCGATGCACAAGTGGTTCTCTAAATCATATGGAATTTCAACTTAAGGTGGAAAGATAATATTAGGGTAACTCACCCTTCCAATATCAGTGACAGATGAATCACATTTTTTGGTGGACGCTTGCTTCATGCCAGCCGCGCAAAATGCTTTTTCTCTGAAAATTAAAAAACTCTTATAATTTCTTACCAGTTTCATATGCCTCGTTCTATGCTCCTAGAATGACAATGATGGTGAGATGGTAACGAGGTAATAAATACTTACATTGTCGTTAGGTGGTATGCGCTACAGATTTTACTTTTTCCCCGTCTTAGGATAATACGATAGTAGGTATTAAGGTAAAATCAAAGACAACGAATACTTTGCTATTACAAAACTTTTCTTAGGTTTGTCACTGCGGCTTAAACTATATTTTTAGAGCCATAGACTTCATATGCTACTAATTAGGCAAACAAAAATTCCAACCTAACGCTTATGAACACTAGCAACACCAAGGTTGTCATGTTTGCGTTATGCCAATCTGCCAGGAAAAGTACTATACAAGATTCTAGACTCACTTCATCTGCTTCTCGCAGCATCCCTTCATGGCTGTGGCGCAAGTCTCCACCTCCTCGGGCTCTATGTCTTCCGGGGTCTCGATGTTTCCACATGAGCTGGCTTTCACCGCATGCTTCTCGCCGTATGGGCAACAAATCTCCGTCACTTCCGCTTTTTCTTCGGAAGTTAGGGTAGCTGAAGAAAGGGTTTAGTTACATTCAGTGCCGGATTCACCATGGGGCCGGTAGCAAACTCTATTAAGGGGCCTTATATTAAAAGTAATTACATGCCTACCAAAGTGTGCCCGTAGAAAAGATTCGGAGAATAAAACAAACTTACTTCTATATAATACATACTCACAACTAAATAAATAATTCAAATGACTACATATTTATACACAAAGTAAGATTAAATAAATAATACAATTTCGATATTATAAAATATATTTACTCCTTCCCACTAGGGTCCACGAAGAGTTAGACAGAGGTGTATATATCCATCCATACATCCACTTGCCGCCAGACAGACAGATGGCGAGTCCATCGCCGTAGCTCAAGCATGATGTTTTGCTTTGCTGTAAAGCTCATGGTGTGACTAATCACTGTACTTGAGTTCAGAAAAACTCATTGGCACAGTCGGGATTCGAATCTTTGAGTTGCAGGCAACATTCGAACCACTCTGCCACCGCGGCAATATATATAAATAAATAAATAAATACCTGGGACAATTGCACGCAAATTGACCTAGTCCCAAAGTAAGCAAAGCTTGTGTTATGGTAACTAGACAACGATATATTTACTTATATAGTTAGATATATACATAAATACATAGGATATCCAAGACTAGGGTACAAATACTCGTGTTCATCACACAAATATCTGCCCTCAGCGGGATTCGAACCCGCGACCTCAAGTTTCGCAGTCAGGAGCTCTAGCCACTAGACCAGACGGTCGTCAAAATATATACATATGTATAAAGCACAGAAGCGTGATAGCAATTAAAGATTTGATATCAACATAACAGTTTACACAGTGCTGAGAGGTGAGGACTGTATCGCATAAACAAGACCGGATGAGAATCCTCACGTGCTACAATGACCTCATATATAGTGACAAACATACAGAGTGTAGCAATTATAATATTACCAAGAATAGGTGAGGCGCTTGCCTTGAGATGTAAGGTCTTAAGGCTTACTCAGTCAGTCCACACATCTTTTTAATCAATTACTAGTAGGTACTTAAAACATCATGCCTTCCTTCAAGGGGCCCGAGATTGCTAGGCAATACCCACTTCGTTCGAGTTCGAACTTGCAACCGTGACTAGCAAGGCGTCTGCTTAAGCCACTCGGCCACCAAGGCTACTTGCACTTGACCCTAGAGATCTGATAATCCCACTGACCTTACAAGCTTGTACTGATTACCGGTGCACTTACAAGCGGATGTGTTGTAAACATCATGTTTTTACATTCCATATACTAGTACCAAATATTATGTTTCTAAAGTTAATATGAAATTACAATATACGATATAAGTTTAATATATTTTTTTTTATACAGCAAGAGTGGCAAACAAGCATACGGCCCATCTGATGGGAAACGGTTACCGCATCCTATTTACGCTCACGATAATGAAGTATCACTTGCGTGTTGCCACTCTGTGTTCGGAGAGTTATAGTGTGTTGGCAGCATAATGGGTTTAATCCCTCTGCTTACAACACAATGTAACAATCCTCCCCCCTCCCCAAGGAGCTCATTACTGGAATAATGTAATAATAATAATTAATATATAGGTACTAGTAACTACACATACACTATTATACTTTAGATTTGTAAGAGGACACAGCGGGATCTCCCATTAATTATTACTCCGACTGGGTACTGCAGATGACACTAATGCTTCTCGGCGATATTCCCGAGGAAGTAAGGTTTGTAGAACATAGAATGTCTGCACAGCCATACTGCTAGCACTAGCAGAAGATAACTCTCTGAACACAGAGTGGCAACGCGCAAGTGATACTTCGGTATCGTGAGCGTACGTAGGCTACGGTAACCGCTTGCCATCAGATGGGCCACATGCTTGTTTGCCACTCTTGTGGTATAAAAAAAGATTTGAATTTGTCAATTCAACTGCTAGCACAGCAAATTCACCCATCGTTACACTGGCTTGGCGCGTGTGATATTATTATACAGTTGTATTGGATTCAGTGTTCAACTGTTGTTATACATATCATTCTTAACAAGAGAACCTACCCTTCTCGAGGTTTCTACAATATGTATTAAACAGCCCTCCAATATCATAATTCAGTCTATTAAAGACCTGACAAAATCGACAATCACGCGGGAAATCCCGGGCCTAACAGCTAGTTTAGGCCCTAGGAAATTTACGTTGCAAGCTTCCATAGGCGGCGGTTACCGCTTACCATCAGACGGACGACATGCTTGACTGCCACCCGTGTGGTATAAAGAAAAATAGATTTTATTCGGTTTCCTGTCGGTTTACGAAATCGATGTAAAACCAATGACAAATACAGCAACAGAGTGTTAAATGTCAGATTAGAGTGACACTCGATACACAGAATGCTAGTATGGGTTCAACTCCGGGTTATCCACGATGACGTCATATCGGCGACTTGCTGAAAACATGTTTCCTAACTAACTAGGGTACGTCTAATGATGTGAACAATTAGTTAAGTATGTATACTTAAATTGACGATGGACTCGCCATCTATCACGTTGGCACCTAAAATATATCTCTGGCGGATGGTGGGTACTGCCTATATATCTCCGCCTACCCTTCGAGGACCATTGTAAGCAGGTATGAGGATTTATTTTATATAAACTTAAAGTGGATTTTTAATGTATTGAATTTTATATACATATATACATATTCGATATTAGTCACACAACTAGCTTTACGGTGAAGGAAAACATCGAGAGGAAACCGGCATACGTCTGAGAAGAAATTCAAAGGCGTATGTATAGTCGTGCTTGAGTAACGGCGATGGACTCGCCATCTGTCACGTTGGCACCTAATATACCTCTGGCGGAAAGTGGGTGTGTGGGTATTACCTATACACCTCTGCCTACCCCTTTGGGGACCCTTGTGGGAAGGCGTGAGGATATATTATATATTATTATATACATATTCAATTCTCCCTAGACTTACGTACAGTCTCTTCTCACAATCTCGTAGGTTTCAAGTAAGTACTTTTGACGTTCCAATCTTTGAGAGTCCGATCGATTTGATCTAGGTAGATATATCTAAACAAATTTGGATATATCCAAATCAACGCAATACGCCTAAGTTGATTTTTGTAAAGATGAAGGATCATCTTTACAAAAATCAGCGCAATACGCCTTCCTTCATCTTTACAAACACACCACGTTCACGGCAGTTTTCCGATTCAAACTGTATCTTATTTTACGAATGGCTTTTGCTATCTCAATTCCTGACGCTATATTTATTAGAAAAAAATCTAGAAAAAAAAACTTATTTTTTTATTTATTATATAAATGTGTTCGTCTGTGTGTCACACTTAATGGTAAATATTTTTTTGTAATGCAGCAATGTTTGTGAGAGTGATTTTTTCTTATCAGCTATCCATTAAGTAAAGTTCAGTCTTAAGCACAAAAAAATTAAATAATATCTTTAGCTGAAAAATCTTAACATTAGCGCACTAGAATTTAAAACTTATTTTTTTATACGTAAGAGAAGTAATTGATAAACCTTATACATGGAATAGTAGCATGTTTACACCCAATGTTTGCACAATTGTCGAAAACAAAAAAATAAGTAACGCTCACCCACCATTCACTATAGCCAATGCGGCGCACAGCACTAATTCGAACACAATCAACCTCATTTTAATTCGATAAATGTCAGATTTAAAAAAGGAACTTTATTTAATTTTTAAATACACTTCACTTGTCTCTTGTTGATAACTCATCTTTTAGTTAGAAAATACATGTTATTTGCATTAACAAGACTTTTCCCGTTAGGTTGAAGACGAGTGGTCTTAGCACCGTATGTCTTTATAATGATAGGCAGATAGTCAGGTCAGAGGTAGGTTCTGATAACAATTCTGCGCATGACACGCAGTGAATACGCCACGGAAGGACTTCACCTATTTACGGATATTGTGAGTTCGTAACAAATCATTAAGATTTATATCTGTGATTTATTTAATATTTGGATTTAAATTTCATATGGATCTTGAATAATTTTTCTTAGTATAATAATATGATAATATATCCTCACGCCTTCCCACAAGGTTCCCCGAAGGGGTAGGCAGAGGTGTATAGGTAATACCCACGCACACACTTTCCGCCAGAGGTATATTAGGTGCCAACGCGACAGATGGCAGAATTTTTCTTAGTGTTAGAAGAAAATAATGAGTTATAAATTGAAAAAAAGCTATGGCTGATTTTATAATCTTTTTCTATCTACATGCCTTTCCCGAGGGCTCCGAAGGTGTGGGAGAAAGGTGTACCAACACCCGTTTTTTGTCAAATATATATTGAAGTGCCAACGTGACAGATGGCGAGTACGTCGCCGTTTCTCAAGCAGGATTATACAGACGTCTTTGATTTTATTTTGCTATACGTATAGATATAACAAGTTTTCTGAACAATAGATACAAATTACAAAAAATATAAGGATATTGAGTATTTGGTTCACTTTGCTTATTTATATTATTTAAGGTGACAAAGATATAATGAAATAAAAAAATGCGTGTCATATTACATTAAATTTGATGATAAGTACACAATACATTTGCCATTTGAACTCATGACCTCGCAGTTTTGTTACGGTTAGTTAAATGCGATTTAGAACAATCTAGAGTTCTAGACCATTATGATAGTCCGACTAGAATTATGGACGCGAAAGGTAACATTGTTTCTTCTTGTTGTCTTCATGTTTCTTCCACTACTGCATGCTAGCAGCGGCTGAACATATTTTGATGAATTTTGGAACGAAGGTAGCTTATTCCTTGAATCAGCACATACATTTGTACATATATATTTTATTATTTTCCTAGCAGTTTAACTTAAATATGTTTTTCTAAATACGTCTACCCACAAGGGTAGGCAGAGGTAAATAGGCAGTACCGACACACTCATATCCCACAAGAAATATATTTTTAGGTGCCAACTTGACGAAACTCATTGGTAGTCGGGATTCGAAATATATTGTTTATATATTTCATTAATTATCCTTAAAAAGTTACAATAACAGCATTACACGATAATGAATAAATTTATGAACTTTATAAATATTACTATTTGTTTTATTATGTTCTTTAAAGATTTTTGAGCCGTGGTGGCCGAGTGGTTCGAGCAGTTGCCTGCGACGCAAAGGTCGCAAGTTCGAATCCCGACTGTACCAATGAGTTTTTCTGAACTTAAGTACAGTGATTAGTCACACCACGAGCTTTACGGTGAAGGAAAACATCGAGAGGAAACCTGCATACGTCTGAGAAGAAATTCAAAGGCGTATGTATAGTCGTGCTCGAGTAACGGCGATGGACTCGCCATCTGTCACGTTGGCACCTAATATACCTCTGGCGGAAAGTGGGTGTGTGGGTATTACCTATACACCTCTGCCTACCCCTTCGGGGACCCTTGTGGACGGCGTGAGGATATATATTAAAGATTTTTTTTACTTTATAATCGTTACATATTTTTTCATTTTGTTCTTCAAAGATATATTATAATTTATATAAAATAAATCAATTATAGACATTATTCAATACATTATAAAGAAATGGGAAAGCGATGTTGTAATGCAAATATTTCCCATACATACGCAACAATAGCTCACAAAAAAGAACTCCATGGTTCGTATAAGGAGCGGAAATCGGTCGGATATGATATAATATGAGGTAACTTGGCTAACTTAAGTACACGTAATCGCTTATCGAAGGCAGATTGCTTATTACTAGTCTGCTAAGCTCTAAGAAGTAGCATCTGGATTAGCTGGCGTGAATCGACCAGGCTGTCTTTTTTTAGCTCCTGAGATGCCAACCAAACTGAGTATGGATTACAATTTGAAGCTATTAGAAAACACATATACAGACATATGGGAATAATTAAGAAAACTCAATAAATGCAAGATCCCGATTGTACTGATATTAGTCACACCACGAGCTTTACGGGAAGGAAAACATCGAGAGGAAGCCTGCATACGTCTGAGAAGCAATTCAAAGGCGTATGTTTAGTCGTGCTTGAGTAACGGCGATGAATTCGCCATCTGTCACGTTGGCAATTAAAATATATCTCCGGCGTAAAGTGGTTGTGAGGGTCTATTTACACACCTCTGTCTACCCCTTCGGAGACCCTTGTGGGAAGGCGTGAGGATAAATAAATACATTGGTATTGAGTTAATGAAAAATTTAAGTAGAAGTCCAATCATCTAAATAAAGATCATAAGCCCGAAGAAAAAAAATTGACGTGTGAGAATATCCATCTTTAGAAGTGGCAAACAATGTGTAACAGCAGCGTCGGAGATATATTTCTTAGATTACATGAAAATATTATGCGTATGTTTTCATATAAATAAATATATATCTTCACGCCGAGTCCCTCGGAAAGTAGAGCGCCAGTTCTCTACTAGACTTACAAACCTCTCGCTTCATCCAACTTGATCAGTCTATTCATACATGTTCATCGGTTTTGAGTACACATGACGTTCTCATCCTTAAATGTTCGATCGAAGTCCAAATATAATTCACTTCCAAATAATAAATAAACCGATTTCTTTGATATGCTTCAGTGATTTCATATGTAGCTTAGGAAACGGTTCGTATTGATAAGTGACAAAACTATTTAGAGATAGAACTGGTCGAACGAATAGTAACGTAAAGAGTAGGTAACTCGTAACCGACAAGTACGGTCTTTCTTTCTCAGGCTGCCGACTTGGATCTAGCGAGGTCTTGGTCTGGGACTAGCTTTAACTCGCGTAAAATTTGTCAAGAAATAAAAAATATCCTTTGTATTACCTAATCCAACAAATATTCTATCTGTATCAAATCCATTCTGCCGTAACTGATTAACAAACTTTCACATGTATGTTATCATTAGGATAATTATGTAATAGAGCTTCATGCTTATTACTACTGTGTTTTCAGTCATTATTCATAGCGTCTTACTTACCTATACTTACTTAATAACCACAGCTGAAGTGTTGCGTAAGCGTATTTTCATAAAACCTTTGTACAGCTGTAATCTAATTTCATTTCCTCATGATGTTACCACAACTTACCTCAAGCCTTATCCATATGACATACATTTATGTGAAGGGATCACATAAACAAAATTACAACAAACTGAATTTTCCTCGCATTTTCAACAGAGTCGAAATTGGTTATACATATTACGTTTCCTGAAAAAATTTTTTCAATACAATTTAGTTTAGAAAACCAACATTGAAATATTTTGCCAAATTTTGTTTGTAGTTTTTGAGTTTATTCCGTAAAACAAAATTACAAACAACCAATACTTTTATCTTTATAATGTCCTTCGCCTTCCCACAAGGGTTACCGAACAGGCAGAGGTGTATTGGTGGTACCCACACATCCGATTTCCGCCGGAGATATATTTTAGGTGTCAACGTGTCTGATGGCGAGTTCTTCGTCGTATATATACCTATACGGCACCTAAAATATATCTCTGTCGGATAGTGGGTGTGTGTGTACCTATACACCTTTGCCTACCCCTTCGGGAACCCTTGTGGGAAGGCGTACGTACGTATACATAGGAGGACATACATATGTACAAAATATGTAAATCTTACAAATATTATAAAAGTGAAAGTTTGTAACTTTGGATGTTTGGAAGTTTGCGGCTCTTTCACGGCCAAGCAACTGAACCGATTTGGCTGAAAGTTTAAATGGTGATAGCTTATACCTAGGAATAGGACATAACCTACTTTTTTTTTTAATCCTGAAAAATCTAATTTCTTATATTATAATGTATGATGCTCTTTCACGGCATAGCGGCTGAACTGATTCTAGCAGGAATAATTCCAAAGCTACTTTATCGAACTCCAAGCGGGCGAAGCCGCGGGCATAAGCTAGCTATCTATATTTATGTCATCATGTCGAAACCTTCGCGGGGTAAACACAGAGCAGTATGACAGTCGTGTCAAAGCTTACCTCTTTTGTTACATCCACATTCATCGGTTTCTTCATGTAAACTCGTAGGTTCCTGTCACTCAGTAATAAAGCATCCCTAGCCGCCGTAATCGTGTATCTGTACCGTTCGTAGTTAATTTGTGGCATTATACGGAATAGCTATCTTTGATGGCTGTCAACAAACTTTATGGTCGGGTTTACGTGCTATTAGCACATTTGATGAGGTTTGTCTTTCGCATTTGTAAATGCTAACGACTAGCGGAATATAAAACAGGGAAGGATAACTTGCCGTGAGTTTGACAATGATGAAGAAAAATATGTTCAAACATAGTATATCGTACTACTAGGGACGCACGCTTTGGAAGTATCTGTGGTAGAAGCAAAGGGGAGAACGACTGTCCATCAGCCGTACTACCCTGAAGCAGTGCCATTTGGCTGCGTTCTTCTGGAAGACTTCCACTGTTGGGCAATTCCAATTTTGAATTCGAGATTTAATTTTAGATATATTTTGGAGTTTACTCCTTAAGAATCGATTTTCATATATAAGGCGCCCGGTATGAGAAAAATATGAGAGGTAAAATCTACTGATGAATGACCTCGTTACGTTATTGGTGCGCATGCACCTATGGTGCGCAACTTTCTAATTTGGTTGTGACCAACCGCGCTCAGTACGCCCCCGCCGCTTGTGTGTGACAGTTGTACAATCCGCTTTCAAGAAGTTTGAAAAACAAGTGCAGATATGCCGTATTGCTCCATCCTTGAGTGCAGGAATGCTAGCCGGACAAAAATCTAGCTAATAGTGCCATTTCCCATCATCGGGAAGTGTTATTTAATTACATTTTATTTTATTACGTTAATTTTGTTTTATGTCCAAATTTTTTTTAATTGTACAATACAAAAATCAATCTTATGTAAGGGCAATAAGATCGAATTTTATCTGTAATAATAGTTAAAGAACTTTCTAGAAAATTGCATCAGTTTCGCGCTACTCAACCAGTGCGAGGGTGTAGTCAATAAAGAATCGATATCGATAATCCGATTTTTACGATAGTTTTACTACTTATTTATCAACATTCCTAATGAAATATTTGTGCACATCTGAATTTGACTATTGTGAAAAGTTTATTGTAAAATATTTCGCCGATTAGTTATAATAAATGTATATAAAATGAATAAATATATATTTATATATGTATATTATTTTCATTAATTTGTTAATTTACCCTTTCATTAATCTTATTTTCAGTTGGATAAACTCTTTTTGCGTATGTTTAGACAATCGTACTTAAGGTGTAAACTCCAGTCGTGCGTCGGAGCTGACACACACAATTTTTTTTCTTTTTTACAATTAGCCCTAAAGGATTAAAATCTAGCACTATGCTTAGGTGTGATATTTAACTATTCATGATGCCGTCATAACGCCTTGAAAGTCATCATAAATCCGTGTGAACAACAAATACATAATGACAGCCCAAATTGTGTTTTTATTAAAGGTGCTATTGTGACAATAAACCAATTAAACTCAAACCTACATATATTAACGCCTTTGTTTTTTGTTTTGTTTGCCATTTAGCAAGCACTGCGGAAGATTCAAAAACTTGAGACAATTTTTGGTGGTCCTTCGAGCCGGAATCATTTTTTTTATATACCACATAGGGGACAAACAAGCATGCGGTGTGTATGTTACTAAAAAAGCATGATTGGGCAAAAACCTTTTTGTAAAAATTTGTTATAGGGAAATTGTGACATCTCACATCTGTGACCATCGCAGTTTTTTTCAGTTAATAAATACATGACTATATTTTAATCTTTAATCAATAAAAAACATGAGTAAAAAGTATTTTTTATTTCTTCTACAAAATTATTAATACCTTGATTTCGTCATACATCACTTCCTCACGTGCCTATTAATTTTATCGTATATTTCAGGGAAGGCCTCCTTGCAGTGAGGTAGGGACTCCCTGACCCGGTCATAGAGAGTGTGGTCGAACATCACGCGGAACTCCTCTCGAGAGGTATATGTGTCGGCGTACAGCATCTGGAATCCTTGGTGATCTACCACGAACTGCTCCAGCCGGCGAGTTGACGGGATCTGGGGAGAGAATAAAACATTAGATTCGATCAAAATTTACCATAAATTAGTTGTCTCAATGAGTTTTCTTCTACTATATCTTAACTTCTACTAAACTATATTCATTATATATATTTTTTTTCCTCTTTAAACAGTCGCATTGTTTATCTGCTTTGTCATTCTTAAAACCATTTTCATCCGTCCTTTTTGTACGTCCAAACTAATGTAACATATTGTTTTTCTTTACAGTGGTATCATTCGGATTCGATCTAAGTTTTGGTTTGTGTCACACCGGGCTTCGTTTGGGTAAAAAAATCGAAACTACTTGGTCCAATTAATAAATCCAGATAGCCTATACACAAAACTATCATATATGTATTTTTATATGTCTACGCAATTAATATAGCATAAGCCCAATGTTCTTCAGTATTACAATTATTAAATTGACTTAGATATGACACTGCATAAGCTATATCGGGTCGTGTAAGCACAACTAAATACATTAAGCTCCCGATTAGCTGCTGATAGGGATTTTGACTGTTACAATTATCCTCCTTTTTACATTTTAAATTTATCTCCATTGGAGTATTCACTATTTTACAATCAGTCATATTAAATTTAGACAGTAACTTATCAATATATCTTTCTTGACTCAAAGTAATAGTACCATTTAGTTTATCAAAATCAACTGACATGCCAAGACATTCTTTTACAATCCCTAAGTCTTTTAACACAAAATTCATACCTAGCATGCTCTTAAGATGACTGGTTTCACTTTCATCATTTGAAAAAACAAAAAAATCATCAACATACAATGTTACAATGGTTTTACTACTGCCAACGCATTTTAAATATAGACATGGTTCTATTTTAGATTTAACATAACCATCAGCTAACATACAACTGTCCACTTTCTTATGCCATGCCCGGGATGCCTGTTTAAGACCATATATTGCTTTCTTCAATTTAAGAATCTTTTTATCATTTGTACAGATATAACCTAAAGGTTTCTGCATATATATAGTCTCTGACAGTTCGCCATTCAAGAAGGTGGTTTTCACATCAAGATGAGTCACATTTAGGTTCAACTGTACAGACAAAGCAAATAATAACCTAAGTGTTGTGTGCCGAACTACAGGAGAAAATGTTTCACTATAATCTATACCATATTTCTGAGAACAACCTTTAGCCACAAGCCTGGCTCGATAACACACATTATTTTCAACATCATTCTTTTTCTTCAGAACCCATTTGCATTTTATAATATTCGCATTTACAGGAATGTCAACAGCTTCCCATGCTTTGTTGTCTTCAAAGCTTTTCAGCTCCTCATTGACAGCTTGTTCCCAATGCTCCCTCTCTGGTCCTTGCAGAGCATCTTCTAATGTAAGTTCATCGCTGAAATCTTGTGTACACATGAATCCATACCTATCTGGTTGATTCCTTTGGCGTTGTGGTAATGTCCTCACCATGGTATGTGATTGCAAATCTTCTTCAGATGTCAAGTCCTCATCTGGTACATAGGACCCATCCTTATCACTTTCCATAGAAATAAATGAATCATCTCTACCATAGTTTGAGAGCTCTCCCACTGAAGACAGATGTTGTCTGTTCTCTGTTGGTTTGTGATCTATCTCTTCAACTTCAATCATATTTTCTCGATGAGACAATTTTTCCTTTATGATGACAATGTCTCTACTTGTTGTAATAGCTTTTGTTGACATATTATACAACCTATATCCTTTGACATCCTCAGGGTAGCCAACCAGTATGCATTGCTCAGCTTTCTTGTCCCACTTATGTCTTTTCTCCTTTGGTATGTGCTTCATGACAATGCTACCAAAAATCCTTAAATGACTAAGGTTTGGTTTGACCCCTGTCCACAACTCGTATGGTGTATGATTGTTCAATACAGTTTTTACAATTCTATTCTGTAAATAAACAGCAGTATTAATATCTTCTGCCCAGAACTCCTTACCAAGTTTAGCATCGAACAAAAGACATCTGGCTTTTTCAATTAGAGTTCTGTTCACGCGCTCACAAAGCCCGTTTTGTTCAGGTGTGTAAGGATTTGATTTTTGATGAACTATACCTGCTTTCTTCAAATAACTATCAAAATCTCTGTTACAGAACTCTCTGCCATTATCACTTCTCAAATTTTTTATTCTATTTGATGTTAAATTCTCAACTCTTGCTTTAAACTCTTTAAAATACTGTAAAGCCTCATTTTTACTTTTCAAAAAATAAACATATGTCATGCGACTGTGATCATCAACAAAAATTAAGAAATATCTAGATCCTCCTAGTGATACATTCTCCATCGGGCCACAGATGTCACTGTGTACCACTTCTAATAGCGTAGTGCTCCTGTTCCCATTATGAGCAAAAGGCAAACGACTTTGCTTACCTTCGCAGCACACTATGCAGTTAGATTTGTTGATGTTGGCCTTCTCAATAAAGTTGACTCCCTCCACAGCATCCTGCATTTTATTCATGTTATAACTGTTGACATGTCCCAATCTACGATGCCAAACTTCTGGAGACTCTGTTACTGTTGCCGCCAAACAAGTAGAAGTGTTTAGTTTGTAAACTCCATTCACAAGTGATGCAGTAGCTACTAGAGTGTCCTCTTGGTTGAGTATTTCACATCCTTTGCCAGTGAAATGCACTTTGTTGCCCTGCCATATCAACTGGCTCACCGACAATAAGTTAGTAGATAATTCGGGAACACATAACACATTTTCAACAGTTATGTTAAAATCACATTCTTCAGTCGACGTAGTTATGTTTACGTTTCCACAACACAGCACTGGGATTTTATTCTGATTAGCAACTATTATTTCTTTGGTGAAGCCAGAATAACACGTGTCAATCATCCAATCTTTATTGCTAGTCAAATGTGAACTGGCGCCTGAGTCGACATACCAGTCACTCTTATCAAATATTCTGTTAAAAAATACGGCACTAAACGCATTACTTGTTTTTGACGATTTATTTTCTGAATTCTTAAAAGATATTTCTTTGTTGGTGCATTGATTGCGATAGTGACCTTGCTGTTTACATTTGTAACATTTGACATTCGATTTTCCTTTGACAGGTGTTGGTACTTCTGCTTTTCCGCCATCTTTATTGGCCAGAGACTGTGTTTTGTTTCCGTTCCTTGAACGTTGAATATGATTCTTACGGAAACATGCGAATGCATTATTGACATCACTATCTTCCGGTTCCATATCCATCAACTTCCCTTTAATGGCGTCTGATGTAATTATGATGCCCGAATGTTCGATGGCCATTATCATTGGCATATATTTTTCGCTTAAACCTGCCAGCATGATAGAGCCAATCCATTCGTTGGTTATGCCAAATCCCGTACCTTGTAATTTCTGCCCAGCTTCAACAATTTGTGTTACATAGGCCGTCATCGAAGTGCAATTTTCCAATCGAATAGATATTAAATTCCTCAGTAGACTAATTCTTCTAGTAAATCCCGAGTCATCAAATAACATCTTCAATCTATCCCACAATTCTTTCGATGTACTGACGTTTTTTATATGAATGTAAAGAACCGGGTCGATGGTTAATATCAGCTTGGCTTTTGTTCTCGCGTCATCTGCAGCTGCTGGTGAAACATTGGGCTCTGGTTTAATACACCCAACCATTCCTTCCAATACCAGGAAATTCTCTGCAGCGAAACACCATTCACTATAGTTCTCGCGCCCTTTTAATTTCGGTACGCTAACAAGATAGTTCGAACTGGACGCCATGACTGACTCGCACGCGCACGTTGTTATTGAAAAAGCCGGTTATTTTTCACTGTTCACTTTACACACAAGTCTGATGGTAAAACGCTCGATCTATTGTTCATCTCACTGATAATTCTAACAATAAACTCAAGCTAGCTTTTAAACGGGTCTGGGCCCATAACCTATAATAAAACCACGTGTTGCAACTTAGATTTGGAACGACTGATTTTATTTAAAGAGAAAACCTACAAGGACAAAATGAACCGTCGACCAGCCTGCCACAAGATGGCGCCAGCAGTATCTTTATTTTGTTATTTACAACAATACATACATCTCATCACGCCCCATCCCTAAAGGGACAAGACTTACATACCTATTTCACTTCGTCCACATTAATTAGTCTCTTCATACATGCTCGTCAGTTATGCATGCAATGAATACAACGTAAAAAAATAATAGTTAAAAAAAACTAAAAAAACACGCTTTTTATAGAAAACCGAACTAAAAAATAGAAAATAATTTTCGATAATATCTTAAAAAGCGTGGGGTGCATGGTGTCAATAGTTATAAATATTTTATTGACAGATATGAGTAGAGTGATTATCATTTCGATAATATCGTAATTTATTTTCTATTTTTTAGTTCGGTTTTCTATAAAAAGCGTGTTTTTTAGTTTTTTTTAACTATTATTTATTTTCTACTTTTTAGTTATTAGTGTATTGTCATCGGTCCTTGATACGTATGCAAAGTTTCAAATTAATCAGACTTCTGGAAACTGGTGAAAATTAAGTTCAAAGATTCCGTTACATACATACATAGATACAACCCAAGCTAATAAAAGCGCGTTAAAAATAAAAACACTTACCGTTTCATATCCCTTAGCTTTAGGCACGCCGTAGACACCGATGTCAACGAACATCTGCGTGTCTCCAGCGTGTATCTTCAGCTGACCAGGGTGGTTGAACAGCTTGAACGGACACAGCCATATCGGGTATACCTGAAACCATGTTCAAATATACCATTCGTATATTTTTGTAGTTAAAATGGCGACCATTCGATTTCGTTGTGTCCTTTTTATATTGACACCGTGAAATTTCGGTTCGTTCGGATAACAATAAAAATTATGTATTAAGAAAAAACTGTTCGTTTTCGGACTCCATCTGTGTGAGTTAAGTGCGTTAGCGTCTACTAATATATTTAAAGTTAGTTAAATAAGAAACACACATATTTAAGTAAATGACAATCATTGACATTTAAAAATTTAACTTATTACATAAATATATATCTACTGCTAACCGAAAAGCTTGGGGTGTCTGCTAATCACTGGACTAAAGTTCAGAAAAAAAAATTGTGTGTGTCAGCTCCGACGCACGACTGGAGTTTACTCCTTAAGTACGATTGTCTAAACATACGCAAAAAGAGTTTATCCAACTGAAAATAAGATTAATACCATATGAAAGGGTAAATAAACAAATTAATGAAAATAATATACATATATAAATATATATTTATTCATTTTATATACATTTATTATAACTAATCGGCGAAATATTTTACATTAAACTTTTCACAATAGTCAATTTCAGATGTGCACAAATATTTCATTAGGAATGTTGATAAGTAAGTAGTAAAACTATCGTAAAAATCGGATTATCGATATCGATACTTTATTGACTACACCCTCGCACTGGTTGAGTAGCGCGAAACTGATGCAATTTTCTAGAAAGTTCTTTAACTATTATTACAGATAAAATTCGATCTTATTGCCCTTACATAAGATTGATTTTTGTATTGTACAATTAAAAAAAATTTGGACATAAAACAAAATTAACGTCATAAAATAAAATTTAATTAAATAACACTTCCCGATGATAGGAAATGCCACTATTAGCTAGATTTTTGTCCGGCTAGCATTCCTGCACTCAAGAATGGAGCAATACGGCATATCTGCACTTGTTTTTCAAACTTATTGAAAGCAGATTGTACAACTATCACACACAAGCGGCGGCGGCGTACTGAGCGCGGTTGAGCACTGCAGTGCTTATCGTTGGCATGCGTGCCACGCCTACTTTAGGATTCTATGTTTTCTTTGTTCTGTGCTCACAACCAAATTAGAAAGTTGCGCATCATAGGTGCGCACCAAAAACGTAACGAGGTCATTCATCAGTAGATTTTACCTCTCATATTTTTCTCATACCGGGCGCCTTATATATGAAAATCGATTCTTAAGGAGTAAACTCCAAAAATCTTCTTTATCTTAAGATCGTAAAAGTTCTAATAGTGACCTGTATCTCTCTGTGAAAGAGAGTAATTGCTTCCTCGAGATGCTGCACGGGTACCAGCATATCTTGGATGACATGTGCGACTTCGTACAGCCTCTTCACCGCCTCCGGCTGAGTCAACTTCAGCAGAGACACCTCGGGCGGCATCAGCCATCCAAACAGATAGCGAAATAGCACACTGTTGCCGAACGGTACAATATCCTGGAGAACAGTGACATACATCTACACCTTCCTATATACACAATTCAACTAAGTCTACAATTCACCTACGTCTACAATTCACCTACGTCTACATTTCGCCTACGGCTACAATTCACCTACATCTACAATTCTTTACCTTACACCAAAGCATTATTTTTCTGAAAATTTTACATTTAAATAAGGTTGGCCCAAATACGCCGCCGTAAAATCAGTCGCCCTAGGCTTAAGCCTACACAGTCTTCTTTTAAACCCGCCACTGATCCTCTAAGGGTAGGAAAAGGCTTAACATAACCTTCACTTCTACGGTTCTAAAGTTAAAAAAGTTCATCATTACAGACTAGCGAGGCTGAAGTCTCACCATACGGCGACCACAAATGCGACGACGACGGCAAATTATAGTAAGTTTAAAATCACCTGCAGTTCCCAGAACAAGCTCCTGGTATGTCTGTGATAGTAATCCCTTAGCGGGATGTATTCCACTGAGGATCTGTTCCTCGTTAGATGCCGCTCCACCTGCCTGAAGAACCACTCTGCATGCCACTTGCCGATCTGGTTCAGCTAAGGATATATATATGTCGTATTACATTTCCAAGGATTACAAAGGATGGGAACATCCGTAGCATTCAGTGGAATATGGATGGAACAAAAGAGATCTAGAGATAACGGTCTGCATATCTATGAAACTGTGATTGTCTAGAGTTTCGTGAAATTACCTGCGAAGTAAACGATCCCTAAATGAGTAGGTAAGTAGAATCCAAATCAAAAACTTCGTATTTCAAGTGGGTCTATTGGATCCTCTTTTTGTGTTATTTACACCTTAGCTTAATTTGGTTTGGGAAATCCTGAGATTAGTGTGTTAACAAGCCTCTTAACAATATCAAGTATATATTTATAATACTTACTTTTCATTGCTTTACTTACTATTTTACCTTACCTTACTTATCATTTATCAACGTACGAAGGTAGATTTACCAGTACTTTATTATAAAGTTCAATTTAAATAACAATAATATCTCCATGCCTTCCCACAAAGGTCCCCGAAGGGATAGGCAGAGGTGTGTAGGTAGTACCAACCAATACCAACACACAAAACCGCCTGAAACATTCCGCCTGAAATATATTTTAGTTGCCAACGTGATTGATGACGGTTCCATCGCCGTTACTCCAAGACGGATATACATACGTCCCTGTGTTTTTTCTGAGACGTATGCAGGTTTCCCCTCGATGTTTTCTTTCACCGTAAAAACTCATTGACACAGTCAGTATTCGAACCTTTGTGCTGCAGGCAACTACTCAAACCACTTCGCCACCACGGATCTTTAAAAAGGTAAAGTTCAAAGTATTAAGCCATAAAATTCGTAAAATGCTCACGGAACCGTAAAACATATCACAGCCAATCTGACATTCCTTAATATTATTATTCAATTATCTATTGAATAATAATATTGAGGTAATATTTTATCTGTCACTCGCTTTATGGCCTAAAAAAATAAGCCGATAAGTGGTATCTTTTATCTGTTATCCGACCATATGTTGTGTTTCGTCACGCTATTATCTCGCCAGGAAACCATTCTATGCGGGCCTTTAACAACGCTTTCGGTTTTTAAATAATAATCCAAGAATGCTTGTGCGGCAGATGTTTAGACTGAATGTCATAGTAATGTCCAGACAGTCCTGGACAGGCGAACGCTCAGGCTGTGGAATGAACTCCCAGTTGACTTTTCCCTACAGCATGGAGTTTTTCAAAAAGGGTATGAAAAGTTTTCTGCAGTTTCAGCAACGCGCTAGTGATGCTCCTGGTATTGCAAGCATCCATAGGCGGCGTAGCACCTCTTTCTGGGGATGAGTGTTAATGTATTTGTAACTGTGTTTTCTGTTCCTTATTAAATGAATAAAAGTAATAAATTAGTAGTCCGGTAATAGGTAGGTAATGTTTGATTATACAGGTCCGTAACGGCATATCTATTTCGCATTAAATTTCAAGTATGAATTTATTTAAATTCATACTTCATATAAAGAACAAACCTGTTCTTAATTTATGCATTTTATTTAACTTTGATTCAAATACGGTTTTTATTGTTTTATAAATTTACAGTTTATAAAAACCAAACCGGGTCTGCATCTGCCTCCTGTAACTTTATTCAAAAGTTGTTTTTTTATTCGATAACTATCAGTTTTTATTGTTGCAACATATCTTTAATAACATTAAAAAAGGTAGAGTTTGTTTGTTTGCTTGCTTTAACACGCTAATCTCAGGATCTACTATAATATATATCCTCACGCCTTCCCACAAGGGTCCCCGAAGGGGTAGGCAGAGGTGTATAGGTTGTATCCACACACCCACTTTCAGCCAGAGACATATTTTAGGTGCCAACGTGACAGATGGCGAGTCCATTTCCGTTACTCAAACACAGCTATACATACGTCTTTGGATTTCTTCTCAGACGTCTGCAGGTTTCCTCTCGATGTTTTCCTTCACCGTAAAGCTCGTGGTGTGACTAATCATAGTACTTTAGTTCAGAAAAACTCATTGGTACAGTCGGGATTCGAACTTGCAATCTTTTTGTGCAGGTAACTACTCGAACCACACGGCCAACACGGCTTTTTTTGACACTTATTTTTGCAATAGATAGCCTATTTATTACGCAAGGCTTATTTATCATGCTACTCATACTATTTCCCAAGGGAGTGGAACAGAAATACGAGTTTCGATGTTACGCGGGAGAAACCACGGGCAGAGCTAGTTACAAAATAAAATAAAAAGGGCATCGAATGGATCCACTTTTTATGTTATTATTCAAATACGTTTTGTGGAAATAAACTTTAAAATTTATTGAAATATCGTATGATATGTCGACGATAATTAAACAGCTAGATAATATCAATTAAGAATAATAACCTATTGTTTGTCAGAAAATATTATTATGTGTACAAAGCTTCTCTCAAAAGCTCTGTACGGGAGGAAATATCTCCCAATAAGAAAATTATAATACGTTATCATGAAGAATGCAAAGATGTGCCAGCAGATAACCGTGTCCTTTACTGCTTGCACATCGATTTCTTGAGCATCTACGCTAGAACGCCATGGATACTCACCTTCCCGTCTCTCCCGACTTCATCGACCATATCTCCCAACATAAGCACACCACTCTCCTTGGTGAACATGAGAGCTTCAATGAACTGGTGCGGCTGCTCCTTCAGAGACTCCTGGCGGAACTGCACGGCCAGCTCCGAGAGACTTGAGTATGGGTGGTACTTCAAGCGGACGTACCTAAAGGTGGCAAATAAAAAATATTGATGAGTGAAGAGAACAGTGAGTTATTTTTACTGTTGGTTATATTATATTATATTATATTATATTAGATTCTATCTATGTTATATTATATTAGATAAATAGATTCAATGACGTATGTATAACGCTTGAGAAGCGTTGTCGCGCTCGTCATCGGTCACGTTGGCAAGTAAATATATCTCGGGCGAATGAGATTGTTATCATAACTCCATGGAAATAGGTAGAAATAAGGAGGGTTCTCTTAGATGGAGGCGTGATACGAACAGATCTTCCGCTGCCTGCCTTCGTGGATACCTTCAAGGAATCCTTAGTGCAGGAACACACAGCTACTAAGGCGCAGTGTCATTAAGCTAAGATATTTTGTACCTGTGTATTGTTGTTTGGAGGGTAGTCGAGCGAACCTTATTTTGAACGTCCGTTCGTTGGTATATTTGCCAGGTAATAAAATTTTCATTGGTGGTTGATCTCTACAGGCTTTCAAAGTTTCGAATAATGAGCTCCTTGGGGAGGGGGAGGATTGTTTTATTGTGTTGGCAGCAGAGAGATTAGTCCCATTATGCTGCCAACTTAGTATAATCCTCCGAACACGAAGTGGCAACGCGCAAGTGATACTTCGGTATCGTGAGCGTAAATAGGCTACGGTAGCCGTTTCCCAACAGGTGGGCCGTATGCTTGTTTGCCACTCTTGTTGTATAAAGAAAAGGCAGAATGACAGGTAGGTACTTACTTCTGAGCAGGAATTACTTTAATAACTACTGCTGTCAAGAACCCAAGAGTGCCATACGACCATGGTACTGCGTAAAATAGATCGGGATTCTCATCCTGTAACAATCAAAATCAGAATATTTTTATTCAACGTAAGGGACACAGGAAACATTTATTGAACGTCGTTTACTAAATAAAAACTGAAGCTACAACCGTTTCCAAGAAAAAAAACCTGCCAGGAGAACAAACAATTGCTTGCTTTTTAACGAGAACTTTAAAGGACTTTAAAAGTTGCAAACACCCATAGTGTTTGCAACTTAAATTTCATAATTTATGTCAGAAGTACCTACTCGCACCGGCACCTAAAATTAATCTCTGGCGGAAAGTAGGTACTACCTAGACACCTCTGCCTACTCCTTCGGGGATCCTTGTGGGAAAGCATCAAAATAGAAGACTAATATTATACAAGCGAGAGTTTGTTAGGAATTGGATGATATTTGACATAGAGATAGATTATTATCTGGATTTACACATAGGACATGTTTTATTCCAGGCAAAAATCTACCAATGAAATTACTGCAAGTGAAGCCGCGGGAGACAGCTAGTAAATTACATTTCACACATACTTTACTACATGTGACGAGTGACCCATCAGCCAGCACCAGTTCATACTGCAGACATATGTGTTGGAAGAGGCCGTACACGTGCGAGGAGGTCTCCACCCCCGTGCCCATGACCAGACCGCCCACGGTGAGCTGGTCCAGCTCCGGCACCACCGCCAGAGCCAGGCCCAGAGGCTCTAGAGTGCGGGAGAGCTGGCCCATTGTCACTAGGGGCTCGCAGCGCACCGTCTGAAAGTCACAATACGAATCACTGTGCATAGATATATAAAAATATAATAAAAAGAAAAGAGTTTAAATGCAGTTGAGATGAAAGCGAAAAGCGAAAAAATTCCAGAGTAACGATCTTAGATCGAGTCCGCAAAGTGTGTGCAAGAAGAGGCCGAGGAACGCCACGTTCTAACTACCTGGATCAAAGCGATCGGACGCTCAAGAATGAGAAAAAAAAATCAAAATATTTTATTCAACGTAAGGGACACAGGGAACACTTATTGAACGTCATATACTTAATAAAAACTAAAGTTACCACCGTTTCCAAGAAAAATACCTGCCAGGAAAAGATACGGCGAGACAAACTCAATATAAGTGTTGATAGTCCTGACATGCTTGGTGATAAAATAGATTAGCTTTACTTGTTGCTACTCTAATAAAATATCTATAGCACTTGTTAGACGTAGTCAAGATTTGAAACTAGCTTTGATTGATCGCACTATTGCTTATTCTAGTTTCAAATTAAAAAATCAAGCCATGATTGTTTTTAAGTTTATAAGTATTCAACAGCGAGGTAGATCACGAAGGAGATGGCAAAAAGGTCTGGACAACACATCCATGGTCTGGGCAATACTAGTATGGTGGAGAATGGGGTAGCCTTTGTCCAACGGTGGGGTGTGCCAGGCTAACAATAACAATTTTATAAGTAACTGGATGTGACCCCGCCACGCTTGAATGTGGCGCATTGTGGTTGCATGGTTGAGAATGAGATTTAAAAACTCTAAAAAGTAACTAAAAACAGAAACGAAAAATACATATAAACAATCCTTAAAGATGATAACTTTACTCCTTAAAGTTTGTATATCATGTTAAAATTTGAGCTCAACCGGTTTTTTGTTCAAGGCGTACATAAGCCAATTATAATTTTATAGACATTTAAATTCAGTATGTTTTTGTTTAATTTTTTGTGGATCAGTTAATTATACAATTAATTAATATTTATTTATTATTAATTAATAATAATTACCTGGAGAATAATATTAAATACAGTGTATTATATATATATATATATTTTTTATTGAATTCCACAAATTACATGCTTAAAAATATTTTATGTTCTACCAAACTGTGTGATAATACAAAAAGTGATATATACAAACTGTCATAGTTTGTATATATCACTTTTAACTGGTCATCTAAAGCAAACGAAACATTTTGAAAGTAATCCTGAAATTAGAGCCTTGGTATTGCAATCATAAATTGAGACTCCTAATATGAACTATATGACTTCTGACAGACCTGCATCGTTGGCATTCTTGAATTAAGATTGCCATGGCGGTGACAAAATTTCGCATGTATAACTTACCATATTTTGTGTGTCAACTGTGAGTATATCGACGAGATTCACGTGGATGTTGGTGAAGGTTTTCTTGTAGAGCCCCTGGCGGAAGGACATTGTCTGCCACGCTGGGCGGGCGGTGCACAGCTTTGTACTGCGGGGGCCGTCCAACCAGACACGTACCTATAAAATAGTAAATAATGGTCAAGTCGTCATGAGTCTATTTGCTTTGCCCTACAGGGCTTTATGTCGGCTTATAATGAACTACTTAGGTAGTACTTGTACCGGTTTAGCCTCGTAAAATTGTATTACTTTGATAGTATGTTCAGGTAGAATAAAACATATCGTGTTAATCCAGAAGAGAGGTAGGGCATAACGGGTTTCCCGTTCGAATTCGGAGCTGCCCGACTGGGGCAGGACCTCCACCTTACAGAAGTCCGTAGCCAAATAACACAAGTGTTTGTGTTGTGTTCCTACGCGGTGAATAAGGTCTCCATTAATGAGCTCCTTGGGAAGGGGGGAGGATTGTTACATTGTGTTGGAAGCAGAGGGATTAAACCCATTATGCTGTCAACACACTATAACTCTCCGAACACAGAGTGGCAACGCGCAAGTGATACTTCGGTATCGTGAGCGGAAATAGGCTACGGTAACCGTTTCCCATCAGGTGGGCCGTATGCTTGTTTGCCAAGCTTGTTGTATAAAAAAAATATATATCTTTCCGTGGCAAATTTCATCCATCTCCGTTCGGTAGTTATTTTGCATGAAAGAGCCAAAAACGTGGTCACAAATTTCGCATTTATAATATTCGTACATTATACGTTATTCGTATATTACGATTGTTAACTGAGACAAATTAATATAGAAAAATAATTTGGGATCAATAATGTTTAATCGTTAAGTTTTTAAGAAGTATAAATGTGTCCCCTGAAGATGATCCAGAATATAACAATTACTTAATTTGAGTTTTTATATTCACAATCTAATCAGTAAACAATCAATGAAAGTATTTCGAGAATCAAACAGACAAATTTGTCTGGGAACCTTCTTGGAAGGACCCCGAGTGGACCTCCCATGACGTGATCTCATCAGTCACCAGTGCGAAAGGGACAGATTTATTGACGTAATGTAAACACCCGCGTCTTTACCATATTTTTTATTTGCTTATTATATAAGAAGATAACGCTAAGTAACTAAAGTTCGACTCTCAAGCGAAAAAAAAATGACCATAATAAAGTTATTGTTTATTACATTACATACATTGTTTTTGTTAAAGTTCCACACGGACGAAGTCGCGGGCTCAGCTAGTATATCCTATAGTTATTTAAAGGCATCTTTCGCAAAAGCATACGACTTATTATTGCCAGAATGCAGTCATCACGCGTCGAAATTGACGTCAAAACCTAGCTTCTAAATATTCACGCACTGACATACTACATATTCGATTCGAATTCGATATTCCATTTTGACTTCATTTCCGTCAGACAGCGCTAGCGAGATCTATTTGCACTTTTACATAATTCATATTTCATTTATCTACGTAAGTGCACATAATAAATGCACCCCTCTCATTTCGAAGTCGCATAGTTTGAACATAACTGGACGGAGAGAGGTCATTCGGTCTTTTTTACATTGGGATTTAGCATATGAATGAGATAACAGCCTAGGGATAAAGGTAAGAGTTACTGTGCTCGCAGCATAGACGGAGATATACTTGTAATTCTCGAACACGCCATCATGAAACTTTTTTTGTCGTTTCTACTTTACCGAACCAGCCAGGCAGTTATTACTGCGGATTTTGGACCTAGGAAGCTGAAGACTGGATCAACAATAGCATCTTCTAACATAAAGCTAAAGAAACGCTACAGTAGTGCCCGTTTTAAAATTGCGTAAGTAACATCTTGCGAGTTAAGGACTAAAATACTATTATAACAATAATTAACAAAATACTTCACCTGACTCTGCACTTCCTTCACCTTCTTATCGTGCATTTTTGGCGCACTGTTGAGTCTGAAGACCACGAAGTTCCTGAGCATGGAGAATACCTTCCAGATGGCCGAGAGTGGCAGCAGGGCGGTGATTACCACCACCCATCGGTACTCTATCAAGATGTATTCCAGCCACGACTCCGGCAGGACTTCCATTGTACCTTCCAACAACAGAATCTAATAATTCTACGTCTTACTTATTAACTTGTTGGTACCAAAGCTATGTGTAGGACCACACCGTCTTTTCACCAATGAAGTATTATATATAAACTCTTTTCACCAGATATATATATATAGGTGTAAATATGACAGAGAGCGAGTCCATCGCCGTTTCTCAAGCACGACTTTCGCATTTATTATTTTAGTACGATTTAACTACATTGTTGTATGGAGTATTATTCTATATCACATATGCATATGTATATGGATATATACTTACCCTTCGTATAAGGTCAAGATGGCAGAATTGTGGTAAAAAACGTTGCATCGGGTCTACTTGCATTCTGTTTACATAAAAACAGTCTGCATAAAAACGTCTTGAGTAGGTACCTGGCCACATCACATTCAGAGGGGGTGGCCAGGTTAGGTACCTTCTCAAGACGTTTTTATATTTCTTAATTTATATTAAATTATTTGAACAAATGCAAGGCAATTACACTTAGGATGCATTAATTAAGCACTGTTTTCAAGACTCATTATTACTACCCAAGCAATAATCGTAATGAAAAACTGTATAAATAATAGGCTACATTGCAATTTACATGTAAATCCTTGCATTATACTAGCTGACCTTGTGTTTTCGCCATAATATCAACAGAATGCAAGTAGACCCGATGCAACATTGTAATCACCCGTTTTTTACCACAATTCTGCCATCTTGACCTTATACGAAGGGTAAGTATATATCCATATACATATGCATATGTGATATAGAATAATACTCCATACAACAATGTAGTTAAATCGTACTAAAATAATAAATGCGAAAGTTTGTGAGGATATTTGTAAGTCTTTCTCGCAAAATATCTTGAATGGAATTGGATGAATATTGAAACAGATACTTAGCTGACTTTACACATAGGACACGCTTAATTCTAGAGCCGTGGTGGCCTAGTGGTCCGAGTAGTTGCTTGCAACACAAATATTGCAAGTTTCAATCCTGTCTGTATGTCATGAGTGTTTCTGATCCTAAGTACCTACAGTTATTAGCACCGCGAGCTTCACGGTGAAGGAAAACATCGAGAGGAAACCTGCATACGTTTGAGAAGAAATTCAAAGACGTTTGTATAGTCGTGATTGAGAAACGGCGATGAACTCGCCATATGTCACGTAGTCACCTAAAATTATATCTCCGGCGAAAAGTGGGTGCGTGGGAACTACCTGCAAATATTTGCCTACCCCTTCGGGGATCCTTGTGAGGGATGTCTCTTCTAATCATAGGCACAGCACGCAAAGAGATGACATACTGCCTCTCAATTTATAGTAGGGGAGCCCACGGTGCTAAATGGGGATTTACTCGAGCGTCATAGAGGCCTATTGAGTTGCAAAACTTAGATAATAAGAAGAAAAAAATGTTATGTTAAGGTATATATCACATATACCTTTTCATCGGTGGGGAAACGGGCTATAGATTTTTAAATATGTAAAAAAATCAATTAAACGAGCGCGTCAGATTTTCTAAGGGAGTGTTAAGTACACCAAAAAAAAAGCTTTCATTCACTAATCTGACGATTTCGATGTGTCGCAAACTCGCGGCCATATTATAATGTGCAAAAAAAATTCGCCATTTTGAATTTTGACATACTCAAGCGTGTCAGATTAGGTAGGGTGAGTTAATTACATCCTAAAAAGCGTATATTCCACTAATCTGTCAATTTGAGAGTGACAAAGAAAGGGGAGGGCAGCAAAGTTCTGATCCTGAATCCTTCACGGGCGGCCTTATATATGGGGCTCAAGTTTGGTGGAGGTAGTTAACCGGGTACAAGGTATCCCCCTGTATATTATAATCTACCGCGCTTTAGTAAATCCCGAAATCCCCGCTTGGGCTCCCCTACTATTAGCAACATTGTTATCTTAACCGCAGATCCAAACTGACCACAAGCGAGTACCGCAAGTAACCGCACCGGGGATAATAAAACGTCGGTTTCGTCTTTTATGAGACCAGCTGGATTACTGAGAAATCTTCGTGATAAGTTATCACTTCGCTAATCCAAGTACACGATGTTAAGTAAGAAATTTTAACAGCAATACGCGTGGACTTTAAGGATATTTAAAATTTGAACAAAGAAAAACCGGCTTCATACAAGTTCATTTTGAAAAAGAAGTCCGAAAGAATTAATTAAAAAAATAACTAAATGATAACAAAATTTTAAGCCCGATATAAATCTTAATCTACTATTTTACACCCTAGGGAGCGGTATTATATTATATTTCTTTTTTTTATGAGACCAGAAATGTTGATCCCGATACAAAATCGGTTCTTAAATGACAAACAAAACAACAAACATAAAAATAAAGATACCAAACTGAGAACCTCCTCCTTTTCCAAGTTGGTTAACAAGCACTGTCTGAACACGCGAATGAATGCTTGCGCTATGGCGAACGGTTACTAACCTGCCTCAGGCGAGCGATCGTATTAAAAAAAGTTATAAGAATTTTAATGAATTATGTAGGGACGGTATTCTAATGACCGGCTTTATACTCGGGCAGGTAAACAAACCTGTAGCTTTTTATGTTTATCGTTTCTCTTCCTATAAAAGGTATATTACAAAAATGCTTTGCTGTTGGCGGCATCACGCTGTTATCCCAAATGTATTATTGTCAATAGGACCATAATAAACCTTGGAATAATTCGGAGTAACTTGGAATAATGAGACACATACAATTTATCACTGAATCCAGGTCTCTACTTGCAGACCTTTTTCGCTTCTTCCACATTCATCATCCTCTTGTAATTTGACAATTAGATACTGCATTGACTGGTTGGTTGCCTGTACTAGTACAGGCAGTACAGGGTTTGGGTTCGAATCCTGCCGGGTACCATGATTCTACTCTACTCACGCGTCGGCACCACGTACCTATATGATGGTTCAGAATCCAGATATTAAAGCACCTCAGTCCTAAGTTCACTACCACTTTTATTAAATAGATTACATTTCACCAGTAAGGTCAGGTCATCGACTTTCATAGATAAATGAGGAAATTGTCATTTATCCATAAACAGGACGGGATCCCGTTGGTAGCGTTACAATTCTAGACCACGACATAACAGTCTTGTGTGTGACACTTATATTCTTAACTGTCACATGATCAGCCAGTAAGCCATGCTTTATAAATGAGCTCTGAAAGTAATTATTTTAAGAATAAATCACTGACTTTATGCAAAGTTTGTATTGTAGAGATTATTATATGCCATTCTTTGAACGAATATTCTAATTTGAATTAAACTTATACCTACATGCTATAAAAAATATAGCATACATACAAATAATGATGTCGAGGATGATTTCTATATATATCGATAGGTATAATAAATACAGTATAATAAATGAATAGTTTCATGTGTTACAGACGTAGAAAGTACACTGAAAAACTCGCGTAGCGGCCACCCAAATATTAAAATCAAATTTATTTAATACTTATTTGTTAAAATTCCTCGCATTTACCTACGATTTGGACACCGATCTCTTTCAACACAATAATATAGACAGACCTCACCTGTCATGGCGTATGGGGTATATATACGCTTCAGAGTCACCTTTGTCCGTTCATAACTGGAGGCAAACTGGCCTTCGCATCGAGTTTAGAATCATACCCATCAGGAAGGATTAGAGCAATAAGTCCGTCGACTTTCAATAACATGCCTTGTTTCAGTAGTGACAGAGCTTACATTTCAACAAAGCATTTAGAAGCTGCTAAATCAATGTAAATTGCCAATTGAACTTGTGATCTTCCCATGTTGCAATAAAGACCATTTTTGGACAGTAGAATGCCATGAACCTGCATATCTCGATTCGATAACGATTATCTCATAATGCCGGCTTGTCTTTTGATTTATCGATGACAGGAGTGGTGGTGGATCGTGTCATGTATGAGACTCCTTCAGTAAGACTTCTATTCGGAAGGTAGCGTCACTTGTTAGAGCCTAGCGTTGGCGTGTCCGACTAGGTATCGCCGTAGTGTCATAATTAGCAATACAGTGGTGTTTACAATGAATGACTGTTACGGTTTGAAGGGTATTGTAACTAGCGAAATGACTGTCATAGTAGCCGTAATAGCCGTGGTTTGCGGTGAAGGCCAGGGATTTGTGTTATAGACATATATTGTCATCTGCCAGGAGTCTCTGCCGGATTAAGTCAGCGCGGGGTCTGTAGCAGATTAGTCGAGACCTTGGATTGCCTTATGTTATTAAGTTTCTGATATTACATAAAACAAAAAAACTTTAATTAAAACGTGTTTTTTATGGTTACAAAGCATTAGTGCGCGGGGCCCCTAAATGCGCGAGATGATTGCTAGATGCTTTGGGACCAAAAGCTGTCTGACAGAAATGAAAACGTTTTTATGGGAATAAAATACATACATAGCTTAACGTCGAGTCCCTCACGGAGTATTCAAAGAGTACTCAGTTCGCTCTAGTATTAAAGACCGGTTTTGAGTACTCATCTGACAGACTGATGAATGTGGATGAAGTGAGTCTTGTAAGACTACAGAGAACTGGCGGTCTACTGCCTCTGCCTATCGCGTGATGGACTGGAGCTGTCCTTTAAATATTCTTGTTAAACAATGGCGATGACGATTAATAAAAATAGCAATGGCTTTCACCCCATAGCCCAGTAATCCTTACATTTACTGCTCACCACAATATCCCAATATTAATATTCCATCCAGGTCAATACTAGTATTTGCACTTGCCGGCCATCGTGTACGGGTGCATCCGGGAATGATATGCGCCAAGTGTATCCCATACTCATATTAAAACTCTCGAAGGGGCCTCTAGGTATTCGTTATGCATCACGCAAGCGTAGCTAAAGGACCGGGCCCTTTGGGGACTCGAGAATTTTATAGAAACATAATATGTAATAACAATATTCTGACGGTCGTCTGGTCTAGTGGTTAGAGCTCCTGACTGCGAAACTTGAGGTCGCGGATTCGAAACCCGCTGAGGGCAGACATTTGTGTGATGAACACGAGTATCTGTACCTAAGTCTTGGATGTCCTATGTATTTATGTATATATCTATCTATATAAGTAAATATATTGTTGTCTAGTTACCATAACACAAGCTTTGCTTAATTTGGGACTAGGTCAATTTGTGTGGAATTGTCCCGAGGTATTTATTTATTTATTAATATTTAGATGCAGGTAGCTATGCGCCTGGCACGTAGCGTAAAAAGTTTCCCTTCCCTGGAACCCTATCCGCCGGAAGCTTGGACCCTGATGCCGGTACCTGTTGGCTCGTGTACTTATTGTAGGTACATACATACTATATGACTACATATCATCACGCCGAGTCCATAAAGGGGTAGGCAGAGAGTATAAAGCGCCAGTTCTCTCTAGACTTACATACCTCTTTCGCTTCGTCCACATTCATCAGTGTCTTCATACGTGCTCGTCGGTTTCGAGAACTCTTGATGTTCCTGTCCTTGAGTGTCCGATCGATTTGATCTAGGTAATTGGAACGTGGTCTTCCTCGGCCTCTATAATGTATCTTGTGTATTTTGAAATATACGGTTTTATATATATCCGCACGCCTTTCCACAAGGGTCCCCAAGGGGTAGGTGTATAGGTAGTAACCACACACCCACTTTCCGTCAGAGATATATTTTAGGTGCCAACGTAACAGATGGCGAGTCCATCGCCATTACTCAAGCACGACTATACATACGCCTTTGAATGGCTTTTCAGACGTATGCAGGTTTCCTCTCGATGATTTCCTTCACCGTAAAGCTCGTGGTGTGACCAATCTCCAGTGATTGGTCACACTTAAGTACAGAAAAAGTCATTGGTAGAGTTGGGATTCGAGCTTGCGATCTTTGTGTCGCAAGCAACTACTAGAAACACCATAGATTTAGGATTTTTTTACATCCTATATCTATGAGAAACACTGCCACCACGGCTCTCATTTCGTATGTATGTATAGATATATTTAAAATTGTTTTGTTATAGGTTGATCGGACATTCAAAGATTAGAATGTCAAGAGTAATTGAAACCAGCGAGCATGTATGAAGAGACTGATGAATGTGGATAGAGACGAAAGAAGTCTGTAAGTCTAGAGAGAACTGTCCTCTCTGGCCAGATACTCTACTCTCTTTACCTATGATGATATGTATGTATTATAAAAGATATAAATTTAATAAATAAGAATAATGTCAATGTCATGGCCCCAAGGATAATTATTATTATTATCAGACCAACGACTGTTACATATTTGTGACTATGTTGCTACGACCATTATTACTCATTAGTTGGCGGACTGTAGAGTAATAAATTGTGAAGTTAATTAGCGTAATAAAGGTCGTTAGGGAATTGAGATGAACAATTTATTTGTAATATTCGCCCGTCACGTTCGAGCACCGATGTCCACTTACAAATTAATTGGTACCGAAAATACTAAATGAGTTGCCGAAGATATTCAAGTGTCAACGTGGCAGTTGGCGAGTCCGTCGCTATTTCTCAAGTACATCCTACCTACATCTTTGACGACGTAAATTTTTTTGTTTGTGCACAAACTTGTAAAGCAATCCAGAACAACAGTTATAATATCATTAGGTACCTAATCAAGTATTTAAATAAATAAGACTTCGTTGGAAGCACGAAGTTGCCATAAATAAAAGTTGCTTATAACAAATAATGCTAACTCAGGAACACAACGTTTGGATCTGTGCGTATAATGAATGGAGTCAAGATAAAATGAGATAAAATTACAACTGAGCCAATCGAAGGCCGAGTGAGCTATCCACTATCAATGTCAAAGACAAAAAAACTTTGCGATAAACTGTGTATTATTTATTATAAAGAATCAGAGATAGATAATTCAATAACTGACAGTTTAGAAAACATCTGATTCGCTTCGTTCCTGTTGTGTGGGACTGGCGAGTGGCCGTGTACGAATTAGTGTTATATCTAATCATTTGTCAAGAATCTCATCAGAAGTTACTAAAGAACATAATAGAAAACATGAAACTTAAGATAGCAGTTGTAACTGGCGCCAATAAAGGTCTTGGATTGGCTATTGTAAAGGGACTGTGTGGCCAATACGATGGAAAAGTCTATTTGACCGCAAGAGACGAGAGAAGAGGCCAAGAATCGTGTAAAGAGTTGAATAGGTTAGGACTTGCGGCGACTTTCCACCAACTAGATATATCAAACGATGAAAGTATAGCGAGATTTGTAGGGCACCTAAATACTATTAACGCAGAAGTCGAAATATTAGTCAATAACGCTGGAATTCTCTTTTTGAAAGATTCAACGGAAACAAAGTTGTACCAAGCGGAAAAAACAATGGAGGTAAACTTTTTTTCTCTCGTTAAGTTTACTGAAGCCATCTTGCCATTGGTCACATTTGGCGGGAAGATTGTTAACATATCCAGCTCGTCTGGTCATTTGTCGCGGTTACCGTCTGACACTCTACGAAGGAAGATTATCTCGCAGAACTTGACTTTAGATGAGTTGAATGCATTTATGAATACTTACATTGATTACGTGAGGCGAAGAGAGGAAGCCGGCGACGTCTGGGGTCAATCACCTTACGTTGTGTCCAAAATCGGAGTTAACGCTTACACATTTATTCTACACCGTCGATTGTCGCCTAAAGGTATCTACCAACTTTTTCTATTGTCATACGTCTTTCATATCACTACTACACTACTTATGAATACAATTTCATATTTTGCTCTAAATATAATGATCACGTTACAATAACGGTAATTCATCCGTCATTTTCAATTTGAACAGGTGGTTGTTAAACAAATAATTCTTTGGTTATAGGAGGCTCGAGGACGTTACGATTTCAAACGCATTAAATTCCTGTTTTTGAATACTCAAGAGTACTAGTGTGATCATAGCCAGCCAATTGTACATAACAGCCTCTTCGGCAATAAACGGGCTATCTATCGCAAAAAATAATCAAATCGCATGAGTAGTTTCTGAGATTAGCGTGTTCTAACATACAAACACACAGCTTCACTATCATATGAAGGTATAGGAAGGAAGTAATAACGATTAATGAGTCGCTTTTAATAATTGTCACGTCTTGCTCCCTAGGTATAATGGTCAACTGCGTGCACCCAGGATATGTCATCTCGGACATGACAGCTGGCGCGGGATCGGTGCTACCGGAAGTAGCGGCCGCTCTGCCTTTAAGGCTGGCGCTGCAACCCAAGGACAGTGGTCTGTACTTCTGGCACAACGGCGCCACAGTGCCCTGGGACGGGCCTGACCCGAGAGGATACATTGATGCTAAGGATTTGTAATCGAGAAGTAATAACTTACAATGAAAGTGTACGCTGGTTGTTTCCACTAGTTCTACTACTTGTAGTATCCATAGCTGGCGGTAGCCGTTTACCATCAGCCGGGCTGCTTGTATACCACCCCCGTAGGACCAAAGTTAGTTCTACTGTCTGACTGTCTACCAGAACTAGTGGGGACAAACGGTACGATAGTAGCACACCTACTAAGAGTATACCTAAAGGAAATAAATATAAGCCACTACCGTAGTCACGTACTTCTATGAATGATAAAAAAATCTTGCCGTAGTGTAGTAGTTTAACAAAAATAAGCCAATATAAGGATTGCTGGTTCGATCCCGGCGATCCGTATCGAGTTTTTTTTTACTTTATGGCGAGGCCACAACGCGCAACGCAACACTCATAGCATTCGGCATCGTACGAGAAAAATTGTGCCTCGCTCAACTTGGAAACTTGCATTACGTAAAATGAATGTCTTTCTTAGAAAAGCTTGTCGAGCTTCATCAACTGCGATAGAGTAGTTGGCACCTAAAGTATATCTTAAAAGAGGCTGTTATTTACACCTCTGCCGAGCCTACAACTAAACTGTAACTTTCCCAATAAAAGGTACATCATATATATATATAAATATTGTCGTATAAAATACGATTCTAATGGATTTTTTTTAAAACGTAGGTATACCTCCAATTCACACTATCTTTTTATGCATAATGACCAATAAACGGTGATCCTCAATGAATTATCTATACGCAAATTGAAGATAGATAAGACATCTCTGTCGTCTTCTGCAAGTCCCCTGGAGTTAGAGAGAGAAAAAGGTGTCATACCAGCCTTCGTCAGATATATTTCAAGTGACAGATGATGAGTTTTGATGGAGTATGAAAGCAAAAAAACTAAATATGCGATTTTTGAAAATTTTACATACCCTTAGATAAATATAACTAAAACGTTTGTACTAAAAAACTCAAGTCGCTTAATAAATCTTGATATCAAGGAAATAAATACAACGAGGGGTAAGTTAATTAGTATACATACTTACAGTGACTCTTCAAAAATATACGTCGATTTTAACAACGGGATACCAGTCAACGAGATGCAGTTCTCTAAATGTAGATTGTCAGTACATCATCAATGCATTAATTGCTTTGTACAACTTGAAGGTGTCCGGTGTTGTCATTAAAAGAATGAATTTTAATTGTTGCTTTAATTTTAATGTTCGTCATACTTAATGTCTCAATAAGGTACACATGGAACAGCGAAATATAGGCATCTCATTTCAATATAGAAAATATAGATCTGATATAACAGGGATATGATTCTAGTAAATATATACATATATAACGATATTCATATATTATGCGCGTAGTGAAACGTAATAAAGAACGAAAACAGCAATCGAAGAAATATGATAAAACACGGGGACAACGAGCCGAAACCGAACGAGTAAATAAATCAAACTTTTTAAATAAAACAAATATGTTAATTTATTTTACAAATTCCTTTGTTATCATATTTCTCTCGTTAAAATATGCTCCTCTTAATACAAAGATTTATCGATCACATCACCAACGGAAAGAGACAATAATATTACTGAAATAGAAAATATAATATGTTCGGGAGGAGGAGGGGGAGTGGGGGAGTCTACTTGGCGTCGATGCACTCGGTGGGGTGCTGCTGCGGCTTGTTGGGCGCAAAGCCCGGCGGCAGCGGCACGAAGGGCGCCCAGCCCAGGCGCTGCCAGCCCTCGCGCTGCAGCTGCAGCTGCTGCAGCTGCTGCACGCGCGCCCACACCTCCTGCTGCTTGCCGCCCACCGACACGATGGCCGGGTCCAGGGACGACCAGTCCGCACCGCCGCCCATGCTGTACCCTGCGCACGACCACACGTCACTGCACTGCACTGCACTGCCGCCCTCTCACCCAGCTCCCCTGATACCTGGGGTCGCTGCACGTACCTTGGTGCTGGTGAGGCCGCGGCTGCAGCCCGAAGCCGCTGACGTGGCTGAAGCCGGGGGGAGGCAAGCGGGAGCGTCGCACGCGATCCATATTGTCTCTGCACACAAAGTTATATTTAGACATTATATGTATATGTATAATGAATGAAGAACGATTGACGAAAAAAGTGTATAAAGCGAGTGTGAATGAGTGTTGGAAAGGGTAGACCTAGGCGGACGTTCCTAGACCAAATTAGGGACGTCTTGATCGTAGCAAGTGGAAGGAAGTGGTCTCTGCGTACCCCAACGGGAAAGAAGTGTGATTATATGTATGTATGTATATGTATAAACATATCATACGTTATAAGCATATCTTTTAATTACATTATTCATTTTCCAAATATTGTATTGTTTTATTGTTACTGGCGTACAAACGCCATTACAACTTGGAACAAATAAATGCTGATTGCAAAGACAGTGTCCAAAGGCAGTATTCACCCGCTGGAGACGGAGTTCTGTAAGGTTTCGCTCTCCATGAGCTCTGCGAAGGCCTTCTGCGTCTCCTTGAAGGGGTCAAAGTCGAGGTCGTCGTCCCCGTCGCCCGCCGCCGCCCGGCCCGCGCCCTCGTTGGCTCGCATGCTGTTCATTCTGGACAAAACAAAAACCCTCGTATATTTGTTTCAATGGTAATTTCTGGAAGTAAACACAATAATCAAATTAAAGGCGAGTGAGTACGCGGGGCTCAACTATACATACGTTAAAATTTCTTGTTTCATCACGTATATACGGTTTCGTCCATCAATTGGATTATACATATTTTTTATAGTAACTAAAAAAAAGAATGTAGCTTACCATAGGCGAAAGATTTTTTAAATCGGTTAACGGGTAAATGCTAGATATGGCAACATTACCAGTTACCTAACTAGTATATAATATACATGATGAAACAAGGAATTAAAACGTACGTATAGTCGTGCTTAACAAACGGGAATGGCCTCGTCACCTATTACGTTGGCACTTTAACATATCTCCAGTGGGTGTTATACAGTTTTGCCTACCCCTAGAGGGAACGGGGGGGTCAGTAAGGAGGAATTTGTGAATGAGTGATCAAGTGAGTGGTGGCAATGAGTACCTCTGTAGGTGTTCCATTTCAAGCCGCTCCGCGCTGAGCATATTGTGTGGGAAGTGCATGGGGTCTGATTGCGGGTAACGATCGGCGCCTCGCGTCATCTGTCGCATCTGTTGGGCCTTGTGGAAGTCTGTGAAGAACTTGTCCATATTCTCCGCCAGGTACCGACCTTCGCTCTGTAACACAATACATTTCTTTTACACTTACTACACTTAGATAAAAATATGTATGTATAGTCAAGGTTGTAAAAACAGATATGTATTAGCCATCTGTCACGCAGGCACTTATATAATATATCTACGGGGAGAAGGGTGAGATACTACACTCCTTTGCCTACCCCATCGGGTACCTTGTAACCTTGTGGGAAGTCGTGATATATATACATACTTATCATATAGTCCTGAACTTTGGTGCAGTTTAGGAGTTCGTCAGTGTATATCTATATATAAGGATATAGATAACACCACACAAAATCCTTTACGTGGTGGGCAGAAAGAGAAAGACACCCACAGAAATGATATGAAGGGCCGCGGAGGCAGAGTGGTTTGAGTGGTTGAGATTGCAAGTTCGAATCCGATTGCACTAATACATTTTCAAAACTAATGATCACTGTGATCATGAGGAACCTGCGTAATAAATATATAAACACGATATGCAGTACATTGGCGTGTGGTGAGTCGAAGCCGTTGACGAGCCCGTTCTGCTGCATTTGTTGGTTGTGCATGAGGAAACCGTTGGGCATTGCGCTCATCCCGTTGTCTGCTCGCATGCCGAATGGTGGAAGCATATTCGGATTTGTTTGATAATTAGCACCTGCAAGAAACAAAACTATGTTTACATATAAAACTAAGAGAGGTAGGGCATAACGGGTCTCCCGTTCGTAGTTGGAGCTGCCCGACTGGGGCAGGACCTCCACCTTATAGAAGTCAGTAGCCAAATAACACAATGTTTTGTGTTGTGTTCCTACGCGGTGAATAAGGTTTCCAGTAATGAGCTCCTTGGGGAGAGGGGAGGATTGTTATGTTGTGTTGGCAGCAGAGGGTTTAGTCCCATTATGCTGTCAACACAGTATAACTCTCCAAACACAAGAGTGGTAACGCGCATGTGATACTTCGGTATTGTAAGAGTAAATAGGCTGCGGTAGCCGTTTTCCATCGAGTGGGACGTATGCTTGTTTGCCTTGCTCTCTTGTTATAAACTCTTGTTATAAAAAAAAATTAAAACTACTTTACAGGAGGTTTTCATGTGAACATTCAGTTTTCATTTTCTTTTAATTCTATTTCATTCTATTGCCTATTTTTGCACCCTGTCACATATTTGAGAGGTCTGATCCTTTTTCTAAGGCCACCCTGTATAGACGACAAAAGATATTGTTGTACAAAGACACCAGATACATACCTAATAATTCATTATTGGAGTCAAGTGGTGTAGATTGTGTGGGCAGCGGAGGAAGGTAGTGGCTATGTCCCTTGTCGAGCATGAAGCCGTCCGAGAGGCTGAGTCCGTTGAGTCCGTTAAGCCCGTTCAACCCGTTGAGGCCGTTGAGCCCGTTGAGGCCGTTGAGCGCGCCCACCAGCTCCCGCTGCCGGTGCGCCATGAGGATGTCGCTGCTCGCGTCGCTGAGCAAGTTGTGCGTATTGTCGTCCTCCAGGAGGCTGTGCTCGCTGCTGTCCAGCAAGTCGTGGGTCTCCAACAAGCTGTGCCTATCAGACTCGAGCTCATCCAATTCGTTGGACAAATAGCTCTGTGCGTGGGGATCGCTCTCGAACACCGAGTGGCTTTGGCTCTGTGTATCACTGCTGTATTGCGCAGTTTTGTCTGTCTCAGCTTCACTGTCCTTGTTAATACTATTGTTATTGTTATTATTATTATTACTCGTTTTCTGTTTGGATTTCTCACTTTTGCTTTTCTTGGTGTTCGTCTGTCCGTTTGTGCTCGTGTCTTTATTTCTGTTCGGTTTGCTGTCTGTGTGGGGGTCTTTGTTGCCTTTCGTTTGAGCCTGTGGTGCCTGTAGTACTTGTGTGGGACTGGAAGATTCTGATGTGTCGGTTTCTTGTGACTTAACTGAAACATTTATACAAGTCATGTTAGAAATCAGCGAACATGTGTAAAAAGACAGATGAATGTGGATGAAGCGAATGAGGTAAGTGCAGAGAGAACTAGCGATCTACTGTATCTGAATACACCATGTGAAACAATGATATACAGGATATTTATAATTTTCCGATTCCCACGATTGAATGTTTTGTGATTTTTTTAACTTATACATAATATTAATTTACAATAAAGAGGTGAAACTTAATATCAAATACACAATGAAAACAAAACTAAATCCTAGTTAAGATTATTTAAATCTGCACTCGGTGCAAAGCCGGATTGCTAGTAAAGAATAAAATACAAAAACCTATCTTATATGTATGTACCTGTAGAGTGTAGTGGCTTCGGACTGGGCTGTTTCCTGGCGGGGCTGTCGGTGGGCGGCGAGGAGCCGAGGCTGGGCCACGCCTCCTTGCCGCTGGCACTGCTGGCACTACTGCTAGCACTACCATTGACAGATTCCTTTTTATTTGATCTGAGAACAACCGTGTCGTATGCAGATATACGATTTCCAACTGTTATCAAATATTTCACTAGTTTTTTTGTTGTTACTGTTTAATTTCAAGATTGCATCAAGCCATGTCTAAGTTCTGACTTTTAATAATACCTAAGTACTGAAACATTATCCGAAAATCTCTGTAAAACTTACGTAGTTATTAAAATAAAATTATCATACTATTAAATACATTAAAGTATTCCCAGTATAATTTAAGCATTACACAAACCATGTTTGTTTTATCCATGTATTTAAAGCTATTTAGGCTTATATACATTTTAAGTAAATTAAGCAGGAATAATTGCAAATATTAATGAATACAAATAGTGCTTATAGAAACAAATAAAAAACATGTTTGTAAAATCAAGACTCCGAGCTCTAACTATTAAAAACTGTTAAGTGATGGAAAACCTAAAGTACAAAAAATTACTGACATAGAATATTTTTTTATCCAAAAGTAATGTTTTTTAACAAGTGTTTGTCGTAACAAAAACGAAACGATACTCACTTATTAGAATTGACTACGTTTATATGTGACGATGTGACCACTGTCGTCGGTATAAAGTTCGATTGATTACCTGAAATAAAACATTCATCTTAATATATATATTTCTTGTGTGCGTGTGTATGTGACTGAACTCCTCCTAAACGGCTGGACCGATTTTAATGAAATTTTCTGTGTGTCTTCAGATGGATTTGAGAATGGTTTAGATTCACAATTGGATAGGTGGCGCTGTGATCGTGTTTTAGGGCATTTACTTTTTTCACCCAAGCGAAGCTGGGCGGGACCATATATATCTTCACGCATTCCTTCATCACTTGTCGATGGGGTAAGCAGAGGTGTAACAACACTCTTTTCGATGTCGCATAAGCTTAAGCATATTCAGGTTGACCCATTTACCTTCACCACAAACCTCATGTTGTGATAAATCACTGATCTTATGTAAGTAAAAACAGATTGGTACAGACTGACCGAGTTTGAACCTGCAGTTATGCAGGCAACTACGGAATCTACTGACCCACCGTAGCTTTTTCATTTGACAATAGCTTGATGTGCATTTACAATAGTACAATGTGTTTATTACTAACATATTAATTGGCCGCGGTTAAACGCCCCGCAACTAAATACCTTTGATCCCAAGAAAACTGTATTTTTCTGTGTTCCTAATAACGTGTATGCGAAAGTTAAATTGTTTAAGCGTAACAAACAAAAAAAATGCCTTTAACTTTTAATAATCTTAGTTAGCAAGTAATAACGTACCATCTTTTGAACTGCTCTTTTCTGCATTCGTATTAGAATTACCTGCGAATTTATAAAGCAATTATTTGAGATTCATAAACCAATTCGAAATTTATTTATTTATTTATTTCAATATAAACATATTTCAATAAATTGATTGAGTATTGAGTACAAAAAAAACTAGTGACCTGTCGCTCTGGGTCGCTGGTTCGATTATCATAATGGTGCCTTACCAAGTCGTACGACGTAATATTGCTGTTCAATAATGATATTGTATGAATGTATATAAAAAATACATGTTATAGGCGGTAAACAAGCATTTTTTTGATTAACAGTGCATGATAAATCAAGTATTGAACCAAAGAACAAACGTTTTGAATGCATTTGGCGTAAAACTCCAATAAAATGTAGATCAAATTTGGACTACATAGTAAAAACAATCGTACAATGTAACAAACTTCTTAACACTGATTGTTACACGGATTAATTTCTGAATAATGTATCTATCCATTTGCCTCCTTTCAAATTATTTCAATAAAAAAACCTATAACTAACCTTTTGATCTAAAAAGTACATTCTACATAAAAAAAAATGTCTTTGTTGTCACCATCTAGAAACTTGTAACTTCTCTCCTCTCCCCATCCTTACTCTTTTTTTACTACTATTATTAGAGTTATTCTTTTCAGGAAAATGGTGTAATAAAAAATGACGGTTATGTTGGTGTACCTGAACCGTTTAAGTGCTTGTCATCAGGTCTGTGCAGGAGCTGGTGGTGCAACTTTCGCTCGTACACCTGATGCAGCCCGGCGTGCATTTCCTCCTTCGTGAACGACGCCTTCGGATCACCTGCCACCAACAAGCATCACTCAATTAATCAACATTCCTACCACAACGATCAAATTGATATAACATCAAGGACAGAATCGTTACGTACAATGCAAAATGTAGAGAGCATGTATGAAGAGACTAGTGAATGTTTTTTTTTTTTTTTTATACAACAAGAGTGGCAAACAAGCATACGGCCCACCTGATGGGAAACGGTTACCGTAGCCTATTTAAGCTCACGATACCGAAGTATCATATGCGCGTTGCCACTCTGTGTTCGGAGAGTTACAGTGTGTTGGCAGCATAATGGGTTTAATCCCTCTGCTTCCAACACAATGTAACAATCCTCCCCCCTCCCCAAGGAGCTCATTTCTGGAAACCTATAAGGTGGAGGTCCTGCCCCAGTCGGGCAGCTCCAAATTCGAACGGGAAACCCGTTATGCCCTACCTCTCTTAAATGATGTGATGTGATGTAGATGAATGAATGTAGATGAAACTAAATAAGTGTGCAAGTGTAAGTCTCCCTGCTTACCCTCTCTACCCCCGTGAGGGACATGATGTGATGACATGTATTTATACATACAAGATTTATGTATTTATATATAAGCTTAAAACGATCATTCAAATATTCACAATTATATATATAGTACCCGGATGACCGAGCTTAGCTCGGTAAATATAATATGAAATATTATTTCGTACGAATTACATACTTATGTAATATTAATTATAATTTTTTATCTTACCAACATAATAATGAAAAAATATGAACTTGTTATTTAAATAAAAAATCACGTGTGCAATTAGTTTAATATTTTATTGAAAAAAGTAGGTATTCACTTTTTTACAGTTGTGGTTGTCACTAATGTATCATGGTATACTTCACCTAACATTTAGTGTTTATTTCATGTTAAGAAACGAAAAAGGTATGCCAATTTAAAGAATCATCTATCTAAACATATAATAAAAATGTAACGGATCCCTGTCTGTGCATGGAAAATGTATAAGAAAAAAATATGATTGGGACCTTTATCAACGCAAACAGCACCCAAAACACAGATTGTTAGAATTTTTGTCTGTTTGTCTGTGCGTTTGTGCTCGCTAACCTCAGAAACGGCTTATAGATGTGGTTTGTAAAACTGTAACGAAATACCATCTGAACATGGTAGATATATGTGAAAAAAATATGATTGGGACTTTGGGACCTTTATCAACGCAAAAACACGTTGAGCCGTACGCTGCCGCAAATCTTGTAGACATCGCTCCTGTTGTTCGTCATTTTCAGTAGCTACACGTTGTGCCGTACGATGCCGCAAATCTTGTAGACATCGCTCCTGTTGTTCGTAATTTTCAATAGCTACACGTTGTGCCGTACGCTGCCACAAATCTTGTAGACATCGCTCCTGTTGCTCGTCATTTTCAATAGCTACACGTTGTGTCGCACGCTGCCACAAATCTTGTAGACGTCGTTCCCGTTTTTTGTAATGTCAGTAGCTATACGTTGTGCTGCTCGCTGCTGCAAATCTTGTAGACATTGCTCCTGTTGTTCGTAATTTTTAGTAGCTACACTTTGTGACGCACGCTAACACAAATCTTGTAGACATGGCTCCTGTTGTTCGTCATTTTCAATAGCTACACGTTGTGCCGCACGCTGCCGCAAATCTGGTAGAAATCGCTCCTGTTGTTCGTCATTTTCAATAGCTACACGTTGTGCCGCACGCTGCTGCAAATCTTGTAGACATCGCTCCAGTTGTTCGTAATTTCCAGTAGCTACACGTTGTGCCGCACGCTGCCACAAATCTTGTAGACGTGGCTTCCGTTGTTCGTCATTTTCAGTAGCTACACGTTGTGAGGTACGCTGCCGCAAATCTTGTAGACATCGCTCCTGTTGTTCGTCATTTTCAGTAGCTACACGTTGTGCCGTACGCTGCCTCAAATCTTGTTGACATCGCTCCTGTTGTTCGTCATTTTCAGTAGCTACACGTTGTGCCGTACGCTGCCTCAAATCTTGTTGACATCGCTCCTGTTGTTCGTCATTTTCAGTAGCTACACGTTGTGCCGTACGCTGCCTCAAATCTTGTTGACATCGCTCCTGTTGTTCGTCATTTTCAGTAGCTACACGTTGTGCCGTACGCTGCCGCAAATCTTGTAGACATCGCTCCTGTTGTTCGTCATTTTCAGTACCTACACGTTGTGCCGTACGCTGCCTCAAATCTTGTTGACATCGCTCCAGTTGTTCGTAATTTTCAGTAGCTATACGTTGTGCCGTACGCTGCCGGAAATCTTGTAGACATCGCTCCTGTTGTTCGTCATTTTCAGTAGCTACACGTTGTGCCGTACGCTGCCGGAAATCTTGTAGACATCGCTCCTGTTGTTCGTCATTTTCAGTAGCTACACGTTGTGCCGTACGCTGCCTCAAATCTTGTTGACATCGCTCCAGTTGTTCGTAATTTTCAGTAGCTATACGTTGTGTCGCACGCTGCCACAAATCTTGTAGACATCGCTCCTGTTGTTCGTCATTTTCAGTAGCTACACGTTGTGCCGTACGCTGCCTCAAATCTTGTTGACATCGCTCCAGTTGTTCGTAATTTTCAGTAGCTATACGTTGTGTCGCACGCTGCCACAAATCTTGTAGACATCGCTCCTGTTGTTCGTCATTTTCAATAGCTACACGTTGTGCCGCACGCTGCCGGAAATCTTACAGACGTCGCTTTCGTTATTCGTTATTTTCAGTAGCTATACGTTGTGCTGCTCGCTGCTGCAAATCTTGTAGACATCGCTCCCATTGTTCGTAATTTTCAGTAGCTACACGTTGTGCTGCACGCTGCCGGAAATCTAGTAGACGTCGTTCTCGTTGTTCGTAATGTTCAGTAGCTACAAGTTGGGCTGCTCGCTGCCGCAAATCTTATAGACGTCGTTCCCGTTGTTCATAATATTCAGTACCTATACGTTATGCTGCTCGCTGCCGCAAATCTTGTGGACGTCGTTCCCGCTGTTGGTCATATTCAGCGGCCACAAAGAAGCCCTCGTGAAACATCTAAATCATAAGACCCTTCTGCTCGTATAGTGTTAGTCAAGTTTTGCTAGACTTTAGCACTACGTGTGGGACGAGCGGAAAGCTGATTATTATCATGGTTTTGTTGAAATGAGTCTTGCTTGCCGATCACTTTTTTCTTGAAGGTGTTCTTGAGATGAGTCGCGGCTGCGTGGATTTAGATTGTGTATAAGCGATTTTTTTCTTCTTCTTTTAGGCATTTTGTCATGTAAGTAAATAATTGATTTTATATATGAGACGTCTACGATAACGTCAAACCAAAAACTCATTGGCTTAAAGTTTGTTGCTTAGCAACGCTTTATTGTTGCTGTGTCGGTAAAGCAGTGGCGAAATTCATATTCTAATGAAATTGTAGGAGATTTTCATTGCCTAAAAAAACGGATAAAACGACTTTTTTAAAAATGAAACCTAGCTCGATTGATTTATCGCCCCCGAAATCCCCCTACCAAATTTCATGAAAATCGTTGGAGCCGTTTCCGAGGTTCAGATTATATATATACAAGAATTGCTCGTTTAAAGGTATTAGATTAGATAGATAGATAGATAGATAGATAGATAGATAGATTTAGAATGTGTGCTTGTATACATCCTATATACGTACGTATGCGTGTATGTATATAAAGTTTGATTTTAAATTGTATTTTGTTATCTTGTATAGTAGTTTATTAATGTTTGTGTCGTTATGTTAATCTGTTTAGTTTTCAGTATCTTTAGTATTATAATTATTTTATTATTTTAACATTGTATTGGGTATAGACTTTAAGGATGTTAATATGATTGTAGATAATTTTTTTTTTTCTGCGAATGCAGGTATGTTAGGCACGTACCTAGCTCGTGGAGATACATGCAGTCGGGCTTGGGGCAGGGCTGGTTCTTCATGAAGTTGGCGCAGTACTTGGTGGTGCCGAGCGAGCCCTTGAGCACGCGGCCGTCGAGCGTCACGTTGTTGACGCCCTGGATGGCCCGCAGCGCGTCCGCCGGCGACACGTACGTCACGTACGCCGACGCCGACGGGCCCTGCGGACAACACTAAACATTACACTAGTTCAAACGTCTGTCACCACATACACTGTATACACCAATCTTAATAATATTATAAATGTGAAAGTTTGGATGTTTGCGGTTCTTTCACGGCACAACGACTGAACCGATTTAGCTGAAAGTTGAAATCGTGATGGCTTATACCTAGGAATATCGAAAATTCTAAGTTCTAATATTATAAAGTATGATGCACATAAGCTACTTTTTCGAACTCCACGCGGGCGAAGCCGCGGGCATAAGCTAGCTATATATAATATGTATATACGTTATATACTTCTCATCAGAAAAGACGAAATACCTCATATTATTCACTATTAAACGACATTTGACATATATTCCTAAATATACACATTTTTCTGATAATCCTTACAAAATATAAACTTGCAAGGTGTTTCGATTTTTCTGATGAGAAGTATATATAACTATTGGCTGCGGTTTCATCCGCGTTAAATTTGATTGTCTTTATATTAGCATATAATATAATAGTGCCGGAGCATTTATAAAATAATAATTATATATACTCGAGCCTTAGCTTTTTTATGCAATTATAAAATATTCTATTTTTAATTGGATGGTATTTGCTGGTGCCATTTTTTTAAATTTCATCCAATACTTTTCCGACGGTCTAACACCCATCAAAAACTTCATTACACAAATATCTAATAAAATTTTGCTCGACAACGCGCTTGGGGGTTGCAAGTCGATGACCAGTCGACAGAATTTAATAATTAACATCCTTATCGTTTGGCAAAATTACTTATTTATTTAAATAAGGCATTCTTTCAATTAGCACTTCAAAACCCAAACTTCAAATCACGCATTCCCAAAAGGGTACAAGGACTGATTGTGTAATTACACCATTTTCTGCCTTAGTATATTATGGTGACAACGTGGCAGATGGCGAGTCTGTCACCGTCTCCAGGGCATATCTTTACATGGCATACATCATTTGTTGCTTTTTTCCAAAGGCTACATTTGTTTCTGAAACTATAAATAGCACTGAGCTCATTGTCTGCCTTTATTTTATGGTATATACTAAAAAACATATATTGCAATAGCTCACCTGTGACCCTGCATATGCAGTACTTTGGTTTATAACTACTTTGTGAATTTTGCCGTATTTGCCAAAGTACTCTTGCCGTTTTAATATCTGAAACAAAACATTAATAAAATGTTACTTGTACTATAAAACAAGAAGAGCTTATAAATAAATAAATAAATATTAATAATAAACAGAAAATGCAAATAATTATCCCTCGGAAGAATAAGCGACGTATCGATACTATATCGAATCCGCAATTGATAGAGAAGCCACTGACGTGAATAGAGAGTATTTACAAACATAAGAGAGTATGATTGTAAATATGAATTAGGTAGAAAGGACGAGTGAAGAAACATTGCCGAAGCAGATATACTACAAAAGCATATGAAGATGCACAGGCATCAACAGCCGAGGACGACCACGTGCCGGTATGCAGGTTTCATTTCGCTCGTGGTGTGACTTATCACTGTACTTAAGCAAGATTCTAACTTGCAACCTTTCAAAATCAAAATCAAAATATTTTTATTTCACATAGGCCTAGGTACTAGGCTAATAGGCTAGGGGACCTTTTAAAACGTCGAAAAAGGTGCAGAGTTCGGGTCGGTCGTTTCCATGGAGAAGAACCGGCAAGAAACTCTTGTTGGTTGGTGACCATAGAAAATGGTTACTCTTTTGTTGCCTCTAACCGCGGCACCATATGAAGTAGTTGAAGTAAGGTTAAGCAGGATGTGCGTACCTCGGGGTCGGCCAGCCGCACGGGCAGGCCCACGACAAACACGAGGTTGTTCTGCACCACCCGCACATTGGCGAGCGCGCGCCTCGACTCCAGCGTCTTGTTCCGCCGCTTCTGCTCGCGTGCCTTCTTCTCCGTCTTTATGGCTGCAACCTGGGACCAGATAACGACTTCATTAACAAGTGTATTTTAATTAAGTAACATTTCCTGTCATTTTCACACCTTCCCGCAAGTTTTTGAGTTTCAAATCATTCCTCTTTATAATATATATTTATTCAACAACAAAACTAACACTTATCATTACAGTACAAAAGCAATACAATAGAGAATATTGAATTGAAATATAGAAGTAATTATGGGATAATATAGCAGCTAACATAAAACGCAATATTAGTGTTGATTAGCTGTGCCCCGCGGTTTCACCCGCGTAGTATTCGACTATCTAAAGCAGATTTTTTTCAAATCATATAAAGTACTACGTGACATCGTCGCGTTTAAACCAGTCAGTATGTTATTTTACCTTAATAATATTGTTATAGGCTAGAACTCCACGAAAAGAACTAGATGGCGCTGGTAGTTCAATATTCGCAAGAACACTAATTTGGATTGTTAACTAGATGACGCTAGTAGTGTAATATGGCGTCATATCTTTAGTGTCGTTTGTTTATGCCTACAGTGACGTAATATAACCTTAAGACATTATCTTGATCAATATGTATCGAAATAAATATTATTGACCAAAATCATGCAGTGGTACTGAGGTAAAAAAAATATTCTGTTGCCATCTTAGATCTTAAATCTGCACCGAATACAAAGGAAGTACTAAACCGAGACTAATATAAAGCGTTAAAATTGGATACCTACTAGATAAGTGCCGCGGTTTCAGAAAAAAAAAATATTTTATTAGTAGATCTTTTCTGTACATAAAACACATCCGGCTATTAATTTATCACTGTGGAAAATTTGATTAAATTCCGTTCAGTCGTTCTGGCGTGATTGAGTAACAAACAGCCATACACAAACTTTGGCATTTATAATATTAGTAGTTATATTATCTTTAGCATGCTATTTAACACAGAAAAAGAGTGTTTACATTTTGTTATTAGTAGTATGAGTTACCTGCTCTTGACTGAGCGGAGTGAAGTCTGCTGGGTTCTCCGGGTAGGCTTTCCGACACGCCGGGCATAGGCCATTCTCGCCTTCCCGGATTCGATTCCAGCAAAACCGACAAATCTGAAACACGGAATACAGCTTTAACCATCTCTGTAGAAAACCATTTTTATATGCCAGATTAGATCTAGTCTAGGTAATTAGTGTGTTCTTCCTCTAAAATTAAATCGCTTAATTTCACAATTTGAATTGCAAACGTGGATAAAATTGGGTTCTACCCAAACCTCGAACGATGTCCTATTAAATAAGAGTAGGACCTAGTGAGACTCGCCATTTGTCATCTAAATATATTTCAGTCAGGACGAGTGTACTATTCAAACGTGAAGAAAACAAGAAATTTAAGGCTTTATAGATTTAGTCCGAAGGTTCTTAATCTATTCTTCGAAAATCTTTAGTAAAGTCGCCCATCAAACAAACCAAATTTAAGAGCAATATGCAGTTTAAAATATGCACATATAATATAAGAACGGGCCAATTTGTCCTCGTGCGCTCCCGTGAACTAATCTAAATGACAAATGTCGAACGATCTATTCAAGAGAGCCATTTTGGTAATTTTTGCACCGCGAATGTAACAAACATTTACACCCATTTAATGGTAAGCGTTCACCGTGGGCGATTGTTTTTTTGTGTCTCTCGTAGCGTGAGTTCCGGGACTTTTGCTACTTAACCGGGCCATGGTGAGACCAAGGCCTCCACAGCCAAGCACTTAAAAGTGCACCGTGCGGCAATCTCAAAATGCTATTATTTTAAACGCATACATAATCAGTGTTCAACTGTTATTTTTTACCTATTTTTCAGCAAGCAACACCCAAGGATAAGAATGTCAAGTGGAACCGAAATCGGCGGGCTGAATGTCAATGAAGCGAAAAAGGTAGGCAAGTCTGGCGACAACTGCAGCTATATAAGCGCCTTCATAAGAATAACTAGACACGAGAGTGTTACTTCTTTAGATTGGCAAGTGTAGAAGTCTATCTAGTAAGTCTGCAGACTCTTTCGCTTCATCCACGTTCATCAGCCTTTTCATATACATATGTTTGCACGCCGGTTCCTTCATTTCATAAAACACAAAGACCCACTTAGACTAGTGTACAATATAAGCACTGGTGTTCTTTATACAAATACTAGCTGTCCCGCCCAGCTTCGCTTGGGTGAAAATGTAACAATTTCTGAAACACGATCACAGCGCCACCTATCGGGTCTAATTTTAACCTAAACCATTCTCGAATCCACCTGAAGACATACAGAAAATTTCATTAAAATCGGTCCAGCCGTTTAGGAGGAGTTCAGTGACATACACACTCACAGAAGAATTATATATATAAAGATTAGCCCTTGGCAGGTATCGAACCCTTTAGCTTTAGCACAGTCAGACTTACTGAGCTTCGTCGGGGCGTGTACTGGGCACCCTGCTACCGTCGTTTGTTTCCTGCTAAAATAACAATTGACTTGAATATTTACTTGGTATCCACATGTGCACGGGTAGAAGTGGAGATCGTCCACCTCCAAGGGTTCCATACACAGGGGACATTCCACCTGCAACACATCACCAGGCATACGTTACTTTCGAAACAAAAGCTCATTCGGGTTAGAATTCCGTGTACCATTGGTGTCTTACGTGAGATTGTATTATCATAATACATATATAAATATATCCTCACGCCTTCCCACAAGGGTCCCAAAAGGGGTGGCAGAGGTGTATAGGTAGTTAGTTACCACACACGCACATTTCGTCAGAGAGGACGACTACGTAAATTGTATTAGTAGTGTAATAAATACCTGTTCTTCTCCACTTTGATTCAGCACTGACATCCTAGCCCTGAGAGCGAATGGTTGCACCCTCCACCAGAATATGAACCGACGGTTTAAACGACACTGCCCCTCTACTTTGGCCTGGAACAAACAATAAATATATGTACATCTATATCCTCACGCCTTCCCACAAGGGTCACCGAAGGGGTAGGCAGACGTGTATAGGTAGGCTTAATGTAATATGTCTAAATGTTCAAACGATGTGATCTACGTAATTTGAACGTAATCTTCCTGTGTCTCTTCATTCAGAGCCATCTTACCCACATAATTCTTGATGAAAACTATACACTATTGAAACTTACTAATCTTAATGTGTTAACATGAAAGGTGGAGAGTCTATAGCAGTCTCTCAAGCACGTTTTTACACATGTCAAACGTATGCAGTTTTTCCTTCGGCGTAAGGCTCGTGTTGTGATTAATCTTACTTGGATTGTGTACCGAGGTAAATCAATGTAAATTTTACTGTGGCTAATTGTTGATAAGTGAAAGTGCACGTAATTACAAGTGATACAAAGCAAAATATACCCTGCATATTGCTTAAACAAACATAAATAATCTTGTAACTAAACACAATGTAAAGCCGTTCAATCGGTACCAATATAAATTCATTGTAAACAGTGAATCACGTAATATGCTATTTAACAAAATTAATATGTATTATATGCGACACTGATTATAGAAATAAAACGTCATAAACAAAGAAATAACCGCGCCGGTCGAGTGAATCATGTTGTCACTTGCGAATTGTAGATATGCAGGTTTAAATCTTGCTCTGTACATTATAAAACAAAGTCTTCCTCGCCGCATCTGTCTGTTCGTGATACCACTACTACAACTACTACGTCTACTAACAGTGACAAAATTCACAAAGAATATTTCACCGTTCAGGAATATAATTATGAAACAAATAGCATGTCCCGCGGTTTCAGCCGCGAAAAAATTTTTACATAAGTAGTTGTTTTTTTTCTGGAAACCAAACATATCCTGTGTTAATCCTACTTTAAAACGATATCTGTGGCAATTTTCATGCAATTCCATTCGGGTAGTTAATGCGTGACACAAAGTCATTTTCCTAATATTAAAAAAAATGCTAAAATTCTTTCTTATTCATGCCGCCAAGGTCCTCTATTCGGGCGGATTGCAAAAACACCAAGCTTCTAAAATATGCGTACATTTTTTTGAGGTCACTGACATTATATCCCTGCACTGAAGGCTTTTACTTCACACACAATTTTCTTACATAATCACAACAACAATTAAATATTAAGCGTGTATGCACAATAGCACATAGCTGCGTAAATAACATAAGGCTGCAATGAATTGATGATATGATACTTATGTAAGTATTAGAAAGGCATAGCTTGACCAGAGGTCACCAGTTTTAGCTGCATACCATGTGAGTATCAAATTTGCACAACAACATTTTAGGTGCGAGTGTGGAGGCAGCGAGAGGTGTCAAAACGAGTGAAGTGACGTTGTTATCTGTTTGAAAGGGACACCGCGTGAAAATGTATTATGTATGTGTATGTTCGAGCAGTTGCCTGCGACGCAAAGGTCGCAAGTTCGAATCCCGACTGTACCAATAAGTTTTTCTGAACTTAAGTACAGTGTTTAGTCACACCACGAGCTTTACGTTGAAGGAAAACATCGTGAGGAAACCTGCATACGTCTGAGAAGTAACTCAAAGGCGTATGTATAGTCGTGCTTGAGTAACGGCGATGGACTCGCCATCTGTCACGTCGGCACCTAATATACCTCTGGCGGAAAGTGGGTGTGTGGGTATTACCTATACACCTCTGCCTACCCCTTCGGGGACCCTTGTGGGAAGGCGTGAGGATATGTATTATGTACCAACGTAATAAAAGTACTCGACAATTCCTTTCCTAACTTCTTTGAATGGTTGTACTTTTACTCATTTACGCTACAAAGTAAATGGAAAAAAGAAGTGGATATAGTGTTCCAAGTGATACGCAAGTGGAACTTAATTCTCGAAGCTGTTGCAATAAGCAAGCATACTAAAGTAACAATAAAAATATTATAGCATAAAGAAAGTTTGTGGGTATGTTTGTTCCTCTTTCACGCAAAAAGTAATAAATGGAATTGAATAAAATTTTGTACAGAGATAGATTTTTAGCCGGACAATACATAGGATATATTTTATTTCAGAAAAAACTTACAATGAAATAAAAATATAAGCGAAAGAAGCCGCGGGGCACAGTCTTTAATACAAAAATATATATATACTAGTTGTCCCGCCCAGCTTCGCTCGGGTGGAAAAAAAAAGATGGTGGCGCCACCTATTGGGTCCAATTGCGAATCTAAACCATTCCCAGATCCCCTTGAACACACACAAAAAATTTCATCAAAATCGGTCCAGTCGTTTGAAAGAAGTTCAGTGACATACACACTCACAGAAGAATTATATATATAAAGATATAACCTCACGCCTTCCCACAAGGGGTAGGCAGAGGTGTATAGCTAAGACCCTGTGTGGGTATTAGCTATACACCCCACTTTCCGCCAGAGATATATTTTAGGTGCCAACGTGATAGACGGCAAGTCAATACATACAATACATACAAACAAAATACATACTTACATACATACATACAAAATCTACTAAAATATCCATATTAGACTAAAAAAAAAACGTGAAGCATTTTACCAATTTTCTCATAAGAGGGCAAGAGAGGAGAGACGAACGGGGTCGGCGCCAATTATTTCTATTAATAGTTTATCAGAGAACAAGAGAACCGGTACTTATCATTTTATCACCCTCGTGAATTCTGAAACCTTATTAAGTTGGTTTTATTGTAGTCATATTAATATCGGAATGTTAGGTTGAGATTGGATTAGGATTAGGTAATTATTATTATTTTGACAAGTGTCAACGGGAACGTTCCCGTTAGCATATTTTCCTTCACCGTAAACGTCGTGGCGTAATAAAACACAAGTCAAAAGTTCAGAAAAACTTATCGCCACAGTCTGTTGAGGATTCGAACATGCAACCTTAATTTTGCCGTTGGCAACTTAAACTACTCAGCCACCGCGGCTCTACAGGTTATTAGGTTTAGATAATTAAAAGCTTGAAAACTACGAATACGCTTCAATTAATATCATTATAGTTACAGGTAATATTAAAAACACCAATCCTGGAACGAATGCAATGACGTAATTAACGATTGAAAATTGTAATGGCTAGACAATTTCTGGTAGACTAAAGTGGGTGACGTCACCTACCCGCCCCGACCGGCATCGGTAGTCATAACTTGCAGCATAAGCCATTTCCACTAAGCAATCTGGTATTTATTTTTATTCAATAATAGCGCATAATAAACAGGGTGTGTAGGAGTACTACCTATACACCCCTTGCCTACCGCTTCGGGGACCCTTGTGGGAAGGCGTGAGGATATATTATTATTAAAAAAAACGGTTTGTCTTTGGATGATGATCAAAATTACATACACATCGGTGGTACATAACTAGCGTCAAAGCACTGATGAATATGGATGAGCGAAAGCAGTGGAACGTAGTAACATAAAATGGTAGGTTGTACATAGTCGTTAGAAGTTTTAAAAACAAAAAGTTGTATTAGAATAAGATATCAGAGTAAAATTTCCCAGGAATGATGGCCTCGGCCTGACGGTTTATCTCGGGAATCTCCGTTGGTATGTGATTTTCAGAATTGATGTTGACTCTGGGTTTTTGAGTATTAAGAGAGTCGAGCATAAAAAGTAATAACATGATAAATTTTATAACAAAAAGTCAGTTTTATGGACCAAAATCAAAATATTTTTATTTCACATAGGCCTAGATGGGCACTTATAAAACGTCGAAAAAGGTGCACGGTTCGGGTTGGTCGTTTCCATGGAGAAGAACCTCCAGGCAAGAAACTCCATGGTGGACCTGAACATTTATTCACTAAGTGAACCGCGCGGTTCCACCGGCGTCAGATTCAAGTTAAAGATAAGTGCTTCGCTCCCTCAAAGTAGTGAGACAATGTAATATAGACTTCCTCAAGAAAAGAGTTAAATATTTAAAATAAAATATCTTCAGTCAGGAATAGTAGTTCCTGAGATTAGCGTTAAAACAAACAAGCTACCTCTTATAAAGCTACCTCTTTATAATATTATTCATTAATTAGTATGTATAACTGATTGGCAATATAAACAAAATTGTGTATACATTTGGTTATTATTATTTGTGATATCATTCTCAACTGCTTATGATACCATTCTTCAAATCCAATATGTTGTTGTATTAAATTTATTGATATTTAAGTTTATCATTAAATCAAGTTATATGCTTATACTAATAGGTAAGGGAAAGTTGGAGATATTAGCTTTTGTATATAGTGAATACTAATAACTAAGAGATACATACAGACGGTTTACTTACAGAAGTCTTTCATATCATCCACACTCATCTCTCTTCATGCATTCATGATCACCTGTGTCGGGTTGGAATGTTGGAAATATACTTTGTTTTATCTATCTGATGTTGAAAGTAGGAACATAGTCTTCCTCTGCCCCTTCCTTCACACTTTTGCATTGTATATCTGCACTATCCACTTGCAATACTATATCGTTACAATCACAGCAACACTCCTTCTACTTGCTACATACGGCTTTTGGAATTGGAAGGTTTTAAATTTGGTTTCGATAGCAGTCATATCTGTTTTTGAATAAAATATCTATCCTGTGTGTTAATTCAGTTAACAATCTATATCTATGCTAAATGTCATCCAAATCCATTTGTTGTTCCGATTGACTAACAAACATCCACAAACTTGCACATTTGTAATATTAATAGGACATATAGGGATATGAAATCACATCTAGTGTGATCATGAACAAGATATTATCAAGAACCAACATTATGAAAAGCACCATTACTACTCACACCAAGCACATTACTATTTCTTTTTAGGTAAGAAATGAGCCTACAGGGAAAACGTTAGCATATCACAGCAGTCAATAATCAACTAATTGATGATCATAATAACATAGCATTGTTTATTTTGCATGTTCCACTATCTAAAATATTACAGATATTCCTGATATGGTTGATAACGCAATATAAAGAATTAAGAAGTGATAAATGTTGATATTTATTTGCCAGCATTGATGTAGGTAATACAGATTTTTTTAACACTATTTGTAATGGTCAGCTGGGATCTGGTTATTAAAGGAAAGTCATGTGAAACTGGTTCAAACTGGATATTTTGGTAGTTTTGACAACTATGATCAGTCAATTTATGATTATATATAATATATCACTCAAGGTGAGCAAAATACTACCTATATGAAATCAGCATGTATAAAGACACTAATGAATGAGGCTGAAGTGGAAGAGGTCTGCAAGTCTACAGATGATTGGCACTCCACTCTGCCGAACCAATAAAAACGTCCCAGGTAAACTATCTTTAGAGTTCGAAATAATAAAATGTTGAAATTTTTTACAATTTAAATCATAATAAAATTACACTTCGGGGACCCTTGTGGGAAGGCGTGAGGATATTATTATTATAATAAAATTACACCAAAGGCATCATACACAATATAGTTTAAAAGTGATTAAAGGGCCTAACCCTTTAAAAAATGTATTTCCTTCTCCCTAATTAGGGTCAATTTGTAAACAGAAATGTTCTAAAATTTTATCAAAGATTACTGGAATATTTGGAATATGATGGAAGATCTGATAATATTCAAAATATTTCATTCATATAATCATAGACTCCTTCATAAGGTTGGCAGGGAGGGTGGGGAACCGGTTCTCTCTAGACTTATGGACCTTCATTTTCTTCCACATTCATCAGTCTTTCAATATATTACTAGCCGGTTTCAATTAGTATACTTGAAATTGCAATCCTCAAGTGTCAGATTAATTTCATCTAGGTAGATATCTCGGTATTTGTTCAAAATAAATTCCACTTACTTTTTTATATCAGACATTAATTAGTTAATGCACCAAATTTTTTTTCTTTAAAAATTTTTAAAAATTTTGTAATAATTTACTCAAGGAATGATTGAGAGAACCTGTGAGCTTTACTCTTACTCTCCGCTTACGTTTAGGACAAAGCTTTATTTGATTTAGTAGTTTTAGACGTAGAGTTGCCTTTTTGTTGATGACAACTTTGATTAATTTAGTAAAGAAATGTACGACAAATGTGTAGCCAATGGAGTTTAAATTACTTAGGGGCTTAGTTTTATGGTCACCAATCAATCAGTGAAGGCTGAAATCATAGTACAGATTTCTCAACAATATTAATCTAAATTAGAATACAATAATTTTCCATTGGACACATGAAAATTACATGCCAAATACATTTGGCAAATAACTAAACAAACATTATTGAAGGAAAACTTTAAGTGTACATGCACAAATCCCGCATAGGGTGCAGCCAGAGAGAGTACAGATCCATCAAGAATTTTATCAGACCCCTTTGGCTTCATCAACATTAATTAGTCTCTTCATAAATGCATTATATTATTTATTTTAAGGGTGCAGGAGCTTAAATGTGCAGACTCCATACTATATGTGATAATTATTAACCTCTCTACCACCACCCAATATTGAAACTCCCAGTAATTGAAGCCCAACTCACTATACTGTAGGTAGATTGTTAAAGAAATATCAAATAAAATTGTCCTTCCATTTTACTATATAGTGGCAAGCAAGCAAGCACTCTTGATGGTAAGCAGTAAGCAGTCATGTATTTATGGGTATCAGATTTAAATTTAAGTTCAGCCAGAAAAATACAGATTAACATAATAGTCTGTTGGAACTCATATAAATGTAAGTGGGACAGAAAATACAGGAGAATACATTAATAAGATATTGTCTGGGAGATTGTATCCTGTGCGCTTTTGTGTGCTGTAAAATATTATCATCAGTCAGGTCTCTTAATGCAAAGCATAAAACATTAAAAGAATAAATAAACAAGGAATTGTTTAAATTGAAATTCTGTTAGAATTTTGGAAGTATCAACATACAAAGACTTTATCAATGTATTTGCAGTATCAAAATACCACAAATTATTGTTACCATCACATGATTATTACAATGGAGCTCAATACAAAAGGACAGCAAAGTATCAGGTTAAACAACTTAATAATTAAAAAATAACTCCTTATTTTGAGGAAATATGTTTTATCATTTTAGAATAACATTGTGATTGATAACAATGTGTGCTGGTAAATAGTACAAATAGGACACTGTAGGTACATTTAAGCACCGATAAATGGATCGCAACAATGACTCAACCTAGCATTGACAAGACTACTCTTTGACATTTAGTTAGGAAAAAAACAAGTCAAGATACTACACCCGTAAGCGTCTCCAAACCAAACGGAGCTCGCAATCCTCAACACATATATCAAAATAAAACCAACGGGAATCTAGAAAACAGTTTACGTAGCACCGAACCTAAAACTATCGTAACTAGATGTACGTCCGTCAGCTGCCATTCAAAAGAATATGTGGCATAAGTCAAACTTTCATATCGTACAAGGATACCCTAAAAATACATTATAAACATTCAATGCATAACGTTTTACACATATAGGTATCCTAATATCGTTTTCAACACACGATTCCATTTTGGGAGAAAAAATTAAAATCGATGTTTACCTTACGTCTCCTCTCAATGCAATCTTTTCTATTGCAGAACAGAGACTGCTAACCCTTCCGCTAGACTCGAAGATGAATCCTTTCCAATGGACCTACAAACCGGTTCACGAATCAATTTAAATTAAAATGCAAAGCTGAAATAAATACAACTGTCCCGAAGATATTTTCTGCGAGTTACTATACATTTGTTTTATGAAATGGCCTAATCTTTTACAAGATTCCGTTCTGTATTTCAAAGACAAAATGGTATACTTTTTAATTTCGAATAGTGATTGGAATCTGAACGAGTAGTATCCCACTTTTGTCAAGGATACTACTTTCCATTGTTCTTGAAAGTTATGCTTTATTGAATTGATGAATATATTAATAAAATTAACAAATTGACAGAATATTGAACAAGTAATCAAGATTTAATTGAGTAAACTCAGTTCAAGAAATATAATTTATGTCATGATTTTTTTTTCATAATGTTGCAACACGAATCATGGTGTCAAACAAAACCTTTTCATTCGCCAATAGAACTTAACCATAGACAAATTGCTAAAATAGCCAATCACTACTAACTTTGGATTTGTTGACGTCGCCATTTTATTAGGTCGTTCATCTTTCATTATGGATAGAGTAATGGTATTAAACAGGCTTACATTCTCGAGAAAACAAAATGGTTAAAACAAAAAAAAATTGTTGTAATAAACTTTATGTAAATGATAGTAAATCCAAAAAAATTAAATGTTTTATAAGGAATATACGTTTATGAATTATATTTTAATTAAGTATAAGAATTTACCAAGCCGTGGTAGCCGAGTGGTTCGAGTACGAATCGAGCCAGTTCGAATCCCGCCTATACTAATGAGTTTTTCTGAACTTAGGTTCAGTGATTATTAGTCACCCACGAGCTTTACGGGGAAGGAGAATATCGAGAGGTTTGCATACGTCTGAGACGCAATTCAAAGGCGTATGTATGTACAGTCGTGCTTGAGTAACGGCGATGGACCCGCCATCTGTCACGTTGGAACCTAAAATATATATCTGGCGAAAAGTGGATGTGTGGGTACTACTTATACACCTCCTACCCCTTCGAGTATCCTGTTATTATGGGCCCACCAATGTGTGTCTTAAAATAAGGAGTGCTAGTAAACTAGTAGAACATCGGAATAATTCAATGTAGTAAGTTGGCCGTATTTTATTTTCTTTCGAATCTTTGATAATGAATATATACTAACTATAAATAGGATAAATATCCCAAATCTGTGTCACGCGGAAGGGTGCCAAGAATACTAGCGGCATTATTATCGGCATTTTACATTATTAAGTACGTTGCCTGCCATCTGTTATAATGGACACTAAAGACCAGGTCAATATATGAACTCCTGATTGTCTATTTAATGTGATAATAATTTCAAATGTATATTTTATTTCCTCCCGAAATAACAATCATATTTTGTCAATATTATATGGGGAATGATAAGAAATTAAACATGTCTTACAAGCATATTATATATTTTTTTTATAATAATTAAGAATAAATTCTTACATCACGAGTTATAAAATAAATACATTTATTGCCTTAAATTAAGTCCAAAAGTACTCTGTACAATTATTGTTAGCGATGTACAACGAGAACGAAGAGTAAAAATATTAAAAAACAAAATAATAAAAATTATAAAAGGACCTTATAGTGAAGTCAGTAAGTTTCCACAATTCAAAGTGTGTCAAATCTACTAACAACTTAACAAATTGTGTCGGAATCACAACCAATAGTTTGCATCTTAATTTCATTTCTTATCAATATTACACAAACTATGTTATATCATTGCTCTTCGCTTATACTAGAACAAGAACCATTGTTTACCTTATAGTTATAATTACATTTAAATTAACACTATCTAATTGCTAGCGGGTGTTTCTTACTGGACCGTTGGACTGTTGCCAACCTTACTCCCTTCTGTAATCTCGAGATCTCTGGGCGTGAGTACATAGCGCAGTGCGAACCACTTCATCTTACGGCATACTTTTCTTATCCAATGTACACATATGGCATTAATTCATAACTGTATCTGTATATTTTAGAACTGCACACTCCATTTTATAAAAAGATAATAATCCATACTGTTAATTGTATATTATATATACCGGTATATTGTTATAGTAAGTAAAAATACGTTGTACTGGTCAATTCATGAGGCCATTATTGTTCAATAATGTAAGCCATACATTTCCTATTCCTCGTCAAATAATATATATGTATGCATTCCCTATGAAGTGGCGCTCTACTCTCTGCCTTACCATAAAGGCATACCGCACACACGGTATAATAAGTACTTATTGTTGACTTGATTGATAGCGTACGCTATAATTTTCTATGAGGATCAACTTGTATTTAAAACTGCAGATAGTTTTTCCATACTGGTTGATCGTTGATGCAATCAATTTGTGGCAAATGAGACGAGACACACTTAAGCAGTCAGTTCGCACCGCGCACATCACAAGAAGGCGTCGTAAGCGCCCATGTCCGCATCCGCCGAATAAATTGCTTTATAAACAAGGCATTCCTTAGCCAAGGCCACTGTGTCATCCACAATGTGCTACTAGCCTAGCATATCAATATATGCCCTACCTCACTATTACAAATTAAAACAACTGTGATGCTTTAACGTTCATATTGACATTGTTCAGATTTATAGAATAATAAATTATAATAAAAGACGGTTAAAAATATCACGAAATGTAAATTCATGTGGCAAATTATATGGCATCAGATATTTTAAGTACTTTTTAACGATTAAAGTTGAGACAACTTGTGTTCGAGCCGAGAGCTGTAATGTTTAGGACTGTTGCACTCATCTATTTTACTTGTACCGTTACGTGTTTAGTATAGGTATTGGAAGACAGAAAACTTTGCTATCAGATCAAAAGAAAACAGTCGTTATAAATTGTATAAATTGGTACATAGGTCTCAGGCGTACTGGCCGATGAGCCATCATAATCAACCAATTTCACTAATAAGAGATAAATTACTTTAAAACTAAATGGACAAAACATATAATTATCATATAATGTACTTGTGTCGTTAAAAGTGACCGAAGTGCGGATTTATTCGTATTACATTTCAACACAGGGTCGGGCTCCATTAATTTCAAAATTGACTAGATATCTGTGTGCATAGGACTCGTAAATAAAATAGCTAAGTAAAGGAACCAATACGCTGAAATTCTGGCATGTCTGTGTAAAAAACATCATCTAATACTAATTTATTGCCGGAAGCAAAAAATTACTTCTAAAAACTGTACTTTAAAATTATGTAGAGTACACGTCACCACGTCCAACTTTGTACAATTTGTACAAACACATCCGCATTCGCTTAAAATTCACGCTCAGTCAAGAAACCTAGAGTACCGACCTAGAAAATTAAAAAAAAATCAATACGCTCGTAAACATAATAAAAATAAGTTTGCAAAAACTTCACAACATCGAAAAAACCAATCAATGAATGAATCAACATCACAATAATAGGGGACGTAACGAGAATCAGTAACAAAGTATGCGAGCCGTGTGTGTGGGGGCGGGCGCGGCATCACTTGGGCTGGTAGGGGTAGGGCGGCTGCCCGCCGCGGCTGCCCGTGGCGTACAGCTGCTGCTGGAAGTTGTGGAACTGCGCCGCGTACGTGGGGTCCTGCGGCGAGGGCACGAAGCCCTGCCCCTTGAAGGCCTGCGGCGGCAGCGGCTGCGGCGGGCGCGCCTTGCCGCGGTAGGGCGCGTGGAAGGGCTCGGCCAGCTTGGGCTCGGGGAACGAGTAGTGGTGCGCCATCCGCAGCAGCGGCCGCTCCAGCCGCGGGAAGTACTTGTCCTGCGTCACGCGCTGCAGGAAGTCCAGCGAGGGCGGCGCGCGCGGCCCGCCCAGCAGCTGCGGCCGCGTGGGCAGGTACTGGATGGTGTTGGGCGCGCTCGCCTTCACCTGCACGCTGGCGCCGTTGAAGGCACCCATTTTGCCGCCCATGCGCGGCGCCATCATGCCCTCGGGGCCCATGCCGCCCATGCCGCCGCCCATCTTGGGGCTCAGGTTCATGTCCGGCGGGAAGTCACCCCCCATCATGCCCTCCATCGGTCCTCCCATTCCGGGACCGCCCATGTTGTCCATATGGCACCCTGAAATCAGTAATATCTTTATTGATTTCTTAAAGTATTTATTTAAAAATCTATCATACTACTACGCTTATCGATGGATCTGCTGCATTGTGCATGCGATCATTAGTTGTATGGGGGGTCACCAATGTTAACCTGAGCCCCCATAGACCAATGGACGACCATTGGTTCGTCCAACCAGGAACCAATATCCGTATCAACACTAATGAGACAATAAGCATCCTCCCTCGGCATCGTTGTTGGCAGAACGATGATTACGATCTTAATTTCCATTTAACGATTACACACGTATAGTATCTGTGTAGAGTATGTTAGTGTGAGTGTATAGTTATGTTGCAAATGTAATTGAATGCAATATATGTAATAGGTTACCAATATCGTTGATCATCATATGCGGGTGTGAGTGCGGGTGCTGCATGTGGTGGTGCTGCATGTGGTGCGGGAAGGGCGCCATGCCCCCCTGCGAGGCGCCCATGGGGCCGGGCCCGGGCCCGCCGCCCACAGAGTTGGTCAGCTGCTGGGACATCTGCGCCAGCGACGAGATGGGGTCGAAGGACGAGGTGGCCGTCAGCGGCCCGCCCGGGCCCTGGTTGGGGTTGATGGGCAGGTGCTCCGGCCGCCCGCACGCGGGGAAGCCCCCCATGCCCGCGTTGCCCGAGCCGCCCGACATCGCCTGTATATATACGCATACACTCACACACATGTACAAGCTGTGGTTGCCTATAATTAAAAATATATTCATGTTTGTCTCTTATGTAATTATATATATACGTGTCCTCACGCCTTCCCACAAGGGTCCCCGAAGGAGTAGGCAGATGTGTATTGGTAGTACCGATACACCCACTTTCCGCTAGAGATATATTAGGTGCCAACGTGACAGATGGCGAGTCCATCGCCGTTACTCAAGCACGACTATACATACGCCTTTGAATTGCTTCTCAGACGTATGCAGGTTTCCAATTAGTGATTATTATAATGCATAAAGGATGCCGACCTCAGTGTTCCCCGCCATGGAGTCGTCCATATTGCCCGAGGGCGCGGTGCTGGAGGCCACGCTGCAGCTGCTCTTGCCGCTGCCGGCGCACGACGACGCTGACGACGCCGGCGCGTACGGCCCTTGACTCAGGTTCGGTTCCCGTTGTGGCGTTTTAGAGGCGCTGTCCTGGCTTGACCGGTTAGACGATGGGCTTGGCCGGGATTTCTCATCTACAAAATGTAATACTGATCATATATACATAGATATAATTCGGACATCTCAAACTTAACGCTTAAGTATTTAGATAGTGCCATCCACGAAGACGCGCCCCACTATTCTTCCCTATATTTTATAGTGTAAGTGTGCAATCTTCCACTAATGTTTGAGTATTATCGGTACACACTGACTACCTATTAGCGCACACGCACACTACAATTAATAGGACTCGGGTCATACTCCCCGCATCCCTCGACCACCTCGACTAGAAATTGGTCGGCGCGTCTTTGCGGACAGCACTATCTGTATACAGTCTTGTCGTGTGACGATAGTATGATCTTCATAGTAATAATATTACGTAAATCTCCTATTGACCTAGTCACAAACTATACAAGTTAGGACTGTGGGTGTTGGTATTCAATAAATGCAATCTTTGTTTTGCCGGAAGCTACTCGAACAACGCGGCCAGCATGGCTCTCGGAATAAATATATTTATGTGGTTCATACCTTGTCCACATTTGGTGCTTGCTCCTGATGTGGGCGTCTGTGGGTTGTTGAAGCCAGGACTCTGTTCCATTGAAAACCTGCCCGCTCGTTGCTCTGATAACGACGAGTGGGGCTCGGGCGTTCCCGGCATCATGCTAAAGAAACACTTTTTAATAAGTTCCTAATATTACACTACCAAGCTAATCCACCCGGTTTACTAGTCATGGGATTCACAAATCACATCTTAATTTGAATCGTTCACTTCTTCCTTATCTCCATACTGTGCTGATGTTGGTAACATTTTAAGAAAACATTCAGAACTAAAGTGTCACTTACCCGGCAGGTGATTTTTGATTGGAACTTGATTGTGGCGTCTGACCCCCACTGTTGGACGGCGGCCCATTGTCTTTTAACGACGTGTTCGGTTGCTTTTGTATTGTCAACTCTTGCCCTGTGCACAAACAGATAGGTCACTGCAACTGCACGTGTCATAGACAAAACATTGAGGTTAAGACATAATTAGCCATAGAGTATGAAGGTACATTATGTTAGCACATTTTCACCAACCACCACCAAAAAGATAAAACACACAACACTACAGATGAATGCACACAATTGGATGAGATTAAGCGACACGGTACATCTTATGACTAATGTGCTAAGGCTCAATATGAACATGATTTGGAAACTAAAAGATTAATGGCCAAAGGTTTAATGTTGTATATACATTATGTAAACACCCAGTTTGTTACTACGAGGGCTACATGGCAGTATGTGCCTTAAGGGCCTGACAGACCAATGACAGTAATAAAAAGATATTATGAGAACATAAACATTTCCCATTTGTCGAGCAAAATCTCACATTTAATCAAGAATCGCCGAAGAAAACAAAAGAAATTGCCGTATGTATAAGTTTTGCATATCTACCTATATTTTATTTAATATAACGGTATATTTTTCTTTACATACACGATCGACTTTCTAATATTGTTTAGAAGATTTAAGTCATTGGGTCTGACGTTGATACTAACATAAATGCTTGCCAATAATCCAATAATCTTTTAGCTTTTGTATGCGAACAGAATATTGAGAAGCTAGGTGTGATAGTGTAGGTAGTTAAACCTCAATCAGACTTTCACGCGGCAATTATTTTGCAGTTATTGGAAATTCGGGTCGGACTCAAACATTCTCATTGGAGCTTCTAGTATTAAGACCGTTCTGATCACCTTGAAACGAAGAGGATGCTAAACCCGACATTACTCGCTGATAGCCTTTCCGTAGATGTCGAGGCACAAGTAACTGCCAAACCACTTCCTGTATTGTTTGCCAGTTACATCTTAATCAGCAGCAAAGCCTTCTAAATGTCAAAATGATTTCCGCGCGTCCGATCGAGTTACCTTCGAACTGGTTCAGGTAGGATATCTGCTGCGGCGAGGGCACCGGCATCAAACTGGGCTCCTTGTGTTGTTGGTTCTTTTGCTGCTGCGCCGCCAAACATTGGAGCGTGCGCACAAACACGCCATCGTCCAACTTCTCTAGGATCTCTTTCAGAGCCAATGTTTGATCCAACGTTCGATTCGATGCCGATTGATTTTATGGTTATTCGTTGTTATTCGTCACACGTTGGGATTTCAAGCGTCAAGCGTTTTGCGGGGGAGGGTAGGGAAACAAAAAAATACGTATTACAACTACAGAAAACAAAATTAAATCAAATGGCGCGTTGAATCAAAGATCAAAATAAATAAAAAAAACACGACTGTGGTTGGGAAAATGTCTAACACATCCGAACGGCATGCTCAACTACTTCTATGGCTTCATAAAGACCGTGACATGCGTAATTTTGTAAAACACTTACCAAGTTCCTTTTCAATTCAATATAAATTAAATTACGAATTTAAAGAACATCTAGTTAAATAATAATACACCAAACAATATATACAGAGTGTAACAATATTTTTTTGGGGTATTGATTAGCATCCGCGCTTATTGTACAATTAAGAACAACGAAGTTTGACATAGTAATAATATTGACTTATACAAATAAATTTCTGATATGTAGTCATAAAATAGTTTTTTTGACGATTCTAACCATCACCCGTAATCATCTGAGTACAGCTCTGTATAAGATAACATTATCTTTTCATCACATCACAAATAGTATGTCCTTTAAATTCCCAGTACATACAGCATAATAAGTAGTGAGGTACAAACCTGGTGCGTCCTGCTTCGGCCCCTGCTTGCAGTGCGCCGGGCTATTGAGCCCTGAGCCCGCTCGAGACGCCTCGGCCGACATCGGCATCTGGACTGACCCGTGGCTGGGGGACTGCGTCGCTGGAGAGCAGAGAAACTCCTCAATATTATTTATCTTCACGCTTTGTCCAAAGGGGTACGCAGAAGTGTGTATTAACATACCCATAGTTCGCTGCAGATATAAATGGCGAGTCCATCGCCGATTTTCAAACACAATTTATAGATAAAGACGTCTCAATAAGACTTATAATTGGCGACTGACAGTTTGACAGAAATTATCACGATACGTCTGTTAAGATTTTAATTTGACGTTTGTTATGATACATCCGAGTGAGTCCATCACGTGGTAGGGTAAATTTCGAATTCAATAATATTTTTCAAACCGACGGTTATTTTCACAGATTAGCGCGTTGAACGAAACACACTTTACAAAGTTATTTCATTGGAACCAGCTGTGTCCTGAGCTAAATTGTAAAAAATATATTATTACTGATCCGCTCCCTTGGATAGTAACATGATGAAATCTTTCTTCTATACTATAATATATCTATACTAATATTATAAAGAGGAAAGATTTGATTGTTTGCTTGTTTGTATTGAATAGGCTCCGAAACTACTGGTCCGATTCCAAAAATACTTTCAGCGTTGGAAAGCTACATTCACCCTGAGTAACATAGGCTATATTTATTGCTAGAAACGATTATGAAATTATATGCGGGAGAAATTTAGATATTTGTAGAAAAAGATGCGAAAGTTTAAATTCTTGTCACAATATCGGGCGGTAATGCTGTAAGGTGGTAACTGAATCAGATAGGTGTGTTTTAAAGATATACCACAGTCATCATAAAAGCGTATATTTCCGTTAGAAGGTCTAACCAAGTGCTTCATGTAGCCATACCTATAGGCACGGAGGCGGATCTGTGTAAGGGCGAGGCTCCGTAGGGCGGCGGAGGCAGGCACCCGCCTCTCTCTGAGCACGGGGACTTCACTTGTGTGCCTGCAAATACTTCTGTTACACATTTTCATCATAACTTGATATACTACTGTTACTTGACCTACATATGTACATATTTTTTTATTATAAAAAAATCATCACCTGCCTTACAGATAGTGCCATGCACGAAGACGCGTCCCAACAATTTCTTGTCGAGGGGGTCGCGGGATGCGGGGAGTATGTCGCGAATCTATTAATTGTAGTGTGCGTGTGCACTCATAAGAAGAAAGAAGAATAATGGGGCGCGTCTTCTGCACTCATAAGAAGAAGTGGAAGAATAATGGGGCGCGTCTTCGTAGATGGCACTAACTATAAATCCTACTAAAATTATAAATGCGAAAGTGTGATACTCTTTCATGCAAACACTACTGAACGAATGTTATACAATTTAGCGCAGAGCAAAATTATTAACTTGGTTAACACATAGGATATGTTTTATCGAAAAAAACATTACCAATGTGATCATATATTACGTTGGTGAAACCGCGGGGTACAACTCGTCCAAGTGATTACTGCGGCGCTCACTTGGGTCACTCATTCATAGAGCCGCATTAAAATCTGTTAGGTTCAAACATTTCTATAGTACAGGAGGGTGGGCAACATTATTTTATAATATATCCTCACGCCTTCCCACAAGGGAGCGCGAAGGGGTAGGCAGAGGTGTATAGGTAGTACCCACACACCCGCTCTCCGCCAGAGATATATTTAGGTGCTAACGTGACAGATGGCCGGTCCATCGCCGTTACTCAAGCACGACTATACATACGCCTTTGAATTGCTTCTCAGACGTATGCAGGTTTCCTCTCGATGTTTTCCTTCACCGTAAAGCTCGTGGTGTGACTAATCACTGTACTTAAGTTCAGACATTATTTTATACTGATTAATTACGGAGCTCGGAAAAAAATAGCGTTAACACTTACCGAGGTCAGTGTCCATAGACTTGGGGTCATCAAAGAACTGGTGGTGTATCTTCTGCCAGTCGATGTCCGCGCCGGCCGGGCTCTTGGGACTGCGGAGCCCCGCCTTGTGGCCCATCCCGGGGCCCAGCCCGCCGGGGTCGCCCGGGCCCATCTGGGGAACATGATATAAGTCACACTATTGAGACAAGTTACGTTGGATAGGACACACAGAAATCCTACTATTATTATAAATGCGAAAGTTTGTGAGGATGTGTGTTCCTCTTTCTCGTAAAAACTACTGAATTGGACGAAACTATAATTAAGATGGCATATAGCACGGGCACAAGTTCGAATGATTTTTATTACTTGTAATAATGTACATCTTGTTGGTGATCAATAAATAAATAAAATAAAATAAATTTGGCAGTTAGATTAAAAAAAAAAAAAAAAAAAAAAAAGTTAAGCGCGTGAAACCGCGGGATACTGCTCGTAATAAGTTAAGGATGAAAAAACAAAAAGGTAAATTCAATTTCAATTGAACACTCAACGATGGAAACACCTAAGTACCGGAAACCGGCGAGCATTTACGAAGAGAGCGAGACTCAAGTCTCGCGAGTACTGGCGCTCATTAAATGTTGCATACAAGTCGCGAGGGATACAGAAAAAAGGCCTTTCATCCGGAAGAGCACTGTTCCTGCGGGACAGAATAAATCTTTTAGACAAACGTCTAGCAAAACTTGGACCACTGACCTGAAGCAATTACATGATAATGGAGTTCATCAAAAAAACTGGTAGACAGTTAAAGGAGACCAGTGGTACGCCACAATACATTAAAGCGAGCAAAGCCGTAGGAAAAAGCAGTACTAGTTTTTTGTTCACGGCTTTGCTTGGCAACACTATCATAAGATGTATGGGACTCACATTCCGACCGCGGCCATAGTCATCGCACATGGGTCCGTTGACGGGCATCCCGTGGTGGTCGGGGCCGCAGTCCCCGTGGACCATGCCACCCATCATGCTGCCGTCCATCATTATACCACCTGGACACAACACATTGGTACTCAGCATGCCATTCAGTGGACGTTTCTGTCGACCTATAGATATTAGTTTACAATTAGTGTACGCTGGATTAATAACGTCCTCTTTCCGCTGGCGATATATGTATGGTGCCAACGTGACAGATTGGTACAGTTGGGTTCGAACTTATAATCCTTGCGTTGCAGGCGACTATTCGAACCACCACAGCTCTCATTTGTTACTCGGGAATTGCGAATTGTGGAAGCAGTATGCTATTCGCAAGTGTTCTTATGAGACGGATCCAAAATAATCCATTAATGATTTCAATCAAATCAGTTTAGTAGTTTTAGTCTGCCTGATGTTATTTATTAACTGTAGCCCTTAAAATTGTTCAATACAAGTATAATATATAATAATATATCCTCACGCCTTCCCACAAGGGTCCCCGAAGGGGTAGGCAGAGGTGTATAGGTAATACCCACACACCCACTTTCCGCCAGAGGTATATTAGGTGCCAACGTGACAGATGGCGAGTCCATCGCCGTTACTCAAGCACGACTATACATACGCCTTTGAATTTCTTCTCAGACGTATGCAGGTTTCCTCTCGATGTTTTCCTTCACCGTAAAGCTCGTGGTGTGACTAATCACTGTACTTAAGTTCAGAAAAACTCATTGGTACAGTCGGGATTCGAACTTGCGACCTTTGCGTCGCAGGCAACTGCTCGAACCACTCGGCCACCACGGCTCGGCACGGTTTTGCAATGTTAAGAAAAATGTCAATACTAAAACTCACCATTCATAGCATTGAGATTAGGCCCCGGCATCATTCTAGGTCCCATGTGCGGTCCTCCCATCATGCACGGCTTAGGTCCCCCCATACCACCCATGGGATTTGGCATCCGCTAAAAACATATAATAGTAAACATAAAAAAAACCGGGTTTAATGTTGTACCTCTTTCATATTTATTTAAAGAGACTAAATCATGGCCTATAAGTGGTGATACTACTACCCACTAGCGCCCTAATCTCTCTGCCTACCCCGAGAGCGGCTTGATGACATGATGATTGACTGATGTGTAAATAATCGACGGTATAAATAGGTACCATAAACTCTAAAAACAAGGGAAAGTGGTCGACCATATGGTGCGAGATTTAAATGTCATTAATGATGTTAGTTGTAACACATGATATAATATTAGAATTTAATATATGAATTTTCTTAGAGGACGTTAACTAGTAGCCTTTTGCACGTCATTTATAGAGTTATACATTTAATATTGGGTTTTAATAGTTAAGCTTAACGGAAGACTTGCTTACCCCCATTGGGCCTCCGCAACCTCTTCCCATATGCATGTCAGTGCACATGGTCTTCATATCCGGCCCGCCGCAAGCTCCCCGGACGCCCTTCATGCCACACGGCCCCATAGGGCCCATTGGTCCGTTAGGGCCCATGTTAGACATCATCGGTCCATTCGGCCCCATCATCCCGTTAGGCCCCATCGACCCGTGCCCGCCCATTCCCATCCCACCCGGACCACCCATTCCTCCCATCGGGCCACCCATAGGGCCGTTGGGGCCCCCCATCGGACCGTTGGGGCCACCCATAGGACCGTTGGGGCCACCCATAGGACCGTTCGGTCCACCCATGGGACCATTCGGACCACCCATAGGGCCGTTAGGACCACCCATGGGACCGTTTGGACCCATTGGACCGCCGGGGCCCATCGGCCCCCCTGGTCCCATCGGGCCAGCCATGGTGCAGCTGGGGGAGTTCATGGAGTTGGGCATCGAGACCATGGGCCCGTTGGGGCCGGGGCCCATGGACATGGGGGGGAAGGACATGTTCATGGGCGTGGAGCTGGGCGGGTTGATGTCGGGCGGCGCGGGCCCGTCGCCCTGCGGCGGCGCGCCGCTCTCGGGGAACAGCATCTGCTGCATCTTGCGGATGGTGGCCAGCTGCTCCTCGCGGTGAGCGCGCTGCTGCGGCGTCAGATTCTCGTCCGGAATCTTCACACCTGACCGTCGATATGATTTATGTCAGTAAGTTACACTTTTGTCAATTTGTCATTATAGTAGCGCAATTATGAATGCATTATATGTTATGTTGTAAAGATAAAATAACTAAGAGTCACGCTCATTTGTTAACTCAGTTGTTCTTCAAGGTCGCATAAAGAACAATGTGCATTTGCAATTTACAAAACTGTATGTTAAAAAAACATTGAAAATGAAGAATAATAATATGAATACGGGTTATTATTGGCCTGTCGTTTACCGCTGAGCCATCGATTTGGCAGGGTTGAACAAGTGACCTCCCAGTGAGGGATTCAGCATGATAATATGTATGTATGCATGAACTAGTTGACAGCAACTAGTTATTATAACGAGTCAAAATGCATTTATAAATCAGATCGGACGCTCAGGGACGGGAACGAGTACTCGAAACCGACGAGCATATATGAAGAGACTGATGAATGTGGACGAAGCTAAAGAGGCATGTAAGTCCAGAAAGAACTAACGCTCTATAATCTCTGCCTACCCCGTTAGGGACCCGGCGTGATGATATGAAATATAAATATATTGTGTTAATTGTGTCAAATATGTGCTTATGAAGCTTAGTGAAGCCGCGGTGCCTAGTACTCTAGTACATCTTAATATATATATATTTCTTGTGTGCGTGTGTATGTGACTGAACTCCTCCTAAACGACTGGACCGATTTTGATGAAATTTTTTGTGTATGTTCAAGGGGATCTGGGAATGGTTTAGATTCACAATTGGACCCGATAGGTGGCGCCACCATCTTTTTTTTTCCACCCGAGCGAAGCTGGGCGGGACCACTAGTATATATATATATATATATATATATATAATATAATTAACATATTATATATATATTAATGTGGGTGTGTGAGTTATGTAAGCAAAAATATAAAATGGACGATATTTCTTACCAAACTTACCTTTCGGCCCAGTCTGGCACGGCTGGTCCGAATTGTCGGAGTTAGGGCCAGAACTGGGCGCGTCCGAGGTCGGCGGGCCGGCCTCCGAGCACGCGGGCATCTGGCCCGGCCCGTTGGCCATACCGTTCGACATTACTGAGGGGTTTTTCTGAAATAAACAAGTATTATTAAAATAAAATGTCAACACTATTCATCCACCAATATTTATTATTAACTAATTAATAATTATTTAGTAAAAGCATTAATATAATACATAAATAAATCCTCAAGCCTTCCCATAAGGGTCCCCGAAAGGGTAGGCAGAGGTATATAGGTAATACCCACCAGATTCCATCCATTATCCATTTTCCGCCAGAGATATATTTTAGGTGCGTACGTGACAGATGGGGAGTCCATCGCCGTTACTCAAGCACGACTATACATACGCCTCCTCTGAATTGCTTCTCAGACATAAGCAGGTTTCCTCTCGATGTTTTCCTTCAGCGTAAAGCTCGTGGTGTGACTAATCACTGTACTTAAGTTCGGAAAAACTCATTGGTACAGTCGGGATTCGAACTTACGATCTTTGTGTCGCAGGCAACTAAACGAACCACTAGGCCACCACGGTTTTTTTTATATTATTATTAACTAAGAAATAATACATATTAAAACTTGTAAACTGTAAAAAAACCGTAATCACTTCTTAAAGATCGTTTAAAGAAACATGATACATCTTAAAATCTATATAAGGATGGTTAATAACTGCTTGTTTTACTTCAATAAATATTGTATGGAACGCTGTATGAAGACTCGGATTCTGTTTTTACATGTTTGATAACTAGATCTGTTCTGGTCGGCTGTCATTTTGTGGACAGTATATAGTCATACCTACAAAATATTTTTCCAGCTTAGAATATTTGGTACTTCCGCAAAATAAGCTTAATTCTATACAATTATCATAATGATTAAGAATGGCGTTCTCAAAGGTATTTCCGCGAGGCGCCAAATATCTAATAATAACTGAACTAAAATAAGATCTTTGATATTTTAAACTCATTTCTAGAGAACGCCGAGACAATAATACGGTTTGTTGAATAGAAATTTGTTTAATGGCTTGAGAATGGTATTGGTTTTTATTTTAAGCGGACTTATTTCCGAGTAAATACGGTGGTAACTTAGTTTTTTATTTAGTATGTGACGTACAATAAGTGTTGACTGTGTCCCTCACGTTGAATAAAGGATTTTGATTTTGAATATGTATGCTACTTTTTGACTGAAACATTTGAAAAAAAAAATAATTTGAAATAGTGATATGTTATGCCCTGAACGAAAACATTTTAAGTCAGTTCTCTTGTGATCTACAACACTTTTATAATCTATGTCTATTCCTTATACGATACGTAATCGAGAAGTGTCGACATCGTTTATAGAAAGATAAATAAAAACCTAAAAGCCAAGGCATTAGAACGATCATACTTCAGAAAAAAATAAGAATCCGCGAGGTATGTATGTAATGCAACAAAAAAAATACTCACGGTGTCCCAGGGCATTTCACCATCAGCACCGAGGCCGTCCATGACACCACAGGACGGGGTGCCCCCTGGAAACCCATCCATAGGGCCCATACCCGGGCCCATTTGACCCATCTGGCCCGGTCCGCCTTTCATCATCATCATTTGATTACCGGGTCCCCCCATCCTGTTAGGGCCCATCATGTTGGGGCCCATGTGTCCCATGCCACCGTGTCCCATAGGGCCCATGTTGGGGCCCATAGGGCCTCCCATCATATGTCCCATTTGGTTGGGCCCACCCATCATGTTCGGCCCTCCTCGCATTCCTCCACGTGTTTTGGCCATTGCGAGGTTGTTGAGCCACTGGGCGGGGCTTTGTTTGTTGAACTGACCCATTTTGAGTGGATGTTTCTACAAAACAATTTATACAATTAATTCGGAAATCAATATAAACTATATTTTAATAACCAGGTGGCTGGAAGTAGAGTCATAATAAGAACACGTTCCAACTACTTACGATCGAACAATTAAGGAAGAGAAAGTACAGATTACTCGAAGTAGGCGCGCTAATAAGAAAAGACGTGAAAAGATGATTGGGGATCGGGCTCTCCTGTCTCTAACAGGGACTAGGGGTGTGCGCAGCAACGGCATGTATGTATGTTAATGGTATTATCTAAACTTACCTCTAAGTACTTTTTAGTGCCAGGTTGCGCGCAATGGTACGCGATTATTGAGTGGTGCTGGCCAGATATGACAGCTTCGGCACCTTTGTTCGCCAGCAAGGTCGAGAATACGAAGATCTGGCTTTGCTGCTGGCAGGGAACACATTCACGTTTTACTTATCACATTATATTAAACACTCTTGTGTTTACGATCATAAAATAAGAAATAATCACTAAGAATAAAGCTCTTATTAACATATAGTGGTGTTCTTAGTTATAAGTACAAATTCAGTGTATCGGCGACATAGCCGGACATCCGCGATATTGACAATATCAAGATGAATTCCCCGTCAGAGATAAAACAATCGCAGGACGACTAAGACACACCAGAGTACGGCCGGAGTACGGATCCTGTATTACATTTCTATATCATATCTATTACGTTGCTTTAGTAAGTGGTTTACTTATTTCATCCATATAATAAAACCTCACGTCTTCCCACAAGGGTCCCCGAAGGGGTAGGCAGAGGTGTATAGGTAATACCCACACACCCACTTTCCGCCAGAGGTATATTAGGTGCCAACGTGACAGATGGCGAGTCCATCGCCGTTACTCAAGCACGACTATACATACACCTTTGAATTTCTTCTCATTCGTATGTAGGTTTCCTTTCGATGTTTTCCTTCACCGTAAAGCTCGTGGTGTGACTAATCACTGTACTTAAGTTCAGAAAAACTCATTGGTACAGTCGGGATTCGAACTTGCGACCTTTGCGTCGCAGGCAACTGCTCGAACCATTCGGCCACCACGGCTCTTATTATAATAAAACCATCTAACAGACTACCAACCCTAATTATTGAGAAAATACTAGCTATACAAGTGTGAGAGTAACCTCCTAACCCATGCTTACGGTATGGTACTTAGGCAATTATAGGCATATTTAATGTATCTGTATGTACATTTATTACGTAATTTTAGTATCCAAGAATAAACTAGACATAACTCTTTGTCTTTACAAAGTGTCCACGGGAGTTATAGAAGAATAAATGCAGCTAGTATTTTTAACCTATAGTTATATTTTTTTTATACCACATGGGTGGCAAACAAGCATGCGGTCCGCCTGATAGTAAGCGGTTACCGCCGCATATGGACGCTTGCAATACCAGAGTATTCTTTAAACGAAGCCGTTGTTTAAATTGTACCTTTGGTTCTTGTAGTAATTAAACCATACAATAAATAGTGTTAAGATCAATATTACCTCCATACTTCCGGCTTGTTTGCTTATGACATTGGAAGGCAGTGTTTGTGCTTCGCTGGCAGACATGGGTCCCATTGGCCCGCCTGGTCCCATGGGTCCAGATCCACCCATTCTACACGACCCCATTGTCTCTGGGCCTCCGTTTGGATTACGGCAGCTTTGGTTTCCATCCTAATAAAAATAAGGTATTAGCCGGGGTTAAAACACAATAAAAATATAAATTATGCGTTACGTTTATTTATAACTAATTAGCACGAAATAGGTCACTAACTATACTATATACTAACACTCACTAATAATAATAATGCTTGTGTGAGACTAGCTTTCCCCCGCGACTTCACAGCTCCCTTGAGCAGAAGCATGATGATATATAAGCTTAGAGTTTCTCGACAAACATATAAATAAACTCTGTCCTTTTAGTATTCGTAAAGATTAAACAAAATTTGCCTACTTTACACCTTATAGCACAAAGTCCGTTTTGGATAACCGATATTATTCGGAACAAACAGACAGGCAGACAAAGGTGTTCGAAATTCATATTAGTACCGTATATACTTCATAAACATTTAGAAATATTGAAAATAAAAACTAAATATTTGATTATTATTTTTTTATACTATAGATGTGACAATTTACCTGAATGTTGCCAGTTGAACCCCTTAGGCCGGTCTGTGGATCCAATATGTCATTTGAGTCTGAAGACAGACGCTCCGATTTCAGCGAACCCGGCCCGCCCAGTTCGCAGGACGGAGATTTTGTGGGGTCACCTGAATAAGACATTTTCATAAATGGCGCTAACCCCTAAATTATACAGCGTGCCTTAGAAAGTCGGATAATTGCTCAAATATGTGACAGGGCGACAAAGAAAAAAAACATTCTAAGTTGCTATTTTTTATTATATTAATAACACCCTATAATGTTCTACTTCCTTAGACACCCTGTACTAACGGAACCAGATATTACGGTGTTCATTGGCAAACGCTTACCGTAAGCGTCCTTATGCTTGAAACCACACTCGCGCGTAACATAGTACGTACATAATAAAGTATGCCACATAGATGGAAAAGACAGACAAAGATCAAGATCATCATAAACCTGGGCTCTTGTCGGCGCCTCTGATGCAATTCCTTCCATTTGCTTCTGTCCAGCGCAATGTCTTTACCCTCACTATGTGTCATGAGCGACGCCAAGATAGCAGACAAATACATTGAACAGATTGAACCTGCGACATGTCACAATGATATATATATCCTCACGTCTTCCCACAAGGGTCCCCGAAGGGGTGCAGAAGGGCAGAGGTGTATAGGTAATACCCACACACCGACTTTCCGCCAGAGGTATATTAGGTGCCAACGTGAGAGATGGCGAGTCCATCGCCGTTACTCAAGCACGACTATACATACGCCTTTGAATTTCTTCTCACACGTATGCAGGTTTCCTCTCGATGTTTTCCTTCATCGTAAAGCTCGTGGTGTGACAAATCACTGTAGGTACTTAAGTTCAGAAAAACTCATTCATTGATTCGAACTTGCGACCTTTGCGTCGCAGTCAACTGCTCAAACCACTCGGCCACCACGGCTCTTTGTCACAATGTCACAATGATCAATGTTTTCAATCAGCGGGGATAGAATCGCCGACCTGTCAAAATAGGTACTATGTAAATTTGGTTAGTGAAGATGACGAACCGTCACTATCCATAAGGGCGTCAATCTCAGTCTTGATACCGTCGACGCCGAGGTCCTGCGCGGAGTCGTCGCCTGGCTGGTGGGGTTCCATCTTCACGCGGTGCGGGGGGTCGTCTGGCTCCTTCTTCAGCGCCGCCGGTGTCGGCAACGATGCGGAAGGTGGTCGCGACCCATGACCTGGTGAAGAGCCTTATTTATATTTATGCTAGCTGTGGTTTATGTCCGATTATACCTGTTTAAAATTTGACAATTGTAGTCTTTTTACTAGAATGGTACATTTCTAGGTGTTAATCGAGCAGAAAATCTATTCTATATATATATATATATATATATCCTCACGCCTTCCCATAAGGGTCCCCGAAGGGGTAGGCAGAGGTGTATAGGTAATACCCACACACCCACTTTCCGCCAGAGGTATATTAGGTGCCAACGTGACAGATGGCGAGTCCATCGCCGTTACCCAAGCACGACTATACTTTGAATTGAATTTCTTCTCAGACGTATGCAAGTTTCCTCTCGATGTTTTCCTTCACCGTAAAGCTCGTTGTGTGACTAAACACTGTACTTAAGTTCAGAAAAACTCATTGGTACAGTCGGGATTCGAACTTGCAACCTTTGCGTCGCAGGCAACTGCTCGAACCACTCGGCCCCCACGGCACAATTGTAGTTTTTTTACTAGAATGGAACATTTCTAGGTGTTAATCGAGCTGAAAATCTAGTGACAAATTTTATCAAATTCCGTTGAATATGGAGAAACATCCTCACAAACTTTCTTATTTATAATATCTCCTACTACAATTGCTATAGACTCAAGGATAGGCACGTCATACACCGTCTACCAAGCGAGGGATTCGGCGTGAAGATAAATATGTATATATGTACAATTGCTATAAGGTAGAGTTTCTAGCGAGCTCTCTCCGAGATCCTAATGGCCGATCCGTTCTGCCAGTAAGACTATTTCTTGTTCAGTGTTTGTATCAGTGCTATTGTCGCTTACTCCTGCAAGATTCGCGAATCACTTACTGGCAGGCGGGACGTTTGCTTATTGGCTAACATACATACATATCATCACGCCGAGTCGCTAACGGGGTAGGCAGAGAGAATAGAGCGCCAGTTCTCTCTAGACTTGCATACCTCTTTCGCTTCGACCACATTCATCAGTTTCTTCATATATGCTCGCCAGTTTCGAGTACTCTGACGTTCCCGCCTGAGTATCCGATCGATTTGATCTAGTTAGGTAGTTGGCTAATAATAATTGAAAATAAAGCTTTAATGGGGACTCGGATTGAAAATGAGATACGCTTTATGGGGGGACCCATTCAATTCAGTACCAAATACCAACATTTTTGGAAGACGAAGGCGCCAGCTTGTGGTTAATAAACTAGCGGTCCGTCCCGGCTTCGCACGGGTGGACATAAGACTTTTTTATAAAAGAAAATATAGCCTAGGGTGAATGTAGCTTTCCAAAGGTGAAATAATTTTTCAAATCGGTCTATAAGTTTAGGAGCCTATTCAATACAAACAATCAAATCTTACCTCTTTATAATATTACTAGCGGTCCGTCCCGGCTTCGCACCGGTTGGACATAGGTGGTTCTTTAATAAAAGAAAATATAGCCTAAGTCACTCAGGGTGAATGTAGCTTTCCAATGGTGAAATAATTTTTCAAATCGGTCCAGTAGTTTAGGAGCCTATTCAATACAAACAAACAATCAAATCTTACCTCTTTATAATATTAGCATAGAAGTAAACATGATCGCTCTGTTTAATATTGTAGCCTTGACAAACCGTTGTTTTAAAACAGTAGCTCAAACTGTATGTTTTACATTATCAAAAAACAAATAACAAAATTCAAGTTTCCCAAGTAGGAAAAACATTAAAATTCAAATGTGTTCATTTAATGTTAATATATGAGTGCGCAATGGTTGGTTTATGGCCAATCTTGCTACAAATACATGCGTTTGCTCAAGATACAGCACCAAGGCGTATTAAGTTAATGTAAAAAGAAATACAATTCATCATTGTTTTAAGTAAATTTATAAATCTGTCTTACCTAAAGTCGGTGTTGGACAAAATGCCGCCTTTACTTAAACATTACTTTACTTAAAGCACAAGTAACCTTCTAAACGAGTCCCTTAATTGTGAAATTGTTTCTTTATTTTGCACCCGCTGTGCCTTGTGGTTTCACCCATGGAAATAACTTTTTTTTTTTATATCACAACAGTGGCAAAAAACATATGGCCCACCTGATGGGAAGCGGTTACTGCAGCCTATGTACGCTCACGACGCCGAAGTCACTTGCGAGTTGCCACTCTGTGTTCGATCAGGTATACTGTGTTGCCAACACAATATCACAATCCTCCCCCCAAAGAGCTCATTATTGGAAACCTTATTAATCGCGCACACAACACAAAAATTGTGTTATTTGGCTAAGGACTTCTACAAGTATATAGGTATATTGTTTTCTTGCATTAAATATATTCTATATGTTAATCCAGCAAATAATCTATCTCTGTGGTAAATTTCATCACTGTTCAGCTGATTTGGTGTGTCTAACTTGGTGAGGATGTATGGTTATCCTCACCAAGTTTGACATTTATAATATTAGTACGACTAACTACAACTGTACCCCAATCCCACGGAGCCAGGTATGATGAGGACCTGAGTTAGTCCAAGTTATAAGCTATATATCTAAATCCGTTGAGCAGTTGTCGCTAGATTGTGCAACCTAACTATCATACATATTCTTGACGGCCGTCTGGTCTAGTGGTATAGCTCCTGACTGCGAATCTAGAGGTCGCGGGTGCAATTCCCGCTGAGGGTATTTGTAGCTTAGTCTTGGATGCCCTATGCATTTATGTATATATCACGTTACCATAGTACAAGCTTTCCTTAATTTGGAACTAATTCAGTTTTTTTTTTATACAACAAGAGTGGCAAACAAGCATACGGCCCACCTGATGGGAAACGGTTACCGTAGCCTATTTACGCTCACTTGTTCCAGGGTATTCATATGTAAGTCTAGACATAACTGGGGCTCTACTCTCTCTGCCTACCCCGTGAGGCTCATGGTGACGCTATGTATGTATAATAATAATATACATAATAATACCAAATGGTAGCGAAGACAAGACACGAGATGATTGCATTAAGCGCATCGTTACGTATCATGTCGAATTGCTTTCACCGGCGTCGTGTGTATCGCGGTCGACCGGCTACTGCGTGTGATAAATTATTTTTATTATGACGATATTGCCGTAGTGGCCGAGTGGTTTAAGCAGTTATCTACATAGTCGAGATTGAAACTTCAAATCCCGATAGTGTTCACCAATTAAAATGTCTGTTTACCTCGAAAATAACGTACTACACGGGTAAAATACTATAAATGAAGGTTCGATTATTCGACAGTTTGGTTACCCAATGACAGGACAATGCCTAAACAGATTTTGATGAAGTTTGGCTACCTGTTTGCATATGTACAGTGATAAGAATATACATACATACATACATATCATCACGCCAAGTCCCTAGCGGGGTAGGCAGAGAGTATAGAGCGCCAGTTCTCTCTAGACTTACATACCTCTTTCGCTTCGTCCACATTCATCAGTCTCTTCCTACATACTCGTCGGTTTCGAGTACTCTTAACGTTCCCGTCCTTGAGAGTCCGATCTATTTGATCCAGGTAGTTGGAACGTGGCCTTCCTCTGCCTCTTCTTGCACACACTTTTGCTTTGTATATCTGTTTTTGTAGTCTGTCTGATAAGAATATATCCAAGCATATATACACAATCCAGGATTTTATTAGAGTGCCCATATTATACTGAGTGGAAAAGGCAGTGTAGTAGCATTAATTTTATGATATATATATGTTAGTTTCCTCTCGATGTTTTCCTTCACCGTAAAGCTCGTGGTGTGACTAATCACTGTACTTAAATTCAGAAAAACTCAGTACAGTCGGGATTCGAACTTTCGAACGGCAACTGAAGTCGAACCACTCGGCCACCACGGCTTATGAAATATCATTTACATTTATATAATATCTCTATATATTTTAGGATAAGGTATATATTATAGAATATAAAATGATTTACTATTATATACATACCAGGCTCAGCGGGGTCATTGGGCTCATCCTTGAGGCGAGCACCACCTCCCTTCTCCTTCTCCTTGATCATACCCCTGCGTGCCTTCGCCAACTTGACTGTATACACATAAAATACACCATTAAAATTATTACACTAGGTACCTATATCTCGTAGTAGGTATATAAATATACTATTACTTAAGTACATTCTCATTTCTACCAATGACTTCGACGCACCAGCCACGAATAAAGTAAGGAAAGGACAAAATATATTAAATTCTATAATATAATTTGTTGATTACATACTAACTCCTTTAAACACAATGCTGTATACACCTACATATAACTTATGGAGCTAAAGGCATAGGTAACTTAATAAAGATATATACAAATAAAATAATGATTTGCCAGTAGGATATCCAATAATAAAATTTTTAGGATATACGGCAGTATCAGTCTGGATTTTTGTTTTGAATTGGCTTGAGTGCTTATAATGTAATACAACTAATTCCCCACAACTTTACTTGGATCATGTGAGTATTCTTGGAAGCATTATTTTAGTAGTGTTTATGGATATGGAACACTGGGCTAAATGTATGGCATGTTGTTTTTCTAAGTATATTGAAGCATGTCGTCAGACAGGTATATCAAAGAAAAAAAAATTGAATAATTTCTAAAACAAGGGCCATTTATTCTCAAGAATTTAAGAGAAGGTTAAACCTTCCTTCTGCCTAATTCTGTTTTATTTTTGTAGTTATTCCAATATGCAAATATTAGGATATATATTTGAGTATTTTATTCTATCTGAAAAGTTGTTGTTATTTGTTATAATCAAAGATCAGGATTTGTTAGTAAAAATAATACATTTTATGCCACAAGGGTCCCGATGAGGTAGGCAGGGAACACCTGAGGTAATATGAATTCTCTAAGGATTAAGTAATTAACACTTTTAACATTGTATGAAAAATCCACATCATAGAAAACTGTAACATCTAAAGGTAGAAATGATCAATATACACCAAGTTGTGACTACATAGACAAACAATGATTATTCTCTCATAAAAATTAAACTCACATTCCACATAACTTCACTCACATATAAAAGAAGTCACAATTAAGTTGAGAACTGGTATTTGACTTTTTATGCTTAGTTTTTTTTACAACCACTGGCTAATGTTCTTGAACCCAATGGTGGCTGCTTTATGAGAATTTGACAGATTTGAGCATTACACAATAAGAATAAAAAATCAAGAAAGTTTTTAACCTATTTAAATTACTTTAGCATATAAAATAGTCCCACTACCTCTGTCTGTCCGAATGCAATAAACTACTTTCATAGATATTTTTCAAGGAAGTTTTATGATTAAAGAACTAGCACTCTTCTCTCTCTGCATAACTTGGAAAGATTTGTTAATAGCATGTATGGGCAATATGTTAAAATATTTTTTTTTTCACTATTTTCTTATGTAAAGTTGCTAGCATATTCTAAAGATTAATAAACTTTAGTACTGAGAAGTAAGCATATGAACCTGTTTTATTTTATTGTAATAATTTGAGTATAATTAGCTTTAACCATTTGCACTAGCATACCATACTAGTTCAAAAATAAATTAGAGATCATTGTAAGAAAAATAAGCCTAGGGAGAACTGACAATCCTGTATTTTTGCCTTCCCCATGAAGGACTTGGCATAATTATGAGCCTGTACGACATTTTTTTTTCTACTAATTGTGAATTTGTGACAGTAACAGTGACAATAAGCTCCATGTATTAAAATAATAATACATATTATTTAATAATGTATATATCGTATATTTTATCTAATTTATATATATACCTATCATATATAGCTATGAATTAATTTCAAATAACTAATTGTCTTAACCATCTTCTAGAGGATAAGGTTAATAGAAATACATTCCTATCATTCATGTTTTTGAGAAATAACAAGAAAATCTGAAGAGAAAAATAGTAATAGGGTATCATACCAAAAGGTGCACAGAATAATACTCATTAAGTGAAAAAGTAAGAGCAGTGCAATTTCAATTTTTAATTAGATTACAACAATACAAGAAGTAATTATTTTGTATACAACCAACTTGTATCATCAAACACACAATTGAATATGTTTATATTTTAGATATATATTATGTATCACAATTGAAATTAGACATATATTCATATGCATTAGATTTAATTTAAACCAAGCATGTTATATATAAAAGTCTATTATGAAATTGTGTTATCTCTATGGAATAATTTGAGATAACACTTATTTACATTTTGCCACAGCAGGTACACTGTTATGAAGGTTACTTATTGAGGCAAATTCAACTACCTGTTCTGTTCTATATCACTGGAATGGTTGAACATATGAATATGCATTTACCTCTTTCATTTACAGTGTCACTGCATCACTGTTGTGAATTTTGTATTTAAAATTGTCCACTGTTGTTCGTAAGGTTTCCCCCAATAGTAAGTTATCAATTTAACAAAAAGTATCAATTAGAATGAAGACATTCTGAAGCACTAATGCAATGTTGTTGTGTTGTGAACATTACTATGAATGTCATCCACACAAACAGACCAGTGTATTTGTATACACACAAAACTAATACATACACTGCGTGTTTCGTCACGGGCACAATAATTGGCACATGTCCCACAAATCCACAGCACGCCACTTCATTACAAGAATGTCATTATACTGCACCAAATGATCGAGATTATTATAAATAGAGATCTCGAAAACCTTGAGCGTAGTGGGGACGCCGATGGCGCGGAGAAGTCACCCGCTGTTGCAGCCTGATCGCGGCCCGATATTAAATTAAAATGAGAATATACGCATTATCCCATAAAAATTCCTGGCTGATTCTCCATACATAAACAATGAGATAAGTCGGGTGTAGACAGGCGCGAGCACACGAGAAGCACGTTTACTATGGCCGATTTATAGCCCTGAAACGTTGTTCGAACAAGATGATGCCGCGGGAGTCAACGTCTAACATAATTTTATATCATTCGTGTGATCTAATTAGGGTACAACGATGGGTATGCAGCAAGAAACAAAAAATAGGGATCGCTGACATTTTTGTTTATGGTACATCGACGAGATCCAGAATCCACAAATAGCGTATAAACGTACACGATTACCGCCTCACGACGGATTCACTTGCACTTGATAACACAAAACACTGTGTTTCTTCACATTTATGTAAGTTTCATCGTCAAAATATACCTGATTTTATATAATTTCTTTCTATCAGCATTTAACACAAATCACCACGCACACACAACACAACATACATATATGTCTACAACACTAGTGTTGAGCAGTTGCATAGTTGAGAATAATAGTTGATCATATTAGTCGATTACTTTGTTAAATGTACATACACAACATACAATTATAAAATGCAATACGTATAAATGGATAACAATTTCTATTCATTATTTTAGTTTGTTACCTTTAAATTTAATATCAAAGAATGTGAGTAGTTAAGATGAGAGTATATTAATGTGAGTTTAGCATTTTGCGACACTTGATTCTTTTTTCAGCCTTATAGAGATCTAATAAATTCAAACGATCTTTTGGACACCAAAATTAGATTGCCTGATTTTGTGTTTTATTATAATTGTTTTATGATGAATAGGTTTAACTTAAGATTGTGAATTTAACATACCTATATAGTGAAGCAAATCCACTATTCCATTAGATGACCGAAATTACTGTATCTTATAGTGTAAAATTCAACATAAAGCATGGCATATTCGAAAATCTTATACCAGAACATACCTAATTCTAGATCTGTTCTAAACTACAACTAGACTCAATCCAGCTTATGGTGGAAATTGTTGTTTGGACATATAAGGTCCATTAGCATTTCTTTTTTAATATTGCATATATTATCACTAGATTACTAAATCGATTTTATGTTTGAGACAACATTGAAGCAATCGAATGGTAACTCGGTAATGCTAATCTTAAATTAAGAGTTCCCTTGTCCCTGTTTCTACGTCTCATATTATATAATTAATTAATTTAAGTAACAACAAAATAAAATAAATCTTTGAAAACTTCAATAAATTAGTTATGAGTTTAGTGAGTTAGAGAGTAGACTATTTTGTTATAGCTGATGCATGTTACCATATTTGAGAATGTTGTATTTTAATTTTCTCTTTGGAGAAAACATACATTGCTTGTCTATGATTGATTTACGGTGAAGGGAGGAGGGACGATTTCGCTTCGTTGTCGCCCAAATTAAAATTTCATGGTGATATGTGAAGATCTTCACACGAAGATTTAGTTGTGTGACATTATTTGGTGCTTTACTTACGTGTAAGTGTGTATTTATCACAATAACTACTGCGATTGTATTGTATTGTCAAAGAATACATTTCGACCGCTCCCTAGGCGTAAAATCGTCGCGTAGTTTTTCATGCCTGTTTGTACTACCTACTTCTGTTAGTAGGGGCCGTAATAGTAAAAGCTGTTGGAAAGTGTAATCGTACGGGAAACTTGGTGTAAAAAAAGAACTATCTCACGATCCATATATGAAGTGGTTGTCAACTCAGTGCATTTACAAAGTTTGTAGCCATTTTTGGTGGAAGGTGAGTCTTTCGCACATTTACTATTTACGTGTCGATGATAAAAATTATTCGTGATTGTTATCTTATTACGTGGTTAGTGATCTCGATTTTAAAACATAAAAAATACGTGCAATGTTTCAGAAGTATGGAAATATTGTACAAGTTGCGATCACGCGATCTCTTTCCCTGTCTATGCAATTTATTTTGTGGTGGTAGGCGGTTTTTAGAAACTCATTACAAAACAATAAAAATACGACTAACTTAATTCATTACCTCATTAAATTTTCATAACAGCATACCATTTAAGACTCTATATAAAAGTAATAAATGTTCAAGTTGCTGTATGCATGTACATGGCATTTCGCTATTTAAAATAAATTGTCTAAGTAAAACTTTCTCAATTAAGTACATTAATCAATAATACATACTTATATCAGTGATTTAATCTCTTTTAATACTACAAAAGTGTTTCATAAAAGTTTATTTGCGCACAATATCAAACACAATTGGGTCTGTTTTATTTGATTTGTATGCAATGAATATTGTGAAAGTACATATATTGACCATCACACCCTGTAAGCGACTTGTCCCTACAGGTTAGGCAGGCATCATTTTGAACACCAAATCAATACTGAACAGTAAAAAAAAAACTTTTGAAAAAATTGGTGTTTAATGCTTATGTCAGATGTCTAAAACATTAACAACTTTTGTTTCTATAAGATTGATTAAACATAATTATGAGTGCAATGTACTATTGACTTATCAGTTCAAGAAAAGCACTTAAGCAATTTGATAAGCAAACAAACAGGTTGTGGCTTAATTTGTAATTGTATATTTACCAACATTATTGGCTCATATTTATTTAACCCATTTTGATCACATAAGGTTACTGCTACAGTTATAAGCATCATTTATTATTTTAACTGACAATATCCTGAGTGGTCCCAGAGGGTACAAAACTGGATCACATAATGTAAACAGGTTCTCTACGCCATTTCACTTGTGGTTTGACGAATCACTGTATTTAGTCAATAATAATATGCCATTACTAGTATCGGAACCACAGTGTTTGAACCTGTATGTAAATGGCTCCTGTAAATATTATATTGTTTAAAAGAAAGCATTGGCCGTCTACTCTCTGCTAACTTATGAGGGATTTGGTAGCTATGATGATGACAGAAAATTTTATACTGTTTGTGTCACCAAAGAAGATAGTAAGGCTCTCTACTCTCTTTGCCTACCCCTTGAGGGACTTGCCTGATATGATGATAATATGTTTTTTTCTCAGAAGAATTCATACATCCACAACCTTAGGTTTGTAGTTGGCATTTATCATTAATTTATTAACTTTGATTAATCCTGCAACTTCTTGACTCACTATTATTAAATCCAGGTAAAATTGTCATATGCCATTAGTTGCTATGTACCTTTTGTCAAAGTTAATTAAAGGACAGGCTAATTACATTTATGCATTAAAGTCTTAATTGTGTAACTGCATATTTGCTTACCATGCTAAGTGTGAGGTATGTGTGTTATTAGTACAACTTGTATTTGCAGACCTCATCTATATTATGTGTATTTAAATAAAAATAAAGTTTGTCACTTGGAAACCACATACCTACCAACATATGTGAATGGCTGAACCAATTTGGGTAATTTTTTAAAGTAATCATTCATACTAAAAAAAAGAACTCTGCTCTCTCTACATACCCTTTGAGGGACTTTGATATGAATGTACTCAAGTTGAAGTATTATATTTTTGTTTCATAATACACCAATGAAGTAATGGGGAGTATGTATGAGACAATGATGTATGTGGATGAAGTGAAAGTGGTCTGTAAGTAAGAAGATTGATAGGTACTCTACTCTCTCTGCCTATCCTGTTAGGAAATTAAAGTGTAAGATGATTTGTTCCAAATAACAATTTAGCTCTTGTCGCTTAAGCAAGAAATATGCACACAACACTAGTTTTAAGGCCTATCAGGGCTTCAAATTTTACATGGCCTTAGATGAATATAGGTAGGTTTTTACAAACTCAATTTCCTGAGTTTCATTCAATTTTTGTATGGGATGAATGAAGGGCATTTCCGTATTTCATTGTGACTAATCTAATTTAGTTTTAAAGTACCTCATTAGGTGTATTCTTATCGCGGACATACGCGCAATGAACATTCTATTGGACATCGTGTTTTATGATGGGTATGTAGTGAATAATATATTTAATTAGTAATAACATAGTCTTTTGCCGCCGTCTGTACGCTTAGATCTTTAAACTATGCACCCTTATTTTATCTTATATATGTATGTTATATATAGTACCTATAATAAAGTACTACCCAAGCGGAGCAGTAATCATTATATACTGTATTATATATTACTTAAATGCAGGCAATACGGCTGGTTACAGCTAGTGAATAACATATCGTGATGAGCCGTCGTGGCTGAATGGTTAGAGTAACCTGCAAATTTAGGATCGCAAGTTCGAACCGCGGCGGTCTGTACCAAGTGTAAGAGTAATTCCAAACTCGACTAAATAACGATGATTTACGATGAATTTAAAAATTGTAAGCCTAGATTGAACTGGTGCTTTTCTGTCTGTACCATAGCGTATGAGACTCGTATGTTATAATGCGGTAATAAAGTTACAAAAAACAATCCTCACTATTAACTCACCCATAAAAGTTCTTATCATGTACATAACCACCATCACCAAATGAGCAGATCCTCTCCTGAAGTAGAAACCGTTTAATTTGAAGAATTATACGCACTCACAGTTAAATTTTGTATGCTATTTATGAAACATTTTGGTTTTATATTTTCGCAAAATTGCTACATAATGTATAAGTATGAACGATATTCAGTATGATGAAGCACGAACTATTAAAACTACAAAGTAAAAAGTCTCCTTATATATGTCTTATAATTAGGGACATTATCAAATAAATAAGAAATCGTTAAGTAGTGCTATTCATTAAGGAAATCTCATACGTAACTCTGACAATTGGTTGAGTAAAGTGACGTGACAACATAAGTTTTACACATAATTATTATCTGTTAAATACTAACTGTGCCCATGTTTAATACCTGTGGTTAAATGACAAAAGCTATATGCACTGTAAGAGTAACATCAACTACGTCTACACTAACATGCTTTTCTCGGGATTAAAGGTATCTCTATTCCAAATTACATCCAAATTCGTCTTGCCGTTTTAAAGTGGAGTCACAAATATTATTCGCACATATAAATATGTACACAATTTCACATTTATCCAGTATAAACTGGATATAACTATATATCTTATTTATATAACTTAGTTTAATAAAAGAATGTATAAATCTACGTCACCCTGACTTTTGTAAGTCACAACTACAATCATAACCCTCTTTGTTGCATCGCTGTAGTCGGGTAGATGAGCAGCTAAATATTTACCATCCTATCAATAAAAATATGTGACGCTTTCTGTCGTTCCTCTTTCTTTCAAAAGCTTCGTGGTGCTAGGAATCCTGCTGCCAATAGCTAAGTTATGCAAATCCCATTTTTGCTTCGACCGACTGCGTTAGTGTAAAGACCGCTAAGTCCCTTGATAAGCTAGTCACGCTAGTCACACACGGGGCTTGCTAAGCAATTCCTCTAAGGCATTTGTTTAAACTATACCTACCACAGTGTTGAAAATATAAAGTTACACTGAAGAAAAATTAGGAAACCTGCATTCGTTTCAGAAGAAATTGAATGACGTATGTATGCTTGTGCCTGAGAAACGGAGACGGACTCTCCATCTGTCATGTTTTTACCTAAATATATCTTCAGGCGAACAAAGGGATTCGTTATACCTCCGCCAACCCTTTCAGGGACCTTTGTGGGAAGATAATAATCCTTTGCTATTTTCTTTGCTTCGCTTGTTTGCCATCTTAATAGGATCGGTAGTCCGAAGGTTACAATTTAGACTGATTTGTGATTAAATATAGATAATTATAATTATTATATTTGTTGCCAAAACCCTTGACGACAAAACCTGTATTTATCCCCGAGATATCTTCATCGCAGACAAGGCTTCGTTGTATGCATTAAATTTAAGAATATCTGGTAAATTATAATAATATACCTTATACCATAGACTTCGGTGCTTTAAATGTATTTTTTTTAATTAGCCATGTCCCAATGCTGACAAAGACCTCCCCTCTCCTCCCCATCCCCGGCGATCGTTGAGGAAATTAAACACTTTGTTAAGTTTCAAATATTTTATACTTATTTATTCCTCTAACTTGCCTATTTCTGTTTTACGGTTGCGTTAATCCAGTATAGCTTTGACTATCTTGATCCTGTGTTGTAATTAATTAACAGCCCGCCAGCGTAAAATAAGTGTATTATGTACTAGCAACCTCACCCAGCTTTGTTTGGCTGAAAAAATCGAACAAAGTCGCAGCGCCACTTATAGGGCTCAGCTATGAATCTAAACCAACCTGGATCTATGTAAATACACACAAAAAATCACCAAAATTGGTCGTGGTTATCTTGTGTTTTGCGAAACTAACGAACGGCCATTGATTTTGATATACAAGGAGAAGATATAAAGCTTAAAAACGCAGCGAGGGAACTTTGTTTTATAACACTTCCTGTAAATGACAAATAATAAACTATGAACATTTTAGAACACAGTAGAATATAACAAAGGTTTTCAGGGCTTGGATATGACTTAAATCGCGGAAGTTGACAAAACATTGTTAAGACAGTTGTTTGAGCAATTTACAAAAGGTTTTGTCTTCTCGAATCTCGGCGGATGAGCCAGCTGGAGCAAAGTAAAATTACTTAGATAGTACGTCCTAGCTTAATATCTTGCGTAGCTCGTTCCCCTTAAGTTAATTGCTTAGGTGATTAACCCCGATATAAGCAAGTAGTGTGAATGCACCAAACAGCTACTGTTTCAGATTAACAATGGACAATTATTATACTTTCTTTACTGTCTGCTTCATGTAGGTATTTTTTTTACAATTTAATAAGACAATACATGTCTTGAAATCAATTTCTAAAACGAATACGAATAGTATTATAATACTTTGAGTACTTTTATTTATTGGCATAGTTTGTCAAATAGTCGCGTATTAAAATTTTTGCGTAGATACCTTCAGAAAGCCGGCAGACTTATTCGTTGGTTGTTTGTTTTACGGTCGGCATTAAATAAAGGCTTTCAACGAGGGTTCCCGAAGAAGTAGGCAAAGTCACACAACACACTTTTCGTCTGAGATATATTTAGGTGCCAAAGTGACAGATAGCGTAGCCACCACAATGCTCGTGATGCGATTATTTTGTTGCGTTGTATTTAGGTTCAGAAATTGGGACTCGATCTTGCAGTCTGAGTTGCAGACGACTGGCTACTCGAACCACTCGACCAACACGACTGTATCCAAATACCATACCTTCTTGTAATTGAATTGAAAAAGGGCTATTATCTTATTAATTCAGGTAAGTGCAATAAACTGTGTAATTTATAGTCCGTCAAGCATTCGTCCATGATCAAAGAAAACTCTTTCTATGTATAGTTCCCTAAATAGTTCAGTTCTGAGACTGCTATTTTTGGTCTCGTCTGTCGGTTTTCTGACTAAGCGTTTTATTATGCGCACGCGCATTACCTTTCCATTTTGCCCCCCGAAGGAAGTTTAATCTATTTGCAATGGAAATAAACACGGGCTGTTTTGTTCTACGTGTAAGGGCCCTTTGCTTGTGAGTTTCGCTTAAGCTGTGGCTTATATGATTTCGCTTCCCGTTTTGTTGTGATGTGGAATGATCCCTATAAAATGTTCTCAAGAAGCAGTTGCAATAAAGCCGAGTTTTGAATGTTGCATTTTTGCACCATCCTTTTAAAGAAGCTGAAAAATATCTATTTTACTTTGCTAACTGCTCTGTTTATACCCAAGGTTCAAAGCTTTTTATATTAAGTCCTATCGTAGAATTAAACGGCTTACTTGCAAAATTATCTTGTTTTATCTACTCTTATTTCGGATGTAGGTTGTGATCACACTAACCATCTCTAGCCACCCAAGTTCCTGTAATATCCTAACACTAAGTATACTATACCACTATGGTATGTATGTACTATACCACTATGGTGCATAACAAGCATTCGATCCTCCTGATGTGAAGATATACCCGCAGTCTATGGACGCTTGCAGCACCAATGGTGTCGATCTCATGTTGCCGAGTTGTTTGGATATACGCCTGTGAACAAAGATTGCAGGTTCGAACTCCGGCAGTGTACTAATGAGTACTTGAGTAGAGTGATTGATCACACCGCGAGGTATACGATGAAGGAAAATATCAGGAAACCTGACTACACTTAGAATAACTTCAGAGGCTTATATGTATAGTTCGGGTTTGAGAAACGGCAACGGATTCTCCACCTGTCACGTTGACACATCAAATATATTTTCGGCGAAGAGGCGTATGTATATGTAGATGTTGTTATGTATGTATGATGTTGCTGTTAAGATGGTAATATGAATACCAATCGTAATTTGTTCACGACAGTAAACCAAATCACAAATTTATTTGTGTTCATCCAAAGGTAATTAATGTTCTCGTAAAGTAATCAGAGTTGTTATTGCGCAGTGTATGAAAAAACAGCTCTTTATTAAGCAACGAGATCTCTATATTATTTCCTTATTACCGTCGAGGGAGACTTAAGGGCGTGAGGAGTGAAGACGGAATTCACCCTATGAATTGTACAAACGCTCAGCGTCGTAGCGTCTTAAGGACTCTTACGACGAATGGACTTGGGTCGTCGAGTTTTTAGGAAATAATATGTCACTGGTCCAATTTGGTGTGATATGTACAATATTTTACTAACAATGGAATGTTCCAGAGCGACAGCTGCTTTAAGCTTTACCTATAATTACCCCACTTCACACGTACAAATCTAGGCAAACACTAGGATTTTATGTGTGAAAATATCTCTCATAAAATATGCTCTAAAGATGAAAATAAAAGCAAAGTGGCGGTTAAAATGTACAGATAAATTTTAATTGTGCTTAGAAGTCAACACTTTTATTGTAAAGACAATTTGACCCGACAGATTTCAAAACTTTTCCGAGAATATCCTCAACTGAATAGACAACCACTGTTAGTGTTTTTCAATTTAATTGAATTTTTAATTAGATTCGCGGTGGTCGATTTATTCGAGCAGTTGCCGGCACACAAAGCAATTGCAAGCTCGAATCCCGACTGTATCAATGAGATTTTCTGAATTAAAGTACAGTGTTTAGTCACACCACGAACTTTACAGTGAAGGAAACTGAATCAACGAAATATATCTTGGGAGAAAAGATGCAGAGGAATACCACATTCCAACTACCTGGATCAAATCGGACACTCAAGGATGGAAACGTCAAGAAAGATTAGGCGCTATAAACCTACGAGCATGTATGACTGTGTTGAAGCGAAAGAGGTTTGTCTAGAGAGAACTGGAGCTCTACTCTCTGTCTACCCCGTGTGATGATATGTATGTATGTGTGAAAAGAGGGTGCTGTTCTGTCTTAATCATCGCAGCCCCTTGTAGGAAACCATGAAGCTATGTAATATAAATTGTATTTTTGTTTCAGGTTAAAACAATCAACCTACATTACTATCAGTATTAACAAGGGCAGCTCATAATGGCATTACTTTTTAATACATTAACCAGCCATTAGGGAGCCGAAGTTTAGACATGATAAGCAGACCACAGCAGATATGGACGGCGTGAAAAAAATACACTCGGGCACACTGTATCGGTGAGTGAATTTCCTTATGCCTTATCGCCGCTGCTATTAGGTGGCGTTTCACGTCTTATATGTCGCACTATCGATGAGGATAACTAAGCGACACAAAAATGGCACGCAATTTGCGTGTGTTATTTGGCAACATTTTTTTATTCACTAAAACTTACAATTAAATTATAATAATAATAATAATAATATCCTTACGCCTTCCCACAAGAGTCCCCGAAGGGGTAGGCAGAGGTGTATAGGTAATACCCACAGACCCACTTTCCGCCAGAGGTATATTAGGTGCCAACGTGACAGATGGCCGGTCCATCGCCGTTACTCAAGCACGACTATACATACGCCTTTGAATTACTTCTCAGACGTATGCAGGTTTCCTCTTGATGTTTTCCTTCTTAAACATAAGTTCGGTGCTTTAAAATGTTCAGCTCATACATACATACACACATAATAGAAGAAGTAGGATTGCCTTACATAAGACAGACAAGACGTCAAATAATAAAATGCTCGAGGCATTTTAGACCAAGAAAGCGTTTTGTCCTGCTTTGTAAAACTAAAGACCCATTGATGTGTACCTACTGACGAATTGAAAGCTCCCGGAGAGATTACAATTACAACTACTTCCCACCCCACTTCGCATCTCGGGTTGATCGTGATAAGTGCGTATCAGAGAAGGCATTTCCTCATTCATCTGTTAATTTATTCAAATTTACACGGGAAGGAAGCACGACAGCTTAATTTATCCTCATTTCCTCCGCATTGAAATTCTACTGTATTTTTCCATTTACTCCGAGTTGTTTTATTAATTCTACTCACATATATATTATAAATGCGAAAGATAATAAATAAGAAAATAACACCTCAGCAGTCGCTTTACATTAAGCAGTACATTTAATACATACATATACATACATATCATCACGCCAAGTCCCTAACGGGGTAGGCAGAGAGTATAGAGCGCCAGTTCTCTCTAGACTTACATACCTCTTTCGCTTCGTCCACATTCATCAGTCTCTTCATACATGCTCGTCGGTTTCGAGTACTCTTAACGTTCCCGTCCTTGAGAGTCCGATCTATTTGATCCAGGTAGTTGGAACGTGGCCTTCCTCTGCCTCTTCTTGCACACACTTTTGCTTTGTATATCTGTTTCGTCAATCTTTCTTCACTCATCCTTTCTATGTGTCCAAACCAACGTAACATGCCTTTCTTCATCTTTACAATCACGCCCTCATTCACGCCAGTTGATTTGCGAATCTCTTCATTGCGGATTCGATCTAATATCGTTACGCCGCACATTTTTCGAAGAGATCGCATCTCGACTGCATTCAAGCTATTTTCATACTTCCTCTGACATACCCAGGATTCGCTGCCATACAATAAGGTAGGTACCAATATCGCGTTGTGGACAGCAACTCGAGCATTCTTGCTCAGACTTTTACTGCCCATCAACGCCGACATGGCTCCATTCACCTTATTTCCGGCAGTTATCCTTCTTTCAATATCTTTTTCATACTTTCCATCTCGTGTGAACATGCTTCCAAGATATACAAATTCATTCACTTGCTCTAGAATTTGCCCATTTACCGATATTGCACACTCGGTCACTTGTTCATCTCTTTCGAATACCAGAACCTTAGTCTTGCCAGTGTTTAGGCGCAGCCCCTTCTTTTCACATTCTTCTTTCATTATGGTAACTAGTGACTGCAGTTCGCCCTCTGATGACGCCAGTAAGACCGCGTCATCGGCGTATAGTAGGCAGTTGACCACTAAGTTTCCCATTTTCACTCCACATCCGTTCGTTCTTAGTGCTCTCAGACAGTTATCTAGATATATAATGAACAGCCAGGCAGACATGATACACCCTTGTTTGACCCCCGACTTCACATCAAACCAGGGTGACATCTCACCGTTAACCCTAACGCACGCCTCGCTATCACTATAGAGTGATTTCACGGCATGCAGTAGGGAACTGCTCACTCCATATCCAGGCAACACGTCCCAGAGTTCCTTTCGTACGACTCTATCAAATGCCTTCTCTAAGTCGACGAAAGCGCAGAAAACCCTTTGGTTAATATCCAAAAACTTTTCCGCGATTCCGCGAAGCGAGAAGGTTTGATCTATACATCCTCTTCCTGGTCTAAATCCACCTTGGGATTCCCAGAGAAACCTTTCGGATCGCTCTTGCATTCTTATCGTCAGGATCTTCGTGTACACTTTACTAGCTAAGCTGACCAAGCTGATGGCTCTGTAGTTGGAGCAGTCCAATCGTGATCCCTTTCCTTTATAGAAAGGCACGATGACTGCTCGCCTCCAGTCGTCCGGAACATCACCCTTTTCCCAGCAAAGATTGCATAGCAAATAGATGACGTCCCAGACCGCTGGTCTACCGTACTTGATCATCTCAGCCGTAATCCCATCTATTCCCGCAGCTTTTCCACATTTCAGACTTCTTATCGCACTTACAATCTCTCCCATACTTATTTTATCCGCTATAGGATCCTCGACAGATTCTGTTGGAGGCAGCTCTATGAGTAGATCAGCGGCATCATCATCATACATATCTTTGTAGAATTCACTCCATCGCCTGAGGACGTCAGTTTTGTCAGTTAGTATGTCATTGTCCTTCGAAATAATCACATTCATCCTACTACTAGCTGTAACACAATTTCTGGACTTCTTAACTTCCCTCCAAAAAGTTTTGCATTGTCCTTGAAATTATGCGACAGTTTTTCGTCTACAGTCATTTGGAACCTCTCACGCTTCTGAGCTATTATCTCTTTCGTACGATTTTTTTGCAGGCGATATTTTTCTTTCATCTTTTCTTTCATACTTTCACTTGAGCTGGACATAGCCAAAATGTCTTGCCTTGCATCCTTCTTCTTTTTAACTTCTTCTTTCACTTCATCATCCAACCAAGCATCGCCATTTTTGGTTGTCCGCCCTTTCGAAATGCCACAAACCTCTTTCGCGGCGCATAAAATGCTGGACTTAACGAACTGCCAACAAACATCGACACTCTCAAACACATCTTTCGGGGGACAGGCTAGCTGTTCAGATACCCTTTCTTGATATCTGTCTCTAATAGCCGCATCTTGAAGCCTCCAGCTTTTGATGCGGTCTGCGACTGCAGAACAGGGACCCCCAGCACGGGATCGCCAGCCCGCGAACAGACCTCTTATTCTAGTTATAACCAGAAAGTGGTCCGTTCCCAGGTCGGCTCCCCTATACACCCTGGTGTCCATCACCTGTGTTCTGAGTCGCTGATCTATTAGAAACAGATCTATCATGCTTCGCTCATTTTTCCGTTCCCGTGTATACTGATGAATCCTCTTGTGGTCGAACATGGTGTTCGCCACAAAAAGGTCTCTCTCCATGCATACATCTAATATCAGCTTGCCTGCCTCGTTCACTCTCTTATCACCATACTTGCCGAGTACTGCCTCGTAATCCTTACGGGCTGTCCCGACCCATCCATTCAGATCACCACAAATAATCAGCTTTTCATTCCCTTCTTTCGTCTCTAGAACATTACTCACACATTCCCAGAACTTATTCAGGTCGCAAGTGTCCGCTGAGGCCACCGGAGCATACACCGCGACTAAAAATAGTCGGGTAAGGCCTATTTTAAAGCGAGCCCAAATAAGTCTGGGGCTCACCGCATCATAACTTATCATACATTCTGCCAAGCGGCTGGATAGTAGAATTCCCACTCCCTGGCAGGCGTGCTCGGTGTTTGCCACTCCTGACCACAGCACTAAACTCCCGCCCGGGAGCTCGTCTACTCCACTACCCTTCCGCTTGGTTTCAGACAAGCACACAACATCTAACTCGCTCTCTGTCATAACATCGATCAATTCGTTCATCTTATCAGCCATACCTCCTCTTACATTCCATACACCCATCCTACACTCCACACTCCACTTCCCGCCGTGAGGCACTCCGCGTGATGGGTGGCGGTCCCCATCGCCGCACTGTGCTGAATTTTTCGCACCAGCGGGGACGGACTGGTGCGCGTCGCCTCGGGGGCACGCCCTAATAGCCGTCCGGCCAATGCGCATCGAGTGGAATTGCAGCCCTCTGGGCTGGCAGGAATCGCGACGTGCACGCTTCCACTGTGATCCCCAATTTAATTAACAATAGTTTACATACGTTAGTACTACGTCAGCTAATATAATTAAAATGTTATTAGATAAATATTTTACAACTTGTTGTAATGAAAGTACGTAGTAGTGATTTATCAACTTGTAAATATAACTTACTAGCTATACCCGCGGTGTTACCCGCGCTCAGTTGGATTTCTTTGGTAACTAGATTTTTTCCGGAATAAGTATTTTCTGTGTTAATCCAGCTTTTATCTAATCTATACATATCACCACGCCAAGTCTTTAACGGGGTAGGTAGAGAGTATAGAGTGCCAGTTCTCTCTAGACTTACATACCTCTTTCGCTTCGTCCACATTCATCAGTCTCTTCATACATGCTCGTCGGTTTCGAGTACTCTTAACGTTCCCGTCCTTGAGCGTCCGATCGATTTGATCCAGGTAGTTGGAACGTGGCCTTCCTCTGCCTCTTCTTGCACACACTTTTGCTTTGTATATCTGTTTCGTCACTCTTTCTTCACTCTATCTAATCTCTTTGCCAAATTTCATCCAATTCCGTTCAGTACCTAGCTTTTGCGTGAAAGAGGAACTAAAATCCTCACAAACTTTCGCATTTATAAAATTAGTAGGATAATGATGAATAAATTTAATAAACCAATGGATTAACCCATTTTATGTACAAACAAGCTCATCCGAGTTCGGCTAATCCTATCTCCGGACAACAAATCACATAACTGCGAATAGTTAACATCATAAAGGCCCGGACACACAACTTTTGGATTTAGTCGTAAATACAACAGTTCTGTATTGGTGTTTTTTTACCACTACGGTGGGAAACAACCACTCAGCACGTCTGATAGTACATAATATAGTTCTTCAAAAGGGTGTAAAAACGAGAAGATTCCTAATGGTTCGGTTCTAAGGTGTGACGATGGACTAGAGCTGTAGGCTGTTATCTTATTTTCTGCGTCTGGTCAGCTCACCTTCTTTCACTAAGTAACTAAGATACTTAAACAGGATACAAGAAGTGCCTCGCGGTCTCATATTTATCATTTGATTCCATTTCATTTCTAGATTTTTGACCTTATTATTTTGTTTTTTTTCTTTTTTTGTCCAGCTTATCAATCTATCTCTCAGGCATATTTCATCCTTTTTTATATTAGTAGGATTGATGTCCCACTACTGTGCAAAGCCCACCCTACGTTCCACCCTAAACGATCTAGCGCTACTTCTGACGCATTGTTCGTGTGCATGTCTAGTTAGACCTCCCACCTATTCGGCCATACACGTTTGAACGTCACGTTCGGTGTGATACATTATGTCTTCCTCTTGCCTTATACATTTTTATTTAATTTATAATAACTCAGAAAATACTTCGACAACATGTGCACGAGCCGTTAGTTGCACATAACGCAAACAAGTATAGAATAAGCGCCGAATGCCGGCGCGTTTCCATAGATGTCGAATGTATTCAGTAGATGTCAAAAGTTGGTCCTATTTCACGTCAGCCACTATCTACCCACTTCAGTGAACTAAACAATAGTTATGATGCTAGTTTTAATTAGGTCCCAACTTAGTAGGCGTGGTACAGTAAATTGGTTTTGTTTGTTGTTTGCTAACGGCTACAAAGTGTTCGAGGTGACAACATTTGAGACGAATAATGACTTGGGGGTGTTCGCACGTAGGTATCGTTGCCGTTAAAACTGTCAATTTTTCTAAAGCGATTGCGATTCTAGTACCACTTTTCATCTGCCAGAGCCTTTTCATCTATCAGATTGGACTTCTTATACCCCTAGGTGCTGCAGGCGTATATAGGTGGCGGTGACCGCTTACCATAAGGCAGGCCGCGCGTTTACTTGCTATCTTAGTGGTACCTATATTAAATCAAAAGTTAACAAAGTAAATGTTTTATTATACCCTGCTGTCATAATAAACAATTTAACATTTTGAGTACCATTGAAAAGAATTCAATCCATGACAAGTCGCGGTGAGCGGTTTGTCAAATGCCCTGCCAAATCGAAGATTGTGAGTTCCGACGCCGGCCATCTTTACCAATACCAATTCTGAACTAAAGTACAATGATTTATCACACCACGGAGCTTTACGGCGAGGGAATACTCAATACATCGTGCGGACACCTGCATATGTTTCGGAATAAATTCAAAGACGTATATACAGGTAGGTATGCCTCGAAGACTGCGATGGGCTCGCCTTCTGTCACATTGACTGCTTAATAATCTCCGACAGAAGAGAGTTGTTACTACACCCTAAGAAGTGACAATACATTCTCCTAATATTATAAATACGACAGAAAGTTTAGGATGATTCTTCGTCTTTCACGCAAATAGTGCTGAATGGGATTAGACGAGATTTGGCACAGATAGGTAGATACATTATTAGCTGGATAGGATTAGTTTTACTTCAGAAGAAATAAAAAAATCTAAAGTGACATCAAATTTTACGCGAGTCACAGCTAGTACCTATTATTACATACATAGGTATTGGTTTTTCAAAGAGCTTGATCTTTTACTGTAACGCAATGGGTGCTATCTTGTACACCGTGATAATTGCGTACCGGTTTCTGATAAAAGGTCTGACAAACATGCCTCAAATCGATACTGCCCTTAATTGAAAAATCACTCGTCAGAGCTCTGCCGATTGTATTCTCTTGTAACGAGTGCAAAATACTCGGTTTATTCGTTATTTTTAACAGCTTACTGTGGTTGTGGATGAATAAGAATTTGATTGATTAATGAAGTGTAATTTTAATGCGATTACGTATTATTATTGGAGGCGACGGAAAGAAAATACCTTTTTTTGTATGAAGATAAAGTGTTCAGTTTGACACGTGTTGAAGTCTCTTTTCGAGTATACCTTCAAAGTATTAGTTGGAGATATCCTTGACATATCCGTCTTATGGAGAAGTATATGAGATATCTGCTCACTAGAACCCCCGGCAGTGGGCCGTCTGTGTACATAAGGGTACGGGGTTCTGCACTGACTCAGCACGATCCATTTAGCAGGCTGTGTGCCTAGAAACTTTGTCATATGAACATGAGAATCAGCGCTCTAACGCCAATCCTGTACGTCTTTTGCGGCAGTTAAGAGTTCCCACACTGAGTACCCTAAAGCCGACGTCCGCTTATTAGGTACTGTATGATACCTGATATGCCTGGGATGATTTATGTTTTTTTTAAGAATCGATGAATATTTTTTAAACTACGAACGTGACTATCATACGAGCATCCTTGAATTTTAACCTATATTTACAGATTCTGTACATAGAATACACTATACTTTGTATTTGTTGAGTACCTGATCCATTAGTCATTGTGCTGACAATAGGCAGTTCGGATAATGTACCTAATGACGGATATTGTATGATTTATGAATGCGTAATTAATACAAAGACAATACCGCTTGTTATCTATAAAAGGTCCAAGGAATTAGGGTGTAATTTGATTTAATTTCTTTAATAAATTTTACCCAAGATTCATGCTTGGACATATTGTATTCCGCGTGAAAATAATATTACTTACTTTATAAATGCCACCAGAATCATCATTCTTCTGATCTTGATTAACAGAGAATTTCATTGTTTCACTGTATTTTTCATGTACCTTTTTTGACTGACTATACTTGACTATATGATATAGTAGTAGACTATAAGTATATTTCTTGCATGTCTACCCTTGTGGGCAGGAGTATTTTTTACACTGATATATACAATTTTAATCACATCTTCCCCAACGCATCTCCAATGAGGTTGGCACACTGTGTAATAAACACGAAACAAGAAAATTTTACATATATGTAATAAAAAAAAAAATTTCGACTAGTAAGTATTCTTCCCAAACGCATACCTGGCGCACGACATTTCAACAATCACCAAACTAAGCTTAAACAATACGATTCTCCGCTCAAAACTCCTCAGTGCCTAACTGGAATTTTTGTACGCCTAAACGGACGACTGTACACTCGTACATATACGCTGATTTCATACAATAGTCTATTGTGGCTGTGTACGCAAATGTATGTAGATGCGGGGAAACAATAACTGGCCGCGTAGATAGGTAGACCGGTGCTCCATTTACGGCGCCTCTCGCGGTAAGGTCACTTAGTACCACGTGTTGATTACACCATTCCAAGCTCAAAGGGAATCCGTATGCAAGCATTAGGGTACCTGTCATCAATTTTGCTTGCAACTGTTGCTGTTAGGTGAACAGATGAGGTAAAATCGAAAGTACGAAGGTATTTTTATTTATGACCAAGAAGATGGAGGAGAATTTTGTTTTGTTGAACGTCACTGGTCGCCTATCTCAATTCTGTAAGGGTCGGTAAGCTCACAATACTCTTGGTGTTCCAGGTTTCCATTTGCGGCCCGCGTACTTGTTAGCTATCAATACAAAAATATAAGTCCTTGCCTCCTGCTTGACGGGGACTATCTTATCGCCCATTTTCAACAACTTATTAATGGTTTCCTTATATAAAACGTGAACCCATCTCAGTGTTCTTCAAAACCTAAACAACACACAATTGCTTGAAAAGACACGATGACGATACGATGTGTTAGCTTAGCTCCTCTTTTGTCTTACGTAATCCGTAAACCACAGTCTAGACCGCAATCCTGTTAGGAACTTCACAAACCGAGATTGTGTAAAGCTTTATATTCGCACCTTATCTAAACTGGTAAGAAAGTAAACTTTCAGGTTGTGAAAAGTAAAGACTACCCTCGCGTCAATGCGTTGAGTTATCGACGTTCGGTTCTCTTACGCATTTCGCTACTAAAACAGTAGCATTCAGCTATGATCCTAAATAAGATCAATTGTTCCCTACGTCACTAAAACCACTCGTCTCACATCACCGTAGATCACGTGTCACACCTATGTATCGAGGGTCACACGAGCAACGTCGCTCTAGAGATTTTGGAAAGCTTGTATAATGGGTTCCTCCCATAGTTAACGGCAATGTTTAGGCATGACCCTTGATGGTCAGCGTCAACGCATCGACCGACAATGAATTAATCTAATTCGCGTAACCTTCGGGCTGACATAGGATAATTGGAGGTATAATTATTACGTCACCATTCATAAAATAGCGTGGAGCATTGACGTCATTATGTGGTATTAAATTTGGTTTAGCCAGTTATCTGAATATAGTATTTGATAACTTTTCTGTGAGAATTGTTGAGTTTCAGGAGAAGCTTTAAGTAACACTGCAAAAAGCCTTCTTTACAAAGTTCACGTTTACAGTATTTGTGGTAAGCTTATACCTATACAATGAAAGAAATCCAGATGTTTAAAAATAAACCATTTTGTATACGTTATCCGCGGCCCCAAGAGGCTGACCGTTTTCAGACACTACCAAATCGCAAAATGTTTCAATTCCCTCAGAGTTACCTTTGGCGGTTATCTGTTTTGTAAGAGTGATGCTGCTTGTCACAAAACTTCTTTATATAAATCTATATTATAATATATCATAGATTATATTATAAAGTGGAAGTTTGTTTGTTTGAACACGTTAATTTAATTTAACGCAGATGTAATCTAACCGATTCTTGATAACCGGAAAACATCACAGGAAAATTGCATATTCCGAGAGGAAATTCAATTACTTAAAGTTTTGCCTTACCGAGTCTAATGATAAGAACTTGTACAATGGGATTTATACAACCAATATGACATAAGATGTAGGCATGAATATACATAGCTTCCAAGATATACTCTTGTCACAAAAATATCTTAGTTGGGATTGACCTTTACCTCCTCTTATGGACATTGTCCTCTCCAATACGCTGACGAATCTGTCACCTATTTGGCACGTATTTCCGGTGAAACGTGCTCGAACACTTTGGCCCACTGCGGCGATATTAGTGGGACGGTGGGAAAATTTATACTAATATTATAAGGAGGCAGGGTTTATTTGTTACTTTGACAAGCTCATCTCAGGAACAAATAAGTTCGAATCCCGACTGTACCAATGAGTTTTTCTGAACTTAAGTACAGTGATTAGTCACACCACGAGCTTTACGGTGAAGGAAAACATCGAGAGGAAACCTGCATACGTCAGAGAAGAAATTCAAAGGCGTATGTATAGTCGTGCTTGAGTAACGGCGATGGACTCGCCATCTGTCACGTTGGCACCTAATATACCTCTGGCGGAAAGTGGGTGTGTTACCTATATTACCTATACACCTCTGCCTACCCCTTCGGGGACCCTTGTGGGAAGGCGTGAAGATATTATTATTATTATTATAATTTTTTTTTATTTGTGTGGTGGCTGAGTTCTTCGAGTAGTTTGCCTGCAACACAAAGATACGCCTTTTCGATTTCCGACTGTACACAATGAGTTTTCTACGAGCTCTACGATGATGAAAAACATTGAGAGAGTTATTTATTTTTTATGGATGGAGAAAATGACAGGATGAAACACGCCAAACCCTTAGAAAATCCTCTCAGGGTCTGGCGTGTCTTGTATACGATGATAAAGTTTTATACAACATAATGGACGAACAACCAAAATGTTTCTATAGTTTTTATATAATAGAAGTCTCAGATCGAGAATCATAGAAACTAGACGTAGACGTGACTGGAGGCTTGTCCAAAAGGTAGTGAGGTAATGGCCACTGGAAACTAGATTTTTGCAACGTAAATAACTTTCCTGTGATTTCCTTTTGCGGATTTGGCAAACAACGGCGGAAATCAGGAGCTATGTTTGTATTGTTCATAGGTCGGGTCGGTACGTAACACGGTACCCTTGTTTCGGGTGTAATAACTCTGAACTCCTTTATAATATTCCGATAAAGCAAACATTACATAATTCGTTGATAAATGTCCATTTAAATATTCACGAGAGGGATTTCTCTGAAACGTGACGAGTTACAAGCATCGGGCTTTATTATATACATTAATTTGGCAAGGTTCTTCTCGTAGGGTGCTTACCAATAGACGATCACTGCCTAAGAAGACGTTATGAGTTCTCGTAACAAACGACAATGTACGAAGAGTGACGAATGTGGATATAGGAAGAGAGGTTCTGTAAGTCTAGAGAGGACTAGCGCTCAATTCTCCCTGTCTACCCGACTAGGGGATCTGAATGATAATTTTTATATATATATTTCTTGTGTGCGTGTGTATGTCACTGAACTCCTCCTAGACGGCTGGACCGATTTGAATGAAATTTTCTGTGTCTTCAGATGGATTCGAGAGTGGTTTTTTTCACCCGAGCCAAGCTGGGCGTGACAACTAGTATAAATGTAATTTTTCTGTTTTGTTTATTTGGTATATTGTGGTGCAAACGAGACTGTCATATTGTATAGTGTATGGGCACATTGGTCATTCATTAAAGTGTAATCACCATTGAGTTCAGAAAATCTTTTGGAGAAACAAACCGGAGCTCGATTCTGCAATCTTGTCTGGGCATGTGACCTCTGAAATCACTTTGCCACCACGGCTCATATTACTAATATGCTGTATGTTGTACCTAACTTAGGGTCTACGAATGGGTCACCGAAGTTCCTGCCTAATGAATAACTTCCATCCCAACTGTACCTATACTGCTATCGCCAAGTACTCGGTACCAGTTGCCAACACCTTGTGAATTTACTGGAATCACTATTCATATTTCATTAGTAGCAGCGTACACAGACCGGTGTGGCAGTGCTTGTTTAATTGCCGCTGCGTTACTACGGTTGGTACCGACGTATTTTAATGTCGATATCGATTTGATTAGATACCAAGAAATTGGATTGCACGCCTTATCGGGCTTCTGTGCGGGTCGTTCTATAGTGGATCTATTATATAGCTGTATTAGTCGGGTATCTGTTGTCCGCCTGAAGTTGATGCCAAATCCAATCACAGAATACCTTTTATTTTCCACAATTTCCAGTTAAAAATAGTAGCTGAAAGCATTTCTTTGCCTGAGCTAAAGTTACAATGTTTGCGCGTTATTCTGGGTTTACATAATTCAGATTCCTTTTTCAAACCCGTTGGGAGCGTTAGGGTTCTACGTACTTCTAGGTTTTTATTATTACAAATCAGTAAGGTTAAAACTGCCCATGTTCGATCCTTCGTTTTGATTGCCTGATATCTATCTGCCTATAATTTATTATTTATATTCTGTGGCAATGGCATTAGGAAAAGTTATCCGCACATAAGGTCATTACCATGATACAATGGATAGCGTGAACACTAACAGAAAAGGATTTCGATCAGATGGGCTGGACCAGCTTCTCTTGGCGCTGACATTCCATGTAGGTTTTATAAACCTAACCGAAGGCACACGTTACGACTACATAGTATCGCATTCAATCAAATGGCTTAGAATGAATTTAATATGTTAAGACGACCCAAAAATCCCGACCCACCAAAAACCCATAGCGCTGGAAACGCCAATTTTATTTAGTTTTCGTTCGGCATAGGATCCTGATGTTTTAATAAAGCACCTTCGATCGTAAGTGAATATCAGAACTGCGATGTGATCACCCTTGCACAGAATTATGCAGAAGAATTATCTAGTACCGTTAATTATAGTCCTCGGCATAAAAGCTAGCCGCCTTAATAAGTACCAATCAACGTAATTATGTATGGTCAGACATGTTTGTGTGACCTGTGGTCTTCTGCAGTGGACCTTATCTCTGTGCGGCGTAATGTACGTTACACAAATATTTGCTTGGGTCATACGATATCTTATTGAAGTCAATACATTATTCAATTATCCATTGATATTATAAAGAGGCAGAGTTGGTTTGTTTGATCTCAGGATAAGTCCTATTTAAAAGGATGTTTTAAAACAATTTTCTAGGTTTTGACGACGAAAATCGAACTCTACAAAATAAATAGGATATTTTGAGGTATTTTGTATGAGGTATCAACCTTTTAAATACTAACCTTGGCATCGTAGACTCGAGCAATAGATGTCCCTACTATTTCACCATTAGTTGCTATTACAAGCGATAGACACACTTTACATCCACACAAAACATGATAACTCATTTCTGCTGCTGGTGCAAGTTGAACCAGCAACAATTAGTATTTAGAAAGATGACCACCAGCGAACAATGGTCAGTCAAATTCTTACCTCACAGAAACAGTAACCGCTGCTTTGAAGATTATTTTTTCTGGGAAATTATTATGACAATTCTGAAATGTTGTAACAGTTAACCTTTTCAATTAATGAATTGTGTAACAATTAACCTTTTGAATGAAAATTAATCCCAGTTTAAGGAAAGCGAAAACTTTGGGAACTTGACGTATTTGGGAAGTATAGCTTCCACTATCTTCACGCTTTCTCAAATCCTGAAGGGGGCTGTAACGCCACCTTCTATTCACCAAATTTTTTAGGTGGTGCCCATGTGACAAAGGTTTTGTTCCTAGTTCTAACTAATTAATAAATAAATAACTCGGAACAATTCTACACAAATTTACATTACATGACATTATTGACCATATCAAGCAAAGCTTAAACTATGGTAACTAGACAACGAACGTCATTTAAATAATCAATTTGAACAGATTCATGAATGAAGCAAGCCCACTTATGTCGATAGACCTAAAAAAAGTGTCAAAATAATTCAAATGGATATTGAAGTATCGGACTGTTTTTAAACTTTCATAGCTCAAGAGCTCCAAATTAGATTCCGTAGTTTGGTGGAAGTATTCCGAACTTTGCCGACTTCTGTCTGATCAGTGAGAGGCGAACAAATATTTGCTCTTAAATTTATTTTATGAAAACTTTGTGGTTTTCCATTCACATATAGCCATATAGAAATGCGAAGTTCTCACAGGAATCATACTTTCGTTCTACTCATTCACAGGCTTCTTTCGGTTTTCAGACAATATTTATAATGCATCAGTTTTGGTAAGGTTTTTGTTTAAGGATTATCCTTGACAGACGATTTGACTTTGAATTTAAATATGTTTTCCTACTGGTTGAACAATTCCTGAATCTGATTTAGCTATGTATAGAGCTAGCGAATGTTTATCTTATAGAAAAATAATAAAATTTGGAATTAGTATATGCTAAAAAAAAAGGTATCGAAATCAGTATGCCTGTCTCGAGAACTCACGCTTACCATCATTATTATCGCTCTTTCAAGACCTAAGTCTGATAATATTTTATCAGTTCGATATGTATGTGTTACATGCATTTTTATCGTGTTGTTTCAATGCAATTTATCATTACCGATTAGTTTGTGCCCATGAGTTCATTCATTTACAACACTGCTTTTGAGTTGTGGCCTAAAATTGGGGATAATTCGAAGAACATTCAGTATGCTTTAGTAATTTGTTTTTCAGCATCTGCAGTGTTAGCCCTTGGTTTCATTTGAGTGCCAGTTTTTATTATAGGCCTTTAGGTTCACCTATCCTAAACTAGTGGTTTTTATCCATTTGTGACTTCATCACCAGCTTCAGGTAAGATAATTGAGACGCATGATAGGCGTAAGTTGTGCGGTTAAATGTGTTGTGAAATATGTTATTTTCTCAGCTACTGACTGTTCGTCTGTGATTATATAGGTAGCTCTCGAAGACGGAATGACGGGGTTCTCCTTGATGTTTGCTTAACCGTAAATCTCGTAATGCGACAATAATTGTTCAGAAAAAAACTCATTGGTGCAGACCGCCAGGGTTTGAATTTGCATCTTTGGGTGGCGACTATTTTGACAAATATGCCACCACTGCTTTTTTAATAATAAAATATAAAAATAATCAAAGTAAAATTCTTTGTTTCTTAATGTTGAATAAAGTCAGCTTGTTTCATATTCAATCTTTTTGTGGTAAAATGTTTAAGATTAAATCCATACCTTTTTAATGCGCGGACATAATAAAAACACGAGAAAAAAATTAAAACAAGTGACGGGCGGTCGATGTGCTCGATGACGTCACAAAGTGAAGAATGTGTCCGCAGAATGCAATGAGCCCCGTCGTTACCCGGTGACGTCATAAAGGCTATGTTGTTCCGTTTTTATCCCAGTAATTTTTTGCGCAAGGCTGTTTGAAAATTGGTATCATCAAATCTGATCAATGTTTAGTTCTTAGAACTGCTGTAATTAAAGGAGTTTGGAATTTCCTAATGGACTTGCCTATATGATTTCTTGTTCTTAATTACGGTTATCGTTACTCATTGTGTAAAATTTTTAATGTAATTATTTTATTCCTGTCCGATCTGTGCATCCCAGTCAGATTTGGTTAAAATCAATAAATCGAATGGACACCTAAGTAATTTTCAATCAACTGCTCCAACGCTCGATGTTTCACTAAGCCTGGTTGGATTTGGGTGTTCCTAAATGTACTAGTGATTTATGCTAGGAGAATGCCTCACTTAGTTTCGTAAACTCTTAAACCTAAACATATTCATGGTGAAGTCATATTTAGGTAAGAGAGTTGGGCACAGCGGGTTTCTCGGATGGATGGTGTTGTATGTTCGAATGTGGAGCTGCCCGACTGGGGCAGGACCTCCACCTTATAGAAGTCCGTAGCCAAGTAACAATTTTTTGTGTTGTGAACCCGACGTCAATAAGGTTTTCAATTAGGAGCTCCTTGGAGAGGGGGAGGATTGTTACGTTGTATGTTGGCAGCAGAGGGATTAGTCCTATTATGCTGCTAACAGTATAACTCTCCGAACACAGAGTGGTAAATAGGCTACGGTAACCGCTTCCCATCAGGTGAGCGCGATGCTTTCACCTATTGTAGGATATTAATTCTGCTAAATTAATCTCTCGTGTGGAAGAAGGAGCAAATTACCAAATTTCAACTAAGTTGATCAAATTGATCAGACACGTGAGGTTGATAAAGACAGAATAAATATATAGCGTCATAGCGTTAACATTTAACGGGATTTAGCAATGCGTATTTAATCTACCTACTCGAAACAATCATACTAACAATACAAACGAGAATCTGTAAGGATGTTTGTTACTCAATCTCTCCAATAAATCGCGCCAACGGATTTGGAGTAAATTGGAAACGGAGATAACTTACCTGGATTGTTCCAGTAGGATTATAGGTATTGCCGTTTAATCTAGGGAACCGACTAGCTGATAAATATATCTTATATAGTATCCCCACACCTTCCCTCAATGGCTCGTAGAAGGAGTATGCAGAGGTGTAGGAAGGTAGTACCCACACACACTTGCAGCCAGAGTTATATTTTAAGTGCCAACGTGACAGATGGCGAGTCCATCGCCGTTACTAAAGCACGGCTATATATACGCCTTTCAATGTCTTCTCAAACGTATGTATGCAGTTTTTCTCTCGAGCTTTTCTTCCACCTTGAAGCTCTTGGTGTGACTAATCTCTGCACTTAAGATCAGGAAAACTCATTTGTACAGTCAGGATTCGAATTTGCAATTTTTGTGTTGCATTTATATTACAGCCGTGGTGGCCGAGTGGTTCGAGTGGTTGCTTAGTTAGTATTATATATTACTAGCTGTCCCGCCCAGCTTCGCCCGGGTGAAAAAGTAAAATTTCCTGAAACACGATCGCAGCGCCACCTATCGGGTCCAATTGTGATGTAAGCTATCCTTTCTTTTAAGTTGGATCAAACTGCATACGGTGTGCAAATTTGATTTAAAATCGGTTAAGTAGTTCAGCAGCCCATCGTGGACTTGATTGCCATAAAAAAGGTTATAGTGAGTCAAGCTTAAAAGATAGACATATGCTGTCGCGGACTTTTTTTTAGAACTTTTAAAGAGGAACAATTCCCTCATATATGATATTTTCGTAACTTAAACCGTTTACGCAGCGTAGGTACTCAACGGAAGCTCTCAAAAAGGAATATTTTTTCCCGTTCTGGCAACATTATTCATTTATGCTTCGCTCCTATTGGTCGTAGCGATGTTATATAGCCTAAAGCCTTCCTAGAGAAATGGACTATCCAACACAAAAAGAATTTTTCAATTCCAACCAGTAGTTCCTGAGATTAGCGCGTTCAAACAAACAAACAAACAAACTCTTCAGCTTTATAAGATTAGTATAGATAAACTAGCTGTCCCGCCCAGGTGAAAACATACGATGGTGGCGCCACCTTTCGGTTCCAATTTTGAATTTAAACCATTCTCGTATCCACCTGTAGACACACAGAAAATTTCATTAAAATCGGTCCAGCCGTTTAGGAGGAGTTCAGTGGCATACACACGCACACAAGAAATATAAAATACTAGTTGTCCCGCCCAGCTTCGCTTGGATGAAAAATTAAATTTCCTGAAACACGATCGCAGCGCCACCTATCGGGTCCAATTGCGAATCTAAACCATTCCCAGATCCCCTTGAACACACACAAAAAATTTCATCAAAATCGGTCCAGTCGTTTGAGAGAAGTTCAGTGACATACACACTCACAGAAGAATTATATAGATAAGATATAAATTAAGTAATTAAGATATTATCAGCCTTATATAGACCTCAGATAGACAGTCGGAGCGGGGAACTTTGTGCTATGCAGTGATAAGGGTATTGGTTTTCTTCGATGTATTATTTTACTATATCCAGTGGTAGACATTATCATAGCGGTGGTGTTACGATTATTACACACAAGTCCTAAATTACATTCGTAAACCAGCCGATAATTATCGCTCTACGCATGATGCGGGTAGAGCTTGCGGTACCCATTAGGGTATTTTACACATGTAGGATTACAACGGAACTGTTATATGAATCTGGTATCTGCGTAGACTATAACGCGCCTGCACGAAATAAGATCATATATTATATTATTTATTTTTGATCATTATAAAACGATATATTTTTTATTCACTATTACCTATTTAGTTACTGCTAGGTGCACACTAACACACATAACTTTCGACTATAATTCGTTACCCTAGTTACCGTGGAAATTTTTTTCTTTCAATATCATATCTCAATATAAAATACAAAAAATTTTTTTTGACTATGTTTGCCAATTCCAAAATTTACCGCCCTAGGGCTTAAAATAGGTGCCTAAAATTTACTCCTACTCAGCCTTCTGGTAAATCAGCTGCTGAAAACCATTTTCCTTACCTCTACCTCGGCAAGTCGTCCTGAGTAGCATAGTGCTATTGATACTTTGATCAAGCGGCGTTTAGTCGCGCTAGTGTGAATGGCCCATAACGTCAATCATAGTAATGCATTGTTACTAACAACTAGGCAACTTCGTTACGTTCTGTTCAGGAGTTGTGCCTCAGCGTAGCGATGCCATTAAACTTCTGCTTGAGTCTAATGCTTTGAGGCTCTGTTATTAGTTAATACATGCGCTGCTGTTAGGTAACACGGTTATTGGTTAGTTTTATACAGGATACCAACTTAATATACACAGCTGCTTTGAAAACTTCATTGGTCGCAAGACAATCGGCGTTGCCTAAATGTGCTAAAATAGGACATAGCAAGATTTTTTTAAATTATTATCATTTATTTAATGCACTCGTAAATATGTATAAATACCTCTGCCTACCCCTTCGGGGACCCTTGTGGGAAGGCGTGAGGATATATTATTATTATTATTATTATAAATATGTAGTAGGTAGTTGTTTCACCATGTGTCAGTTGGTACCTAAGTATAATATCCGGCGAAAGGTAGGTCTTGTGAACTCCTGGTGTCCATCCATGTTGATGGATATACATTAATATATCCTCATGCCAAAACCCTTATGGTGTAGAAAGAGAAAGTAGAGCGCCAGTTCTTTCTAGGCTTAGGTAGGAACAGACTCCATTCGCTTCATCCACATTCATCAAGCTCTTTTGCCGCGAAGTTTTTGGAGGATATTGCAGTTTATTTTACTCTCTCACTCTCTGCCTATCCCGTCTGAGACTTCGCATGATGATATGTTATGTATTGATAATCAGCTAAATTCACATACATACAGGCAGCTTAATAATTCAATCGGCAGTCTACGGCCGCCTAATTAGCTGGCTATATTTAGGCCGCTCTCAGCGCTGCCATGTTACGTTAATTGCTGCTCTCAAAAATTAATTGATACCAACAGACCCTGGTGATTAAATATATCTAGGCAATTGGGTTTAGTGTTTGTTTTAGATTGAGTTAAAACTTTGAATTTATTTGGGAGAACGGAAGCGTCAATTCTGTACGTGAGCTACTAATTTGTTGTCTAGTTACTATGTCCATATAATGCTATGGCATAAAATCGTTTAGGCATCTATATACATATATCGCAATTTATTTATTTATTTATAGTATAGAAAGTAGTTAGTTATACAATGGAATTGTTTTTGGTATTGGTAATTGTTGCTATTGTTATCTATACTAATATTATAAAGAGGAAAGATTTGTATGTAACTATGTTTGTAAGGAATTGGCTCAAAAAGTACTGGACCGTATTAAAAAAAAATTACACCATTAGAATGCTACATTATCACTGGATAATATAGGCTACTTTAATGACAAGAAAAAAAATATGCTAAAATGTTTAAAAAATAAATGTCCACCCGTGCGAAGCCGGGACGGGCCGCTAGTTAAAGTATATAAAAATATCCTCACGCCTTCCCACAAGGATCCCCGAAGGGGTAGGCTGAGGTGTACAGGTCAGAATACACACCCACTTTCCGCCAGAGATATATTGGATGCCAACGTGACAGATGTAGTATCATATTATATATAGCCCCCAAAGAAAACCGAACTCATGAACTAAAACTTCGTAGACAGGAACCTCCAATACTAACCCACGTAGCAGTGAGCCAAAACCTTGTACATTTCCTCTTGAATGGCGTAAAATGGCTGCAGCCAAATTGTTATTCCGATAGTGTACACACTTCGCTATGGGTTGCCAGAATTACGACTTCGTTGTACCGGGGTGCATATACTATTAAAATATTCGTTTCGTAATATATACTCATTTTTGTGCGTTGTGACCTAGCTTGGATTGATTCCCATATTTAAAAGTTTTTCTGTATTTGAAGAGTTCCTTGTCCCGTCAGGTATACACACAATACCTTATTCTTCACCATAAGAGCCGTGGTGGCCGAGTGGTTCGAGTACCTAGTTGCCTGCAACACAAAGATTGCAAGTTCGAATCCCGACCGTACCTATGAGTTTTTCTAACTTAAGTACAGTGATTAGTCACACCAGCTTTACTTTACACAAGAAAAACTTCGAGAGGAAACCTGTATACGCCTGAAAATTAATTTTAAGGCGTATGCATAGTCGTGCTTGAGTAACGGCGACTGACTCGTCACCTGTCACGTTAGCACCAAAAATATGTATCTGGCGGAAAGTGGATGTGTGGGTAGGTACTAGGTAATACGCACCTGCCTACCCCGTCGAGGGCCCTTGTAGGAAGGCGCGAGACATTATATATAATACTCAGTATCTACGTGCTATACCGATACAATAAAATAATAATCACAAATAAACGCTTGCAATTATCTACATTATAATTTGTAATTGTATATTGTTATTCCATGCCTGTCGCTGTGCAAGGACATGACAAGCAATTTACACACATTACAATCCTAACTAATAATGTGAATGATTATGCGCGTTTGTTTGTTTAATTGTTTGCAACGCTTTCACGTCTTGACTTCTCAATCGATCTTATATTGTATACTAGTTGTCCCGCCCAGCTTCGCTCGGGTGGAAAAAAAAAGATGGTGGCGCCACCTATCGGGTCCAATTGTGAATCTAAACCATTCCCAGATCCCCTTGAACACACACAAAAAATTTCATCAAAATCGGTCCAGTCGTTTGAGAGGAGTTCAGTGACATACACACTCACAGAAGAATTAATAAAGATAGAAAAGTACATAGGTATGTCTATTTTTACACGCTTTTTATTAGCTTCACTTGTATGTCAGTATGTCAATATGTAACTCTCCGTGGGTAATTAGCGCGCCTGCGGCCTTTCTTGGTTCTCGTAGCCGTTTCTCTGGCTCCCTTTTGAAAAATATCGAACTAAAAAGTTAATAATAAATATAGTTTAAAAAAAAAACTAAAAAAACACGCTTTTTACAGAAAACTAAACTAAAAAAAAAAAATTTTATAAATTTGAATTAATAATAGTGTAAAAATTCTTAATAAATATAAATTAATAATAGTGTAAATGAGAAAAAAAAATATTTTAATTTAAAAAAAGCGTGGGGTGCTTTTTAAGATATTGTCGAAATAATAAATCTTCTATTCTTATAGATATAAGTATTTTATTGACAGATATCAATAAAATATTTATAACTATTGACACCATGCACCCCACGCTTTTTTTAAATTAAAATACCTTTTTTTCTCATTTACACTATTATTAATTTATATTTTTCTCGAACAAACTGTTCTCGCGGATCGCAGTTGACGTTTAATTGCGGGTGTCACCGCGGGGCGCAGTTAGTATAAATACATTTGATATAACGTATAAAATTACGCTATTAGGCTGTGTTAGCTTAAGACTATAGTCTTAAGCCTAAAAGTGCGAAGAGTCGTCAGTTTCATAGAAGGATGTTTGTTTATTGTATACTAGCTTTGACCGCCAGTTCATCCGCGTACTTGATTGTTTTGTTTTCGGAACTAAACATGGCCTAGGTTTTTATAATTAATTAATACAGGCTAGGCTGAACTATCTCCGTTAATTTTTTTATAAAATTCCGGGCAGCCGTTGTAGCTAGATTTTGTAGCAAAATATCGTTACAAACAAGCGCATGTATATATAATATTTGTAGGATTAGTGCAGTATGAAACTCTATAGATATACCCTATTTTTTATTTTCTTATTTGTATTCGTTACAGGTATGGTGTGAGTTCTATTATCGTTATGAATGCCCTTTTTATCAGTAATAATGATTTTTGTTAATTTCAGCAACGGTCCGGTGGAGGGTGCGTACGGGCCACAGCACAGTCCCGTGTCGCGATCTGACGCCTCCACCGAGGACGCGGAGCTATCCGCGGCGCTGGCACACCAGCACCATCTAGCCATGCAGGTAAACACTTTCTAATATACCCGGTCCGGCCCACCTCCCTAGCTCGCAAATCACCAAAGTTCTAATCCGAGACCCCACGGAAGAAGTGCCTCGCTGGAAGCCTTTTTGTCTCGCTATCGTTCGGTTGAGTAGCATAAGTACCCGAAACTCGGGTTACAAGAGAGATAATTTATTTCATAGTTTTATATCGTTTGCGTAAAGTAATACTTTAGGGTGCGAATGTTGTTGATTAGTCGAAACCGGCGAGCATGTACGAAGAGGCTTATTAATGTGGATGAAGCTAAAGGTCTGTAAGTCTAAAGAGAAATGACGCTCGACTCTCTGCCTGCCCGGACTCGGTGTGATGATATGTATGTATGTATGTAAAGTAACTAAATATGCATATAGCTTTCCCACGTTGTTTGTATATATGTCTGTACGAATGAGTGTCTGGCCCTAAGTACAGTGAAACACCACGAGTAAACTATTCTGTCGTCATAAAAATTTGAAGACTTGTTTCAAGCTTGACAGACATCAGTCTGGCCGTTTGTCATCTCGGCACCGAATGATATCTGCGTCGAAATATTGCTGTCTCCTGGAGTTTAATAAATGTTTGAATGTCTTGCGTGTTTACGTCTAGGCGGGCGAATATCCCGTCGTGGGTGGCGGGGTGGACCCGGACTATGGGCAGTATGTGTCCTCGCCCGCAGCGCACTACAACCACTTGGGGCACCTCACTATGGCACCGTCACAGAAATATCCTCACGTAAGTTTGAGTCGATGTAGCGTCTAGGTATTTACACATATTTGAGCAATTACGGCCACTAGAGTGCATTTGTGACTGAAATATGTACTTTTTATAAAGTGTATTGATTTTTTTAGATGACGAGAAAAATAAGGTTTACCTTTATGTATCACGGATTCGATTTCCGCGCACGGACAAGATCAGTGTGCTGAACACGAATATTTATTCATATACATATATATGGATGTGTACATATTTATATTGCCATGCCAAGCCGTTGTGGCTGAAAGATTGCAAGTTTTAATCCCGACTGTACCAACGAATTTTTCTGAACTTATGTACATTGATTAGTCACACCACGAGCTTTACGGTGAAGGAAAACATCAAGAGGAAACCGAGGAGTAACGGCGATGTACCTTTAGGTGACACCTGTCACGTTATCACCTAAAATGTACTCTCTGGCGAAAACTTCCTACACACCTTACCACCTTGTGGGAGGCACAAAGATATACATATTTATATATGTATGGTTATATATTATAATATTAAGGCCTACCCCGTTAGGGCCTCGGCGCCATGATGTATGCCTATTTGGTTCTCAAACTAAAAGTTTCGTTATTTCAGATCTAGAACAATTTGAGTCATATTGTCCTTAATAATATTAATTAATAAGTGCTATTATATTAATATTACTATATTAATATTAATAAGTGCTATTATTATTATTTTAGGTAATGGACTCAGTGTCGGTTGGGGGTGGAGGTACTTACGGCGCGGCGGTCGGGGCGGGCCACTATGGGACGTATGCCCACTACGGGGCCTCCGCGTACCAAGCGCAGCCCGCTTACATGGTTGACACGACGCAAGTGCCGCAATACATGGGACAGGTGAGAGAGACCTAATTACTACTTTTATAAGGTTGAAAATGACAAAATTATTCTGAACGCCGCGGTACTCGTTATCGTCATCGGCATTACAGTAAATTGAATTTAGTAATTTATAATTAAATAAATGGTCTTGTATTTCTAGGAGTATGTTGAAGGCGGGGGCAGTGCATCGCCGAGGAGTGCTTCTCCCGGTGCTCTGCCACAACACAATCTGCATCTGCAACAGAGGTAGGCACGTGTGACTTAGGGTCGCAAAGGGAATAGTAATACTTTTTATTGTCTGCTAGAGGAAAGCTGCATACGTCTGAGAAGAAATTCAAAGGCGTATGTATAGTCGTGCTTGAGTAACGACGATGGACTCGCCATTTATCACGTTGGCACCTGATATACCTCTGGCGGAAAGTGGGTGTGTGGGTATTACCTACACACTTGTGGAAAGGCGTGAGGATAATGTCTGCTTATTTATTTCGGCATTAATTCACATTCATATTGTACGATCACTATTTTTACTTCTACCTACACGCCACAGTATCTGTGGAATGCAAGTTTGACATTTGTTTATTGACAGCTGTCAACTGTCGTCATTCTGTCTATTGATGAAAACTACACTAAAATCTTTGTAATATAAATATGAGTATGTGTGATTGAATTATATATTTGATGACCGCAGGTACGACTCCGCGTCCCTCGAACAGCTGGGCCGTCATTACTGTGTGACTTCTCCCCGTGGCGAGTACGCGCCGGACGCGTACGGCTACCAGCACTACCCTACGGCGTACGAGCCTCAAGCACATCAACCTCCACCCTTTAAGGTACACTTCTTATTGATTAAAAAAAATACTTAACTATTCTCTGCGTTGGTAAAAATGCACTCAGTATTGTTTTGCAACGTGATATTCACGTTCGCTTTATTATTAGAGAGCGAATCATACGAACGTAAAAGTAATTCAAATACAGCTGAGATCCGTTATCTTCGAGAGTAACGCATCGTTACTGGCGTGAACGACGGTGTGATTGTAAAGATGAAGAAAGGCATATGTTACTCCACTCAACATAAGCTAAGCAACATACGTTTGGAAATCCTGGCCCCTATATAAGGCTATGCTATTCGCTTGTCACTAAGCGGTTGCTTCTCAGTTTAAAAATATGTAGTTATCATGTAATTGTCCTCAGGATTCCCAAAATGGCCTCAGTCTTGGCAGCGCGGGGGGACAATCAATGTATGGTGATGAGGAGGAGTTACAGAAACAAATGGCTGGCATGGCGTTAGGTAATTATGACGTTTGTTATCTGATTTATATTTGTTGTTATCTTTATAAGTTATCTTTCAAAATGTTAGCCCTCATTGGAAGGTGGCACCTGTTGCCTTCAGACCTGGAGCCTCCAAAGACAGTCCTTCTGTTCTGACTGGTTGTTTTTTTATCTAGTATGTGACGTTCTAGTATCAGCTCTAAAATGTATGATGAATCATCATCACTACGTCGTGACACATTACATTACATTACACATTTAACATCACATCATCAGATGTGACGTTAAATAAGTGTTCCCCGTGTCCCTAACGGTGAATGAAACATTTTTGATTTGATTTGATTAAAATATATCAAGGTGCCAACTTGAATAATGGCAAGTCAGTCGCCTAAGGTCGCTTAAGCCTATAAGAGACGCCATACTTTGGCTAAACCTTAAGTTTTTCATCTTCACTTAATTCAGATAATCAATAACTCAGGAAAAAGTATTGGGCAGAGACCTCGGGGCTTGTTAACAAGAAATATTTACATAGCAAATTAATATTTAACCCTTCTGGTACCACGGCAATGTTTAAATATATGTTATTCTACGATTTATGTTGTTACTGTTCCATCCTTCAGTGCACGGCAGTGTTGGAGGTAGAGAAGACGGTGGCGGCCTCCAGTGGCGCGACCCAAACCTGCCTGAAGTTATCGGCTTTCTGAACTCACCCTCGGATGTGGTCAAAGCCAACGCGGCGGCCTACCTCCAGCACCTCACCTACATGGACGATCCTAACAAACAGAAGACGAGGAGTTTAGGTAAACTACCTTAATTACATGTTTATACGGTCTACAGATCTTTTTTATGGTACTGAGGTTGTAAATAAGTACGCAGCTCGCTAGATTGTAAGTGGCTGCTTATGGATGTTTGTAGCATATGATAAAGAAAAATGGTTCACTAGGGAAAACCACTTAAGAGGGGAGTTAATTCCACAATCAGGGCGTCTTATATAAATAGATGCATCCTTTTTATACAAAAGTAATAGTCAAGCATGTTATCCGCCTCATGGTGGTTACCGTCGCCTATGAAAAAGTGTAACACCGGCGTTAACGCCGTTGCCTATGCATGTGAGCGCGTTGATGACGCGTGTGAGCGCCGTTGCTAACGCGTGTGCGTGTTGTGTGCGTGTGCAGGCGGCATCCCCCCGCTGGTGCGGCTAGTGTCGCACGAGAGCTCCGAGGTGTGCCGCAACGCGTGCGGCGCCCTCCGCAACCTGTCCTACGGCCGCCAGAACGACGAGAACAAGCGCGCCATCCGCGACGCGGCCGGCCTGCCCGCGCTCATGGCGCTGCTCTGCCGCACCACCGACATGGAGGTACTGCTCCACTACTTGCCGATGACCCTCGGACGTAACTTGTATACGTATGCGAAGTTTTGTCTGAAAGATGGTCATAGGTCACACATCTGTTTTTTTTTATGCAACAAGAGTGGCAAGCATACTTACGGCCCATCTGATGGAAAGCTGTTACCGTAGCCTAATTACGCTCACGATACCGAAGTATCACTTTCGCGTTGCCACTCTGCATTTGGAGAGTTATACTCTGTTGGGAGCATAATGGTACTAATGCCTCTGCTGCCACACACATTATAACAATCCTTCTCCTTCCCAAGGTGCTTATTATTGGAAACATTCATCGTGTAGGAGCATAACACAAATAAAAGTGTTATTCGGCTACGGACTTCTATAAGGTGGAGATCCTTTCCCAGTCGGGCAGCTCCAATTACGAACGGGAAACCCGTTATACCCTACCTGTTATGTTGGCCCTGTCCCCGGTATTTACTAGTTAAACCAATTGACAGATATCGGGAAAGCGTGTATGTACATTAGATATCGTGGTCTACTACACTGGAATGTGTGAATATATGGTTATGACCTAAATAGGTGAAGGAGCTGGTGACAGGAATTATATGGAACATGTCATCGTGCGAGGACCTGAAGCAGTCCATCATAGACGACGCCGCGCAGGTGATCTTCAACAAGGTCATCGTACCCCACTCCGGCTGGCACCCCACCAACCCAGGGGACACTTACTGGTCCACTAGTGAGTTTGGATTTATATGTTAAAACCGATATAACTCGAGTTGAATAATGCCGTGTTTAATTGATACTCTTTTTACGGTTTTTTTTGGCATTAAACATATCATATGAGTTAATCCAGCTAATAATCCACATACATACATTTCATCACGCCGAGTCCGTAACGGGGTAGGAGGAGAGAATAGAGCGCCAGTTCTCTCTAGACTGGCGTACCTCTTACGCTCCGTCCACATGCAACAGTCTCTTCATACATGCCCTATTTACTCAGCAGAGGTTCTTATTTTAACTGACTAAGTGATTTAGCATATAAGCTCTCTGCCAGTATTCCGAGTGTAAGTCAACAAGGGCTGATTTGGTTAGTTGGTTGGTTGTGTGCTATTGATCAGTTTCTTTCTTTGTCTTTGATTGTTTGGTTTTGTTGATTATCTGTGGCCACTTGGTCCACTTGGTATATAATATATAATAACATATCCTCACGCCTTCCCACAAGTGTCCCCGAAGGGGTAGGCAGAGGTGTATAGGTAATACCCACACACCCATTTTTCGCCAGAGGTATATTAGCTGCCAACGTGACAGATGGCGAGTCCATCGCCGTTACTCAAGCACGACTATACAAACGCCTTTGAATTTCTTCTCAGACGTATGCAGGTTTCCTCTCGATGTTTTCCTTCACCGTGAAGCTCGTGGTGTGACTAATCACTGTACTTAAGTTCAGAAAAAACTCATTGGTACAGTCGGGATTCGAACTTGCGACCTTTGCGTCGCAGGCAACTGCTCGAACCGCTCGGCCACCACGGCTTCTGGCGTTGGTTCGGGCGCTGCTTGATGTGCGCGTGGCGTGTTGCGCAGTATTCCGCAACGCGTCGGGCACGCTGCGCAACGCGTCGTCGGCGGGCGAGTACGCGCGGCGGCGGCTGCGCTGCCTGGCGGGGCTGCCCGAGGCGCTGCTGCACGCCGTGCGCGCCGCCGTGCAGAACAACGCCATCGGCACCAAGGTCGTCGAGAACTGCGTCTGCGTGCTGCGCAACCTCTCCTACAGGTACACACAAACACACCTCTCACACACGCACACACACACATATAGATAGTGCCATACACAAATACGAGCCCCACTATTCTTCCTTAAAGTTTATATTGGAGCCGTGGTGGCCGAATGGTTCGAGCAGTTGCCTGCGACGTAAAGGTCGCAAGTTCGAATCTCCCTCGCACGCACAGTACACTTGAGCATTAACATGTTTCTGCTATGTTTTGTTATTATTTTTAACATACTTAATATTGCCAAGGCATCGAGTTTGAAGGGATTTTAAGGGTATACCCCGTTTGGGGGGATAGTGCCATCCGTGAAGACGCGCCCCACCGATTTTTTTTTAGTCGACGGCGTCGCGGGATGCTGGGAGTATGGTCCAACTCCATTAATTGTACCGATAATATTCAAACATTACTTAAACACTTACTAAAACTATAAACTATAGGGAAGAATGATGGGGCGCGTCTTCGTGGCTGGCACTACCTATAAATGCAAACATCTAGTTCCGGCTCTCACTAGTGTCCGCAGTTAGGCCAAACTGACGTTCTTAATTATTCTTAACATTTATGTAATTGGGCACAAAACACTTTTATGAATAGTATTTTATTTATCTCACTGTCCCATTTGTGGGTCAACTTTGTTAATATGTTTCTGATTTTATATATATTTTATATTCTTTGTCAACTGTACAGATGTCAAGAAATAGAAGATCCATTATACGATACCAGAGCGCCTCCCACACAGTCATCGGGGCAAGCTAGGATACAGGCCAGCGCTTCTAAGGGTAAGTTTAATTATGAAATTATATTAAAAAATGGTTTGAATAATTTGTATACAACACAAGGATTCAGAGTGCGTTAGTAATAATATATCTTCAAGCCATCCCTACAACGATCCCCGAAGGGGGAGACAGAGGTTTTATTAAATATGGTATAGATTAACCTACTACATTTGCAAAAATGCTAATTGACAGTGAAACATCATCCAAATCCTTTCAGTAATTTTAGAGTTTATCCCGTTGAGAGATACAGTGGTTGCATTGGTCATATTTTTTTCTGAATTAAACATATACAACGTCTTGATCCAGCTAAATACTTGGATTATGATATATACTTGATTCTTCAGGTGAGAACCTGGGGTGCTTCGGCGGCAGTAAAAAGAAGAAAGATAACTCCTCATCATCCAACTCCACAAGCCCACTTGGCAAGAGCGAGCCCGACACCCAGCCACTGGGAGATACAGCCTCTACGCAGCTCGGTTACAGCGTACCCAAAGGCACCGAGATGCTTTGGTCTCCTGAGGTATGGGTGATATCATTATATAGGAAATAGCAATAGTAAATAATTTGCTTATAATGTTAAGGGTAGTCTGTTCTAAAAGTATAGATATCTTTTAGGGATGTTAATGTATAATCCACTCATCACTCACCGACTGAGCTAAACCTATCCAATAAAATATGTAGTCTAAAGCACGAAATTGTCTCATTAAAAGAAAATTTTAATAATGCAGTGATTATTATAAAAAATTATGAGACCACATTTGAGAACTACGGCGCGCAAATTGAAGCACTACACGAGAAAATCAAACACCTCGAAAATTCATTACTGGCAAAATCCACCACACCACTGAATGTAGGGGCTCCACCCGATGGCACAGATGTCATGCCTGCATTGAAGCACCGATCTAAGCCGAAGACAAAGAAAGCAGATAAAAGTCAACACAACACAGCCACTTCCGGTTCGATAAACTCCTCAGAAGATCAAGATTCGACCACTATTAAATATCCCAAAATCTCCGAAGGTAACGAAAGCAACCACAGCTAGACGACCCACAGCAATGGACTGAAGTAAGAAAGAAAACCCGACGACGACAACCATCTCTATGCGGAACTGCAGGTCCAACCGTCACGTCACTAAAAGCGGTGGAGCACCGAAAACACCTACACTTGTGGAATATGGAATCGAATGCCGATGAAATTAGCGATTATCTTCGTAAAATCTGTAAGACAGGAAGCTGCACTGTGGAAACCCTTAATCCAAAAGGCAACTACAAGTCTTACAAAATCGGCGTTCCCGTCGCGTATTACGATTCCCTCCTATCAGTTGATATTTGGCCGATTAATGCTAGAATAAAGAGTTGGATTAGCTATAACAAGCCTACAACCTACTGGAAGAATGGTCCGCAACAGCCTCGGCCCTTTCGTGGCGCCATTCCCTTGCAACAGACTCTGTAATATCGCTATAATGTACCAAAACGTCCGTGGGTTAAAAACCAAGCTACAAGAGTGGAGAAACACTATCAGTGCCCTTGAACATGATATAGTTGCCGTTACTGAGAGTTTTCTGGACAACTCTATTCAAGACTCTGAGTTGTCCGGCGAAGGATGGACAATCCTGCGTCGAGACAGGCAAACACCGTGTGGCGGTGTCCTACTAGCTGCGAAATGTCCCCTGACAATCCGACGTCATTATGATCTTGAGACCAATACTGGAGAAGACCTTTGGGCCAGTTTCACATGGCATGGTCGTACCGTTTATGTTTGTGTCATTTATATGAAACCTAGTGCAAAAGATAGCGATTACATGGATTGGTTTTGCAAAATTGAGGGTTTTATAAATGATTTGAAGAGCACTGTTCTAATTATAGGTGACCTGAATTTAAATAGTGCATCTTTGACTATAAATAATTATTTCCATTGTTTTATATCATATTGTAGTCTGACTGAGAAGAACGAAGTGATGAATATGCGTGGTGGAAGGTTAGATGTTGTTCTGGTTCGAGAGAGTGCTGACACGCGTCATGTGTCCGTTATGGCGACGGTAGGCGTTGTTCATCCTGACGTTTATCATCCCCCGCTAGACATTCAGGTGAGCACACATATATCACATCATTCTGATACCATTGAGCCCAGTAATATAGATCCATCTAAAGACTGGAATTTTAATAGAATAGACTACGAATTATTCGATAGCCTATTATCAAAATACTCTTGGGACTCAGTACTACAAGCCAGAGATGTTCTAAGTGCTAGTCAATGTTTTTATGATATTTTATATAACATTTTTGACCAGTGCATACCTAAAAAACGACGAAATAACGGCATCACTAGACGTTATCCAATTTGGTTTACGAGTGATATTATAAAAGATACAAGGCGTAAGAAAAAGCTCCACTCCGCTTGGAAGCGTGCTAAGTCTGACGCAGCCTATAGTGTTTTCTCCAAACTAAGAGCTAACTTAAAATTGCGCATTGAATCGTCCTACCGAGCTCATATTAATAAAATCGAGGGTAATATATCAGTTGATCCGCGCCAATTTTGGAAACACGTATCTAATCTCCGTTCCAAGGGTGGTTTTGAACCCAATGTTTCATATAATGGCACAACATTTTCGGGCGTAGAAGCTGCACAGGCCTTTGCAAACTACTTCGAAAGCGTATTCTTACCCGAGGTTCCACAATTAGATATAGCATTAATACATAGCTCTGGAAGTGAGAACAGCGGGAACAGTATCAACATTGTGAAAATTAGTAATGAGGATGTTGTCGCTGCTATCAATAAATTAAAACTACACAGTTCCGTAGGACCTGATAACATACCATCATTTGTTCTAAAAAGCGCCAAGATATTATTGTGCACACCACTTTGTAACATCTTTAACCTTTGCTTGAAGGAAGGAATGTACCCGCCCCAATGGAAACTCTCCAGAGTGACACCAATACCAAAAACAGCCGATAGGGTAGCGGTCGAGGAGCACCGCCCTATAGCAAACTTAGCTGCTCCGGGTAAAATATTTGAATCCATCTTGCATAAATATATTTACTCGCAAGTAAAATCATTCTTATGCACCGAACAGCATGGTTTTAGAGAAAAAAGATCGGTCAATACAAATCTATTACATCTTGTTGACTATGTGTCTTCCCGTCTCGATAGAGGAGCCCAAGTGGATGTCCTATATTTCGACTTTAAGAAGGCGTTTGATAGAGTTAACAACGATATACTGCTTGAGAAATTAGCTACAATAGGTTTTGCTCCACGTCTTCTTCGGTTATTGGCAGATTACTTGCGCGACCGCCAACAATTTGTCCGGCATGGCTCGTTTGAATCTCGACCCTATCACACGCGATCCGGAGTAAATCAGGGGTCAATTCTTGGACCACTGCTCTTTCTTCTAATGATTAACGATGTTCCTAATGTTCTGGCCCACGCAAAAATTTTACTCTATGCTGACGACCTAAAGCTGTTTATGGAAGTAAGATCCGTAGCCGACTGCTTAGCACTGCAGCGTGACGTTGACTCCATCATGGAATGGAGTATATATAACAAGCTGGACTTTAATATATGCAAATGTTCCGTGATCAGTTTCGGTCGGAAGCAATGCCCAATCATGTTTGGATACAAATTAGGTGACAATTCGATAAACAGAGTAACTGCAATAAAAGATTTGGGTGTCACTTTTGACCGAAAACTGACCTTCCATGATCACGTAGCTTTGTTAGTGAAGGAATCTTTTAGGCGCCTGGGTTTTGTTTTAAGAAATGCACGAGAATTCCAAAATCTCCATGTGGTACGCTTGATATACAGTGCCCTTGTAAGATCAAAACTGGAAACCAGCGCATGCGTGTGGAATACCCACGAAAACACTTACACTCTAGCAATCGAGAAGGTACAAAAAGCCTTCTTAAGGTACCTATACAAGCGCTATAATGGATACTATCCATACTTGTACCCGTCCAAGTTCCTCCTGGGATGCCTCGGGTACAACTCACTAGAGGTCCGTCGCAGTTATGACCAGCTAATAACGGCATGTGCACTGCGTGGGAAGATAGACGCCCCAGGACTGATCAATGAGCTATGTAAGCTATTTGTCCCTGACAATTACCTAAGAAGCCGGAGGCATAGGCTTTTTGCCGTGCCACCCTCACGTACCGTAGCACGAGCCCACTCGCCCATTCCGCGTACCCTCACCGCACTCAACGCTCTCTTGGACCAAAGCCCTGAATGTGATTTGTTTGCGGATGACTGGTCGAGCATTATGTCTGAATGTCTGAAATTTTGTGAGCGCGATGTATAACTGAATGCAATTCAAACATCCTTTGTTATGTTATAATTATATATATGTACCTTTAATTAATGTCATTGGTATAATCCGTGTTAATTAAAGTAAAATAAATAAATAAATAATATTTCAAGGATATTTTATACAAGCTTTATTAGTTACACCGGCAGTAGTCATACTACTAAATTTACGAAGAAGATGGCAACGAGGCGCTACATTGTAATCTAACGGGAATCGAATCCTCGAGTGCACTGAAAACCTTTGGTAGAGCCCTACTATCCAGGCAATTCGTTTGTTTTGAGTTTTTAATATTACCAACCATTATTATTACACGGCATTAACGGCGATGGACTCGCCATCTGTCACGTTGGCACCTAATATACCTCTGGTGGAAAGTGGGTGTGTGGGTATTACCTATACACCTCTGCCTACCCCTTCGGGGACCCTTGAGGGAAGGCGTGAGGATATATTATTATTATATTATTACACTATATCCATATATTTTTACCAATAAAAAAATATTAAGTCTAGTAATATGATAAATGCGAAAGCTATGAGGTTGTTTGTTCCTCTTTCACCTAAAAGCTACTGAACGGAATTGGATGAAATTTGACACAAAGATAGGTTACCATCTAGATGAATACACTATAATATATGGATATGTTTTATTATTTTTCATTCCAGAGAAAAATTACAAATAAATTCAAATTTACGCGAGTGAAACTGCGAGGTACATCTAGTGGTTTTATATATTTAATGTGGCATAAAGAAATTGGAATGTATATTCGTTGTGTCTAGTGTGTAGAAGTGTATATAATGGCGTCCCCGCAGGTGGTCCCCTTGTACATGGCGCTGCTGCAGACGTGCTCCAACCCTGAGACGCTGGAGGCGGCCGCCGGAGCGCTGCAGAACCTAGCCGCCTGCTACTGGCAGCCCAGCATCGACATCCGCGCTGCCGTCAGGAAGGAGAAAGGTACTGCTGATAGGCTCTCTCTCTCTATTATCATTTTAATTGCCTCTCTTGTAATGCGTTTCGGGAACTTTTGCTATTTAACTGACCAATGGCGAGAAAAAGGCAGGCACTTTTGAGATGCTTAGTAAAAACAGCTAAGGGCACTCCCTGTACACCTGTAGGATACAGGCTTCGCCCAACAGCGTCACTGGTTAGCTAGAGAGCTGGGTTGCACTGTCAAATTTTATGTAAATGTTTATGGTCCGTTTGGTTTGTACTACTGGACCGGATTGGCGCTTGCAAGCGATTTGGCTGGGCCGATTTTGAATGGAGTTACACTCGCAGTTAGCTGATAATTTAAAGCTGTTATAAGGAGTTACTCCTTAGGTTACTTTTATTTTCTAGTGTATGTATAATAAGTTTTGATGCGCCAAGCACAGCTGCGGGACTATTTTGGACTCTGGTCTGAAAGAAGTGATTTATTATTATTTATTATATCCTAGCCGTATCCCATGGTATCATTCGGGTAAAATTTTATTTAATATGTACATTTTATCTGGAGCTTTTCCAAAAGGATTTTATTAAATAAATATAAGCAATAATGGCATTTTCAAATTGGGAGTTCACTAGGTCAGTATATAGTCCCATTGTTGTTGCGAACATCGACATCGAACATTTGGTGCGAAATTTGACTCAGAGATGGATTATGAGCAGAAGGAAAATAATTTTTACGTGACTGGAACCGCGGAGCGCAGCTAGTCAGTTATGCAATGAGCGTATGGTAAAGTATGTAGTGCACCCGGGGCGCGCAGGGCTGCCGATTCTGGTGGAGCTGCTGCGCATGGAGGTGGACCGCGTGGTGTGCGCCGTGGCCACTGCACTGCGCAACCTGGCCATCGACCAGCGCAACAAGGAGCTCATCGGCAAGTACGCCATGCGCGACCTCGTGCAGAAGCTGCCCAGCGGCAACCAGCATCATGACCAGGTAACGCACTACACACCACTACACACCACTACACACACTACTCTCCGATCAATATATGAAAAAATTATGTCTCCTCGGGCCTAGGCGGATGTGTAACCGACTGCATTCTCAACGTAAATATAGATTTCCTCTTAAATATGTGCATGTCTGCTCATGATCGCTTCACAATAAAGTTTAAAAAAATAATTGTACTTAGATTTACAGAAAACTCCTCGGTATAGCCTGCAAGTTTTATTGAATACATACATTATAGTGTTGCTATATAGTATGTATAATATAAATACATATTATATAGTGGTGTAGTACATTCAATGTAGAAAAGTTAATATTGCAGCAATTAGTTTGACAGCAACAGTGATCCGTCCAACATGAGCTTTACGGTGGAGTAAAACTGCAATACGTCTGAAAAAAATTACATTTATGAGGATACGCTAATTTGCCATTCCTCAAGTGAGCACCTTAAATTGTGGGTGTCATTGCGCCCCTACCTGTGTTGGGGAAGTTTGTGGCAAGGTGTGACAATATTAAAACCTTGCATATTTAACCAGGGCACATCTGACGACACGATCGCGGCAGTACTGGCGACGCTGAACGAAGTTATAAAGAAGTCTGGCGAGTTCTCCCGTTCGTTGCTGGAGGCTGGTGGCGTGGAGCGGCTGCTAAACCTCACCAAGCAGCGCCACCGCCACACGCCTAGGGTCCTAAAGTTCGCCGGTGATTACTATTCTCATGATAATAAAAAACTTATAACAGCCTTTGCCCAGCAGAGGGACATTGAGGGCAATTAAAAAATAAACTCAACATTTTGTAAAAAAAATATGGAAAGTCGACTTGCAGTTTTAATGTGGCAAACAGTCTTCGAGCCAATCGAACCTATCACATACATCCCTTAAAAAGAAGTTAGAAGTCGCAACTTCGGTTCATCTGACATAGCTTTTCATAGTCCTGGTAGATGGGCTTAGTAGATGCTTATGCAAGTATTGTTGTACAGGTCAAGTGCTGATGACGATGTGGTCGCACGCCGAGCTGCGCGAGGTGTACCGCAAGCACGGCTGGCGTGAGGCTGATTTCCTCACTCCTGCGCGGGCGCAGCAAGCCCGTTCTTCCTCTAACTCCAGCGGTAACTATACACATTAGAGATTGATCTCCGTACTCAACATCACCCGTTGGGCCACCATAAACGATCACAAACAAATGGCACTCTCATATGTAGTGTAGTATCCACGCAGTAAGGCGATGTTAGAAGGGGTCGGGGTGATGGGCTAGAATGTACGGCTACTCCATCGAACAAAAGACAAACGTACTGCTTTAAATTCGCGAACGTCGAGAGTCAAGAATGGATCGTGTGTTACTCCGCTATGTACAGTTATTTTAGGCGGATTGAGCTTTTTTCACACATACAAACATCCTCCTATTTTACATCCTATATTTTATTATAAGTTTTACATTGTTAGTTGCTTGTCAGTCAAGGCTGCTTACCCTATCAAAAATGTACGGAGAATTTTGTCCCATTTACGTAGGTGAACGCTGTAAAATTTTGTATAGGTAATTTATTTGCGGGTCGACGTTATTGGTAGGCCCTTTATGGTAAGCAGAGGACATAGCGCTACTTCAACCTACACACAGTACGTAAGGAAGGACTATGTTGTGCGTGACATGCTATTTCGTGTTGGTCGATACACACTTAAGCGGACGACGCGCCAATTATATGCTAGTTAGATCTTTGTAATGTCAGTATTTAGAGAGGATTTTACTAATTTTATATTGGATTTAATCATTACGCGTACAATTGGCTTGCATATATTATAAATAAAATTAATTATAAAAATATATATCTCATATCTTCGCCCCTTCCTCATAGAGTCCTCGAAGGGTCCTCCATATTAGGACTAGGTGTGAACGAGACATATTTAGGTGCCAATGTGATAATTGGACAGTATTTTTTATTGTAAAATAATAGCTTAATTCTATTTGTATGCGGTATAGGAAAACTCATTATATAATATTTGTATATATATATTTCAAAAATATGTACCTATGTACTTACATATATTTCAAAAATATGTACCGTGCCCACGTTCAAGTATTTAGTCCAAGGTTCGAAGCTTTGTATAAATGTAATTTAATATTGTAGCTATATACAAGAAACTTGATAAAAAACTAACTACAGATTTTATACATGACTAAAATGCCATCTAGATGCCATTGTTGTTTCGTTCAAGTATGCATTATGATACCTTTGAATATTTTTGACAGGTTATCAACCATAAAACTCAATTATAGCTAGACATTAAATAACTACTTATGAAATAACCATGAACTCTTGATAACAATACTAATTGCCTTTAATTAAAAAAGAAAAAATCTTACTTCGATTAAAATCTACCTTAACTCTCAATCAAGGGACAAATTCAAAGCGCACATTCGTAAAAGGAATTGATATAAATACATATTCTTTTTGAGCAAATGTAGGTATGTATCAAAACAATGGACACCGAAATAATACGAGAAAAATTTCATAATCGTGCAAAAAACCACCGGCTATGTAAATATGTAATTATTTGTTTGTCCTGAGTATGTACATGTGTGACTTTGTCTGTCTGTCTATATGTTGTTTGTATATCATTGTTGTATTTTACTATGACGCTACGTGAATCTTGTCTAACGATATTGACTGAAAGTCATTATTACCATATAACATTTTGTGCCATAAACAATATGAGTCTATATCTATGTATGTACCTAGTCACGTACATTGAAAAAGGCAAGTTTTAAGTTTCCCCTACTGTGCTGTACTGTGTACTGTGGTCCACCGACGCCCACAGTTATGCGTCGGTGGACCGAAGAGGTAGCCTAAGGTCGATGCCTTACACGTGGTCCCAGATGGTTGTAGTCCCAACAGTGGTGGTAACAGCTTACCATCAGGCATATGCTTGTTAATGGTTATTTCTAAATATACCGTTGAATAACGTTGTCTCACTGACATTAACTGTTTAAAACAATAATTCAAGAAAATAGAAATAAATTTGTTTCTTTCTTACAAATTGTACTTTTAACAATACCGCTTAAAGCGACGATAGATATTCCAACCATTTTGTTATTTTACCAATCGGTAACTCGCTGTCGAGTAGATAATGTCGATATTTTCAAACGCATAGATTATCAGAATTTGTTTCATATTTAGTTTTAAAACTTGTCAGAACTAAAATATAAGTATTGAAAAATATTTGTAAATTAAGGTAAATGGCTCATAATATTTAAAAAATTACAAAAATACCTTGTATATGACAAAGATTTGCGTAGCGGTCGGGTATAGTGGTGTACATAAGTGGGGGGTGCAGGTCAGGGCACGCCCGCCGGCGCGCCGCACTCGCCGAGCAACGCGAACAGCACGCTCAGCCGCCCCATGGCTTCCACCGGCGGCACTCGGTACGAGGACCGCACCATACGCAGGCATAGAGAGGTAACGCGCACTCCACTGGCCCGTGTGTTTACATATTGCTTGCTATAAAGGGGGAGGTGGTGGGTAGAAACTAGAAAACTACTTGGTTTAAAAAATATTGCTTCCGCATTACTTGTAAAGGGATATCGTGACATGCTTTTCATACATATAGAGTTTTGCCATCGACTTCATGCCATGCCCTAAGAGTTTCTTAGAATGTAGGCAGAGGTGCAGTCATTACCGGAGATAGACCACGTAACAGGTAGGTAAGGGGTTATACAGATTGTCAGATAACTTAGCTCCCCATAGTCCAGCTGATATTTTATTCCATCGTCGACGAACTGAAATGCTTGTCCGTACTTTACTTGCTTTTAAGTAAACTTTCGCACTTCTGATGTTATTTTTTTATTTGTCAATTTCGATTAGCTATATATACTCTGTATACATGATGTGTCATTGGCATTGTTCCATATCCTTTGAGTAACAAAATCTCTTCCCTTTAAAACTTAACACTTTGCATTTGAAAATATAGCTTATTTGAAGTAAAAGTACTAACTAAATTGATATGTAATATAACGCATGGACTAACCACACATTTATTATGTTGTGTTAAAACGTGCATGAAATTCATTTTATGAATGAATTAAAGAATGTAGTGCTTACCGATCACTATAATTCAGTTTGTTAAAAGCATAGTCATGAATGAGTTTTTTAGAATTGTATTTAGTTTGTGGTGGCCGAGTGGTTCGAGCAGTTGCCTGCGACGCAAAGGTCGCAAGTTCGAATCCCGACTGTACCAATGAGTTTTTTCTGAACTTAAGTACAGTACAAGATTAGTCACACCACGAGCTTTACGGTGAAGGAAAACATCGAGAGGGAACCTGCATACGTCTGAGAAGAAATTCAAAGGCGTATGTATAGTTGTGCTGGAGTAACGGTAATGGACTCGCCATCTGTCACGTCGGCACCTAATATAGGTACCTCTGGCGGAAAGTGGGTGTGTGGGTATTACCTATACACCTCTGCCTACCCCTTCGGGGACCCTTGTGGGAAGGCGTGAGGATATATATATTTGTTAATAAAACATACATGATAAAAATAACTATTAAAATATAGGAAAAAAGACTTTGGCGGTACGAAGTTCGCCGGGTCATCTAGTTGAATCTAACAAATAAGAGATTTTATCAGAATCGGTCCACCCGTACCGTTCTTGAGTTGTAAATAACACGGCTTTGTTTTATTTATAGTAAATAGAATACGAGTATGTACAGTGTCTCTCAGAAAATAAGACAGTTCCTCAAAAAAATCACAAGTCACAAATTAAAGGAAGGAATAAAACATTACATTCTATGTTGAAAATGGTTTACTTTATTTTCGCACAATATATCTGCTAACAGATGTAGAATCTTACAACGTTTTTATTTTATTCGAGTTATTAATTGTTTCTGAAAAAATATCTGAATATTACCCCCTCTCCCCTTTTAACAATGTTGTCATTTTGTTATCTATGGAGGAGGTACCTTGTTTTATTGCATGGTTATTAAGATAGACGCACAGCACTCGATAACTTCTAGAAGACAACTGTTCTGTTTTCTGAGCTGGATAATAGAGACAAAAGATTTTTGTTCATGGCTTACCAACAGAGTATGGTAAATACGAGTAAATACGAGTGCTGTTTAGGTCGCCAGCCCGTCTAGATAAGCTATGCTACTACAACTATCCGACCACAATTATTTCATCCTACTAATCTGAAAGTTTAAAATGTGTAATTGTTTTATTTCAGAAAAGAATCCTTATTTATTTATTTATACGAGTAAAATAACATTTTGTACGGGTGAAACAGCGGGCCACAGCTAGTTAGCAATATATTTTCCATTTGATTCACCAGAGCGATGACATCCCGGGCATGGAGAGTAACTACGGGCCGGACGGGCTGGGCGGCGGCAACCCCAACGGCCGACCCATGAACCTCCAAGGGGTGCAGGCGCACATGCCGCCGCCCGGCACACGTTAGCGCGACACACACACACAACTCCACACGCGCCGGTAACATTGGACAACCTCACACACACACATACACACAACTACTAATTATTTGACGTACTACAATCAAATTGTTGTAGTTACGACGCCAGTTTCTTTAAAGCTTTCAGATAAAGGTGGAACAGCTGGGATCTTTAATTGAACTGACGTTTAACGGTTTTGGTCCATAAGAATAATAATAATAATTTTTACACATAAATTACGCGTCGCAGAGCTACGGAAAAAGTATTTGCAATGTAATTCAGATCATGTTCGCCCAACGCGTAGTCTGTGTCTCTTATTTGTGTGTCACGTACAGAGCAGACAGAACATCCTAAATAACTATGATATTGTTAATATTCTTTGTTAGAATGATATGATAGTGCTAAATTGTGTGACGAGAAGTCAACGTACAGAGATCACAGAGGTCACAGACCACAGTGCGCACACTTCAAACCAGAGAGATATAGATATATATTGCGTTATCATAGCGGTGCACCTATGAGATCTTTATTACCTACCTCACTTATCTACATTATTATTATTCTTATGGGCCGTCCGTAAAACTAGGGCGACACTTCAAATCAAGACGAGCTATGCCTGCTCGTTGTGTGTGAAATATATCTTGGCAGTAGCCACAACATACCGAATATCTTTTATAGTAATTTATAGTAAGGGAAAGTAATAAGCACAATCGTTTATTTATAAATAATATGCATTGTGGATGTAGTTGTCGCCGAGTCGTGTGGCATTTGCTGTAAGTGGTTAAATGATGTACAGTTTACCAATGATGAAGTGTCTACAAATGAATTTGGACCTTTAATGTTTTATGTTATGAGCTATTATTGTAGATATATCATGCGCTCCCGCTGAAAGGCTAGGTTTTGAATTTATAAAGTCCTCTTATTGGCGTGCCTCTTATTTTGTTTTGTCCAATGACAGAAGTACAGTCACGTTGGTACAGAAAGTCTCGACAAACTTCGAATACTTCCCGAGGTTTGTTCTCTTTGACATCATAAAATTCAAATGGCAATAATTAATTTTAAATTGCTTGAAAACGTATTATCGAGAAACATGAGCCCATATTTCAAGGATAAACTTTGCGTTTTCATGAGTTGTAATACTGTAATAATCAATGGACTGTACTTAAGTTTGCCTGAAGGCCTAAAATTACCGCAATATATTTGTCATAAGAAATATAGCGCCATTTAATTTTTAAAGATACCATGTCAATTCCCAATGTATATAGTCGTGCCATTATGTATTTATTATTATGATAAATAAAATTACAAGCGATTCATGTAGGTGTGTTGTGTATTCAATTTTACTGTTAAAATAAATTGAGGCTCACCTGATTGGCTGGTTTGACAGTTCGTTCTCATTGGCTGGCTTGACGACTGACAACCAATGGACGACGAATGAAACGTATATTATGAAACGTATTCCCAAAATTATTATCTTATACTATTTATAACCATATACCTAACTAGTATCAATTTGATATATAAACATTTCTGAATTCGAATATACTTGAATGTTATAATTATTAATTTATAAACGGTTAGTTGTGTAGAGAGCACGTGACACTACCGTCATACGAATCGTATATAGCGTTTGCGTGTGCGTGTACGATTTTTACCACGGTACGTTGGTATATTTAATAAATTATTAATAGTACTTTTGTAATATTTTGTATTCATTCCACAACCTTTACGAGTAATTGTAATATAGGTGTCTATTGTCCTCTATGTGTAAGGGATGTCCGTCTTATATGTAGCTGTAAGAAGCATACATTGTGGGTCGCGTTAGCTTAGTTTTCGTATATTATTTCACGTCAAGCAGTCCTTTAAAATGTTGCAAGCTAATTCGTGGCAGTTGAATGATGCTCAAATTTTATAAGTATAGTACGAATTTGAATAGAAAATTTCCTTTAGGAATCCTTGACAGCTATATAAAAAGTTTGGTTGTCAATATTTGTTAGAACGGAATCCTCTAACGTTATAGTTTAAGAGTAAACCGACGGCGTTAACCACTTACCGTCGGGCGGGCTGCGTGCTTGCTTTGAAAAAGATCACCGATCGCCCCGGCGTTGGATTGTTACGTCGTTTTCCGTGTATTTTCCCTCCGCAATTGACTTTTAGTTTGTAGTGAAACTATTTATTTGCAACTGGATTAAATAGGGTTATATTATGATGTAAACGGTAGGGTAAAGTTAATGATATTTTAAGGATGATTTTGTGATTGTTTTGCACAACAATGCATTTCGTGGCGCCCGCAGCGACATGTGGCGACTGAGTCTGGTACAAAAGTAATGCATCCAGTGCATTTAAATATATTATTGTACCAATGTAAGATTTTGTATATTTTCAATTTTATAATAACATATTTCTTAACCAATGTACAACAGTTTTTCAGTGTTAGCTTGCCGTGTCGAGCGTTGCTTCTATGAAGTGATTTTTGTTTTTTGATAATAATATCTATACAAAAATAATCCTCGACGAATCCAATTAATTTATAATCGTGTTTATTTAAAGTATTTAAGGCAAGAGTTAGACAATTGTAGGCATTATTAGGGGTATTGTTTCCGAATATAGATATGTTTAATTAATTATTATTGCCTATATAGAGGTTTTATAAGCGAGTATCATCCTGCGTAGTGCATATGTGTGTATCTTGTTGGGATATGTTTTATTTTACGTCATAATCTTCAATTTCATAGAAAAAGATCTCTAGTTATTTCAGTTTTAATTTGTAAGTCTCATTAGTATCACCATAGTTAGTGTAACACTACAATATATATATATACTTATAAACGTCTATGGTCAACCATAGTCAGTAAAGAGTTGTTGGAAGTGTAATACTCGATTTATTTATATTTTATTTAAAATTTTATGAGCAAATTTATTAAATTAATTTTGTCGCCGCGGCATACAATGGTATAAATAGTTTGTCATGTCGTGTGTAGATTTTAATAGAACATTATTGTATTGCATAAAGATATATACTTATGATTAAAAAAATATATTATCGCAGAGAATTAAATGAATGATTTTATACATTTTAGTTTTTTTTTCGTTCCTTTATTTTACTAGTGTTCTGTACCGTCTACCATGCGTTTTGTATTTGTATTCTCTTCGAGCATTTAGTTCCTTTACGTGTCGCTTGGAGCGCTGTATGGACATGCATTTAGACGATACAAACTCTAGGACATAATTAATTTTATTTACAAGAAAGTGGTAAATCCAATCTCTTTTATTGTAATTTCTTTCATATTTATGTTTTTTTTAAAGTAATGTCTTAATAGTTCGCCAAATTACGGATTTGTGTAACACTGAACGAGACTAAAATGGAATTCAATTTTGGAAGCATTTACCTACATATGTGGGAGTTACAGTGTTGTAGGCTTTACTGTGTGTACTTTACTTTAGAATTATCGACACTGCAACCTGATCTCTATCTTAAGTGTATCAAGGTCTTATATTTATATTTTACCAACATAACTACGATTTTGATCAACGTTTACGAATAGTTTTTTTGTTGGAATTACCAAATAGTCAATAATTAATATAACAATACTCAAATAACTAATGTATTCTGTAGTGCGAGTTTCTTTTGAAAATCGAAACGTTGGTTCGTTTGTCACGATAATCGCTTGCGACGCTCTGATTGGTGAAGAGGGAGCCAATGGGAGCATGAAGCTGCGATTTCAATAGAAGGATTAGAATATATTTGTATATAATGTATAATATTTTACTAATTGATTGTAATGGAACGACACAATATTTAGTAGGAAAATTGATAATTACGTTATTTTGTTTTATTTCTCTCGCACATAAGAAACTCTCACCGCAGTTTCTGGTACACTGTAGCTCTCACAGCTCACCGCACTACACTTAGAAATATATTAACAGTAACTTTAAAGCGAATATGAGATTAGACAATATGTAATGACTTAGTTAATTTGTTAACAATTTACTGTTGGAGGAGTCATATTTTCTAATCAAGAATGTTGTACAATCTTATGTCAGTCACTTAACCAGTATTTATTAACTAGCGTTGAACACGGTGTAAAATAAAATTTAAGGTAAGGGAAAACTCGATTACTACGAAATGCGTCATCTACTAAACTACTGCATAGAATCGCCAGCGCCATCTATTGAACAGTCTTGTAATTAGAACCATAATCAATTGGGAGTGCACGTGCAGTGGTTGTTTTTGGGTTCGCATTTTTCCTTACCTATCTATAAAAGGTTTGTAAGTAAAGTATCATCATGGTATATTAGTTTGTATTGTTAAAATGCATAAGCTTTTTATGCTGATTGAAGCAAGTCATACAAAAATTAACGTAAACCTCGACTAAATTTAATATTAGGTGAAATTCTCCTAACTGTATGAATGCTCACGTCTTATATATTTATCAGTAGTGGCATTGGCGTATTAAATAAATCAGTTATTGAATTTATAGTTGAACCCATTAGCAAGTACGCGTTGATTAAATATACTAAGAGTTGTACTTACTCGACTGTAAGTTAGAAGCGTGCACGGTTTTTGTGTAATTTATTAAACTCTTTTTTTACTTGTAGTAGTACCTAAACATTATTGTTATAAGTTGGATGTTCCAACATCGTGTTATGATATTCCAGACAGTATTATTCAAGTAACTCATGTACCAACGTTGCTAATACACTTAACTACATTTAAATATTATCTCGTTTTATTATTTTTGTAACCTAGCCCTTATGTTTGGGAGAATTGGCTGTCCTGACTTCGGTGTATAGAAAGGCTTTTCAAATCTTAACGCCTTCCCAAAAAGGGTAGGCAGAGGTGTTAAGGTACAGCCCACATACCCTCTTTCCACCAGAGATATATTTTAGCTGCCAACGTGACAGATGAAGAGTCCATCTCCGTTTGCAAGCGTGACTATACATACATACATATGTAAGTTCATACGCCTTTGACTTTCATCTCCAACGTATTAAGGATTCCTTCACCGTAAAGCTTGTCGTGTGACTGTAATCACTACTTAACTTCAGTACAGTTGGGATTCAAATTTACAATCTTTGTGTTGCAGGCAACTACACGAACCGCTGGGCCACCACGGTTTTAAAACAAAACTTTTTTTTTTTTTTTTTAGTATAAAAGTACACAAGTGATTGAATGGTTATCCCATATTTTTGAAGTATGTACCTTTTAGGTATACTATAATTGTCAGATCTGACAATATTAAGTTACACTACCATACTGTTCTAGTGCAAAGTATTTACGTAAGACTTTCATTTTTCAAATGAAAATATATACATAGATATATTTTGATAATTAATAATTAAACCTTACGTTGAAGAAAAATGCTGACACTTATACATTTGACAAAAACTTCAAGACGCAGGCACGCCATCTGTTAGTGTGTTCACATTCATATACATTTGGCGGAATCGCGTTAGTACACTTCTACCTACCTCTTCAGGGGAGACAGAAAAGATAATAAAAAAATATGAAGATTATCTTAAATACTGGTCAATAACACACGTTTAACATTGTAATAACCTATTCTGGGAAGAAGAAAATTAGCCCTATTTCAAGTGACAAGTACAGTCATTATTGTCTAAGGCAGTACAAATTTATAGCCATTTTATGTCTTAATAGACTTATTTATAACTAAAGCTGGCTTAACTTTGAGAATCCCATGATCTCCGTCCCACGAAAGCGCCTTCTGTTGGATATTAACTTAGGCGTACAGTGTCGCTAGCTGCTAAAATTCAGAGCGATGAATTTTACACATCAGGTGATTTCAGAACGAAACGTTAGCTGCCAGTTTGATTTCGTTTTGCGCGCGGAAAGTATTACCTACCTACATATCGTGAATTCGTTAATAATATAAAACTCTTGGGGGTGATCATAGACAAAACCGTTAAATTCATGGAACATTGTAAAGAAAGAACATTCCGCAACGAAAATTAAACATAACACCTTCAAAATCTAAAGACATTCGAATATAGAACAGTTCCAAATTCAAAATTGCCGGGAAATATGGAAACGACGGAACTTAAAAGGATGCCTAGTACGTAAGCAGCTGTTTGTGAGAAAGTATATATAGGTATATATCATATCTTTATAATGCCACACTCACCGCATGTGCTGTCCGCGTAAAATTTGTGTATAGTGTTTTTAGATATTAATAAACAAAGTGCATTTATTAATGAAGAAAGTGATGAAAAATAAAGTGAAAGAAAATGAGTGAGTACATACATTTTATTTATCACATATGCAGTATTTTTTTTAGTTTACGTATATATAATAGGCACTGCTATAAAAACAACAAAAATGTTTGATATTAAAATCAGCGATCTTAATCCTCTTTTATACACGTATACATGTATGTATATATATATATATATATATATATATATATATATATATATATATATTCATTATGTATATAATAGAAACCATTAAACCAAACACGCAAGTAAAAAATAAATAAATACATTAATTATAATTGCAGTATAAGTTGATAATAAATGCTATGCAATTACCGAGGCAGTCCCCGAGTGCCACACCATTTTTTTTTATTTGCCTACAAAGAAGGCAGCAACAAGATTACCCAATGTCTGAGGGTAAGCGGTTACAGTAGACCATAAGCGCTTGCAATAGGTTGCATATCCTCAGTGTATCATTCAGGAATTAACATGTATCCTTAGTGTTCATCACAAAAATAGTCCTCAGTAAGTATCGAACCCACGGCCTTTCGCAAATACTAACTTCGCTATCAGGCCGATTAAAAGTATGAGTACTTAAGCAGTAATAAACTGTGTTAAAGTATCACAATGGTACTTTAACCAACACTTAGCAATCATTAATTCCACTAAACGTAGCGTTTGGTAACAGCCGGAGTAATTTTATAATCATAGTTTCGTTACAGCACACAATAAGCATATTTTACACTCACGAATGACCTATAATATAGTTACCTTCATGAAATATTAGCTTATTTTATTTCAGAATTAGTGGTCCTATGTATAATGTCTATATTCTAGTGTATATCCTCACGCCTTTCCACAAGGGTCCCCGAAGGAATTTGCAGAGATTTATAGGCCATACACCCGCTTTTCGCCAGAGATATATTTAAGGTGCGTGGCGGATGGCAAGTCCATCGCCGTTACTCAAGCACGACTATACATACGCCTTTGAATTTCTTCTCAGACGTATGCAGGTTTCCTCTCGATGTTTTGTATGTATAAATATTCGTACCTATTAATATTAAATAATATTTAAGCAAGTTGGTATTTCGTTAAAGAATGCAGTAATTTCGCCGTAGTTAAGTTGTATGTAGGGGTGATCTTAATCTATGCAGTTTATAGGTCCTATCGCTCGCAATGGAGGCGTATCGAGGCTATTAGGTATTTCAAATTATACCTTACTCGGACTAAGCACACTCGAGGTTTACAGGCGACGATACGGGGACGTGACGATTCATAAAAAGTCAAGCTCCTTCATACCGCGTATACATATAAGCTAAAGATTTATACTCTGTTCAGACGGACTTCTCTATGACGCGTTTGGCATAGCGTATATATTAGATAAGTACCTCTAGACCACAGATACATACATATCTGCAAGTTTTGTGAAAAAAAACCTTTCTATCTGTTGACAAGTGTTTATGTATCTTCTATACTAATATTATAAAGAGGAAAGATTTATTTGTTTGTTTGTAATGAATAGGCTCCGAAACTACTGGACCGATTTCAAAAATTCTTTCACCTTTGGAAAGCTACATTATCCCCGAGTAACATAGGCTATATTAAATTGGACCCGATAGGTGGCGCTGCGATCGAGTTTCAAGAATTTTACCTTTTTACCCGGGCGAAGCTTTCTGTGTGTTTCTGTGTGTCTTAAGCTAGATTCGAGAATGGTTTAGATTTACAATTGGACCCAATAGGTGGCGCTGCGATCGTGTTACGGGCAATTTAACTTTTTCACCCGAGCGAAGCTGGGCGGGACAGCTAGTTATGAATAAATAGATCGGACTCTCAAGGACGGGAACGTTAAGAGTACTCGAAACCGACGAGCATGTATGAAGAGACTGATGAATGTGGACAAAGCTAAAGAGGTATGCAAGTCTAGAGAGAACTGGCGTTCTATACTCTCTGCCTACCCCGTTAGGGACTTGGCGTGATGATATGTATGTATGTATAAAATTATTAACTAAACGCACGTATTGAACCGGCATTAGGAAAGAAACTTGCAACAATATTGAACAGGCCAGCAAAACTCTGACGTCACTTAAATCGTAACATTATAAATAAGATCACGGGTACTACGTGGGCGATCGAACTATACACAAAATGAATTATCTTTAGTGCTATAAAAACAAAGTCTTAATTAAACGCACGCCCAACAGCCGTCCGATGGATTTGTTTGTCGATATGCAAATTAGAATTGGAACTTTCATTGTGTGGAGAATCAGCTTACTCGTATTAATAAGCGAGCTGCTTCTAGGTAATTATCCCGAGCTGGCGAACTACGGTAAGTTCTGTTAAACATGTTCTTGGCCTCCTGGTCTAGTAGTCAGAGCTTTTGACTGCGAAGCTTGATTGTCACGGGTTTTTTTCCCGCTGAGGGCAGATATTTGTGTTATGAACACGTAATTTTACCTTAGTCTTGGATGTCCTATGCATCTATATTTTTTCTAGTTACCAAAGTATTTACAAATATTTAATTTATTATCTTTTAAGTAAAGATCCACCGAATTCGCATCAGCTCGTGCATAAGTATTTAGGTAGTGTCCATACTTAAGCAATGCGAATTGTAATAATGAGTTTTTTCTGAACTTAAGTACAGTGATTAGTCACACGACGAGCTTTACGGTGAAGGAAAACATCGAGTAAAACCTGAATTTTTTTGAGAAGAAATCAATGTTGTGGATGGTCGTGTTGCAGAGTTGGTCAAGGACTCGCCATCTGTCACGTTGGCACCTCAACATATGTGGCCGTGAAAGGGTGTTGTTACACCCTTAAGGAGCCTCGGGAGACGTGAAGATGATAATAATAACTATACATATATTAGCTGTAAGGGATAGTGGTACTTACGGTTCGTATATGTTTATATGCAATATCCTGCATACCTTTCTACGTAACGCATAAAATTAGGAACTATGGTTACTCATAAAAGCCAGCGTCGATAAATCATTCATTGTTAGCTACCCTCGTCAAATGAATAACTTATAAAATCGGAACGTTTTCGCAAAAAAAAAAAAAAACTTCTGATATCTATGATTTATGAAATATCGGCTGTAATTCAGGAACATTATTGTCAATGTCTGAATATTTTTTTATCCAACGAATCCTATTCTAAATATGTATATATCCTATCCTATACTAAAATTCTAAATCCTATCCTATTATAAAGGTAATTTATTGTGATGAAGGAAGGTGAGGAAGGATATTGATTTTTATTTATTAAATCGAAGCCAGTAACACATGTTTTATTTCATTTTTTCAAGGGTATAAAGTATAACTTTATGATACTTTAGATGTATGGGTATTACATATACACCTCTACATACCACTTCGGGGACACTTGTGGGAAGGTGTGAGGAAGTATAACTTAAATTGTAAGTTTACCAAACTGTACAATATATTGTCGGCAGCAGCTCTCGTGGACCTTGGACCAAAAATCCACATTTGAATCTGTCCTTATAATATAGTGAAATATATTAGGTAAGCATAAATTTTATTTTAAGTATCCCATTATGTGAAGAATTACTTATTCCGAATAATTAAATAATCTCATAATCAACTAGACGAGTCCCGCGGTTTCACCCGCGCTAAAGCTCTATAAATAAATACCTCGGGACAATTCCACACAAATTGACCTAGTCCCAAATTAAGCAAAGCTTGTGTTATGGTAACTAGATAACGATATATTTACATATATAGATAGATATATATAAACCGACGAGCATGTATGAAAAGACTGATGAAAGAGGTATGTAAGTCTAGAGAGAACTGGCGCTCTATACTCTCTGCCTACCCCGTTAGGGACTTGGCGTGATGATATGTATGTATATATATATATATATATATATACATAGGACATCCAAGACTAAGGTACAAATACTCGTGTTCATCACACAAATATCTGCCCTCAGCGGGATTCGAACCCGCGACCTCAAGTTTCGCAGTCAGGAGATCTAACCACTAGACCAGACGGTCGTCGAAGTCATAGTATAATGTCGAAGTCTAGAGACAACTGTCTTATCTTTATATATATAATTCTACTGTACGTGTGTATATATCACTGAACTCCTAAACGGCTGGACTGATTTGAATAAAATTGTCTGTATGTCTTCAGGTGGATACGAGAATGGTTAAGATTCATAATCGGACCCGGAATTTTTTCACCCGAGCGAAGCTGGGCGGGACAGCTAGTGTAATGCAATTTTTATTCCATTGGTACTTACTGACTATCGGGGATTGAAGATGCAATCAAAACTTATCAGGTGACAATTTCAGTCACTCGTCCACCACGGCGTCATACTAGTGCCTTCGTAGTTTTTTTATGCACCTTACCCAAAACTAAAATTGTCGGCAAAGATAAACTTACCGAGAGTCTTATTAAAGAATGTTATAACTCATTTATTTCATAAGTACGCTGTTACAGCAGATTATGGCGGCAAAGTTGGCTCTAAATAGATACGACTCTGTATATTATTAGAGATTGAAGATTTTCTCTTCAAAACTTTGCTCATTTGAATGTGGGTTATCGTTTCTTGGTCCCTTCGTTCATTCGTGGTCTTGAAGTTTCATACAGTAAGTGAGTATTACTTAGTAAGTACATTCAAACTGGCTGTGATTACTTTTTCTTTGGCTTACTTAATTTTTATTTTTAATTTAAATATGGCATTTATAAAAAAAAAACTATGAAGAAAATCACATTACTCACGGAGCTAGTACATCCCTAGCACAATTCTAATTCCGAACACAAGCCTCCTTGTGATCGCGTTCGGGATTCCACGAATGGTACAGAAAACTTCAAATTTGAATGTGGAACGCGAACTTCAGAAATGGCGCGACCAGACTATGCTGCTCGTGTTTAGGCTATTTGCATTTAAATCGCTGATATAATAATTAGAATTATATAATTTTGTTTAAGGTCTGTAGGCAATAAAAGAGATTACTAATTATACCGAGACATTACCAGCAATTATTGTGCCTTGTCTGGTTTTGTACAATTTCTGTAGACTTAGTTGGTTAATAACGTTTAAAAATGTAGGCATGGTTTATTCAGTAAAAAAAAAAACAAATCGGTACCTTGTCGTTTGCGGGACTAAACATAATTCTTCTTTAAATATTTTATTTGAATTATAGTCCCTGTTTATACATACATACATATGATCACGCCTCTTTCGCGTAGAAGGAGTCCCGGCAGAGACCACTTCTTTCCACTTGCTACGATCCTTACATACTTCTTTCGCTTCGTCCACGTTCATTATTCTCTTCATACATGCTCTTCGGTTTAGGGTACTCTTGACCTGGCCTTTTTTCAAGACGTCCCTAATTTGGTCTAGAAACGTCCGCCTAGGCCTACCCCTTCTAACAGTTTCATTCACACTCGCCTTATACACTTTTCGTCAATCGTTCTTCATTCATTCTCTCGACATGGCAACAAACAAACCTTTTTCAATTTTGGTCACTACATCTTCTTTCAGACCACAACGTTCCCTGTTTAATTCATTATATTTGTAGTACATACATACATACATATCATCACGCTAACGAGGTAGGCAGAGAGAACAGAGCGCCAGTTCTCTCTAGCCTTGCATACCTTTTTCTCAAGTCAATCGGATACTCAAAGACGGGAACGTCAAGAGTACTCCAAACCGGCGAGTATCTATGAAGAGACTGATGAATGTGGACGCGAAAGAAGTATAATTAAAGTAAAATAAGAATAACGAATAGTCATTATTACAATACCTATATCCATACTCTAATCGAGTACGCGCTGTATTAGTAGTAATGGAGACGAATTAATCTAATTATGTACAAATCTACAGAATTTTTCATTACAAGATGCACGCCCCACTTGTTTGTTGTCTAGGGGGTCACGAGATGCATGAGTAGGAGCCGAGTCTATTAATTCTAGTGTGCACTTATAGGTAATCAGTTTGTACCGATAATACTGAAAAATTTGTAGAAGGTTGCATAATTACCTACACTATAAAACTGTAGTGAAGAATAGTGGGCGCGTCTTCGTGGATGGCACTATCTATCTAGAGCAAGCCTGTTTGTTTATTTTTTTATCATACTTTTTGACGTGCGCTCTTGTAATTAACGAACAACTTACCTGTCCCTACAAGAATGATCACGCCAGAGCTTCTTCTTTTTCGACGTTTTATAAGTGCCCTCCTGGGCCTATGTGAAATAAAAAGATTTTGATTTTGATTTTGAATGTGTATTAAATTTGAAATCGCCCAATTATCAAAAGGCATAAACTCTAATGCTGGAGCTACAAAAAGAGTAATACCTACTACAAAACGAAATGATAAATTTTCTTAGTAATTCTTTATATTTTATAGTCTCCTTGTTACAAACTAAGGTTGAATGCGGTCAGTGCAACGCGAATAGCACACGGCAACAATTTAGCGGGAATTAGGGAAGTAGGTCAACACCGCGACGCGACTTCGCGCCACCGTGTACTGTGCTTACTATTTTCACACCGATAGTGGCGCTAACCACTCTTTATAGAGTAATTTTAGTATTGGCAATTCTGTATGGAAATTTCTAGTTTAGATTTAGTGGTATAGATCACGGAATTTTTAAAAGTTTACGGCATTTTATAGCCGGATAATTTGGCCAATACTACAATAATTATTTATTGACAGCCAGTGTTTTTGAATCTATTTCGAAAAAAAAACAAATACATATATTTATAATTCTTATAGCATTGATTTATATAATTTAAGTTTAAATTAAAATTTAATTTATTTGTACTTTTCATATCATAATGGATTCTATATTGTGCCAATTTAATATTTTATATGTATATTATTAAAATATAAGCATTTTTTATTGATTTTTATATCATAATTTCCCTATAAACTTATTTAATACAAAGTTATCAAACTTATTTGTAAGTATCTATGTATTAAGTGAATGTTGTGTATACCTGTCATTGATACACATATCAGGGCTTTATTTTTATCATTATGTACCTTAAAATTCAATAAATTATGTACCTTATAATTAAATAAATTATGTACCTTATAATTCAATAAATTATGTACCTTATAATTCAATAAATTATGTACCTTATAATTAAATAAATTATGTACCTTATAATTCAATAAATAAATAAATAGGTGATGTTTGGGAGCGAATGTTCGTGTATTTTCCGGTACCTACTAATACTGATCCGATTTTGATAATTCCTTCGTTGTTATAATCATAGCTTTTTATCTAGGAAGCTAATACACATATATGCTTAAGATTACACTGTGTTTGTGTTAATAATATAAATATTAATTAATATTTATTTTTATTTATTTATTTATTAAAACTTCCTGCAAAACATTTTGCTAAGGCGAACTTAATGCCGAAGGCATTCTCTACCAGTTAACCTTTGGGTGATGCAGAGATAGGCATGGCAGGCTATAATAGAAATATATTATTTATGTTAATATTATTATAAGTTTAAGTAAAATAAAGCTTATTATTATTATTATTATATTTTTTTTTTCATGTTACACTTTTTGTTTTCATTTTGAGGGCATCCGTTGCATTAAAGTTTAAAGTTAAGCAGCTATCATGTATGACGGAATCGTTTCTCTTAAGTGCTAAAAAATCTGGCTTTCATGGGGTTCATGGGGTTCACGTTGGTCGGGTGAAACTGCGGAGCATAGCTTGTATGCTATACACATAAACACACTACTGTTACCACAATGTAGTGAGACATTTAGCACTTGCTAGCGAAAGATTCAGATATGTTTCGTTTGCTTATTCGAAATAGTCAGCATACTATTTCGAGAAAATTATATTTTCATTTGTTTCACCAATTTTTGAGAAAAGTTATCGCCTATTTATCACCATGCTATATGCATGCAAATTGTTAGGAGCCGAGAAAAATGAAAAGTCCCAAAGAACGTTGAGCTAAAACTTAACCTTAAAGCACGATTTGACGCGCCATAAAAAAAGAAGATAGGAAAGGAAAGAAGCCGTGGTGGCCGAGTGGTTCGAGCAGTTGCCAGCGACACAAAGATCGCAAGTTTGAAATCCGACCGTACCAATGAGTTTTTCTGAGCTTACGTACAGTGATTAGTCACACCACGAGCTTTACGGTGAAGGAAAATATGCAAAAGTATGCAAGTTTCATCGAGAGGAAACTTGCATACGCCAGAGAAGCAACTCAAAGGCGTATGTATAGTCGTGCAGTAACGGCGATGGACTCGCCATCTGTCACGTTAGCACCTAAAAAATATCTCTATGGGGATTAACTGTACAAAAGGCGTAGGGATAGGAAAATAACTAAACGGCGAAAGGAACCGCGGTGTAAAGCTAGTTTATTGTATAGAAGTGGGGATTAAAACAGAAACCACGTTTAAATATAACTACAGCACTTTATTACCTTCTTACGTGAAGGAAATAACCTGAATATTACAAAAGAGTAACAAAGTAGGATCGAGACGTTGACACCGCACTGAATTTTTAACAGCAATCCTGTTACAATGATGCCATCCTAAAAAGCAACCGGGAATGTTGATTCATTCAAACAAATTCTAGTTAAAACTAGTTTGTACCAGTTTCTATAATAATATTACCTTTTTTAAAAGGTATACTTTTGAGAAGAACTCATACACATGTTTGAGAGACCCGCCATCTGTCATGACAGGAGAAGTTTGTGTGGGAAAGCGTGAAGTTATGAAGATTAATAACGTTTTATAGTTACAGCAACGCATATATCTCTTCTACGAACCCTCTGGCAGTCACCCACTCTCCCAGTCCATTGTGTTTTTCAAGGATGTGGAAAATTTTTACAGAATCTGCAATACGCGAATGATATCTTAGGTATTACGAACGTCCATAAGCGGTAACCACTTATCATACGTGTGATACAGAAAAATAGAACTAAAGTTGTAACGAGTTACTACTAAAGCCATAAACACACCTGCCGACTGGAGACGGCACTAACTTGTGTAAAACGACGCTAGACTGCGGATTATCCTGATTTATGTACGAAATATGGCCACAATATTTTACGTGCTTGCCGATTTTTCATATGTCAAGTGCCGGCTTTTAATTCAGTTATTTTACCTACCTCCTTATTCGGTAGACAACGAGTCATGTCCCTAGTGTTGCCGCCATGGTGGTCACTTACCATCAGGTAAGCTTATTTGCCATCTTAATGGTTTTATAATGAGCTTGTGAATCCATATAAAAATAAAAAAATACACAGCATTTTAGAAAATAAGGGTTTATTTTGATTAATCTCGTTCAATAGCTCTCAAAAGATTATTGTTAATTTAAAGAAGTATATATTTTGGACCGAAGACGATCGATTTATTATTTTTATATTCCAATGATGCGCAGCTTTTTTAAATATAACTTTTCACTAAAGCAATGTATTAAGCACGTTTACCATTAAACAATACCAAGCTTTTCAATGAGATCACTATGATCGATGACTTTGCACAAACAAGTCCTTATCATCGAAACCGCGAGACATACAAACAGGTTCAGACTATCTAAACGAAACGAAAATGTGAATTAAACAAAAGAGGTCTACATGTTTTGGCGTTCTAGTATTTAAGAGCTTCGGATAATTTCTCAACAAGTCGATAAATACTCTTATAAAAAACAGTCGACAAGGAATTCATTCATAGCGGCTCTAGTACCAATTCTTTATCTTCTAGCGTCCACGCTATCTGGTGTATGACAAAGACTTAATTAAGGTGCACAAAAATATTGTCAAATTATATCGGATAACATAACGGTAGATTTGGTTTATAGTTTAAAAAAAAATAAAAAAACGTGGAGTCACACGTTTTTTTATGCCGGGACTGCCGCGGTAAAGCTATTGCATAGCATTTTTTATCAACTTATGCAATACACCTATATACTTTCTCACAAACAGCTGCTTACGTACTAGGCATGCCTTTTAAGTTCCGTCGTTACCATATTTCCCGGCAATTTTGAATTTGGAACTGTTCTATATTCGAATGTGTTTATTTTCGTTACGGAATTTCTCAATTCGGTCTCCACGCACAAGGCCCGCGATAGAAGCTATGCAATAGCTTCAAAAAAAAGATTTTTGAATTTATCTTAAAAAAGAAGCAATTTGCATTTAATTTCGAATTAAAAGATATTTAAACTCCTTATTTATTAGATATCCGTTTCTGCAGCCTACGGTTTTTTTCAAATATGTTTCTCGACAAATATATAATTTCGTTTTTAAAACGTTCGAAACGATATGTCGAGTGAACGAGAATAGGTCGGGGCATCTGGTTGGATTAATGTCGCGAAAGATTACACAGCCCGCATGATTTATGCAATTTAACTGTCAGCCGGATTACCGCAGATAATGCAGTGTTACGTATGCGTTCGCTCGCAGAGCTTACGTGGCCTTCAATTGATTGGACGGGAGTTCAAGTTCAATGGACTTATGCTGCAACTACCAAGATCATACCATGTCTCTAACGTATTATATGTGGCTACGTTTGCATTATATGAAACTATAGCGAATGTTAATGGGGTAGGCAGAGGTGTATAGGTAGTGCTCACACACCCACTTTCCGCCAGAAATATGTTTTAGGTGCCAACGTGACATATGGCGAGTCCATCGCGGTTACTCAAGCACAACTATACAAACGCCTTTTAATTACTCCTCAGACGTATGCAGGTTTCCTCTTGGTGTTTTCCTTCACCGTAAAGCTCGTGGTGTGACTAATCACTGTATATAAGTTCAGAACAACTCATTGGTACAGTCGGGCTTCGAACTTGCGATCTTTGTAGCGCATGCAACTACTACAACACCATGGCTTTTTGCTTTGCTGGCTTTAGATTGCAAGTTCGAATATCGACTATACCAAAGAGAGCTTTCGGCAAGAGGTCTTCGTGTTTATTAAGAAAGACCTGTGTAACAATTTCAATTTGTATAATACTTGCGTATCTTTCTGTGTGTAATATGTGATTATGATCACTGAGTGATAAATACATAGAAGTATTGTGAAGTAGCCATTCTGGGTTGTAAGCAAAAATAAAGCGGCAATCTGCCAAAATGTACAAACTTTGTAGTTATTTGGTTGAACATTGGCGTGAAAAAGTTTGTTAGGAATTTGGAGAAATGGCCTCTGTTAGCAGCGGCCGTTTGGGGAAGTGCTTCTGCAACTTTGAAAAATACTCCTTTGGATGGCCCCTTCAATTTCTGTTTGTATTTATATTTACCTAGGCGCGCCCTCCGGCTTCGCATGACGTAAGTTTGTGGGTATGTTTGCCCTCTGTCACAAAAAAACTACTTTATGTCAGTAATTGTACGAACAATATATTTTATCTTATCAATATTTTTAATATTATTATCGATCGGACGCTCGAAGACGGGGAACGTCAAGAGTACTCGGAACCGACGAGCATGTATGAAGAGACTGATGAATGTGGACGAAGCGAAAGAGGTATGTAAGTCTAAAGAGAACTGGCGCTCTATATTCTCTGCCTACCCCGTTAGGGACTCGGCGTGATGAGGCGTATATATCAATATTTTTTATCATTATCAATATATTTTATTATTATCAATATATTTTATCATCATCAATGTATTCTATCACTTTCAAATGGTGACCATAGTTCGAGTAGTACCCTGCAACACAAAGATTGCAAGTTCGTATCCTGACTGTAGGTTCCAATAGGTTTTTCTGATTTTAAGAATATAGATTAGTCACACCACGAGCTTTACAGTGAAGGAAAACATCGAGAGGAAACCTTTGGCATACGTTTGACACGAAATTCAAAGACGTGTAGTCGCTTTTGAGTAACGGCGATGTACTCGCCGTCTGCCACGGCGGTACGTAAGATATATCTCTGGCGGAAAGTTGTAAATGTTGGTAATACCTACACACCTCTGCCCACAGTGCCCACTCTTTAGGAGACCCTTGTGGGGGGGCGTGAAGATTTATGTGAAGCGGCAGATATTTTAAACTAATCCTATACGAAAAAAATATTTTTTCATGAACAGCTCGTTCATTGAAGGCTATCAATCTATACATATATAATCATTGCTACCATCGAAGGGAGCGGAGCTGTCTGCGGCATTTTCTATATAAAGAAATATAGGTATTACATGTGTTCAATTAATTGAAACTGCGGTGTCTTTTATCAAGCAGTCATTAGGCAGTCAGTCCACCAGTGACAGCGGCTAACGAGCAAGCGCTTGCGAGGAATACCACTACTGACTTCAACAAACTATTGGAAACTGCTGGTAATTCTAGTATTGACTTTACAAAGTACAAGTACTTAGTCAGAGTAACCTTTCCTTGCGTATAGTTGCTAATTAGGACAACCTCCCAACACAAATCCGTTAATATTCGCACTCACGCTATCCGATGTCTACGGCCGTCTGGTCTAGTGGTTACAGCTCCTGACTGCGAAACTTGTGGGGTTCGATTCCCGCTGACGGCAGATATTTTTGTGATAAACATGAGAATTGTACCTTAGTCTTGGATGTCCTATGCATGTATGTATAAAACCATCTACATAAGTAAGTATATCGTCGTCTAGTTACCATAACGCAAGTTTCGCTTAAATTGGGGCTCTGACAATATAAGCATAGCGTGAGCGTGAACAGAAACGGATTTTGTCTAGAGGTCAGAACAAAAACAAACATCAGGAAGAATTGATCCTAGGCTATATCCTGCCTTGATGCTTGAGAAACGTCGATGGACTCGCTATTTGTCAAGTTAGCACCTAAGTATATCGTGCCAGTAGTATATTACAATTGACATATACTTACCTCATCTGTTATGGTGGCAATTGGCCGGAGATTGCGCCGCCATTTTGTGACGTCATCCACATTCTAGTATCCGCGATGAAACCAATATCCGCAATACTAATTGCTTGTGCGTCTGTATTGTATGCAATTTTGTTCCAGAAACCCAACGGGGGTCCAGTCATCAATCTTATTATTTATATTAACTTCTCGCCTTCCCAAAAGGGTATTCGAAGGGATAGGCAGAGGTGGGTTGTATTAACTCACTGAATTTTTCGTCGGATATTTATTTTAGGTGCCATTGTGACAGATGGCGAGTACATCGCCGTTTTTCTAGCACGACAAACGTACACGTCTTTGAATTCTCGACGTTTTCGAGTTCATTTCGGATCGAGCTTGAGATATTTGGCAACTTAATACCTATATCTCCGGTGCAAAACGGTTTTTGTCACACCTTTACCAAGCCTTTTGTATTCAGTTATAAATAATAATAATGATATGTCCTCACGCCTCCGCATAAGGGTCCCCGAAGGGGTAGGCAGATGTGTATTACCCACACATCCACTTTCCGCCAGAGATTTATTATTAGATTAATTTAGTTATTACGGCAAAAACTTGCTCAAATTTCGTAAATTACATTTGAGTAGTTTACTAAAGCATTCGAATCGTATAATAATTTAAATGAGACATGCCATCGAGTAAAGGTCGATACAGGCACAGTAAACGGACCCCACTTAATTTACAGAAGTTAAAGTTTAAGTACGCCAGAGCTTCTGATACTTAATTCAAACCAGTACGGTTGAATTTTGAAAAACATATTTTGTTCTAGACGACTGTTTAAATTGGTGAGATTGTAATTTAAGCATTGTCTCAATAAGTAGGTGCATAATTCCACAGGAGATTAGCAATAAATTTAACGTAACATATAGCCGGTACTATAAATCTGAGGCCCGCGGCAACGGTCCAAGATTTTAGCTAGATTACGCACCAATGTAAAGGGAGCCTAAAAGCAATTATGGATATAGCTTTTAAGTACTCATGGCGACATTTATATAACCTTTTTTTCATGGTGCTTTTAGGTCTCAAGCCTCCTATATCCTATTGTACATATGTATAAGTACTAGATATGTTATTCGCGTTGTTCTGTGTATTGAACCGAACACTTCTATGACGCGAACCGTAAATAAGTCATCGTCAATCAGTTGAATATCAGTGCAATTAGCAGCCACAACGATGGCGTACAGCTGTAACATTAATGCTTGTTTGCCATTAATGTTTAATGTTAGAAGTGCTATGAATGCACATAGCATTCCTAACAGTAAACATTTAATCCTAAATCCTCGGAGCGGAGTAAGAATTTCAGTTCGAATCCACTATGAAGAGATTCGCAAAACTACTGGCATGAACGAGGGTGTGATTGTAAAGATGAAGAAAGGCATGTTTGGTTTTTGCAAAGCAAAGGTTTGGAATAGAATTTATAGGAAGCATGAGTGAAGAAAGATTGACGAAACAGACACACAAAGCGAAAGCAGATAAAGACCACGTTCCAATTACCTAGAACAAATCGACCGGACACTCAAGGACCGAAACGTCAAGAGTACTCGAAACCAGCGAGCATGTATGAAGAGATCAGTCTCTTCATACATGCTCGCAAGCAAATCAGTTAATGTGGACGAAGCGTAAGAGGTATTTTAGTCTAGAGAGAACTGGCGCCCTACTCTCGCTGCCTACCCCATTAGGGAATCGGCTCTGATGATATGAATGATGAGGAAAAAAAAACACATTTACGAAGAGGTAGTATAATAGTATATGTAGACTCCAATGTCTATTATCTGGTTAAGGAAAACCAAGGATATATCTCAGATCTTAACTAACATGGACACATTAGTGGTATCGCCAAAGTACATCGGTCCCTGCGCAGGTTGCGGCAATAAGAAAAGGCATCTTTCTCTCTTTTTAATATACGTTTAGACGTAAAGCAAGCGAGAACAAGCGTTTCTTATTTTGCAATATACGGATAGTAATCAAATGTCAACGCACGATGGCTGGGCGGGTATGACAGTTATCCACTTGGGGACAAATATAATTACATTAAAAATTTAAATTTAAATTAAATTAATTTAATGTAAATTTAGAGGTTGTTGTATGTATGTATGTATGTATGTGTTTTTGTGGTGGTACGGAAACATTGCAATCTTTAGAGTTATTGTTCGCAAACAGGAACATTTTAATTTTTTCTATGTAAATTTTAACCATGGAGTTTCTTGCCGGTTCTTCTCCATGGAAGCGAAAAACTCGAGCCGTGCTTCTTTTTCGACGTTTTATAAGTGCCCACCTGGGCCTATGTGAAATAAAAATATTTAGATTTTGATTTATCATTGATTGACCGAGAGTTAAAATATTACGTCTTTATCTATGAAATTGGAGATTTATACAAAAATAACTTACTGGCCCAAATTATCTATACAATTTTGCCATTTTGATGGCAGTTTGTATCTTTCCTTCCTCCTTCATCCTTTTACTGTAGAACGCCTGGAAGACGGACGGGAGGCGATAAATTCAACGAAAGCGTTTTGTTCCGCCTCGGGGGTGTAGTGTCCAAACTGTCAAAATTTTGCAAAAAGTAGAAATCTGTTGGGGCAAGATCTGGCGAATACGGTGAATGTCGGAGAGGTTCCAGTTGTAGTTCTTGTAGCTTTGCAGTAATCTTACCTGAAGTGTGAGCAGGCGCATTGTCGTGGAGGAGCAATGAGGAAGAGCCATTGGTCATTCTTCGTTGTTAAATTGCGAGCTTCACCATTATTGTTTGCAATTCTGGCCAATAGACATCTGCCGTCACTGTTGGGCTATTCGGTAAGAAACTGTGATGTGAAGTCCACCAGACATTCACCATCGTCTTTCTATGAGTAACCTTTTTTCTCTTCGCCTTTTTATGAGTATTCGCTTGCCGCTTGTTTTGAAAGTGCAGTCCGTCGCATAGACCTGAGTGTCCTATAGACGGTATTCTAAAATGTGTACCGAACGATTTATTTTGCAAGTAAGTGTAATTATTTGTGAAGGTTTGGATAAGATTGCGTAGTGCCCTGTTCGAGAGTACGGTTATATATGGTCAGTTAGGTGACCGGCCAGGAACAGATAGAAAACGAAATGATTAAGATATTGTTCTGCGTAATTAAAGCGGACGTAATGATTTAGTTTTGCGCGTTTATGGAAAGCGGCGACTTTCAAAGCTATTAATTATTATCTTGCGCATAAATTAATATATAAGGAAATGTCCGCAATGACTTGGGCCAATTTCTATTACAATGTTGATTCCTAGATACAGTCCAAGCTTATTCTTGTATTATATCTTGACCAAGTCAATTGGCTGGCGATTAAGAGAGGTAGGGCATAACGGGTTTCCCGTTCGAATTGTGTTGTGTTCCTACGCGGTGAATAAGGTTTCCAGTAATGAGCTCCTTGGGGAGGGGGGAGGATTGTTACATTGTGTTGGAAGCAGAGGGATTAAACCCATTATGCTGCCAACACTGTAACTCTCCGAACACAGAGTGGCAACGCGCAAGTGATACTTCGGTATCGTGAGCGTAAATAGGCTACGGTAACCGTTTCCCATCAGGTGGGCCGTATGCTTGTTTGCCACTCTTGTTGTATAAAAAAAAAAAAGAATATTTCGCTCGATGATTCAGCATTGCCATACAACGTGGCAATGCCGTCAGACATCTTGACTCTCGTGACAGGAATTTAAGACATCTATTCGATTTGTGATAACGTAGTGTTCTGTCAGAACTTAAGTACAGATATTAATTATACCACGAGCTTTACAGTGAAGGTAAAAAATCATGAGGATATCTGTATAAGTGTGTAAAACTCACTCACATTGTCTTCTAAATATTTCTCTCAAGATAAAACGGTATAGTTACACCGCCGTATTCCTATAGCAGATTTTGCGAGAAGTTTTAAATATATAATCAAGTTAAAGAGTGGTCGAGTAGATTAAGTCCTCACCTACAAACTCGCAAGTTCAAATTCAGCAGCAATATTCTTCTGAACTTAAGTATAGAGATTTATCTCACCACAAGCTTTGCGGGGACGCAAGTAATAAAGTAATAATAATAATATGCATATTATAAAAGTAATAATAAAACCTGCCTGTGAACTGTGACGTATAGCTACTGCGTAACTCTTGCAATAGCATATAAGATACGACCCCTAAAGTATGTGGGTTTAGATATAGTGAGGTTACAGTTGAGGAACGCGAGCGTGTGTGAAAGGAGCGAGGCGGCGGCAGCGTTGCTTATGGCTGCACCTTAACGTTACGCAACAAACTGTTAGTGAGCTAAAGCTAAGTTTATAATCATGCGAATGTTTGGATGTCAAACATCTGAAACATCTCTCTCCCCCAACTACAGAATGGAATATAAAGAAATTTGACACAGAGATAGATAGTATTAGCTTGATTAACAAATATAATAATGTTTAATAATGTGTTGTCGATCGGACTCTCAAGGACGGGAACGTTAAGAGTACTCGAAACCGACGAGCATGTATGAAGAGACTGATGAATGTGGACGAAGCGAAAGAGGTATGTAAGTCTAGAGAGAACTGGCGCTCTATACTCTCTGCCTACCCCGTTAGGGACTTGGCGTGATGATATGTATGTATGTATGTATAATGTTTTAGTACCAAAAACTACCAATGAAATCGATTTTAAGCAAATGCATTCGCGGGGCGCAGTTAGTTTTAAATAACAAGGATGTGTAATAATAATAATAATAATGTGTGAATCTGTCTGTTTCTACGTAAATGATCAAATGTTAAGCTAGGACCTTGGACATAAGTTATACTTTCTTGTATCGAGAAATTCAGACTTTCCTTTTCTTAAACTCTACAAAAAAAATCTTCCAAATATGAAAAGAAATTAAAAATTTTCATGGTATCTCCAAGTTTATGTTCTGCGTCGTAGGTGAAAGGATGTAATGGCGAATACCCATGCCTACCTAACTCCTTGTTAATTAGTATTCTAAATTGCTAATAGGATGAAGGTACTAATTAAGTATCAGTGCATACTATTTACCATAGCTTTACAGTTAAACTGTGCCACCGAACCTGCTGTTTCCGGTCAGACTCACCTGCCTGCTATAAACCATACGATGAATCAGCAATCGACTGTTTAATGAGACTATCTTGTTGCCAGACACATAAAACTTACAAAGTAAGGGCAATAATTATTGGAATCTGTAATTTGCGATCGAACGTACAATAGCTTATCTACAGGGAAACGTAAAATTACATTTATGTCAGTCCATATTCAAAGACGTATCTTTATTACAATAGGTTACGTCAAATGTGACTGAGTTTTCTAAACTTGATTCGTCAAATCACGAGCTTTACGGCGACGGAAAACATCGAGGGAAAATCTGCATACATTTCAGAAGAAATTCAAAGATGTATATGTGCTTCCGAAATGGCGGCGGACTCGACATCTGTCACTACGGCACGTAAATAAGTCTCGGTGCTATACAGAACACCCACTTCTGTGGTGATACGCCTCGGCCTACCCCTTTAGGAACCCTGACGGAACAAGATCAGATATGAGTGTACGAAACCGGCGAACACTTGTGAAGATACTGATGAATGCGGATGAAGCGAAAGAGGTGTATAAGTGTAGATAACTGGTGCTTTACTCTCTCTGCCTGCGCCGTGAGGGCACACGTAATGTATATCTCTGGCGGAAAGTGGGTGTGTGGGTACCACCTATACACCTCTTCTTCCCTCGTGTTTCACCTCTGCTTACCCCTACGGGGACCCTTATAGGGAGGCGTGAGGTTACATACATACCTATATATTATTTGAAGTTAGCTTTGCGTAACTAATTGACAAGTGAAATCATAAAGCCCTTTGCCCCGGCAATTACATCATTATTGGCACAGTGATAAAGCAGAGCGTTGCGACACAGCCTGTTCGATTCCCAGCTCACACCGATAGGTTTATATCTCACATAAATACCTATTAATGATATCGCGGCGACATTATGACCTGCCGTGGCTATGTTGGCACACTTGCTCTGTACATAGTAAATATTCAATGCAGTAGGTACCATTTGGTTGTCATCTTATAATACATACATACATACATACATATCATCAGACAGGCAGAGAGTATAGAGCGTCAGTTCTCTCTAGACTTACATAGATCTTTCGCTTCGACCATATTCATCAGTCTCTTCCATATTCATCAATCGGTTCAATAGATGGAGGCAGAAGACAGAAGTGAGACAGGCAATGTGACGGTGAGTCCGTCATCGTTTCACAAGCACGAATATTCAAATTCAAATCATTTATTTCAGACATGAGTACATAGTGCCTTAAAGACGACGTGGAATTTTTATTCAAACGTATGAAATTTTCCACACGATGACGATAATTCTTCCCAATGTAGGTCTTAGTGTGATGTAGTATTTAAAGAACTCATTGGTTCGAACCCGCAATTTTGGCTTTGCAGATGATTCGATAAACCACTCAGCCAGAACGATGTTATGGTTTATGTTGCAATAAATTTGGTTGCACACTTTTCGGCCGGCTTCCACAATACAGAGACAATGTAATAATTTCGAGAGATAATTTCCAGTTGCGAGTATCAATAGTTAAATGCCACGCTATTTCCCTGAGTCCACTGAACAGGTTGACGGTAAGATTGCATCAGTCTGGGAGTGCCTCCAACAGCCTCCCTGTCTACTATACTCACCAGTATATTGTACGCTATTTGAATCACTTTACAGTCGAGATATACGTAGATAGATGTAGTACATATGTATTGTTTGAATCATTTGAACTAGCATTGTCACGTGGTTTCTCCCGCGCTAATTCTTAATTCATTGGTAAGTTTTTTCTCTAATAAAACCCATGTGTCAATCCAGCTAGTAATCTATCTCTGTGCCAAATTTCACCCAAGTGTGTTCAGCAGCTTTTGCTTGAGAGAGGAACAAACATACCCACTAACTTTCACATTTATAATTTCGATTTTCAGTATCAGCACAGCACATATTTGTAAGTTCGTGTTGTATGATGTGTTTGATGTCCCAAGTTTGAAAGTCTGCACTCTCACTTTTCATGACCACTAGACCATGCGGCCGTTATTTATTTATATACACTTACAACATAATATAACAACTACCCTAGTAAACATTGTAAACCCCTGTTCAAAGATACAAATAATAATATCCTCACGCCGAAGGGGTAGGCAGAGGTGTATAGGTAATACCCACACACCCACTTTCAGCCAGAGGTATATTAGGTGCCAACGTGACAGATGGCGAGTCCATTGCCGTTACTCAAGCACGACTATACATACGCAATGAATTTGTTCAAAGATTATTCTGTTATATATATATATATATATATATATATAATTATATTTAACTACAAAATTAATAATAATTCATTAAGGGAAAAATCTAATAAATATACGGGAATGTAATCTACGGTTTAGGTACCTACGGTTAATAAAGATTTTTATTCCGCCATCACCCTTTAAGCTTTTACCTCCTACAACAATTATAAATAAATACCTCGGGACAATTCTACACGAATTAACCTAGTCCCAAATTAAGCAAAGCTTGTGTTATGGTAACTAGACAACGACATATTTACTTATATATACATACTAGCTTATGCCCGTGACTTCGCCCGCGTGGAGTTAGAAAAAGTAGCTTTGGAAATTTTCCTGCTAGAATGGGTTCAGCCGTTATGCCGTGAAAGAGCATCAAACATTATAATATAAGAACTAAGAATTTTTCAGGATAAAAAAAAAGTAGCCTATGTCCTATTCCTATAGGACATAGGCTACTTTTTTTTTATTTTCCTAGTATAAGCTATCAACATTTCAAGAAAACATCCAAACTTACAAACTTTCACATTTATAATATTTGTAAGAAGTAAGATAACATTATAACATAAATGCATAGGACATCCAAGACTAAGATACGAATACTCGTGTTCATCACACAAATATCTGCCCTCAGCGGGAATCGAACCCGCGACCTCAAGTTTCAAGCTCTCACCACTAGACCAGACGGTCGTTTTAATCTTAATAAATTAATACCAATCACGAAACACGATAGCTATAAAATGGTTAAGTAACTACACTTTTATATCACGACCATTTACATTCAGATATGGCTTCGCACCACTACAGTAATCTTAATATGGTGGCGAGAATCCAATCTCACGTTATCCTTAAAGGTTGCATTATATTACGATGCGCCCGCGCATCTTAAATGGAGATCTAACGTCCGATCCAGCTGAGCTGATTTTGATGTTGTTTTAAGTGGATGATAGGGAGTTGCCCAGTAAGGTGTACAATGTGAAGGCTGTATTTGAATGCAATCTGGGAATGTGAACGTTATATTGTGCGAGTCAAATTAATGTTGAATGCATTAGGTAAGCTATTGGCACGGCTCGACGCAACGTGTGAATGTAATTTACATGCGGCTTGCCTTTACTAAAAAGGTTTCGAAGGATTTATGATGTGGCGGCTATATGCAGGGATAGCTATCTCTAGTTTTATATGTGGTGTAACGCCCTGGTGGTCGTGTGGCTCGATTCGGCTGGCTCGATCGAGGCACCTGCAAAACAAAGGTAGCGAGTTCGAATCCCGACTGTACCAATGAGTTTTTATGAACTTGAGAACGGTGATTAATCACACCACGAGCTTTGCGGTGAAGAAAAACATCGATATTGATACTGAAATCGAAGAGAAGTGATTCAGAGGCATATTAATGGTCATGCTTGAGAAATGGCGATGCGATATGGTTTTCGGATTTTTTTTTACCGCTACCTAGCCTACCTACCTCTCTACTATCTAGCCTACCTACCTCTGGACAACCAACTTTTTATCCACCTCCTTTGCTTCTTATTCCTTGCACATACATTGGCATTTACTTATACCATAGTCAATGACTATTGATATTTGCTCGAAGTCCCAAATATTGGAACGTTTCTGATTTCGCAAAAATTGCAACCAAGCAGGAACACATTTGACTGATCACGGAATGCGGCACAACACTAGCTGTTATTCCAGTGTGCGATAACAACCCTACGTTTTATCGCTGTAATGCATTGAGCGTTAATAAATTACCTGTACTTAGGTTGCGTTGCGCGGAGTTGGCTCGGATGTATTGTGTTCCTAACTTAGATACTTGGAGATAGGCGATAGGGCATGTAATCTATAATTATATGTATATTTATACCAACTGAAGAAGAGTTTATATTATACATACTTTATTAGGTTCACGAAAATATTTTCGCGACATCATGGGAATAATTGTCCAAGATTAAGGTACAAATACTCGTGTTCATCACACAAATATCTGCCCCCAGCGGGAATCGAACCCGCGACCTTAAGTTTCACAGTCAGGAGCTCTAACGACTAGACCAGACAGCCGTCGATTTTATCTGTATATGCAACGAATAAATTGCTACCGTGTAGTCTCCACGAATATACCTAATACACAGGATCTATAAACTAGGTTACCTGGTATCTGGAAACCATTTATTTCCCGAGAAAACACAACAATAACATTACACGGGTATCTAAACTTGTGAAAATTGCATTTTATCGCTAATTAACGGCGTATATCGCATTTGTGTCCAGTTGTCCCATAACGTCGATAACGCGACATCGCGCGACCCGGCGCGATAACATCGCCTAACCGTAAACGCGGAGATATCGCAACAAGTGCAAAATACAATTTCACTTACCGTATACTAGCTACGGCCCGCAGTTTTGCCTGCCTTAAATTCTTGTTCCTAACACTCAATCTATGTACACGAAGTCTGAAAATAAATGGCGTGGACGGCTTTTTATCTTTCGTAAAAATGTTTTTTTTTCAATAAAAAGTATCCCATGTTACTTCTTATACCTCCAAGAATATGTGAACAAAGTTTCATGATGATCGGCTTAGTAGTTTTTACGTGAAAGAGTAACAGACAAACTTACATTCACATTTATAATACCTATTAGTAAGGATTATTTTTAAACATTGTTATCAATCGTGTTCAATCATCATCATCATTCAATCATCGTGTGAATATTTTTTTCTGGAATTAAACGTATTCCATGTGTTAGTCCAGCTAATAATTCATCACTGTGTTAGTTTTAAACCGTAATTTCTATTCAACAGCTTTGGCGATATTGAGAGAAACAACATCACAAACTCACATTTATAATACTAGAAGGACAACCTATTGGCGATGGCTTCTGCGTAGTACCTACTTCGCCTATATATCTTCACGCCTTCCCACAAGGCCTCCCCTAAAGGCGTAGGCAGAATATAAAAGCACTCCTTATTCGCTTAAGCCGTGGTGGCCGAGTGGTTCGAATCCCGACTGTACCAATGAGTTTTTCTGAAATTAAGTACAGTGATTAGTCACACCACGAGCTTTACGGTGAAGGAAAACATCGAGAGGAAACCTACATCTGTACCTACACCTGAAAAGCAATTCAAAAGCGAGGCGATGAACTCGTTAGTTTAGCTCGCATTAAGCTAGCTTAAACTTTTAGTATTCATTTGATATTTCGTCACTGTAAATGATAAAAAAATGACTTTTCTATAAAAAATAATCAGTGATTTGGATACTTGTACTCTTGTTGTTTCCACAACCTGTTTGTTGTCTAACTTCTCTATTTATCTATTATTTAAACCATTACTTGAAATCTCAACAACCTGCGACCCGCGATACCTGGTGATAAAGCTAACGGTGCGTACACGCAGTCCGCTATAAGGACATAATAATGAGCCCATTCACTTAGTATCCAGTTTACTTAGCCTTAACCTGTGGAACGTCACGTGTTAACTTCCAAATATAATAGGTTAGATAACTAGAATATTCTAGATGTATATACATAGACATACTAGAATAGATTACAGTTAATGTCAAATAGACAGCAGTGGTGGCCGAGTGGTTCGAGTAGTTGCCTGCGACACAAAGATCGCAATTTCGAATCCCGACTGTACCAATGAGTTTTTCTGAACTTAAATACAGTGATTAGTCACACCACGAGCTTGACGGTGAAGGAAAACATTGAGAGGAAACCTGCATACGTTTGAAAAGCAATCCATAGTCGTATGTATAGACGTGCTTGAGTAACGGCGATGGACTCGCCATCTGTCACGTTGGCACCTAAAATCTATTTCTGGCGGAAAGTGGGTGCGTGGGTACTACCTATACACCTCTGCCTACCCCTTCAGGGACCCTTATGAGAAGGCGTGAGGATATATTATATTATTTAATATTATATTATATACTAGCTGTCCCGCCCAGCTTCGCATGGGTGAAAATTTACATACATACATACACACATATCATCACACCGAGTCCCTAACGGGGTAGGCAGGGAGTATAGAGCGCCAGTTCTCTCTAGACTTCATACCTCTTTTGCTTCGTCCACATTCATCAGTCTCTTCATACATGATCGTCGGTCTAATCTAAGATCGTTACTCCGCACGTTTTTCGCAGCTGATATCGCATCTCAGCTGCATTTACGCTATTTTCATACTTCCTCTGACATACCCAGGGTTCGCTGCCATACAATAAAGTAGGCACAAATATCACGCTCTGGACAGCAACCGTTGCTGCCCATCAACACCGACATGGCCCCATTCACCTTATTACCGGCAGTTTAAGAGAGGTAGGGCATAGCGGGTTTCCCGTTCGAATTCGGAGCTGCCCGACTCGGGCAGGACCTCCACCTTATAGAAATCCGTAGCCAAATAACACAATTTTTTGTGTTGTGTTCCTACACGGTGAATAAGGTTTCCAGTAATGAGTTCCTTGGGGAGGGGGGAGGATTGTTACATAGTGTTGGAAGCAGAGGGATTAAACTCATTATGCTGCCAACACACTATAACTCTCCGAACACAGAGTGGCAACACGCAAGTGATACTTCGGTATCGTGAGCGTAAATAGGCTGCGGTAACCGTTTCCCATCAGATGGGCCGTATGCTTGTTTGCCACTCTTGTTGTATAAAAAAAAAAAGTTATCCTTCTTTCAATATCTTTTTCATACTTTCCATCTCGTGTGAACATGCTTTCCTAGATATACAAATTCATTCACTTGCTCTAGAATTTGCCCATTTACCGATATTACACACTCGGTCACTTGTTCATCTCTTTCGGAAGTGAAAATTAAAATTTCATGAAATACGATTGCAGTGCCACCTATCGGGTCTAATTGTGAGTCTAAACCATTCTCGAATCCACTTGAATACAAACAAAAAAAAACTAAAAAATCGGTCCAGCATTAAGAAGAAGTTGAATGACTAGCACATGGACGTAATAAGATAATACTTTACACAACTTATAATATCATATTTTTTATTCTACAAATACCTGTGGCCACAATCTAAACAATTTTGTTAATTTATGCACTGATACAATACCATTTGCTGGATTAATCATCTTATTTAAAAAAATATATCCATCCTGTCCTCTCTTCGGAAAAATAGTAATGGGTATTGTAAAGCATCTTAAGAACGATATATTTCACTAATACGCTGAAGGATGATGGCATAATTTCCTGGTTACATTACAATATCGCGAGACTCCATATTCTCCCCAAACACGATTAAGGCATGTCATGTTATGTCGTCTCCTGCAGGTCGCTTGTCTGCTCTGATCACTATTTTCTGATTGTCCGATAGCATCACATTACTTCTAAGGCAGTTTTGAACAATTGGATCAACTGATTATGTTCTCAGCAAAAGTTGTTGTAACTGCTAAATGATCTCTGCGAACAGCGTTCATTTACTTCATCTTCTTGACGCCTTTTTAAAAAAATAAAATACGACTATTAATCATGAAACTCACACTAAAACACAACAAACATCATTTTGTTTTTTGTTGTTATGAAAGAAACTGTAATTTGTTGTTTGTCAAAATTACTACTTGAATGAAATGTCAGTCTATCTATCCATAGAGTGCGTTTCACTAAGCGTTCACAATGATCACGCTCACGACCGCAGTTTTTCCTGTTTGCTTGTAAGCGTTACTGTCGTAATCTCAAATGGAATGGATTACAGAGCGTTTTGAGCGTGCAGGTAAATAATACAAACGGCGAGTTAGTAAAAAGAATGCAAAAGATTTAAGATGTTAGTTTATAATCTGTAAGCCTTGAAAATAAACTTGATAAATTAATGTTTAAATAGATTCATATTGAAAAAAAATATAATACTTTTTTATATTTAATATTTAGATATTAGAACGCACCTTTACTGTCAATATTTTTGAAGACACACTGGCCTAACAACTGAACTTCACTCTGACAGTTTTTTCAATCTATTGGAAACGTCTCACATCATCTTGTTGTCTGTCTCTTTCGCATACTCACTTTTCAGAGATTTTTTAATCTTTACTATTATTTTTTTATATGTTATATAGCCTAAAGCCTTCCTAGAAAAATGGACTATCCAACACAAAAATAATTTTTCAATTCTTACCAGTAGTTCCTGAGATTAGCGCGTTCAAACAAACAAACAAACTCTTCAGCTTTATAATATTAGTATAGATTAATGTCAAATATACTACGTGGCATCTGACGCAGAACGACCCATTACTTTCCATCATACCTATAATCACGAGTATCTTTGGGTAGCGAGACCTGAGCGCTCTCTATATTTACAGACCTTTCGCTCAATGTTGATTCTTCAGTTTCTTTATACTTGCTTGCCGGTTTCGAGAGCTATAGTCCCCATATAATAGTTTATAATGTAAGTGTGCAGCCTTCCACTAATGTTTGATGATTGTCGGTAACAAAGTGATTACCAATGAGTGTTCGAGTCGGGTCATACTCCCTGCATCCCGCGACCCCCTCTACTAGAATTTGTGGGGCGCGTCTTCGTGGATGGCACTATCTATATGTTTTTTATTAGTTTTGCATTGTTACTTTACTTTCTCCATCGATGTCTTATAAAGACTTTCTCGGATAATTTTTAAGCCAATATCTTCACTCCTTTTCCACAAGAGTCTTCATAGAGTCAGAAGTGGAACATCATCCTCCTTTCGTGCAATTCGCTTTTTACTTATATATTATACATATTATATTGAATTTGAAAGCACGAACTCTGAAGGTATCATTGAATACTGAGTTATCTAAGATAGCAATCGAGCCGGTTTAGGTGCGTAGCGGTTCCATCGCGTAATGCAAAGTACAGGTTCGATGCCGGGTCGCTACATCTACTTTATGGCACTCACTGCTTGTTTATGTACTTGTTGGGAATGTGGCTGACTTGTACGCGCTGATTTATTTAATGTTATTTCGTTCATTTAAAGCTATTGGTGTGCTTGAGATGTTGGCTTAATGGGATTCATACATTTAAGAATACTTAAGACATATCCATGACTGACTGTCTGTGTGTCATAATTTACTAGAGAACTATGTGTCGAATAGAGCTCCTCGATATCTATATACCAATAATAAAAAGTGACAGTATGTTGGTTTAACAGTAGCAACAATAAACAATATTAATAAAAAAAGTTGTAAAACTACTTACAGATAAAATATTTGACCCAAATTGGTATCCCGAGGCAACGTGCCAAGAAGACTAGCAGCATTGCCACGCTGGATAGCAATGCTGATTCTCTGAGCGAGATATGTTCCAGCCCGTCTGTCACGAGAGGTCTCGACTGAACGGCGCGAGACCTCTTTAAAAAGATGGCGAGCCTCAGGATCCCAAGGCCCCAGAATTTCAACCGCAAACGCCGCAAATATGTAACCTATTCTCAATTACTAAACTAGGCTAGGCCTGTAATATATAGGTAATTGATTCGTAACTAGTAACACAAATACGAAATGACAACGCGAGACCTAATACTGTAGTAATTGGTCCCTCACTACTTTGACTAATTTAACTTCCTAATTTGTTGAAACGTTCGTTCTATAACGATTTAGATAGACAAAACCAGAACGGCACTAAATCCAACCTCTTTGTAACGGTACTTAGACCGCAATCTTTACAGCATTAAGTTAATTAAGTGTCTAAGTTCCTCCTTAAGTTCGAAGCCTCATAGAGTCTAACTATTAAAGGTCCAACATAGATTAAATTTCGCAATCAAATGATTAGATCTCGGTATATCGAATTCCTTGCTCGCATCGGGAGCAGGAATCGTATGGGCTGTAATAAAGTGTTTGAAAGGACATTAAGCACTTTGAAAAGTGCATACATTTGTGCTCATTTAGAAACTCTGGATCTAGGGGGAGGTATGGCGAACTGTCTGTCTGGCTTAGCACAGCCAGAGAAGCGATATACCGACCATTGTGACCTTTCCTTTAAAATGTAATAAAATGTAATTCCTGTGAAATTTCCAAAGGGAGGCCTTTGTCCATCAGATGGCGTCTGATGGATGAAATGATGATGATCGTAAAAGTAAAATTATAGGCTGGGGGGCATCTTTTAGATTTTGCCCGCGCCTCGAATAAAATTTAAGTTTTGGACTAACTTTAGTGAGCTTTAGGTACTCGAAACTGGCGAGCATGAATGAAGAGACTGATGAATGTAGACTAAACGAAAGAGGTATGTAAGTCTAGAGAAAACTGGCGCTCTAATCTCGTTGCTTACACAGTTAAAGACTCGGCGTGATGATATGGGTGTATGTATGTATAAATTAGGATCACATATTTCTGTTTAAAATATGTCTCTGGAGGAAAGTGGGTGTGTGGGTACTATCTATACACTTCTGCCTACTCCTTCGGGGACACTTGTGGGAAGGCGTGAGGATATTATTATTGTAATTTTTTAACATTTTTATGTTACGTGAAGTTCATACAAATATATCATGACTCTATCTATTATCAACTTATACCACCACATTAGCGTAAATGACCACGTTGTCGTGCTAATTGTAAATAAATAAATAAATAAATAAAATAAATAAATCTCTCCACACTTACACCAAACTTGAGATGTCTATAAATCAAAATGAGGGAATAAACTAGTTTTGATTCTTATTTTATACGAACGTTTGTGAGGATGTTTTGTCCTCTTTCGCGCAAAAACGACTGAATTGAATTAGACGAAATTTGGCACAGAGATAGAGTATAAGCTGGTATACCACAGAATATGTGTCATAAAAAGTCTACCAATGAAATTAAAATTCATAAGCCGCGGGGCGCAACTAGTTTCTGATAATATTCATATTCTATTGTTAAGTCTCTCACGGGGTAAGCAGAACGAGACGAAAATCGTGGTGCGATTAATCACTGTACTTATGTTCAGAAAAACTCACTGGTGGTACAGTCGGTATGAGAACTTGCAACTACTCAAACCACTCGGCCACCACGGCTAATTTTGTTGAGAGCAAATTTAAATTTGCCCCAAGGCCACTGTCGCTTCCCTGGGAGCACACTGTTCATATAATTACAACGTCCGTTTTATAACCACAATAAACACCATTAGATTTAACGTTAATATTTCTTATGGCGAATCAAACGCGCCGCTAAGATGCCAGCCCGACCAATATTGCCATTTGATAAGGGTTACCACTCCACGTGCGATTAAGTCGTGCGTACTTTTTATATTATGCACGTAGCAACTGTACCCGAAGGGTAGAAATGTAAAGTACCCTCGTTTTGCCAGATATATATTATATTTATCGCCTTGGTGGCCGAGTGGCTCGAGTAGTTGTTTACAACACTTGCAAGTTCTCATCCCGTCTATTACCAACGTGTTTTTTCTCAAGTTAAGTAAAGTGACTAGTTACTCCACGAGCTTTACGATGAAGAAAAACGTCGAGAAGAAATCTGCATACGTCTGAGAAGAAATTCAGAGGCGTATATAGTTGTGCTTGAGTAACGGCGACGGACTCGCCATCTGTCGCGTTGGCACTTAAAATATATCTTCGGCGGAAAGTGGGTGTATGGGCACTACCTATACACCTATGCCTTCGGGGACCCTTCTGGGACGGCGTGAGGCTATATATAATATATTTAGGAGCTAACATTATAAACAGCGAGTCTGTCGCAGTCTCTCGTGCACAAAATTTACATACGTCTGTGATTTTTTCTGGAATCTATTCAGGTTTCGTTGTGAACAGAAAAAAATTGCCATGAAAGACTAGCCTGCTTGTCACGAGATACCATGATTAGACGACGCGAGACCTCTTTAATGATGAACTACAGAACCACAAGGTTCCAGACATTCAACCGCAAACACCGAAAATTTGTACCCTGACCCGAAACTGGCATAAATATAGTCATGGTAATATATTTATTATATATCATTGAAGAAATATAACTATGAATCATAAATTTGTTATGATACCTAAGAGACTGTAAAACTCTGAAACCAAAAACTATTTACAAACATACATTGGAGAGCGCTGAGTCGCACCGTGAATGGTAGTCCTTATAGGCCCACGGGAGCATACTGAGGTCGCCGCGCTGCATTCCCTGGACGCAGAACAAACTTTACTGGAGATACCTCGCACAGGCACAATAAAACATCTATGGCAATATTTTCTTTTGAATTAGTTCAAAAGACTTAGATAATATTCTGATTTTAAAAGCTTTAAGCAGTTTTGACAGTAGTTAGTTATAGTTTTGTATTCAATGAATTTAATTACTGTAATGTACATAAGTAAGATCGTACTAATACTAAATGTTTGCTAAAATATACACAGATGACCTTTCAGTATATATTTTCAAGCCCCGCTTTGATTTTCTTACTCAGAATGATCTATAGTTTAGAAAAAAACAAAGACCAACCTCTGATACTGAATATTAAGACTTTGCCTGGTCTTCAACTCCGTCTTTGTCCTCAACAACCGTATGGTCACTACAGATTCATATAATATTATAAAACATAATTAATATAAAGAAAACATACCTTATCTCCACGCCTTCCTTCAAGGGATCCAGAAGAGGCAGGCTGTGATGCATAGGCTACTTTTTGTCGTAGTTACATTTTTGGACCAAAGAATGCGTTTATGGATGTATTCTGAAACGTGAACACTAGTCAAAAGAAGTCTTTTGAAACGAAGGCTTATTCTTCACTGCATAGCTCGTGGTATGATTAAACACAATATCGTATTAATTTCCTCTTGACATCGGCAGTTTTAAATTCTTCACTTGCGAATGTATTACGATTAAATGCTTACAATGGAGCCATCACTTAAGCTCCAAGACCTCGCGAAGAACTACAAAGTCAGGATATTGTAATCAATATAAATATAAATATAAGTTAAGTATGCATAACAGCTCATTGCATTCTCTGTTATGTTTACGAAACTTATTTATATCACATTCATTACTATAACTCTGAATCGACGCGCGGTAAACTACAAAACGTGACTTGTGCGTCTCCCTCTCGCAATAGTGGCATTTCACTCGCACACAATATGGTTTCTGATAGATTTTACGCAAATTTCGAGTGTTTTAATTGTGGCGTGAGTGGTCGGCTTTATTTGGCATTCATTTGGAGATGCTACCGCGAAAAAAAAATATGGAATATGTATTTATTTAATTCCTTCATGTTTTCGGACCAAAAGATACAAGAAAGAACTCTTAAGCTGTCGCTACGTGTGTTTCTGTAAGTCTGTTAGTCATGCAGATTTGTCTAAAAACCCTAGGTGCGTATGCCATAAAAAATCCACAAATAAAAAGGCTCATCATAATGATCGAAATTCATTTCACATTCATCACAATTGGTAAATCATTACAGAAAGTAATAAAAATACTCAAAACCTTGCGTCAATTTAACATTCAAATTGACCTCATCCCAGATTACAGTACATAAGTTCAACCAGATTGAGACGCGGCAGCCGAGTGGTTCGAGTAGTTGCCTGCAACACACAGATTGCATGTTCGAATCCCGAATGGACCAATGAGATTTCTGAACTTAAGTACTTATAAGATCGAAAGTACGTACGTACAATTGGTGGCGGCCGGCGCCGCTGCTGCTCAGCAGGAGTGCCTCAAGCGCCGCAAGTATGCCTGTCTCGGGTCAAGTTACATATTTGCTGCATTTGCGGTTGAAACTCTGGGGCCTTGGGGTCCTGAGGCTCACCATCTTTTTAAAGAGGTCTCGCGCCGTCTAGTCGAGACCTCTCGTGACAGGCGGGCTGGAACATATCTCGCTCAGAGAATCAGCATTGTTATCCAGCGTGGCAATGCTGCTAGTCTTCTTGGCACCTTGCCTCGGAATACCGATTTGGGACAAATATTTTATCTGTAAGTTAGTTTCAACTGTTCTTTGTAAATATTATTAATTGTTGTTAGTGAGCATCGATCACTTATAAAGAACAGATCGAAGTTAGTGAGAGAGGAAACTTACGTTTGAGAAGAAATTCTAGTCGTGTTTGAGAAACCGTGTTGGACTCGCCAATTGGGTGTGTAGGTATTATCTCTGCCTACCCCTTTTCTGACTTTTCGGACGTGAAGATATATCATTGATGATGATCATGGTGGCGACCCCTTCATCGCCGATTAAGATATATATGAGGACTATAAAACTAAAGATGATGAAGTAATTTCAAACCCGGTAGGTAAAATTGAACGGCGAATATCAGATTACAGCAGCGTTATATGAACCGAGGAGTAACCCGCTGCTGACTGCATAACGCCAAAGGATATAAAATTTTATTTTCCAAACATTTTTAAAATCGAAACGAGTATCAATAACAGCCATTAAGAAGATATAATCAGAAATTTAAATACCGCATTCAAAGATCTGGATAGTGTCAGCGATCGTTTTATTCAAAGAATTTGGGTAGCACTTATTCATTTCACGTACGCAAATGTTATATCGAGGTGTAAATTTAAGGCTCAAACCTTTTGATACGCCAATTTATGGCATCCAAGGTAGTATATTGAATTCGGTAATATCATGACAGGGAAGCGGATTTAATTTTGGCTTTGCTACGCCTTCGTCGAAGGACTTTTTGGATTGTGAGGAGTGTTATGTACAAACGTATATATGTGATTCATATTCAATCTTTCCAACATGGGTCCCCGAAGGGGTAGACAGAGGTGTATAGATTATTTTATATATTTCAGGTGCCAACGTGACAAATGGCGAGTCCATCGCCATTACTCAAGCACAACTATACATACCTACGTCTTTGAATTTGTTCTCAAACGTATTCAGGTTTATTCACGATGTTTTCCTTCGATTTAAAGCTCGTGGTATGACTAATCACTGTACTTAAGTTCAGAAAAACTCAAGTCGGGATTCGACCTTACCATCTTTGTGTTGTAGGCAACTACTCGAACCGCTCGGCCACCACGGCTCACTAATCCTACCAATACTGCTTAGCTTAATATTATAAATGTGAAAGTAAGTGAGGATGTTTGTTACTCATTCACGGCTGAACGGAATTGAATTAAATTTGGCAGAGAGATAGATTATTAGCTGGATTAAACACACTTGATATATTTTTTCCAGAATAAAAACTTCTAGTGCAATCAAATATTACGTGAGTAAAACCACGAAGCACTGCTAGTTTGTGATAAGAACCTGATGGCCGTGCGGTTATAGACCTCCAACATCACAATTGCAGGCTTAAGGTGGTCTGAACTTTATTTAAACTAATCCTTAGTACGATTTGCCACAAATATATTTAGGGTCGGGAGTGTGCGTTATTTTGGTGGTGCTAGCACCCAGGTCTCATGCTTGTGCTACATTCTTGCCGATATCGATCCAAAGGTAAATATGGGCTAGTGTTGCAGCTATCCGAATATAAAGTGCATCTGTCCGCCTTCGTGGCCGTATCTCATGGCGCAATCCGCCGTACTTATCTCGGCTGCGGTCAATGGATCAACGGATACATGCCTTGGGCGGTGACAGTGGGAGGGCACAGTTCGTTGTGCTTACATTATCAATTATAGTATTAGTTAATAGTATGTTCTTATACTTTACTGGACGTACAGATGTCTGGCAAAATTCCGCTGGGAAAATCTTTTGAAGTAAAACAACGAGAGGCAAGCCTTTTTATTTTAGATGCCAACGTGACCGTGCGAGTGCATCGCCGTTTCTCAGGGACAACTAGACATACCTACATCTTTAAATTTCTTGTAAGCGTATGCGTTTGAGAAGAGCGCGACTGACGGCGCTGGATTCGCCAAATGTAATCTTTTTCTACCACTACGTAAAAGGGAACCAATGCTAAAAAGATACCGAGGAGTTAGTTTCACCGTTTCTTCTCCTCACAAGGTCTTTACTTGTAAACGGTGGTAACTGTACTTTTTATTTAGTATAGCTGTCCCGCCCAGCTTCGCTCGGGTGAAAAAGTTAAATTGCCCGTAACACGATCGCAGCGCCACCTATTGGGTCCAATTGTAAATCTAAACCATTCTCGAATCTAGCTTAAGACACACAGAAACACACAGAAAGCTTCGCCCGGGTAAAAAGGTAAAATTCTTGAAACTCGATCGCAGCGCCACCTATCGGGTCCAATTTAATATAGCCTATGTTACTCGGGGATAATGTAGCTTTCCAAAGGTGAAATAATTTTTGAAATCGGTCCAGTAGTTTCGGAGCCTATTCATTACAAACAAACAAACAAACAAATCTTTCCTCTTTATAATATTAGTATAGATGTGACGTTTAATACGTTTCTTACGTTGAATAAAAGCACGTTACGTTATACGTTGAGAGCACTAAGAACGCACGGATGTGGAGTGAAAATGGGAAACTTACTGGTCAACTGCCTACTATACGCCGATGACGCGGTTTTACTGGCGTCATCAGAGGGCGAACTGCAGTCACTTGTTCGGTCACTTGTTCATCTCTTTCGAATACCAGAACCTTAGTCTTGCCAGCGTTTAGGCGCAGCCCCTTCTTTTCACATTCTTCTTTCATTATGGTAAATGAAAGAAGAATGTGAAAAGAAGGCCCTTCTTTTCACTTTTTTTCGAAAGAGATGAACAAGTGACCGAGTGTGCTATATCGGTAAATGGGCAAATTCTAGAGCAAGTGAATGAATTTGTATATCTAGGAAGCATGTTCACACGAGATGGAAAGTATGAAAAAGATATTAAAAGAAGGATAACTGCCGGAAATAAGGTGAATGGAGCCATGTCGGCGTTGATGGGCAGTAAAAGTCTGAGCAAGAATGCTCGAGTTGCTGTCCACAACGCGATATTGGTACCTACCTTATTGTATGGCAGCGAATCCTGGGTATGTCAGAGGAAGTATGAAAGTAGCTTGAATGCAGTTGAGATGCGATCTCTTCGAAAAATGTGCGGCGTAACGATATTAGATCGAATCCGCAATGAAGAGATTCGCAAATCAACTGGCGTGAATGGGGGCGTGATTGTAAAGATGAAGAAAGGCATGTTACGTTGGTTTGGATACATAGAAAGGATGAGTGAAGAAAGATTGACGAAACAGATATACAAAGCAAAAGTGTGTGCAAGAAGAGGCAGAGGAAGGCCACGTTCCAACTACCTGGATCAAATAGATCGGACTCTCAAGGACGGGAACGTTAAGAGTACTCGAAACCGACGAGCATGTATGAAGAGACTGATGAATGTGGACGAAGCGAAAGAGGTATGTAAGTCTAGAGAGAACTGGCGATCTATACTCTCTGCCTACCCCGTTAGGGACTTGGCGTGATGATATGTATGTATGTATGTATGTACGTTGAATAAAAGTTAGTTTTATTTTTATATAATTATTTAAAGAAGTTTGTTACATACATACATATCATCACGCCGAGTCCCTAACGGGGTAGGCAGAGAGTATAGAGCGCCAGTTCTCTCTAGACTTACATACCTCTTTCGCTTCGTCCACATTCATCAGTCTCTTCATACATGCTCGTCGGTTTCGAGTACTCTTAACGTTCCCGTCCTTGAGAGTCCGATCTATTTGGTCCAGGTAGTTGGAACGTGGCCTTCCTCTGCCTCTTCTTGCACACACTTTTGCTTTGTATATCTGTTTCGTCAATCTTTCTTCACTCATCCTTTCTATGTGTCCAAACCAACGTAACATGCCTTTCTTCATCTTTACAATCACGCCCTCATTCACGCCAGTTGATTTGCGAATCTCTTCATTGCGGATTCGATCTAATATCGTTACGCCGCACATTTTTCGAAGAGATCGCATCTCGACTGCATTCAAGCTATTTTCATACTTCCTCTGACATACCCAGGATTCGCTGCCATACAATAAGGTAGGTACCAATATCGCGTTGTGGACAGCAACTCGAGCATTCTTGCTCAGACTTTTACTGCCCATCAACGCCGACATGGCTCCATTCACCTTATTTCCGGCAGTTATCCTTCTTTCAATATCTTTTTCATACTTTCCATCTCGTGTGAACATGCTTCCAAGATATACAAATTCATTCACTTGCTCTAGAATTTGCCCATTTACCGATATTGCACACTCGGTCACTTGTTCATCTCTTTCGAATACCAGAACCTTAGTCTTGCCAGCGTTTAGGCGCAGCCCCTTCTTTTCACATTCTTCTTTCATTATGGTAACTAGTGACTGCAGTTCGCCCTCTGATGACGCCAGTAAAACCGCGTCATCGGCGTATAGTAGGCAGTTGACCACTAAGTTTCCCATTTTCACTCCACATCCGTTCGTTCTTAGTGCTCTCAGACAGTTATCTAGATATATAATGAACAGCCAGGCAGACATGATACACCCTTGTTTGACCCCCGACTTCACATCAAACCAGGGTGACATCTCACCGTTAACCCTAACGCACGCCTCGCTATCACTATAGAGTGATTTCACGGCATGCAGTAGGGAACTGCTCACTCCATATCCAGGCAGCACGTCCCAGAGTTCCTTTCGTACGACTCTATCAAATGCCTTCTCTAAGTCGACGAAAGCGCAGAAAACCCTTTGGTTAATATCCAAAAACTTTTCCGCGATTCCGCGAAGCGAGAAGGTTTGATCCATACATCCTCTTCCTGGTCTAAATCCACCTTGGGATTCCCAGAGAAACCTTTCGGATCGCTCTTGCATTCTTATCGTCAGGATCTTCGTGTACACTTTACTAGCTAAGCTGACCAAGCTGATGGCTCTGTAGTTGGAGCAGTCCAATCGTGATCCCTTTCCTTTATAGAAAGGCACGATGACTGCTCGCCTCCAGTCGTCCGGAACATCACCCCTTTCCCAGCAAAGATTGCATAGCAAATAGATGACGTCCCAGACCGCTGGTCCACCGTACTTGATCATCTCAGCCGTAATCCCATCTATTCCCGCAGCTTTTCCACATTTCAGACTTCTTATCGCACTTACAATCTCTCCCATACTTATTTTATCCGCTTTAGGATCCTCGACAGATTCTGTTGGAGGCAGCTCTATGAGTAGATCAGCGGCATCATCATCATACATATCTTTGTAGAATTCACTCCATCGCCTGAGGACGTCAGTTTTGTCAGTTAGTATGTCATTGTCCTTCGAAATAATCACATTCATCCTACTACTAGCTGTAACACAATTTCTGGACTTCTTAACTTCCCTCCAAAAAAGTTTTGCATTGTCCTTGAAATTATGCGACAGTTTTTCGTCTACAGTCATTTGGAACCTCTCACGCTTCTGAGCTATTATCTCCTTCGTACGATTTTTTTGCAGGCGATATTTTTCTTTCATCTTTTCTTTCATACTTTCACTTGAGCTGGACATAGCCAAAATGTCTTGCCTTGCATCCTTCTTCTTTTTAACTTCTTCTTTCACTTCATCATCCCACCAACCATCGCCATTTTTGGTTGTCCGCCCTTTCGAAATGCCACAAACCTCTTTCGCGGCGCATAAAATGCTGGACTTCAGGAACTGCCAACAAACATCGACACTCTCAAACACATCTTTCGGGGGACAGGCTAGCTGTTCAGATACCCTTTCTTGATATCTGTCTCTAATAGCCGCATCTTGAAGCCTCCAGCTTTTGATGCGGTCTGCGACTGCAGAACAGGGACCCCCAGCACGGGATCGCCAGCCCGCGAACAGACCCCTTATTCTAGTTATAACTAGAAAGTGGTCCGTTCCCAGGTCGGCTCCCCTATACACCCTGGTGTCCATCACCTGTGTTCTGAGTCGCTGATCTATTGGAAACAGATCTATCATGCTTCGCTCATTTTTCCGTTCCCATGTATACTGATGAATCCTCTTGTGGTCGAACATGGTGTTCGCCACAAAAAGGTCTCTCTCCATGCATACATCTAATATCAGCTTGCCTGCCTCGTTCACTCTCTTATCACCATACTTGCCGAGTACTGCCTCGTAATCCTTACGGGCTGTCCCGACCCATCCATTCAGATCACCACAAATAATCAGCTTTTCATTCCCTTCTTTCGTCTCTAGAACATTACTCACACATTCCCAGAACTTATTCAGGTCGCAAGTGTCCGCTGAGGCCACCGGAGCATACACCGCGACTAAAAATAGTCGGGTAAGGCCTATTTTAAAGCGAGCCCAAATAAGTCTGGGGCTCACCGCATCATAACTTATCATACATTCTGCCAAGCGGCTGGATAGTAGAATTCCCACTCCCTGGCAGGCGTGCTCGGTGTTTGCCACTCCTGACCACAGCACTAAACTCCCGCCCGGGAGCTCGTCTACTCCACTACCCTTCCGCTTGGTTTCAGACAGGCACACAACATCTAACTCGCTCTCTGTCATAACATCGATCAATTCGTTCATCTTATCAGCCATACCTCCTCTTACATTCCATACACCCATCCTACACTCCACACTCCACTCCCCGCCGTGAGGCACTCCGCGTGATGGGTGGCGGTCCCCATCGCCGCACTGTGCTGAATTTTTCGCACCAGCGGGGACGGACTGGTGCGCGTCGCCTCGGGGGCACGCCCTAACAGCCGTCCGGCCAATGCGCATCGAGTGGAATTGCAGCCCTCTGGGCTGGCAGGAATCGCGACGTGCACGCTTCCACTGTGATCCAAAGAAGTTTGTTAAATAATTAAATAAGAGAATGTAATGAAACTGTAATTCGATTCCGAAAGCAGACTCTTCATTTCATTAAAATGAGGTAGGTATTTATCACTTAATATAAATCTCGACATAACGAACGTTAATTAAATGTATATGATAATTTAACTGCTTTAATATTATTCTTAAAGCCGGTAGCCGAGTTGTTCGAGTAGTAGCCTGCGATACAAAGATCGCAAGTTCGATGCCGGAATGTACCAATGAGTTTTTTTAACTCAAGTACAATGATTAGTCACACCACGAGCTTTACGGTGAAGGAAAGTCTACAGAGGAAACCTGAATACGTCTGAGAAGCAATTTAAAGACGTATGAATAGTCGTGCTTGAGTAACGGCGATGGATTTACCATCTGTCACGTTAGCACCTAAATATATCTTTGGCGCAAAGTGGATGTGTGGGTACCTATATCCTTCTACATACCCCTTCGGGGACCGTTATAGGAAGGCGGGAGGATACATATAATATTATTATTTGTAGTGTTTACTGCAACTTAAAGGCATTCCATATTATAGTTGTGGCGTAGCTTGACTGTCTGTGTCGTAAAGTGTTTTTATAGTGTTTGCTACACGTCATTAATTGCATTTGAATTTAGTATAGTGTTTATAATTTTTTATGACTGATCAAAATGTTATTGCCCAAAAGCCTTTTATTAATGAAGCTACTCTCGACTTACAACTCAAACTTGCCTCTTATAGCTTAAATGCAGTTCTTTGAGATGCGATCTCTTCGAAAAACTCGCAAAACATTGCATCCGCAATGAAGAAATTCGCAAAACAACTGGCAAGAACGAGAGTGTGATTGTAAATACGAAGAAAGGCATGTTACGTTGATTTGGACATATTTATTTATTTATCCACAATCTTATTAACATCCTTACAGTCTAATTACCAATACGATGTTAAAATAAATAATAATAATAATAATGATACTAAGGATACTGAACAAAAACAGATTAACATAACAACACAAATATTAATAAACCACATACTTAACAAGATAACAAAATTAAATATAGAAAGGATGCGTGAAGAAAGATTGATAAAACAAATATACAAAGCGAAAATGCTCGGACGCTCTAGGGCGGGAACGTCAGGAGTACTCGAAACCGTCGAGCATGTATGAAGAGACTGATGAATGTGAACGAAGCAAAAGAGGTATGTAAGTCTAGAGAGTACTGGCGCTCTTTACTCTCTGCCTACCCCGTTAGGGACTCGGCGTGATACATTTTCTGATTCGGCGTGATACACATTCAGGTATACATACCGTATTTATGTATGTACTCCTTGCCTTATGTCAAAGAGGACATCGTACGATGTCGCTTTATTTAATTAGCACGCGTTATCGTTATGTTCCGAGTACTTACTTATAAGTCCACGTTAGACAAATCATCCAGTCCATGTCCTTGTTTGCGAACTAGCGATGCTTTAAGTCAGGGTAAGTACCCTAAAGGAGGTGACCTTAGCTATATTTGATCACCAACTGCGAAAAGCCTGGCTAGACGCAATTCCTTCTCGCCATTCCTTCAAAATTAAAAATACATTAAATCAGATATCCGCAAATCTGCAACAAAACGGAACACCACAAACATAGTTGCGACATTAATTATCAAAATCTACGATACACTGAAAAAGTTTATATTACAGTATTTCACTTGTGTCCAAACAAAACTCAGTGTCAACACTTAAATTCTTTTCTTAATTAGTACTATGCTTTGAATATTTAACCGACGTGTTAGTATCCTCATCAACCTTACAATTGGACCAAATTCCATGTTAGTTCTTAATTAGTAAAATGTGCTCGTCGCCGTTCTGTTTTGTTGTATCTTTTTTTTTATCTTTTTCAGTCTTTTAGGTGCATAATTTATCACTTAAATCTCACTTGATTCATTGCGGAGCTTAGGATGTACTGACGTGAGACCTAAACGATCTTCTTTGTGAAAATGTTTATTTAATTAGTCTGTACATTGTTTGCTGATGAAATGTTCAGGGCTAAGTGTAAAACGAGTCATTTAAGACTAATACAAAACACTGAAATTTTACATATACTTGTGGGTCGGGAGAAGAAAAACACTACGGAAACCTATTCCCAGCTGTGGGACACGTATAAAATCCATACAGATTTATTTACTTTTTCCCAAATTAAGCAAAGCATGAAAGCTGCCACCATCTCCTCGTGGTATATATAAAAGCTTGTATTATCGAAATGAATCAGCGAAACATACTATAGAAGTATAGACTAACTTCTTTCCAACGGAGATACATTTATCATAGAATAGATTTTGACCTGAACATATTAGAATTAATTAATTTTATCCACCCTAATTCAATGCGGGCAAAAATCATGTATTGTTTAAAATATTTTAACAATAGTGATTTGACGAAATAAATGTTTTAAATATATTTTAAGATCACTAAACCCATCAGCAAAACAAATCGAATATCTTTCTCTGCAATACATGCTCACTACGCAATTAATTCACACAGATCTCGTATCGTATTTATCATCTGTGGCAACTTACCTAGATTACATTGGTATAAATCAAGCTTAAAATATGTTTAAATTTCAAACTCACGAGTGTTTTTGTAGACATAAATCAGCGAATGCGAATGCGATGCGAATGTCATTCATAATTTAATCAAAATTGTATTATTTATTATAGAAACGGTTCGTTTTTCTAGAAGCCCGCGGCTTAGTCCTAGATTTATGATGTCTAAATCCCCTTGTGGCGTTTAGAGAGATTAATCTTGTTGCAGATCTGCTTTTGCTGTTGTAATGCTATTTTTTTCTTATGAAATGAAATTTCGTACGTAAATTTTCATGTAAAATACAAAATAAAATATTTTTTTAGTTTTCATTCGCATTCATAGACGCTAATAAGTATTAAATAACTTCATGACTTGCATGATAGCAACTTAAAAAAAAAGTTTAGTCTCAAAATTTTTTTAAATTTAATATACAAAAGCAGTGGTGGCACATTGGTTATACTAGCGGCCTGCAACGCAAAGACTGCATGTTCTAACCCTGGCGATTGTATCAATGAGTTTTTAAATGAACTTAAGTACAGGGATTCATCGCTCCGTGAACATTTATGAAGAAATCTAAAGACGGAGACGGACTCGCCATCTGTCACGTTGTAGCCTAGATACATCTCCGGGGAAAGAAAGATGCTGTTACATCTCTGACCTACCACTATATCCAAAATCTAAAGCTTTCATAAGTTTATAAGAAATTGTTTTAAGGTAAGCTTCGAGCAACGAAAAAAACCTCCTTGCGTCGATTTTAACCGGTTTTTCATCAATTTTATCGGTTGACAATTAAAGCAATAATATATATTTATCATGTTTCGTCTCTATCTACCAATTAGCTACCTGCATTCTCAGATCTGTCGATATGAATATGAATAAAACATGTATTCCTTTGATGGGACTATAAATCTTTGAGTGACAGTCTCCGTTATCGGTGCATACGGCAGTGGGTGTTTATCGATATCGATAAACAGCCATAAAATGTTGAACAGGCATAGAATTTATTTAGTGTCTATTTACAATAAATTCATTCTTTAAGAGATGGTGTGATAAATTTTTACGCTGATGCGTCGTCTGACAGGCATTTTCTTGAAAAACAAACTACTCAACCATCAATAGTCAACGCAAGAAAATTTTTCATCTCCGGACCCCTCGCCATCCCCATACCTTGGAACTATAAAGGCCTCGCAGCGCACGGTTTCACAGGACCTTCTTTCTCCTCACGCCTTCCCACAAGGGTCCCCGAAGGGGTAGGCAGAGACAAAATATATCTCAGGCGGAAAGCGGATGTGTGGGTACTACTTACACAGCTCTTCCTACCATTTCGAGGACCCTTATGGGAAGGCTTGAAGATATAACTCCAAAAAAATAAGATAATAATAATAATTTATTTGCCACAGTAAAAAGGACATACATAGTTATTCACGACATGTAGGTTAAAGCGGGTATTAAATGGACAATTTTCATATGTGTAATTACCGCAGATGACTAAGCTAGGCGGAGAGTCTGCGCTCCCCGACAAACAGATTTGGATATTGGATGTAAACATACCTGTAAACCCCATACCTTGGAACCACAAAGGTCTCGCACTGCGCGCTTCCAAAGGAGTTTCCTTCCGCGAACGCTCAGGCTGTGGAATGAGCTCCCCGTTGAAGTTTTCCCTGGAGAGTACAGCATGGAGTTCTTCAAGAAGGGTGTGAAAAGATTCCTGCAGGGTCGGCAACGCGTGAGTGATACCCCTAGTGTTGCAAACGTCCTTAGGCGGCGGTAACCGCTTACCATCAGGCGGACCGCATGCTTGTTTGCCACCCATGTGATATAAAAAAAAGTCTGTTTATAAATTCTTAATATAAGATATTATAGATAGGCCTTCCTCAAAATCAAAATCAAAAAATCAAAATAAAAATATTTTATTCAACGTAAGGGACACAGGGAACACTTATTGAACGTCACATATTTAACCTCTGGCGGAAAGTGGGTGTGTGGGTACTTACCTATACACCTCTGCCTACCCCTTCGGGGACCCTTGTGGGAAGGCGTGAGGATATTATATTTAATATAAACTAAAGTTACCACCGTTTCCAAGAAAAAATACCTGCCAGGAGAAGAAACGGCGAAACAAACTCCCCGGTTTGCTTTTTTAACATTTGTTCCCTTTTACGTAGGGGTAGAAAATATTAAAGTTACATATATAAACTCTGTACAAGAGGAGTAATTCATTGCCATGCATGGCCATCATTAAAATAATCTGATGTTTCAATGAAGTTAAAACGTTATCAAATACTTTTTCAAATATGATGAGCATGTCCTGAGATTAGCGCGACAGAGGAAAGAAACCCGGCCTTTTTTAAATAAGTTTGTATACAAAAATTCGCTTAAACAAGATGACACGAAATATATCCCCAGTGTTCATTAGCTGCGTGTAATATCCGGGAGAAATTTAAATTATTTAATAAGTAAAGTCTCTACGCATTTTTTTATTAAATTAATATCAGTGTGAGACATTTCATTATGACCCTCAAGGACTTTCACGCTGGGAATGACGTAAGAAAATAAATATCACAAAACAAACATTAAAATCGCTTCGTGTGTATTTTTACGATGTTTGCTACAAGTTAATCTGCTTATATTATAGAGAGGCTGTTGTTTTATCTGTTGGTTTGAACGCGCTTATTTCAGGAACCTATTATTAGAAGCCGTGGTGGCCGAGTGGTTCGAGCAGTTGCCTGCGACGCAAAGGTCGCAAGTTCGAATCCCGACTGTACCAATGAGTTTTTCTGAACTTAAGTACAGTGATTAGTCACACCACGAGCTTTAAGGTGAAGGAAAACATCGAGAGGAAACCTGCATACGTCTGAGAAGAAATTCAAAAGGCATATGTATAGTCGTGCTTGAGTAACGGCGATGGACTCGCCATCTGTCACGTTGGCACCTAATATACCTCTGGCGGAAAGTGGGTGTGTCTGTGTGGGTATTACCTATACACCTCTGCCTACCCCTTCGGGGACCCTTGTGGGAAGGCGTGAGGATATATTATATATTATTATTTATTTATCTGATCAGGAAAAATATGTTGGCACTAGATAGGCTATTAAGAAAGGCAACGTCATAATAAAGCGACTGAAACCATCGGCTTTTAGTTTCAGCTACAGAATAAAACACAACATCTGACGTAACATTACGTTATTGTTTATCTGTAGCTTTCCTGTTAAAGTGGAGGTTTAGTCCGTTGCTCATACAGCCTGTAATATTTTATTTAATCTATATATATATAGGAGATCCCATTTTTGATTTGACTCATCACGAAATCTCAGGAACTGTAAGGCCGATTGACTTGAAATTTGGTAGGAGTATTCCTTACGCGGTGTAGAGGTCAGGTAAAAACGCTCAAATATCAAACAATATTAATGAAAATCGGAAACCAAGACTATTTCAAGACAAGTTCGCCTCTTTTTCTCTATTTAATAAATAACGAAATATTCAAAGATTTGTAATGTGATCATAGGCACATATTTTGTGCGCTTAAATCGCAAACGCTGGGTAAACCTTACGAGATAGATCAAATGAACGTACTACGGAGTAGTATATCTTCAAATGATCGATATAAAAGTCCGCGATTGTATTTAATTATCTCTAAAGGATATACCACCATAACCATTTTTATCTTTTAAATTATTATTAGTATCAATATTGCACCCGTGCGAAGCCGGGGCGGGCAGCTAGTACTTGTATATGTTCACATCAAATGCCAGCCATAGCTCCTGCTTTCTTGCATGAACGTAGGAGGACAAATTTATGTCGTCCCGATAAATATCTCGGACAAAATGCTTGTAATTTCGGCGATTTTTCTTTTGAGGGGCCAGCCTTTGTACATTTTGTATATGTAATGTCGTTGTGCAAACGCATATTTTATAATGTTCAGTGCTGATATATCTCCGCTACGTTCGGTGTGATTTATGCAGCGTTGAACGCACATTAATATTTATGGTATCTTGTCAATGTGGAAGGTGGCAATATTATAAGAATTTGTATTTTTCTCAGTTGCTTATGTCTCAAGTTCATGATTGCCTGTAGGTATATCAACAGAATTAAAAAAATCTTTCGATTTATAAAACAGCCGGGGTAGCCGAGTGGTTCAAGTAGTCGCCAATGATTTTTCTGAACTTAAGTACAGTGATTAGTCACACCACGAGCCTTATGGTGAAGGAGAACATCGAGAGGAAACCTGCATTTGTCTGAGAACAAGTTCAAAGGCATATGTGTAGTCGTGCTTAAGTAACGGCGTTGGAATCTTCAGATGGAGAGTAAAATTTTTGTGGAAGCAATTTTTTATGATCTCCCATTGGCAATTAGTAACCATGGAGTTTCTTGCCGGTTCTTCTCCATGGAAGCGACCAACCCGAACCGTGCTTCTTCTTTTTCGACGTTTTATAAGTGCCCATCTGGGCCTATGTGAAATAAAAAGATTTTGATTTTGATTTTGGTGGGGGGTCAGTCTTCTTTGCCAGGTCTTTCTCTTCGGTTCTTCAAGCGTGTATTTCATACCTTTAAAACACAAACGATATTTTTTATGCAGAAAAAAAAACTTCCTATAAAATCCAATGTACGCGGGTGAAGCAGCGGGGAATACCTAGTTTACAACATCAGTTTCATCTTATCTGCTATAAGGTTACCGCTGACTTTACAAAAGCAATAATACCTAAATGCAAATTGACTTAGCTTGCAGATACAATCTAAGCACGGCCGGAGAAAATTGCCAAATAAATAAAATACAAATGTTGAACATAATAAATGGCGTACAATCATAAAACGTTCGGACAATAATTAAATTATACATTCATGTTTGGAATATCCTTCACGTAAAAGCAGACGTCGATTTACGGTAACGGAAGTAATCTGAATACATTTGCTTGGTTGTTATGGACAATTTTAACCAGCAGCGTGCTTTAAATAGTACGGGGTTTGATTCCCACTCGAAGTAAATTTTATATACTAATTAAATAATAAATACCTTGGGACAATTCCACACAAATTGTCATAGTCCCAAATTAAGTAAAGCTTGTGTAACGGTCACTAGACAACGATATGTTTATTTATATACACGTAAATATATAGAACATCCAAGACTAAGCTACAAATACTCGTGTTCAACACATAAATATCTGCCCTCAGTGGGGATCGAACCCGCGAATCCAAGTTTCACAGTTAGGAGCTCTAACCACTAGATCAGACGGCCGTCAAAATAATGGGTGTAGGTAGCTGTAGTGGCCGATCACATAATACATATATTCGTGCTTGAGAAACGGTGATGGACTCGCCATCTGTAATTCGTATAAAAAATGGTTCATGGAAAAAAAATTTTAATGATAAATAAAAGAAAGTTAGATTACAAATTGCAATCTATATCTATACTAATATTATAAAGAGGAAAGATTTGTTCGTTTGTTTGTAATGAATAGGCTCCGAAACTACTGGACCGATTTCAAAAATTCTTTCACCTTTGGAAAGCTACATTATCCCCGAGTAACATAGGCTATATTAAATTGGACCCGATAGGTGGCGCTGCGATCGAGTTTCAAGTATTTTACCTTTTTACCCGGGCGAAGCTTTCTGTGTGTTTCTGTGTGTCTTAAGCTAGATTCGAGAATGGTTTAGATTTACAATTGGACCCAATAGGTGGCGCTGCGATCGTGTTACGGGCAATTTAACTTTTTCACCCGAGCGAAGCTGGGCGGGACAGCTAGTTGCTAATAAAAATATTGTATTTACTTAATTGTTGTTATATAATATATCGTCACGCCTTTCCATAAGTGAGTTCCAGTAAGTTGTTAGAGGTGTATAGTAATATATAGTACCCACACACCTAATTTCCGCCTGATATATATTAAAAGATGGTGGACAGAACCACCATATGGAAAGGACCTCAAGGAAAAAGAAAGAGAGGCAGACCCTCTACAAGATGGGAGGACGAATTAAAAAAAGCCGCTGGCCCAAAGTGGTGGCAAATAGCACAGGATAGAGAGAAGTGGACATCATTGGAGGAGGCCTTTACCCAACCTGGGGACCTTGCTAGCAAAGAAACAGTGTTATAATATAAATATATAGTATAGTAGTAAGAAGTAATGTAGCAGGATCAAATAAAAGGCTTTTTTATTTTTATTTAATTTAATTTATTTATTATATATTTTAGGTGCCAACCATCGATCACTAATAATAAACACATCGATGGTGCCAACGTGATAGATAGCGAGTCCATCGCCGTTACCTAAGCACGTCGTAATAAATACGCCTTTGAATTGCTTCTCAGACGAATGCAGGCTTCTTCTCGATGTTTTCCTTCACCGTAAAGCGTGATATGACTAATCACTGTACTTCAGTTCAGAAAAACTCATTGGCACAGTCGAGATTCGAACTTGCGATCTTCGTGTCGCAGGCAACCACACGGCCACCGCGGCTATTGTTGTTATAAGTTGGAGTAAGTGAGGAGTATCAGTATCATCATCATCATCATATCATCACGCCAAGACCCTAACGGGGTAGGCTGAGAGTATAGAGCGCCGGTTCTCTCTAGACTTACGTACCTCTTTCGCTTCGTCCGCATTCACCAGTTTCTTCATACATGCTCGTCGGTATCTAAATTTATAAATACCTACCTACAGAAAAAAATCGCATGCCATTCAATCACTATGTAAATTTGAACATCACATTATGGGACAGTGTTCTGGCGTATTAATTATATCATTTTAATAAACAAATAACCACGAATTGTGAACAAAACAATCTTAACCACCTCATTTTGTAATAAAAGTGTGTCAGGTAATGAAGTGCCGAATAGCGGTTCCTCTGGTGGGCGGGCTCTTAACAAATTATAATTACTATGATTTACTAACTGCATAAATAACACTTTACATTATTAAATATGAAGGCCGTATCTTATGCGTTCATTACTCTGTCGCTAAACATTGTAATTTATGATTCGAACTGTTCCACGGATGGGTGAGAGGGACGGAGGAGGATAACCTCTGGAACTTATCGGTATGTGCTTGATCAGCTTTAGTGTAGACGCGTGTTCGATTATTACAATCAGTGGTGGACTAACATCGATATACATCGATTACCAAAAACTTTGGATGTTTTGAGTTAGGGGAACTATATCAGCCATTTTTTTTGTCATAGCCGTAAACGGTATATTCAAATAGTTTCGAATTAGATAGCCCCCTTATTGATGAAAGCTATAGGCTTATGACGACCGTCTGGTCTAGTGGTTAGAGCTCCTGACTGCGAAACTTGAGGTCGCGGGTTCGAATCCCGCTGAGTATTTGTACCTCAGTCTTGGATGTCGTATATATTTATGTATATATCTATCTATATAAGTAAATACATATATCGTTGTCTAGTTACCATAACACACGCTTTGCTTACTTTGGGACTAGGTCCAATTTGTGTGCAATTTTCCCAGGTATTTTATTTATTTATTTTTAATAAGCCGTGGTGGCCGAGTGGTTGTATAGTCGCCAGAACACAAGGATTGCAAGTTCGAATGAGCCTTTCTGATCTTAAGTACAGTGATTAGCCAACCACTCGCTTTACGGTGAAGGAAAACATCGAGAGGAAACCTGCATACGTTTGTGAAGAAATTCAATGGCGTATATATTCGTATATATATATAGCCGTGGTGGCCGAGTGGTTCGAGCAGTTGCCTGCGACGCAAAGGTCGCAAGTTCAAATCCCGACTGTACCAATGAGTTTTTCTGAACTTAAGTACAGTGATTAGTACGGTCAAGGAAAAAATCGAGAGGAAACCTGCATACGTTTGTGAAGAAATTCAATGGCGTATATATTCGTGCTGAGTAAAGTGATGGACTCGCTATCAGACACGTTGGCATCTAAAATATATCTCTGGTGGAAAGTTGGGAACACACCTTCGGGAAACCTTGTGGAACAGCGGAACATATATTTTTTTAATATATATATATATATATCTTATAATATATATATATATATCTTCACGCCTTCCCACAAGGGTCCCCGAAGGGGTAGGCAGAGGTGTATAGGTAATACCCACACACCCACTTTCCGCCAGAGGTATATTAGGTGCCAACGTGACAGATGGCGAGTCCATCGCCGTTACTCAAGCACGACTATACATACGCCTTTGAATTTCTTCTCAGACGTATGCAGGTTTCCTCTCGATGTTTTCCTTCACCGTTCAGCTCGTGGTGTGACTAATCACTGTACTTAATTTCAGAAAAACTCATTGGTACAGTCGGGATTCGAACTTGCGACCTTTGCGTCGCAGACAACTGCTCGAACCACTCGGCCACCACGGCTCTATATATATTTTTATACATAGAGCCTCTATATATATTTTTTTGGAAATGATAAATCTTCTTCAATCTTAAAAGTTTAATTGTGAAGTATCGATATCGATAATACGTCGCCGCTACGACATTGAGGAGTGCGAAAAAGTACACAAATCACACATCTCGCTCACAAACTTTTATTACTTTTTAAGAATCTTTGCCTGATCCTTTTTCTCCTTTTCCCGCCGTTAATACCTTTTAGGTTATGGTATGTAATAACTTGTTAAAGGTTTGAAAACAATATTCAGCAACTACAAATCGTTTTTTAATATAAGTAATTAAGGCAAATTAGATTTCTGACAATGACAGCTGGGGTCTGACATTTTAAAATTTATTGCCATCTCCAGACCGCGAAATGAGCGGATTGATTTATTTTCTAGTTGCTAAATTGATAAAATGGTCGCGCCATTTACGTTTCATATAATTTATATTCATGATTCATATTATTACTTGGTAAATAAATTCTAAACTTAAGAGGACGATATAAATAAACTTGTAGCTAATTTAACTTGTTATTTTGCACTTTGGGATAAAAAATGCAATTTTAAGTTTAGTGCAATATTGTAAACTTAATTTCAAATATCTGATGAATTGCCAAGTAATGGTTAAGTGGCGCTTTGATTGGCACTTTAACTGGCTAATTTTACCGAATTTATGACTATTGCAATCATAACTCAAGAATATATACTTGGACTTCTAGGAATCTGTCTCTTTCGCGAATCTTAATTCATGATCGCGTATTCTCCTAGTCCTAGTGTAAAACTCGGCTTTGACATAAATACATTAAATTTATTTTAGAAAAACTCTGCAAATGTCCCATTAAATCACATAAATGACGTATATAACGGAGAGAGTAAAGCGCTTGCGTGGAACTACAGACCTCTTTCTCTTCATCCACATTCCGTCTTCTGTCTCACATTCTCGCAGGTTTTGAGTACTCTTGATGTTTCCATTTTTAGTAAGGCGTCTTCTAGTCTTTCGCTTCATCAACATATACCAGTCTCTTCATTGGTCCCTTCATACATGCTCGCCGATACCGAGTAATCTTTAACAATCTCTTTTTTTAGTGTTCCGTCGATTTGATCTAGGTAGCAGATGTCATGTTGATTTATGTCTCAAAGTCTTCAGTGTTTCCACAATTTGTTGTTGTTAATCTCCTCCTGTTCGGTAAGCGACAAATGTTTCCGTGACGTATCCAAACAAGAAGAAGGATATACCGCCGAGGCGGGAAGGCGGAAAACTAGTTTGCATTTTCAATTTTAAGGCGATTTAAGTTTTAAGTTCACTTCAAGTTGTTAAAGATTTCATTCCAAACGGATTTATCGCTTGAACGTTTTCACGAGCGCTTCCTTTTCTTAAGGAGTCCTAAATAGACATTACTTGGTTTAAAAATATGATTAGGAAAAATATCTAGATTCAAAATCGTTCATACGATTAGCACACAAACTAAGTATACAAGTGGTAATGGCTTGTGGATGCTCGAAACAACAAGAGTACAAACTCGCGACAATGCTCTTTACATCTATGAAGGTGAGTTATCAGTAAGTACCTTAAGCTGCGAATTTATTAGCCGCCCCTCGTACATATCATCAAGCAGAGTTCCTCACGTGGTAGGCAGAGAGAGTCGAGCACCAGTTCTCCACACTGTATTCATGGTCGGTTCACTAGCTTGCATGTGAGGCGTGTGCGTGGATGAACCGATTGGGTACCTTCCTATACCTGCCCAAAATTTTAGTTATTATTATACTAACATAGAAATAACTTCAATTCCCCAACACTCAATCAATTAATCAAAGACGCGAAGTCTGAATTTCTTTATTTTCATAAAGAAAATGTATTTATTTATATAGGGAAAACCTACAACGTGCGTTCATTTCACATGTTCCTAGACAATTTATTGTTATACACAATAATTTCAGTATGTATAACAAAATATTTGTTTATTCATTATTAGAATCATACCCTAATGTGTTGTAAAAATCTGATTGCATTCTTTTAGTGTCTGCATTTTTTTCAAGACGTAATTAAATATATTATAGCTCTAACATACAGTATCGGGTCTTGTACCCGTTGTCCGGGGTGTTGGGAATGCGCCCGGTGCCAATTAGGCCCGGAACGAATGTGGGACCGGTCGAACGAGAGTCGACGTTTTACGTATCTGCGTGGCCCATCGGTGGCGTTATAAGTACACTTATTAGGGTTATATGACATGCAAATTTACATGTTTTAATTTATTTAAAAAAGGACACGGTAAAAGAGATATTGAGGCTGTCAAGAAAGGTGTGAACAGATTCTTGCAAGGTTGGCAACGTGTTACCTTAGGTGCAAGCTTTTATAGGCGTTGGTAACCGTTTAGAATCAGACGAATAACATGCAGTTTGCTGCTTGAGTTATATAAAAAAAATAAGCTGTCACTGCATGACAGCAATAATAAGTGTTCCGTAAAAGAAAAAGTCGAGTCCGGAGCAGATATCTATATCTTCATCCACGTTCATCAGACTCTTCATACAAATTACTTAATCAAAACGTATTACGAAAATATATGTAATAGTTATGTAGCACTAGCTATGATTTCTTTACTTTCATCAACCCACGTCATTTTGACAGCTGTCAGGCTAAAGTTGACATTTGGTGGTAATTAATTTATTTGAACACCCAACGGCCCGAGCTTTGTTTCATTTGTCCAATTCAGGACTTAATTTCGTATAGATAAGATTCAATTTGGGATAGACTGTACAATCATTTACATTTGCAAATCTGTGTCATACTGTGGAAATCGTCTTGAATGAACAATCAACAACGGACCGATGTTAACTTTCTATTTCATTTGTCTAACAATTTTTAATACAAACATACGTTTGCCGGTTTAATGTACCAACAAGTACAATTAAACCTTATTTGAACGTCTTAGAGCACATATTCATAGCGAAGTAGGAATGATCTACAAAAAAAAAATAACATGACATTAAGCACCCTCCTGTCAAAATTGTTACAACTCACAACGTTCTGTTTTTGACAAGTGTCGTTATGTAACGGTGGTTTATTTAAAAAGGTATTGTCCTCATCTTTAATTATAACTCTTTTGTTTAGTGAAGTGATGTTACAAAATTTGGGCATAAAGAAAGAAAAGAACTAGATATGGAAATAGAATGTGCCAAAAGCAAAAAGAAGCGGAGGACCTAGCCAAGCACCTAGATCAAACTTACGGTACGTTCATACCCAAATATATCTGTTAACCTTCGGTCCTCAAAGATACTTGTGAGCTTGATTTTATACCCTCACGCCTTCCCACAAAGGTCTAGGTAGCCTAGTTTTATGCCCATTTTGTTTCTGTGTTCTATTAATCGTTCTTATAAGAGTATAGCACAGAGGTGCTCAAACATATGCAACTTTTCGACCCTTTTTATAGATAACTTAAATTGGCAACTCATATGCCAGTAGTAATTTGAAACAAAACTAAAATTTAAAAACAAATTAAGACGTAAGTAACTAGTTATATTGAAGTTTATTTGTTAATTAAAAAAAATATTCGAATCCGATTTAAATATCGAATTCGCCGAACGCCGAAATGAATGACCGAGATGACAGCTAATAAAATGTTGCACACGACACTTAAATGTTTGTTTAGTATTTGCATGTTGGCACCACACTTACTCGTATTCCACATTCAAATTCATTCGAATCAATTTCAAACTTTATACGAAAGTTATAGAATATAAATTGAAATGTGTAAAATGTACACCATAACTTACGTGGCCGAACCAAAGAGTCGTAACATGATATTTAAAATATTTTTGCGTGGGTGATTACGATTTTTGTGTGTTTATTGTTTATCGATGTAAATAATTATGTTTCGGTCGTGAAAGTGAATGTATCGATTTGTTCTGTTGAATTACAACGACACGCATTCCTCTAATTGTTCGACGCCCCGCGGTGACGTAATTATAAGTTTAGGATTTAAAAGTTACAAGGAGAAAGAGATGTAGTTACGATCACTATTTGCTACATATTTTAATGGATTTGAACTGTTCGGGAGAGTTCATAAATAGTTAATAGTATATTATAAATGGTTTTGGCATTGGCTCTTATAAGGATAGGTTAGATCTTAGCTAATGGTCAATGTTAAGATTGGGTAACTATATTCCATTCCACGTTAGCCCTTCCGAGTCGCCAATGAAACTCATGTTTATTATATATATACATATTATATAGCCGTCGTGGCCGAGTGGTTCGAGTCGTTGCCTGCGACACAAAGATCGCAAGTTCGAATCCCGTCTGTACCAATGAGTTTTCCCAACTTAAGTACTGTGATTAGTCACACCACGAGCTTTACGGTGAACCTGACTACGTCAGAGAAGCAATTCAAATGCGTATGTATGTGTTTGTGCTTGGGTAACGGCGATGGACTCGCCATCTGTCACGTTGGCACCTAAAATATATCTCTGGCGGAAATATATCTTTGTACAACTTACAAGGAGGCTCTTGGGATTCGAATCTTTGCTAGTGGCTACTCAAATCACTCAGCCCTCCACCTCCCTCCACCACCTCTTTTTATTTCTCTCCTAACAGAAAGTGACAGTATGTACTATACTCGAGCTCGTTGAAACATGAAAATATCAATTACATCTGAATGTATTATTCCGTTCATTGCGATAGTGTAAATCAATTATAAATCGTTCTTGAATGCAAACGACCGAATGAACGACTCGCCTTATCTCGAGACACGTTCGGAAATCTTTATTTTATTCTGTCTGGACTAGTGTATCCACGAATTAATATTTTTTTGAGATTTTACGTTACTGTTGTGGTAATTATACTAATGAGGTATGCTATTCTTAAACCATTGAATAAACTAAATATTTATTTAATATTAATAGTGCCCAAATATTATATATTTTTACTGGCTACTCTAAAAAAACATTAAGTAATAATTAAATATAATTTCGCTATGCCTTGCCGGGAACGGACAAATATTTTTTAAATTAATACTGTTTTAGTGCCCTAGATTTCGGTTCGCTTCGAGGTAACCCTAGCCCGCTCTAAGTAGCTTTCAATACGAAGCCGGCAATGTTTCGTTGGACTTAAATTTGATGTTTTACAAAAGTCGATAAGAGGAACTTGTAGGTAGCTGGAGTTTCACCTTGAATGTGTGATAATTTAGATATTTTATTGTCTGGTTTAGGTTTAGAGGTCACTAACCCTTTCAGAGACTAAACTACGATTTGATTTTAAGGTTAATTAACATAAAATACGTCTTTTCAATTAAGGGATCTCGTATCAACGGCTCGAAAAAGCCGTGGTGACCGAGTTGTTCGTGTAGTTGACTGCAAGTTCGAATCCGACTGTACCAATGAGTGTTTTTAACTTGTACTTAAGTTAAAAACACTAATTGATTAGTCACACCATGAGCTTTACGGTGAAGGAAAAGCACGACCATAGGAGTAGATTGACGCAGGTTTCCTCAAGATGTTTTCTTACACCGTGAAGCTCGTAGTGTGATCAATAACTGTAGTTAAGTTCAGAAGAGACTGTTTGTTCAGACGGGGTTCGATCCGGCAATATTGATTTCGCAGTCAAGCCACTCGGCCATCACGGCTTTATGCTACGTGGTTCCTATATAACAAATAGTCGTTACCTCGCATGAAAAAGTACTATTAAGCTAGTAGGTATCACACTGGCAATTTTATTTCCCTGGCGGACAAATTTAATGCCGCCTGTGGCTAATTTAATGGCCGACTAATGGCGCGACGGGCTGCGCGACGAATTGCCGCACCGGTCTTGTATGCGGGACGATTTTGAAATGCCAATTAATTTTACACGCACTGTATACCTATGTGAAATGCAGACGTGGCTAAGACGCATCCCACAACTCATCCTAATATAAATGCTTCTAATATTTATATTCATATTTATTGCATTGTCAGACTTTACAAATTATACAGAAGGTACACACATACACACAGTTACACTATAACTTTATAATATCTAACACCCTGTAAGGGCGTACTATATATTACAAGTACATTGGATTATATTACATACATACACACATATAATCACGCCTCTTTCCCGTAGGGATAGGCAGAGACCACTACTTCTTTCCACTTGCTACGATCCTTACATTCTTGCTTTGCCTCATCCACTTTCATTATTCCCTTCATACATATTAAGCTCATATATAGGTTATATAGCTCACGCCTTCCCACAAGGGTCCCCGAAGGGTAGGCAGATATGTATAGTTAATACCCACACACCTAATTTCCGTCAGAGATATATTTTAGGTGCCAACGTGCAGATGGCGAATCCATCGGAGTTACTCAACCACGCCTTTGAATTTCTTCAGGTGCAGGTTTCCTCTCGATGTTTTCCTCACCATTAAGCTCGTGGTGTGACTAATCACTGTACTTAAGTTCAAAAACTCATTGGTGCAGTCGGGATTCGAGCTTGCGGTTTTTGTGTTGCAGGCAACTACTCGAACCTCTCGGCCACCACGACATGTTCATAAGCTGATATAATGATATTATAACTGTAATTACAATGTGGTTTTAATGCGTGCTTCATGGGGAGTGGTCAGAGATGTAGGAGATACAAGATGAGCATCTGAAAATTATGTATATCTTCCACATAAATAATAACCACAAAGGTCCCCGGGGTAGGCAAAGGTGTAGCAACTCCCCTTTTCCATGGCAAAGGGACAGAGTGAGGAACGGCAATGAACACACCATTGCCGTTTCTCAAACCTGGAACGGTTTCTTCGCGACGTTTTCCTTTACCGTCCTTCCTCCATGGTGGTCCTTCGAGGTCTTTCGGGTCCCCGAATGGGTAGGCAGGGGTGTATAGGTAATACCCATACACCCACTATAATATTAGTAGGGTTATAAATAATAAATACCTGGGACAATTCCACACAAATTGACCCAGTCCCCAGTTAAGCAAAGCTTGTGTTATGGTAACTAGACAACGATATATTTACTTATATAGATAGATATATATACATAAACACATTGGACATCCAAGACTAAGGTACAGATACTCGTGTTCATCACACAAATATCTGCCCTCAGCTGGATTCGAACCCGCGACCTGAAGTGTCGCAGTCAGGAGCTCTAACCACTAGACCAGGCAGTCGTCTAACCAGACGGTTAGAACAAGTTGCAATCTTTCATTACCACTTCTAGGTGATAAATATTCGTGTATGTGAATTCTTTTAATGCCATGCCCGACTCTTCAGGGGTACCCCATAATTGGTTAAGGCACTCGAACTCCAACTGGTTCGCTATTGCTAAAACACTCAAGTTTAACTATTCACTCACTCGTATCGTCTTTCGCTATAATGGCTGTCGTTATCCAGGTAATGTAAACACAACACAACACACAAATTGAACTTGCCCCGTACTAAGCAAAGCTTGTACTATGCCAACAAGACAACAATTTACATAAATGTCATAATCTTAAATCTAACGAGAAGAAAATTCTATATCTAACTTCATGATAGCCAAATCTGGAAAATTAAAAAATCTGACTGGCGGGGTGCCATGCCAGAGATAAGAGTAGGTGTATTGTTATTTCATAATCATAATTATCAAGTCTGAAAGGACACTATTTAATTTTTAATAAGGAATTTAATATTTAAGGACCTCCTCAACCTCGATATATTTTTGTTTATGTAATATCCTTTGATAGGAATAAAAATAAAAATAAATAAATATCCTCACGCCTTCCCACAAGGGTCCCCGAAGGGGTAGGCAGAGGTGTATGGGTAATACCCACACACCCACTTTCCGCCAGAGGTATATTAGGTGCCAACGTGACAGATGGCGAGTCCATCGCCGTTACTCAAGCACGACTATACATACGCCTTTGAATTTCTTCTCAGACGTATGCAGGTTTCCTCACGATGTTTTCCTTCACCGTAAAGCTCGTGGTGTGACTAATCACTGTACTTAAGTTCAGGAAAACTCATTGGTACAGTCGGGATTCGAACTTGCGACCTTTGCGTCGCAGGCAACTGCTCGAACCACTCGGCCACCACGGCCTTTGATAGGAGATGTTTCATATTTATAATTAAAATATATCCAGCGGATTTGAATATCACTGAACCTATGTACACTCTCAACATGTCTGGCTAATAATTTCACTACGTATAACATACAAAGTTGCCCGACGTGTCTGTTTGTTCGCGATAAACTACTGAGCGGGTTTTCATGCGATTTTCACCTATAGATAGAATGAATCACGAGGAAGAGGTAAGTGTATGATTTATTAAGGTTTTGTTTAAATTAGTTGCAATATCACCAATTTTATAAATACGAAATTTTTGTTCCTCTCACAAAAAACTACTAACAGAATTGGATGAAATTTAGCACAGTGATAGATTGGATTAGATGGATTACTCCTAGGATAGGATATATGCTTTATCCATAAAAAAAATGTAACGCTAGCTGTCTATATATGTCAGCTAGCACGCTATATTCCTATCAACAATAAGATGGTGTGTAGGTCTACCTTTATACCTCTGCCTACCCCTCTGGGGACCCTTATGTTGAAGGCGTGAGGATATATTATATATTATTATTCTTTATTTCAAATAAATCTTATAAATTACATTTTTATATATGTATATAAAAACATATTTAAAAATATAAAATATAGGGCCCACCGGTATCGGGATCAGGGTCCAAGTTACCAGTGGTTAGAGTCCCAGAGAAAGAAATCTCCTCACAATACGTGCCGTTTCGAGCAGTACCGCTTTCTGCATCAGGCACTTGATCCAACGAAAGCCTCTTGAGGTCTTGGTCGAGGTGCTTTGCCATTAGGCCATTGGCAGTTATTACTATCGGCACAATGGCAATGAGTCCACATCCCACATGCGGACAATCTCGGGAGCCAAGTCCAAATATTTTATTTGTTTATTATTATTACCAACTGTCAGATATTGAATGGAACTACTGCGACAGAAAAGTCCGACTAGTTCCATCAATAGAACTGATAATAGAACTAGTCGCAATATAATCCGTCTCTTTTGAATCATAGCAAGTGCTACACACTAAGTCTAGGGCAAATATCCAAGATTCCACAATCCCCAAATCCCGATCGAGTTACAATCTCGAATCGGATCGCTAACCATCAATACGCAGTCATCGAGATCATTCGCCCGGCATCGCCACTCGCCGGCTTGCGCCATTCCGCCATTTATCGCCATTCCGTCGCCATTTCTCGCCGTAATGGCGCTTAATGAGTGTTTAAGGCGCTCTTTTGGCCGTGGTTGTTTTATAGATGCAATTAAACCCCCTGATCTATAGAACGCGTATATTGCTGTGTTAACGCTGGAGAAAATTGATTTTTCTTCTGTCTTCATACAATTGTTTGTGATATTGTCTAGTGTATGTTTTCAATAAGCATGTAATCACTATTTCCTTTATAACTTGACAATAAACAAGCAGTCCTAATAAGCAAGAGTCCTAAAGTTGAGTTGAGTTTTAAATGCATTCAACTTAATTTCATTGGTTTTTTTTACTTGTAGATCTCCGTGCAAAATTTCATCCAATTCTGTTTAGGCACAGTGTGACAAACAACCTGACGAACACATTTATACATACTTACATAGTTGCGATTTGACCCTTGCAAGTGGCCCGATCAACAGTGCCATTAAACCCATATTTTCGTATACATTTCTGTAACACTGATTTTGTAGCCTCCAGTAAACAAGAGATCCCCAGAAAGCTCACTTAATCCTGAACTTATAAATCTGTCGGATGACTATCTGAACATTCGTTTAAAAAAGTCTTTATTTTACGCATTTTAATTAATTTAATTGCATGCTTGGTGAACGTTAATGTTGCCGGTTTGTTTCTATATGTATATAATTCTTCTGTATATCTGTATGTAACTGAACTGTACCTTGGACCCGATAGGTGGCGTTGCGATCAGAAACTTTTATTTTTTCATGCAAAAGCAGCTGATTGGTTCGGCTAGTACCTTATATATTTGGGACACTGATAAATGTGTATGACGCGAAAGAGATCTGTAAGTCTAGAGAGAGCTGGCTCTCTACTCTCTCTACCGTGAGAGGGACTGGGCGTAATGACGTACATATCTAAATAGAACTTATATACAGCGGCTTGTATCTTGCCCATTTCGCGTAAGCATCACCTACTACTGGGATATTATTTGTGTCAGGCACGTCAGAGTGACGTGCCTGTCAACATGACGTATGTACGTCAATATGTATTTGTTCAGGGCAGCACCTGACTCCTTTGACAACGTTTGCAGATTGGAAACAAATATTTTCATTGTTACAGAATTATCCACGCTATTCATATTTTCTTATTAATAATAAATACTAAGGTTGTTGTAGTTCTTGAGGTGAACAAGCAGATGGCAACGAAAAAATCTTAGATGATTGCGATTCTTACTGGCGAACATGTATGAAGACTGATGAATGTGGACGAAGCGAAAGAGGCCTGAAAGCTTAGAGGACTGGCGCTCTACCTGCCGTGATGGCGTGATGATATGTAGGTACATATGAGTATGTATATTTTAAAATTATCTCAGGGTAGACCATTAATACCCATGGTCGTGCCGATGGCAGGAAAGCAATGGTTGTGATTGGCTCCGGAAACAATAAGGTGTTGGATATGAGGCCTATGCCCAGCAGTTGGATAGCAAGGCATGATTTGTAGGTTGATTTATATTATATTATGAAAACTGTGGGATTAAGAGTGTTGGGATTGAGCGTGATATTATGTATATATTTGATCACTTTTACTTTACCTACAGTAAAAACTGTGATCCCATAGGATCAGTGGTAAATTCACGATTAAATGTAGCCTAAGATAGCTAGGTAAGCTACCCCTTTCTAAACCCTTATGGTAGGGGGTGACGATGCATAATAGCTCTTGTTTTAATCCGGGTTATACGCTATCAGCGAATAACCCTGTGTTAATTCAGCTAATAATCTATCACTGTGCCAAATTTCATCCAATTCTGTTCAGCCTTTCGGGCGTGATTGAGACAACAAACATCCATACAAACTTATAGATACGTAGATATATAATACTAGGTGTACCGCCCAGCTTCGCCCGGGGAAAAAAGTTAAACTTCCTGAAACACGATCGCAGCGCCACCTATCGGGTCCAATTGTGATATAAGCTATCCTATCTTTCAAGTTGGATCAAACTGCACACGGTGTGCAAATTTGATCTAAATCGGTTAAGTAGTTTAGGAGCCCTTCGCGGACAAACAACGTGACACGTAATTTATATATATTAATATTAGCAGGATTAGCCAATTGCATGCAGCATATAACTGTGCATGCACAAAACACGGCCCCAATAAATTCGCTCCGTACTAATTTGTATGCACAAAAGTGTATGGTGAAAATTAATCCCGGGTACAGTCGGGTACATACTTCGCAGGCGCCTGGTATGAACAGTAGTAGCCCGTACAAAATATCAATTGGGCCGGTGTTTTTATAGCAAGCGCTGTAAAACATTGGTCTCGCGTGTGACTCCCTTATGTGAGGTTGGCACGCGACGGTACGCTCGTGGACAAAAGTGATGTGTCAAAATAAACAAAAAGGTAGCGTATTGGATAAAGTACAGGTGTGACGTCTACAAGCTCTAACTTAGGCTATTTTGTATGGGTTCTCTGCAAGTGTGTTATAGGTGACTTGGTGTCGCGAGAGTTTTCATGGTGTTTCAGTGGCAAGTCTAAATCTACTGATTAGCTAATTTTAGTTAACTTTTATTAAAATTAATTTGTACAGATTTTTATAATAATGGTGTAAAATCAATATAACAAGCTACTCCAGAAAACTATATAACTTGAATAAGAACTCTTGTTCTTATTCTTTAACGTTTATACACCCACGTAGTCGCACTTGAGAAACGGCGAACTTGCGAAGACAGAATTTGTAGCAACTCTGCCTACCCCTTCGAGAGCTTTTGTGGGAAGACGTGATTATAAAGATTTTATTTCAATACATCTATTATTGCCTTTTTACTTAAAAAGAAAGTAAATGCATCTATGCATATAAGGTAACCCCAATGTTTGCTCGTATCAGAAAACAGTTAGATCAGATTGTGATGAAACTGTTGGTAGGGTGTTCTGGGGACCCGCGAGGGTACGCGAGGGTCGCAAGGGTACCTGGTACGAAGGAACATTTAAATAAGTAACGCATAGGTACAGAGGTAGACGCTAGCTTTTATTTTTAATTTTAATTTAAGAGAGGTAGGGCATAACGGATTCTCCGTTCGAATTTGGAGCTGCCCGACTGGGGCAGGACCTCCACCTTATAGAAGTCCGTAGCCAAATAACAAATTTTTTTTGGGTTGTGTTCCTACGTGGCGAATAAGGTTTCCAGTAATGAGCTCCTTGGGGAGGGGGGAGGATTGTTATATTGTGTTGGCAACCGAGGGATTAGACCTATTATGTTGCCAACACAGTATAACTCTCTGAACACAGAGTGGCAACGCGCAGGTGATACTTAGGTATCGTGAGCGTAATTAGGGTACGGTAACCGTTTCCCATCAGGTGGGCCGTATGCTTGTTTGCCACTCTTATTGTATAAAAAAAAAAGAATAACCGGCTAACACTTCTGTACTCAACGTTACCTAAACCCTTTTGTGTTATTTTTAAAGGCATCGCGAATGATCGAATGCTTCCAATCTATGTTAGGTATGTTATATCGTACCAGGCTATCGGATTTTGTTGTATGCGTACGTCACTTGGCTTTGCTGCATTTTATATCAATAAAAACACGACATTAGAGAATAATAATAATAAGTTTGTTTGAAAGAAGATTGAACAATCAAACTCAAAAGTCTAGAAGTTTTGAGTACTCGAAATCGAATAGCCTGGAGTTCTTCAAGAAGGGTTTGAAAAGGTTCCCGCAGTGTCGGCAGCGCGCGAGCTATACCCCTGGTGTTGCAAGCGTCCATGGGCGGCGGTAACCGCTTACCATCAGGCGGACCACATGCTTGCTTGCCACCCGTGTGGTTTAAAAATAGACGAGCATGTATGAAGAGACTGATGAATGTGGGTTAAGCGAAGATCTGTAAGCCTAGGAAGACGGCTGCCCTACTCCTGCTGCCTACCCCTAAGGGGCTCGTCGTGGTGATATGTACGTCATTTTCTAAACTTAAGTAATATTATTAACCACACCACGAGCTTTACGATCATCGGAAACGTAAATAGGAAACCATACGTCTAAGACGCATTTGAAGCTATTTACCACGTAACTCCAGCGTAATGTGAGTGATATTGTACCTCTGCCCAGGGAATATTATTATGTACTCTAATACATCACGTGTTAATGGTGTATTAAAGAGAATCGTGCAATTCGACACCACAGCAGAATGCCGTGTTGTGCCAACATAACGCCCCGTGAGGGTTTTAAAACTAATTATTTTTATTTAATTTTATTTATTGAGAGGTCCGGACACGCGAGATTCGAACCCGGTCTCACGGCGCGGGAGTCGCCAAACCAGTTACTAGAATTAAAGGCAGAATTTTTTTGGTTACATTGGTCACTGTTTCATACGAAAAAGAAAATAATAAAATATCTCATATAAAATTTTCATAAATATTTTATTTATGGAGAAACATTTTTAAAAAGGTAATTCTGTGAGCTACAAAAAGCTTTACTCACTCTGAGTAATATGATTTGCAGCATATGAAGTAAGCGGGGTAAATCCCATAGTCATTTGTTTAGTAACTATTTATCAGCCGATAATATCTAGATCACGTATTTATTACAATATTTTTTATGAAACAACACTCCATACATCCACTAATTCCGTAATTTGCACACAACAAAATGTAATCGGATCAGCTTTGAACGAACTTTCCAATTGTAAACTTAATTGCCATTGACTTAAAGTTCAAAGTCCTAACGACTTTAAAGTAAGTAATTAGTATGCTGCGTGTGAGTATACATTTAATTTATGAATAAAATAAATAAATTAATGGAGACGTAATATTGTTTTAAAGTTAACATAAAATAGGATTTTTATGAATATTTGCTTTTTATTAACAACGCTTCTGTGAATTATTAAAACAAAGTCATTAATCACTATAATTAATTAGAGAATTTAAATGTCTGTAATTAATTCCAAGTGCCTAATATTAGTTTACGCAGGCATTTTTTAATTTAATTAGTAGGTTTATTGGCTCTAACGGAATCTTTAAATAATCCAATATTTGTTTATTGTCCGTCTGTCTGACTATTGAACACTGTAGGCGTGAATATAAGGTTTTTATTTTAGGGTATGCAACATTATGTCTATACTAATATTATAAAGAGGAACGATTTATTTGTATGTACGTATGTGTGTAACGAATTGGTTCAAAAACTACTGGACCGATTTGAAAAAATCTTTCACCATTGAAAGGTACATTCACCCTGAGGGACATAGGCTATATTTTCTTTTATAAAAAAAAACTATGTCCACCCGTGCGAAGCCTCTTTGTCCAGGGTCGGTTTCAGAGTACTCGCATATAATGGAAGCAATTTCTAGTTTCAGGTGTGCCTTAAGCTTGTAGCCACTTTTGTTGAATAAATAAAAAAAATGCACCTGGTGTAATTGAAGGGATAGACGTGACTCAACACCCGCTTTTCGTCGCATATATATTTAGGCGCCAACGTGACAGATGAAGTCACCCTTCCTGTCGTTGATATCCTACACCGTGAAGCTCATGGTGTGACAAATCAGTGTATAATGTTCAGGAAATACTCATTGGTACAGTCGGGATTCGAACTTGCAATCTTTGCCGACAACTGTTACCACTCGCCTACCACGTCTTGCAATATTGATATGATTTCGAAAGAGCGATTTCGTTCCTTCCTACCTTGTCACCCAATGTTTTATCTCCCTCGCACACATGCCTTATTAATGGATCACATAAACAATGGGTTGAAAGAAAAGATCGCGAGACATCTACACAAAATGGGCATTCTAACGAAATGAAATGGTCATTTATAAGATGCTAATAGCAAACATTCCTGTCCATTAGCTTGGATTTTTGAGGTCTCGACAATTTCTGATCCTCGTTGAATATGGATAGAGGAACTGAATTAAGACATAGTTATTTGGAACGATTGAATAAAGAAGATAATTGTGTCTACATTTTTCAAATTCAGTAGAATATTTATTTTATGAGGTGGGTTTTTATCGTATTATATATTTTAAGTATCTGAGCAATATTCCTACATCGCTTTATTTACCCCCCGTCCCTTACAAGCGCCGCGCCAATAGCATACATAAATAATAATAATAATAATAGTTTTATCTACACTTAAAATAGATCTCTAAAATAGACAGGTCCTACCTAATACAGGACCCAAACTCTCACAGAGGTATGACAGGGTAACTCACTGTATGCTCCGTTTATTTTGTACGCCTTTGTAACGTTAAGTAATAAATATATTATTATTATTATACTTCATAAGCCGTGGTGACCGAGTGGTTTGAGCAGTTGCCTGCGACGCAAAGGTCGCAAGTTCGAATCCCGACTGTACCAATGAGTTTTTTCTGAACTTAAGTACAGTGATTAGTCACACCACGAGCTTTACGGTGAAGGAAAACATCGTGAGGAAACCTGCATACGTCTGAGAAGTAATTCAAAGGCTTATGTATAGTCGTGCTGGAGTAACGGCGATGGACTCGCCATCTATCACGTTGGCACCTAATATACCTCTGGCGGAAAGTGGGTGTGTGGGTTTTACCTATACACCTCTGCCTACCCCTTCGGGGACCCTTGTGGGAAGGCGTGAGGATATTATATTAAATTATTATTATATACTCCATATACAGACATTCAAATTCATAATATAATCATAAATCAAGGACAACTTGTTGCTCCCAATATTCCCAATAATAGGGCGTTAATACACTGCCGCGGATTGACAAGACAAGGGATTGATTGATCAACCCGGCGCCATGATTGATCGGTGTGCACTAGGGCTTAGAAAGTACTAGATGAGTCTAGCTAGGAGTTTTACTCGTAACGAACGATCGGCAAAAAGATTACGGGTATATAAGTAATAGGGCGCTAAGGATCTGTGACTCTAGAGAGAACTCTTTCTCTATTCTCTGTGTCCCTTCGGCATGATGACATATTTGGAAGATATTTAACATTCTGACGAAGAGAATGTATACGTATGTATGTATATATGTATGCACTTTACAATGAAATGAAATAATTTATTCGCCAGAGCACGGTTTGTTGACATATTGTGATGTTTAAGTTGTACATATTGATTGTATCGCGCACTTGGCCACATAATATTGGCATACGAAGTTTCTGTAGGTTTCTTTTATTTATATTTTTTTTCTTTATTTATTATCATTAAAATAGTCGTTTATAGAATAGTAGTTCTTTTCGCTGAGTCATTTTTTTAAGATCTTTTTAAAAAATCTATGTTTGCTTTCTGATTTTTATAGGGATTTTATTGTTTTTTTTTATTTATCATACTAATAAACTATATTGTAATTTAACAGCTTAGGTAAACCTTCCTAAAGTCTTTCATCACAGCTGCTCGGGTCAACAACCTCTGTTAAGAGGTCAGTAACCTTGTGTTGTTCAGGCTACTGTAAATAATATCACATTTACAGAATGTATAATGATTAATAAGTCTTGTCTCAGAGGACCGTCGTCCAGATCAGTTCATAAGCAATGATTGACGTAATCTGGGGATAAGTATTTCCAGGCAATATTAGGCCGTGGTGACTGTGTGGTATATGCAGTTGCCTTCTAAATCAAGAATTCAGGTTCAACCCCTGATGGTAGACATCTTTTTTCTTGATTATTTAGGTAGGTGTCGCGTCAGCGTACTTAGCTGCCCGATACACAGATTCCTTCCATACATATGTTCTTATCATCACGTCGAGTCTCTCATAGGGCAGTCAAAAAGAAGTGTGCCAGTTCGACTTGCAGATCTCTTTCGCTCGCCACTCTTCATGCATGCTCCATGGTCTCGGACACTCCTTTCATTCAAGGTTGGAATCTTATAAAAATACTAGCGGTCCGTCCCGGCTTCGCATGGGTCGCATAGGTGATAGAATTTTTCAAATCGGTCCAGTACTTTTTGAGCCAATTCGTTACAAACATACTTGCATACAAATCTTTCCTCGTTATAATACATATTAGTATAGATTACCCCAGTTAATATGAAACTGCTTATGCAATGTGGAAAATAAAATCTAAATATATTTCTTTGGAGATTAAGTGTTATTTATATATAATAATAATAATATAATATATCCTCACGCCTTCCCACAAGGGTCCCTGAAGGGGTAGGCAGAGGTGTATAGGTAATAAATACCCACACACCCACTTTCCGCCAGAGGTATATTTGGTGCCAACGTGACAGATGGCGAGTCCATCGCCGTTACTCAAGCACGACTATACATACGCCTTTGAATTTCTTCTCAAACGTATGCAGGTTTCCTCTCGATGTTTTCCTTCACCGTAAAGCTCGTGGTGTGACTAATCACTGTACTTAAGTTCAGAAAAAGTCATTGGTACAGTCGGGATTCGAACTTGCGATCTTTGTGTCGCAGGCAACTGCTCGAACCACTCGGCCACCACGGCTTTTTATTGTTATTTATACAAGAAAATAAATATAATTAAATGTAAATTCGTAATGTACACAGTATTAATATAATCTACGTAATTGAATGTTGGGTCTGTTTTCGCGAGTTAGCACGGTATGCGGGTCTGGCTAGATTGATTAACTTGGTCGTGTGCCAACTAGAAAAACGGGTCGGCGGTGTTTAGCTGAGCGCTGGGAATCGAATTTGGACCCTTACGGAGCAATATGGTTTGGGAGAAAATTAATTGTTGTAGAAATGAAAATGTTTAAGCTTAATATGTTTCGTTTAACCCTGGCCGTTTGCAATGCTTTTTATACATCATATTTGTTTGTTATCAAGGATGAGGACGTATGATGTGGATGAAGGGCTTTCCCTTCATCCACATGTCGGTAAGTCTAAAAGGAAGTGGCGCTAAAGGAACCTATCTCACGAGGGATTGGCCGTGATGATGTATATATGTGATAATACACAGTACACATGTTTGTATGGACCCAATAATACAATATTTTTTTAAGTAACTTTCTTGTAAAGCGAACGTGTTTCTTTTAGCGGTCAGCTGGTATGAAGTCTTATGTCTACCCGGAAGTGACCCAAATGTATAGGCAAAGGTTTAATATCTCCCTCTTTTCCTGGAGGGGTAGGGCAAAGATGATTAGACGTTCTCAGACAGATCACACAAGAGGAGAGAAACCAGAGCGCTTAATCCGTATTCACGAGTCTCCAAAATAGATATCAACTAGCATAGGGACATGCAACAAGAAGGTTTCTAAAGTCTTCAAATAAGATGGCTCCAGGATAAAATATCTGTGGCTGTGTGTGTGGCTGTTCTTGCTGTGAGGAGATCATTGACATACCTCCCAATTAGATGCTGCCTCCGGTTGACATTATGTGGGTATATATATGTATATCTATATAGATACTTTCATATCAGAAAAATAATATAGATTTTTTTTTTTTACACAAGAATACATTTTTTTTAAACAAACTGTGTACTGTGTTGGGAGCATAATGGGACTAATACCTCTGCTGCCAACACAATATAACAATCCTCCCCCTCCCCAAGGAGCTCATTACTGAAAACCTTGAAGGTTGGAAACCGCGTAGGAACACAACACAAATAATTGAGTTATTTGCCTACGGACTTCTTTAAGGTGGAGGTCCTGCACCAGTCGGGCAGTTCCAAGTTCGAACGGGAAAACCGTTATGCCTCTCTTAAATGAGGTAAATAAAAAGTATTTAATAATATGAAGTATTATTCACTATTAAACAACGAATATTGGCATATATATTCCTCAATATATTTTTGTTTCTGATAATCCTTGCAAAACAAACTTGCAAGGTGTTTCGATCGAGCTGTTCTGTTGAGAAGGATATATTTCCTACGAAAAGTGGTTTTGCGGGTACTACACTTTTGCCTAACCTTTCAGAAATGATATTTGTGGTACTGTAGCAATTATGTACAACGTTTCTGAACTTAAATACAGAGATTAGACACACGAGCATCGCGGTGAAGGAAAACATCGAGAGGAAACTTGCATACGTTTGAGAAGAATTCAAATGCGTATATATAAGTACCTAGTCGTGCTTGAGTAACGGCGACGGACTCGCCATCTGTCGTGTTGGCACCTAAAATATATCTCTCTGGCGGAAAGTGGGTGTGTAAATACGGGGACCGGGGGTTCGGGGACCCTAATGGGGAGGCGTGAAGATTATAAATATACGGGTTATTCACAACTAAAGTACACATTATTCGTGTCCATCGTACATATGCAATCAGAGTCGATTCCGTGACCTCAACGCCAGGAACTCTGACCACTGAACTTGGATTATCTAACGAACTTACTTGACTCATCAATAACATTAGTAAAAATCACAGACAGTAATTTCCCTAGTTCACTTCGCATAATAAACACGCCGACCTTTGCCTGATTTGAATCTAATTTAGCCCCCGCCTGTATCTATATTAAAGGACGGCCCCCTACCACATAAAGGCGGTTCACACTCGGTCGCTATAAACGCGGCGTTCATGAACAATATTTACAAATTACATCTATCACAGAACAAATGACAGTCGTATTCAATTCAACTTGAATCTGAAAAAGATGCTGTAGCCTACGTCTGCCGACCCTTTTGGGGAACCTTGTAGAAAAATAAAAAGTCGTGAAGTTCGCCTGATAGTAAGCGGTTACCGCCGTGTATGGACGTTTGCAGCACCAAGAGTATCGCTCGTGAGTTGCCGATCCAGCAGGAAGCGTTTTGCACCGTATAACTTTAGGAAAGTTCAGAAATAATTTAAGATAGGCTTTGCCGTTAGAATTCCGAACTGCCCGATTGGGGCAGGACTTCTACCTTATAAAAGCTAGTAGCCAAATAACACTATTTTTTATGCTGTGTTTCTACGTGATGAATAAGGTTTCCAATAATGAGCTCCTTGGGGAGGGGGGAGGATTGTTATATTGTGTTGGCAGCAGACGGATTATGGTGCCAACACAGTATAGCCCTCACAGAGTGGCAACGCGCGATACTTCGCAAATATCGTAAATAGGCTTCGGTAGTCGTTACCCATCAGGTGGGCCGTATGCTTGTTTGCCACTCTTGTTTAATAAAAAAAAAATACTCATTGGTGAAAAACCATCGGGATTTGAACCTTGAATCTTGACTCTGAGAATACTTTTTTTTTTATTGTATTGTCTCTCGTAGCCTGAGTTCCGGGAACTTTTGCTACTTAACCGGGCAAAGGCGAGACCTAGGCCTCCAGCCAGGCACTTTAGTGCCAAGCAACACAGCTAAGGGCACCCCCTGTGGGGTACGGACCTCGGCTTAGGGCGTTGCTGGATCGCGAGCAAGGGAGCTGGGCTGGTCTGGTATTTTATTATTTATATATTTAGGGACGGGATTTGCGCGACTGGCCCGGCGCGGGCCGGCGTTTGCGGTGGGGGTCGGGGGGGAACATTACGGGTTATTCGCGTCGAGCCTCGCCGGCGAGGACGGAACAGTGGTCGGTTTTGTGTAGTGTTTGTGTGTCGTCGTCGGGCATCCTGGAGGACCGTGATATCATCATCGGATTCGATGATGACATTTCTGGGACGTCTTATCTTTGAGATAAGGGAGGGTGTGTATCGGGCGGCCGATACAACGAGGGGGTTTGGGTGATTATCAGCAGAATCGAAATGACGTTTCGACAGTTTTTTCATAAACTGTTTGATGGTGGGGACTTTTAGATCAACGTGGAGTTGACTATTCCTCATGTACCACGGGGCACCTGTGGCTCTCCGGAGAAACCGGCTTCGGAGCACTTGAAGGGGGTGGAGTATTGACGTTGAGTTGAATTGAGTGCGAACGCTACACTCGCATAAGTCATAATCGGTCTGAATTCTGAGAATACTACTACTCATCTACATATATAGTCACGACATTGACATATCGAGGGCATTTTATCTTTAAAGTCAAAGCGAGCGTCTTTACAATGTTGTATGAGTGTAGTCTTACAATGCACAGACGGTCGAAGCAGAGATCGATCAAATTGTCTCCGGAACTGTATATACGAGTATTCATAGATATGGCACTCACATCTCAGACACGGTAGGTCACTTACGTGTGTGTGTTAGCTTATTGGCTATGTTTGTTCAATGGGTTTAATTATATTTTGCATCTGTGAGTATTCTATATCTGTTTGATTACGATATCTGTCCCGAGCTACAGATATTATTATCTTTATTCAAAGAGATATTGTTATAAAGTAGAAAGAGATACAAACACTCTCGCAAACTTTCAAATTTATAATATAATAAGTAAATAATATTCTTACCACAAGTGTCCCCGAGGTGTGTAGGTAATAAAAAAGTTATTGTTATTGTATGAAGAGACTGATGAATGTGGACTAAGCGAAAGAGGTATGTAAGTCTAGAGAGAACTGGTTCTCTACACTCTCTGCCTACCCCGTTAGGGATGATATGTGTGTATGTATGTTATTGTTTATATTCTAAAATAAAAGAAGCCTAAGTTATGAAAATAGATAAAAAGTAGTTTTTACATCAGCTATCTGCCAGTGAAAGTCCCGTCAAAATCGGAAAAGTTTCAAAGATTAGCCGGAACAAACAAAAATTAAAAAGTATATATTTTGTTATATGTACCGTGTCTACATCTATATGCATTAAGTAATAAGCGGTTATTTTAAATCTATATGCATTAAGTAATAAGCGGTTATTTTAGTATTACAGACACTCCAGTTTTATTTTGTTGTATAGATAAAACTTATAATAGAGTTACATACATACATACATACATATCATCACGCCAAGTCCCTAACGGGGTTAATAATAGAGTTATATCAATTAAATTGTTTGAAAGAATAGATACAAATGTATTTTTATCAATTAAATAAAAATGCAAACATATATTCCAGTCGGTAATTTACATCGGGAGTAAACTGAAACCTTAATGGAATTTGACAACAGAGTTATCTCAACAGGGTTCTATCGGGGTCATTAACCCCGATTGATGACGTAACGTTCAATCCACTGCCTCATTATGGCACGTGAGCCAAACCCTCGCTACTAATGCCTTATAGATAATTTTTAGGCCATTTTGAGTCTTAAATTAGTACTTAGATTGAGGCCTAAGAACTAAAGTAACACATTAAAAGTACAAAGTATTTTAAATCGTACAACTACAAATCATTTAAATATTTTTCTAAAATTTTAAGATTTAAAGTTTTTTTGGCTGTTTGTCGATCTATCATACAAAAACTACCGAACCGAATTCGATGAAATTTTGCACCGAGATAGATAATTAGCTGGATTGACACATACGTTTTATGACTAGGATGACGTACACGGGTGAAATCACGTGGCAAAGCTACCTACATATATTTAGCTCTCGATTTTATGAGGGGATCACAGTGGAAGCGTGCACGTCGCGATTTCTGCCAGCCCAGAGGGCTGCAATTCCACTCGATGCGCATTGGCCGGACGGCTGTTAGGGCGTGCCCCCGAGGCGACGCGCACCAGTCCGTCCCCGCTGGTGCGAAAAATTCAGCACAGTGCGGCGATGGGGACCGCCACCCATCACGCGGAGTGCCTCACGGCGGGAAGTGGAGTGTGGAGTGTAGGATGGGTGTATGGAATGTAAGAGGAGGTATGGCTGATAAGATGAACGAATTGATCGATGTTATGACAGAGAGCGAGTTAGATGTTGTGTGCCTGTCTGAAACCAAGCGGAAGGGTAGTGGAGTAGACGAGCTCCCGGGCGGGAGTTTAGTGCTGTGGTCAGGAGTGGCAAACACCGAGCACGCCTGCCAGGGAGTGGGAATTCTACTATCCAGCCGCTTGGCAGAATGTATGATAAGTTATGATGCGGTGAGCCCCAGACTTATTTGGGCGCGCTTTAAAATAGGCCTTACCCGACTATTTTTAGTCGCGGTGTATGCTCCGGTGGCCTCAGCGGACACTTGCGACCTGAATAAGTTCTGGGAATGTGTGAGTAATGTTCTAGAGACGAAAGAAGGGAATGAAAAGCTGATTATTTGTGGTGATCTGAATGGATGGGTCGGGACAGCCCGTAAGGATTACGAGGCAGTACTCGGCAAGTATGGTGATAAGAGAGTGAACGAGGCAGGCAAGCTGATATTAGATGTATGCATGGAGAGAGACCTTTTTGTGGCGAACACCATGTTCGACCACAAGAGGATTCATCAGTATCATCATTCATCAGTACATGGGAACGGAAAAATGAGCGAAGCATGATAGATCTGTTTCTAATAGATCAGCGACTCAGAACACAGGTGATGGACACCAGGGTGTATAGGGGAGCCGACCTGGGAACGGACCACTTTCTAGTTATAACTAGAATAAGGGGTCTGTTCGCGGGCTGGCGATCCCGTGCTGGGGGTCCCTGTTCTGCAGTCGCAGACCGCATCAAAAGCTGGAGGCTTCAAGATGCGGCTATTAGAGACAGATATCAAGAAAGGGTATCTGAACAGCTAGCCTGTCCCCCGAAAGATGTGTTTGAGAGTGTCGATGTTTGTTGGCAGTTCCTTAAGTCCAGCATTTTATGCGCCGCGAAAGAGGTTTGTGGCATTTCGAAAGGGCGGACAACCAAAAATGGCGATGGTTGGTGGGATGATGAAGTGAAAGAAGAAGTTAAAAAGAAGAAGGATGCAATGCAAGACATTTTGGCTATGTCCAGCTTAAGTGAAAGTATGAAAGAAAAGATGAAAGAAAAATATCGCCTGCAAAAAAATCGTACGAAAGAGATAATAGCTCAGAAGCGTGAGAGGTTCCAAATGACTGTAGACGAAAAACTGTCGCATAATTTCAAGGACAATGCAAAACTTTTTGGAGGGAAGTTAAGAAGTCCAGAAATTGTGTTACAGCTAGTAGTAGGATGAATGTGATTATTTCGAAGGACAATGATATACTAACTGACAAAACTGACGTCCTCAGGCGATGGAGTGAATTCTACAAAGATATGTATGATGATGATGCCGCTGATCTACTCATAGAGCTGCCTCCAACAGAATCTGTCGAGGATCCTATAGCGGATAAAATAAGTATGGGAGAGATTGTAAGTGCGATAAGAAGTCTGAAATGTGGAAAAGCTGCAGGAATAGATGGGATTACGGCTGAGATGATCAAGTACGGTGGACCAGCGGTCTGGGACGTCATCTATTTGCTATGCAATCTTTGCTGGGAAAGGGGTGATGTTCCGGACGACTGGAGGCGAGCAGTCATCGTGCCTTTCTATAAAGGAAAGGGATCACGATTGGACTGCTCCAACTACAGAGCCATCAGCTTGGTCAGCTTAGCTAGTAAAGTGTACACGAAGATCCTGACGATAAGAATGCAAGAGCGATCCGAAAGGTTTCTCTGGGAATCCCAAGGTGGATTTAGACCAGGAAGAGGATGTATGGATCAAACCTTCTCGCTTCGCGGAATCGCGGAAAAGTTTTTGGATATTAACCAAAGGGTTTTCTGCGCTTTCGTCGACTTGGAGAAGGCATTTGATAGAGTCGTACGAAAGGAACTCTGGGACGTGTTGCCTGGATATGGAGTGAGCAGTTCCCTACTGCATGCCGTCAAATCACTCTATAGTGATAGCGAGGCGTGCGTTAGGGTTAAGGGTGGGATGTCACCCTGGTTTGATGTGAAGTCGGGGGTCAAACAAGGGTGTATCATGTCTGCCTGGCTGTTCATTATATATCTAGATAACTGTCTGAGAGCACTAAGAACGAACGGATGTGGAGTGAAAATGGGAAACTTAGTGGTCAACTGCCTACTATACGCCGATGACGCGGTTTTACTGGCGTCATCAGAGGGCGAACTGCAGTCACTAGTTACCATAATGAAAGAAGAATGTGAAAAGAAGGGGCTGCGCCTAAACGCTGGCAAGACTAAGGTTCTGGTATTCGAAAGAGATGAACAAGTGACCGAGTGTGCAATATCGGTAAATGGGCAAATTCTAGAGCAAGTGAATGAATTTGTATATCTTGGAAGCATGTTCACACGAGATGGAAAGTATGAAAAAGATATTGAAAGAAGGATAACTGCCGGAAATAAGGTGAATGGAGCCATGTCGGCGTTGATGGGCAGTAAAAGTCTGAGCAAGAATGCTCGAGTTGCTGTCCACAACGCGATATTGGTACCTACCTTATTGTATGGCAGCGAATCCTGGGTATGTCAGAGGAAGTATGAAAATAGCTTGAATGCAATCGAGATGCGATCTCTTCGAAAAATGTGCGGCGTAACGATATTAGATCGAATCCGCAATGAAGAGATTCGCAAATCAACTGGCGTGAATGAGGGCGTGATTGTAAAGATGAAGAAAGGCATGTTACGTTGGTTTGGACACATAGAAAGGATGAGTGAAGAAAGATTGACGAAACAGATATACAAAGGAAAAGTGTGTGGAAGAAGAGGCAGAGGAAGGCCACGTTCCAACTACCTGGATCAAATAGATCGGACTCTCAAGGACGGGAACGTTAAGAGTACTCGAAACCGACGAGCATGTATGAAGAGACTGATGAATGTGGACGAAGCGAAAGAGATATGTAAGTTTAGAGAGAACTGGCGCTCTATACTCTCTGCCTACCCCGTTAGGGACTTGGCGTGATGATATGTATGTATGTATGATTTTATGAGAAATCATGACTGACGGAGATAATAAAAAAAATGGGATATTTTTTTTTTATTATTTTCGTAAAAAATAAACGATAAAGTTAAACATCTGATAATCTTTATTTTATATTTAAAAACTCGTTTTTTTATTATATTACTTAGCTTTAGATTCAGGTAAACCCCATAAGACCATGCTTCAAAGTGACTATAACTCTATAATGTCGTAGTTTTGTCATAGTTGGAGCTATTTCTGTTCATGAGGATATATTCACAACACCCTATAACTTCTAGACAATAACTGTTCTATTTACTGAAACATCCTGTATAGGGAGGTAAATATAGAGAAACCAGCCTAAGACCGAACCAATAAAAACCCACAAAATAAAATTGCCAAGAATAAGTGCCGCTATTATTGTCTTGCTCTCTACTTCAATGCTTGTAAATTTTCCGCTCTTTTTCTGCATTTTCCTTATTCAATTTTTAGTTGTCATACCAATGGAGGAGGATATCCAAAGAGTTTATTTTTCTACTTTGTTGTGAGGTTACGACGGAATCTGTTTTCGTCAAATATTTTATTCAGTGTTTTCTTTTAAACTTTAATCGGACTAGTTATTGTGAAACACTGGTAGTATTTATATATATATATACATACATATATGTTGGAAGCATGAAAATTTATATCTCACAATGTGGACCATTCATCTATTTTTCAATAGAATATGGTAACACAAGTTATCTTACAGCAATAAAATGACATTATCACCGTTTCCTATGAGCTAACAATTTTGACGACTCGACATAAAGTATTGAAAGTTTTGCCATAAGGTTTTATTGCATACAATGCACTTGCTTTATGACTAAACTTTTCTTATGACATATAGAGCAATGCATTTCTAGGCGACGAAATAATGATAGTACCGTGGAACAATGACAAGCAAAGATAAAGATAACAAAAGTTAGCAATGATGGGAATAGTTATATTAGAACAAGCCTGTATCCCGAGGACTTTAATTATTAATAATACAATTTATAATAAATACCTTGTCTTAATAGGACTAGGTCAATTGGTGTACTAAGCAAAGCTTTTATTGTGAGAACCGGTCTTTTTTTTTGTATAGTCACTCGTAACGTGAGTTCCGGGAACTTTTGCTACTTAACAGGGCAATGGCGAGACCGAGGCCTCCAGCAAGAGCACTTTAATGTGCAGGGCACCCCCTGTGGGGTACGACCTCGACAGAGAACGTTGCTGGATCGCGAGTAAGGGAGCTGGGCTGGACTGGTAATTTTATTTAAATATTATTTTAGCCGGAACTGGAATAAATATAGATAGAGCCATCCATGAAGACGCGCCCCACCTTCCACTAATGTTTGAGTATTATCGGTACACACTGATTACCTATGAGTGCGCGTGTGCCACACTACAATTAATAGACTCATACTCCCCGCTACACGTGACACCCTCGACTAAATAATTGCGGCGCGCGTCATCGTGGATGACCCGCCCACATCGAAAATCGAACCTTTGCACTCAAGTTTCGCAGCCAGGATCTGATCACTGCACCAGACCGGACAGATTTAGCAAAAACAAATCCAAAAAGTCCCCTGGGACAATTCTAATTAAACTGATCGAACCCCAAATTATACACATATATAAGCATTGGATTATAAAATCGAAACTGCAAGCCCCGGCCTGAATTTTTTTTCTCACCAGCTTTACGGTGAAAGAAAACATCGTGTAAAAATCTATATATGGTTGAGAAGAAATTTGATGACGCATGGATAAACTCACGAGAATAGAAAATTGTCATCTGTCACGTTGACATCAAAATGTATACTTGTTGGAAAATAATATATTTATACAGCAAATCCTTCTTTGTCCTTAATAGCATTTACTTACTGTACATTTGGGCAATAAATTAAAACACTAACAAATTCCAAGTCTTCACAAGTTTTTGTGTAAATCTTGCGTTTTGCTTTTCACTTGTTTAGTGACAGACCAACTTGGGATTTGTTTTAAAATGTATTCTACAGGGTCCCCATTTTGTTCCGTCCACATCCGTTGTTTGAATTCTAAATGGGCCGAAAGTTCGCCTAACCATTTTTTGTTTTCGTTAAAGTTTCTGGTAATGGCTTTGAAAATTAAATTTGGGGGACTGATACGGAACTGATTCGTATTCCGTTTTGTAATTTTCGTAAGTAAACTACTTTCTAATAAACTCTGCAGAATAAATGTATATATATAAAAATGTTATGTTGGTTTGTGTACGCTTCAAAAACTCAAAAAGTTCTGCACCGATCGAGCTGAAATTTCAGCATGATATATAATCTGCATCAAGGATTGTTTTTATCTACTTTTTGCATCAGTCACATATTCACAGCGAAGCGTGGCAGGGTACAGCTAGTAGATAATAAAATCCGAAACCAGTTTACAAGCTTTTTTACAGTTATTGGGTAAAGTGGGACTAGATTATTTCAAGGTCGGTAGAGCTTTCAAGCTGGAGCTATATTTGTCATTAGCTATGCCCCGCGATTCCACCCGCGTGAAATTTCATTTCATGGGTTTTCTTTTTCAGGAGGGTTTGTCTATGTCTTATACCCAAAACCAACGTAAAATCACTTTATCATCTGTACAACCACACCCTCATTCACACCAGTTGCTTTGCGGATTCGATCTAAAATCGCGACGCCGCACATGTTTCGAAGGAAACGCATCTCTTATATTTTATAATATTTAGTAATATTATTCATAATATTTTCATACTTGCTCTGACATAACCAGGATTCGCTGCCGTATTATAAAGTGGGCAACAATATTGTGTGCAGCTACTCGCATTCTTGCGCGCAACCCTCAGACTTACTGCTCATCAAAGTCGACATAGCCCCATTCACTTTATTACCAGCATCCTTCTTTCAATATTTTGCACACTTACAATATCATGTGAACATACTTCCTCAGTATACAAATTCTATTTACTTGGTCTTGAATTTGCAATTTACAATTTACGAGCAAACTCTTTGGTTAATATCCAAAAATACATCCATGATACCGCAAAGCGAGGAGGTTTGATCCATGCATCCTCTTCCTAGTCTATATCCACCTTGTGATGCCCAGAGAAAGCTTTCGGACATATTGCAGACTTTCGAATTTATAAAATTAGTAGCAAAAATAAAAATATGTTAAATCAAAGTTAGCGTCGTTGAAAACGGGGCGTTGCTATTAAAATCTGCACTTTATACACGTCAAATCTATTGACATATATCTGATTGTATTTAGTTGCCAAATCAATGTGAAAACTGCGTTAAAAAAGCAGTTACTCATTGAATATCAATTGTTTTGTGTCTAACCCCTTAGGAACCAATTACGTCATACGCTTATGATTACTGACATGCCCATTCGTTTCCGGTGAGTTAGGTAGCACTAAGTGATATAAATGTCTGTCAACTCTACTGAGCCTCGTACCATTGGTTCTGGTTAAATGAAAAATCAAACAAAAGAAGAACCACTTCTTCCCAATGTATTTTTTCCAGCATTGTCGGTCAATAGATGGCACATTTGTATCGCATTTTCCAATGCTTTAAATAAAGATTAAGATTTAGTTATAAAGGTATAGAAAACCGCTAAGGAAACAGTGTTAATACTTCGAAGTGTTTCCAATGAAGCGATGTTAACGCTATCAGAACAAAGAGTAAACATGGTTAACGTGATAGAATGTCAAGTGGTAAACACGACGGGGAGAATGGCAAACAATCGCGATGGCCCATCACTGGGCACACAGCTTAATGTCAGCGTGACAACAACAGGGCTTGCATAAAACAATGTAGCTTTTTAAACGTGCTTCGGTACCGCTCAATAAAAAGGTTTATAGGTCGCTTAGTGGTTCAAGCAGTTGCTCTTCTTGCAAAGAATTTGTTACTCTTTTTTCTACCCCTACGTAAGGGGAACAAAAGTTAAAAAAGGAAACCCGACATTTGTTTCGATGTTTATTCTCCTGACAAGTTTTTTTTTACTTAGAAACGTTGGTAACTGTAGTTTTTTTTATCTAATATGTGATGTTTTCCTTGTGTCTTTTGTGTTATTTACATAAGTTCAGAATTTATCAAAGCATAAGTTTTACGGTGAAGGAAAACATCGAGAGGAAACCTGCATACGTCTGAGAAGCAATTCAAAGGCGTATGTATGGTCGTGCTTGAGTAACGGCGACTGACTCGCCATCAGTCACTTTGGCAACTAAAATATATCTCTGGCGGAAAGTGGGTGAGTGTGGGTACTATCTATAAACCTCTGCCTATCCCTTTGGGGACCCTTGTGGGAAGGCGTGAGGATATAGAAAATATCTTAAGAAAATCTGGATCGTGAAGAATTTACAAAAATAACGTCAAGTTTTTTGTTGGTTAAAAGTAAGTCCATAGTCCATATATATCCGTATACCTATATATACATCGATAAGGAATCTTTTGAAGGCACGTTCCTCGTCATCTATCATCATACACTCGATGCGAATCGATGCTCGTATCTCGAAGTAATCAAACGGGAACCAACCGCAATTATCTTAATCAAAACAGCAATGCGTCCATTCCATTTCTTCAAACAAAGGAACACAAAACTACACACGCATTGGATGAGTGGTTGGAGTAACGAGGGTGCAGGGTGGCCCTTCAGCATATTGTATGGGAGATTTCTATAAAACTACCCTGCGGAATTTACAAGATACGTTTAATTTTCTTTCTGTATATAATAATAATAAATACCTGGGACAATTCCACACAAATTGACCATCCAAAGTTCCAAATTAAGCAAAGCTTGTGTTATGGTAATTACACAACGATATATTAACTTATATTGATAGATACATAAATAAATACATAGGACATCCAAGACTAAGTTACAAATACTCGTGTTCTTCACACTAATATCTGCCCTCAGCGGGATTCGAACACGCGACCTCAAGTTTCGCAGTCAGGATCTCTAACTACTAGACCAGACGGTCGTCAATGTATGAGCTAACTGGCTTTGCCTCTCAGCTCCGTTTGAGACGAACTCAGCATCAGCTCAGGTCAGCTCAGGTCGAACACGGTCTTAATGTGGAACCAAACCATCCCTAAATATACACAATAATTGATCATGCTTTTCTGGTGTTACGAGACTCACGAAAAGCGTATCGTAATCGTGCTTGAGAAATGGCTACCGACTCGCCATCTGTCACGTTCGCACCAGATTTTTTATCTCCGACAGAAAGTAGATGAGTGGATACTACCTACACACCTCTGCCTACCCCTTCGTAGACCCTTGTTGCAAGGTGTGAAGGTACATTATTATACAATATCATCATCTATGAGTAACAATTTTAGTGAAAACGACCTTTCCCTATTGTCTCTAGATAAATGAACAATATTCTCATATACATTTAAAATGCGTAATCGATGTAAATCTCGCAGTAAATTACACAAACAGCCTGGTAACCCTACCCCACTATACCCGGATAAGTGAAAACAAAGCCTGGGTATCGTCCGGCATTGTTACCCGGCTGGATCCGCAAACACACCCTAACAGGGGTGCACTTTTCACGCGAAAGGATTTGCGTTCGCGTTAGATCACCGGCACGCTTAGAGGCTTAATTGGCAGGTATATGACTGGAGTATTGCTATTGGAATATGTACCATAATAACTTCCGAACAAGGATCCCGACTGGGCAGGCTGAGATGTGTGGTACAATGAACACTATTCCCCGGACGGAGCTATGCTCATTACTTAAGACCTTGAAGTCCACTATTGCACCATAATTGAGCAAAAACATTAAATAAATACATACGAATCCATCGCTGATACTAAATCACTACTATACATACGTCATTGATTACTTCTCAAACACGTTTCCTCTCGATGTTATCCTTCACCGTAAAGCTCGTGGTGTGACGTAATCACTATACAAATTTCAGAAAATCTCATTGGTACAGCCGGGATTCGAACTTGCAATCTTTGTGTTGCATGCAAATACTCGAATAACTCGGCAAACATGGCTTCTATTAAGGAGGTACATATATGTGTATCAGTTTTTACAGATCAACCACGTCACATAATGACAGTCTACGTGCTTCTGTTATCCTGCTATAATTACAGGCAAATGACGTCACATCACACGCGGCGTACCCATATTCAACTGATGTACAAAGCTTTCTGCACTCAGCCTTATTGTTATATACAGGGTGGGCAGATTCATTTCTTATAGATATATACTTTGTAGTTCCATTCACCAGAGGGAGAGAGTCATTTCTCTTCGGCATCCAAAATTCTTTCACATCTTCATGCAAACCCATCAAGCTACCAAACTATATTATAACTATTGTTATAGCGGATTTAAGCGGACCATTTCTATTTTCAGAATATAGGTAGTCGTGGTGACCAACTGGTTCGAGATGTTGTCTTCAAACAAAGCCTGCAAATTCGAATCTCGACTGAACCAATGATTTACTCTGAACTTAAGTAGAGTGATTACTGACACCATGACCTTTACGGTGAAGGAAAACATCGAGAGGAAACCTGCATACATTTGAGAAGAGATTGAATGACGTAAGGCGACGGAATCACGTCCTACGTCTTTATGTATTTCATGCAAAAATCTGTACAATTCTTATTGTTTCAGAGGTATTAATGCAGATACATCAGTCTGGACTCACCTGGACATAATTCGTGGTACACGCTATCCACCAATTACAAAGTATTTACCAATTTCCCAGAAACTCGTACACGGCTCAAATTTTAATTCTATTTTATGAAATTCGTAACTCGCCTCCGGAAAGCAGTGAAATAATAATTTACACAGATAGTTTGATGTAAAATAATATATCCTCACGCCTTCCCACAAGGGTCCCCGAAGGGGTAGGCAGAGGTGTATAGGTAATACCCACACACCCACTTTCCGCCAGAGGTATATTAGGTGCCAACGTGACAGATGGCCATCGCCGTTACTCCAGCACGACTATACATACGCCTTTTGAATTTCTTCTTAGACGTATGCAGGTTTCCTCTCGATGTTTTCCTTCAGCGTAAAGCTCGTGGTGTGACTAATCACTGTACTTAAGTTCAGAAAAACTCATTGGTACAGTCGGGATTCGAACTTGCGACCTTTGCGTCGCAGGCAACTGCTCGAACCACTCGGCCACCACGGCTTCAAGTTTGATGTATATGTTTAAAATAAAATAATAGCTCAAGTTAATACCACGTTCCAACTATCTAGATCAAATCGATCGGACACTCAAGAAGGGGAACGTCAAGAGTACTCGACACCGACGAGCATGTATGAAGAGACTGATGAATGTGGACGAAGCGAAAGAGGTATGTAAGTCTAGAGAGAGCTGGCGGTCTATTCTCTCTGCTTACTCCTTAGGGACTTGGCGTGGTGATATGTATGTATGTATGTACTTATACTCTCTTTACGTTACCGTTGTTTTTACATAGAATGGGACGAGGATCTTTGCTTTACCCCCTTCCTTCCTGCGTAGACTTCTGACTGTGCACAACATTTCGCCACCACAACTTAAGTAATCTCTTTGGTGGCGTTTTCTTCATCGATTCTTAAGTTTTGGTGGCCAAGGTGGTATGTTTAGCTTTTATTTTTCCTAGGAGTGTTAAATAGTACATCGATCCGTAGTTAAGTCTATACTATATTTGTAATAATTAAGTAACTCATTTAATTTTAGATATATCATATTCTATAGATATCAGTCTCGGTCGTTATGGAGGCGAAAGTTACACCACACAACCCACCCACCCAACCAAGTTACTCACACACAATTTATGAATTCATTTTTCATGTGTTAAATAAGTAGATATTTTATGTACTAACACTAGTCTCGTTTAATTCGTAAAACTCTTTGAATTAAAAATACGATAAAAAGCAGCCTGTATAAACGCAGTGTCTATCAGAGAGAAGGCTTGCATGCCTTGTGGCTTTGTTGTGCTTTTAAAAAGGCACGGCGGGAACAATGGCTTGTACAGGGTGTACCTGTGTCCCGTTTACGACTGCTGCAGTACGGCGACGATATTGTGATGGTTTTGAAGGACACACGAGCGCCAAAACTATACGTAGATAATAAATACATACATACATATCATCACGCCAAGTCCCTAACGGGGTAGGCAGAGAGTATAGAGCGCCAGTTCTCTCTAGACTTACATACCTCTTTCGCTTCGTCCACATTCATCAGTCTCTTCATACATGCTCGTCGGTTTCGAGTACTCTTAACGTTCCCGTCCTTGAGAGTCCGATCTATTTCATCCAGGTAGTTGGAACGTGGCCTTAGATAATAAGTAGATAAATTTAGATCTATCATGTATCTTCACGCCAAGGGTCCCCGTAGATGCCAGAAATGTGTACTACTCACTCACTTACCTTGACGTGACAGATGGCGAGTCCATCGCCGTTACTCAAGCTCGACTATACATACGCCTTTAAATTGCTTCTCAGACGTATGCAAGTTTCCTCTCGGTGTTTTCCTTCACCGTCAAGCTCGTGGTGTGACTAATCACTGCACTGTATAGTCGGGATTCGAGCTTGCAATCTTTGTGTTATAGGCGACAGCTCGAACCACTCGGTCACCACGGCTCTTGATAAGTTTTATTAATATTATAAAGAGGCAGAGTTTGTTTCGTTTGTTTGATCGCGTCTCAGGAACTACTTATTCTGATTGGAAATTTATTTTTGGCTTAGATAGAGGAAGGCTCCTTACCATTTTTAAACACGTAGCTAAACTAGACATGTTTCGACATCGTTGTACCATTGATATAGTGAGCTTTGATATCAGACTGCTTCTTACCGCAGCCGGGAATAGCATAGAGTCGGCTTTTATATATTTATTTATTTCATCATATCCTTCCCACAAGGTTCCCCGAAGGGGTAGGCAGAGGTGTATAGGTAATACCCGCACACCCACTTTCCGCCAGAGATCTTGACCCTTGTGGGCAGGGGTGAAGATATAAATATCTTTTATATAAATAGTTATACCTACCTAAATATAACCATATCGATATTGGAATATCCTTCTCCAGTATGTATGAGCTTTATTTAGTTTAGGACTAGGTTTGTTGGCGAGGTATTATTATTATTATATTCTGAGAAAGCCCTATTGAGAATAAAATTAAAAAGCAGCCGCCTCCGCTGTCGCCCCAGCTCGTTCAAAGCAGTAATTGAAATCGTCTGGCTCAGAAATGTTAGGTTACAATGGAATTTCCGCAAATGGAAACATAAAAGTGGCGAGCTCTCTAATTCCGACACCTCATAGCGGACGAGGCAGTTCAGATTCAAGAATACTAAATTAACTTTTTTCAACACAACTTCTCCTATTCCATAGCAAGATCACTTCGTTATAAAGCATAAAAGTTTTGTAATCCGAGTGCATTTTATCAAATACTAGCGACCCGCCCCGGCTTCGCACGGGTGCAAAAGTTAAAAATGATTACGGTGGGTTGTCCTTAATACCATCGCCGACTTTTTTATGGATCTTTGTACATACAATTCCGTAGTACTTTATTTTGATCTATCTCGTAAGGTTTAGCCAGCGTTTGCGATTTAAGCGCACAAAAATATATTTATATGTTACGAGAGCACATTACAAATTTAAAATTTTTTGGCTTCTCTGTATTATAATATGTATTTATTATACTTATAAACCTTCCTCTTGAATCACTCTATCTATTGCTACATATACAATCTGTTGAATAGTTTAAAAGATCTAAGCGAATCGACAGCGGAAGCGACTATATTTTATACTATGTAAAGATTCTTTTCATGAAAGTAAGTAGTTTTACTCTGGTCACACTAGATGTCACTGCACTTCAAACTGAAACTCGCTGTTGAGATTCTCCTTTTGTGTGGTAAATGCTTACGTTAACTTAAACCTGCAGCGGTGTGCAGTGTGCACGTATGTGTGTTGCTTAGGACTTAAGAAGCGCTTGAAATATTTCTAAGCAGCAAAGATTACAATGTATACTGCTAAGCAGTTTGAGGGTATCAAATCTAGTGATGAGGTGATTTTCAGTGAACTAACCAACTCGCTACGGACCAATATACATATATTATTATATACGTATACTGCACGCTACCTAATTTGGCCTCAAATACATTCCTACTGACAGAGATTCCTTGGAAAACAAGAATGCTTTCCACTTAACATTCAAGCGGTCTATTGGCCCATATAACTACATTCCTTGAAGTCCGCCTGCAACTCAGGGTCACACGTACAGATTTGCGTCACTCAATACGAATTAATCAAAAAACGTGTTTTCCACCGACTTCTGAAGAAGCAAGGAAGAATCACACCACAATTTTTACGGTGAAGGTTAACAGTGACAGGAAAATTATAGACTCGCCATCTATCATGTTGGCACCTAAATATATCACCGGCGAAATGTGGGTGTGTGGGTGTTGGACGGTACCAATTCAATTCGCATCAAACTATACTGCCAAACTAATTATAATAAAGATATTCAACCTTAAAGGGGGTAAAATATAGTCTGAAATGTACAATGGGAAACTACTTTTCTAAAAGACTACTCTCCGCCTCAACTGCCTCCTGCCGTAATAGGCTCGGTGTGATGTAATTAAATCTATAGGTACTCTAAATGTTACCGAAGTCGCGGCAAATGCTATTACTTAAATAGAGATACTTACAACTGAAGATAAAAGCACAATAAATAAAAATATATTTTTCACTGTTCTTCATCGATAAACAAGTTTTTGTCAAATCTTCTTTGAAATACAGTCGTCGAAACGAATTCTTTGGGTCAATAAACAGCAAAGCCACTGGCCCTCCATAACGAGTTCCTTCAAGAATAAAAGAATGCAAAATTATTTTCAAAGTACTTATAAAAACGTGCAGATAAATTATATCTTTATTTATAATAATTTTACAAGGAAATTGCTCGTAACAACAAAGAAGGGAACTTAAGGGTGCTGTACTAATGACTCAATCGAGAGGCTAGTGATGGGACTTTGCATTGATAGCATAACATCGATACGAATTTATATTTAGAAATTTAATGTTAATTTATCATTAAACTCTAATTAAACAAACTACTTATCAATCACTGCATTGATAAGTAGTTCATATTTTCCCGCACGGTCATTACAGCATGTTTAAACACCGGAGGTCTGTATCACATATTTTCTGAGTAGATTGCACCCCATGAGTCTTACGGTGAAAGAAAACATCGAAACCTTCACACACTGTGAACTGGTTAGGCTGTGTCCTATGCGTCTCAAACCTCAACAATAATGATTTAACTGTTAGAAATGGACTGCTCTTCCTTACGTAGTCTAATCAAAATAAGGTTAGCAATTATCCCGGTTCGTCGGTATTCGGATTAACGATTAAGGATAATAATATCCGAATTATCGTTAGTGCTTATAAGAATAGGGAAGCCGATTGCCATCATCGATTATTTTATTATTATTATTAATATATATTCTTTATTGTACAAATACACACATCTACAAAACAAATAGATAAGACAAAAAACAAAGAAGGTTACTTTGTACTTATATGGAAAAATATCACTGTCACTACACACTTCGCGAAAGGATAGGCAGTGTAACAACAGCCACTCTTCGCCGGGATATATTTAGGTGCATCGTCACAGACGGCCAGTCAGTATACATACGTGTCTACAGCTTCTTCTGAATCGTATCAAAGTGTCCTCTCGATGTTTTTCTTCACCGCTTGGTGTGATTAATCAATGTATCAGAAAAATAACTTATTGGTGCAAATTAAGTTCGAACATGCAATATTTGCGATCACTCTTTTTCGAATAAATAAACTATTTATTGAATAATCACAATGAGAGTAAAACAAAAAAATAAATAATACAAATAAACTCGATCAATACGTATCGATAATAACTCGCACCTCACTAGCTTGTAAAAATCAAAGCAGTTCGTTTTAAGGGGCCTATTCAGCAATCGTAAACCGACGCTGCCTGTGAAGACTAGTTCTAATGAACACGCGTACATTGTATTTCACGACTGCTACGTATCAAAATATTCCTGCAATATGTTAGCTGGCACTCAAGAGTGTGTTGACCTTTGACCATTGACAAGAAAGTTGGGTAGGTTGGTGGGCGGCAAAATTGTTGGGTATCTTTATTAAATTTACAGAACGTAAGAAGGATCAATTTAAAATATTTAGAATATTACTAGCACTAGTAATAATAATTCAAGGATGTGAACGTCAAGAGTATTCGAAACCGGCGAGCATTGTATGAAGAGAATTATGAATGCAAAGGAAGAAAAATTGGTTTGTAAGTCTAGAGAGAACTGGCGCTCTACTCTCTCCGACTACACTGAAGGACTCGGCGTGTATATATTTATGTAATAGCTGCATTTCTTACAATTTCTTAAAAGTTTTTAACGAACTGTTTTATTGTTTAACTCTCAAACGCTTTGCTTAGAACGCACTTAATGGAAGGCCTAAGCTATTGTATAAAGTTGCAGTATCGCGTGCCATCAAATACACATGTTTTATTTAAGCCTTACCCAGTCTAGACCCCGTCAGTAGCCTAGTTAGACGTTCGCATCAAATATTTATTGTTGCAATCGGTATTCTTAGAAACGAGTCAATCGTTCGAGGGAAGCCACTAATGTAGGATCGCAGGGTTGACGAGCTGTGGTATCAGAATATATATTGTTTTAAATATAATAATAATATATCCTCACGCCTTCCCACAAGGGTCCCCGAAGGGGTAGGCAGAGGTGTATAGGTAATACCCACACACCCATTTTCCGCCAGAGGCATATTAGGTGCCAACGTGACAGATGGCGAGTCCATCGCCGTTACTCAAGCACGACTATACATACGCCTTTGAATTTCTTCTCAGACGTATGCCGGTTTCCTTTCGATGTTTTCCTTCACCGTAAAGCTCGTGGTGTGACTAAATCACTTCAAAAATGTTAGTCGACATCACAGGAGACCGAAGAGCTGGCAGCTACCTCGGACAAAGAATTAGTCTAGCTATTCAAAGGGGGAACGCTGCCAGTATCTTCGGAAGCTTGCCTAAAGGGACTCCTTTAGGCAAGGATAATATAATAATAATATAATTTAGTTATTATGTAATATATTTTAATTATTATGTATATTATTTTTTTAAGGTTTTTAGTTTCAGTTTCTCTATAATAATAATTTATTTATTATGTCTGCGAATGAAATGAAAAAAAAAAAAAAATATATATATATGTATATATGGATGTTGGATGTTTAGTAAATAGACAAGTTGTCTTACTAGAAGTCGAGTGTTGTGAAAATATCTTCAAGACGAAGTAATAAAGCAATTAGCTGCAATAAAAACAAAATTACAACATTATCAAAGTTTACCTTGTACCCCTGTACGAGATAATGGACCCTTGAACCCATCAGGCAGGAGGCATACTTACCTAAAAAATGTATCCTCACGGGGCCACTCAATAGCACTGCCTTTTATTATAGCAATAACCCTTTCTCACCACTTTTAAGCAAATACAAGATGTATGAAAAGAAAAAGATGACCCACAAGTGAACAGACAAGAAAAGGACGCGATACGTGCCGCGATTGCTTGTAAAATATTCATTAAATATGGTCTCTACAGTTTTACCTGAAAATCTTATCCTGAGACGGAGGAGCTTTAGTAAGATTTAAAAATCATGGAATTTCCAACTACATAATCCAGTTTTGGTTAGTAGTAGGGCGAGTGTAGCGTGACTGCCACTAGTGACGTGACCAAACTTTAATAGTCTGACACTACCTTACCCGCCTGCACACTGATTGCAGATTGAATCACGTCGAATAGCTGTGTTCTGTAACTGCCATAAGCATTCGAAATTCAATTTTTGAATGTCGAATGAGTTAACTTTTGAATGTCGAATTACTCAACTTTTGAATATCGAATCTCATCACATCAGCTGGATCGATTTTTTTGTGTGTTCTGGTGGAATCAAGATTGGCATAAATTCCTATTGGATTTTAAGTGTATCGCTCAAACGAAACTGGGCGGGACAACTAGTTTATAAAAAATAAATAAAGACATTTTTTGACTCAAAAATGGGTGGACCGATTCTGATGATTTGTTAGATTCATCTAATCCAAAAGTAGTAGCATTGCTATTAAAATACGGGAATGATTGACGTAAAAAGACTATCACTAAATGAATTGACCTTACAAAGTTCGCCGGGTTTAACTGGTAAACTATAAAACCAAGTAGCTTTTGTCTGTACGCTTACCCACAAATACAAACACACACAAATTTATGCAAAATAATGTAATAGAAATTACTTTTAAGCTATGCAACAGCTTTTAATGTGACCGTCAAATTTTTTTTTTGTGTTGTCTCTCGTAGTATGAGTTCCTAAAACTTTTGCTATTTAGCCGGTCAATGGAGAGACCTAGGCCTCCAGCCAGGCACTACCATCGAATGATTCAAGAGTAAGGTTTATATGGATAGGTTAAGGGCCTCCCCGGTTCTGCGTCAGTGTTCTCGGTCCTGAGCCAGACACCCATATCTGTACATATTATGTATATGAATTTATAGTCTTGGTATTTTTAAAGCCTTTGCAGCTCAAGATAGTAGTGAGGTCGTTGCCTCCAAGATTTGCGATTTGCTCATGACGCTGTTAAAATTATAAAAAAAAATAACATATGTTCTGAATCTCGCCTTTATGTGTCAAATTTTACATGGTCGTGTTACACGGTAAACAATGGCTATTCAAATAAAACTTAAATATAAATCGAAAATATGACAGTTTCTTAGTATTATTAATAGCGTGACTGGCTCAGTATCGTCCATACATACATCTTAGGTATCATCAAGCCGAGTCTCTCACGGGGCTGACTGAGATATTAGTGTAGAGTGTCTCTCTAGACCGCTTTCGTTTCATCCACTATGAATTAACTGAAGCCTATTTAGATAGATACATACGTAAAACGCGACCCAAGACGTTCAAGGATCCCCGAAGTAGGCAGAGGTGTATAGGCAGTGCCCGCAGCCATTTTACCACTGGATATATATTTTAGGTGCCATCGTGACAGACGGCGAGTCCATCGCCGATACTGAAGCACGATTATACATACTTTGAATTTCTTCTCAATAGTTTTCCTTCACCGTACAGCACGTGACTAATCACTGTACTCAAGTTCAGAAAAGCTCATTGGTACAGTCGGGTTTTGTACTTCAACTTTATGTTGCAGGCAACTGTTCGAACCACTCGGCCACTACGGATTTAAATATGTCATCAATTTCATGTAATAAGAAGAAAATTTTTCAGCTATCCCTCGATACGTTACGTTTCCAACATTGTCCTTGCAATGTTTGCGTAACAACACACTTTAAAGGCCGAATTCTGAGTCCCATATATTATTATTTATATCGGTATTTATGACGGCTGCTTTGATGGTGACTCACTGTCTGCTATCCTGCTGGGCGGTCGCTCCGGGTGGTCACATGACCAGCGTAACTTGCACCACCACCCCTCCCCGACGGCCTTCACTTGGGGAGGCAGACATGCGATGTGTTCATTTCTCCCGGCTCAGCTTAGAGTGGTCGCTTCCAGCAGTTGTTTCGGATTTCATCAACCATTGTCAGCGGGGTTTTTGGCTACACTATCTTTGTCACAATATAGACTTTATCTCCTCGGCATAAGAGTGAAAGGCGTTCAAAGGGCTTTCTGAGAATCAATTCGGTTTGGATAATTATTGCATTTAAGTTGCTACCGTTGGGAAAATTAATGCCGCGGTTTGTTTAAACAATGTTTGTCAGCAACTTTAGGCATTAGTCGTGCTATATATATATATATATATATATATATATATATATATATATATATATGTCATTATTATTTGGTGTTAATTGTATTATTTTCCTTTGAATTGATCCGGAAATTAATAGTATCGCGAAATATGCCGTGGGCTAAGTAGTTTGAGCAGTCACCTGAAGAGTAAAGATTGCAGGTTCAAACACCGGCAATGAGTTTTCTCTAAACTTAAGAAAGTACTGATGATAAAAAGAAAAGTCCTATTGCACTGATTTCCCACTACGATTTAACAGTGAACGAAAAGATCGAGAAAGAAGCAAAAAGATAATGTTGTTACTGCCTACCCGTTCGAGGCCCTCTTAGGAAACCTTTGAGTTATAGTAGCGATCTAAAACTCCCATAAGAAAAATATACTTACTTATATTACATAACAATGCCATAGAACATTAAGTTAGGTACCAACGGGAGATAAATCTCGGCGAAGGCCGGAGGCTGGCCTTGAGCGCTAGAGAGAGACGCAGATATGCGGTGGCCTGTAAATGATTTATGCTACCATTTTATTTTTTTTCATGTTCAGTTCACTGCGATCCTGTAATGTGGGAATTCGTGAGTTTATAATGCAGTTTCAATATTAAACTGGATGTTTGCTAATTAGCTCGGTACTTCTTATGTGTTGGGAAATAGATTTGACTGTGCAGGGGGGATAGTTTTTGACTAATGGACATAAAATATATATATAAATATAAGGGATAGGCAGAGGTGTATAGGTAGTACCCACACACCCACTTTCCGCCAGAGATATATTTAGGTGCCAACTTGAGAAATGGCGAGTCCATCGCCGTTACTCAAGCACGACTATACATACGTCTTTGAATTACTTCTCAGAAGTATACAGGTTATCTCTCGAATTTTTCCTTCCCCGTAAAGCTCGTGGTGTGACTAATCACTGTACTTAAGTTCAGAAAAACTCATTGGTACAGTCGGGAGTCGAACTTGCGATCCTTGTGCCGCAGGCAACTGCTCGAACCACTCGGCCACCATGACTACACGACATAAAATACCTTACTTACATATTTTGATTATTAAACCTCATGAAACACGTTAGCGGCGCTATCTGCCCGATTCAATTGTATTTTCAAACCATCCAGAGACCTACTCAAATAGACATTCAAAATGTCATCCACACCGGGTATTTAGATGACAAACACACGTACAAAAAAAACTGTATATATAAAGATTATTATATATGTAATATCTTGTTGCGTTACATCAAGAGATCCCGGAGTCACATATTGCACTTAGGATGTGCACCGAGGGTGTACTACTGAGTAGAAATGTCACATAACCCATCTGTGCTTATTTTTGCTTTGCATACTTACTTAATGGTAGAATCGGTACCTACTTGTTTCGCACAGAACAAAAAGCATTCAGCCGTAAATTTAGCATCACAGCTCAACGAAATCTCCAAGACGATTGTACTACGTAGGACACAAATACAAAAATTTGACTGGTATTATAACACATAAAACAATTGGTCGTAAATTAATATTTCTAGGAAAATATAACCGAAAGAGAATATTTTCAAACAAGTACTGATGTCTTGATGACGTGTTCTTTTTTTTTTTTTTTTTTTTTATACCTCTTGGTTGGCAAACAAGCATGCGGTCCGCCTGATGGTAAGCGGTTACCGCCGCCTATGGACGCTTGCAACACCAGGGGTATCACTCACGCGTTGCCGACCCTGCAGGAATCTTTTCACACCCTTCTTGAAGAACTCCATGCTGTACTCTTCAGGGAAAACCTCAACGGGGAGCTCATTCCACAGCCTGAGCGTTCGCGGAAGGAAACTCCTTTGGAACCGCGCAGTGCGAGACCTTTGTGGTTCCAAGGTATGGGGATGAATTCCCCGTCGATGGCGAGAGGTGCGGTGGTAGAAGGTGGAAGTGGGCATCATGTCGAACAATTCTGCAGAACACTCCCCATTATACAAGCGGTAGAACACACACAGGGAGGCAAAGTCTCTCCTCAAACTTAGTGATTCCAAGCCGCCTGTGAGCATGGGATCATCGACTATTCTAGCGGCGCGTTTCTGAACCGCGTCAAAAGGCCCAAGCTGGTATCCAGGGGCTCCAGCCCACAGGTGGCAGCAGTACTCCATATGTGGCCGAACTTGCGACTTATAAAGTTGCAGCCTTTGTTGCGGTGTGAAGTACTGCTTAGCTCTGTTGAGCACACCGAGCTTCCTCGACGCTAGCTTAGCCTTGTCCTCTAAATGACCATGGAACTGAACGTCGCTAGAAATATCGACCCCAAGGATCCTAATGCTTTCCGAGATGTTCAGGGGAGTGTTCTGGAATTGTGGAGCCACAGCGAATGGAGTTTTTTTAGCGGTGAACGCGCATACTTGTGTCTTAGTGGGGTTGAAGTGTTCTTACAGCACTTGGTCGCCTGTACCAATACGCATCATATATGGAACTGAATTCTAGTACGTTCGTAAAATACTGACAATATCGTGCATATAAGTTGTGGCCGGTTCAATACAAGATTTCAACGATGCGAGAGAAATTCGACCGTACAATGGTGCGTGGCAAATAAAAAGAATAAATGCGCAATTCTTTAGCCAGGGCTGTAAAACTGTCGGCCGCACTCGCGCCCTTCACCCGACCTACGGTTGCGGACCCCTGTAACGATTGATGCAATGTCAGCAGTGGTGAACTTAAAAGTATATCGGTGATTACTGGACAAAGCTTCATAAGTCTAGAATAAAATAACACTAATATTTATACACTAGCTGTCCCGCCCAGCTTCGCTTGGGTGAAAAAAGTTTTTTAATCAAAATCGCAGCGCCACCTATCGAGTCCAACTGTACATTGATTAAGAACAATAAATAATAATAATAATTAATAATATTTACAAAACACAGTTTGTATAAATATATTTACACTGTAGCCAAAGAAAAAATGTCGGCTTCAAGGTATCACAAATTGATAACAACTTTAAAATATCCCGCACTTTGAACTCGTGAGCAATAACTCAAGAGTTTATCTCATAATGGCAAACTGACAAACATATCTCAATATACCACAACCTGTTCGTAAAAGCTGTTCCATAAATGCTTTTGACTATTTTCGTTCTAATTTTCTGCGAATTCAGATTGAAAGCACGAATTAATTATGTTTTCTGAACAATACAGTAGGTATTATATTATATCCTCACGGCTTCCCACAAGGGTCCCCGAAGAAGTAGGCAGAGGTGTATAGGTAGTACCCATACACCCACTTTCCTTCAGAGATATATTTTAGGTTCCAACGTGACAGATGGGGAGTCCGCCGTAACTCAAGCACGACAATACATGCGCCTTTGAATGTCTTCTCATACGTATGCAGGTTTCCTCTCGATGTTTTCCTTCACAGTAACGGCGATGGATTCGCCAACCGTCACGTTGGCACCTAAAATAAAAGTTGGCGGAAAATGTATGTGTGAGTACTACCCATTCAGCTCTGCCTTTCCCTTTGGGGGCTATTATATGGAGTTTCCCAATCAAATGGGGAAGGCGTTGTTTACCAAATTTCCACTGAAAATCTCAAGACGTAATTTAAATACAAAAGTAGTAGTAGGTACTTAAGTTATAATAATAATAATAATATCCTCACGCCTTCCCACAAGGGTCCCCGAAGGGGTAGGCAGAGGTGTATAGGTAATACCCACACACCCACTTTCCGCCAGAGGTTTATTAGGTGCCAACGTGACAGATAGCGAGTCCATCGCCGTTACTCCAGCACGACTATACATACGCCTTTGAATTTCTTCTCAGACGTATGCAGGTTTCCTCTCGATGTTTTCCTTCACCGTAAAGCTCGTGGTGTGACTAATCACTGTACTTAAGTTCAGAAAAACTCATTGGTACAGTCGGGATTCGAACTTGCGACCTTTGCGTCGCAGGCAACTACATGAACCACTCGACTGTCGTGGCCCTAAATCTATACGAATAAATTAAATTGGAGTGTCTGTTGGAATGGCTGGAACGGTTTTGACAGGACTTTGACTAGCAGATAGCTGATGCGATAAGCAACTTAACTTAAAGGCTACTTATAATTTAAATAGCTGAACAATAACTTATTTTAAATCCACGCGGACGAAGTCACTAGCACAGCTAGTATACATATACAATGTTACGGTGGTTGATTTAACAACTCGAAGAGTCCTGCACTGCTTGAGGCAATTTTTTTTTTTTTTATACAACAAAAGTGGCAAATAATCATACGGCCCGTATGCTTATTTGCTGATGGGAAACGGTTACCGCAGCCTATTTACGCTCACGATACCGAAGTATCACTTGCGTGTTGCCACTCTGTGTTCGGAGAGTTATAGTGTGTTGGCAGCATAATGGGTTTAATCCCTCTGCTTCCAACACAAAGTAACAATCCTCCTCCCTCCCCAAGGAGCTCATTACTGGAAACCTTATTCACCGCGTAGGAACACAACACAAAAAATTGTGTTATTTAGCTACGGACTTCTATAAGGTGGAGGTCCTGCCCCAGTCGGGCAGCTCCGAATTCGAACGGGAAACCCGTTATGCCCTACCTCTCTTAAATTTTTTACACAATATAGAATACACTTTAAGGATTTTTTTTTACCTTTTGTGTCATGACACAGATTGCCACAGTGAAGCGTAGCAGGCTACGGTTATTTAGCAGATATCAGCTTTGTAAGGTCTCGCCTGATCTGCCTGATCTTAAAACACTTGATGGATAGCGTTTGTCGAATTATTTACACTTAGTGTCGAAGTAAGCGCCCCGGCCCCGGGGACGGGCTGCGTCAAGTCAAAGTTCCCTGCTAAGTTACACCCTTGAGATGGATTACTGTCGAACTTGCCAGCCCCCAAAATACCAAGATTCAAATATATACAATTTAATTTCTATCATTTGTTCAGGCGATATCTAAAGAAAATATATATTACTATTATATATATTCTCAACTTAAGTACCGCCGTGGTGGCCGAGTGGTTCGAGCAGTTGCCTGCGACGCAAAGGTCGCAAGTTCGAATCCCGACTGTACCAATGAGTTTTTCTGAACTTAAGTACAGTGATTAGTCACACCACGAGCTTTACGGTGAAGGAAAACATCGAGAGGAAACCTGCATACGTCTGAGAAGAAATTCAAAGGCGTATGCATAGTAGTGCTTGAGTAACGGCGATGGACTCGCCATCTGTCACGTTGGCACCTAATATACCTCTGGCGGAAAGTGGGTGTGTGGGTATTACCTATACACCTCTGCCTACCCCTTCGGGGACCCTTGTGGGAAGGCGTGAGGATATTATTATTATTATTATAACTTAAGTACCTACTACTACTTTTGTATTTAAATTACGTCTTGAGATTTTCAGTCTCAAACCACTCGGCCACCACGGCTTTTAAAGCTTAGAAACTATTTGATAATATATAAGTTTTTAAAGTGTGTTTTGTTATATTGTAAATTAGTTTATTAATGTTATTATTATTATTATTTTCTTTTAACATCATATTGGTATACCTACTGTAAGGATATTAAGGTGTGTGTAAATAAATAAATAACCCGGGCGAATAGGAGTTGCTATACGTTTGCCTACCCTTCGGTTTTACTTTTGGGAAGGTGTGAAGAAAATATTTGTTAGTATATGTTATTGCAAAGTCAATTATCATGCTATATAGAACACTTCCCATGAAATGTAAATAAAAGCCCAACACCTAGATATGAGGTCACTGGGCCGGGCCCATAAATAGTAATAAATCCACCACTTGACTTTGACAAATGAATGTGAAGTAGTACCAGAGAGTGGCGAAAGTCATAGACACTTTACTATTGTGAGAGTTTACGCTATACGCCACCATAGATATGTAGATCTGAGGGTTAAATAAGATGCTAAATTATTAAATAGGTTTTGATTTTATTATGACTGTACAACCATGTACGGTTAGTATTAGTAGTCATATTTTATGTGGTAAGGTCACAGGTTCGATTCCCACCTGTCACAAATTGAATTAGTCGTATGTCTTAATTCTTGTACGCGCAGACATTAAGATGAAAATTAAGATAGCGGGACTGGATACACATATGAAAAATTGGTAGCGCTCAACCACTGATGGCAAAAAGAGGTCCAGCAGTGGGACAATGTGGGAGTCTTTCATGGGGAAGAGAAAGAGAGTAGGGCAGTACTCTCTAGATTTACAGACCTCTTTCTTTTCACCCACATTTGTCAGTCTTTTCATTCTATATGCCAAATTACATCCAATTCAGTGCAGTGTGTGTGTGTACACTTATAATTTTTTTTATATTCTTTATATGTTCCTAGTTGGTTAGTTTTTTTTTATTTTTCTAAGCTTTTTTACTTAATTCTTGTAGTAGTTGTGGTTACCTGTAATTGGGTGGACACTTATGTATGTTTTATTATGGCATATTCTGTTAATGTTAAGGTGTTCTTACCTATTGGTGATCCAAATAAATAACTATTTCTCGCGAGAGAGTAGCAATATTCACCAACTTTGTCATTTGTAATTTCTGTAGGATATGTGGCTGTAATTTGATACGTGAACAAATAAATTGTCGCTGCACCTCATGACTTGGTGCCTTCGAGATAACGATCCGACATAAAAAATCCAGTTTATCTCGCATCTAAATTTAAAAATAGGCCTCCAATTACATTTAATCCCGTTATATTATGCGAAAAGGCGAATATAATCAGAGCCGACCCTCGCTAGTGGCGGTCCATTGTGCCCTGTACATATTTATATCCTCACGCCTTCCCACAAGGGTCCCCGAAGGGGTAGGCAGAGGTGTATAGGTAATACCCACACACCCACTTTCCGCCAGAGGTATATTAGGTGCCAACGTGACAGATGGCGAGTCCATCGCCGTTACTTAAGCACGACTATACATACGCCTTTGAATTTCTTCTCAGACGTATGCAGGTTTCCTCTCGATGTTTTCCTTCACCGTTCAGCTCGTGGTGTGACTAATCACTGTACTTAAGTTCAGAAAAACTCATTGGTACAGTCGGGATTCGAACTTGCGACCTTTGCGTCGCAGGCAACTGCTCGAACCACTCGGCCACCACGGCTCTATAACATATTTAATAGAATATAGGTTACTTTCGTATTGAGGCTCCGTTCATACAGTCTCCAAACATATTAAGCTATTTTTTTTATAATACGTTTACGTAATTGTCTGTCGAATATGCAAAACATTTTACGTCATTAGTAACGCAATTCCACAAAGATCCCCGAAGTGGTAGGCAGAGGTGGGTTGTAGGTCCTACACTCACTTTTCACCGGAGATATATTTTAGGTGTCAATGGTGGCAGTATCGCCGTTTCTCAAGCACGACTATACATACTTTCTTCTTTCTTCTTCTTTGTCTTTCTTTCTAGTCTTTGAATTTCTGCTCAAACGTATGCAAGGTTTCTATTGATGTTTATCCTTACACCAAATGTTTTTCCTGTAAAGATCGTGGTGTGTCTAATCCCTGAACTCATTAGTACAGTCGGGGTGCGAACTTGCAATCTTTGTTTTGCAGGCAACTACACGAACCACTCGGCCACCACGGCTTTAGAATGGTGGAAGAAATATAACATAATTATTGTTCATATCTCGCTCAGAGAATCAGCATTGCTATCCAGCATGGCAATGCTGCTAGTCTTCTTGGCACATAGCCTCGGGATACCGATTTGGGACAAATATTTTATCTGTAAGTAGTTAGTTTCAACTGTTCTTTGTAAATATTGTTAATTGTTGATATTGTAAATAAATTAATTATAGTTTTAGGTGACAGAGTTTGAAAATACGTGTGTCTAGTTTTGATGTGAGTGGCTAATGTTAACAGTTTACACAAAAAGTTGTACAATGTTCAACCAGTAGGCAAACACAACCCTTTGTACCCGATTGGACTGTCAGGTTGGAAAAAGCGTGTGTTGATTTTTGACTTGACAAAGAGAGGCATAAACTCCATCAAATAAACGAAATTAACTCGTGATTGAAACGAATTTGGCTTAATGACGTAGGCCAATGAAATAGGTATATATTTATAATATAATATATCCTCACGCCTTCCCACAAGGGTCCCAGAAGGGGTAGGCAGAGGTGTGTAGGTAATACCCACACACCTACTTTCTGCCAGAGGTATATTAGGTGCCAACGTGACAGATGGCGAGTCCATCGCCGTTACTCAAGCACGACTATATATACGCCTTTGAATTTCTTCTCAGACGTATGCAGGTTTCCTCTCGATGTTTTCCTTCACCGTAAAGCTCGTGGTGTAACTAATCTCTGTACTTAAGTTCAGAAAAACTCATTGGTACAGTCGGGATTCGAACTTGCGACCTTTGCGTATCTTATATATATATATATATATATATAAGATACGCAAATAATATATTTATTTATTATTTATTTATTTATTTATTTAAGGCCACTTACATAGTAGACACTAAAAATAGCTTACAACTAGATGCTAAATATTAGTTGAATGCCACTACACTTACAAGCGGCGACAGCATGCACACAAATTAATTAAGAGCATAGAAAAATGTGGATAGATAAAATAATAGTAATAGAAATATATGATAAAAGGAAGCTACATTAGGCAGTTAACATACACAACATAAAATAATGAAATAATGAAAAACTGAAATAAAACAAAACAAAACAAAGCAAAGTATGTTGATACAGACAAATTTAACATATCCTATGCATTCCCGTGTTACGGTCTCTTTCTCAAATCAAATCCGTACTTACGATAGCTATTGCAGAAAATATTGATGTCTCGTGACTTTGCAACTTCGTTGAATTCCCTGGTCATTCTGTTTAAGGGTGAATTATAGCCGAGATTGGTCTTCGATGAAGATGGTTGAAATAATTTTAATTTTGACGGTCTCGGCAAGCGAGAAGGTACAGAGAAATTCAACGACTGAAGCAAATCAGGAGCATCTAAAGTGCCATTTACGAGTTTGTAGAGAAACAGGTTGTCCAGCATTTGTCTACGATCCGAAAGCGAGTCCATTTCGAAGTGATAAAGCCTCTGTTCATAGTTGCTAAGTTTCTTCCCCAGATTGAAACCAAAAACCATGTGCCACATAAATCGCTTTTGTACCGATTCTATTCTTTTACAGTAGATAGCATAGTGGGGGTTCCAAACAGTAGTGCAGTATTCAAGACCACTGCGAACAAGTGCATTGTATAGTGTGATTTTTGAGCAGGGTGATTTGAACTCTCTACTGTTGCGAATAACAAAACCCAAATTTTTTAAACTTTTGCTTACAATATTGTCAATATGAATATTAAAACGCAGTTTCGAGTCCAAAGTCACGCCGAGGTCTCGAATACTATTCACCTCCTTCAAATTAATACCATTGATATTGTAATTGGTCTGATCCGTATCTTTTTTACGAGTAAAGCGAATTGCGAAGCACTTAGATACATTTAAAGTCATGCCATGTAAATCACACCAGGTAGATAATCGATTGAGATCCTCTTGCAAAAGCAGAAAATCACTGTCAGATCTGATAGTTCTGTAAAATTTAAGGTCGTCCGCAAATAAATGATGTTTAGAATGTATGAAGCAGCTGCTAATATCATTTATAAAAATATTAAAAAGTACTGGTCCCAAGATTGAGCCCTGAGGAACACCAGAGCATGCATCAATTGGGCTCGAGGTAAAGCCGTTAATGACAACAGATGACTCTCTGTTTTTCAAATACGACCGGCACCAATCAAGCAAGTTTCCAATGATCCCATTGCAATTTAGTTTCTGCACAAGTATTTTATGGGTTACTGTGTCGAAAGCCTTATTAAAATCGGTGTAAATTGCATCTACCGAGAATCGTTCATCTACAGATTTAGATAGATCATTAACAAAAGATACAAGATTCGAGGCAGTTGATCTTCCTGCTATAAAGCCGTGTTGGTGGACATTGAAAGTCTGTTTGAAATGCCACGTGAGTTTAGGGTACACAAGTTTTTCTAATACTTTTGAAAATACAGATAGGATAGTGATGGGTCTATAATTTTGTACATTCTCTTTACTGCCATTTTTGTACAATGGGATGATTAAACCTTTTTTCCATAACGTCGGGAAGGTACCGGTGCTTAAAGACTTATTATATATTAGAAATAGTGGATGAACAAGAGCAGAAGCGCATTTTACGACAAAAACAGACGGGATACCATCTGCACCAGGACCTTTCGTAGGATCAAGTCTTTTTAAAACGCGGAGAATTTGGTTTTTGTCAAAAAATAAGGTAGATAGGTAGCTTGCGGACGAATTTTGTTCAGCTTTGGCAGAGTATGTACTGTTTGTCGCTGATCTGTAGGCTGAGGAAAAGTTTTTCGCAAATAGATTACATATTGCTGGGCCATCAGATGCAACACTCTGGTTAAGAAACATTTGGGCCGGATAATTACTACTTTCTCTTTTTTTATGCTTAACAAAAGACCAGAACAGTTTTGGATTTGACCGAAGGCTGGACTCCAAGCGCGCTATGTATTTTTTATAGCAAATAGTTTTTAAGTTTTTGCATCTATTCTTCAACAAATCTAAGGCAAGTTTATCTCGGGGGTTGTTATTAAATTTACGTAGTTTCATACGATATTTCAGCTTTTCACGTAGGAGACTAATAAGGCTTCTTGAGAACCAAATTGGATACTTCTTAGATCTTGGTTTAGATTTAGGTACGTTTTCGCTAATTATATCGTATAGAACACTGTAGAAAGTAGATAACATATCGTCAACCGAAGTACAGTAACTAAACTTTTCATCCCAGGCCGTGCTATTGAGATCATTTATTATTTTAGCAAAGTCTGCTTTATGAAAACAGTACCTAGGAGTAACATTATACGTTAAGCTATTATCATATGAGAAGGGTACATAGAACTCTAGGGGAGGGTGGAAAGGGTCAATGATTGAAAGTGGATTGTCGCTTACCGAGATGTCAGTGATCAGAGTGTTACTGAGTATTAAATCCAATATTTTTTCTTTATGGTTAAGGGTACTATTATATTGTTTTAATTCATTAAGTGACATGAAATCTGAGAGCATGTGAGCATGGCTGCCACTATTGTTGGCATTTGTGTCGCATGTCATGTCATTTTTAGACCATAGAATTGAGCTCATATTAAAGTCTCCCACAAATAAGGCGTTACATATTATGTTATCATCAAACATCTTATTCGCGTTAATAATAAATTCTTCAAGAATGTGTCGTTGTACTGGGGGAGGAAGGTAAAGTGCACATAGATGTAGATATTCAATTTTTTGGTTATTGTTTCTGACTTCGACGACTACCCACAAATCCTCGCATTTCGATTCAAACTCATATAAGCGTTTTGAGTTTAATTCCTTGGAGATGGCAATTAATACCCCGCCCCCATTTTTTTTGGCATGGAAACCACTGCTTTCGCGGTCTCTTCTATAGACTGTATAACGGCTATCGAACAGCTCCGAATCGTAAACACCACTATTCAACCATGTTTCACATAAATTAATGATATCATATTGGCAACACACAATATTGCTAAAAAATTCCACAGTTTTGGTTCTTAAACCTCTTACATTTTGATAATATACTCGAATCGACTTGAATTTTAATAAATGTAGGTACCAAAACAATGTAAATGATTATATATAATTAATTTAGACTAAGTAGTGTGTCCTTATCGCGAATGTATACGTAGTTGGAGTCTTCGCTCTTTCGCATAAAGATTTTGCCATCACGTACCCAAACGAACTTGAAATTTAATTCGCGAGCTCGGATGCGAGCAGCAGCATGTAGGGATTTGTTCTCCAGAGTGAGGTGTTCCATCACAAAAATTGGACTTTTATTATCGCCACCAATCCCCAAATGGGCTGTGTTCAGTTTGTCGTTCGGATTAATTTTATTGAACTTGATGACTCCAGCTAAGAAGTTGTCTCGCACGCGACGGCTGATGAACTTGATGAGAACTGATCGAGGACGAGGGCTTTGTGTGTCATTTTTGGCAATGCGGGAGCAGTACTGGACGTCAGAGTCAGCAATCGGACATTTTATTATATGTCCCAGTTGCTGAACGGTATTCACCAAGTTTTCATTTTTGTTTTCTGGCACACATTGTATTTCAATGTTATTATCACGTGACGATTGTTCCAGTTGCCGAAGCCGCTGAGAGCAGCTATTTATTGAAGCTTTTAAAAGATCGTTGTCCTTCTGCAGCTTAATTATCACATCCTTTTGAGATTCACATTCCGATTTTATTTTGTCATATTCCAGATTAAAGAAAGTGAGGGATGTATCAAAAGTAGATAGTTTATTTGTCAGGTCTTGCACTTGTGTGCTCAGAGTCCTACTGAGCTCCTCCCGTATAATGTCGCGAATGCCATCTGCGGTCAAACATGAACAGCTGCAGCGTTGTTTTGCACGCTGTGTCACATTATCAGGCGGCGATACAAACTCGGGTGAGCTTGCGGCGAGCAATGCTGTTTGTGGACGTATGGGCGTGTTTGTATTGTCTCGCTTAGGCTCTTTGCAGCGGCACGAGGGACAAACCCAGGATATCTTTGAGTCCGCAGAGAGATTATTATATTCTATTTTGGTCATATTCATACAGCTGTAATGGTATTTATCAGAGCAACGACAACACTGTAAGAAGAGAATGCCTTTTAGGATGTTAGGACATCCAGCACAAACGCTGGTGTTATTCTTGCCGGTGATCATGTTTATTTTTGAGGAGAAACTTGTTACAATTACCCTCCGTACGACTTAGCGATCGAAGTAGAAAAGCGGTTGAAGCGCTTGTGGTCCACTCAGTGTAAGACGGTTAATTATTGAAGCGATGATCGCTGTGGCTGCACGTACTAAAGAGATGGCTTTCACTGGTCGCGAGAAAAAGAGCTCAAGCGCCGTGCAGATTGGGGCGCTTACGCGTAGTTTATATTATATATATATATATAATATATATATAGCAGCAATATATATATATATATATATATATATCTTCAAGCCTTCCCACAAGAGTGCCCGAAAGGATAGACAGAGATGTAACTAGGGCCCACACACCCACTTTCAGCCAGAGATATAAGTGCCAACCTATAGCGACCAAAGACTGCAAGTTCGAATCGAAACTATACCATTGAGTTTTTCTGAACTTAAGTACAGTGATTAGTCACACCACGAGCTTTACGGTGAAGGATAACATCGAGAGGAAACCTGCATACGTTTGAGAAGGAATTGAAAGAATAGTTAGTTACCATAGCAACGGCTTATTATATTTTTTTCATCCAAGCGATGCTGTGCGGGATTTCAACATGTGCGGCAGATAATTCGGCCATTTTGAAAAGTTGCAATGTGAATTATTCATTAATACAAAATTGTTGGAAATGACTGAATAGTGCCTTTACGCACTCGACCCCGTAAAATGGTGCCATGGCGGTAAATAAACCGTAAAATGAAATCACTACCATTTGTAGGTCCAGCGGGCACTTAAAATTCTACATTTTATTATCCTACTAAAATAAATATATCGCCTCCTTTGACCTGAATACTAGTCAGAACACCTGTTCTGTACAATATCTATTTTGATAAGTTTATAACCTCAATATTATTTAATTGACTATCGCATAGAATTCTCCACGCTTTCAAACACTAATTCGAATCTCTTCTCAGACTTGTGCAGGTTTCCTCTCGTTATTTTCCTTTACACAAATCGATCGGAAAATCTCATTAGTATACACTTTATATTTAATTTTAAACTTATTTACACAAAGAGATATATTCTATATATCCTCAAGAGTTCCTACAAATGTCCCCGAACGGGTAGACGAGGTGAGCTAGTACCCACACAGCCACTTAAGTTCATGAAAAGTCATTGATTCAGTCGGGATTAGGAATTGCAACTTTGTGTTGCAGACATCTACTCAAACCACTCTCTTCTAAAGGCGTAAGACTTAAAGGAGTTTCTATAAGTAACTCACATATCCCATACTTATGACTAACCAGTCTTCCGACACGTGGGAACTAATGAACGAACATTGATGTAAATCAACTTAGGAAAGCTGAAGTCAGCTCTAATAGTCGGTGACATGGCTGGAGCCTATCGCGTATGCAACAGGCACAAGAGGCCAATTAATTGCCGGCACCGTAGTTCATGTGAGGTGTGTATTAAACTGGTACTGCTTAGGACCGAGGTTTGATAAATACATATCCATACGACAATTCATAAAGCTTATCATACATAGCAGAATATAATTGTAGCTATGCATGGCAATGGATTGCTCCTGTGCAACATTTTTTTTTATTTATTTAAATCAACCTGCAAATATTTTAATTTATTCACCCGAGCGAAGGTGGGCGGGACAGCTAGTATTTTTATAAAACACTAACTGTCCCGCCCAGGAAAGGTAAAATTTCGTGAATCACGATCGCAGTGCCACCGAGTCCAATGGTGAAGCTAAACAATTATCGAATCCACCCGAAGAAACAGAAAATTTCATTAACATCGGTACATCCGTTTACGATTTTATAATAGACATACAGACAAACATTAATTCTTATATATATATAGACTAATGTACCCATTCACTAAGTAAGCATGCTACATGTCCGATCCGACACACCCCTTTAGAAAAACAAAGTAAACTGCTCTTTAGGGAAAACCTGAACCTAAATATTAGACCACGTATCCGTCTAAATTTACAGCCTCCGCGTACACGAATACACTTACTGCATCTTAGTGCACCTACTGAATATTGTAAAATTATCTCGGAAGCACTCCTGTTAAGGCAGTGGCGCCATTAAGCAATGACCTATATTGTTATAGATGCATGTATTCAGTCGAGAGCTGGATTATCTACTGTACAAGCTGTACTGTATAAGCTTTGAATCAATAGGCAGTAGCTATTCCCCGCTGAAAGATATAAATAGAAAAACAATTCTATTCATACTGGAGAGTATGTACTGACGTAAAAAAGAACTCATTGGATCAGCCTTCATAATTATGATTTTTTAGGTTCTTCGGCCGCCATGGCTAAGTTATATTCCTCACGCCTTACCACAAGGGTCCCCGAAGGGGTAGGCAGAGGTGTATAGGTAATACCCAACACACCCACTTTCCGCCAGAGGTATATTAGGTGCCAACGTGACAGATGTCGAGTCCATCGCCGTTACCAAGCATGACTATACATACGCCTTTGAATTTCTTCTCAGACGTATGCAGGTTTCCTCTCGATGTTTTCCTTCACCTTAAAGCTCGTGGTGTGACTAATCACTGTACTTATGTTCAGAAAAACTCATTGGTACAGGTGGGATTCGAACTTGCGATCTTTGTGTTGCAGGCAACTGCTCGAATCACTCGGCCACCACGACTTCTTATTAGTTATATTCCTTATTATAATTATTCGATTAGTCACACCACGAGCTTTACCTTCACCGTAGCTCATGGTGTGACTAATCACTATACTAAAGTTCGGAAAACTCATTGGTACATTCGGGATTCGAACTTGCGATCTTTTTGTAGCAGGCAACTACTCGAACCACCTGGCCACTACGGCTCTACTAATTATATAAATGATTACTGTGAGATCCTTTAGAGATGAATATATACCATCGCGGACTGTTTTATAGATCTTTTAAGATATACAATTCCGTAGTACATTAATATGATATATCTCGTAAAGCCAGTGTTTGCGATTTAAGCAAAGTAAGCAAAATATGTTACGACATCAAATTGCAAATCTCTGAAATTTTCGGCTTTTCTGTACTATAATCTATGTAAGTATTATACAAACTAATATCTATCTTGAATCACTATTGCTGAAAACTGCAATAAAGCCGTGGAATTGTTTAAACGATCTAAGCAAACAGATAGCGGAAGCGACTTCATTTTATAGTATGTAAAGATGCGTTACCTTATCAAATCGATCGAACACCCAGTACGTTAATAGCGATCGTAACCGCCGAGTACGTATTGCCCAATCTATCAGTGTTTTAAGTAGGTATATTATTATATCGCGTAGTCTGAGAAGCTTCCACAGTGGGCCTCTTTTATAAAAAGCCTTTTGATTTAAAAGTCAATCAATCGACACAAATTCAGCAGCGAAAATAAGAATCGACCTTAATGTATTGTTGGCTGCACAATTATTGGTTTTAATTACATTATATTTTCTACTCGGATAACATTTTCACGTCGGCAAATTGAGTTTATCGAGAGCAATCGTTCGGAAAAATTAATTATGATTAATTTATTAGTTAACTCATGAAGATATTTTAATTTTACATTATATTTTCATACCCATCTGGGTATGAAAATATAATCTATCGGTATCTGATATATATAATAAATAGGTTTTACTTATGTAGTTGGAGCTTCTATTACCAGCATTTTCGGAGTTAATCAACGGTGGATTGGCACGCAATTCGAAATTAAAATTATTTTTTTCGAAAGCCGTATTTTATTATAATTTAAAACTCAGTTTTTCTGTAATTTTTCTCATTTTTGTGTAATTTTGAGTTTTTTGTATTTTGTACCGTGGATAATCTGAAAATCCGTCAAATTTTCGGACGCAAACCCGAATTTACAATTTTTGAATACGAGTTCCTACGTGGAAATACCGCTGCGTAAACAAATCGAAACATTAAAGACATTTACGACAACGAGTAATCCGACTCCGTGCCAAATGTCATGCAATTCCGTCAACCTAATCTGGCACGATTGAGTACCAAACATTAGTAGCTAGTTTAGTTCTTGCGTTTGCCACAAGGATCCCCGAAGTGGTAGGCAAAGGTGAGTAGTACATATTTTCGTTGGACATATAGTTAGATGCCAACGAGACAGATGGAGTTACTCACGCACGAATATACATACGCCTTTGAATTTCTTCGCAAGCGTATGCAGGTTTCCTCTCGATGTTTCCATCGAGTTACGGCTACAGACTCGCTATCTGTCACCTAAAATATATCTTTGGCGGAAAGTGGGTGTGTGGGCACTACCTATACACCTCTACCTACCCCTTCGGAGACCCTTATGGGAAGACGAGAGGATATTATTATTATTTTTATCTTTTACATATTATTAGTATATTGCACCCGAAGCCGGGGCGAGCTGCTAGTGATATAATATAATATAATATAATATATCCTCACGCCTTCCCACAAGGGTCCCCGAAGGGGTAGGCAGAGGTGTTTAGGTAATACCCACACACCCACTTTCCGCCAGAGGTATATTAGGTGCCAACGTGACAGATGGCGAGTCCATCGCCGTTACTCAGGCACGACTATACATACGCCTTTAAATTTCTTCTCAGACGTATGTAGGTTTCCTCTCGATGTTTTCCTTTACCGTAAAGCTCGTGGTGTGACTAATCACTTAACACTTACATACATACATATCATCACGCCAAGTCCCTAACGGGGTAGGCAGAGAGTATAGAGCGCCAGTTCTCTCTAGACTTTCATACCTCTTTCGCTTCGTCCACATTCATCAGTCTCTTCATACATGCTCGTCGGTTTCGAGTACTCTTAACGTTCCCGTCCTTGAGAGTCCGATCTATTTGATCCAGGTAGTTGGAACGTGGCCTTCCTCTGCCTCTTCTTGCACACACTTTTGCTTTGTATATCTGTTTCGTCAATCTTTCTTCACTCATCCTTTCTATGTGTCCAAACCAACGTAACATGCCTTTCTTCATCTTTACAATCACGCCCTCATTCACGCCAGTTGATTTGCGAATCTCTTCATTGCGGACACTTAACACTTAAGTTCAGAAAAACTCATTGGTACAGTCGGGATTCGAACTTGCGACCTTTGCGTCGCAGGCAACTGCTCGAACCACTCGGCCACCACGGCTATGAAGTGATGTATATATGTCATCAAACAGAGTCCCTCACGGAGTAAGCGGAGAGAGTAGAGCCACAGTTCTCTCTAGACAACGGTAACAGGTCGACAAATATAAAATGTTTACAGTTCTTGATATAAGGTTACTTGCTCGGCAGCATGGTTTCGAACACGTGGAGCTTTTAAGTTGTCAGGCAAAAATACATTTAATGACCATTTCACAATGACCCCAATGTATGCACGATGATCTTTCATTAATCGTTTCGTTTAACTGAACTACGTCTGTGACCCACAGACAAAAATAACGATTGAGCTCTACATCTGTACAGCTGTATAGATTTGCCAAATAGATTAACTCTGTTATTATTGGATCGTGCTCCTGCCCGCATCTCGTATTACTCGGTCGGGGCATTATGTTTAACCGACTTTAGAAAACGGTAGGTACTTTTCTTAAGTGCTGATAATTTCTTAGTAATGGATTAATATACAGGTTTTAGTTAATTTTATTTTGAAGTATATTGTTCTTCTCTTCGATACGTCTTTCAATTACAGCCATCATAACTAAACAACGGATGCTTAATTTCTAAATTGTAATTTTCTGACTTGCTTAAAATAATGGCGCTCTATACTCTCTGCCTACCCCGTTAGGGACTCGGCGTGATGATATGTATGTATGCTTAAAATAAAACCTTACAGAACCGCATATGGCTGGTTGTAATCCTCTCGTTCATGCTGCTAGCACAGCGAGTTATCCCACATAATAGTTATCGTGTGTGTTGGTATCAGATATTACTGACGCATATAGGCTATGGTGATTTACTAACAAGTACCACTTACATTAAAATGAAATGAAATATTTTGTTCGCCAGAATACGGTGAATAACATAATATGATATTTATGTACAAAATTATTGAATCGCGCGAATTTTTTTCCGTAGGTAGGATACAAATACAAAGCCATATTAAAAAAATATCAAAGAAAAATACTCATTTAATTAACGTTGAATTTTATAAAATTCAACGTCTTAATTTAACTACTGATCTTACAGTTCAACTTTTAATCTTCGTGAAACTATCCCAATGTATACCACGCCAACGAAGTTCTTCAAAAAGGGTGTGAAAAGATTCCTTCAGGGTTGAAAACGCGATCACTTAAGTAGCACATTATAATGATGACGTAACAACAACGGCACATGTAATTATACTGAAAATAGTTAACCACAAAATATAGTAACATCGCTATTAATTTTACCTAATTACCCCCCTACCCCCAGTGATACCATACCAGTGATTACCCTGATTGGTCAGGATAATTAATAGGTTGACTAATGATAACTTAATTAGGCCAAGAAACACCCCACCCGGCGTATAAGTAGTTATCATATTACTAAGGTGTGTGTGTTCGTCTCGAAGTTTCAAGGCGCGCCGCAATGCCAGGATAAGTTCAGGCAGAGACGGTGAGCAAACATACTTCTACCAGATGGTAAGCTACAGTAACTTAGAGACGGTTAAGATGATACCATTATTACTACTAGCTACACACCTTCACACAGGGGTCTCTGAATGAGTAAGCAGAGGTGTAATATATTTCAGGTGCCAACATGACAGATGGCGAGTCCTTCGCCATGTCACGAGCACGTCTTTGAATCGCTTCTTCCGTACGCAGGTTTCCTCTCGATGTTTTCCTTTACCGTAAAGCTCGTTTTGTGACTGTTCTTTGGCGGGCGGGATTCGAACTTGCAATATTTGTGTTACAGACTACCTCAATTATTCACACAATGCATGCACACAAATTATCGTATTAATAACATTAGTGAAGATTCCTGAAAACTATCAACTATTATACCCCCGGAAGTCATGGGTAACTAACTAACTGTACTCCTGAAATGAAACAAGGCATTATAAGCCAGAATATTCATGTCCATATGAAATTTCCACCCAAATGTAATATTACAAAACTTCAATTTTTCCACGCTCCTTAGAACAACCCCCTTGAGGCGAAGTGGGTGTTTTAAGCTGACCCTTGGAATAAGGATGTCACCGAAAATGGGTACAAGTTACTCCTGTAGCAACATTTCATCTTGTAGGACGACCCAGTATACTTAGAATATGTTGGGTGGTTCAAGCTACCTGAAAATCCAAGATAACTGGTTCAAGCTCCGGTGGTCTACACCAATCACTAAGCAACCTACAAAGATCAATTTATAATCAATCAATCGATGGAATAAATCTATCGATCAATCCTTCGGGAAACCCCTCGAAAACCCTGCATACTGAGACGGCTAAAATATTTACTCCCTGCAGTACATAGGCTACGGTAACCACTTATCATGAGCCTAAAAAATATTATATATAAAAGCCGTGGTGGCCGAGTGGTTCGAGCAGTTACCTGCGACGCAAAGGTCGCAAGTTCGAATCCCGACTGTACCAATGAGTTTTTCTGAACTTAAGTACAGTGATTAGTCACACCACGAGCTTTACGGTGAAGGAAAACATCGTGAGGAAACCTGCATACGTCTGAGAAGAAATTTAAAGGCGTATGTATAGTCGTGCTTGAGTAACGGCGATGGACTTGTTATCTGTCACGTTGGCACCTAATATACCTCTGGCGGAAAGTGGGTGTGTGGGTATTACCCATACACCTCTGCCTACCCCTTCGGGGACCCTTGTGGGAAGGCGTGAGGATATTTATTTTATTTTCATTTAAAAAATATTAAATGAGAGTTAAAAATCATCACGCCATCCCATAAGACCCCGACAACTACTCGACCCACTCGGTGACAACGGCTATAGAAGAAAAAAAACTAACATTTAAATTTATTAAAAAAAAACCTGGTCAGTTGTACCATAATTATTCTGCCCGCGTAACGTCACTAGCCGGCAATATCGCTTGGTTGGACATTATCTCGTAAGTGCTCCACAAGCCATAAAAGACGCTTAGGTGACAGTTTTAAAGACACAAGAGACCATTCATAAAAGGATGGTGCAGAATAATGAAATCATATATACCTTAATATACCTTCCCACTTGGCCCTCCCAAGGTATAGAGGTGTAAAACTACCTTATAGCCGAGGTGTGACACTACCTCATAACCGGAAATGTCAGGTGCAAACATCACAGATAGCGAGTTTGTTGCTGAATCTCAAGCCCAATACTTAAGTCTTTACATGCACACCTATAAGAGAGGTAGGGCATAACGGGTTTCCCGTTCGTATTTGAGCAGCCCGACTGGGAAAGGCCTTCACCATATAGAAGTCCGTAGCCAAATAACACTATTTTTTGTTTTGTGTTTTCCAATAATGAGCTCCTTGGGGAGGGGGAGGATTATTATATTGTGTTGGCAACAGAGTCCCATTATGCTGTCAATATAGTCTAGAGAGAACTGGCGCTCTATACCGTCTGCCCACCCCGTTAGAGACTCGGCGTGATGATTGATACATACATACATGTATATTATAACTCTTCGAACAGAGTCGCAACGCGCTAGTATTACTTCGGTATCGTGAGCGTAAATAGGCCACGGTAACCTCTTCCCATCGTTTTCCACTAGGGAAGTTTCTTCAGAATGAGTTAATAGGTACACACGGCCGGGATTTGAACTTGTTTCTTGATATTGTAGGTTACTTTTTAGCCCACTCGGGTACCACGGCTTTCTATAAAATCTATATCGGGAACAGTGAACTATGGAGACTTTTTCATTGAGAGGGTAAAATTATTTTTTTAAGAATTCATTTACATAAAGTTAGCCGACATGTTTGGAGATAAGTCAGATTTGCCGATTCCAAAATGGATACAGCATACAGGATGCAGCAGAGGGCACAAGACGAGTAATATCTCTAAATAATAAAAGATAAGATATTATTTCAAATGGATACGAGGCTTCTCTTCTACATAAATAATATGAATATAAATAATTTACCATACGTAGTAACCATGCAGCATTTTTGAAATATCAGCGCACAAATTGGATTGTTCCATCGCGGTTGCATATGACATAGTAGAGTACAGAGAACAGTAACACAATGAGCTGGTAATGTTGTTTAGTTTAATTGTTGATGAACGCGGTCGAAGAAGTCTAGGTCTACACATGCCACCTCAACTGTTACGTTTATCTAGTTTATCTTGATCTCCCCCGCATAAAGTTTATTTCATTCGAAGATATATTTTTTTAATGAAACAAATAAAAAATTACGCAAGTAAAACTAGGGGCTACAATTATTGCGTTACTTGAACCATTTACGCAATTATTGCAAGTTCGAATCCCGAATGTAGCAATGAGTTTTTCTGATCTTATGTACAGTAATTAGTGACACCAAGTCTTCTCTCGCTTTTGTTTATCAGTTTTAAACAATATTTTTTGCTTTGACTGAGGATAGGAGTAACTCAAAAAACCCTATATGTTAAAATCTGAGTGAGGTACTGTAAGCTATGTTATACTGTGTATGTTGTAGGGTGGATTCGTCAATTCACTGTGTACCAATATCTAGGATTTGTTTAAAATATATTTTAATCCACGGGAATAAGGGTCGCGTCGGAATCCATTAATATCAGTTTAGAAGGCGTTAAATTTTAATTCAGCTCGGCTTAGATAAAGAAAGATACTCCCAGCCTCTTTTGCGACACGAGAATATCTCGGTAAAATTGCGTCTAAGTCAAGTTTATAGCAAGATTAAGATTTAGACGTTATTTATTTTCACGTTAAGTTAAACATGATGATGATGGGAAGATGGGGTTGATGGTGTGTCCATTCATAGAAGGTTTGACCTTCGATTATCTAACCCATTGCCTGATGACCAGCTGTTCCCTCCGCATATGAACGCTTGCAAAACCACGTCTCAAAACCAGGAATCTCGAAGAACTCCATGCTCTCCTTTCGGAAAAATCTCAACGGGAGCTCATTCCACAGCCTGAGCATTCACGGAGAAACTCCTTGGATTCTGTTCAAATTGGAGTTGCACAACTGTAGCAAAACCTTACGCTTACGATCGGTAAGATGGAGGCACTTCCCCTAACGGCATCTTTTGAACGGGTGGTCCGAAGTACAACGTCTCTTCTTGAAGAGATTCGCTTAAAAAGCATTCAATTATACTTCCAAGTACTGTATAGTACCCAAACTCGCTTTCCGCCATACGTCTTTCGAAGAGTTGCCAGCCTAATTCGTTTACCCATTCGGGAAATTAAATAGATGGGTAATTTGGCAACCCCATTAGTGCGGCCCTACCGGTTTAAATCGAGGACCTAGGGTGCGAAGCAGGGGTCAGATTTATGCCCAAAGGGACTCAAATTTATTTTTACTGATGTTAGTTGAATGTTTTATTATGATAGTTCCCGCCTTTTGTACGTTATATGATCTGGCAATAAAACGAGGTTTCATGCCATATATCTTTTTAAGATGGCAATCAAGCCAGCTTTCAGTGTAAACTCTGTTAAACTTATTTAATTTTGGATTTAGAAACTTCTATGCAATTCGTTTCGTTCAATGTGACTAATAATTTAGTTGCAAATATTGAAAAATGATTTGACATTTCAGAAGATATGCAAACTAAAGGACTTGTATCTATATCATGAATATATTATAAATAACAATAACTTCAATATTTACAACAAAATTATGCTCACTACGCCAGGTTTAGCGTGGGCAATTTTTTTTTAACAAAAAGTCTTTTTACATTTCCACTAATGATAAAACAAATTAAAAGAATAAATAAAATCAAATTCATAGGCTTCGAGCTTTTGTCGATTCGACAGACTCACTATCTGTCACGTCGGCACCTTAATGTATATTCGGCAAAACTAGCACAATTATGGCAGGCCTTTTGGGAAGTCTTTATAACAAGAATAATAGAAAACACAACGCAACAAAATCAGCTCTCAACACAATCCATTAAGTAATCCAATCTTCATTTAAAAAATAAAAATAATGGCGTACATAATCCAATTGCGTCTGAATCCTCAGATACATCAACGCAACAGTGAAATTAATTTACGGGAGGCTCTCTCGTAATACGATTTATCCGCGTTTTAAGTACATTGCCGGCAAATAAAGTTTTTTGCATTACAAGCGTTCATTGAAAGCGTTAATGGAGATGTATAGTATCTGGCGAGACGCCAGTGTGACTGTTCGAATTTTAAAATTACTCTTTGTTCTCGAATCCTGGATAAATGAGCGGAATTTTATTTGAATACTCGAATTTATTTTGGCAAATTTAAATTTGGAAGCTGTGTGTAGTGTAAACAAATCCTTTTTTAAATTATGTTTCCTGCAACCATAATATATGAGTGAATGAATGCATCGATCGCCCAAAAAAATATGCATAACGTATTTTGAGGTCTCTTTTGTACTGGATCATTTCTGTATGTTATCAGGGGCTAATTACTTGGTCTTTTATTGCTTTAAACTGCCTACTATGACCGCTTGCAATCTCAGAGGTGTCACTCGCGCTCATAAATTCTTAGCAGTATCTTTTCCACAGGTACTTAATTCCTCAGAAACAAATAGTGCCTTGGCTCACCTTGATTTTAGAATGTTTCATTTTTGTTTTCTTTTTGTCAAAGCTGGTAGTAGGGGATAATTTCTTTTATGTTTTTGCACAGGGAGTAAGCTTGTTAAATAATTTTTATGTACTACTCGCATCCTGCAAAATGGACGATTAAATAGCATTGTGTCTAGACTGAAAGGCATAGACTATCTGGTTAGTTAATCAGAATGATTTGTTTTTAGAACGTTCTATCGCCATTTTTATGTCCTTATCTATCATTGGTGAGGTCGGGTGAGGACTAATAGTTGGTAATTGATTTAAGAGGACATTTTTATGAGATGAAAATTGTTAAAATTTATATCTACATTTTATCACATATCGTGATGGCTGAGTGGTTAAAATGGTATCCTACAAAGATAAGATCAATCCCTGGTCGTTTGTTTGTACCAATGTAGTTTTTTTTATTTGAGTAAGTACATTGATTTATTACACCATACCAAAAACTTTACGGTTCAGGACATCGTAAGAAAACTGCATGCGTCAGAGATCAATTAAGAAGTTTGGGAGACGGCAACAGAGCCTTCAGCTGTCACATTGGCAACTGTTTTTACTCGAAAATAGGTTATAACCTTTGCCTACTCCTTCGCGATCCCTCGTGGAAAGACGCAAAGGCTGTAGTATTATATCATAGGTATTCAAAAAGCTTTCTAGTAATAAAAAAAGCAAATAAAGTAGACATCGTTACTACTCGTTTATTTAAGGGAACAACGTTAAACTGACAAATAATATCATTACACGCTAGCATTCCAAAAGCAAATTCAAAATTCATTGAAGCTTGAACGTGGAACAGCGATTCATCTGTATTAGCGCTGATTGGCCGGCAGAGTGATGACGTCATCAATATGCAACTAACCAGCCAGTTGTTATATTGGCACGTAAACGATTCTGTATTTGAAAATTTACGAAAAAACATTCGATTCTGAATTTGAAATTAAAAAAAAAACTATTCATGTTTTTTATCAGTAGGAGTTATTTCAATTATTCGAATCCCGTTTCTAAGACTAATGTAAGATTTTTCCGTGACGCTATACACTCAGACTCAGGATTAAACCATTTTTCAAGAATAATTGTATGGGAACGCAAGTCATGTAAATGATATGATAAAAAAATTGCCCTATCCAAATCTGTTAATCGACTGAGCAACTAATATAATAATAATAATAATAATAATATATGTACATATATAGATTCTACTTCAATAACTTTCGGATTCATACTTTACTAGTTTAGTTATAAGCAATGCATACTTGTTTCTAACTTAATAAACACACATTAAAGCACCGCCGAACAATCGACTAACTGGCACGTTACAAATTTGAATTTGGAACTAAACTCAAACTAAAATCAGTTTAAACACCGCGAGCGGGGATTGGCGCGTTGAGTGATGACGTCATCAATACCTGTCGTTTCACCAACCGCAGTCTCCCCTGGACTCCGAACTGACCAATAAGCATCCATCAATGGATGAGGTACATATTTTATGTATTGCGTTAGGTATTTACAAAGCAATTATCGAAGACTGCTTTAATATATTTGTAGTGTAGTGTGAAGGCAATGATTTGCTCCTCTCGATGTTTTGCTTTACCTTCCCACACCTCGTGGTGTGACTAATCACTGTACTTAAGTACAGCAAAATTCAATGATACAGTCTGGATTCGAACTTGCAATCTTTGTGTTTATATTTAAATATTCATCTTGCTTATCGTTTTCACTAATACGTTTTTTTATATAGTAGTAGACGAAATAACTTTGTCACCAGAGCACAGAAAAGTTAATAGTTAGTACGTACTATTTTCTTTCAAAAGACTTTTAGTAATGTTTAAAACACGTTCTTGTAATAAAATTTACTGACAGATTTATTGCTCTTTTAAATTAGAAACTTAAATTTTATACACAATTTAAAGAGGTACAGACTTTAATTAATCACTGGCGAGCAATGGGTGTTTTAATACATCTGCCATTCGCAATCTAAATAGCTCAACAATACTGTATGTAGAAAATAATGGTCGGAATAAACACCAATAATTGTTTCTCGTTGCACAATAATAAGGTGTAAATTTAAATAACAAACTAATAATAATAATTTGAACAACAAATTAAAACTATAAAACGTTCTATTCTCGAACTGGCCGGTTACATACATAAATAAGAAGAATAGACTGTCATTTTCCTAGGGCTGTACATGTTTTTAGCTTTTATAATAATTGAAGGTATAATCATGAAGATATCTTAAAATATGCCCAATTATTAGGCTTTTGAGAAATCGCTTATCGTTTATTCGGTAACATATTTCTACCCGCCGTCGTAAAAATAATTGTATAATTATGTATTTGTGAACGTACAATAAATAATAAATACATTATATTGTGTCCCAACAATTATGCTTGGAGCGCGATCCTGGCAGAGTCGAATCGATCGCATTGTTTTGATCCATCCTGAAAAACGATTGGATGGTATGCTCACGATCCGATCTTGGAAAAGATCGATCCGGATCGGCGTATCCCTACATTCTCCATCATTTTCAATTTACGCCGAAGTACAGTTACAGCTTAGTGCAACCTTTATTTTGATCGTAAGAGGCCGTTCAAATTCATCCTATCTAATATGTAGATCAAAACAAATGATTTCATTTGTCGCTAAATATATTCAACTCATTTTCGCGGTTCGTGTAACGGGCCGGAAAAACTTTGGCCAACCATTGTGTGAGACGGAAACATATGGGCCACATAAAGAAAAAGTAAGATGGATATACGTTTATTTGGTTCGCTTGAAATAGGGTAAGTGCTCCACTGACTGGCATATTGATGTCATACATTGTTCTTAACGCGAGGCAGATGTTTTGTGCTGCCTAAGAGTATGAGGTATTTTACCCTAAATTGCTCTAATGCTAGGTAATTTCATAAGGATGGCTTTGGAGGGAGTCAAAACTCCAATTGTGAATAGGAATGGCTCAAAATGTGTCTTTGTGTGTTTTATGGCATATTTCGCAGCGGTGCTGTCTCATGACGTGCTATTGCGATCATAATTCAACAATGTTTTAGCGACAGATGTATGTGACGTCTGGAAATCTGACACTTTCGCACTCTTAAATATTGACGGTTAAGACGTCATGCATACGCACACAAAATCAACTTTTTATTATCATGAGTCGTGGTCGTCCAGTTCGGTTCGACTCAGCCGCCATGCCGTGAAAGAGCAACATACTTTATAATATTAGACCTTTGAATCTGGATGGTACTAGATTTTTTATGATCTTTATTTAATCATCAGTCTTTTCATATACGCTCGCTAGTTAGCGAGCAAGCGTATATAAAAAGCGTATACTCTTGACGTTCCCATCCTTTGTGGAAAATAATTATTATTAATGGCCCAATGCGTCCCACTAGTGGGCAAAAGCCTCTCTCTACCCTTTTCATAAATCTTAATATTTATACGCATTATTGCTTCAACGCAACCATGCGGAATCGGTGCACATCTCTGGTTCGCAAGATCTGGGTCAGCTCCAACAACATCCTGAGCATGTTTGCTTGTCATTACCTGAACAAGTGCACAAATACTGTGCCATCAAATCACATCATATGCCATTTGAACTTACAGCCAAATCTGCTCAGCCGTTTTCACGTGAAAGAGCAACAAACGTCCAAACGTCTAAACTTTCGCATTTATTATTTTTAGAACTTTGAATTTTTCGGTATTCAAATGTAGCTTATGTCCTGATCCTAGGAATAAGCCATCACCATTTCAACTTTCAGCCAAATCGGTTCAGCCGTTTTGCCGCGAAAGAGCAGCAAACATCCAAACATCCAAACTTTTTAAGATACGATTGAATTTCGAGTTAAATGACAAATATAAATGTTTTTCCTATAAATTATATTGGCAGATCTTTCTAAAGGAAAAACTTGAAGCTTACTAACTAAGCATAAAAATTCTAGCGTCTAGCTCCACAGCATCTCTTGAATTAATGACGCACATTCAAGTGTTGTTCAGATAAATTGACAAGTTTGCAGCATTCTCTCAGTAGTTACAAATAGAGATGGATATAGTGTTACCCCACGATTTCACCGAAATAAAACATGCTTTTTGTTATTCTAAATAATAATCTACCTTTGTGACTCTTCCATGTTCTAATTTGTCTTATCGCTTCTTTAACACTATTTTATTCTGTCTATTCTATCAATAGAAATGCGAAAGTTAAAGGCCGTGGTGGCCGAGTGGTTTGAGTAATTCCCTGCAACACAAATATTGCACGTTTGAATCCTTACAGTACCAGTGTGTTTTTCTGAACTTAAGTACAGTGATTAGTCACGACCAGCTTTACAGTGAAGCAAACCACCGAAAGGAAACCTGTATATGTCTGAGAAGCAATTCAAAGGCGTATATATAGGCTTGCTTGAGTAACGGCGATGGACTCGACATCTGTCACGTTGGCACCTAATTAATCTCTGGCGGAAAGTGGGTGTGTGGGTATTACCTAAACACCTCCGCTTACCCCTACGGGGACCCTTATGGGAAGGCGTGAGGCTTACATAAATAATAAGCAAATGAAAATCTTTAATATATTCATGCCGAGAGCCTAATGGATTCGCAAAAAGTTCGCACAGCGCCAGTTCTCCACTTTTGCTGCACTTTTTGCGACTTTCTGCACCTAGAACCGAAATGATCTGGCGAGCATGCCGTTTCTAGGTTCTAGCCTTACAGGTTACAAAAGATAAGTAAGTCTAGGACTAGCACATTACTCTCGCCAACAGCCACTCGGCCTGACATGTATATACTTTAAAAAATCCACGAGGTAATTTTATCTCTGATCCTAAACCGATCCTAAAAGGTTAGCACCTCTTGGCATTTCCAGAGTCAGTTTCATCTCACGTTGAATAACTTATAGCTGTGCTTTCGTCACGTAACAACGTGTGTAAATAGTTCGCCATCACGCATCATTTTACATTTCCAGCCGTTTTTGTTGTGTTGGAAAAATGTTCGTCTGTACGTGAGGGTTGGTATTTTTTATCTGTAGCACTCTGACACAGCTGCGTCGCTGTTAAAGGCTCACAACATCAATAAGCCATTCTGGGAATGTCCGTAAGGGACCTCTCGCATTGTTTTGTGATTGATGGCGATCGTCGATCTGATCATATAGTTTTACTTTCAAATCCTACATTATTTTTAATTTCTGCTTTCTTTAAATTTTCTAAATAGAACAGTTGAAACTAACTACTTACAGTTAAAATATTTGTCCCAAATCGGTATCCCGAGGCAACGTGCCAAGAAGACTAGCAGCACTGCCACGCTGGATAGCAATGCTAATTCTCTGAGCGAGATATGTTCCAGCCCGCCTGTCACGAGAGGTCTCGACTAGACGGCGCGAGACCTCTTTAAAAAGATGGTGAAAAATCCTACATTAAATGTAAGCTTTTCTTTAAACTCAATCTTAAATGTAGAGGGTATGTTAACACACGAATCATCACGCTGAGTCCCTAACTGGGTAGGTCGAGAGGATAGAGTGCCAATTTTCTCTAGACTTACATACCTCTTTCGCTTCGTCCACATTCATCAGTTTCTTCATACATGCTCGCTGATTTCGACTAGGTAACGCGTGTACGGTTTATTTATAGGGCATTACAAAAGACTACACCTTATTTCTTTTAGCATCCCTTTGTCGGTCAGTTAAGTTTTCAACAAAATGGAGATACAAGATATATATGTACGTATGTATATATATATATCTTGTAACTACTACTACTACTACTACTACTACTACTACTACTACGTAAATAGCTAAGTCGTGTGTGAAAATTTATTTTATTTACTATATATATCTGCACGCCTACCATTTCGGAAGGTTCCCGAAGGGGTAGGCAGAGCTGTGTAGGTAGTACCCACGACTATACGTCTTTCGAATTTCTTCTTAAACGTACGCAGGTTTCCTCTCGATGTTTTCCTTCTCCGTAAATGTTCGTAGTGTGACTAATCACTGTACTTAAAACTTCGAGATTAAAACAGTCGGGATTTCAACTTGCAATCTTTGTGTTCACAATTGGACGCCATTCGTTTGGAATTGTGTAAATGACAAACGACAAACTGTCATATCTTTATAATATTCTTACTCATATGCCCGTCTGTCACACGCAAACGGCTGTACGGATTCGGTGGATAAAATTTTCAATGTACCTGAATTATAACATATCCTACCAAATGGTAGGATAAATATCCTCAGACATATTCATATTATACCAATGAGTTTTCTGAACTTAAGTACAGTGATTAGTCGCACTACGAGCTTTACGGTGAAGGAAAACATCGAGAGGAAACCTGCATACGTCTGAGAAGCAATTCAAAGGCGTATGTATAGTCGCGCTTGAGTAACGACGATGGACTCGCCATCTGTCACGTTGGCACCTAATATACCTCTGGCGGAAAGTGGGTGTGTGGATATTACCTATACACCTCTGCCTACCCCTTCGGTGACTTCTGGGAAGGCGTGGGGATTAACAACACCGCGTACCGCAGCTAGTAAATTAGATCTCACAAAACTCTTATATCTAAGGAAAATATTTATATTCAAATTGCGTTCATTTAACATGGTGTGTAATTAAATTACATTTTACAATTCATTACCCAGTTAATTCGTTTTTAATTATAATTTATAGGGTGTGTAGTTGCTTGCTTTGGATATAAGCCCTTTTCTTGTACTTCTTGTACTTGTACACAATTGTGTCTTGACTCTAGAAGGCATCGTGAGAATGCATATGCTGAAATGGCGTAGTAGTGGTGTTGCTATAGGGTCTTATTTGATAATGAGCGCAGATTCGATTGTCAATGGCTATTTTTTTTCTAATCTTTGGGTATAATATTTTTCTAAATATATTATGACATAGCGAGCCCGAGGCAGTTCCTCAGGCAGAACCATACGTCACAAAATTTATGCAGGTACCTAGATCAAATCGATCCGACACTCAAGAATTGGAACGTCAAGAATACTCGAAACCGGCGAGCATTTTGACGGATGTGGATGAAGCAAAAGATCATATACGCTTAGAGAGAACTAGCGCTCTTCCCTCTCTGCCGTGAAGGACCTGCTTGATGATAGATTCCCACCGATGTTTTCAGTCATGATAAGATCAAGGTGTGGCAAAATTTCTTACAAATAAAATGTCTTTCCGATAATTTTGCAATCAATGATAAGAGTTTAAAGGTATATAACCTCTCATCATCAAACTAAACGCGTACTTACAATCAGGTTTAAGTGTTCTTGGATAGGATACAGTAAACAAATATAAACAGTATAAAACGTTGCGTAAAAGTTACGTTATATAAAAGATTTTGATTTCAATTTTGATTTAAACAATTACTATTTTATGATAGTTTATCCGTTACAAACTTGAATAAAAAGACGTATTTTTATATGAATGTTAAGTTCATGAACAAAAATCAACACAAACCAAATAAATTAAATCAGTTACCTTGAGTTTTGTTAAGATTTGAGCCTTAGATTGAGACTAAGTGTAATAAAAATTGCAATTTCAACAATTTCCAGTATTTTTTTGTTTGTACACTAATATAACTATAATATACAACTACTATAATTTTATGTAAGTAAATTAAATACTATGTAATGTTCTAACGTTTCGTTAAATTGATGAAGTGAATACTTTCGAAATTCTTCTACAATTGTATATAAGGCGTAGGCAGGGGTGTATAAGCATTATCTTTTGTCAGAGGTATATTTAAGCGCCACCGTGACAGATTGTAATTCTTATGAGAACATATTGATTGTAAATACTATGCCAAAAGCAGAATGCCAAATCCGCTTCAAATGGTAGCAATTACTTTGTAGATATCGCACTGATTATAAAATGAGCTATGACTAAGATTCAAAAATACGTACCCTCAATTACTCACGGTAATTACACATTGTAGTACTCATTAGTTGTGTGTTTTGATGCATTTACATTCTATTATTACCGCTAACAACTTGCTTTCGTGGAATTATTTGATTCGAAGAATTTTCAGGCTGTAGGCTTTCAATTAGTTATTGAAATTCAATTCAAATTTAACTGGCGTTTATGATAAGAGACTTATTTGTGTGAAACATAATGTGCACACATACTATCCCGCCGAGTCCACCACGGGGTAGGCAGAGCGAGTAGAGTGCAAGTGTATATATGTAAGCAATAGTATCTCCATAAAAAGTATTCTATCTATACAATTTTGACCCAGTTTTCTGAACTTACCATGTATAGCACCTTTGTAAGTACATACATACACACTATAACACTCCGAACACAGAGTGGCAACGCGCAAGTGATACTTCGGTATCGTGAGCGTAAATAGGCTACGGTAACCGTTTCCCATCAGTTGGGCCGTATGCTTGTTTGCCACTCTTGATGTATAAAAAAAAAACATACAAGACTTAGTTAGTACAGGGTCTGTAGTAACACATGTCGTTTCTCAAAAACAACTTCACATATGTACGTCTGCCATTTTTTTCTCGGACGTATGCAGGTTTTCACACTATGTTTTTCTTTACGTAAAGCGTGAAAAAGTGTATAATATTTCTAAAAAATATCATGGATATATTCGAGCTTCGAACTTACAATCATTGCGTTGCAGCCGACTACTCTAACCACTCGGCCATCGCCGCTGTAATATCATTATTATTGTTATATTTCAAAAGATTCTCAAAACCACAAAACTACATGACTTACTTATCCCCTGGGACGACACGCGTTGAAACTTATGATGACATTTGAGCACGGCTATTCCGTGGTCTGCCAGCGGGCATGTAACCACAGCACAGCGATGTTGTGGTCACATTCCGACGGTCGCGGACCACCTAACCATTTTGTTACAATTATACAGTATGTGTCGGGAAATTAAGCAGTTGTTCACTTATGTAATAGAGCACAATATCATGAAGCAAAGGAGAATATATATAATTATGTAGGACGTTAGTGGTCCAGTAATGTTCAACAAAAGTAACATAACCTTATTTTCGTATAAACATTTGCTGTGACGTAAAGTTAGTAAGTAACCATGATCTTTTTATATTATTAAACTATTATAATACTTAATCAAATATATAATAGAACTAGCTGTGCCCGCGACTTCGTCCGCGCGGAAAAGTGATATTAAGCAGCATTTTTTTACCCCCTTAAGGGTAACATTTTTACAAACTTTGAATGTAATATTCATTGATATGTTATCAAAGCCTAAAGAATAAGTTTCAAGCTTCTAGCTTCAAAAATGACGAAACTTCCATACAAACTTTAATCCCCTATTTCAACCCCTTACAACCCCCTTTTCGTAGTAGCGTAAAGTAGCCTATGTCCTTCCTCAAGCTCTAGGCTATATCTGTACTAAATTTCATTTGAATCGGTTCAGTAGTTTAGGCGTGAAAAGGTAGCAGACAGACAGAGTTACTTTCGCATTTATAATATTAATATAGGATCTGGCTTGAGAAAGGTGGCACCTAAATGTATCGTGGGCAAAATCTATTTGGAAACGTGACGACATAACAATAATACTAAATGCATGCTTTAAAATGTTAATTAATAATGAGAATGAAGCGAAGAAGTTATGTAGGTCGTGAGAGAATAAGCGCTCTGCTCTCAGCCCTGTGAGGGACTCTGAGTAATAAATGAATACCTTGGGACAGTATAGCTTGTGTTATGGTAACTAGACAACGATATATTTACTTATATAGATAGATATAATACATAAATACATACATCCAAGACTAAGGCACCAATACTCGTGTTCATCACGAATATCTGCCCTCAGCGGCAATCGAACTCGCGACTTCAAGTTCCGCAGTCAGGAGCTCTTACCACTAAACCAGGCGGCCGACAACGTAACGTATGTATGTAATTAATTGTTTATACGTATAATTATATACTTAAAGGTACATAATTAGCTCGTTAAACATTTCAACAGGGAACTCAACTTTGAGTTCGGACGTTTCATTGAATAACTGATGATCCAGACTTGTTAACTCGGTCCAAATTCAGAGAAGTTGGAAGTGAATCGAACTGAGTACGAATTCTCGGTATATTGTCCTTATTTTGCTTAATTCACATGTATTTAGCCGATATCCTAAAATTATCAACTTCGATGTATGTTCCAATTTCCAAAGTGTAAAAAGGTGTTCATGCAATGTTTACATACAATATTAATTCGTATTCGTGAATCTTTTTGAATGTAAAGTTTTCTTTAGTTTTAGTTAAATGCCGAGAAAATAATACTAGCTGTCCCGCCCAGCTTCGCCCGGGTGAAAAAGTGAACTCCCTGAAACACGATTGCAGCGCGGTCCAATAGTGATGTAAGCTATCCAATCTTTTAAGTTGGATCAAATTGCACACGGTGTGCATATTTGATTGAAATCGGTTAAGTAGCTTAGGAGCCCTAGTTAGGAGGAGGATAGTAGTTGGATATATAATAGTATAATAGAATCCGTGGTGGCCGAGTGGTCCGAGTAGTTGCCTCCGACACAAAGATCGCAAATTCGAATCCCGACAGTAACATAACAATGCGTTTTTCTGAACTTAAGTACAGTGATTAGTCACACCACGAGCTTCACAGTGAAGGAAAAAAAATCGAGAGAAAACCTACATAAGTACATTTGAGTATTACATACTATTCAAAGGCGTATGTGCAGTCAGTGTGCAGTATGTGCGTATACAGTTGTGCTTGAGTAACGGCGACATACTCGCCATCTGTCAAGCATCATCACCATCATTTAAAAGGAAAGCTATCATTTACCAGTGACAGGTAGCTGACACATCGCTGTCCCTCTGACACGACTATACCTCTGAATGTCTTCTGAAACGTAAACAGTTATCCTTCACCGGGCAGCTTGAAAAGTAATAAATATAACTTATATACTTACATAAAAAAGGGCACATCGCCGGGCTGTAAACCTGTGACCTTCACCTTGCAATTAACCACTCAAGCCACTCGGCCACTTAGTCTCTATAGTGCAGAATCGGTTAAAAGCAACGCCACCCAGTAGGAAGGCGGAGTAACGCATGTTGCTCGTAAATAACTTCCTGCGTCTATTCTCGAACTGTTCAGATCTTGTCAATCAAACAAAGCTTACATTCAGTATGAAAGACATTAGTACCTATTATTATATACATTAGAGAAAAGACCCGCCACGGATGTAATATTCTGGATATCACACACATAGTTCGCGTAACAAGGTAGAGCTTGTACTATGATATGTATCGACTGAACTTCGTGCTATATATATAAATATATATATATATATATATATATTATACAAAGCAAAAGTGTGTGCAAGAAGAGGCAGAGGAAGGCCACATTTTAATAACCTGGATCAAATCGATCGGACGCTCAAGGACGGGAACGTCAAGAGTACTCGAAACCGACGAGCATGTATGAAGAGACTGATGAATGTGAACGAAGCGAAAGAGGTATATACGTCTAGAGAGAACTGGCGCTCTATACTCTCTGCCTACTCCGTTAGGGACTCGGCGTGATGATATGATGATGATGACTGACCTTCATATCAACAATTTTGAGTCGTAATCAAAATATTTTATTTCACATAGGCCTAGATAAAACGTCGTAAAAGTGCACGGCTCGGGTTGGTCCTTTCCATGGAGAAGGCAAGAAACTCCATGGTTACTCTTTTAAATCATTAGGTATACAAAACAATATTATTATGGTACTTAACGTTGCTTACTGTACAAAAAAAAGCGTGAAACAAGAAATGTATATATATGAAAATAGGTATCGGCATTCAATAATCTCGAGTCTGATAAATATTTTTTAGGGTTTTGGTATGAGATAAAAAACGTGTTTCAAGTACTAAATTGTTTTTTCAAGCGGACGAAGTCACGGGTAACATCTTGCTTCATAAAACCTGACCCACTTAGTGGCATTAGAAATACCTGCTTTTAAAATATCCCATCAATTGTGTTAGCAGAATGTAGCTCTAGTGAGCGTCGACAATAAAACAGAAGCGCATCTACAGAGTGAATACTTTTTAGTGCAAAAGCTGCAATTTATCACGAGCTAGCACTTGTCCCTCTGTTTACTGTCTTAGTAATGTTGTTACTTTTAATTAGACGCTATTAATTAAAAAAAAGCACCGCAAATGCTCACGGGATAAGCAAGGAGGCAATAGATATCTCTAGACTGATGAATCCGTATGAATGAAAAGATATGGGGTAATTATTCATCCTCATACCTTGGAATCGAGTAGGTCTCGCAGAGCTTGGCTCCCCAAGCTCCTCAAGCTGTGAACTCCCCGTTGAGGTTTTTCCCCAGAAAGTCCAGCATGTCGGTCTTCAATAAGGGTGTGAAAATAATCCTGCATGGTCGGCAACGCGCCAGCGATACCCCTGGTGTTGCAAGTCAATAGGCGGTCTGCGTGCTTCTTAGTCAAGTCATCCTGGTGGTATAAAAGGAGATTGTAAGTAAGGTTCATATCACATAAGCTTTGAGATGAAGAAAAACATCATGGGGAAGCTACATACGTTAGAGAAGAATTTTAAACGCGTATGTAAAATTGTGTCAGGCCATCATGTTGGCTCGTAATGTAAATTAATTTTCGGTGAAATCAGGGTACTTTTACACTTTTGCCTACCCCTCTGTTGATCCTCGTGGCGTGATGCAATAACCAAACGTTAGTACAATTGGAAACAGCCAGTTTATAAGAGCTTGTAAGGCAGTGGGTCTCGGATCATTTGGTGTTTAATGAAGTCGTAAAATTGTATTAGTTCAATTTTATTGTTGGTTAAAAGTCCGATTGTTGTTTGGTGAACCGGGAACAGGTAGTTTGTATTAAGTAAATAGATATAGTTTTGGAATTAAGCGACCCGCATAGACACCGCATGAGTAACAGCGGTTGCCTACCGGTTGGTAAAAAAAGAATAAACAATACTTACAATCCATATATATAATAATAATAATAATTCCTAGCACCAAAATATATCCCCTGCCAACCTTCGGGAACCCTTGTAAGAAGGCACGAAGATATAGTTTTCGTACTATGAACAAAAAGATCGATTATTAATTTCGGCGCGTAATACAGAAACACACAAACTGGCATCGGCGACTATTCCCCCAGGTCTCGGAATATTGATTGGAGTTTTCCCGCTGTTTTTAATACTTTATTATCCCTGTAGGCTGAGCATCCATTGTCTTCGCCAAGATTGAGCCCGTCTTGCGGTGAGTTTGTACTTGAACACAATGTATTATAATATATACAGGGGTCGCTACCCTGTATTTATTGACAACATGACTCAGACTGTCGTGTATACAGAAATAATCTGTATATATATCTGTAAATAGTTGGGGAGGATGTTTGTTCATCTTCGTGAAATTTTCTGACGGGATTGTATGAAATTTGGCACAGGGATAGATTTTTTGCTGGAATAACAATAGTGAGATAAGGAAACGTTGTGGTCTGAAAGAAGATGTCAAAAATTGAGAAAGGTATGCTGAGGTGGTTTGGCCATGTCGAGAGAATGAATGAAGAACGATTGACGAAAAACTTGTATAAGGCGAGTGTGAATGAAAGTGTTGGAAGGGGTAGACCTAGGCGGACGTTTCTAGACCAAATTAGGGACGTCTTGAAAAAAGGTCAGGTCAAGAGTACCCTAAACCGAAGAGCATGTATGAAGAGAATAATTAACGTGGACAAAGCGAAAGAACTATGTAAGGATCGTAGCAAGTGGAAAGAAGTGGTCTCTACGGGAAAGAGGCGTGATTATATGTATGTATGTATGTATGTAATAACATAGTTATGGTTTATTCTAGGAATAATCCAAAGAAGTCAAAATTCAAAATGCCAGTATAAACGTATATCATAGTCCGTCACGGAGAAGCAGAGAGAGCGCCAGTTCTCTTTAGAATAGCATGAAACAAAATCGTATTGGCTGAGAGGAGTTAGTATTCGATCGCGGACTCGCCATTCCCACATAAAGAGGGTAGGTATTATAAGCCCTGTGCCTACCCATTCGAGAACCCCGGGAAATACACATTTTGACTAGTCCAAGACCACCTCACAACAATATGTCCAAATTAGTAATATGCTATAATCTTATCTTATCTTACTAATATTATAAATGTGAAAGTTTGTAAGTTTGGATGTTTGCGGTTCTTTCACGGCCAAACGGCTGAATCGATTTAGCTGAAAGTTGAAATAGTGATACCTTATATCTAGGAATAGGACATAGGATACAATTTTTTTTTTAATCCTGAAAAATTCAAAGTTCTTATATGTATGATGCTCTTTTAAGCAAACAAACGAACTAAGGCTGATATTATTATTTTACTTACATATACTATTGCGGGAAGGCGTGAGGATATATTATTTTATATATATTATTACTATTGCTACCACAGATTCGATCACCACAATATACAACCAAAGTATCGCAATATATCAAGCCAAGCTTCCAAAATGAAAACAAGCTACTTAAATAAATTTCGTCCATTCATAAAACCCGCTCACTATTCCCCGCAAAGCCACTATGAGCAAAACCTTTTACGAAATAAACAAGCTATTTTACGTACAAACGTGACTACGGTAATAATTTAACGTTATAACAAATATTTCGTGTAATAATGTATATAGTAGCATGTATTATGCAAAGATCCAATTAAAACGTATCCACATTGGTAACCGCGTAGATAGTTGACATTTCGACGGTCGCATAACTACTGTTGAGCGAGGTGTGCACGAGAGGAAATACATATATATATATATATATATATCCTCACGCCTTCCCACAAGGGCCCCCGAAGGGGTAGGCAGAGGTGTATAGGTAATACCCACACACCCACTTTCCGCCAGAGGTATATTAGGTGCCAACGTGACAGATGGCGAGTCCATCGCCGTTACTCAAGCACGACTCTACATACGCCTTTGAATTTCTTCTCTGACGTATGCAGGTTTCCTCTCGATGTTTTCCTTCACCGTAAAGCTCGTGGTGTGACTAATCACTGTATTTAAGTTCAGAAAAACTCATTGGTACAGACGGGATTCGAACTTGCGACCTTTGCGTCGCAGGCAACTGCTCGTACCACTCGGCCACCACGGCTCTCAAAAATTAATAATAAGGACGTATACACAGTACATCTGCTATCAGTACAAATTTATTGCTACTCTATTGCATTGGGTGTACCTGTAATAGAAGTAAGTTTGTTTGTGTAAATAAATAAATTAAAATATACAAAAATACAATTTTCTGTCTGTTTGTTCCTAATCTCTGAAACGGCCGGACTAAATAAGATGAGACTTTCACTGGCAGATAGCTGATGTCATAAGAAGTAACTTTTACTGTGAGTTTAGAAACTGAACAATATATTTTTGTTAAAATCACATCTAGTACACATATATATTTATTGTACAGTTTTTCTTTACGATTATCTTCATGCCTTCCCATAAGGATTTTTTTAGGTTATATGTGTAGTAGTAGTAGTGTTGATGCCTGCAACACAAGTATGTAAGTTGGAGTCCCAACTATACCAAGTTTTTCTGAACTTAAGTACAGTGATTAATCAAACCACGAGCTTTAGGGTGAAGGAAAACGTCGAGATGAAACCTGCACACGTTTGAGAAGAAATTCAAAAAGCTCGCCATCTGTCACATTGGAACCATAAATATATCTCTGGCGGAAAGTGAGTGTGTGGGTACTACCTATACACTGCCTACCCCATCAGGGACTCTTGTAGGAAAGCGTGAAGTTATATATTATATTTAGAATGCCAACGTGTCAGTGTGCGTACATCGCCGTTTCTCAAGCACGACTGGTTTCGAATTTTTTCTCATACGTATGCAGGTTTATGTTTTTGCTTCACCGTAAAGCTTGTGGTTTGACTAATCGCTGTACAAGCGTCCAAAGATGGCGGTAATAGCCTACCATCGGGCATACCACCTTACTAGTACAAAATAAATAGAAAAAAAATGACGTCTGTGACAGTGATATCACTTCGCTCTTGTTTTTGTTGGTGATATCACACAGCTTTCCGCCTCCTGTCACAACGATGTCCGACCATCTGGTTGTTGGTCTATCCTGGTACTCTCTTACAAGGCTCACCGGGATTAAAATATACATATATGTAGATGTTGATCTAGTTTGCAGAATATTCATGATGTTTATCCTTTTCTGTAAAACTCTAAAATTACTGTATTTATATATATATATATATATATATATATATATATATATACTGTATTTAATTCCTGGAAAACTCACTGGCACAGAAATTAAAGCAGAAATCAATTACAACTCTAATTCCTCGTGTTTATATAAAATTTTGACAGATGTTAAATGTTGACAAGTGACATTACGATGACAGTGACATTTACAGCTGTATTATATACATACAGCTTTATTTGGAAAGCACATACGTGGCATACCGGCAGGTGGAGCAATAATAACAATTAGCATTACGTAGAGGTTGCGTGGCTAATTTCGCGGTCTAATGGCCAGCATTCCGTAGTCAGGGACTCAGGGCGGGACTTGGATGCAAAGTAGGTCAACTTGTAATGCTTTTATTTAATCCTTTTTCTTAGAATTGACTTGCCAGAAATCGAGAGAGGACATGTATGAAGATACTGATGAATGTGCATAAAGCGAAAGAGTTTTAGCTTAATAAAGACCTCGAGCTCTAATTTCTTTACCTACCCTGTGAGAGATTCAGCGTGATTGTATGTACCTACCTATGTCTGTTATCAGAACGACAGCTTTTAATTCAGTGTGTATTGTCATACAATGTTTACTTTAAGTGCAATTGTGTATCCAATAAATAAAAATACTTGCGTGTTTCTAATCTCATTTAATTATGTTACTGACTACATAAATATACACATAGAATTTTCTAACCGTTTCTGCGAGTTTCGGCAGGGTCTGGTGATATATATCTGTATCGTTATGAGTTTAAGGCAACAGACCCTTGAACCTTTGAGAGCTTAAAGAAAGACTAATACACATATTATATATAACTATTTATTTAAAGAGAGTTAGATAAAGATTAGCGGACGAATAGTATTACTTTGAGATTTTTTTGGAAGACGGGGACGGGGACGGGGACGGGGTTTTCCAGCCTTATTAACACAAACATTTTACATTTTAAATATGTCACCATTAATTTCTCCTAAGTACACCTCTGTGCAGTTGTTGAGCAGGGTTGCCACCTACGTAAGGTCGCGTTTAATTAATTTTAAATTCACACATAAAGCGCAAAATGATATAAATAGACGCCCCGAGCCTACGAACGGGTGGCCGGTTAACTCAATTAGCTATATTTGAACTCGTATAGGAACATCGCTTAAAATTTAATCAAGCACTCAAAAATTGTTCATCCCTTTTCCATCGCGTGGAAACGTAATATACGTGTATTTTTAGACCGGGGTCCTTACAATGTCGCTCTTTTATCTTCATTATTAAAGAATACGAAAGGGACAGAGGTATATGACATATATATGTATCTTTCTCTAACACGTTGTCGGATTACGATAGCAATCATGGTAGGTTTTCATTATAAGTTATGCTGCTTGTCACGTAATTAGAAGTACCACTGTTATTTATTTATTTACACACACCTTAACATCCTTACAGTAGGTATGCCAATATGATGTTAAAAGAAATTTATAATAATAATAATAATACTGCTCGAAACGGCACGTATTGTGAGGAGATTTCTTTCTCTGGGCCCCTAACCACCGGTACCTTGGACCCTGATCCCGATACCGGTGGGCCCCTATATTTTATATTTTTAAATATGTTTATATATATATATATATTTATTTAAAAATGTAATCTATAAGATGTACTTAAAATAAACAATAATAATAACATTAATAAACTAATTTACAATATAACAAAATACACTTTAAAAACTTATATATTATCAAATAGTTTCTAAGAATTTTCTAACCGTTTCTGCGAGTTTCGGCAGGGTCTGGTGATATATATCTGTATCGTTATGAGTTTAAGGCAACAGACCCTTGAACCTTTGAGAGCTTAAAGAAAGACTAAACTCATAGCTGTGATGAAGTCTGCCAAGATTTGCTATCACGAGATTTTCAGTGACGCAAATCGGCGTATACCGACCTCAATACGTTCGAGAATGTAGTGCTAATGACGAAGTCCCCTCACGTGGTAGACAGTATGGATAAGTTGCTAATTCTGTATAGACAGAGCTTTTTCGCTTCATCCATATTAAACTGCGTAAATGTGACGAAGTAGTAATTGCAGGCAGTCTTTTGAAATTACTTTACGATTTCATATCGCGGCAAAAGGCGGAGGTGTCGATACTGGGAGATTGTTGATCTCAAATGTATGCGTGGTTTCTTTTCAATGTTTTCCTTTACCGTAAAGCTCATGAGATTAAGCACTGTATTTAAATTCAGAAAAAAATTTTAGAATTGAGGTTAGAGCTTGCAACCTGCGCTGTGCGCATATTCGAACCACTCGGCTGCTAAGGCTCCTACTTGCCCACTAACGACTGTGGTAACCATATTACCTCATTTTTTTTTATTATCACTTACGTCATAATGACCTCTTAGAAAGCAAATGCATCACTATAGCTATATGTCAGACGATGTATAAGTGCCTTAATTTATCTTAGTCCCAAACTCAGGTTTGTTTTAATTAAACACAGCGTTTAATTAACAGGAGAACCTAATTTGAATTTCAGTTTTGTATACTCCGATAGGTGTATTTAGCTTGCTTGGGTTGACTGTAATTGAAAATGGTATGTTTAGAACATGCTTACCACAACGGGTTGTCAAAATGTATATATTTTCTATTCATATATATATACAACGTAGGTCAACTGTTCATATGAAACCATTTAGCCCCTGGACCGTCGAATGCTATGCAAGACTGCAACAAGCTAAGGGTACCCCCTGTGGGGTACGGACCTCGGCTTAGGGCGTTGCTGGATCGCGAGCAAGAGAGCTGGACTGGTTTTTTTTTTTTTTTTTGTATTGTCTCTCGTAGCGTGAGTTCCGGGAACTTTTGCTACTTAACCGGTCAATGGCGAGACTTAGGCCTCCAGCCAGGCAAGAGCTGGACTGGACTGGTGATTTTATTTAAATACTAATCGGGGGTCGGGGGGGCACATTACAGCTTTTCGCGTCTAGCCTCGCCGGCGAGGACGGGCAGTGGTCGGTTGTGTGTAGTGTCTGTGTGTTGTCGTTGGGCATCCTGGAGGACCGTGATTTTTCAGGTCTTTGTAGATTTTTTTCTGAATAAACGAGACACGACTACATTAGGCCTGCAACGCAAAGATTGTAAGTTCTAACCCCGAATATACCATCGAGTTTTTTCTTTCCTTTACCCTAAGTAGGTGATTAAAGTTGGGCTTTACGGCTTTACGGCTTATTGAAGGAAACCATCATGAGGAAATCTGCATACGTGTCAGAAGAAATCCAAAGACGTATGCATAGTTCATGGAAAATGACAATCGTGAAACCCAAATCACCTACGAAAAAGTGTTATCGAACCTCTGCTTCTTTCAGGAACACTAGTGGGAAGATATATATATTTATATATTACGTCATAACCGTATTAAATACGGTCATAAATTAATGTAAACAAGCGTAAAATGCTGAACGCATTTTATTGTCTGGGGTGTGAAGTGCAACGACCGTGCGTCACCAAAATTGGAGATAAAACCAACATAATTAATTGATTAACTCTGTAAGCATTAAATACCATATTCCGACTATAACCATTACAAGAGGACTTAATAAAACCTAAATTAAATTATATTTAAGTCGGTAAGGAGTTGTAGCAAAGTTATATATAGAATACAATCCTAGTTATTATATCACGCCTTCCCACAAGGGTCCTCGAAGGGGTAGGCAGAGGTGTATGGGTAATACCCACACACCCACTTTCCGCCAGAGGTATATTCGGTGCCAACGTGACAGATGGCGAGTCCATCGCCGTTACTCAAGCACGACTATACATACATACATACATACATATCAACACGCCAAGTCCCTAACGACTATACATACGCCTTTGAATTTGTTCTCAGACGTATGCAGGTTTTTTCTCGATGTTTTCCTTCACCGTTCAAAGCTCGTGGTGTGACTAAGCACTGTACTTAAGTTCAGAAACACTCATTGGTACTGTCGGTATTAGAACTTGCGATCTTTGTGTCGCAGGCTACTCCTCGAACCACTCGGCCACCACGGCTCTATGTTATGCGATGTTGTTAAGCAATATTAAGATTTAATCATAATTACTCCCGCTAGTCTACGGTCAGTTAGTCTTGAGTCTTGGTACCTTGCATTCGCTTACTTTACAAGAACTTGAGAAAACTTTCATCAGAATATGTCAAAGTTTATATACATTTTGCTCAGAGTCAGTGCAGTATTCGTCTTGTTTGAATACCAACCCGACATACAAGATACATGTGGTTAGTAAGGCTAGCCACACCACGAGATTTACAGTGAAGGATAACATCGAAAGGAAACCTGCATTCGGCATCAAAGAAAAGGTGTCTCTCATGACGTATAGGGAGGTCAAAGAGGTTGCGCTGGACAGGAGCAAATGGAAGGGACTGCATCAGAGACGCCGACAAGAGTCCAGCTTTTAAATTTGTGATGATGTGTCACATAGGGGCTATTAAATAAGGCGGCCAAATCCGTGGGAAACAACCTGTATTATTATAAAATCATCACGCCCAGTCCACGGCCCGATGGAGTAGAGAGGACTATTTAAAGTAAACAGAAACAATTTAACGTAATGAAATGGAACGCGTGTGTGACGCGATGGCTTTATTATTCGCAAAGCTAACACTACACTGCGTGCTAAGCTTAGCTATAAATATCTTTCGTGTTGAAAGCGTCGATTGGCTGCGTGCTAAATAACCGGAGAATTTATTTCTCCGATCCATCCTTCCCCAAGGGAGTGTTCTGGGTCCGCTGCTTTTCCTCATTTATATAAATGACTTTCCTAAAGCCATCAAGCACAGGATGTCCCTATTTGCTGATGACAGCACGGTAATTTTTAATAATGGTAACCTTAAAGATATAGAGACAGATATAAATAACAGCCTTACATCAATCATTGCGTGGCTTAATACGAACAACCTAAAAATTAACATGAAAAAAACTAAAATAATGAATTTTCAATTGAAACAAAAACCAATGTCAAATTTAAGCATAAACTATAAAAACGAAACTATTGAGGAAACTAAGGTAACGAAATTTCTAGGAATACATATAGATAATAACATGAATTGGCTGACACATACTGAAAAGGTATGTAATAAATTACACAAATTTTCTTATGCTTTATATATGTTAAGAAAGGTAAGCAACCTTAGCGCACTCTTGGCGGCTTACCACGGATATGTAGCATCTACTTTGAGATATGGCATAATCTTCTGGGGTAATGCCAGTAATAACACTAATGTTTTCAAATCACAAAAAAAATTTATTAGAGCTATATGTCAAATTAAACACAGAGACACGTGTAAACCACATTATCAAACTTTAAAAATATTAACATTGCCGTCACTTTACATTTATGAAATTATTATGTTTGTCAAAACCAATATACACTTATTCCAAGTATTTACAAGTCAACGACGTTCAGAGCTTTCCTTAACGAAAACTAAAACCACATTTCTACATAAAAGTGTGTTTGCAATGGCACCAAAGCTATACAATAAACTCCCAAAGCAAATTAAACATTGCCAAAACATAAAAGAATTTAAAAATAAAGTTTTTAATTTACTTGTTGAGAAAGCATATTATACCATTAATGAATACCTAGTTGATAAGTTTTAATAATTTTAAGAAAGTTATATGATAACATTATAGAGCCGTCATTTAAGGAAACTTTCAACAATATGTTTATTTTTATATATAATATGAGTAGTAGCATAAACTCGATATTAAATAATAATTCTTAAGATAGTGTTATAAATAATATTATCTATTTTAAATATTTTGTATGCCTAGCGGCGGAACATACCACCTATACCTGTGTAATTTAATACCATCTTATTTTCTATGTTCACGAAATAAATTATTTGATTTGATTTGATTTGATTTGATTTCTGGTAGGATCTTGGCTTGGAAACGGTGGCAACGGACGACGGTAAAGTCTTATTTAATAATATACTAGTTGTGGCCCTCCATTTTATCTGCTTTAAACTTAATAACTTGTGTAAAATGTATTATCTTCCAGTGAAAGTTATATCAAAATCGGTCACACAGATCTGGAGTCAGAAAAATCTAACAGCGAGTCAAAAAGCATAACTTTTTCTTATACTTTCGTATTAATATTTTTATATCATAAACAATAAACCTTATAAAAATCGGTCCAGCCCTTCTTGACTTGAGTGGTGTATCTATTCGGACTTTGGACAATATATATAGAAGAACTTCAATAAGTTTCCAGTGACCCCTATATTGATAAAAAAAATGCTAGTTAATGCTTGCACACCCTTCCTGAAGAACTCCATGCTGTCTCTCTCTCTCTACCTCTCTCTACCTCTCTCTGTCTCTCTCTCTCTACTATCTACGGAATACCTCAACATGGAGCTCATCCCACAGCCTGAGCGTTCGCGGAAAGAAACACCTTTGAAACCGCAAGGTGGGGGACATTTGTGGTTCCAAGGTATGAGGATGAATTCCCCGTCGATGGCGAGAGAAGCGGTGGTAGAAGGTATAAGTGGGCATCATGTCAAACAGTTTGTCAGAATACTCCGTTATATAACTGGTACACACATATGGAGGCAAAGTCTATCCTCAGATTTAGTTGTTGAAAGTGACGTTCACGGAACGTAAAATAAATCATATACTCTTATTAAATCTAATGCTAAGCTCGTTGTACTCGAATGCTTTATCAGTCTCGAGCGCACACGTGGTCACAATATTTACTCCCAGAACGCGCCCAGCATAATTCCCGAGCTATTAGCCAGCTACCTCGAACAAGCGCGCCTTTTGATGTTATCCCCAAGAGTTTAAGGTTCTACTTATATAAAGTTAAGGCTACCTCGCAAGCATAGTGAACTATTAAGGAGTTAGAACTGGGACAATTTTTAATGACCTAACCCTGCAGGTCTTCTTTGGAAAAATCTCCAGTGATGTATGAAAAGACTGATGAATATAGATGAAACGGTGGAATTCTGTTAGTTAACTGGCGCTCTACTCTCTAAACAGCGACAGACTCGCCATCTGTCACGTTGGCATTATCTTCAAAGAAATGAGAGCGCTATTGTGTAGACATTAGATTTAAAATTGATATTAATTGCATACTGACAAAATTACCCAACTCTCATTGCGTGCGTTGTAGCACACAGAATAGAAACGAGAATTTAAACAAGCCATATTATAGATAGTGCCATTCACGAAGACGCGCCCCACTATTTTTCCCTGTAGTTTATAGTGTAAGGGTTGCAACCATCCACTAATATTTGAGTATTATCGGTACACTGATTACCTATGAGTGCACATGCACACTACAATTAATAGAGTCGAGTCATACTCCCCGCATCACGCGACCCCGTCGACTAGAAATTGGTGGGGTGCGTCTTCGTGGATGGCACTAAGAATATTTTTATAAGTGCGGGTTGTTCAACAGTACAATAAAGTTAACTTGTGGACTTAAACACTAAACTTACTGCAGTTACGGAAACGGAAGTCACATAGCGGTTATGCTTCTTAACTTACGCCACTTGTAATATAAGTGGTGTAAATAAGTTGAAAGTACTTAGTTGGTAACACTTCCAATTCTGATTTAGCTCAGCGGAATGCGACTGACTTCGTGAAACTGGTATTGCCTTCATCTGCACTCCACTTTTAAACATGCTTGCTTTTAAGCTTTTCTCACTATTCCTTGATGCTTTGTATCATAGTAATAAGATAAATCTTGCAGTAGGTTGAACAGCCGTGGTGGCCGTGTGGTTCGTCTAGTCTCCTGCAATGCAATAATTTCAAGTTCGAATCCCGACTGCACCATTTCTTCTGAACTTAAGTACTAGTAAGTTTTCCTTCACCGTAATGCTCGTAGTGGGACTAATCACTATGCATAATTTAAAAAAATCTCATTGTGCGCGGGGTAAGAGCTTGCAATATTTGCGTTGCAGACTGACAGTTGCAGACAGAAGAGAGGTAGGGCATAACGGGTTTCCCGTTCGTATTTGGAGCTGCCCGACTGGGGCAGGACCTCCACCTTATAGAAGTCCGTAGCCAAATAACACAATTTTTTGTGTTGTGTTCCTACGCGGTGAATAAGGTTTCCAGAAATGAGCTCCTTGGGGAGGGGGGAGGATTGTTACATTGTGTTGGAAGCAGAGGGATTAAACCCATCATGCTGCCAACACACTGTAACTCTCCGAACACAGAGTGGCAACGCGCAAGTGATACTTAGGTATCGTGAGCGTAAATAGGCTACGGTAACCGTTTCCCATCAGGTGGGCCGTATGCTTGCTTGCCACTCTTGTTGTATAAAAAAAAAAAAAGACTACCTTCTCGAATCACTCGGCCACCACGGCTGGAGTCAATTATTTGCGTATTTTAATATGAAATTACTACTTGAATTATGTCTGTCATATTGTAATAACCTTCTTTAAAAGGCCTCAATGGCGGCTCAGTATACATTTTTCATCCAGTAAATTTATTAAGGTACGATGATGCTTGAAATACCTCACCTAAGTACCCTCGATGTCTGGAAAGGCTATCTAAGTCTCATCTTTATATTCATGCACCCGCTTTGAACTTTATACCTCATTTCTCTTTAAGCCGTGGTGGCCGAGTGGTTCTAGTAGTTGCCTGCGACACAAAGATCGCAAGTTCGAATCCCGACGGTACCATTACAGTGATTAGTCACACCACAAGCCTTACGGTGAAGGAAAACACCGAGAGGAAACATGCATACGCCTGAGAAGCAATTCAAAGGCGTATTTATAGTCCTGCTTGAGTAACGGCGATGAAATCGCCATCTGTCACGTTGGCACCTAAAATATATCTCTGGCGGAAAGTGGGTGTGTGGGTATTACCTATACACCTCTGCCTACACCTTCGGGGACACTAGTCGGAAGGCGTGATAGCCCATTATCACCAAAACAGTATTGAGAAGCCTTCTAAGGCTCTCTAACAAAACAAAGGTCATTGCGTTGGGTAATTGTTCACCACAATGTACGAACGCCTACTACACCGGGTACCAACCCTTGGTCACCTTGTAACAATCTTTTCACACTTTTCAGGATAGTTTTTCTATTCTTACCTTCTGACCATTTCATGAATCACACATGTATGAAAAACCTCTATTATACCGCGGTCGTCGACCTGCGACTGGACATTACAGTACTACAAACAGACTGGTTTCAGTTTACAAAGGGGAGTCGGGCAAATACCTTCTAGACGATCAGTTACATAGTACCTAAAGATCAGCAGAGGTGCAAGTTTATTTTAGTTATAGAATTATCAAATAATAAGTACGATGCAGAGATGATACTATTCATTAAAAATGATAGACATGTTTTTCAATGGTTTTATATAATTATATACAATAGGAATAGCGTAATTTTTTTACAAATTGACAAATAGTGGTTGTTTGGTAGCTGGTAGATGGGAGACACATGACTAAAGAAAAGTAAGCTTTAAAGCTTAATATTTCGTAAATGGAAAAGCTTTAACATACGAATAAATATTTTTAAAGCTATCTAACGATATGCAATATAACAGGAATGGCGAGACATTTTTTTATCCCCGATTTACGTGCGTTGGAGGTACCTGATTTATTTTCAGATTTTATTTTACAACCATACCAATTTACAGTTCTGTAGTACGCCATCGTTTCTGAGCTAACCTGTGGTCGGACGGACGGACACACAGGCGAACACGGCGAAACTATAAGGGTTCGTAGTCTACTACGGAACACTAGAAAATACTAAAATTTTAATGTTTTGATAGCTTTCCTACTGATCCCCCACGAACTGTGACTCAATAATATTAACGGCTTGTATTACATACGTTATCATTATCTGATAGCTTAGGTAATTAGTTACTTTGGGGTTTGATTGTGGCACGGCACCTACATATGTAACGCTCATATAATTGCTTATAATTTTTTTTTTTTTAACAAATACAATGTTATCTTAAGAAAAAAAAAACGATACATACATACATATCATCCCGCCGAGTCCCACGGGGTAGGTGAGAGTGTAGAGAGAGAGTAGAGAGTTCTCTCTAGACTTCAGACCTTTTCGCTTCATCAATCGATCGCCGGTTTCGAGTACTCTTGACGTTCCCATTATTGAGTATCCAATCGATTTGATAAAGATTGTTGGAACGTGGTATTCCTCTGCCTCTTCGAAACATTCGCATTGTTTTGATTCGACAATCTTTCTTCATTCACTCATATCTACAGCAAAGTAACATGCCTTCTTTCATGTTTATAACCACACCCTCGTTCACGCATGTATATCTTGTAGCGTATTCGATCTATTATGATTAACGGACGTCGCAATTTTGTATTGGAAATAACAAAGAGCGAATTCCACGCCGAATCCTACGCAAATCTTATTTCAAGTAGGACTGTCCAATACGTCTTGAAATTTCTTCTCAAACAAATAGTTTCGTCGCAAGGTGTTCCGAAATAGTAAATAGCAATAAGACCTTTCGCTGGGGACAAATGAAGGTGTCAACTTGACAGTTAGCGAGTACGCCGCCGTCCCTCGGGCAGGACTGCACTGCCTGCGTATTTCCTCCAAAACCTATGACATGCCTTTTTTCTTCAACGTAAAGCTCGTGGTGTGACAAATTACTGTTCTTAAATTCTGCACTTGCAATGATACGAGATATCTTGGTATATTTCGGTGGACCACACGCTATTCAGACTTTAAGGTTCCTTTTAATTCATACAATAAAATCAGCATGGAGTTCTTCAAGAAGCGTGTGAAAAGATTCCTACAGTTTTTCCTTCCTGTATGATTCCTAATACTCCTGCTGTTGCAAGCGCCCATAGGTGGCGATAACTGCTTGCTTAAGCGGACCACATGCTTGTTTGCCACCCGTGTGATATAAAAAAAATATATATCTGACATTTACATACATACATGCATACATATAATCACGCCTCTTTCCCGTAGGGGTAGGCAGAGACCACTTCTTTCCACTTGCTACGATCCTTACATACTTCTTTCGATTCGTCCACTTTCATTATTCTCTTCATACATGCTCTTCGGTTTAGGGTACTCTTGACCTGACCTTTTTTCAAGACGTCCCTAATTTGGTCTAGAAACGTCCGCCTAGGTCTATCCCTTCCAACAGAGTATATAAAACCCGTACCACCCGTATGGTATATAAAAATCGCATGCTTGTTTGCCACCCGTGTGGTATAAAAAAAAATACAGTTATATCTGTAATCCGAATCAAACCCTGATAATACCAACGCGAAAAACTTTTGTAAACTAAAGTAAGCTTAGGATTTATTCTTAATATGTTAACGCATGAATGGTTCACTTTTTCCACCTTATAGGTCGAAAGGTTGTCGGGTTAACGATCTATAGGTATTTTCTGTGATATTGAAAACTTTGAACTGTCAAGTTAGACGTACTTGATAAGGTTGTATTCATTAAGCTTAGATTTGGAGAATTTCTCCAATATCTTAAGGGTAGTCCATTAATAAAGTGAGGTATGAAAGGGGAGGGATTGGAAAAATTGTTGGACATCACGTGTATTTATTATTTCGAATGTGTGTGGAAGGCCGCGTTCCAACTACCTAGATCAAATCGACCGAACACTTGGGATGCGAACGTCAAGAGTACTCGAAACCGGTAAGCCTGTATATAAATATAATCTTATCTTAATATTATAAAAGCGAAAGTTTGTAAGTTTGGACGTGAGGATGGTTGTTGCTCTTTCGCGGCAAAACCTTTGAGGTTAAACATGATATATGGAGGAGAGCATGATATATATATACATATACGAGGGTGGTCTGAAAAGTTTCCGACCTCAGTATGAAGATTGATGAAAAAATATTGATGATGATCTTAGAAAAAAGCTAGTGAATTTCATTGTTCATCTGTTGACATATGCTCCGAAAAGAGTCAGCCATTTTGGACGCGCAGTTTCTATGTAACAGTCGTTTGAGTGAGTTCATGTGAGTATTTTTATTACTTTGGTTAAATGAAATAAAGTTAATTATTTTTGAGTGCTATCCAAAAACGACTGAAAGAGTTACAAAAGATAATCGCCTTATGAATGCATGAATTTTCACATCTGAACGTTAAATAGCTTCCTTTAAGAGCCTATAGGAGGTAGCCTCTCAAACTTTACTGATATTACCTATCAAAAGCCGATACCGCATGTCATTATTGAATATCTTACATTAATTTATAGCGGCCGAATCGATATAAAAATCGGTACAATCGAATCTCCCACGTGGAAAGCGTGACCGGCCGATAATCGCCGATGTCTCGATGTATCGATTAATCATCCGTATACCCGGGCGGGACTGACCGGAACTGGATTACCTTAGATCTAATAGAATTTGGATACGTTTCTTTAGAGATAAAGGATATATTTTATTATTAATATCTAGCATAGATTAATAACTATATCTATTATTTGTGTAACTCATTATATTTTTTTAAGTGTGACGTGTATTATTACTATTATACACGACTAGATATAAACAATATTTTATTACCTTGCGATAAATTAAAAACGGAATTTCATGTGGCTTTCGCTAATAGATAGAGAAAGTGATACTACCAAAGGGAGTAAAAAAGAATCGAATATAGGTATCTGATAAAAAAAAATTGCCACATCCATTCAAAACATACTCCTTGTTGAGATGTAGCCGGTATGACATCACCACAAAGGTAGCTTATAATAAATGAGCCTTAAGAATTAGCCACGTACTCTGTACAAATGATTTTTATACAATTACGCTATAATTTATACTCGTGGTACAGTTTGTATTATTTGTATGTATTGTTGATTGAATAAAGAGAAAGTTGATGGAGCCTGATCATGTCACTTTGGGCATGGATATGCTTGAAAAAATCTACAGTTTTAGGACAGTACTCGTGCAATGGGTTGGCAGACGTGTAGCTCACACTGTACTCAGTTTTCGGCAAAAATATATTTAGTATTTTAGTCAGGTAGTTACACCTGCATACATAATTGAATTTCGTCTCAAACGTATGCAGGTTTCCTCTCGATGCCATCCTTCACCGTAAAACTCGTCGTGATTAAACTTATATCTTTACGCCTTCCTACAAGGGTCCCTGATGGGGTGTGTAGGGAGAATCCATACACCCACTTTTCACTGGAACAGTGACTAATCACTGTTCAGAAAAAATCTTTCGTATAGTCGGGATTCGAACTTGCAATCCTTGCGTTGCAGGCGATCACCCAAATAACTCGACCACCCCAGCTCTCTTATTGAGATACATATGTGTATAAGCATGTATGTTTGTATGTAGGCCTCAATGGGTACAACAGACTGGCCATCTGTCACGATGGAATCTAGATTTATTGGAAATCTGGATGCCCTAGTCACTCGCCCTTGCTTATAAAACAAACACTGCTCCGTCTTGATAAAAGTACCCATCTTTCAAGTCTTAGATTTTTTGCAATTTCCTCGCGAGATAGAAAGCTGTAGAACAAACACTGCAAAGTCTAGGAATCTAGGTCACTGCGAGGCTTTGTAGAGGAAGGGGTTACTATATATTCCTAAGCAAATTAAAACTTACGACTTTAAGTCAAGGAAAGACGGTTTGTTATTTAAGTAATTACAGAGTTTATTTACTGTAGTGCAAAGGAAATGTTTGCCTGTTTCAATTTTTAGTTTTGCCACTTGGGAAGTGAAATGGTCGAAAATTCTAATTTTAAATGTTCAGTTTTTTCTTTTTTTATACCACTTGGGTGGCAAACAAGCATGCGGCCCGCCTAATGGTAAGCGGTTACCGCCGCCTATGGACGCTTGCAACACCAGGGGTATCACTCGCGCGTTGTCGACCCTGCAGGAATCTTTTCACACCCTTAGGCTCATTTAAATCATATGTGTATGAAAACATTGTATTATTGATGTGTATACTGTCTTGCCTGACGGCTGTCAGTGATTTTCGGCTTGGCGCGGTTACTTACAATGACAGCTGTCAGCAATTTGTTTTGGCGGGCTTTTGTGTATATGCGCGCCATTATCAATAAACCAGTGTTCTGAATAACATCTTTTATTCCGCTCCATACATACGTAACAATTATACTTACATATTTATATTATGTTTACTATTTTTTATTTTATTAAATTTTTACATATTTTCGAGTAATTGCGTGCGACACAAAGATCGCAAGTTCGAATCCCGACTGTACCAATGAGTTTTTGTGAAGTACAGTGCTTAGTCACACCACGAGCTTTACGGTGGAGGAAAACATCGCGAGGAAATCTGCATACGTTTGAGAAGCAAGCAGTTTAAGGGAAGACGAATGTATAGTTGTGCGGCGATGGACTTGCCATATCTCTCGCGGAAAGTGAGTGTATAGGTATTACCTATACACCTTTGCCTACCACTTCGGGGACCCTTGTGGGAAGGCATGAGGATATATTATTACTTATAAATAATGCAAGCAGCCTTCTTATACTATTAGCTTATTCATTCAAGGTTGTGCAATCATGTGATAGGGACGACAACGGACTCGCCATCTGTCACGCGTAGTTAGGGCAGTGGTAAATACATATGTATATCTTAACGCATTATAATAATAATAAATTATTTTCCAAAACGTTTTTGGAATTTAATTTTTTTACTGATTCTAGCAAGTGTTCCCTAAGAGGTAGGCAGAATCTTTTCCGTCTGACAAATATTTGGTTGCCAACACCGTCTCACATGGCGAGTCCATCTCTCGTTTTTATCTTTATTTTTCCGAAATAACCAGATTCTAGCAAAAGTAAGTTTTCCGCCTGTTAGCAACACAGTCTTATTACTTCATACATCAAGAATACAATAATTAGCCGCCACAATGGTTAATGACTTGAACAAAAACTGTTTGAATATGTTAGATATGGCAAAAACCGTCACAGAGTAGGCACGCGTAGAAGTGAGAGCCCTCATGTCTTAAAGAACTGTGGATTTGTGGCCCGCAGCAAAAAAAAATTGTTTGATGATAGGAGTTTACCCAAAAAGAAATATATATAATATGTATAAAGAAATATATAAAATATTGACGATTGTAAACAATTACATGTAAATACATCTTTTTCTGCTATGTAAAAGGGAAGCAAAGATAGCAAAAAAGAAGGAAACCGAGCAGTATATTTCGCCGTTTCTTCTCCAGAAGAAAAGTTTTTTTCCTTGGAAACTTTGGTAACCATAATTTTATATTTAATAGAGGGCGTTCAATAATGGTTCCTAGACTTCCTAGTGTCTTAAAAAACTTAAATAAGAAATGAATTTTTGATTTGATATCGATTTATGGCACGTGAGTTAGTAGTTATTTTTTTTGTATTTTCTCGCCATAAATACAACATCCTCTTTTCGCGGAAAATATATTTAGACGGCAATGAAAGAGACTTGTCTTTCGCCTTTTTTGAAGCGCAACTAATCTTCTTAACCATAACTAAACATAACTATTGCTTTAACTTCTCAGCTATTCTTTTCTGTCTGTATTGTGATAATCTTTAGTCTTTGAGTATTTATAAAAAGCTTGCTATTGACTACGTAAACTATGTGTCGAGAACAAGGTGAGTCTCGCTGACCTTATGCTTCCTTGTTCGTTAGGTGCAGGTTCGATTATATTTGATTTTATAACAGGAAGTAACAATGTAATGTGCAAAGGTAATCATAGATGTATTCATGTTTAACGAATGTTTTACAATCTTACCTTACATCAATCTTACTGGTCCCTTACACAGTTTTTAGTTAATACCTACTTTTACTTAATACCGAGTTGGCATAAATCAAAAAATCAAAAAAGCAAAATCAAAATATTTTATTCAACGTAAGGGACACAGGGAACACTTATTGAACGTCATATACTTAACAAAAACTAAAGTTACCACCGTTTCCAAGAAAAATACCTGCCAGGAGAAGAAACGGCGAAACAAACTCCCCGGTTCTCTCTTTTAACATTTGTTCCCTTTTACGTAGGGGTAGAAAAAGATTAAATAACATATAAACTCTGTATAAGAGGAGCAATTCATTGCCATGTATGGCCATCATTCAAATAATCTGATGTTGTATAATAAGCTTTTTGTATTAATTTACTTTTAATGACAGCATAATACACAAAATTGGCAGACGATCTTGGTGGTAAGTGATCACCGGTGGCTGTAGACACTACTAGTAGTACGAATATCACCCTGTCAGTTCTCTGGAGGCTTTCGATTCATTAATAATAATACCTTGGGACAGGTCCACACAAATTGTCTTTTTTTTATTGTAATTGTATTGTACATTTTTGTAAGAATAAGTACTTGCGCATTAGCATGTACCTTCTACCTTACATATATAAAAATTATCAATATATATAAAGGGGTCAAAATTCCTTCATGTTGTTCTAATTTATATGTGTTTGTCTATAGCTACAGTTATTTATTTGCTTACTATCTATTCCTTATCTTCATTTCCCACGAGATTTTATATAGACATTGATAAAAATTAAGGTTATATTTGTTTATCACGATAGCACTGATAGTCTGCCTATATATTTAATACATGTATTTATTAAATTAAATAAATACTTTAGGACAATTCCACACAAATTGACATAGCCTCAAATATAGCAAAGCTTGTTTTATGGTAATTAGACAACGATATATTTACTTATTTAGATAGATATATACATAAATACGATGGACATCCAAGAGTAAGGTACAAATACTCGTGGTCATGACACTAATATCTGCCCTCAGCGGGAATCGAACCCGCGACCGCAAGTTTCGCAGTCAGGAGCTCTAACCACTAGATCCGTATATATATAATATCCTATAATCCTACTAATATTATTAATGCGAAAGTTTGTAAGGATGTAAGGAATTTGATTGAATTTTGGCACAGAGATAGATTATTGGCATAGAATATGATATATTAAAGAAAAAATATATTTCGACGCGCGCGAAATCGCGGGGCAGAGCTAGCTAGCTAGTATATGTTAAAAAAATCATCCTCTTTGTTTTTAAGTTTACTATATAAATTTGCATTCGTTATCCTGCCTCTTTAAGACATAGAAAAACATAGATTAAGAAAAAAATGGAGTTGGTATCTTAATTTTTTCTGAGATATAATCAGCTTAATTACTTGATCGTTTAGCCGCGTGCAAAGATAAGGGACGATAGTAGTTATTGACGTTTAGACATTAATAGCTGTCAAGTCATTAATTGGAGTCGTAAGACATTTGTTAGACGTCCTAAGACTTAAGGTAGATTTATCTTTAATATTGAAGAAGAGGCAAAAGACGTTCCAACCACCTAGATCGAATCTATCGGACACTGAAGGATGGGATCGACAAGAGTATTCGAAGCTGACGAGCATGTATGAAGAGACTGATGAATGTGACGTCCGTCCGTCACAATGTTCTCAAAAGGTATACAATAGCCACATAGCAAAATTGCTTTTCGATTAGATTATTTGGTCCTTACCATGTTTCTAAATGATTTATTTCATTACAATTCTATGCAACATTTACCTAACTTCGCAACGAATGCTTAAGTGCTAGATCGGGCATTCTATAGATCAAAGGATCGTTTATTAAAATATCCCTAACTCGATACTAACGAGCAATTTAGAATGCAATTTATGTCAAATAAACTAACACGTGCTCTAACGATAAATAGATCATAGGGTGTGGTTTGGTTAGTGGAGCGGTAGCGGGGCGATTTACCGCGTTTCAAGATTCAATATTTACCTAAGAAAAAAATTTAAGCTTACTACATGAGCGAATAATTTTCTCTATTTATTTCAAAATAAAAAATGCTTATATATTTTTCTTCGTATTTAATATTTATTCATTGAACGTCATATATTTAATATTATTTTACCTTTTTAAAGAAACAGCGTGTCGGGATGAAAATGCGAGTAACAAACTCACCGGCTTATTATTAACAAGGAATCTATTCCCGATTTATATATATTTATGCTCTGCTCTTATGTGTAACTTTTTTGTAAGGGTTTGTCGACTAAGTTAATCTGTACAAGTGATGTTTTCGTTCTAATAACGGTCTTATCTATCTCGCTCTAACGCGATCTCTTTCTCTTTCGTACCGATCTAGTATTTAAATAATACTATTTTTGTTATCGGTGGAGCCACCCTGAAAAAGTGACCTTGACCTTTAGTTGTGTATCTCTGTCTAATAATAGACAAGACGCTAACGATGAGGTAATCAGAGCTTTTTGTGATCATTATATTAAGATGTTTATGACATAGCTAACAAGAATTTGACTTACATACATACATCACGCCGAGTCCCTAACGGGGTAGGCAGAGGAAATAGAGCGCCAGTTCTCTCAAACCTGCCATACTTCCTTCGCTTCGTCCACAGTCATCAGTCTCTTCATACCTGCCCGCATTTCAATCCTTGAGTGTCCGATCTATTTGATCTACGTAGTTAGAACGTTCTTCTTCTTCTGCACATTTTCGCATCATATATTTATATCGTCAATATTTTTTTACTCAAAGAGGATGAATCCTCTCGGTATGTCCAAACCAACTTGCATGCCTTCAACAATCACACCTTCGTTAACGCCAGTTGTTTTGTGAATCTCTTAATTGCGGATTCGATCTAAAATTGTTACGCCGTACATTTTTCGAAGGGACGTATCTTAAATGCATTTATGCAATTTTCATGATATACCCAGGATTCGATGCCTAATAAAGCGGGAATTGAACTTAATAAGTTATTAAGTATTAAGTGTTATCTTAAGTATAGCTGCTTGCCTTCCCACATGATGGCTGCCTCGGATGCCTCGGTAGGCAGAGGTATAACAACATGTTCACCGGAGATATATTTAGGTGCCAACGTGATAGATGGCGAGTACAACACCGATTCTTAAATGTAAAGCAGATAGCGCACGAGTGATACGAGTAAAGCTTAGTATAATAAAAAGGCGCTAAAGACACATGTTTAAAATGTTTATTCTTTTTAAAGTAATGTCTTATAGAGCCAGATATCTTCAGGAACTTTTTTAATTAATTTTTTCCAACCTGCGCCTTCTCCTTAACCAGAGAACTTGTCCTTAAAACTCCTACCTTCACCTCTTCTTCCTATTCCAAGTCTTTCACTACGCAAGCTGTCAGTCTTTGGAACTCGCTGCCCCAGAACATCAGACTTGCACAGACATTAATCTCCTTCAAAAAGCATTTATTTGAATACTATTTCTCTTTTTAGCTTGTTCATATGTATGTATATGTTTCGTATTTATTTATTTAGATTGCCTATTATTTATATATTTTATTAATTGTGTATATTTCATCCACTCACCTGTCACACCTATCTTTTCTTTCTCTGTTTCTTATCACTCCCTACACTTGGGTTGCCTCGTAGAAGTCCCTGCGATAAGGCCGCCTATTGTGCCTATTACATGTTTTTTTCTTTGCTTTTTTTGTCATTACTATTTGTTTTGTAGGAGTGTGTGTGTTTGTGCAATAAAGAATATTATTATTATTATTTTCAGTCCGCTATCGCTCACACTGTGTCCGGTCCCTTTAAGTTAGCGAGCGGTCAACAGCTGTGCTGAGAAGCGGATTAAAACAATTGATTAATTCAAGTGCTCCTAACTGAATGGAGTTTCTGGATGCCTTCCAGATGCATCCAGCCGTGTTGTGTACGTACACGATTGAGATGTATTGCGATAGTCTCAGGAGTCCTTGTTTGGTCCTACTATTTGTGGAAGACACTGGCAAGAAGTCGTATAAATTATCAATGTAATACTATAAATGCGAAAGTCTGTTTGTTTGTTTATTCAGCTGTTATATCGTTACTTGAAGAGCCGTGGTGACCGAGTGCTTGGAGCCATCTGCATCACAGAGATGGATGCAGATGGCTCGGCGAGAAGTTCATATCCCGAATACTTTCGAGATTCGAACTTGAGTGTTACTTCAAAGAGTTTTTCTGAACAGTGGTTAGTCACACTAGCTTTAGAATGAATGAAAATATCGGAAAACATCAAGAGGACCACTACATACGTTTGAGAAGAAATCAAAAAAACCTTTGTTTTTTTTATACCACACGGGTAGCAAACAAGCATGCGGTCCTGATGGTAAACAGTTACCTCCGCCTATGGACGCTTACAACAGGCGTATTGCTCGCTGCCTACCCTGAAAATGTACGTTAGACAAAAGACATATGTCTTGAGTTGTATGGGAGCACCTATGTGGTGCTCCCATACAACTCTATTTCAAAGTACACACTCGAATCCGAACTATAGATGTCGATCTATATAAATATTCTGATTAATGTGTATGAAGCGAAAGAGATCTGTAAAGATGACGCTTTTGCTAGAAACCTGAAGCTCTTTGCTCTCTGCCTACTCCTAGCATAGCCAACCGAGGCGGTGTTCCCTCTTGTCATAACTGAGTTCATTTTCTTGAAAGGATTTCCAAATACGATTACGTATGGCGTACACATCGGTAAAGATAAGTAACTTCGTTTGCTGAAATATTCAGCTGGAGATTCTGATTTGGCTCTGGTCCTGATTGAATTCCAACATGTGTTTCAATACGTAAGGTACCGTAAATGCCGAACTTAACTGTTTTATATTACACAGCATGGAGTTCTTCAAACAGGGAGTAAAGTGAATCCTTAAGGGCGCGAGCAATACTTTAAGAACAAAATTTAAGAGAGGATTGTTATAATGTGTTGGCAGCAGAGAGATTAGTCCCATTATGCTGCCATCACAGTATAACTCTCTGAACACAGAGTGGCAACGCGCAAGTGATACTTCGGTATTGTAAGCGTTAATAGGCCGCGGTAACCGTTTTCCATCGGGTGGGCCGTATGCTTGTTTGCCACTCTTGTTGTGCATATAAAAAATATATAAATGTATTATGGAGTAGATAAATAAGAGAGAGCTTACATATTCGATGTCCCAGAGACTGTTTTCGATTCTCTTTTCCCAAGAAAATAATATTTTTTATTCCAACGTGTTTGAACCTTATGAAGACACGTTCATCCCTTGAATTCCGTGAAATGACCTATTTCTCCTTCAGAGATAAGATGGCGCATCGACCGAGCCCCTGAAATTCAGCCACCGCAATCCACCCAAATTTTTGTCATCAAAGAAGGTAGGAATTTCTGTAAAAACGCATTTTCCAAATCGCGGTACAGTGTAGCCCTTTGAAGTTAATCCGGGATTTAACGTTATAGAAATCCGTTTTATATGTATTTCACGTCTTCCCACAAGGCTCCTAGAAGGGGTAGGCAGAGGTGTGTAGGGTGCAGATATGTATCGGAGATATATTTTAGTTGCCAACGTGACAAATGGAGAGTCAATCGCCGTTACTCAAGCACGACTTTGCATGCGCCTTTTCTAACGTAAACAGATTTCCTCTTGATGTCTTCCTTCACCGTAAAGCTCGTGTGACTAATCACTGTACATAAGTTCAGAAAAACTCATTGGTACAGTTGGGTTTCGAACCCGTAATCTTTGTGTTGTAAGCAACTACTCGTTATGCAACGATATTATATGGATGGAGCTAGCATACAATGAACTGTTGGTATGGTAGAATTCCATGTTAAGAGTACAGACGACAGGGGTCGTTGTACCTGGTGTAAATGCGCACACTAGCGCCACGCGGGCTGGAGTGCAATTACGCACTTGTCGCTGTTCAAGTGACGTCGCGCCGACATAAGTGGGCCCAACATTCGAAAATCGAATTTCGACCGTTATTCTTTTTGCTTGACGTTTCACGTCAATGTTTGTTACATTTGATTATGATGTTTATTGCCGGTTAAATAAGGTTGGTAATTGAGAGTATCCAACATTAGAACATAGGGAAACCTGAAGGTGAAAAGTTGTCACTTGATATCTTACGTCAATTTGCAGTCAGTTTAATAATTTTTTTTTCAGTTTAATCATAGCGTTAGTACAATGTTTCATCTATACAAATAAATAAAATTGGAGTGTCTGCATGTAAGATTAAAATAACCGCTTTTTACTAAATGCATGGATGTATACCTACACGATACATATACCAAAACTTTTTTTTTACTATTTTTCTGTCTGTTTGTTCCGGCTAATCTCATAAACGGCTGAACCTATTTTGGTGGGACTTTCATTGCCAGATAGCTGATGTAATAAGGAGGAGGAGGATAATAACTTGGGCAACTTTTATTTTAGAAACTGAATTTTTTTTTCACGCAGGCGAAGTCGCGGACACAGCTAGTATTATCATATCCAAATAATACTAAAAATGCAAGTTTGTGAGTATTTTTGTTCCTCTTTCAAGCAAAAACTTTAAGCTATATAGCCTATTTGGGTCACCACACAGGATGTTCAATTCCTTCCAATTTCGAACATTTATTGTGAGTATGTATGAAAGCTAGGCACTTCTGGTCCTCACATATTTATTGATCTTGCGAACCTATCATCCATTGTTTTACATATCCGTTTTGAATTATACCTGAATGGCCCTTTTACTACTCGAGTTGGAATTTATTATTATTTATCGTTATTATACGGAATAACTGCCAGCCAATTAACCTTTACCCTTCCAATCATTATAAAATTGTGTTAAAGTACCTACAATAATTATAAATAATTCTTCAGACAACCTTTAGCATATATACTAAAGAATTAACGCAAGTTGTTAGCTACAAGTTCACTCAGGTCACAGATAAGGTCTAGACTAGGTATTGTTTACTAGTTGATAATAAAACTCTTTGATAAATCAACTCTGAGTGTGCCCTCATGAATAGGCGATAATTCTTTTTGACAGTTCGTTGGCATTATTACAATGACGTTTTACGTCATTGAATTTGAAAAAAGAACGCTTGTTCAAAGGCCGATTTTAGTATGTGTCTATCCGAAAGGGCTGGACCAATTTTGGCGAAAATTTGTTTGGCAGATAGGTGTTGTTTACAAAGAGTAACTAACATTATTGAGCGCGGATGATAATAACGGTCACAGTTAGCACTTAAACGTTAGTGGAAGGTTGTACACTTACACTATAAACTATAGGGCAGAATAGTGGGGCGCGTCTTCGCGGATGGCACTATCTATATAAAAGTGTGTGTTTGTGTGTAATGAAGTGAGATATATAAATATAATAATATATAATATAGCAATATATATCCTCACACCTTCCCGCAAGGGTCCCCGAGGGGTAGGCAGAGGTGTATAGGTAGTACCCACAGACCCACTTTCCGCCAGCGATATATTTTAGGTGCCAACGTGACAGATGGCGAGTCCGTCGCCGTTAATCAAGCACGACTTTACATACGCCTTTGAATTGCTGCTCAGACGTATGCAGGTTTCCTCTCGATGATTTCTTTCACCGTAAAGCTCATCGTGTGACTATATAGTATATAGGATATAGGTAATATAGTTATCCAAGAATACTCACGTTTCAGTGCTTACTAGGAACATACCTAAACTACAAGTGATTTGGCACGGGAGCAGTTTCTTTGTCAAACTGGCAACCTTGAACACAAGTTTGCCATTATTCGCTAGACACTAAATAATATCGCTCAGTTATGTACAGTCTGCATGTATATTTACAGTCATGACGATTTATCTATAATATTTTTTTATTTATTTGTTTTTATGCTACCAATTTTATTTCTTCTTTATCATACATATAATAAAAATGTAACGGATCTCTGCCTGTACATAGATATATGAGACAAAATATTATTGGGATCTGTAACAACGCAAAATAGCACCAAAAACAATGATTGATAGAATTTTCGTCAGTTTGTCTGTTTATCTGTTTGTATATGCGTTTGTGCACGCTAATATAAAAAACGGCTTATCCGATTTAGATGTGGATTTTACTAATATATATTATGGTAAGCTTCACTTAATATCCAAATAAACCAAAATATATATCCAAAAAATACTGCATTCCACGCAGACGAAGTCGCGGGCACAGCTTGTAAATAATATAATTATTTTATGACATAAGCTGTGCCCTGCGGAGTCATCCGCTAATTTGATTTCATGGGTAGTTTTTCTCTGTAATTAAATAAATATATCCATAAGCCGATATGTGAAGGGGAAGTGGGAAGGCGTGAGTATATATTATTATTATTATAATAAGCCGATAACCTATCTCTCTCCTGAATTTCATCCAATTCCATTCAGCAGTTGAGGAACACACAAACTTTCGCATGTATAATATAATATTTATCTTTAGGCCATGCCACGTTGGCACCTAAAATATAACTCTGGCGGAAAGTGGGTATGTGGATACCTAAACACCCCAGCCTACCTTGCGGGAAGGCGTGAAGACATTTATATGAAGACATAAAGTATTATGTAGACTGTACATAATTTGATAAAGATTTTGGCACAGATATGGCTTTTGCTCGTGTCTAGAGGCATGGTTTATATAACCTGGACCAGTGTCCAGGCTTACGCACAAGTCATTTTTTTTTTCTTTAAATCAGTAAGGTGGCAAACAATGCCCGCCTGATGGTAAGCGGTTACCGCCGCCATTGGACGTTTGCAACACCAGGGCTATCACTAGCATGTTGCCTACCCTATGTGTACTTAAAACATTACGTTCATTACAGCCGTCTAGTCTAGTAGTTAAGAGCTCCGAACTGCTAAACATGAGGTCGCGGTTTCGATTCCCGCTGAGGGCAGATTTTTTTTTGTGATGAACACGAGTATTTATACCTTAGTCTCGGATGTCCCATGTATTTATGTAAATATCTACATAAATAAGTAAAAAGATCGTTGCCTAGTTACCGTAACACAAGCTTTGCTTCATTTGGGACTATGTCAATTTGTGTGGAATTATTTTCTTTTAAATCTTATACATAACAAGACGTTAGTAATTAAAATTTTTCAATATGTTTGAGCTCATATAAAAACTATTAAAACATCCGAGATTCGAACCAGCTATCTTGCAGACTTACTTACATACTAAGCCACAAAGGCGTGAGGATATTTTGTCATGAATATTTAATTCTTGATGCCTTAGGTTATAATACCTCGTCCAATTGTAGACCTTGATCGGGCGATAACGGTTTATTTTCGTTCTACCATACATCGGCATGAATTTACAATGTCGGACATAGTCTGGGAGCCTGAAGCATTATTCAGTATTATACCAACGCAACTGCTAATAGCGGCTTATTAATATCGAGCCTCGCTCTTTGCTTTATAGAGAGGACTTAAGGTATCTCCCGTTCAAAACTGTTTGACTGGTAGCTCTCACAGAAGATCGCATTGGGTTGGCTACCCTAAGCGTCCAAAGTACGTCGGGGGGAGGGGGGGAGGAGGGGGCTGTTCGTTTGTCATCATAGTAGTAAAAAAACGCAGTGAAGTGGCTCCGCCCCAGTAGGAAGGACTGTGATGACAGAACTGGGATCTATATGCAGTTTCTGTTCTGCCGTTTTTAGGGAATGACAGATATGTTATTTTATGTATTTCCCAAAAGCTTGGCGATCGCAATCATGTGTCTATTGCCTTATGTCTAATCATTCTATGATCAGATTGTAGGTCTAGTATTAGTGAGTACTAATAGGACCCTTAGAAGTATGAGATTATATGGACGCAATAATCTGCTAGGAGATACTGGCTCAAATAATAAGAACAAATTAAGAATTCCCAATTACATATGTACCTAATCTGTGTTGGCTGGCACGTTGAGACGTCAAACATTCTGGGGTGAATGACAAGCAATCAGATGTACAATATCTACGCAATGTCAAAACAATAAAGAATCTAGCATGAAACAAACGAGTAGCAATCCGTTGTAAATTCGACTGCAGATAGGATTGCAACGAGCGCGGGAAGTAAGCCCGGGAAAGCTGGCTCTATCGAGTGGAAGCTTGGGCATAGACAAAGGCTGTTGCCCCCGGGCGACAATAATTCTCTTGTTTTTATTATCTTTACCTATCGCACCGTCCCCTGCACTTCAATCAAAGATCCGAGGCCGCTCTGGGCCGACGCACTCGCCAACATAACACGTGCATTACTCACGAAATATTTTCATAAAACCGATCCAAACGCACCCGTCCAACCCTCCCCGCGACCCCGCCGCCAAAACCAGTTCAGTCAGTTTGTGCCCGGCCACCGAGCGCGTCGGCTGTCCTGTCGGGAGACTGCCGCCGCCGCGTTGTGTTACGAAAAACATATTTAGTACCAAAACCAAACCAGTGCTGTGGATTCGTATTGTATTTTGTGAACGTGTGAGATTGTGCCATTTCATTATTGTGATGTTGCCTGCTGGAGTTGATTCGGTGGATTTCTCTTGAACAGAAACGGACGGGTACCGCCTGCCACCGCGGGTCGCTTTTTCTCTTCGATCTCGGGATATCATTAAGGTATTTATTGTTACACCGGGTCATTGTTGTAAGGATTTTTTCTACGAGGGTCGTGTACAGTTAGATCGATAGTCTCGATCCGTTTCGTATGGCCAGCCTGTCGTTGTAACGTCGGTATTGAATCGCAGATTGTGGATGGTGTTTGTGGATTTGCATTGTAGATGCAGTGCGCGTCGTGCAGTGTGCAGTGTGCACTGGGCATGCCTTAGAAACGGGTTCGAGTCCCGCGACCAGTGGGCGACTATTAATTAGGTGGTAGGCTCATAACGGTACGCCTAGCCGGTCGGTACCCGCGACGATTTAACGATCTTTTGATAACTTATGTAGCTGGACTTTTGATGTTACGATTTGTGCTACACTATTGAGTAGAACACGTGTTATTATCGAGCGAAGTGTCTTAATACTCATTATCTATAGCATTAGTAGTGTTTCGCGTACTTAGTTCATCTCAGACCATAGTACATAAAATTATTGAACACTTTGTCCGTTTGGAATAAAGGAAACCCGTTCAGAATTTACAATAATTATTTTTTATTCAAAATTATGTTATCGCATATCATGGATGTAATAATAGTAATAAGCCTTATCTTATCACTTATAATTAGCTCTTTAGACTCTGGAATAGTAACAGTGTAGGGTTTTTCCTGTTTACCAATTAAATATTAGTACCTAACGCACTTATTTATTCGCACAATAATACACTTTTCTAGCTATGATAAGCTTAGTATAAGAGAAACTTGCTGAAAGGTCTGCTATTTTTTTTAATCCAAAATACTAGTTATGCTCCCTGCCTGTACTTTAAACTACACACAAAATTACCCACCACCCTCTCAAGTTAATTCGCTAGATGGCGTTGGTAGTGGCAAAACAACGGTTAAATAGTCGCAAATAAACAATTTGAACGAATCTTGTCGCAAGTTTAACGAACCAACATAATAGATAAATTGTTGTTGATTTGATTCAACAACAATCAAGTTAAGTGTTAAGTTCAGCCGTTTTGTGTAGACAGTTGAATGACATCCTAACTTAGTTATAACTCCCTGCGCTAGGTTTCACAAGTTTTAAATTAAAATATGTATTTTATTATACATATATACTTATCACTCACATCACATCACACGGCAGAGAGGGCGCCAGTTCTCTCTAAACTTGCATACCTCTTTCGCTTCGTCCACATTCAATCTCTTCATACATGTTCACCGGTTTCGAGTACTCTTGACGTATGGAATGGAAAATAAAATCAAATTAAGTTAAAACTGCTTAACTATTTGCCAGTAAAAGTCCTGTCTAAACCGGCGCAGCCGTTTCGAAGAACTGCCATAAAATAGACAAACATAGGCGAAAATTGTGTTCTTCTTATCACCATGTACTACAAACATACACTTAAATTTTACTTTAAAATCATATTATTAGTAAAGACTGGCATGTTTAAAATTATCTAAGAAATTTTCAATAAACTAGCCGCCTTAATTAATACCCAAGTATTAATTAAAAAATGCTTACTTATAAGTGACAATAAAGGTTTTAAGTGACTTTTTTATTGATACTCTGTAAGTATATCATACACGTATTTAATTAATTAAAAGTCTTAATTTTAATACTAAATGCGCCCCGTGGTTTCACCTTCGTAAAATTGTATGTCAAATATTTTACTGGATTTTTACTGGAGCACATACTCTGTTCTCTGTCGCCTCTAGTGTTGGGTTCAATGTACTAAGTACCTACCATCATTGATTATCTCACTGTGAGTTGTACATCTTAAGAAAACCGTATGTGAAGATCTTACCTTCTTTCTAGTGGACCTGGAATGTATTGCCACCGATAAGTGGGTATAGAAATACTACTGCCTACCACTTAGGTAACCCTTCTGTAGGTCTGCTTATTGTTAAGTTAACTATTTTCATAAGATAGTCATATTAAAATACCCACGATTCGATTTTAATGTAGGTACTAATCTTATTCTTAAATCTTTCGAACGCTCATAAACTTTTTTCCAAACTGTATTACATTAAAGAACGAGTTACGAAGTGCTTTTGGAAGTAATCCAAAAGACAAAACTTGGGACAACAAGAATAGATGAACATGACAATAAATAAGATAACATCACATTCAGAGCAAAAAATTAACTACAGACTTGTTGGTAAATTCACCTACATATATTTATTCTTCGTAAAATATAATTGCTACTTATGTAATGATAAAATCTTTCACTAAAAGGCAATATATTGTGAGTCCGAACAATATTCAATGAACGAAGAAGCCGCAAAAATAAACTTGTACCTAAAAAACACACTGCTTGACATTTTGAAGTATCGTAAAATCTTTCATACTCATATCTTTCTGAAAAAGGAAACAGAAAAGATACAAAAGTACTTTTTATCTTCTGTCTAGGTGTACGGAAGGAACCTACGTAAAAGATAAACATAATTTTTAAACACATTTCTATGCGCCTGAAAGATCAGTATCCGTGTCACGAATGTCATAGTAAAATAAAAAGCAGCAGTCATCTTTTAAAGAACCTTAATTTTCCTACAAGATGAGCTAAAAGATTTTCGATATACAAAAAATATATTATGACATAAATGTACCATATGCGATTTTATTCGGACCCATTGCAATCACTTTAAAATCTTGACATTAAGAGGTCTATAATGTGTCGCCGTCCTTTGTCTGACACATGTTTAAGTCTATCTAACATGCCTTCCTGATGATTTTACAAAATAAGGTGGGCCTCAGATTTCTCTTTTATTATCCGAATTTGAATACCTACGTCGGATCGCATAATTTTATAGACAATTTAAGGGTTACGTTTACAAGATGAAACCGTTGATTTAGTCGTAAAAAAGTAATAAAGATATTGATGGCAGTCCCGTGTACGCAAGATAAACTTGTGCATTTGAATAATAATAAGTTTAATTTATAGTTAAACTTTAAACGGCGTTGAAGAGTAAAGATTACATTCTATGTGTTTTGACTAAAGATTCATTGTTCACTTGCCGCACGTGTCTCATCGGTTTTTCAGTACGCCCTCGAGCGTTAATTTACCGCTTAAAAAATCTCGAGTAAGTCCGGAAACGTGCGTGTCACATCGGTAGTTGTCGAACAGATGTTGACATGTGTCGCGCAGGCTGTATGGAGTGCTGCCGTGGGCTAATTGACTAGGGAAAAACGAGTCGCGTTCCGTCCCGCACCAGTGCGAGAAACGAATCAGCCATAGAAAAAACCAATTCGTGGGATTGCCATTTGAACAACTATTTTCTGTTATTATATTTTAGTAATTTAATTGATGTTTCCTTTTCGAAAATCTATGTTTTTACGGATTGTCGAGTAACTATAATTATAAAGTGCTGACTTTGAATTCAGTTATGTAATTTCGTTGAATCGTGTGTCTCACACGAGTTTTAATTGAAGTTGAAAACTTAATTTAACTAATGTATTACTTAAGAAGTTCTATAATGCATAATGTTTTAAATTAAATTAATTATTATTTAATTTATTACCAATTCGTACTTAGAAATGTTTGGCTTTCGATAAAAAATACACCTCTATTTCATTCATTATAAGATTTGTAATCGTGACAAACCTTAGCCTATGTGCTTTTCCAAGGTCCCAAAGACCAAGTTTCAAGGACCAAAATTAATAAAAAAATACTTACAGAGATTATGCGTGTAAATGTAACAGAGACTCACGCGCTTATAATATTATTTTGGATACAAGTACATACCCTCATCCATCTACCAGTTACGTGACGCACCAACCTTAATCTGACCCTACTTTGGAACAGGCTACCAATCTAAGCGAGCCATCGACTTATCGACATTAACAGTAAAAAATACTCCAGTACCGTTACTGGTCAACCTACAGATGACTTATGTCTCGTTTGGTCTTAAATTAATTACATTTGACATACCATTGTGACAGCCACTGACGAAGACCACTGTCATTGGTCATTGATTAGGCCTGTATAGATAAGACACGGCTTGTAGGTTTGGATAATTGCCTATTTGTAATACAAAATATAAGCTCTACAAGTTGGTTTTAAGTTACTTTACGAATCCTCAAAATAGGCAGTTATAATGTCCCTAACGTTTTATATGACTCCTTGATATAGTAATGCAAAGTTACTTTGTCAATAATTACCTATATAATAAAAATAATATATCCTCACGCCTTCCCACAAGGGTCCCCGAGGGGGTAGGCAGAGGTGTATAGGTAATACCCACACACCCACTTTCCGCCAGAGGTATATTAGGTGCCAACGTGACAGATGGCGAGTCCATCGCCGTTACTCAAGCACTACTATACATACGCCTTTGAATTTCTTCTCAGACGTATGCAGGTTTCCTCTCGATGTTTTCCTTCACTGTAGTTAAGTTCAGAAAACTCATTGGTACAGTCGGGATTCGAACCTTCGACCTTTGCGTCGCAGGCAACTAACTGCTCGAACCACTCACAATTACTTAATAATAATAATAATTCATAACTTTTTGCAGTACTTCTTATGTAAGAACAATATTACTTTATATCTGATTCTATTTAGCGTATATCCTTATCGACTCTAAGCAATTGTGCCATGTTTAATAAGGTGACGTATGGTAGTAGGTGCCTTCTATTTTTTTCTTTGTAATTAAAAGTTACCAGAAGCAAAGGCGACCACGTTCTAACTACCTAGGTCAAATCGACCGAACACTCAAGGATGGGAACATCAGTACTTAGTTAGTAAGTCTAGAGAGAATTAGCGCTCCACTCTGTCTGCCTACTCCGTAAAAGATGGCTTAATGTGTTCAATAAAAATACGAACCTAGATTTTTACTTTGAGAAATGGTGTTCTAAAGAATAATACCTAGAATAAGTGTATATAAACCTTGAGAGCGAAACTCTTGCGATCATAAAGTTCATATCACATAAGTTCAATTTCCGAAGCTTCGAGCTTCAGAACTTTTTCATTTCTATCCTCAGTTTTATGTTTGTCATTCGACAAAAGAGCAGACCTTTCTCTAAATAAATCTCCAAATTCCTCTAGCTAACACGATTACTCGACTTTATTATTCAAGCTTCATGCTTTTCAAGCAGAAAACTTGAAGACAACTGACCGACAGAGTTACGGGGTCACCGCCTTGAATAGTGATGAGCTGCGACCTAAATACCCCAAAAAATCTTCATTACTACTAAAATGGATGTAAAAATGCTCTTATAGACGTCAAAGTAATCAGCTCGAGTTGTCAAATCCAATTGTATTTATCAGATAATGGAAGCAAGCTACTTTACGAAGCTGGAATGACGAATGCTAAGCCTGACTCACTACTCATTACTAAAACAGTTTTTATATTTTCTGAAAGCTTTTGAACATTTACATGGAAATTAACAATTATGAACTTTGTGGTGATATGACTTGAATTTCTAGGTGTTAAAGCATATGTGCATTGAGTCACTGTCTTCAAATTGGATGAATTGGGAAGATGTTTTATGAATCTTCCCACAACCAGTTACCCACTTTCCGGCGAAGAAATATTTTAACTTCCAACGTGGCATATGGCGAGTCCATCGCCGTTTTTCAAGCTCAACCATACATACGTCTTTAAATTTCTAATTATGCAGGTTTCCTCTTAATATTATTATTGTAAAGCTCATAGTGAGACTGATCGCTGTACTTAAGGTCAGGAAAACTCATTGGTATGGTTGGGATTCTAATTTGCAATGTTTATGTTGCGGGCAAAAACCACTAACCCACCCCGGCTCTTAATGAAACAATAATTTTAATAGCTTGCTTTAGGATGTATTTTGATATTGAAATTATTTACTTTACTAACAATTACTTACTGGAAGCTGAGTATTAGCAATATGTTCAGTTTACACCCGAGCAATAAAACCATGGTTTGGTTCTTCGTGTTCTATCTACAATCCCATGAAATTCCGTATAAAACATTCCCTGAACATTCTCTTAGTAGATATTTATAAACGAATCATGTCAAGAATTTCCTAAACCGAGTCGAGTATCCGATTCGAGTCCTTCCGTGTCAAAACAGCCATAAACAAGACACAATGTTTTTAGTAATCGAGTAAACTATGGCAGACATCGTTAAAGCTTTTAGTTTTTAGGTAGTTTCTGTGTGTTCTTTGGTGTTCGACTGTGTAAAGCCTGACGTAAATACCCTTTATTTATCGCATGTTAACTGTGACTTGCTTTAATTCATGATCAGCTGCGTAGCATTCTTGATTATTCGACATCAATCATTTATTGTGTTTGTCAATGCGAAACTGCTATCAGCTATGGTATCCGCTAGTACATTTTTGTCTATAGAACTGTAATCTTGTAAGTTCTCCAACATTGTATTTCTCTAAAGGTCCTAAGCTCAGTCAGGAGTGCGTAAGGAAGCAACATTACGCAGTAGCCCGGCTCTGAAATGGCTGGTTATAAGGAAGCTATTTTACCGGCTCGAAAGCCCGCTTCGAAAATTATTCCGGTTGCTGTTATGTATCCACTTGAAACTTCCCTGTGAATTGAAAATGTATCATAATTATATAAACTTTGTTTCTTGCCAGTCAATCAATGTTGGTAATATTATAACTTTAGAAGAATTGAGCTCGTCAGTTACAGTAAACCGTCGGCGTAAATGTTTGTGTAGGTTATAAGCTAGCTTGATTACAAAGCGAAAACGGGGTTTTCAATCGAGCATTCAGCTGAACAAACGATTGATTTACGTAAGCCGCCGCTTTACGAGTTTGCCAACCAAAAATTCTAATGTAACCCAACGAATTTGCTAACGCCAAAATTATTCGACGTAGCGATATTACTTCTCAGAAGCTCATCTGTTTTGCACGTTGAAAAAGAAAGGTAATGATAACAGTGTCATTATCGTTGTTATGACAGGTTTATCAATGATAGCTAATGCTTAATCTTGGCCCTCATTAGTTGCAGTTTCAAGAGACGTAATTTGAGTTGCAGGTATTTGTCGCAAACTCATTCAGGGATGGCAGTTTTGCGACAGTAGTTCTATGGAATGTATGTCAAACTTTAGTGGGCATGTTGCGAATACTCTATCCACTCAACACTTACTCTTATTCCCAGTCATTCCCCAAATCCTATTAATATCGTAGACGAGGACAATAACATTGGGACATTTCAAAAGTGTCGCGTTTTGCGACCCTTGTAATACCACTGTCAACGCTGGTAATAACATCAGGTAAAAATTGAAGCTCAGACGGGTCCCTTCGGCCGAGTAAGGTATATCGGAGCTCTCTTTCATTAATTGGCCCGTGAGAGTTAAACTACTACGGTCGAGAAAGCCAGCCCAGCTGGATCAAGGGACTATTTGTCATTTGAAAACATTCAACTGGCATCCGAAACGCCGGGGCGATGATAAAAATTAGGCACGTTTAAAATAATTGCCCTCTTTTTATTTATGTAAGCATTGGAGATACTTTAAATGATATCAAGCTCTGTTCTCTATCTCCCTGTTAAATTGAGACATTCAATGTTAGCCGCTTTTCGCTCCAATTTTACGCCAATAGCAAAAGCTAAAAAGCTCGCCGATACCACGAACATGGAAGCAATGTACGACCTATCCGAGGACCATTTCCTTTAATGTTTTCATGAGTCTGGAGAACTAAAGAGCGTGTAACAACGTATCTGTTCCATGCCTTTTAATAGTCCAAGAGCGAACAAACTGCCAAGTATTAAGTTTTATCAACCATCTGCACGAATGTCACGTCTTTATTACTACTTATTCTTTGTCCTCATGAATGCATCGGTGCGGGAGTGGGACGGGTGTACGTGCGTCCCGCTTGTAGGTTGCGGTGTGGCCGCGCTTGAAAAGGTAGGGCGTCCCTTTCGGGCATAGGTGTTCGATTCAATAAAAAATGGCGTACCTGCGCCAGTCCACTGACATGTTTATACATTTTTCTTACTGTTGTGTAGGGGTTTTGTTACGGATTTTCGATTGAGATTGAATTGGTGAACGTTATTAAAAAAGTTTACTGACGTAATTCTCGTGGCAATTGTTGTTGGCCCGCGGATTTTTGGCAATTTTAACATTAAACTTTTTGTTTCTTCGCTGAAGCTCTTCCGTGTCGACCGCGACTTGGATTTATTATCTGTAGTTTATCGCGCACCTGTGACCTGGCAGGCGCTTGACACCATAAAAAAAATTAATTAAATTTGGGGAAATACAATATATTTATAGTGTGTATTAGAACATTTCAATTTAAGTATTACATAATTATGATAATTATTTTGAGTTTCGAACACGTAAACACAGTCATCCATAACAAAACGCAATAAGCCTTTCAATGTTGGTAATATCTAAGTTACTATTTATTATCTGCCGAAATCTTTTCCATTTTCAAACAAATGTCACTAAGATAAAAATACCAACAATTGGAGAAATTGAAATTCGAATGCTTCGATAGAGCATGATGCAGTTTTAAAAAAAAACCAATATGGCCGTCGCTGACTCGCCCAGCTCACTCAGCGTCACCTTACATTCGCGCCATTGTCGTGCACCTTTACTAAACGATTGCTAGCAGCATTTATCTTCGAGTGTGTGAGCTTTGCTTAGGCAGCCGGTAGATACTGGTTGAATCTGACAAAAGCTTACATATATTTTTCCTTCTTTCTTTTTAAAAGCAATTTTGTTATATTTTTTTGATATAAAGCTGTTAGCCCTTAATATTTTTTATCAGTGCCTGTATGTGAACAGCTTTTACGAACTGAACAATTTAATGATTTTTTCTATGTGGCGACTACAGCCGTGATCCTGTTTAGTTATTATTCAACAAATATGTATGTATTATGTAATCAGTTGATTCCGAACTGTTCAGAACTGTTAGGTAAGGAATTAAGGAAAATATACATATTGTCCAGCTCACTAACTTCCGTAGTAAATAAATTATTATCTATTATCTTAAATAGCAATATTTTAAATACCCAGTATTTTAGTAATTACAAACATAACTTCAAAGCGAAGTAATAAGTCACCACAGGTGGACAAGGAGTATATTTTTTTTACTCAAAATGCGTGTATTCATGTCAATATCTGGATAAAATTCAAGATGGCGAAGTACAATTACAAATATAACGCGTTGGAACATTAATTATTTACATTGTAACGTTTTAATAACACAACAATGAATCACGAATTTTATAAAAACGTAATGAAAGATTTTAATTATGTATTTTGATTGAAGTGCTTTGCTTATGTGGGACTTTACACACAGACTTAAATTGCATTTTTTATTACTTCCTCGCATTGTATATTTCGCAGAGGTCAGGTATGCGATTCGCTAAAAGAACATGATTGGAGCTCAAAGTCAAATCTTAACGGTCTGTACTAATAAGTTTTTCTAAATAGGTGTACGAATAATGAGTTTTTATGGTTGATAACAGCAGAGATAAGCAACGCTGTGAAACATCTAGAGGAAAACACGTTTGGGAATAAATTACCTGAATGAGACAGTTTCGCCATCTTTACTTACTGTTAATACTAGAAAGGATGAGTGAAGAAAGGTTACCGGTAATAGGATGAAATAAGAGGTTTATTTAAGTAAATATAAACGTAGATTTTAATAACTTTTACATTCAGGTGACCTCACTGATGACGGATTGCCATAGTCGCTGTGCGACAAAACTCCTCAAATAAAGTAAAAAAAAAACGTAAGTGCCTGAAAGAAGCAGAGGAAGACCTCTGATGAAATCGTTTGTAATTTTCAAAAAAGGATTTTTTTCACTAATTCCTGACAGCTGACACTACAATTACAGGCTGAACCCAATGCGACAGAGTGGCTCTAGGTTGGAAACGTCAAGAGGATTAATACCGGCGAGCATGTATGAAGAGACGAATAAATGTGGATGAAGTAAAGGAGTTTCTTAACTTTAGAAGGTACGGGTGAGCTAATCTCTCCCTACCAAAAAAAAGCGAGATTTATGTATGGACGCATGTTTATTACTGTTTCCTTTACTTAAAGCAAAAGTTTTTGGAACGAAGTTCCTTATCGCGCGTTGTGAAAGGGGGCTAGACGGAAAAAATTCTTACGAAAAGCTGTCACGACATTCTTACGAAAAGTTGTCACGACATTCTTACGAAAAGTTGTCACGGCATTCTTACGAAAAGTTGTCACGACATGCTTACGAAAAGTTGTCACGACACTTTTTGACGTCACGAGTCTGTCTGTCTCTCTCTCTCTCTTATAGAAAGCAAATTTTTCGTCTCGCTTGAATGCGATGTCACTCGAATTTCCACCTTAAAACTACGTTGATAGGATCTCAGCGTCGTTACGATATCACTGCTTACAGTGCGAAGGCGGTGAGAGCGGGTAATACGTTCGGGATCACTCCGGCCGAGTTGAGTCGAGTGAATCCGAAGTATTACGAATATTATAATCCGATATATTTTGGATGGTCACTAGAGATATTAGTTGACTGAGAAATATTAGCATATCATAGATGGCCAGATTCTAATACATGAATACGTCAAATATTAGTGATATCTTAACTAATACTAATATATCAGCAACACCACTAGCCATTATTACGCGCGAATTTGCACGGATTCAAAATCAAAATCAAAATCATTTGTTTGTTATTTTTGTTTTAGATTGTTTTGTTATGCTAATTTATCTATTGTAATATGTGATAAGCTTGATTGTGTTGTAGTATATGGTTTAAAAAAAACGAAAGTAGTGAAATTTTACTTGCCAAGTGTTGTCACAGTGTTTGTTTTGTTTCACCGTAAAGGTTTGTTTGTTTATTTTTGTTTTTTTTTTGCTTTTTTCATTAAGTATATTATTTTTTTATTTGGAAACATTGTTTTTGCAAACAAATATAACGTATCGAAGACATTCGGAGAGGTTTAATAGCTGTGTCGCGGATTGTACCCAAATCTAGAGAGAACTGGCGCTCTACTCTCCCTACCCTCTATGTAGTTCAAAAAAGGGACTTTGCCTGAAAATGTATGTCAATAGAGGCACATTTGGATAAACTCTTCCCATTAAGAAAAAGCTAGTCCAGTATTTAACAAGACAAGTTAACATCTGCCAGCGCGAATGAGTACAATGGGCATTCGCCTTTTGCAGTCGTAAATCTTTTATAGTCAATTCGTATCGATCGTTGCGCAAGCGCACACAGATACGCGCTCTCGAGATAAGGCAGGTAGGAATTTGCTGGGCCTATGTAGCACTTATGTTTTGGTCATGGATGTAGACTGAGGAGTGAAATAAAACTAAAGTACTATCTGCATTTGAACTGGATTATTTTTTCATATAAGTATCTCTAATCCCAAAGACCTAAGTATAGTCGTGCTTGAGAAATGGTTATTGTCTCGCCATCTATCTCGCTGGCACCTAAAATATATCTCAGGCGAAAAGAGCTTGTGTAACTATACGCCTACCCCGTCGGGGACCATTGTGGGAAAGCGTAAAGATAAGTCAATTACGCTCACCCATTCGCAAGAGTACTCAATACGTATATACAATACGAGTATGTATATTGATGAATGTGGACGAAGCGAAAGAGAAAGATCTACTCTCTCTCCCTACCACGCGAGGGACTCAACGTAATGATATGTATGTATTGAATTGAGTAAGCAGAGCAAATTTTTGAGATATTTTATGGTGCTCCAATCTTCATACCTCTCTTTAGACCTCAAGATCCACGACGAAAATAGTATACATTTTTTCAAGAATATATTTACGTTAGTTAGTTACTGAAGGTAACGCTATGTTTTCGCTGTAAAACTCATATGCATTACAGAAACACAAATTCGTAGGAATTCGTGTTTGAACCCACAAGCTATACCTCACAAGCCACTACTAATACCTCAGCCACCACGGCGGTATCACTTACGTTATTTGATTGCAACATTAGATAAATTATCTTTACCAACATAACTTGACAGATCGAACTTCGTGTATGTTTGTACGTGCTCGAGTAAATATGTTATTAGCAATGAATGTTTTCTCTGTACACAAGACAACACATACAATGCAATACTATCTTGCTATGAACGATATTGGTACTTCTATACCTGTTTCTAATTGAATTGAGTCGTAATCTCCCTTCAGTGGGGATGGTACATTTAGAATGTAGGTCGAACGTGTTCGGACGTGTCTTGTACGGAAGGACAGGATACTTCAAAATAGCCACCTGTTCTTAAATTTCGAATTCCGAATTCGGTTTGTTTTACAATTGACAGTTAAAGTTCGTTATCGAACGTTCGATTTTGAAATTATGTTCGAGAGTGTTCCATGTTAGAAATTGTATCAGTATCGTGTGCAGGTCGATTAAGAGTGTGACACTAATAACTGATGTTCAAGGTAATATCGGAGACCTATTAAGAGCAATAAGTAGTTGTGCCCGTTGGTTCTACTCGCGTGTAATTTTTGTGTCATTCCAGCTAATGATCTATCTCTGTGACGTATTTTATCCCATTTCGTTCAGCCGTGTCGTGATTGAGTAACACACATCCTGATAAACTTTCGTATTAACAATATTAGTAGGATATAGAAGTACCTATATTCAGTCGTTCTAAATTAGACTCAACGACGTTGGAATGGAAACCAAATTCCCGTATCACGTGTTTGATATACAGTGAACACGCTTAGCAGTCTCGTCTTAATAACACTTGCATTGCATTGATTAAGGCCGTGACTTCAGTGGTGATGAAGCGTTGTGGTGGCATTTGTCACGCATGCGTCACGAGTACCTACGAAGAAGTGATTCTATCACTCTATATTATTATTTTTTCCTCTTTTGTACCATAGAGCAAACTGGAGTCATGGTGACGAGTGGAAAGTACCCAATTTACCACGAGCTTAACGGTGCTTACCGTAGTTTTTAAATGTTATCTATGACGTTACATACTATAGATAATCATACTTGTGGTATCGAAAAGGAACTTAAAGGGTAGACAGATAAAGTTTTTATTCAAATCATGTCATAATTAATAACCAGTGTCTTAAGCCTTGTCTTCAACAATAAGGTTAGCTATTATATTTAAAAAAAAAAGTTTTCTAAGTGTCCTTGGACTGAGACCGTGACAGCCTCTGTATTTGTCATTTTAGTCAACCCTTACAGGTAGGAGAGAGAGTGCCAATTCTATCTTCACTTACAAACTTCTTAAGCTTCATCCATATTCGTCATTTTATTCATACATTCCCACCGATTTTGAGTACCCTTTACGTTCCCATCTTTAAGTAAAAATAATAACGTTATTTATCACCTACGTCAATGATATCAAGTACCTACCTAGTTCTCTAAATTCAAATTCGAATTCCAAATACCAAATTTAATTAACGGAATTCTTCCAGCTTAACCCTAAAACGGCCGCTCCGAAACTAATTGAATAAACACGTTACTTTCGAATAGTCTAGTCGTTATTTTAACATATGCCCATTATTCATGTAACAAGTAACGTACTAAAACATCTCGATATTCAAATTGGGAACGTAACGTAATATGTAAAGTTCAGGTATTGTTACGATTAGATTATCCGTGTACAATCTATTGCACAATTCGAGCCATGCGTTCTAGTCGTGAGATTCGAAAGATGAACCGACTTTGTAAGCACGTTTGTGGTCTAATATTTAACACAATTTATATTATAATCTATCTATAATTTAATGTTTGATTATCTACACTAATATTATAAAGCGGTTTGTTCGTTAGTTTGCAAAATTTTTCGTTATTAATAAACTTTAAAACATCCTATTTTCATATTTAATCAAAAATGCGAAAATCTGTGAGAGTGATTTCTATGGAATTAGGAATGATATGCACTGTACATATAGCTCAAATAACATTAATTAATATTGAAGACTACCTTCAAATGAGGCGCAGCTGTTATGAGATAAACTAGACAGGGGTAGTTAACTGTATGATAAAGTTAATCACTTGCACCATACAATACAAAAAAATCTAGAGATAAAACGAGGTCGCTGCTAGCGCCTCAGTGTTTCGAATCATTAATTTGACACTTGAAATAGCTCAGGAGTGCTACAATGGCAGCGGTGGCACGCCTACCGCGGGTTAAAGGTTGGCGATCTCAGAAAGCGCCACGAAACTGTTGGGTAACCCTGCTTTTTGTTAATGGAATTGTAATGAGTATGAGCTGGGTCGGATGGACCCGCCGACGATAATTGGTGGGTCAGATCGCTTTGGAAAAATGGACGCTTGACTTGGTATTCGAAATTCAATTAACTGCTTAAATATGGAACGTTAGCGCTTAGCTAATCGAATTACGAACTGGTAAAAATAGCGGGAATTTCTGGCTAATAGGGTTTGACGTCGTTCGTTGTTTACAAGCGGGCTGTCACTTTCGGTTGTCATCGCTAGCTGTCAGCTGTCAAGATCAGTCAAAGGCCTCGCAAAAGTGGCATTCTAAAAATATTTCGTACGGCATTTGAGATAAGATCTTGAACGTTTGGCGCTAGGCACTCACCTAATTGCTAACGGGGAACTAGGATAGTATCCTATATCAATTTTATAAGTTGCCGTTTTACGATATTCCTCTTTTATATCCCGATATCCAATACTGCTGGATTTTATGTCGCTACGCAAGCAACGCTATACTTTTATGAGTCGTTACCGAGTGTCGATGGTACAGTTATCGTTATGTACCTACCACGTATTAAGTTTAACAGCCAATGTCCCGATTGGCTGGCCTGATTTCGTAATAACTTGATTTATATCTTTGAATACGCCTATCCAAGTGCATTTCGGGACGAGACGAGTTTGAAAACAAACGCGACTTTTTGGTGAGTTAAGTCTCACTAGAATATCTCCGACAAATTGTGGGCGTAATATAACCTCTGCACCTTCGGGACGAAATCTATACAAATAAATAAAATTGGAGTGTCTGTTTGTAATATTAAAATAAAAACACTTTTTACTAAATGCATATGGATATACACGGTACATATAGCAAAAGCAAATTTTTAAAATGTTTTATTTGTCTGTCTGTTTGTTCCGACTAATCTCTGAAACGGCTGGAGCGATTTTGACGGGCTTTCACTGGCAGATGGCCGATGTAATAAGGAGTAACTTAGGCTTACTAGACTATTATTAGACTACTTTCATTATAAGAAATTGAACAATAATTTTTTTGTTAAATTCGACGCCGATGAAGTCGCGGTCTCAGCTAGTTTCAAATAAAAAACTAAACGCCCATCTCTTTTGGAAACACTTGAACAGAAACTAACAAAATACGTTAGCTTCCAAGGAATCTATTAGCTATATGGTAATGTAAGGTTCCGATGTGACTGGAATACGCTCCGAACTATGGGATTAACTTGAGAAGTCGATCAAACAGGGATTGGGCCACTTGGCCTTCAAGATCCTTTGGGTGGTCGGGGTTATCCAAGCAAATTGAAAATTTGTTTTTGTTTATTCAATCCTCAGGTGGAATTGGATGGATTCGCAAGGGTCGTTGAAGAGATTTGCATTTCTTGATAAGTCTTTACTTGCATAGAAAATATACTTCCCATCAGAAAAATCGAAACACCTTGCAAGTTTATGTTTTGTAAGGATAGAACTTGCAATGTTAGCGTTGCATGTGACTGCTCAAACGTTACTTTTACGTCAATTTTTTTAGTCACAGTATAAATATTTCATACTTACATAAGCTCCTTGGGGAGGGGAGAAGTATTATTATATTGTTTTGCCAACCGAGGATTTAGACCTAGTAGGCTACCAACACAATATAACTCTCCGAACACAGTGGCAACGCACAAGTGATACTTCGGTATCGTGAGCGTAAAAAAAAAAAAAAAAATAGGATAAAAAAAATACATACAGTCGGCAGGGAGAGTCGAGCGCTAGTTTTTTCTAGATTTACTTACATACCTCTTTCCCTTCGTCTATACTCATCAGACTCTTCATGCATACAATATGTAACTTTTGTCCCTATTAACTTTTTTTTATACCACACGGGTGGCAAACAAGCATGCGATCCGCCTGATGGTAAGCGGTTACCGCCGCCTATGGACGCTTGCAACACCAGGGGTTATCACTCGCGCATTGCCGACCCTGCAGGAATCTTGCAACTAGTTGTCTCGATAGCTACAAGATTTTGATTTGTTTAGATTCCCAACATCTGTGATTGTTTGTACTAAGCCACCCTCCATCCTGCAATGAGTATTTATCTATCTGCACGGATTTTACCACAGTTACAAACATTTATAACTATTTTCACTTGTTCATCTCTCATCTTTAAGTGTTGACAGTTGCTCCCTCTCCCAAGTGTTCAAACGCCACCGGACATACGCCATTCCTTCCCTTTACACGTAAATGTCCGTCGGCAGAACGCTTCATAAACAAATCGTGTTCATATATTTTGTTAACTATATCTCCATTCGGTCCCGGCCACTGTTTGTTTCCCCACAATCAATATTAACATCACCGACCTTGACATAAAGTCGCAGTTTGATTACTCTCCTGAAATTGGGCTGTGGGCTCGGCCAACTTATGACTTCAGATGGGCTGAGCTGTGTCATTGTAATTTGGGGTTTACTGGTTGTGTTTAAGAGGTAAATTAGTTTGTCCGCGCTTAGCTGGTTATTTTGTTGTCCGTGCCTGTTTGCACAATGACAGACAAGAAACAAGGTTGGTATATAAACTGGTTTTTTTAAGTTTTTGGTTCGTTAATCTATCGGTACTCGTTGTATCGGCTTTGTAATGTTGAGTTTGTTCAAAAGTTAAAATGAACCTACTTTACTTCACTACGCCACATTAAAATTACGAATGAGTTTTTCTTTACTTGAGTACAGTGGCTAGTACAAGACGAACTTTAGCTTTGCAGTGAAGGAAAACATCGAGGAGTAACCTGCATACGTTTGAGTAGAAATTCACAGGCGTATGTATAGTCGTGCTGGAGAAACGCCATTAGAAAAAATATCCTCACGCCTTCCCATAAGGGTCCCCGAAGGGGTAGGCAGAGGTGTATAGGTAATACCCACACACCCACTTTCCGCCGAAGATATATATATTTTAGTTGCCAACGTGACAGATGGCGAGTCCATCGCCGTTACTATAAATAACTATACTATACTATGATAGAAAAAAAAATCTCCGGCGAAAAGTAGATGTGTGGGTATTATCTATCTACTACAATTTCTATTTGAGGGGGTCGCGGGATGCGGGGAGTATGGCCCGTGTCTAATAATTGTAGTGTGCGTGGACTCATAGGCAATCAGTGTGAACCGATAATACGCAAACACTATAGGGAAGAATAGTTGGCGCGTATTCGTGGATGGCACTATCTATAAAAACTTTCACACTTACGATATTATTATAGAAAATCCACTTAAGTGGCGTTCTGACTAATTATAGGTATAGCCGAGAAAGGGTTGGCTGTTACTTGATAATCTAAGTGAAAGGAATTCCACCATACTTAAACCTTCTAAAACTCACTACACACGAACACACTAAAGAACAGCATCAAATATATTTATACCTACTTCACGAGATACGTATTGTTATTCTGCGCCCCGCGGTTACATCCGCTTAAAATTCATGAAGATTTTATTTAGGAACTAGTTGTCCCGCCCAGCTTCGCTTGGGCTGAAAGCCACGGACCCTGTGGCGCCACCTATCGGGTCCAATTGTGAGTCTAAACCATTCTCGAATCTACCTGAAGACACACAGAAAATCGGTCCGGTCCACCCGGTTACGATTCTATGAAGGACACACAGACAAACATTCATTTTTATATATTAGAAGATGAACCATTTGTTAATTATACATATCATCACGCCGAGTCCCTAACGGGGTAGGCAGAGCGTACCTATAGAGCGCCAGTTCTCTCTAGACTTACATACCTCTTTCTCTTCATCCAAATTCATCAGTCTCTTCATACATGCTCGTCGGTTTCGAGTACTCCATTTGTTAATCCAGCTAATAATATACATGTGCACATACGTATGTGCCAGATACCATTCAATTCCATACAGTATTTCGTGAAAACGGAATTAATATCCTCACAATATTTCACATTTATCACATAGGAGGGCATGTCCTCCTATGTGAGGTAAATAGAGGTCCCAACAACATTAGTAAATACATTATATTATATACATTTCCCTTTTTGTCTAAAAGGGAACAAAAAGGCACTCGGCTAGTACTTGGAAAAAGTACGATATAAGCGCGGTATCCTACCGGAAGTCGGGCGGCGGAAGTCGCTAGGCTTCCCGGATGCTCTGGAGGGCTCTCGGGGCGGGTCCAAATTGTATTTAATCACAGTATATTGCGACCTCAGAGGTTACCCAGTAAAAATCGGGCCGCCCTTAGTGCAGACTGAAATTATAATTAAGCGGTTCGGGAATTTTGGTGCGCGGTCATCCAACATGCTTAACATCGAGGCATTAAAAAGGTAAAACCCACGAATATTATAAATACGCGATGGACTCTGTCCGGATGGCAGCTGTCACGATAGCCGCCAAAAAGCGGGTAGGTGTGAATTAATATTAATAATAATATATAATATAATATATCCTCACGCCTTCCCACAAGGGTCCCCGAAGGGGTAGGCAGAGGTATCGGTATCGGTATCGTTCCCTAGTATAAACAGACACCTGTGACAAGGTGCTTCGCTCTTCCTAAAAACAGGATTATTTGACTCACCTTTGCCTACCCTTGCGGAGCCTTTGGTAAAGTGAAGATATATAATATCTGAAAGAACTGTCTCGACGTAATACTGAGAAAGCGCTAAACGGCCAACCTTCGAATGCCGGTCCCTAAAGACCCTTTTTCATTGACTCCCTCACTAAAATTTCCAAGACCTAATTTAGAAGTACTGGCCCAAGTTAAGTACTTAAGTAGCTACAATAAAAACTTTTTCCCAAAGGCTCGTAGTTGGACACTTGTGGTGGGGTAAAGCTAAGAGCAAACGTCACTGTATCAGGAGGGTATTCATAGTGAACTTATTTAAACTGGCACTGTATCTCCTCTGCCTACCCCGTTAGTGACATGATATGCACCTAATATGTGACTACATATTATTTTTAAACTATTTCCATCATGGTATTTGTTAATGCCTGTGGAGGACTAATCACTGTAGGTACATAATTTCAGAAAAAAACATTGTTACAGTCGAACTTGCAATCCATTTGTTGCAGGCAACTATTCGAACCACTCGGCCACCACGGCTCTTTGATAGAAATATACATAAGTATTTGTATTAAAATATAAATGAAAGTATGTAATATGTAACAGCCAAACGTAGGTAATAGTAACGAGTCGTGCTTGAGTAACGGCGATGGACTCGCCGAAAATATATCTCTGGCGGAAAGTGGGTGTGTGGGTTACTACCTATACACCTCTGCCTATATGCCTCACCCTTATGGGAAGGCGTGAGGAATATTATTAACATGCCGATAATTCGCATAAGCGGCGGTATGTCCCTCATGATGTCACGTCACTTAATATATAAAGCTGAAAACAAAATATATTTTATTTATTAATTTTTGTTTACAACTACCGACGTTAAATCCACAGCGCAAGCAGATCTATCACTAGCATACACAGCGCCCCTGGCGACGAGCCAACGAAACTATTTCAAAGTGTTCGAATCAACCCCGTTAATAGTTTTACAGTCGGCGAGTGTGGTTCCAGCTTTGTAATTAATACCCGACTGAGAAAAGGCGAACGATTCAAATGTCGAAATGACATCTTACTCCTACACTTTTGAAATACGTCGGGTTTTAAATAGAACTATCGTTCCACATAAAACGTTCTTTTTTTAAAAACTTCACCCGTATTTTGTCATCTATGACATGTTTGTATGTGTTTGACAGTTAACGAGTTCGTATGATTCAGAGATTCTAAAATATTTTAATGTTCGTCGAGTTGATTTATAAATAATACATTTTATGCTGTACTTAATTATAAAGTCATAATTGTAACACGTTATTAATAAAATAACATGTTATATGTGTATTTAGAAGTCAATTAATCGCGACTTTTTAGTGTCGTAACTTTGTAACAAGATAATAGTTTCGTCTCTTCATTCGTTTGACGACGGATGCCATTACTTGACAATCGCTTGCTAATTCTATTGAGAATGAGATAATTACGAACGGAAACCTTTAAAATGTGTTCTCGAGCACACAATTTACTTCTTAACATCTTCTTGTTAATGCCAAGTCCAAAGATGCTTTCTATACACGAAATTACAAAATACTTACGGAAGAACTTCGAACATCTATAAAATACACAATAATTTTAAGTACCTACTATATCAAATCGATCGAACACTTAAAGATGGTGACGTGAAGAGTACTCAAAACTGACGAGCATGTATGAAGGGACTGATGAATATGAGTGAGGCGAAAGAACTATACGAGAGTGAGAACTGATGCTCAATTCTCTCTGCTTGCCTGTTAGGCGATCGGCACGATATCATATGTGAGTAAATACAATACTGGATGTTTATTTTATCGGCCAAAACAGTGCAGTTAATATTTTGGCACTAAGCGTATTTTCCCTACCACGACTCATATGCAGGATTTATCATACGACATGTTATGTAGGTACATTATGATGTGTGGGGGAGAGGCCGAAACGCAAACGAACTGTTCTAATTCACATTTCAAAAAAAGAACAGAAAATAACCGTCATTCCTTTTTCAAAATTCAAATTCCAATCAATTAGCAAACATGGGGGTAGGTGTAAAAACGTGACGTAAGATAATGCAGTTATCTTTTAATGAGTGCCGTGGATGAACTTTGTAGAGGGAATTTTGCAACCGCAGTGTAGTACGTCTTTGCCTCTTGTAGTGCTATTAGGGCTGGGATAAATGCGTTTTTATCCAACTCCTGCAGAAAGATAGGTTATGATTATCCCTGGCAACTTCTTGTAATAATAATAATATTATAAATGAGAAAGTTTTTAAAGTTGTTTGTTCCTCTTTCACGCAAAAAATACTCAACGGAATTGGATGAAATATGGGACAGAGATAGATTATCAGCTGAATACATAAGGTATGAAATCCGTTCAGCCGTTCCGACGTGACTAACTAACTAACTAACTAACTTGCGGATACATACATATACGCTAGAAATACATTGCATATATTATTTTAGTAGTCTTGGACCATCTTCGCATTATTGACTTTCAAATAAGTATAATATTTATTTGGCAAAATACATACAAAAGGAACGAAGTGGCAAAAGAACGATAATACACCTGCAGAAGTATTAACTGCGATGTGTGTGAAATGAAACCGGTTTGGGGCGGATCGTTTGGATAGCTTCAAAGTTTAATATATAAATATATGTATATATACATTTATATATACTTATGAATGTAACGAAGCGAAGGAGGTATGCAAGTCTAGAGAGAACTGGTGCTTTATTGTCTCTACCCAGCAGTGGGTTGAATATGACTATGAATAGAGAATTGAATGTTGATGGCCGAGCTAAAAGTATATTAATATGACTATCCGAATTTTACTAATAAAATTAATAGAATAATAATTTCGTCTTTAAATTGATTTGTCTACCTCCGGCCCGGAGCCTACCTTTTCTTCATAACATCAAAAGAAAACCGCCCACCGTTACTTACTAAGAAAATAATACAAAAACTTAAAAAAGAAGTAACAAATTTTTGAAATTCATTTAAATAAAGAACGGTATGTTCTCTTTTTAAAAACAGATGATAATAATAAACTGTACGTATAAATAAACTTATTATAGTGTACTAGCTTATGCCCGCGGCTTCGCCCGCGTGGAGTACGAAAATATAGCTTTGGAATTTTTCCTGCTAGAATCGGTTCAGCCGCTATGCCGTGAAAGAGCATCATACAGTATAATATAAGAACTTTTAATTTTTCAGGATTAAAAAAAAGTAGCCTATGTCCTATTCCTAGGTATAAGCTATCACCATTTCAACTGGCAGCCAAATCGGTTCAGCCGTTTGGCCGTGAAAGAACCGCAAACATCCAAACTTACAAACTTTCACATTTATAATATTAGTAAGATAGATTCCATCAAGGTGTCATTAAAGTCAACTTTCTTGCACTTGAAAATCTACCTAATGCGTACTTTAACATACAGTATAATTTAGCCTGAGTTTTATTCAATATGTTAAAACGTCACCGAGACAAATGGCTTTTCCACTGGCGAGTCTGCTGTGTAAAATCTCTAGTTGTGCTCTGTGATATATTCATACATATTATATATACTTTATATATATAAATAATTCTTCTGTGCGTTTGTATGTGACTTAACTCTTCCGCAAAGGCTGGACCAATTTTGATTATTTTTTTCTTGAGTGTTCAAGTGGATTCGAGAATGTTTTAGATTCTTCGATCTTATTCAGGTACATATTTTTTTAACCCAGAGAAGGTAAATGCTAGTACTTATATACCTGTATAATATACTGAAGTTTATGACCTGAACATATTTTTTTAATTATTGTTTCAAAGGTCCGCAAAAATTCAAATCAATCTTCCATGAACGCCCTTGTAAAATTAGCTGTTAAATTTTTAAATAGTACATAAGTTTAATGTTTGTTAAATTGTATTTTTTCTTCGAGTATAATTATATAATAAGTATCTGCAAATGTAAATATTTTAAATGTAAGTGTTTTGGCTCAGGGCTGTTAACTTATGTTTTTATTTAAATAAATAAAAGATCTTTTGCAATCAGCTTATGTGTAATTAAACAAACAGATTGAGTACACATTTAAACATCGAACGCGAATACAAGTCAAACATATCCCTACTATGAACGAGATTCCGAAGCAATCAACACAGCTCCAAATCAATTATCCGGTTTGATCCAGTACACACGTGATAAACCACGCACGTATGCGTACCGAAAAAACACCAAATCCAACCACTTATCGCACTAAGCCAAATTTAAGTCAAATTCTCGTCGAGTTTGTAAAAATAGCGCGTGCTTCCATTAGGCAGTTGACAACCCTGACGCGATATCTGGAGAGCTTTCATCGACTCTTACAAATCGCTTACGCCCCCTCGCCCCCCCCCCCCCCACACCCCCCGCTCAGCTTCAAGGGGCGACATGCTGGGAAGTGGGGCCAAGCCATCGCACGACAAACTTATGGGTTAGTGTCAATCCAGCAGTTTTTATGGTCTGTGTGTTTTTGCCTCCAAACCGACCTATTCACATCCCCATTCGAAACTTAAAAAGAAACGGATAAAATATAAAAAGGCAGTTTGTTAGAATGCCTTAATCTCGAGTATTACAAATCCGATTGAAAAAATTTTTGCATTAGTATTGAGGAAGGCAGAATACATTTCTTTCCGCCAGACATATGTTAGGTGCCAGATGGCGAGTCCATCGCCGTTACTCAAGCACGACTATACTTCTCAAGCGTATGCAGGTTTTCTCTCGATGTTTTCCTTCACCGTAAGGCTCGTGGTGTGACTAATCACTGTACTTAGTTCAGAAAAACTCATTGGTACAGTGGGGATTCGAACTTGCGATCTTTGTGTCGCAGGCAACTGCTCGAACCACTCGGCCACCACGGCTATTATAGAATATATATGTACATAGATAAAGGTACAAAATCTACCGCGTATAAAACCTTAACTTATGCTTTTACTTAGGCTTTTCTAGATATGTTTGACACTTTGGTGTCAAGATCGTTAGTCACGATACGTGCACGTATGAAGGCACAAAAGGTCGCGGGATGCGGGGTAAGACCCGACTATTAATTGTAGTGTGCGTGTACACTCATAGGTAATCAGTGTGTACCGATAACACTCAAACTACAAAAACAAAGTTAGTGGAAGGTTGCATACTTACATAAGGAAGAATAGTGGGGTGCGTCTTCGCGGATGGCACTATCTATATTATAACATTTTAACCTTTAAATAGAGCTCCAATTCCCAACATTTGATTTTATGAGATAGTTTGTGAGGAATTGAATGAAATTGAACAAAACTGCGGGTCACAGCCAGTTTCATACAAAATACCTAAAGCTAATAGCTATTTGTTCGCTAAAAGCCATGAAACAAGGTGCGACGTACTTCAAGACTAATATTTTGATGGAATTTTAAGGCGCCTATTCCCGTCGGTGCGCGTTTCAAGAGCTTTCCATCAATTGGAGCTTTTAAGTGTATCAGCATTATGGAATTATGTCCCTTAAAATGCTTCCGGACTTTAATCAAAATGGCTATTTTGTTATCATTTCTTTACTTTGTATAATGAAAAGAGTTTTTATATCATATACTAGCTGTCTGCCCCGGCTTCGCGCGGGTGGACATAAGATTTTTTTATAAAAGAAAATATACCCTATATCACTCAGGGTGAATGTAGCAAGGCTGAATGATGAAATAATTTTTCAAAGTATGCGGTCCGCCTGATGGTATGCGGTTACCGCCGCCTATGGACGCTTGCAACACCAGGGGTATCACTCGCGTGATGCGTTAATCGGAGGCACTACTAATCCGAAAAAAATTTAGCTCTATACACAATAGTACTTTAAATATTTATGTTATACTTGAACTAGTACTATTGTGGTTATTAATTAAATTAATATTTAATTGATAAAAAATTGCATGTTTGTATCCGGACCACCGCGAGGTTTACGGTGAAGGAAAACCGATTTAAAAGTTTAAATTTGTGTGAGGAGAAACGGCTATACATTATTATATCTTTGGCGAAACAAGGTGTTGTTACACCTCTGCCTGTATCTTCGAGTAGCCATGTAGCAGGGCTTGGATTTCAATTGCTGAGAGCATATTTTTTCGATTACATTGTCATCCATGTTTTTGTTTCCTGAATTTCAATATTTCATCAAGGCTTCGAAATTTTCTTCAGTCTACAGGAAATAACTTAAAAAAATTGTGTACATAGATAACGCACATGCGCCCATCTTACCTACAGCACTTAGCAAATTACTCTCTCGACACAATAACGTATTGTGCGAGGTTCGATTTTTTATTCAACAATATTGCTCGGAACTAAAGTCTGTTTTATGAGCGTTGCTCTCAATATTAAGAGTCCTTTTTGTTATTTACTTTCGCTAGTGATAATTCTGTATCAGTGCCAACGTGACAGGTGGTGAGTCGATTCTCAAGCACAACTATACATGTGTTTGAACTTCTTCTCAAAAGAATTATAGGTTTGTTAAATTATGCTATCTTCATAGCAAATTTTATCTGTATCTATAAAGCCAGCAGGTTTATACGTGGAGAGAAACAGACTTATTACCAATCACGTTTTAAGGTGTAGACAGAGAGAGTAGACTGCCATTTCTATCTACCCATACGGTACGCTTTCACTTCAAACACGTTTATCAGTCTTTTCATACACGTTCAATTCACATTTATAATGGGCTTATTTATTTTAAAGAACAGAAACAAATGGTTTATGTGATAAGCGGCTATTTTCCGCAGCTAATGACGTCATACAAATTAGACTTCGTATAGCGTGAACGCTAACAGACAGGGATTTTGTTTAGAATACACGTTTTATTGTAATATTAGTGAATGCAATCAATAATGTATTGTTCGAGCATGTTCATGCCACATCTCCTAAGTAAACATTGTAAACAAATCATCGAGCCTTGTTTGTGCTAAGTAAATTTTTCACGTGTACAGTCAGCCAACAAAGCAAATACAGCCAACTTTAAATTTTTATAAAAAAAAATTAAGCTAGTAAGCTCAGTACTCAAATCTAGTCCACAAATTAGGCAATTCCACGCTCTATTCTCTCTGTCTACCCCGTTAGGGACACGGCGTGGTATGTATGTATGTTTGTTATTTTTATACGTCAAAAGAGACTACATTATGCCTACCCCGTAAGGGACTTGGCGTGATGATATGTATGTAAAAGAGACATTCGATCTACGTGCACAATATTTAGTATTCAATGAAAAAGAGAAAGAGTTCGGGGTAGCTCAAAATATTTAGGTCGTTTCGTTTTGACAGTTTAAAGATTACATTCATTAGTAGATTTTCTTCTGGAATAACATATTTGTTAAGCCAGCGTATAATTTTACTCTGTGCCAAATTGCATCCAATTCCGCTCAGTAAGCAACTGTTACATTAGTCACCCTGTATTCGAGGCCCAGTGTACGCGAGGCGGGACCAAGCCATAATCCTCAATCTAGTAGGCAAACAGACGTGTTTGCTCACCCGGCCTGACCCGCGGCCCTACAGCCTCCATTTTTGTACAAAGCAATTGATAAGTTGCTTAATCCCGTGTACCTTTGTGTGATGTTGCAATGATTATATACAGGTTGTTGGTTTAATTATCATTAAATTTCCTTCGGTGAAGGAAAACATCGAGAGGAAACCTGCATATGTCTGAGAAGAAATTCAAAGGCGGATGTATAGTCGTGCTTGAGTAACGTCGATGGACTCGCCATCTGTCACGTTGGCACCTAAAATATATCTCTGGCGGAAAGTAGGTATGTGGGCTACTACCTATACACCTCTGCCTACCCCGGACCCTTGTGGGAAGGCGTGAGGATATATTATTATTATAAAATTTCTCTACGGTATAGGAAAACGTATGCCATGTTGGTAAAGTAATTTAAATTTGTATGTAATGTATAGTCGTATAATATATCCTCACGCCTTCCCACAAGGGTCCGGGGTAGGCAGAGGTGTATAGGTAGTAGCCCACATACCTACTTTCCGCCAGAGGTCTATTAGGTGCCAACGTGACAGATGGCGAGTCCATCGCCGTTACTCAAGCACGACTATACATACGCCTTTGAATTTCTTCTCAGACGTATGCAGGTTTCCTCTCGATGTTTTCTGTATGATGTATCTTCTGTACGATGATCACGATGTATAGTCGTGCTAGATATGATTATATATTTCAAGCAAACACCGGGTGTGTTCCTACCCATTCGGATATCCTTGTGGGATGGCTTGAAGATATATTATTCTAATAACATTAATAGGTCATCTAGACTACAGTACTGGATTCTAAAGGCATGCAGTTTTTCCCTGTCAACTTCTCCAAAAACTTTATTCCTGAATTAAAGGGACACAATTTGACATTTCAAGTACGTCCATCACAGTAAGGCTCCCCTCCCGTGTTAGCGGGTTCGATTGCGGCCCGCGGCTTTTTTTTACGAGCATATAATAATATATATTGTATGCGTAATTGATATATATCCATCGAAACGTGTTATTTCATTGCGTATGTTCGTGCTAGCGAAACTGAAAAGTTTTCAATCGTGCGTAAACAAGTTTTATCCCACGCCTTACCATAAGGTCTCCGAACGGGTAGGCAGAGATGTATAGGTAGTACCAACACACCCACTTCCGCCGGAGATTGATAGATCTGTTTAATAAACTGTGCTGGGATATTATAAACTACAAAAATATCATACATATGTACATACATACATACGTGTGCCTCGCGAGATAGGCAGAATGAGTAGAGCGCCAGTACTCCCTAGACTTACGCACCTCTTTCGCTTCAACCACGTTAATCAGTCTCTTCATACGTGCTCGTCGGTTTCGAGTACTCTTGACGTTGACGTTCCATAATTGAATGTACAATCGATTTGATCGAGATAGTCCGAAAGAAGAACGCAAGAAAAGGCAGAGGAAGACTGCCTTTTCTTCTACACTTTCGCATTGTATATCTGTTTCGGTAATCTTTCTTCACTCATCTTTTCTATATGTCCAACCTGACAACGTGACACGCCTTTCTTCATCTTTACAATCACTCGCCCAATCAATTTACCTATTTATCAACACCTATGTGTGTCAAGTTTTCACTTATATAACTTCAACGAACAATATATATGAAAAAGTTAACTCATTGTGTCTGTGTGGTCTGCCTTATCTTATCACACGCCGGGGGACAAGCTCAAAGATCGTCTTATCACTTGTGTTATCAGTAAGATAGTTATTTCTGATCGTAGCTTTTTTGGGCTCCGTACTAAAAGGTTAGAAGAACCCTACGGAATCCTCTGACTGTATAACTACATAGTTTTAAAAATATGAGATGTTTTAAAATAAACCTACTGATGCTGTAAGTGTGGTTGGTATTTTATGAAGATGTTAGCTACTCAATCTCGCCACTTCGGCTGAACGTAATTGGATGAATTTGCCACAGAGATAGATCATTAGCTGGTTTAGCAATAGGATATTTCCTCCATATCATCAATATTACCTATTTCAGATACCAAAAAAATATTATTTACGCGGGGAATCGCGGGGCACGCATATTAGTCAGTTGTTAGTATTAATATTATTTCCAAACGAAAACGGAGGGAGCAACGAAAGATGCCCAGCAGTGGGAAGGGAAGATCAGCTTCAGCAGCAGCTTCCCTTAGCTGCATCTTCTGATGTTTTATTCTATACCACTACACTTGTTGAGTATGTAATTCATCTTAAAAGTTTAATAAATTACGTTAAAAGCCGTGGTGGCCGAGTGGTTCGAGTAGTTGCCTGCGAAACAAAGATCGCAAGTTCGAATCCCGACTGAACAATGAGTTTTTCTGAACTTAAGTACAGTGATTAGTCTTACAACGAGCTTTAAGGTGAAGGAAAACATCGAGAGGAAACCTGGTTACGTCTGAGAAGAAATTCAAAGGCGTATGTATAGTTGTACTTGAGTAACGGCGATGGACTCGCCATCTGTCACGTTGGCACCTAAAATGTATCTCGTCTATAAGTATGGGGTGAGGATATATTACTTTATTATAGATTTTTTCAGTATTTTTTGTAATAGGGTACCTATTAATATTTAATAAATATTCACGCCTTCCCACAAGGCTCTCCAAATTTGTAGGCAGAGGTTTGTTATTAATGCCTTCACGCCCACTTTCCGACCGACATATATATTTTAGGTGCAACGTGACATATAGCCGATTCTCAAGCACGACTCGAACTTGCAATCTCTGTCATGCAGACAACTAGTTATTCGAACCACTCGGCCACAAGGCCATCTATTTAGTTATATTTATTGGAGTCTAGACAGAAACCTTGGCAGAAACACTTGAGAGCTAAACTTTTCTAATCATATACAGGTTAAGTCAATAAAGCTGATACAAAATATTAATTGAATGTTACTACTAGTTATTGTAAAAGTTACATCCATATAAGTTTATCCTATATCATCTATACTAAAATTATAAAGAGGAAAGATTTGTATGTAAGTATGTTTGTAAGGAATTAGCTCAAAAAGTACTGGACCGATTTAAAAAATTCTTTGCAAATAGCACCATTTGAATGCTACATTATCACTGAATAATATAGGCAATTAATATTTTAATTGCAAGATAAAAATATTTTTTATGCCAAAATGTTTAAAAAAAATGTTCACCCGTGCGAAGCCGGGACGGGCCGCTAGTTATATTATATTTTATAATACATCCTTTTATTATATTTATATGATAATATCTTTATATTACAGGTAATTAACATGCAGTATATCAAATCAAGAATGGGCAAGTAGCAGTTTAATTTATAGTGCATACATACATATCGTTATCGCATTAGGATAATAAAAGTAGAAAAAAAAACATCACTCATAGTCACGCAGAGCGCCAGTGCTCTCTAGACTCACAAACCTCTTTCGCTTCATCTATATCTCATTAGTCTCTTCATACATGCTTCCCGGCTTAAAGTACTCTTGACGTTCCTTGGATATACGATCGATTTGATCTAGGTACAAACGTTGTCTTCCTCTGCATATTCTAGACTCTTGATTTGTATAACTGTTCTTATTTGTATACCTATACGTATTTCGAAGTGCAGTCGTGACAGACGGCGTGTCTACCGTGGCCTCTTATATATCACGCCTATATAACTCACGCCTTTTATATATCAGCTCATATTTCGACCGCTTCAATAGATTTTAAGCGATACTCTATCTTATTCAGAAAAATATGTACTATAGAGAAAACATCCTAGTATTTGCTTACTTAGTCAACAGATCTGGCAAATATGTGAGCACCATGTTGCCCTTATCACAGAATTTTATCTGTATCTTTCACCTGGTATTAAGGCCCTCCATAGATGGAGTATCCTTTGAACTCGACGGTAACATCAAACAGGATTCATAAACAAGAAGATTGGAGAATCATTATATACTTATACATATATAAATAATAAAATATTATGTACGAATTTAACGCGGCTGAAAACGCGGGGCATAGCCGGTATAAAATATAGTTACAATATATATTCGTACAATATATAGGTCGCCTAAGGGGTAGGCAGAGGTGTATAGGTAGTATCCACACACCCACTTTCCGCAAGACAATTTTAGGTGCCAACGTCTTAGATGGCTAGTGCATTGCGGTTACTATACACTATACATACGCCTTTGAATTTCTTCTCAAATGTATGCCGGTTTCTTCTCGATGTTTTCCTCAACCGTAAAGCTCGTGGTGTGACTAATCACTGTACTTAAGTTCAGAAAAACTCACTGGTACAGTCGGGATTTCTCATTGCAATTTTTGTGTTCCAGGCAACTATTCGAACCACTTGGCAAACACGCCTCTAATATGTTATCGGTTTGTAAAATTATTAGCAATTATTCGAAACGTTTAAATGCTCTCCCGGATGAATTAAGACATTCGCTTGATAAGCCATATCATAACTACGAGATCCGAAACAAATAAAGCCCTATAGAAGAATCCCCTTAAAGTACCGTTCCCTACGTTACCTTCACAAAACGACAAGCAAAACCTGTTCGTCCCGACTATGAGCGCATTTCCGGAAACACTCTCATATAAAATTTAACTTAAATAAAGCTCTATTAGGTTCAAATTACAACAAAGACGCATTGGAAATTCTTAATATTTAAAGCATTATATCTTGGGTGCTTTATTTTAGAGGTGTTAAAGTCGAGATTTGTGTGTTTTTTCGTGACTAAACAACTCAAAGGTGTTAGTGTAATTCGTTTCTGATGCGTTTTTAATTCAGCTTCGTGTGAACTCCTGCGCACTAATAGACACATTATTATGATTGTTGTAGGAAATGCAGCGCAGGTTTTTATATTGTTAGTTCGTTTGCATGGTCTAGTGACAATGCTCGGCTTATTTTCACATTATCTAGTGTACACAATGTCCTATTAATATAGATATCTAAAAATATACAATAGCGAAAGTTTGTGAGGGATTTTTGTTCCTCTTTCACGTAAAAAACGATTGAATTTTACATGAAATTTGGCACAGAGATAGATTATAAGCTGATTTTTTTATTTATTTAAAGAAACGCTAACAGTTTACACATTGAAGCTTACAACTATAAGAATAACAATTTGTATTATATACTCATAGTAGTTGTGCCATTAGGCAGTTATGCTACGAAAAAACAATTTTAAAAGTATCAATTGTTTATATTATACATAAAAAAATTTAACATATTTTTCTAACAATATGTATTTTAGAAGGTTAAGGGAATTACATGGATATATAACAGGGATAGGGAAGAGATTAACAAATAGGGTATGTTATATTGCAGATAGTATATCATAACTGTGTGATTGTTTGTATATACATATGTATGTATGTGGATGAAGCAAAAGATCTCTATATGTTTGCTCACCTGTCTTTGTCCTGGTCACGTTATTTCTGACGAGTTAACGAAAACTGCAGCAGTTTTAATGTTATACGTAATAAGATGAAGGAATATTTATGGAATTTCACGTTTTAAAATAATAGTAACAAAAAACTAAAAAACACGCTTTTTATAGAAAACCGAACTAAAAAATAGAAAATAAATTTCGATAATATCTTAAAAAGCGTGGGGTGCATGGTGTCAATAGTTATAAATATTTTATCGATAAGTCTACAAAGTTTGAACGAAATCTGGCCGTTTAAAGTGGGTCAAAATCGAGCTCAAAGAAGTCAGTTACATACATACATACATACATACATACATACAGGTGAAGCTAATATAAAGCGTGTAAAATTGTTTACGTTCTAATTTGAATTTAAGTATTTCTGTTGGATTAGTTTGTTAATGGTAAATTCAAATATAGAACTCGTTATCAGCTGTTATTAAGCTTAAGTCCACGTGCTAGGTAATTTTTATAAATCAAGCTAATATAACCTTCCTTAGAAAAAATATATTGTTAATAGCATTTAATATTGCAGTAGAAAGGTACTTTGATGCCTGGCATTGTTCACGATATTTTCTTCTGTATTTTTCCTTAAAGGTGGTAAATAGGTATATTAAAATATACACGGAAAAATCGTTTACGTTTTGGTGTAACCAACAAATAATTTTTAAAAATAACCTCACTAGAATCGTTACCTTTAAAAATTATTTGAACTTCGAACATTCCAAGTTTCAGATCTGGTTCGCGCCGGTAATCCTGTTGAGATCCTCGGATGCAAAGTTAAAGATGGAGAGACAAATATTTGTTCTGCAATGAACAACTTCGCTGATAGGGCGTTGACATACTGGCAACTTTGCTCATCAAGGCACTGAGGATACTGTGCCTGCGATATCTGCACATAATGGGACAAGATTTTGTCTATTATGTAATGTTATAAATGCGAGAGTTTGTACGGACATTTGTCCCTCTTTCACGCAGTTTGTACGGACATTTGTCCCTCTTTCACGCAGTTTGTACGGACATTTGTCCCTCTTTCACGCAGTTTGTACGGACATTTGTCCCTCTTTCACGCAGTTTGTACGGACATTTGTCCCTCTTTCACGCAGTTTGTACGGACATTTGTCCCTCTTTCACGCAGTTTGTACGGACATTTGTCCCTCTTTCACGCAGTTTGTACGGACATTTCTCCCTCTTTCACGCAGTTTGTACGGACATTTGTCCCTCTTTCACGCAGTTTGTACGGACATTTGTCCCTCTTTCACGCAGTTTGTACGGACATTTGTCCCTCTTTCACGCAGTTTGTACGGACATTTGTCCCTCTTTCACGCAGTTTGTACGGACATTTGTCCCTCTTTCACGCAGTTTGTACGGACATTTGTCCCTCTTTCACGCAGTTTGTACGGACATTTGTCCCTCTTTCACGCAGTTTGTACGGACATTTGTCCCTCTTTCACGCAGTTTGTACGGACATTTGTCCCTCTTTCACGCAGTTTGTACGGACATTTGTCCCTCTTTCACGCAGTTTGTACGGACATTTGTCCCTCTTTCACGCAGTTTGTACGGACATTTGTCCCTCTTTCACGCAGTTTGTACGGACATTTGTCCCTCTTTCACGCAGTTTGTACGGACATTTGTCCCTCTTTCACGCAGTTTGTACGGACATTTGTCCCTCTTTCACGCAGTTTGTACGGACATTTGTCCCTCTTTCACGCAGTTTGTACGGACATTTGTCCCTCTTTCACGCAGTTTGTACGGACATTTGTCCCTCTTTCACGCAGTTTGTACGGACATTTGTCCCTCTTTCACGCAGTTTGTACGGACATTTCTCCCTCTTTCACGCAGTTTGTACGGACATTTGTCCCTCTTTCACGCAGTTTGTACGGACATTTGTCCCTCTTTCACGCAGTTTGTACGGACATTTCTCCCTCTTTCACGCAGTTTGTACGGACATTTGTCCCTCTTTCACGCAGTTTGTACGGACATTTGTCCCTCTTTCACGCAGTTTGTACGGACATTTCTCCCTCTTTCACGCAGTTTGTACGGACATTTGTCCCTCTTTCACGCAGTTTGTACGGACATTTGTCCCTCTTTCACGCAGTTTGTACGGACATTTCTCCCTCTTTCACGCAGTTTGTACGGACATTTGTCCCTCTTTCACGCAGTTTGTACGGACATTTGTCCCTCTTTCACGCAGTTTGTACGGACATTTGTCCCTCTTTCACGCAGTTTGTACGGACATTTGTCCCTCTTTCACGCAGTTTGTACGGACATTTGTCCCTCTTTCACGCAGTTTTTACGGACATTTGTCCCTCTTTCACGCAGTTTGTACGGACATTTGTCCCTCTTTCACGCAGTTTGTACGGACATTTCTCCCTCTTTCACGCAGAAACTACTGAACGGAATTCGTTGAAATTGGCACAGAGATAGATTATTATTATTATGTATATGGAATCGATAAAGTCAATCATTGAATATGATTGATTTTATCGATTCTTCTAAATATCGATATCTTATGTGGATGAAATCACTAGGCTTTTTTTTTTTTTTTGTATTGGCTCTCGTAGCTTGAGTTCCGGGAACTTTTGCTACTTAACCGGTCAATGGCGAGACATTAGTAATATTACCTAAATACCACGACACGCTATATGGAGCAATCCTCGCTGTTCAAGCAGTGCGCCTGTGGAACGCGCTGCCATTGACCCTAAGGCAAGCAAAGACACCCCATTCCTTTAAACTACTTGTGAAGGAACGTTACCTAAATTATCTGCAATAATTATAAATAAATATATTTGTATCGATATTGATATATATAATATTATGCATTTAATTTCTCTTAATAAGATGATGATGAGAAGCCGTGGTGGCCGAGTGGTTCGAGCAGTTGCCTGCGACGCAAAGGTCGCAAGTTCGAATCCCGACTGTACCAATGAGTTTTTCTGAACTTAAGTACAGTGATTAGTCACACCACGAGCTTTACGGTGAAGGAAAACATCGAGAGGAAACCTGCATACGTCTGAGAAGAAATTCAAAGGCGTATGTATAGTCGTGCTTGAGTAACGGCGATGGACTCGCCATCTGTCACGTTGGCACCTAATATACCTCTGGCGGAAAGTGGGTGTGTGGGTATTACCTATACACCTCTGCCTACCCCTTCGGGGACCCTTGAGGGAAGGCGTGAGGATATTATTTATATTATTATTATTACATCTTAACTGCGATCTGATGGACATATTTAACGAATCCTAAAATACATTTTTTATTTATTTCTCTCCTACAACTACCATTACAGTATGTACCAATGGGATAGTGTAGACAAAATACATATATGCCTACCTAGGTTACCTAGGGGTATGTAAGGGGCAGAGGTGTGTAGTAAACCCACACACGCCGGAGATATAGTTTAGGTGCTAACGTGACACATGGCGAGTCCATCGCCGTTTCTTAAGCACGACTTTATATACGTACGTCTTTAAGTCTCTTCTCAGTCGTATGCAGGTTTCTTCTCGATGTTTTCCTTCACCGCAAAGCTCATGGTGTGACTAATCACACACAGGTACAGTCGGGATTCAAACTTGCAGTTGTTGTGTTTGTGGCTTTTAATATGATTATATCGAATATATTAGACCTTTTTGCTAATTGTATTTTTTTAATCCTTTGATTTTTATATTTGGAATGTATAATATATTTGTTTTTTACTTTACAACTCAATATAACCAACATAAATAATAATAATAATAATATTTATATACATGTAACAACATTTTCAATTTCACCTCAATTTTGTAGTACCAGTACAAAACATTATCAATTTGTTGTTTTATAAATTAGATTTCCCAGCGTAAAATTCGATTATTCGTTTAGATTTTCTTTCTCAGCTGTGCACGCGTGATTGATGGCTAAACATTCTCACATTTATAATATTAGTAGGATTTGCAAATCCCATGGTCACAGTACCAAAGTCTTGTGTCCAAGATTTCATTAGTCGAGTTTACGTGCTTTCTCAGGTCTGAATTTATACGACCTACTTGGAACGGCGTCGTGCCATACTATGTATGCGGCGTTTTGGGTAATTATTGTATTTTGTCGGGATATGCGACGCATGTCAGAGGAAGCGTGAAAATTGCATAAAAAGCCGTTGAGCCTCATCGAAAAATGTACATTTAAGCTATTAGTATCTCTTTCATTGGGGAAGATATTGGCTATATATTATAACTAGCTGTGCCCGCGACTTCGTCCGCGCGGAAAAGTGATATTAAGCAGCATACATTTTTTTCTAAATAAAGTGTAATTTTTTTACAAACTTAGAATGTAATATTAATTTATATGTATAATAATACAAAAAATAAGTTTCAAGCTTCTAGCTTCGAAAATGACGTAACTTCCATACAAACTTTCATCCGCTATTGCAACCCCTTACAACCCTTATTCGCATTAAATAGTACCCTATGTCCTTCCTCAAGCTCTAGGCTATCTCTGTACCAAATTTCATTTAAATCGGTTCAATAGTTTAGGCGTGAAAAGGTAACAGACAGACAGAGTTACTTTCGCATTTATAATATTAGTAGGGATGCTACGACCCAAGGGAGCAGTCATTATACAATTATATGAATGAAACGCAGCTGAAATCGCGTGGCCCGACTAGTTGCAACAGAAATAACTTGATCCATTTAAGCCACTTAGCTTTATCTTAAGCAAAAACATAAATGTCAATAAGTTCAAGACTTTAAAGTTCATTTTGCAAGCGACATGCCGCCATTATCGCGAGGCAAGTATCAAAATTGTCGCTATTTTATACGAATAATTTATATGCGACTTTATCTCTGTATTAACATATTTTATGTAAAAAATTATCGCTCAATAAGAGTGCTTTTATTCTTGTCATGTTTAAGTGTGGCCACTATAATCACGTTTACAAGGATCTCGGTTGAAGTAGGCAAAGGTGTAATAACACCCATATTGACAACTTGGCAGATAATGACACTGTTACTTAGCTTGAGATTCCAAGTTAGTCTCGCTGAGGGCAGATATTTGTGTAATTAACATGAGTATTTGTAACTTAGTCCTGGGCCTATGTATATACTTATATATAGACTAGTGGTCCCGCCCAGCTTCGCTTGGGTGAAAAAAGTAAATGCCCTAAAACACGATCACAGCGCCACCTATCGGGTCCAATTGTAAATCTAAACCATTCTCGAATCTCCACGAACACACACAAAAAATTTCATCAAAATCGGTCCAGTCGTTTAGGAGGAGTTCAGTCACATACACACGCACACAAGAAATATATATATTAAGATATATACTGCTCATCAGAAAAATCGAAACACCTTGCAAGTTTATGTTTTGTAAAGATTATCAAAAAGAAAAATATATTTATATTAATATATGACAAGTAATTTTTTTTATAATCCTTAGATAACATCAACTTGCAAGGTGTTTCGATTTTTCTGATGAGCAGTATATATCTATATATAAGTTATATTAAGCTATATATCGTTGTATAGTTACTATAGTACAAGCCTTACTTCGTTTGGCACTAGATCAACTTGTGTGGAATTTTTATTATTATTATCTACAGACCTCTTTCCATTTAGCCGCATAATCACTACCCAAATATAATGTAAAGTGTCATCTAAGTCAAGATAATCCTACCTTTCTCTGAGAGATTTCTGTACTCGCGAATACATTATGCGTGATGCACGTTGTCAAAATTTAAGGATTTCATTTACATTAAAATTATGTAATAATACTTAGACTCTACGGTACCCAAACCAAGAATGTTTTACGTTCAGTGTGGAGGCTGGTAAAAGCTTACCCACATAAGCATTACGCCAAATATGTTATAACGAGATACGTGCGACGCTAATTGTATTTTTAATGCTGACGCAAAGTGCTTCGCTTAAGGCACAGTTTGTACTCAACTTTAAATTGTGGTTGTCATCGGAAATGGAAAGGCTAAGCCTAGCTCAGGCGCAAAAGCCTAAACTAAGCTAATCACAAATCTATAACCAATTCCAATGTATACCGTGCATTTTGTAATGATATGTTATGGAAATTAGTTGTATTATTATTATTTTCTATATCAAACCTCATTCTAGAGTAGTAATGCTTTTTCTTGCAGTAGATTGAGGTTCTATCTGTCATGTCCGGAAAAAAACAGTTTTTGTATGCTTTCTTTGTCGCATCGAAAGTAATGCATAAATGCATCTTCTGGCTGCATTATCATGTGCAGTAAATTTAGGTGCCATTGTGACAAATGGGAAATAACGATGGTACTTTTCTCTAGTATAACATATCCTATGTGTTAATCCGGCTAATAATCTATTTCTGTGCCAAATTTAATTCAATTCCGTTCAGCCGTTCTTGCTAACAAACATCCACACACACAAACTTTCGCATTTAAAATATTAGTGGAATCTAGTATCGTATTTAAGAACCTTAGAAGATCACTCCAATAATTAAAATCCGTCATTCCGGTTTCACAATTCCGGAGATGACTTGACCTTAACTTGAACGCCAGAATACGATCACAGGAAACTGTTATTGTAAAAAGGGGATTAAAATAAATGCTTATCGGATACCAATTCATTACTAAATGCGGATTTTATTACGTTAGCCGTAATCACGTTTTTAAGCGTTTTAATTGCTCATTACAAGCTACTGCTGAAATCTTGAGAGGTATTTTTTTTTATTGATTTATCGTTCGCTAATTAGATTAATTGGGTTGTATCTTTGACTGATAAAGAATTATCGAATCTCTTATGTGATTTGCAAAAATTGTATTGAAAAATATATCATCTCGGTGGAGAGAGACAAAGAAGACTTTTATTGTTATCAGATGTTTACGTACCTATGAAAACTAAATTGTACATGCCAGTCATTGATACAAAATCCTATTTTAATGATTAAGAGTACTTTATTGCCTAAAGGGATGCCTGGTGCCTTGTGGGAAGGCATGAGGATATATTATATATTATATTATTATTATTGCCTAATATGTATATTGCTGGCGTAGCTTATGAATAAATAAAATAATAATAATATATCCTCACGCCTTCCCACAAGGGTCCCCGAAGGGGTAGGCAAAGGTGTATAGGTAATACCCACACACCCACTTTCCGCCAGAGGTATATTAGGTGCCAACGTGACAGATGGCTAGTCAATCGCCGTTACTCAAGCACGACTATACATACGCCTTTGAATTTCTTCCCAGACGTATGCAGGTTTCCTCTCGATGTTCTCCTTCACCGTAAAGCTCGTGGTGTGACTAATCACTGTACTTAAGTTCAGAAAAAACTCATTGGTACAGTCGGGATTCGAACTTGCGACCTTTGCGTCGCAGGCAACTGCTCGAACCACTCGGCCACTACGGCTTCCTATAAAAAAGAACATATATTATACAAATATCCGCCCAGAGTGGGAATTGAAGCCGAATTACCAATAATCTAAAGGAATAATAGTAATTTTCTCATTTGTCTCCATCTCCAGCGTATTGAGGGTACAATCACCCCTCTGCCTACCCCTATGGACCTTTGTGCAAAAGCTTAAAGATATAAAATTAATACACTTATCAACAAAAAGAACAGTCCACGTTTATAAAACTAATATCCTAATTTGAATATCTTTTGTCAAGAAACAAGAATTTGAACCGGGGTTCAGAATAAAAACGTAAAGAAATGGAGCGAGCAAAAAGATAATCTTAGATTTCAGACAATAGCAAAGGAAAACCTCTCCTTTTGAGAGATTTAAATTAATTAAGCACGTAAGCTTTTTGCTAGCTGAGTTTACCTTTCGGCACGACTGTTGGAACAAAGGTATTGTGAAGTACTTGTTAGCTAAGGGCGGGGCGAGAGTTCCAGCGAAAAGGGTATTACATTTATTTTTACACGCCATCCCACAAGGTTCCCAGAAAGGTGGCAGCACCGTATTTCGTCAACGGTACCTTAAAATGCCAACGTGACGGATGGCGAGTCCGTCGCAATTTCTCGGCCGCAACTATCCTTTTTCCTAGTAAGATTGTATATGCGAAAGTTTGTTACGATGTTCGAAACTCAATCAGGCCAGATCACCTCAATGGAATTGGATGAAATTTATTTGCTGGATTGACGATTAGGATATATGCTTTATTTCAGAGAAAAATCACAAATTAATTTACCGCGGGAAAACCTCGGGCATATAGGACATTAAATTTCTCACATGTACTCAGGTTTCCTTCATTCGAGGTGGTTTGATAAATTATTTCATATTTGGTTTGATAAAGTACTTATATATACTTAAAAAAAAGCCGTGGTGGCCGAGTGGTTCGAGCAGTTGCCTGCGACACAAAGATCGCAAGTTCGAATCCCGACTGTACCAATGAGTTTTTCTGAACTTAAGTACAGTGATTAGTCACACCACGAGCTTTACGGTGAAGGAAAACATCGAGAGGAAACCTGCATACGTCTGAGAAGAAATTCGAAGGCGTATGTATAGTCGTGCTTGAGTAACGGCGATGGACTCGCCATCTGTCCCGTTGGCACCAAATATACCTCTGGCGGAAAGTGGGTGTGTGGGTATTTATTACCTATACACCTCTGCCTACCCCTTCGGGGACCCTTGTGGGAAGGCGTGAGGATATATTATATAAGTACTTATGTTCAATCATAAAATTTTTTAACGTAATCCGCAAAAAACAAAAATTTACCTAGTTAACTCTGATGTATTTGTTTTGCTTAAAAATCCATATTTGTTTGCCATCCTGCATAAAACTCACATCGTATACATGTTGTATGCGTAGTTAGTTCCGTTTCCGTTCTATTCCTAGTTCATAAGCTCGTTTAAAACCCAATAAAAAACCCTAACGCTGCAATAAGCTGTTATTTTCCCTTGCAGACACTACTGCCATACATTAGGTGAGATTTTTAAGTGTTCGTAGCTAAGTGTTGCTATAAATCTCTCAGTAGAAAAACATTGCCTTAACGCGCTTAATTTGATGCGGTGTTTGACCAACTGCTAAAGCTTGTGCACACAGGGACCAAGCTTTACTCGCAGAACTTTTTTTTATAGCACTAAGGGCCGCGGTGGCCGAGTCGTTCGAGTAGTTGCCTGCAACACCTTTGTGTTGATTCGAACTTGCAATCTTTCTTTTTTCTATTATCGAAACTTCAGCGTCCATTTCACATTTCCAACAAATGCGACCCCTCTCTTTACCATAGGATGCTTGCAGTGTGTCCCAAACCTAAGACTGCAGTTATTCTGTACTAAAATAGTTTCGTGGAGCGTTGTAGTGTAAAAACAATAGCGTAAGTAACTTGATCCGAACTTAACGTTCTATATATTAACGGTTTGCGTTTGTTACCGCTACATGTATCAGACGAACGACCTTTTGTTTTTTTGTACTGCTAGTTACCCGGTGTGCTGCTAGCACTAACCACTGAGTTGAAATGACCAACGAGCTTCAACACGACAATACTTAATAATAAATATATACCCTCACGCCTTCCCATAAGGGTGCCCGAAGGGGTAGGCAGAGGTGTATGGGTAATACCCACACACCCACTTTCCGCCAGAGATATATTTCAGGTGCCAACGTGACAGATGGCGAGTCCGTCGCCGTTACTCAAGCACGACTATACATACGCCTTTGAATCTCTTCCCAGACGTATGCAGGTTTCCTCTCGATGTTTTCCTTCACCGTAAAGCTCGTGGTGTGACTAATCACTGTACTTAAGTTCAGACAAAGACAATACTTAAACCGCGAAATATTCAATCTGAAATAGATTAATTACTGATTCCTGTGCATTATTGGTTTGAGTGGAAGATAATTTTGGTAATCTTCATATTGTTACAGGTAAGGAAGAGGACGTGGATGTTGAGTAAAGGAGATGAGGCCCTGAAGGCAGAGAGGTAACACCTGTTTTTAATATTTATTGTAACTGGCGGACATTTCACGTGGCGAACACTTATGAGCCACGGCTTAAGTTGTGGAATATACATGTTTTACATTAATGATAGCCATGCAGGGTAATGAATTTATCTTTTTGCAAAAAAATATAAGAAAAATGATTATTTATGTAGATAACATATATTTTTACGTAGATGTTTTAGCATTAATATATAATTTTTCTACGTAAAAAAATACCAGTCACAAATTAAATATTGATTTTTAAATAAAATAAAAAAGAAACAGTTTGTTTCGCCGATTCTTCTCCTGAAATCCTTTTTTCTTGGAATCGGTGGTAACTAGTTTTGTATTCAATAATACATGACGTTCAATAAGTGTTCCGTGTCGCTTACATTGAATAAAATTCTTTATTTGCAATGATTTGTAGTAGAACTGATATTCGGAACAATGATCAGATATTGAGAAAATATGTGTTTACAAAAACATTATAATAATGAATAAATAAATCAATATGTATAAGCCTCAAATAGTGGGTGTGTACGTACTACACACCCCTGCCTACCTAATCCCTGTGGGAAGGCATGTATCCCTCCCATGGCCTCCCTGTTTTCCACCACTTCTTGATGCATGTCCAGCTAAATCCCGCCATCTTCTTTGGGTCACGTTCTGCGGCGTCCATTTTATCGTTCATTTCGTCCATTTTGTTCACACGGCCATTGCCATGCCACTCATTTAGGGCTTGCTAAAAAGCCCAAGGTACTTAATACTTGTTTATTTTTTCCTCATCGCTCAATAAGCGAACATTAAGGCGAGCCGGCAACCCTTGAGGCAACAGATAATTGAAAATCGATTTATGATGCCTCTCCCGTTCATATACATAATGAGGCAATGAAATATATTGCATTTACGACTTTATTGTTTTGTAATAAAGTACTTTGCGTCAATTGCCAGGATGTAAGGGCCTAATTGCAAATTTATCGGTTACTACCCGTTGCCCGCTGCAATGCCTCCGTGGACCAACATTTATTTGACACTTGTCCTCTCACCCAAGCGCCACCTATCGAGTTGAATTGTGAATCAGCAATAGGTTTCTTCGCGTTGAATAACAACCCCTTTGTATAAACCAGTGTTTGAACCTGCACAAAGGTATTGCAATCAAATAGCTCAACAGTATAATATTTAAAAGGATACGGTTCCATTCGATATATAACGTATCGAATGATACTGAATAGATAAGTATCCAATAATTGTATTAATTTGACGTATTTCATTCTCGATGCGAATTACAAATCGGATTTGTGTCGTATCGATTCAATTGGTATTTAATATCGATACAATCCCGTGGGAAATCATCGTTACGGGAAAGGCGACATGTATAATGCAAATTAATTTCTGTCATTATGGACTCACAATTTGGAAACGGAAAATTTCATTGTTATTTCTGGAAGGAAGAACTGTAATAGACAGATGAATACAAGGGCACATACCTACAATGTTTAGCGAAGAATTTGATTTTATTGTTTTAAAGGTTAATCTTTTTAAAATCTTTATTCTTATATGTTAAAGCCGCTAATAGTAAACTGTTTCCAAGGAACTTGTGTGGGCATACAATAAGAGTTGCATTATTTAAAATATCACTGCCTATAATTTTACTTTGAAATGCATTAATTGAGGGTTCCTTATTGTACTAAAGGATTGATAGCATCAAAAGTACACTATTAAAGTACACTTTTAATGCTATCAAATATACGTATTTTAGCTACATCTGATATAATATCTCCTATTATATACACGTGAGTATGTACCTAAATACCTACCTAATCTTCCAATACATATCTTATCAATACTTGAAATGACTTCGCAGTGTTCACTAAACTATAAATAGGAAAGGATACCGCAAAAAAAACTCGTTTATTGGAAAACTTTCGCCAAAGAATAAGTTGGCAACACTGGTGAAAAACATTCGCGCAGCTAATAGTGCGGAGCTAAGTTTTACAACTGAGCCCGGCTATTTCCCTGGGGCTGTCCGCAGTTGCCGATACGTTACGGTTTTTTTGGTAATCGTTTACGACTATTTGGTGGTCCAAGGGAAAATAAAATCCTTCCTGGATTTGTCATCAGTATCATTTTGACATCTATACTAAATATTGTTGCCGACTGTACCAATGAGTTTTTCTGAAATAAGGACCTAACCTTACAGAAAACCACCTACGGTGAAGGAAAACATAGAGACAAAATTTGCTAACGTCTGAGGAGAAATTCAAAGATGTAATCATGCTTGAGAAACGGCGACGGCTCTCCTGCGAAAAGTGGGTGTGTGGGTATCGCTACACACCTCTGCCTACCTGCTTTGATATCCTTGTTGGTAAGTTTTTTTAACTAATCTAACCTAACAAACCAGAAAATAACACCCAACTATTTCTAAAGCATAGTAACTTTAATCTGAAAGCTGTATTTCAGTTTACATTAGTTCAAGAGCCGCTCCCAGCATCGACTGTGAAACCCAGCAACAAATCGAGTGCAAATTTCCGATACATCGTTTCTAATTAACGATAGGTACTCAATTCAACATTATCGATTTTACTGCGCGATTCAGTTGCAATTTCCTGTAAGAATATACACGTTAGTTCAATTTTGGAATTACAGCTGTTTTTTTACTTTTTAATTCCTAAAAATATATTTGAAGAATTTTTCTCTGCCTACCCCTTAAACTTAATTTACAAACAGAATTTAACAAAAGCGTGAAAACTCCACAGAATTTCCATAAAAAAAACAAGCAATTACAAATATAAAACTGGCGGAAAGTGTGGCAGTGCCTACACCTCTGCCACCCCTTCGGGGACCCTTGTAGGAAGGCGTATGATCAGTTTTGTCTTGAAATAACTTATTCGTTACTTACCGAGTACAAATTAAGCGCAGCCGTCAAATGTTTCGCACTTAGCCAAGGGAGAGGTCTGAAAACGAAATGCTTAAGCTAGCCTTAACGAGAGTTTAATGTTGTGCTTAACTTGCTCTTTACCTCACTAAGCGTGAGTTCGTGGCGTGGAATAGATAGCACTCTTTGCACTGTACCGATGACTTGTTGTGTGTTAACTCTTTGTCATCTGTTCGAGAAAGGTAGGACAGGATTTTCCGTTTAGTATTGAACATGTGGAACACAACCTTACAAGACGGTAAACTGATGCAAAAGTATTAATAGACTCCTGCATGTATCGTATTATCTGCGTAGGCCACCATAGGCAGCCGTACTGTAATGTCGAGAGAATTAATGAAGAACGATTGACGAAAAATGTGTTGGAAGGCCTAGGCGGACGTTTCAAGACCAAATCAGAGACGCCTTAAAAAAAGGCCAGGTCAGGAGTACCCTAAACCGAGAACATGTATGAAGGGAATAATGGGGACTTGCTCACTCAGTGTGAACATATAGATTTTTCTGCCGACTGCATGGAAAGCTTACTAACCGAAACTTCCAAATACCTACATATAGAATGAAGCGTGTGGGTGTGTTGGAGATCTCTCTGTAAACCGCATGTTACTGTAATTAAATAAATAAATGAAAATGGACGAAGCGAAAAAAGTATGTAGGATCGTAGAAAGTGGAAAGAAGTGTCTGCCTAACCCTACGGGAAAAAGGCGTGATTATATGTATGTATAGGCAGCGGCAACCGCCTACCATCGGGCGGGTAATTTAAAAACTTACATTTTAGTAGGAAATAATATATCGTTCAAGAATTTCCTAATGTCGACGGAAATAAGTGAAATTCGACTTCCGGTACAATAGTACGGACACGGAAGCACGTAACGACAACATTATTTGCGTTTGTGCGAAAAGAATCCCGTGTAAGCACGACGAGTAAGGTAATAGGATTTGCTTAAGCCTGTTATTTACTAGCGATTCGCGTTCTTAAGTCTTGTCTCCGAATGCTAAGCCGTTAGATTTCGTGATACCGTGCTGGCTCCCTGGCAAGAAGCATGCTTAATCAAGGTTACAGGTTCAAATTCTTCGTACTTAGTTATCGTAACAAAAGTCAATGCTAGTGAACATTGTTAGAATTACTTTTTCCGCAACTATTATCATGCCATACAATATATAGCGTGAGTATGAACGGAAACGGAAACCAAGAGTCTTATGGAAGATGTGTCTTCGACTTGACCTTTACGAACCCATCCTGCAATCATTGTATGTGACCTTAATTCTTACATCAGTTTTTTTTTCGGAGAGTTAAGGAACGTTTTAGTGCCATCAAAATATTATGAATAACACTTAATAACAATCTCCTTTTTGCGAACTTTTAAAGCTCCGATAAATTATGTATACAAATAAATAAAATCGGAGTGTCTGTTTGTAATATTAAAATTACCGCTTTTTACTAAATGCATATGGATGTTACTATACACGGTACATATACCAAAATTTAATTTTAATATACCAATTTTTTTTACAATTGTTATCTGTCTGTTTGTTCTGGCTAATCTCAGAAACGGCTGGCCCGATTTTGCGGGATTTCACTGGCAGTTAGCTGATATAAAAAAGTAACTTAGGCTAATTTTATTTGTGTAACTGTCTTTTCTTTTTAAAAATTCCAAGCGGATGAAATCGCGGGCACAGCTAGTTATGAATAATACCGTAAGTGTACAGAATATATGCTGGTTAAATATATACTCTATGTCCATATTTCAAGAAGGATTAACTTGACAGTTCCCCTGGTGTAGGTACAACTGTTTGTCAACTGTAAGTTGGGATAGGCCTACTGTAGCTATGAATCAAAGCCTTGCTCCGCGGTTTTCGTCTCCACTTATATTGCGGTAACATTGAAATTTGTGTACGTCAGCTTAGGAGTTTAGGCAAAGAGTAAATACCCGCTTTTGACGTATATACCTATATATCATCACGCCTGATAGAGATAGCCATAGAGAGTTGAGCGTTCTCTCTTCTCGACTCAATTCTCTTCTAGATCCAGCGCTATTAATAATATTACGAATTTTAACCGACTTATAAAGCGTAGCTTTTAATTTGATGTAACGGTAGAATTTAATCAAAATCAGAAATATTTGATTCGTAAGAGACACTTATTGAACGTTACATAGTCAATTTAAAACCAGCTACCACCGTTTACAAATTAACGTACATATCATCACGCCGGGTCCCTTTCGCTTCGTCAACATTCATCAGTCTCTTCATACATCCTCCTCCGTCCTAAAATACCGTCGATATCTTCTCTGATAAACCCTCTAAATTTAAGCGATCTATAATTAATTTGTCCTAATAGTGTTAATCCTAATTGTAACATGTATTTCTTTATAATGTAACTCCTTTAACCAAACTTTTTTGTATTAGCTAAATGATGTTTATGATGTTTAATCTTATTTTGTTAGTTTAATTTTAGTTAAATAGTCTAGTTTAGGTAATTAGTTCAGTTTTTTTGCATGCAGTTTTCGCCTACAATTAAGATGGCATTTAGCACGGGCACAACTACGAATGATTTTTATTACTTGTAATAATGTTCATCTTGTTGGTGATCAATAAATAAATAAATACATGCTCGCCGGTTTCGAGTACTCGCTAGTAGTCGGAGTAGACGGTCCCGTCCTTGAGTGTCCGATGGATTTGATCAAGGTATTTGGAACGTAGTCTTCCTCTGCTTCTTCACGCACACAAATTAACACCATAACCCTAAAATATTGGTGCCTTTTCCCAAGGGTTCACCTAAGGTGTGGGCAGAGTTACAACACGAAATTCTGTGTGGTATCAAAATCCATCATCTTCAAATTGTATATCACACATCACATCACGAAACGAATCTTATCACACTATCACCAAAACTCGATCACAGGCACCGTGGCAAATCACTTGCGTAATCACTTCGAATGTGAGATTCGTAATTAAATTACGTTACGGCAAATTCGTATCGTACAGGAAAGTGCGTCCTAACGTTGAGCTGAGCCGTTAAGTTACGTATGGTAACTTATTAAGCAACGAATAACTTAGTTCGCTAAACCGGGACGATTCCGTTGTACGCACCTGTGGAGTTAATCGAATCGAAAATCGATATACACACTACAGTTTGTTGAAATTCGGTCTGTCTGTTAGAGGAAAATAATACCAACTAGCTACGTACCATGGTCACAGACGTCATTTTTTTTTTGGTGGAATAGACGGACGAAGGAGAACAGCTAGTCTCACATAAATATCAAATAAATAATATGGACGACCGTCTGGTCTAGTGGTTAGAGCTCCTGACTGCGAAACTAGAGGTCGCGGGTTTGAATCCCGCTGAGGGCAGATATTTGTGTGATGAACACGAATATTTGTACCTTAGTCTTGGATGTCCTATGTATTTAAGTATATATCTATCTATATAAGTAAATATATCGTTGTCTAGTTACCATAACACAAGCTTTGCTTAATTTGTGACTAGGTCAATTTGTGTCGAATTGTCCCAGGTATTAAAAAAAAGGTATAAATATATCCTCACTTCTTCCCACTAGGGTCCCCGAAGGGGTAGGCAGAGGTGTATAAGTAATACCCATACACCCACTATCCGCCAGAGATATATTTTAGGTGCCAACGTGACAGATGGCGAGTCCACCGACGTTACTCAAGCACGACTATACATACATATGCCTTTGAATTGCTTCTCAGACGTATGCAGGTTTCCTCTCGATGTTTTCCTTCACCGTAAAGCTCGTGGTGTGACTAATCACTGTAGTTAAGTTCAGAAAACTCATTGGTACAGTCGGGATTCGTACTTGTGATCTTTGTGTCGCAGGCAAGTACTTGAACCAGTCGGCCACCACGGCTTTAAATATCAAATAGTAGAGCATATTTTAATATCGAGTAGGTAACGGAGCATTGTTTCTTGCAAGGCATGTATAAAATACGCCCTTTTATACAGGATGAGTTAACGTGATTATTCTGATGTATACGGGTGGGAATCCCAGTTTTCTTGTATTATATGATCTCTTATGCCCCAGTTAGTTAGGCCCGAGCTCTGCCAACGATGACGTAACGTACAGACTGTAATAATATTTGGGTAAATACATATTTATTACGTTCATATCAATGTTGTTCTGAGTTATGGAGTAATCTTTCTGGCTTTAGTTGTTGGTTTTATTTCGTGATTGAGTGGTTTTAATATATACGCTAAAAGCTATGTGGATTTTATTTACATTATCTAATAATATGCATTATTTACTTCACTTTTACATATGTTTACAGTAAACAGAAATTAATATTTAAATGAAATTTCTCTCTTCCCCTGCCGTAGGTAACTCAAAGAAGCCATTAACAAGTTATCAAATGATTGGATTGTTCAAAGTCTTTCAACGAGTAAGAGGATTCTAACCTGCCGTCTAGACTTCATTGACCGTCCATAATGAACGTTGCCCAACTTTTAATGAATAGTTTTTCAGAAAAACCGAGGAATTCATCGGGCATTGTAAGAGATTTCATCTCTTATATTCCCTTTGTGAGCGGTGCCATTGATGATAATAAGTTCTTTTTGAGAAATTTTCCATTATTAACGCGTGGAAGTTCTAGGACTTTCAATGTTCTTGCTTATTGAAAGTTATACGAATTTTAACTTGCATAACAATGAACTTCGTGAAAAAGGTCCTTCAATAGTTATTTGTTATATTTGTATCTACCTAATCGCTGAAGCTAATTGATACTTATACTCTTTTAATTCATTTATACGTATATGCTTTTTATCTTTATATATATAACTAGTTGTCTCGCCCAGCTTCGCTCGGGTGGAAAAAAAAATATGGTGGCGCCACCTATCGGGTCCAATTGTGAATCTAAACCATTCCCAGATCCCCTTGAACACACACAAAAAATTTCATCAAAATCGGTCCAGTCGTTTGAGAGGAGTTCAGTGACATACACACTCACAGAAGAATTATATATATAAAGATTATACTGTACGTGTGTATGTCACTGAACTCCTAAAGGGCTGGACCGATTTGAATGAAATTTTCTGTGTGCCTTCTGGTGGATTCGAGAATATGTTTAGGTTCACAATTCGACCCGACAGGTGGCGCTGCGATCGTGCTTCACGAAATATAAACTTTTTCACCCGGGCGAAGCTGGACGGGACAGCTAGTGTATTTATATAATATAAGATATGTATCGTTTCCACGCTTTTCCACAAGGGTCCCCGAAGGGGCAGCCGGAGGTAAAAGAGCACCCACGTTTCGCCTAAGATATATTTAAGAGCCAGAGTGTTAGATGATAAGTCCATCGCAGCTTCTAAATAATTCATATAAGTAAAGCAAAATTATAAGCGTGCGAACTTGCATAATAATGAACTTTATAAAAACTGTCTTTAGCCGTTAAACATTTCATTAGGTATCTTATCACCGTTATTTTCCTATCTAAATCAGCCTCCTACTAACACCAAGAGAAGTTATTTCAAGAGAGCCAGATGGGGCATGACACGAGTCTGTTCAAATTTGCAGTTGTTCGACTGAAGCAGAACCTCCTCAACCTGAGAAGTTCGCCAAATGACATGGCTCTCGGGGAGTGATGTGGGCTTGCGTAAAGGTTTCCGCCACTCAAATGGGTATAATTTATTTATTTTATTATTTTATTAAGGTACACCAATAATATACATATTTGGACACTATAATATAAAAATCTAAAATTAAAAACCTAATATGTACATAATAGGCATACACAACACTTTTTTAATATGATACATGATGAAAAAATAGAAGAAAAATCTATGAACACTGTCCTATTTTTTTTTTCTTTTTAATCGGTCAACGACCTCAACTGCGGGTTATGAAGCAATCCAAGATCAAACAAAGCGCATTAAAACGGACCTTAAACACGGGTTGCGGTTAACCGATGATTTTCTCTAGTTCAGTTTTAATTTCAATAATAAGCTTTTGTTGAACAAAATGGCCGCCACCTGTTGAAGTGGAATTATGCGCGCAGGCACAAAAAACGCGCCTTGCCAGCGACGCTCCTAATGGAATTCTTTTGGACTGAATTGTATTGTTGGTTTTTTTGCCGGCTGAGTTTTTTTGCTAATTTCTGCCGTCACGATTTGTCGCATAAAATAAATATGTACATATATTTTATTCAAGTGCAACTACATAAATATATAAATACCCCATAAAGGTGTAACAACTTCCTCTTTTCACGGGAGATATAAAAAACCGTGGTGGCCGAGTGGTTCGAGCCTGCGACGCAAAGGTCGCAAGTTCGAATCCCGACTGTACCAATGAGTTTTTCTGAACTTAAGTACAGTGATTAGTCACACCGCGAGCTTTACGGTGAAGGAAAACATCGAGAGGAAACCTACATACGTCTGAGAAGAAATTCAAAGGCGTATGTATAGTCGTGCTTGATTAACGGCGATGGACTCGCCATCTGTCACGTTGGCACCTAATATACCTCTGGCGGAAAGTGGGTGTGTGGGTATTATTACCTATACACCTCTGCCTACCCCTTCGGGGACCCTTGTGGGAAGGCGTGAGGATATATATATATATATATATATAGGCATGTATGAAGAGACTAATGAATGTGGAAGAAGCGAAAGAGGTATGTGAGTCTAGAGAGAACTGGCGCTCTTTACTCTCTGCCTACCCCATTAAGGACTCGGCGTGATGATTTGTATGTATGTAGATTTAGGTGCCAACGTGACAGATGGCGAATCCGTCACTGTACTTCAAGCACTTTACATACGTCTTTGGATTTCTTTTCAAACGTGTACTTACTAACTCACAAAGCTCGCAGTGTGATAAATTAATGCAGGTACTTAAAACCAGAAAAACATTACTACAGCCCGCCCGGGATTGAAACTACATCTTGTATCGCAAGTCGTATTGTATATCTTAATATATATAAATTACGTGTCACGTTGTTTGTCCGCGATGGGCTCCTAAACTACTTAACCGATTGCAATGAAATTTGCACAACGTGTGCAGTTTGATCCAACTTAAAAGATAGGATAGCTTACATAAAAATTGGACCCGATAGGTGGCGCTGCGATCGTGTTTCATGAAGTTTAACTTTTCCCCCGGGAGAAGCTGGGCGGGACAGGTAGTATACATATATATCATCACGCGTATATAGTCAGAGTAAAGTGCCAGTTCTCTATAGACTTTTCAGGTCGATACTTTCGCTACATCCACATTCATCATGTTTTAATCAATACATTGTGTTACAACCTTACCAATATGTTTTTATAGCCTTTTTTATCCCAGGAAGCGTGTCAGTGTAGTTGCGAAGTGTTTGCATGTTGCCGCCAATTGGGTCCTTTGGCTGGTTCCTTTAACTGCATATTTGGACCAAGCGGATGCAAGTTTTTTGTTCTCCTATTAAGTGCAACTCAAATATCGCCAGAATGTGTTTTCCGGACGGTTTTTGGACGTCAAACATTTTGAATGATGCATGCTAAAGGCACCTGGATACTCTTGTTTGAATGGCAGAAATTGTTGTCAACGAAATTTTAATTATCTATTTGGAATTAAGTTACACATGAACTTCAAGAACTCCATGCTGTACTCATTTAAATTTCAGCAAAGCCTGAATAATATAATAAAAGAATTTTAAATTCCGGTAAAAATTAATTATTAAGTAACAAAGTATGATTCAAGTATGTTGTTCTTAAGGTGGGTACTTTAACTACTTTGCCGCTTGGTACTATGTCCATCGTGACGCTCTTACGTTCGAACGAAGTCTTCTTGGGTGTCGTAACTTCAGGTAATTATTTGACCTAATTTATCATCTTGCAATCTGCATCTCGCAACGATGTTAACCGTCGCAATGTCAGCAAAAACATTGAAACGTGCCGCTCAATCCGCTGGTACAAACGGCTGTTTTACAATACAAAAACTGTTGTACGCTTTTCAGCTCCGGATAGGAGATCGTGTTTTCAAATCGACGCACTTTGTCACGAAATTGAGGTTTTCCTCGCCGACCTTGTACTATTAACGGAAAAAAACTCGAAACCAAAAGTAGATTACTTTCCCTTTGAAGTTTTAAGTGTCTATTCCGTACTCGGAATAATTTAGATTTGCAATTAAAAGTAGAAATGTTTTTTCAACAGTCTAAACCTTGTTAAGTCTTTTTCTTGAGTGTATTATTTTAATGAAAATTACTTTTAAAAGATTGATTAAGTATTTTGATTCCAAAAGTTTTACGCAGGCATTCCTAACTTTTAATTTAAACTTAAAATAAACTTTAAACTTACATCCATATCATATTCATTATCACGCCGAGTCCCTAACGGGGCAGGCAGAGAGTTTAGACTGCCAGTTCTTTCTAGACATACATACCTCTTTCGCTTAATCAACATTCATCAGTCTCCTCATACATGGTCTCCGGTTAATACATTTTAGGGACTCGGCGTGATGACATGATACGATAATTAACTTTATTAATTGAATTAACTTCCATTGTTGTTTCATCGTTTCCATCACATTTACAAAATATACTTAGTATATATATATACATCTTCATCTCCACGCCTTACCACAAGGGTCCCCGGTAGGGTAGGCAGAAGTGTGTAATAACCCACCCTTTGTTCGCCTACGTCTATTTATGGACATTCGTAATAGATGGCGAGTCCCATTCTCAAGCACAACAATAAATTCATATTTCTTATAGTCTTTGAGTTTCTTCTCAAACGTGTGCAAGGTTCCTCTCGATATCCTTCATCGTAAAGCTCTTGATCTAATCTGCTAATACTGTACTAAAGTTCAGAAAATTATATTGGTACTGTCAAGATTGGAGCAAGAGACTATTCGAACCGCTCGGCAACCACGTGTATTAAGACAAATTATTCTTTTAGAAAACCGTCTATTCTTTTATCTTTAATCTATTTACAGCTGTCACATCACTCGAGGCCATATCCGTAAGTCTTGGAATGCCCCGACCATTACTTCAGAACGGAATACGGAAAATGGTGGTCACGTTTTTATCTCATTAATGGTGGAAGACTATTTATCTCATCATATGCCTACCATTAATACGCGTCAGAACTCGTGTTGAGTCGCCGGCTCGAAAGAGAAAGATATTTTTGCTTTCTTTTTTTTCCTGTGACGTTTCGAATACGAACCACTGGCTCGCTTTCTTTTTATCGACGATTGTGCTTCCTATTAGCTCGGATCATTCCCTTTGTATTGCTGTTAGCATGTTTTTGATAGGTTGTTAATTATAGTATTAGTCCAACAAGGCTTTTTAATAATATTTGGGACAAAACTGCTTTACAATTTAGTTTTTTCTTATCTGTCGTTTGTCGTACATTGTTGATAATAGGAGTCAGTTATTGTAGCGTGTGATAGCAACCTGTTGTCTCTCTACCTACTTTTGGGCGGGACTTAACGTGTTTTTGAATTTCCAATTAATGGTATTCGGGTGTCGGAGCGATATTGTACGTACATAAATATATATATATATATATATATATATTTGGTTACATTGTTTTGGCACAGAAACTAAACGTAACGATGACTGAAGTCTCCAAACGACTAGCTCGTCCTTGATAACTCTTATCTAGGCACAAACACGATAGCGCAACAGAGAAATTAATTTAACTACGATCTCATCTTGCGCCCTACCCATTTCATCTCTCATTTGATCCAAAGGGTTAATTACGTAAAAATTACGTTAAAGGGTAATTACGAATTGTAAGTATAGTCTTGCACCATGCAAGGCTTATCACGCGCTCTACCCTCGATTTCAAGAGCTGCGATAGTACAAGGTATTCGTAGGCGATTATTGCGATGGCTAGTATCTTCTAGGATAGGCTAGGATTTTTCGGACTACATGTTACAATTAAAATTGGAAACATTTTTCTTTAAACATTCAATTTTTTTTTCTAGTCAACTTTATTAGCCTTTATATAGCATGTTAACGGTAACATAATGAAAATTAAGATTGATATAAGTAATGCAATAACTCCTAATTAATTGGGAATTGATCATTTTTCCAGCTAAGTTCAAAACTAATTCCATATTCACGTTTAACATACCGGTCTCGTCACTCCGCCCACATTATATCGTATTGCATTAGTTATATTTAGATTAATTTATTAAATCGATGCTAATATATTTATAGATATTTATGACGAAAATAATCTCGTAAATACTTGTAAAACAATGGAAAAAACACTATTTATAGCTATAAAATATGAAGGAGAAAATGTAAAAACTCAAATGAGTCTGTTTACTGGATTTTTACACTTAGCTCTCAAGTCTTTGAAACATACATACATACATATCATCACGCCGAGTCCCTAACGGGGTAGGCAGAGAGTATAGAGCGCCATTTCTCTATAGACTTACATACCTCTTTCGCTTCGTTCACATTCATCAGTCTCTTTATTAAACGTCGACTGCTTCTCTTGTGTGATGTTTAAAACCGGGTTTTGTAAGAAGATTTACTAGCGATTTGGTTATAGACGACTCCATGAGTGATCTTTACATACTTATTATCATGACGAGTAGTAAAATGAGAGTAAAATGTTTATTCATCAACTTCTTCATACTTGCCGGCTTTGGGTAGTGTTGACGTTCCCTATCTTAGCGTTCGATCGTTCTCTCATCCTTTTTATATGTCCAACCAAACCATAGCATGCCTTTCTTCATTTTACAATCACACCCTCGTTCACGCCAATTGCTTTGCGAACCTCCTCATTGCAGTTTCGATCTAATATCGTTACGCCGCTTAGTTCGAAAGGAACGCATCTCAATTGCATATACACCCTTAGACTCGCTGGTGTATGAGATGTGGGCACCGATGCAATGGATCCAAGAATTCTACAATTTGCATGTAGAATCCGTTTGTCGCTAATGCTTCTAGCACACCTACCCACCCAATATTCTAAGGACATTTGCTTACCAGGGGGGGAGGGGGCTGGTGATCGCAGAGTAACATTGTAGAGCCCTTAAAAATGCATTATTCGTAAGTCGGACTTAAATTTATGTATTTTGCGGCGTCTGAGGCGTTAAGCAAAAACGGAAGTGAATAAAATATGAGAATATTATACAAAAATCACTGATGTATGTAAGAGTGGGAGCAGGTGACAGGACCCTTAATACCTGTCACCGCTTTAGAGTAAACGACTAGGGGTGTGCTTTGGTAGGCACCAATAGATCGAATAGTGGAATAAGTCTTTAATTATATTTTGAGATAAGGAAACGTTGTGGTCTAAAAGAAGATGTAGTGACAAACATTGAGAAAGATATGCTGAGATGGTTTGGCCATGTCGAGAGAATGAATGAAGAACGATTGACGAAAAAAGTGTATAAGGCGAGTGTGAATGAAAGTGTTGGAAGGGGTAGACCTAGGCGGACGTTTCTAGACCAAATTAGGGACGTCTTGAAAAAAGGTTAGGTCAAGAGTACCCTAAACCGAAGAGCATGTATGAAGAGAATAATGAAAATGGACGAAGCGAATGAAGTATGTAAGGATCGTAGCAAGTGGAAAGAACTGCCTACCCCTACGGGAAAGAGGCGTGATTGTATATATGTATGTATATTATATTACAACCCTAACCAAATGATATTAGCATATCATATATAAATTGACACGGTTACCTTCTGCCACCGCACCATCGACTGGGAATTTATCCTCTTACCTTGGAACTACAAAGGTCTCGTACTGCGCGGTTTAAAAGGAGTTTCCATCTCCAAACGCTCTGTGGAAGGAATAGCCCGTCGAGGTTTTAACTGGAGACTATAGCCTGACCGATGAATGTGGATGTGCGCTTTCCTCTCTCTGCCCACCCCGTAAGGGACTCGGCGTATGTATATGTTTGTTGTACTTTACATTAGTACATTAAGTACCCTCTTCATATCCCTTAAGCAACATAACTCATGTTCAGCCGAAAATGTTGCAATTTAACAAATACGTTTCGTCGTTTAGCTCACCTACCAACGGAACTCCGCAAAAAACCCTGCGTTATTGCAGATAAGGAGATGTAAATTACGCCGGAGGGTGTTTAAGCGAATTTACCGAGGGTGCTCTTGAGCGAAATTAATGTTTTACCTCTTACCTGCAGCTGATGATGTCCGATCAACTTGGAAACTACCTCGCTCGGCCCGTGATACATTATGCAGACGTACTCTCCGCTATGGTCGGCTAATAATCATTTACCCTGGATATAATCTCGTGTGGATGAGTCTCAACAATGTATCTACTAGCAAGTTCCCCGCGGTTTCATCTGCGTAATTTTTGACTTCTTTCGTAGATTTTTCAAATGGAAGATATCTTATGGGTTATTCCAGATAATGATCCATCTCTAAGTCAAATTATAGCCAATTCCGTTGGTGTTTTTGCTTGATTGAAGAGCTACAAACTTTCGCATTTATAATATTAGTTGGCTACGTAGGATCGCACAAAGGTCAGGTACAATTTACGACTTTGAAAAAGTATTTCCAATGGTTGAATCTCATTAAAGTTAATAATTAAAAGAGTTTAGGTAGCATCCATCAACGATAACGCTTGCGTGTAACGCTTGTTGCTGGATTCTTCGCGAAGTTTCTCGAACAATCCAGAAAGAAGTTTTATTAACGCTTGTTCTTGTTTAATCATTGCCGTGTAACGTGTAAGTTTCCAAATAAATTGAGTAATTCAAGTGTATTAGTTTTAAAAGCATCGTCTTAATACCAGGCTGCCGTAACCGCTTGCTATCAAACAGGCCGTGTGCATGTTATGTTGCATTAGGGGTAAAATTGTGATCCAATATTTCGTGGTTTTAGTTCGTAAAGTCTATGAGTAACCACCTTGATCATCAGACGATAGCGGTGGTGTTAGCGAGGTCTATACCCAGCTGTGGTGTGACGAGGGCAAATTTAAGTTATTGATTTAGTACGGTTAGATATAGTTTTTACAAATATGTAAGTAAGTTTTATTTATTTATTTATTAAAGAAAATCAAAAATATCGAGTACAAAATTGTATGCTATAATGCCTGCAGTAGTTATAAACTGTGTCGCAGACATTAACACTCATCCCCGGATAGAGATGGACACAGTTCCTATAGATAAAGAAAATAAAAGCAAAACTTCATTTTATATTTATCCTCACGCCTTCCCACAATCGCCGTTACTCGACTGACTGTACTGATAATAAGAACACAATTAATAATTAAAAAAACTGTGTATGTTTGTTACGGCTTATCTCCGAAACGGCTGTAACAATTGCGACGGGACTTTCGCTGGAAGATAGCTAATTCTATATAGAGTAATTTAGGAAATTTTCATATATATATATTGTATATTTCACGTATATATAACCAAATTATCGTTTATAGGAATAAAAAGCGCGAACCTTTTGGAAGTTTTAACATAAATTGACCTTTTTTACATAAGGAACGAACCACTGTGCAAGGTCACTGAAACCGATAAAGACGTCTTTAACAGAAGTCGAGACGGATTTGTATGTGATTTAAGCTCACACACTTAAGATAAACACATATTAGCTTAGTAAAATAATTTTGCTTTACCTATCAGTTACAAGTAACAGGATATTTTCGACGTTATGCAAACCGTGTTAAGTAAATATTGGCTTGGAAATAAAAGAGAACTCTTATGATTAAATTTAACTTTTTACTCGCAAAATATGCTAAGTGCGTTTCGTGAGGATGTTTGTTAGCCAATCACGCCAGAACGGCTGAACGGAATTGGATGACCTTTGGCACAGAGATAGATTAATATCTGGATTAACACAAGATGTAATTTGTGCAGAATCGACAAATTACACTAGCGAACGTGGCACAAGCTACTAAATAATGCTATAACTTTGTTGAAATGGTAGAAAAGGTGTAAGAAATTTAAATATATCTTTTACGCGAATATGTTATTTAAAATTGGAACGTGCAATTCGAATTCCAGAGTTTAAATTCTTTATCGAGTATCAATAAGTGAACAAAGGCAGTATTGTATCGAGTGGGGATAAATCGATATATGTATGTACACACGTCACTTTACCCGCTGCTAATAGATAACACGAAATAGTGCTAGAGCTAGCGAATAAAAATAGACAAGTTTTAGAGTGTTTTTATCGATGTAGTTTGAACAGAATAGTAATACTTTATTTTGCAAGTAAATTTGCTACAAGTCCATCGTACATAAAATTTTCTTTAAAATACATACTCTAACGGGGTAGGGAGGGAGAGTAGAGCGCCAGTTCTCTCTAGCCTTACAAACCTCTTTCGCTTCGTCCACATTCATCAGTTTCTCCATACAAGAGTTTCGTGTACCGTTGATACTCCCATCCTTGGGTGACCGATCGATTTGATGTAGGTAGTTGGAACGTGGAATGCCTCTGCCTCTTCTTGCACATATTTTCGCATTGCATATCTGTTTTCTTTAATTGTTTTTAAATATTTTAAATACAATTTGACATAGACACATTTATATCATCATACAGAGTGCAGTTCTCTAGCTTTCAAGACTTACATATCAAATTAAATCAAAATCTCTTATTCAACGTAAGGACACAGGAAACACTTATTGAACATCACATAGATATTAAATTACCGTTTGGGGTCTCTTAAGTTTCATCCACATTCATCAATCTCTTCGTACAAGCTCGCCGGTAAGTATTACGGACTTTAATGAGGCATAGTAACATACCAAAGATTCAAATTTCGCATGAATATCTCTATCGTCCTTAGCAGTAGTTCGAAAAACCTAAAGGAATGTTTCCAATGTCCAAATCGTGAATGATTTCACGTGAATACAACTCTTTCGAAATCTTTTCTGAAATTTAATAAAACTATTCAATAACCTCGAAGTGGGACTGGGGACAAAATATGTTTCCTCCGCGCCCTGTGGGTGCGCGCCGCCGATAGCGCGGACAAAAAGATTCCTCTGTATTGTGAGCTACAATGGCACACGGCGGCAGGAAGGAGAACTTGTAATTACTGACGCCATTTCAGACGGTGTATTTTTCACACAAATAGTATATACGTGAGCTCTTTGTTGTGCCATCCTTCATACCTTATCACTTAGCGGAATAAAACCCACTGTACTACATTTGTAGTAAAGCCGGGGTGGCCAAGTGGTTCGAGAAGGCTAATGTGGGTACTTTTTTTTTTTTATACAACAAGAGTGGCAAACAAGCATACGGCCCACCTGATGGGAAACGGTTCCGTAGCCTATTTACGCTCACGATACCGAAGTATCACTTGCGCGTTGCCACTCTGTGTTCGGAGAGTTATAGTGTGTTGGTAGCATAATGGGTTTAATCCCTCTGCTTCCAACACAATGTAACAATCCTCCCCCCTCCCCAAGGAGCTCATTACTGGAAACCTTATTCACCACGTAGGAACACAACACAATAAATTGTGTTATTTGGCTACAGACTTCTATAAGGTGGAGGTCCTGCCCCAGTCGGGCAGCTCCGAATTCGAACGGGAAACCCGTTATGCCCTACCTCTCTTAAACCTATACACCTCTGCCTACCCCTTTTGGCAAGGTGTGAGGGGTTTTTTATTTTGATAAGTGGTTCGAGTAGAGTAGTTGCCTGCGACACAAAGATCGCAAGCTCTAATCCCAACTGTACCAATGAGTTTTTCTGAACTTAAGTACAGTGATTAGTCTCACCACGAGCTTTACGGTGAAGGAAAACATCGAGAGGAAACCTGCATACGTATGTGATGATATGACACGATAACGGCTATGGACTCGCCATCTGTCACGTTGGCACCTAAAATAAATCTCTGGAAAGTGGGTGTGTGGGTACTAGTGGGTATACCTCTGCCTACTCCTTCGGGGACCCTTGTGCGAAGGCGTGAGGATTTTTGTTTTATACTTAGACAATTTATATGATTACTAGATTAGTCATGAATATAACCTTAATAAAACTTTTACTGCCTAATTAGGCAAATAACTCGTTAAACTGATATTTATTACAATAATTCTTATTTATTGCAGTATCGAGCTCGATCCTAGCACGATAGAGACATCAAATTATGTAACCAATCAAATGAAAATATTTCGTGGTTTATCCGAACAGGTCGAAGCCTTATTAAACAAATTGCCGCGTGTTACCTATTAGCATAGTCTAATGGTCACTGCGTAATAGTGTAAGAGGATCCGCCGGCATATTAATATTTAAAGAATACTTTATTCTTGCAAAAACGCACACGTGAGTGCGAGCGAGATAGCTCGGCTATTTACCTCCGCACATCTTTAATTATTAGCTTTTGCGAGTTAACTATCCTGACGCTCAACTTGCCCACGTCTTCGTCATAGACGCCACTGAGGAGCGCACGATAATCACCTGTCTTGGAAATACACTTTTAAATATCGAGTGGTTTGAGCAGTTGCCTGCCACGCAAAGGTCGCAAGTTCAAATCCCGACTGTACCAATGAGTTTTCTGAACTTAAGTACAGTGATTAGTCACACCACGAGCTTTACGGTGAAGGAAAACATCGTGTGGAAACCTGCATACGTCTGAGAATAAATTCAAAGGCGTATGTATAGTCGTGAGTAACGGCGATGGACTCGCCATCTGTCACGTTGGCACCTAATATACCTCTGGCGGAAAGTGGGTGTGTGGGTATTACCTATACACCTCTGCCTACCCCTTCGGGGACCCTTGTGGGAAGGCGTGAGGATATATTATATATTATTATATAATATTATGACAAGAGCTTTGAATAAAAATTGTAAAGACGGCGTCATACAACAACGTCAAAGTAAAGCACATCATTGATAGGTTACTTGTTGGTATGTAATAAACATTTTGAAAGAACAAGATATCAGTGGCATTGGCGTGTCAGTCAGTCGACTGGTGGTTGGGGCGTTGTTCTCCTGTGATAGTCGATGCAGACTGGTTCCAGAGCCGGTTGGGCGAAGTGTAGCGACTTTGTAACTCAGTATGGATACGCTTGGTGGGCGCATTCCGATAGCTGTAGCCCGCTGGCCCCGACGGAGTGAAATGTAGATAATGAAGAACGCTTATTGTGATTTGTGTGGCATCCTACTCCAAAGCCGGTATTACTATAGATGGATTTACGATTACAAACGCGTCTTTAGCGACGCTCTACCTAAATAGCATAAGTGACGTTAGTTGGTATAAATTAACACACCTTTACTGACGTAAACTTGGCTGATGAGTGAGTCAAACTTTAAGTGGGATCAATTTAATTATGAGCTTTTTTAAGGTATGAGTCGTAAATACAGCCGTGGTAGCCGAGAGGTTCGAGTAGTTGCCTGCGACACAAAGATCGAGTATACCAATGAGTTTTTCTGAACTTAAGTACAGTGATCAAGAGCTTTACGGTGAAGGAAAACATGGACAGGAAACCTACGTACGTCTGAGAAGAAATGAATGATCGATCGATGGTCGATTAATTGTAGTTATGTTGGCACTACTGATCAAATCAAAGATGATTGTCACAGTATAGCTAAAGCCTGGCCGAGTGGTTCGAGAAGTAAGTAATTAAGTGATTAATCACACCACGAGCTTTACGGGGGAGGAAAACTGCATATGCTAGAGAAGAACTTCAATGACCCTATAGATAGCATTAAGATGGCAAGCAAGCATGCGCGTTGCAAAATTACAAGAATCTTGTCGAGCTACAAAATACAACCCGATTCGCGGCTTAAAATTCCCAAAGCAACTCTTGTACCAAATTCGGGGGCTTTAGTGACATTCCGTTATTTATATAAAAGGGTGTTTAATAACGTTATCCGTATTGGTATGTCGTTAAATCCGTTAAATCGTGTCGTCTGCGGGTAGTTTTGTTTTTTTTTGCCTCCAACGTCTTTTACATTTGTCAGTAACATGTTGCGCGTTTTTGCTCTCGTTTGTTTCGTGACCAAATTTTCGGGCTCACTTTGCATTCTGGCGGAAATAAAAACAAGTATACACTTAAGATGCTTAACTTGAATCCAATTACGTATTGGATTGGATTTAATGCTAAAACAATCTGTTCCCTTAATGTTAGCGGGTAGCTAAACAAAATACTTATCGTCATTTGAATTTCGAAACGGGTTTTATTCGTCTAATTAAGATTTTATTTTAATTTCAAAATTGGAACACATTCTATACGGCCTGCTTGTTAAACTCTCTGGTTAGTTACCTTGGATTGAGACGAACAATTGTGTTAGCATCATAATAGACGAAAGGGTCCTTTGGTCAGTGCAGCCATTGTGGCTAATAACGGCACATTTACCAGTTCATTATTGTTATTATTATTACGTATAAGATTATTTTCTAACCTAACTTTTATACCGTATTGTATTGATCTAGATGGCGTACTATTTACCATTATCGCATTTATGATTTTTATTATATTATTAGTTACAGTACAGCAAAGTCAATTGTATTATAAATGGACACATGGACTACTGCCTGGGTATGTCAAGTGTGATGATGCTCCAAAATGCTCTCTAATGAGGCCCTCTATATTCATAAGTCGGTTAAGAGGCGCATAGCAGTCGTACGTAACGATACATATCCTGTTATTCCGACTTCCTGGCATGTCGTAATGCAATTTACACTAATCATGTTAACATGCTGACATCAACTGTGTCTAATCCTTTTAGCAATGTAATCATTATCAAATTACACGTTGTTCAGTTTCTACTTTTATGTAATGTAAAAATTACTGGCTGGATATTTCTAATACGCTCCCTTTTTATGTTTAAAAACGTATTCTTGGCTCAAAGGTAAACTCTTCTATGTAAAGTAACTCGATAACTGATAATTGTTCAAGTTTTATGTCAAAACGTTCGAAAATAGAACATCATTTGAGTGACTAATATAAATTAATGTCGATAATTTGGCATAACTCAATTCCTCCCGTTTGATTCGGCAATTTGATACGTTCCAAATTATAATCGTTAAGCTCATCGATATACAATTATTATATTAAAAATATCGGAAATATTAATTTCTTGTTCAAAATTAAAAACATCGATTGAGGCGGGCAGTCAAAAGGTGATTAGTGGCTATAATTTGAATTTGATTTTCGAATGACTCCGCTACTTGCTACTGAAATGAGCTGGCGGCTTTCTAAAAAGATCATTTTCTTTATTTCGATTTCAATTGTATTGAAAATGAAATTGTTGATTTTAAAATGATACACATTTTAATAACGTTAATCCACTTTGATGTGCTTTGATCGAACGGTTTCCAGTGCCTTTTTCCTTAATTATTGAATCATAATTCTGAATTTAAATAAGCTCTTTTAATGTATTTTTTATGAACACAACAAAAAGTATTTTGCCGTTACTAAAGCTTGGAGCATCGAACTCGTTTCATCACTTACGTTATCTTCAAGCAAGCCCACACTACCACTCAAGGTATAATGAGCATCAGTGCGACAATACGTGAGACGTTGTAATATGGACTCTATAGTCCTGCTCAAATTCAGTAAGTACATACATACTGAATAATGATAAATAATGCAACTTGTAGTTTCAAATACAAACTTCGAATTTGCAGTTCCTTGTTCAAGTGTTTTTTAAATAGTATTATTTTTAAACATTTAAATTTCGAACGATATTATATGTATAATTTGCTAACTACCTGGCGTAGTAATAAACATCCAGAGTACAGAATACGAAAAAAAAACTGTAACATATCTTTACGACCTGCTTACCATTTCAGACGTTTCTTAATTTAAAAACAAATGTAAATTATGATAAGATGACACATTATATCACATTAACATTCAAGTAATGTACAAAACAGACACGAGGCATTCCGATGCCCATTAGGAGTTGAAATTTAGCATGAAATTATTTTAACCGTTTTTATTCTGGTGGCACACCGTGCGTGGTGGAATACATTTTAATCAAACAAAATTGATATTATCAAAGACTAAAATGTACATAAAAATACCACTTAAATATATTGGAAGACTTATACGATTTATACGCAAATCAATGCATCCTAATCCCATCTATATTATATGATATATTTATTTATTAGGAAAAGTTTGTTTGTTACGCTTTCACGTCTTAACTACTAAACCGTATTTCATGAAATTTTGCAAACGCTTTGTCAGGGGTATAGAAAAGGAAATAGGATAACTTTGATCTCGAAAAGAAACTACTATCAAGAGATTAAACTGCGGGTAAGTCCGCGGAACGCAGCCACACGTTTTAAGAGTTCTAATTATCTTTATGACAAAATGTACATGTAGATATATAGTAGTAAGCACTTACCGCAGTAATTATAAACGATTATCGCACCTTCCATGTAAAAACTAGAGTTGATTTTTCAGCTACGCTACGTACTTAGGTATTATTGGAAACCGCTTCTGATCGAACGTTGCATAAGCTTGGAGTGCACTAGGTATTAATGCCATAAATGACACTTAGATAAAATCAGAAACTGTATTAAAACTTTTTATACAACGAAATTGGTGTACCAGTTCGACCAGTAAGTACACTTAGCTGGAATTAAATACCCGGATTTCTTTTCGATACATATTCGGTTTATAGTCGATTGTTATTCGAAACTTGGTTTATTGCGGCCGAGTGTACCAACGCGGCTTTGTATCGAGAAATTTATTGCGTGTCGTATATTTTTATAGGGCTGTACAATTTATTGTTCATTTTTAAGATCAACTTTAGCGTTCATGTACAACTGTTCGTGACAGAAAATGGATTTTACATATATTAAGGACTTCCCATAAAAGTCTCCCAAGGGGTAAGCAGAGGTGCAACAACACCGTCTTTTCGCCGGAGCTATATCCAGGAGCCGTTGGATAGAGGGGTTTGCACCTTGTAAAAAGCAATCTTGATCTTGCAGAGGACTATTCGAAAAACTGCCATCACGGCCCAGAGCTTTTAATTTAATCGTGGTCAAAGGATTTTTAGTAAATTCCTATACATTCATCGGTGTCAAGTGTAAACGTTTATTTATTCGTTAAAATATCGAATATTTATACGAAACCGTTTAGAAATAGAACAACTAAATAAAAAAAAACTGTTTTAGTCTCGAATAATATCCTTTTAAAAAACCGTTTATAAATAGAACAACTCAATAAAAAACTGTTTAAATATCGAACAACATAATTAAAAAAAAGGCAGTTCACTCAAGCACAGTGATGCGAACAGACAGACGCCAATACGAATAAAATCATTTTTATATACCTTACAAACCGCAAAGAATTGTGGCACGCAACACATCAGTATTTTATTACCAGTTCTTCATATACGGATGCTGTCTCTTGTCAATTTCACTCATGTTTATTAACTTAGTGAGAGAAAGAGATAAATTTAGTTCATCGAGTCAGATCGCTTCGTACAAATTTGTTACGCGTTATCAGCTTAGTAGAATGTTGCAAGTTGACACTTAGTTAAAGATATATGGGTTACTAGTACAGTGCGCTACTCATTACAATGCTTTTATTTATAACTAGCTTATGCCCGCGGCTTTGCCCGCGTGGAGTTCGAAAAAGTAGCTTTGGAAATTTTCCTGCTAGAATCGGTTCAGCCGATACCATGCCATGCCGTTATACCATGAAAGAGCATCATACATTATAAGATAAGAACTTTGAATTTTTCAGGATTAAAAAAAAAGGTAGCCCATGTCCATTCCTAGGTATAAGCTATCTCCATTTTAACTTTCAGCCAAATCGGTTCAGCCGTTTGGCCGTGAAAGAAATCTAGATCTAAACTTACAAACTTTCACATTTATAATATTAGTAAGATATATATAGCAACATTGTAAAAAAATCCACTACCTTTTGTTTAGCTCAACTGGCTCGAGCTTGTCAGCTTTACAGCTTGAGAAGTCATGTCAGTTTGTGAATAATGTCTATGTAATACTCAATAAATCGTGTTCTAATTCCAAACTGCGAATGAATATAATAATGTGTGCAATTATAATTATATTTGAATTAAGAATTCCGAACGAGTTTTATGAAAATTATAAAATCATTGCGGATTTCTTTCCAGTTATCGTTGCTCTCTCGAACTTTTACAAGTCTCTTAAATAACTATTAAGCCATACTGTCAACTTTAGTGATAAATAAAGACATGTCAAAATCTTAAATTTGAATTTGGAATTTCCACCTTCTAGGTCCCGTTAGGTCTATCTAAGTAATTGCAATATGTAGATTCGACTAAGTAAGTTTTTTTGTGTAATAATAGCGTTAAAAAGACGAATAAAATCGACATTTACTATCGAATTTTACATCTTAAATAAAAATATTATAAATATACCCTGCATTGTATGAGGGTACAAAAGCCAATTTCCATCAAGCCAATATAATCCTAAAAAGCCTTTTAAAATAACGCTATAAGCTAGGCAGGTGCTAATAAAAGCGAATATTTCATCCATTCCCACATACGGTCATTAACACAAAGGGTTATAATGAACGGATATTACAATAACCGGTAAAACGAAAAAGAATAACCGGTTTGTAAGAAAATAATAGTTGTATCGGCGCTCGGTGCAACTTACACAGGCGGGCGAGGTGTGTGAGATATTGAGAATCGCCTTACATTGGCTATCTCACCCAGATAGTGTTGGATTTTAAACCTTCACGCCTTACCGCTGGGTCTTCGAAGGCAGTGGTATAATTACACCCACATTTCGACGGAGATATATTTAGTGTTGTGATCCCGACTGTACCAATGAGTTTTCTGAACTTAAGTACAGTGATTAGTCACACCACGAGCTTTACGGTGAAGGAAAACATCGAGAGGAAACCTGCATACGTCTGAAAAGAAATTCAAAGGCGTATGTATAGTCGTGCTGGAGTAACGGCGATGGACTCGCCATCTGTCACGTTGGCACCTAATATACCTCTGGCGGAAAGTGGGTGTGTGGTATTAATAATTATAACTCTAAAATATATCTCTATTATTAAGCAAAGTTCCTCAAGTTCCGGCCAGTTCTTGACTTTTAAGACTCTATAGACTTGCCGGTTTTCTTTCCCTTGTTCCAAAATGGTAATAACAATAATAATGTAACAAATGCAACGAATATTAAGAGCATTCCATTTTCAAATCATTACTGCTATTTACTGTTCGCACCGCACGCCAACAATGCTTCCAATGTTAATACTTTTTCTTATGACAGTACGCAGAAAAGCGGTTGGTTCACTCAGGGCATCGTAAACTTTAAGCATAAAATCGTAATGGCGCAATTACCGGGTTAATTAGTAAAGCCGAAGCGTTTGTCAGGGCTGGGTTAACGGCATACGTGACTGAATGCGATCGGCCGGCTTGGATTGTGTACCCTGTAGTCACGTGGTGTATTTTTGGACAGAGGTCAACCCTATAATTGAGGGTGGACACTAATTGCGTGCTTCTGTTGTTTTTAAATTACTTTTTTATTTTATGTCTTTGAAGTTTTAAAATAAGAACTCTTTTTATAGGACCTGTTGTATGTGTGCGTTTATAGATTTATTAGAGATTATAGTTTTTACTGAATATGTGAATATTTGTTATTTAAATTACATTTGCATCATTAATTTTGATGATCTGTCTTAGTCTGATTAATCTATTGTTATCTTCACGCCTGCCCACGAAAGTAGCGTAGTGGGTTTTATTATTGTAAGAAAGTAATAAGAAAGGGCAAGAAGTGGCAGAGGAAGACCACGCACAACTACCTAGACTTACTCGAAACCGGCGAGCATGTATGAAGATACGTATGAATGTGGACGAAGCAAAAGAGGTAAGTCTAGAGAGAACTGGATCTCCGAATATCCCGTTAGGGACTAGGCGTGATTATAATGTATATTTAAGAATTGTACTACACCAAAATATTAACTATATATCTATGTGTTATCCTATATCTTAGCCAAGACTATAAAGCGCCGTTTGAATGGTGTATATATATATTATACTGTAGTTACCTAAAGCATCTTGATCGTTCGACTTAATAACATAATAACGTAGAATTTCAATTCGACTGCAGAACACAAAGAGGGCAAAGCGAGAAATCTTTTTAAAAGTGTTCCTTAGCATTTAATAATTCGCTGTAAGCCCTCCCGAGGCTCTAAGACGTTTAATTAACTTGAGTACGGAGGCTGAGGACCGTTCCTCTGTTTACGGGCGACGTGGACGCATGTAGGACTGCCGCCTTCTCTCGTTCACAATTTTTATTCGTTGAAAAGGCAAAAGGCATGTTACGTTGGTTTGGACACATAGAAAGGATGAGTGAAGAAAGATTGACGAAACAGATATACAAAGCAAAAGTGTGTGCAAGAAGAGGCAGAGGAAGGCCACGTTCCAACTACCTGGATCAAATAGATCGGACTCTCAAGGACGGGAACGTTAAGAGTACTCGAAACCGACGAGCATGTATGAAGAGACTGATGAATGTGGACGAAGCGAAAGAGGTATGTAAGTCTAGAGAGAACTGGCGCTTTATACTCTCTGCCTACCCCGTTAGGGACTTGGCGTGATGATATGTATGTATGTATGTATGAATTTTTTTTAGTAAGAGCCGAAGGAGAGAGTCTCGTGTAGCAAGCAACGCAGACTGCAAGTTCGATTCGAGGTTAAACCAGTAAGGTTCACTGAAAATTTACAGTCGCAGAAGCATTAAGGTGAAGGAAAACATCGAAAGGATAGAAAACTCCTAGATATAGAATTAAAGGGCCGTGGTGGCCGAGTGGTTGGAGTGGTTGCCTGCGACACAAAGATCGCAATTTCGAATCCCGCCTGTACCAATGAGTTTTTCTGGACTGAAGTACAGTGATTAGTCACACCACGAGCTTTACGGTGAAGAAAAACATCGAGAGGAAACCTGCATACGTCATAAGTAATTAGAAGGCGTGTGTATAGTCGTGCTTGAGTAACCGCGATTGACTTGCCATCTGTCACGTTGGCACCTAAAATATATCTCTGGCGGAAAGTGGGTGTGTGGGTTACTACCTATACACCTCTGCCTACCCCTTCGGGGACCCTTGTGGGAAGGCGTGAGGATATATTATATTTATATTATATCCTAAGTATAAATATGTGCTTACAGTAAAACTGAACAAATTTACTTAAATTCTGAATAACTTTAAAGCTTAATGGAATACGAAAAACTGCGTGCTTCGTTTGAACAAAACTTGTGTTTAACACGAAGCTTCGCTTGTACAAAGACTCATTAATAATTCATTGTTATTATGCATATTAAGAGTAGACATGTTGTCGCTGGCCGCTTACACTAGATTTTTTTTTCTTGCAGTATGATGTAAAATGCAGCTGAAATAAGTAACTTCCATGAACAAAGCATAAGATCTCTGTCGCTTCAACCACGTTCATCTGTCTCTACATGCTCGCCGGTTTTGAGAACTCTTGACGTTTATCGATTTCATCCAGCCTTAATATATAATCATAAGATATTAATTACGTAATGTGGTTGGTCGAATTAACAATTCATTTTGAAAAGAATAAAAATATCATTATTATTTATGTTTTTATTCTTTAGCCTAGAGATAACTGGCGCTCTATTCTCTCTGCCGTTAGGGACTCGGCGTGTTGATATGTAGGTATGTATATTAATAATACCGCGAAAAATTAAATAAATGCCCGGAGTAAATCGGTAAAATGCCACGTAATTAAAACAATACTGCGATTAAATCAAAATTGTATTAGCAATAAAATCCCAGCTCGCGGTGAACACGACTTATGCGAAACGCTCACGGATTGGTCACGGCTATAAAAAGTTCGCACAATTTACCGCGATCGATTATGCACACATTAGAAACGGCAAGCGTTTTCATAACTCCAACATGACATCATTGCACATTCGAATTTAGCCGGTTAATACTCAATGACTCATACGCTAATGCAGCGTGAAACCAACGCGAACTATCATTTAGAATCTTTTGATTTTTAAAAAGCGAACAAATTCTTTACTCGAAAATTCACAACAGACGTGTTCGGCATTCTTCTAGCGTGTTAATTCAATTTAAGTTTGATTTAAAATTTCGAGTATAAAAAGAACAGGAATTCTGTTGTACATAGAATAATCGTAGAATAAGAAATAATATACAAAAAGTTATGCCGTTTGTAATTAATCACCATTTATAAATGTTTTTATTGTACTTGCGATCACGGATTTCTGAGTTTATTTTTAATTATATCTAATACCTTGTCATTATGGTTCGAGTGTCAAAAATTATTTATAATATATTTTTTTGCAAATTCAAAACTTACATCGGTAAATGAAATAACCTTTTTCATTAAATGTAGATTTTACACATTAGCATAATATTATTTTACATTAACCTTAAAACTTTCGAATTCTGCTAACACAACTCCTCTCTGTGCTAAAAGACAGAGAGAGAGAGAGGTAGGATGCGAAAATACTACAGTTGCTTATGATTGGCGCGCTTTGCTACAAGTTCCCCGGTGCGTCAGGCAATAGTGGAATTACTACCACATTACGACGGAGACAGCGTGACAGATAGCGAATCTATCTCATATATTAAAAGTTCTTAGAACTTCTTCTCAAACGAGTTCGTTTAAATAGCTTTCCTTCACTGTAAGACTCGGTGAGACAAACTGCTCGCTATGAACACTTAGATTCAGTCAACGAGTTAATTGTAATAGTGATGTACGTAATCGAGATGAGATATATCTCGCTATCGAAGCGTCTCATGAGCGTCTCGAGTCAATTGATGGCTATTAGGGATATAATCAATTGTTCATACGAACTTAGACCTTATGTCCATTATGTCCGTGAACGTGAACTGTGCCCGTACTATGGCGTGTTATTGGAATCAAAGTGGGAGAGGGTGAAAGGGACAGATATATATGACGTGTACATCTTTCCCTTTCGCACTGTCTAATAATGGCCTCGTCATGCATGGTACCGTGCAGTATCACGAATTATACGTGTAAGTGTGAAATAAGAGTTGCTCAGAACCACAATGTTCAAACAAACGTATTGTTAACGAATATAATTATATAATTTATACGATATAATTTATAATGAAATAGTCATCTTTATATATATATGGTCACGACTCATATGGTAGGCAGAGGGCAGAGCACCATTTCTCTCATGCTTACAGGGCTCATTCGCTTCATACATGCTCGAGGTTAGTGAGAAACTTATGTTCGTCATGCACGAAGCTAAACGTGCTTACTAAATCACTATAATAATAGCAAATTACAAATGGATACCATTTAACCGGAATATAACAATTTAATTTATATTCAAACTGCTGTCCGGAAACGTTTAGCGTCTCTGGCTTGGCCATTTTTCATTATAATTACTTGTAAAATATTTATGGGCTATTGTGACCAGGTTTTATGGGCTCCCGTAAATATAACACAATTATTGGACAATATTTATACCTTCGTGTTTTTTCTACTTCAAAATTGACTGTGATTGGTCGAGCTCTGGGTTAATTATACGTTCAACCGAAATGGTTGCGGTGTGAAAGCAGTATTTATAATGACTCTACTTGTGTCACGTGATTTTACCCGCGATTAATTTGATTACATAAATATACAAGATGTTAAGAAAAAGTAAGCTTAAATAAAAACAATTTTAAGTTGATTTGTTTTTACCTTGTTTTTGCAAATCTGTTGTAAGGATTAATTTATACGCGTAGAATCTAACTACGTTTTTTTTCTATGTTATGAATAGTTCCTGAAAAATAAACATGTTATTTTTGGTGCTATTTATTTCAGTTCTTCGTCTTTAGGATATAAAAAAAATATATATATCCTCACGCCTTCCTACAAGGGTCCCCGAAGGGGTAGGCAGAGGTTTATAGGTAATACCCACACACCCACTTTCCGCCAGAGGTATATTAGGTGCCAACGTGACAGATGGCGAGTCCATCGCCGTTACTCAAGCACGACTATACATACGCCTTTGAATTTCTTCTCAGACGTATGCAGGTTTCCTCTCGATGTTTTCTTTCACCGTTAAGCTCGTTGTGTGACTAATCACTGTACTTAAGTTCAGAAAAACTCATTGGTACAGTCGGGATTCGAACTTGCGACCTTTGGGTCGCAGGCAACTGCTCGAACCACTCGGCCACCACGGCTTTATTACACGGCTATATTATAAGTATGTAAAATAAGAATTGTCGGTAACTTAATATATACTGTCTCGGTTATTAACCAAAGTGCACGGTTGCTAGGTATGGCTATAAAGTTGTCCATACATTGGTAACACTCCATGTTAGATTATTAGATTTCCTTCTGCGACAGCATCGAATCAGCCAAGGATTGAATCAATGTGTGTAGGTAAATCATATTATGTATAACCCAGATATTGATGAAATATAATAAGTCCTTTACAGAAATGGAACAGTAGTAGACTGTCAGTTGTCTCTAGTAACAGACCTTCCTTCATACATAGGTATTTATCAGTCTTGTACTGTGATTGTACTGATGAAATTGTACTGTGGTTTTTTTATACCACATAGGTGGCAAACAAGCATACGGTCCGCCTGATGGTAAGCGATTACCGCTGCCTATGGTCGCTTGTAGCAAGGGAATTGCTCGCCCGCTGCCAACCCTGCAGGAACCTTTTCGAGTACTTATTTGTGTTCCATTCTTAGTGTTCATTGGAATTTAATCTCCTCTGCCCCCAATATTGATTATGAAGACTGACCTGTCATGTAATCTCGCTGGTATCACTGTACACAGTATTCATGCCGTATTCGTATGACGTTGCGTAACAAGAATATGATTCCAACTTAAGCCACAAACAAAATTACACAGTAGTTTCCTAGTAATTAAATTGTATAACGTCTAATTTAGGAACTTTTAAATGTTGTTGCTTTGAAAAACATGAATTTACGTATTTGAAAAAGTTTTATTTTTCCATACGTTGTATAATTTCGTTATGATTACTGCGGTTTATCTATATATATAGGAGATCCCATTTGTGAACTCACTCATCACGAAATATCAGGAACTATAAGGCCGATTGACTTGAAATTTGGTAGGAGTATTCCTTATGCGGTGTAGAGGTCAGCTAGGAACGGATTTTATGAAACTCAACATTTTATGAAATAAAAGAAAACACGTTTTTCAACAATTGCAATAGGGGAAGCAATAGTTGAAAAACGTTTTTTTTTTACTTTTTCACCCGGGCGAAGCTGGGCGGGACAGCTAGTTTAATTATAAAAAAGAAACATACTGCCAGTATGATTTAGTAGTCAAAACTCCTGTCTGTTAAACTTGAGACCGCAGTTCATTTCCCGCTCAGAGCTGGTATTTGTATGATCACCACGAATATATGAACCTCACTCTTAGATCAAGCATATATATATATATACATATATCTAGCTATACATATATGTATTATGTATATGTAGTACAAATACATAAGATATCCAAGACTATGTTATATTTAAACGATAGTTGTAGATTCGGATATATCCTAGGAATCTTTCTCCAAGCAAGGCATTAGTCAGGAGGATCCACTGATTTGGAGCATGAGGCAGGGAGAGTAAGGGTGCTAGTTCCCTCTAGACTAAGCGAAAGAGGTCTATAAAGCCTGAAGAGGTATAGACCTCTTCCGCTCTTATAGACCTCTTTCGCGTCAACCGCAGTCAGCCTCCTGATACATTCTATGACAATTCACGTTGCCATCTTTAGTGTTTGATTGATTTGATCTTTATGTCTGGAAATTGGTTTCCCTCTGCTTCTTCTTCCCTCTTCTCTGTTCAAAGAGTAGGAATCATACTCTACTTGGTTAAAAAAGCAACAAAAAAATAAAAAACGAAATTTAAAAATAAGGTTAATTCCATAATGTGTTTACCAAAGCGCAGTGAGCGTGAGGTGCGTGCAGGACATCAAAGTGAATGAGCGAACGAATGGGCGAGCTGTGAACGAATGACCGGGCGAATGATTCCGCACGGCTCGCCGGCGCTGACCGGGATCGGACTTACGGTAAACGAGATCGGATTAGGTATACTTGGGCGAATATTGATTGCAAGGTTATTATGGCGTTTAAATACCGTAACGCCATAAGTACAGGGACGCAAATCATTGAACTTTATTATTATAGGCTTAAGGTTCAAAATATTAAAACAAGTAAGTGATAGGTCACATCGTATACGAATCTTAAAATACAGAATATTGTAGTAAGATCATTTTCTGTTGCATAGTATCAAAGTGACAGCGATCCTGTATTTAAATATATTAAAAACCAACCATAGAGTCTATATCAAATGAATTCTCAATTTAAAATAAAACATCTAAGTACTTGCGCAAAGTAATGACAATCTAATTTATAAATAAACTAACCCTTTCATGCCAGTGTCCGCGCGGTCGCGCCAAGTAACCCGTGAACGAATGAGTGAATGAATGAACGGCTGATTTATTTGTTCGAGCCGATCCCTGCGGAATGGTTTCGCAAGCCAATTGAGGCAACAACAAAGCTTTGACCGACTATTTGGAATGCTTAAATAGACGTAAAGAAACGGTTGGCTTGAGTGTGTAAGCACCTTTACTTAGTTTCGCTTTTTTGTACGGAAGTAGCAATCAGCATTAATTTAATGGGATTTACGTTGGGGTTCCGCTTTTATATATTACTAGCGGTCCGTCCCGGCTTCGCACGGGTAAACATATTTTTTTATAAAATAAAATATAGCCTATGTCACTCATGGTGAATGTAGCTTTACAATGGTGAAAGAGTTTTTCATTTCGGTCTATTACTTTTTGAGCCAATTCGTTACAAACATACGTCATACAAATCTTTATAATTTTATATCAATAATTTACATATATACATACATATCATCACGCCAAGTCCCTAACGGGTCAGGCAGAGAGTATAGAGCGCCAGTTCTCTCTAGACTTACATACCTCTTTCGCTTCGTCCACATTCATCAGTCTCTTCATACATGCTCGTCGGTTTCGAGTACTCTTAACGTTCCCGTCCTTGAGCGTCCGATCTATTTGATCCAGGTAGTTGGAACGTGGCCTTCCTCTGCCTCTTCTTGCACACACTTTTGCTTTGTATATCTGTTTCGTCAATCTTTCTTCACTCATCCTTTCTATGTGTCCAAACCAACGTAACATGCCTTTCTTCATCTTTACAATCACGCCCTCATTCCGCCATCATTAGTATAAATGATATATATATTCCTATTTCACTACTTCTCCGCAAGGGTCTTCAAAGGGTAGGCATAGGTGTAACAACGCCCAAATTCGTCGAAGATATTTATAGGTGTCAACGTGACAGATGGCGAGTCCAACGCCATTTATCAAACTAACCAATTGTATGTGCGGTTTCCTCTCGATGTTTTCCTTCACCGTAAAGCTCGTGGTCTCTCTCCTAATCTTTCGAGATTTCTCCCTTTGCCTCTTTTCTGCATCTACATTCATTAATTTCTTGAAGTTCATGTTTGTTTTAGAGACAGTAAACGTTGTTTACATCCGTCCTTTTCAGACTCTTGAATCTTTTGGTATCTTTTTGCTACCAAATAGTTAACATGCCACCTAATAAGTAAAAAAAAACGACTGACGTGACACATGGCGAGTCTGTAACGCATGACTTTGAATACGTCTTTGAGTTTCCCAACAATTTCCTTGACCGTAAAACTTACTTATTATACCAAACTGGGATTGAATCTGCTCACAGGTTATTCTACAGATACATGTCTACAGACAGGCTACAAATTATTCCGACTGTACTATTGAAGTAAATGTAGATACAAGTACGAAGTACAAAAAGGTTAATAATAATAATGTATACTTAGGGACTCGTTTCTCAATAGGGTTTTTATTCTTGCAATGGTTCTCACAAAAGAATTCTGTTACATGTTAAGTAGCTAGAGTTTTAGCTAAGTAACGTCAGCAAGAAATGTTTGCGTATCATTTTTATTGTTTTGATTTTTACGTGTTCATAATTTAAAAAGCAACTGGCACACGTAAGAAAAAATATTGTTATGGAACGTGGGTTGTCTTTTATCTTTTTCCAACTGTACCTTATATGTATTAAGTACTGTATTTTTTTAAATCCAGTTGACAGTTCCAAATTTTAAAAACGAATGCGATTGCATTAGTGAATAAAGTATTGCTATACAACCAGGGCTATTGTTTGGTTATCTTGTTCCAACTATATCTTGCTTCGAATTAACGTAATCCTTAATATTATTATTTATTGTTTCAGGTAAAAAACATCATCAACAGACATATTATTAACAAGTCCACGGCAAAATCAAAGGTACATACCGAATGGAATACAAATTCGAAATTCAATATAATTTCAGTAGTTTTGTATTCTTGACGTGAATACAAGTCCTTAAGTCACATATTTTGACATCAGAACATTGCATTAAATTATTTAGTGTCACACAATATTAATTTCTGGAAGTAATCCAATGCTGTAGCAGTATTTATTTGTACACATACATAATGATCATCGCACCACGAGCTTTACGGCGAAGGATAACATCTAGAATGAACCTGCATACGTTCGGAATACATTTAATGACTCGCCTGTCAGTTACATATATCTCAGGCGTAATAGTGGTGTGAGCTTATACCAGCTGCAGCTCTGCCTACCCCTTCGGGTAACCTTTTTAAGAGAGGTAGGGCATAACGGGTTTCCCGTTCGAATTCGGAGCTGCCCGACTGGGGCAGGACCTCCACCTTACAGAAGTCCGTAGCCAAATAACACAATTTTTTGTGTTGTGTTCCTACGCGGTGAATTAGGTTTCCAGTAATGAGCTCCTTGGTGAGGGGGGAGGATTGTTACATTGTGTTGGAAGCAGAGGGATTAAACCCATTATGCTGCCAACACACTATAACTCTCCGAACACAGAGTGGCAACGCGCAAGTGATACTTCGGTATCGTGAGCGTAAATAGGCTACGGTAACCGTTTCCCATCAGGTGGGCCGTATGCTTGTTTGCCACTCTTGTTGTATAAAAAAAAAAAAAAAAAAACCTTATGAGAAGGCATAAATGTAAATAACACGCCAAAGACCATAATAACATAATTTCAGTTAACTTCCTAGTTATCCATTAAGACCAAAGACAATGATAATTCACACACACAATATAAATCCAAGTAAAGATAAAGAAGTCCCATCGAAAACACCTGTTTTCCAAGTTAGAGACTTGACAACTTGAACTTAGATAAGTTACTTCCTATGTGGAAACTTATGACTATGTTTTCTTGCTTACAAGAAAAGTTAGATGCTTAGAAGGCGAGATACAGTTACATTGCGTACTTATATTACGCTAGATATATCTCGCGGTTTCATCCGCGAAAAAATTAATTACAATAGTCGTTTTTTCTGGAAACAAAACTCCTTTGTGTTAGGTATATTTGCCTTGCCACTAGAGTCCCCTAAGACCCAGGCAGTGTGTGACTTATAACTGTGCTTAAGTTATGTAAAACTCACTGCTACAGTCGGGATTCGGACTGGCAATCTCTGGGTTACAGGCAACTCAAACCACTCGGCCACCACGGCTCTATCCTTCATACACATGTATGATAAACTAAAATAATTTTTGTTACATGTTATTTAACTTATATTATTAAAAAAAAATATGTAAGATATGTATGTAAGTCTAGACAGAACTGGCGCTCTATACTCTCTGCCTACCCCATTAGGGACTCGGCGTGATAATATGATGATAATGATTAAAAAAGGCTACCTGTTTTGCTGAACGTCCATGTAATACAAGTTAGTAACACAATTTACATAGATTTCTTTGCCATCAGTACATCATTCATCGCATCGTAGGGCCTGAGACGGCAGCGAACAAAAGTAGTAGAAACCAATTTGTTACGTGATAATATGCCCCCCGGCCCCCTCCCCTCGCTCCCTCCCTCCCCCCACAGATGCGGAATGAGTACTATTCCTTCAAATCGGCCTTTGACAATGTATCTGATGGCATTTTTTCCTTTCCTAAGTGGGACACTCGTCACGACTTTATTTTTACGTTAAACATGGCGTTGCATTGAAAGGTGAATGGTAGCTAGAAACATTTTAAATTCTTTTAAGAAATACTTTGAAAACTAAAAGATATTTCTTTAAACTTTGAAGGAAAGGTATCATAGGCGGAAAGAAAGAGGAAGACCAAGATTGCCTTTATACTCTAGTGTCACACCGTTTCCGAATTTCTATATGACTTAATATATGAGCTAGGATTATGGAATCATCTAGAAATATTACCACAGAGACAACACCTGATAGAAATACTTTTGGTCCCTATTTTTGTGAAGTAGTTCGACTTCAATTTTGTCGGAAGTTGCCATCGTACCCCTCGTCACTAACTGTTATAGTATACGCCTATGTCTTATCACAGTATATTAGCTTAGCTATCTTCGTTTCCAATTCCATCCAAATCCGTCCAGCAGTTGGCGCGTGATTGAGTAACAAACATCCATACTTACCCGCAACTATGGCATTTGTCAATTTTAAGGCACCAATAAATTTCAGTAATCGCTTAGTTCTAGGCGGATCTAGGCGGACCTTAATGGTGTGGAATCAGATGATAAGTGTTTATAATTTTGCAAAGGTACAACCCTAAAACAAGTCATAAATCTTAGTAAAGTTAACAACACCGAGCAATATCATTAACTGTATAAATTAAGATAGATGACCTTCTATTTGCTCAATCTTAATCAAGCGTCAGCTTAGATACTAGACCTAAAACCTAATATCTAATGGAATTTGAACTTTGATTTAATAATTTTAAGGGTCATATTTGTATAAAGCCGTTTGGTATAGTTTTCCAAGTAGGTTTCCTTTGAATTCAAAGGAGCCACGCCCTATCAGTGGGTGATTGGACCTTTGACAAATATTAGCCGAGTTCAATGTAATATGGGCAGGGTGGAATAACCTTAGTATGGGGATTTCCTGGCGTTTTTTTGCAATTCTAATGGGTCGTTGGATAAGTTCTGGCCAAAGTAATTCCTTGATAAATAAATAAATACCTTGGGACACTACTACACAAATTGTCCTAAGTAAGTAACGCTTATTCTATGGGAACCTGACAACGATATACATTATATTATTACTAGTTGTCCCGCCCAGCTTCGCTTGGGAGAAAAAATTAAAGCCACGGACCCAGTGGCGCCACCTATCGGGTCCAATTGTGAATCTAAACCATTCCCAGATCCCCTTGAACACACACAGAAAATTTCATTAAAATCGGTCCAGCCGTTTAGGAGGAGTTCAGTGACATACACACTCACAGAAGAATTATATATATAAAGATTATATAGATCGGACTCTCAAGGACGGGAACGTTAAAAGTACTCGAAACCGACGAGCATGTATGAAGAGACTGATGAATGTGGACGAAGCGAAAGAGCTATGTAAGTCTAGAGAGAACTGGCGCTCTATACTCTCTGCCTACCCCGTTGGGGACTTGGCGTGATGATATGTATGTATGTATGTATGTATGTATGTATGTATGTATTATTATATAGATACACTAGCTGTCCCGCCCAGCTTCGCCCGGGTGAAAAAGTAAAATTTCCTGAAACACGATGGCAGCGCCACCTATCGGGTCCAATTTGATGTAAGCTATCCTATCTTTTCAGTTGGATCATACTGCACACGGTGTGCAAATTTGATTGAAATCGTTTAAGTCGTTTAAGAGCCCATCGCGGTCTTAATTGCCATGAAAAAGGTTATAGTGAGTCAATCTTAAATGATAGACATATGCTGTTCGAGACTTTTTTTTAGAACTTTTAAAGAGGAACAATTCCCTGATACGTGATATTTGCGTAACTTAAACCGTTTACTCAGCGCACGCAACGGAAGCTCTCAAAAGGGAATAATTTTTCCCGTTCTTGCAACATTTTTCATTTATGCTTCGCTCCTATTGGTCGTAGCGTGATGTTATATAGCCGAAAGCCTTCCTAGAGAAATGGACTATCCAACACAAATTTCAATTCCCATTGAATTTTTCAATTCCAACCAGTAGTTCCGGAGATTAGCGCGTTCAAACAAACAAACAAACAAACTCTTCAGCTTTATAATATTAGTATAGATATGTAATGCTTATAGATAAATAGATGGATGAAATGGAGGATACTAACTTTTGAGAAGAAATTCAATGACGTATGTATTTGTGGTGATGCTTGAGAAACGGCGGTGGACTCGCCTTCTGTCACTTTGGCACTTAAAGTATATCTTCGGCGAAAAGTGGGTGTATTTACTTTCGATATCGATAAGGTTCAAGTTTTTTCCGGTGTAAATACTTTGCGTACAATTTAGTCAGGGAGAATGAAGGGTTCGAGCAAAAAATAAGCCAAATTAATGCGCAGGGGCCTGTCAATAAGTGCCACTCCTGAACGGAATTTATTTTGAAATTTCTCACTTGGCTTCCCCCGTAATCTCTATGAACACGGATCTAAAAAATATAAAAAAGACGTGACACATTTTCATCCCTGTAAGTTTGTTTGTTACCCTTTCACGTAAAAACTACTTAACCGATCATCATGAAACTTTGTTCACATATTCTTGGAGGTATTAGAAGTAACATAGGGTACTTTTTAATGCGAATAAGGGTTGTAAGGGGTTGCAATAGGGGATGAAAGTTTGTATGGAAGTTACGTCATTTTTGAAGCTAGGAGCTTGAAACTAATTTTTTTGTATTATTATACATGTAAATTAATATTACATTCTAAGTTTGTAAAAAAAATTACACATTATTTAGAAAAAAAACTAATGCTGCTTAATATCACTTTTCCGCGCGGACGAAGTCGCGGGCACAGCTAGTTAAAATATAAAAACGTCCATTTTTGTTTTTGTACAAATATTTATTTATTATAAATCGTCACGCCTCCAGAGGACCTCCCGAAAGGCTTAGGCAGAGGTGTATAGGTAGTACCCACTTTCCGCTAGATATATATTTTAGGTGCCGACGTGACAGATAGCGAATCCATCGCCGTAACTCAAGCACGACTTTTAATTTCTTCTCAGACGTATGCAGGTTTCCTCTCGATGTTTTCCTTCACCGTAAAGCTCGTGATGTGACTAATCACTGTACTTAAGTTCAGAAAAACTCATTGGTACAGTCGGCAACTACTCGAACCACTCGGCCACCACGGCTATCGCATTGTATACATGTTGTATTAAAAGCGTGATTATAAGTAGTTTATGGGCTTCGAGTATGACACATCCAGTACTATCGTAACATCTTCCAAAGTATCGGGAAATATATTAAATTCGCTAGGAGCACCCTTCCGGGGCACAGCGCTGGCTATCCCGACCTGTCCCCGTTCACTAAACTTCGTTAGGATTACGTGTCTATACGATATTTCTTTACGTCCTGTCCGTCTGTAATGAAATATTTGTAATGAGTTCGACAACTGGCGATTTATTAAACTCTCCCTCTTGTATTTTTTTTTATACAGCAATGCCAAACAAGCTTACGGCCCACCTGATGGGAAACGGTTACCGTAGCTTATGTACGCTAACGATACCGAAGTATCACTTGCGCGCTGTCACTCTATGTTCGGAGAGTTATACTGTGTAAACAGCATCATAGGACTAATCCCTTTGAAAAACTTATAACTCTATGTATATTTTTTAAGTTCAAAATATATATTTGAATAACGATCCATTTAGTATTGTGTTTCGCCTGCAAATTAGAATACTCTTGGTTAATAAGTTTTTACATCGCCTTTTCTTAATCGATACCGGTTTCTTCATGTTTTCTTTCACAACATAACTCGTGGTGTGATTAGTTACTGTACTTATGTTCCGAAAAACGGTTTGGAACAGTCGGGATTCGAACTTTCAACCTCTTCGTTAAAGACGACTCGAACCTCTCGGCGACTACGGCTGTCAGTTATTTATTACTTGGTTAAACATTTTTCTTGTTCAATCCAGTTTCAGTTAGATAGATATAGAAAGGTATAGATCATCATCATCATCACATCATCACGCCAAGTCCCTAACGGGGTAGGCAGAGAGTTAAGAGCGCCAGTTCTCCCTAGACTTACATAGCTCTTTCGCTTCGTCCACATTCATCAGTCTCTTCATACTTGCTCGTTGGTTTCGAGTACTCTTGACGTTCCCGTCCTTGACCGACGAAGATATAAATAGGGTTTTTTTTACAAACAAGCATGCGGTCCGCCTGATGGTAAGCGGTTACCGCCGCCTATGGACTATATAAAGGATATAATATATAGAGTTAGAAAGTTATAAGTTAATTGTATTACTTTTTATTACAAAGTAAAGCCTGTTTCATGTTTTCATTTCATTTTAAAATCATTCACGGCTCTTAAATTTAAACATTACTCATTAAACTGCATACCTTTAGTAATAAAGAATTTCAGTTTTCATCTTTAAAATCACACCCTCGTTCACACCAGTTGTATTGCGAATCTCTTAATTGCGGATTCGATCATACATACATATCCGAATCCATTTGCAATGTCAAATCATGTTGCACTTAGATATGTACTTAACTATCACCGACCATTAACGACGCTGGCGCCCTCTGTCCTAATGAAAACGAAACTCGCAACGAGTTTGTTTTTCCCTCACCCACCCACACTTTTCAACAGGGCTGGCCAGAGATCCGTCTAATCCTTTAATTGATTATTTTGGTTCGGTTCAGTAGTTTAGGCGTGAAAAGGTAACAGACAGACAGAGTTACTTTCGCATTTATAATATTAGTAGGGATGGAATATTCCATGAAGTAAGTGGAATTAATAATGCTTTATATTTTGCTGGTCTTTAAGGATAAACGTATTTTTCCAAGTAATATTATAAATGCGAAGATTTGTAAGGATGTTATATCCTTGTTCACGCAAAAACTACTGCGTAGAAGACGAATTTTGGTACAGAGGTGGATTATTTGCAATATGTTTCCTCTCCGCACAAAAATCTACAAATAAAATCAAATTTAACAAAGGTTTAACGAAACCACAGGCGACCGTGTGATGAATAAGACTTACAAGTCTGTGTAATAGCACTCTCGTTTTTCACCCCTTGATACCAAGGGGTAGGCACAAAAAGTTAATCTGTTGTCGGAATAAAAGCTGTAAGTCTTGACCAAACTAGCACTCTACTCTCTCTGCCTACCCCGTGACTTGACATCAAATGTATGTAATAAAAAATCAATCAGTAAATGTAAATTTATCATCTTCTTCTGAAAGCGCCACTCCATTACTATGACGACTGTCTGGTCTAGTGGTTAGAGCTGACTGCGAAACTTGAGGTCGCGGGTTCGAATCCCGCTGAGGGCAGATATTTGTGTGATGGACACGAATATTTGTACCTTAGTCTTGGATGTCCTATGTATTTATGTATATATCTAAATATATCGTTGTCTAGTTACCATAACACAAGCCTTGCTTACTTTGGGACTAGTTCAATTTGTGTGGAATTGTCCCAGGTATTTATTTATTATTTATTACTGGAGGTTAGCAAAAAATAAATTCGAATATAGTTTTAAGTTTCTCATCTTAAAAAATGACGAATTAATTGCGTAAAAACACAGGTAGTGCCAACCCTAACCGCAGTATTCTGAGGAGCGGGATCGGAAAACAAATAATACAGGTCTGTACAAACAATGTGCCCTTTTCGTGGGCCCATGTGTTTGTGACTGTCATTATTTGTGTAAAATACTTGGGCGTCTCGCTTATCCGTGCTACTTGCGATAACGTGGTTAAAAAATCTTCCAAGCGTAATGGAATTAAGTATTTATGTTCCAGAGTGCTTGTTTTGTTAGTATTTTATTGGTTTCAATAGATTTTGGAGTAAACTTCAGCTCATAGTTTCCTAACTATGATATTTATTGCTGTAACACTCTTATATATATTTCAACGACCTTTTTCAACACTGAAATCTGTTCTGCAAATTAGACGAGAAAGTCAAATCAACATTAATAATCAAAGTCATTTCTTCACTTGGAATATCCATACAAATAAATAAAATGTAAGTGTCTGTTTGTAGAATTAAAATAACCGCTTGTCCAAGAAGTAAGTGTTCCAGTTAGTGAGGTCAGAAGGAAAAAACACTTTAAGCAAAGGACCTTATGCCAATGCAAATAATTATAAACTTTTCTAAAAGTGGTGTTTTACAAATTTCACTTTCTATTATAGACAAAATTACGGTAAAATTATTTAATTATTTCGAGTCCAAACCATTTCCTCTATGGTACACAGATTATGAAGCTCTATAGATGATTTCCAATGCCCCATACAACGAGCACACTTCACGCTTTTTTGACAGCTACTTACCATTGCACATCGCCCGAACACGTGGCTAGCACGTGTCTACCATATTCGCCACTGGTATTCATGTCCAAGCAATTAAGATCTCTGATATTTAATTTATTTCGGACTTATACATAATAAATAATAGGGCGTAGAGATCAGGATACGGTGGTCGTGTAACCCTACTTTATTTCATGAGAGTGACAAACATTATCTATTTAGTTATTGTTGTTCTTGCAGAAATACATTGTGTATTTTTTGTGTTAGTCGTGATATTTATTTTGGGAACAATTTTTTCACTGTAAACTTGCAGATCTGTTCATGGCATGCAAAAAATTTTAAACTGAATACTAGCAACTTAGCGTTTTAGAAAAAAAGCAAAGTTAAGTTTTAACGTTTTAGAATTGATTTGAATTCATGTTAAATTTTAGAACACGCAATATTTAATTTTCGAATCTTATATTCCACCTGAATAGAATTTGCTTAACTTTAACAGTTAAACTATGGGATAACATTATTATTACAACCTAAAAAAAATGTATAACTGCGAAAAAAAAGGCATAATCCATGTTGTAAAACATGGATTGGCTATGTATGGGCTAAGGTGGCCGCTTACCAACGAGCTAGAGCTTGTAACCATGAAACCTGAAAGTTTTAATAAAAGCCTACGTAATATCAATAGCAATCTCAGGTACAGATATCAATAGAGCCGAGCTCAGTGACTTGTTTTTCACGAAACGCTGAAAACAGTGTTGTTTTCCACCTAGAAAAGGCTTTGGCGCAAACTGAAAGGTTATTGGCAACTGGCGGGGTCCTAAATTGTGCTCCCAAATGGTTGCTCTTTTCACTGGAATTTTTGCTAACACTTTGTGAGGTGCGAACTCTCGTGTTGTATTGAATATAACGTGTAAATAATATCTGTTTTCTTCAACTGCTTTTCTAGGTGATTTGGTCTAGTGATCAAAGCTCCTGACTGCGAAGCTTGAGGTCACGGGTTCGATACCCACTAAGGGCAGATATTTATGTATGTCTATCATAATCACATAAGAATCATATCTCGGTGTCTAGATAAATTAGTACAAGCGTTGCTTCGTTTGGGACTATGCAAATTTGTGTAGAATTGTGAATAAGAGATGAATGATAAAGAAGGATAAAGAAGTGTCTATAGACCTCACGCTCTACCTCTGTCGTACCGCAAAGGACTCTGCATGATGATATGCATGGAAACCATGGAGTTTCTTGCCGGTTCTTCTCTACGGAAACGACCAACCCAAACCGTGCACGATTTTCGATGTTTTATAAGTGCATCTGGGCATATGTGAATTAAAATATTTTTTATTTTGATTATGTATGTTGTGTAACTCAGATCGCTGTTTCACCTTTAAATACATATACATACATACATATCATCACGCCAAGTCCCTAATGGGGAAGGCAGAGAGTATAGAGCGCCAGTTCTCTCTAGACTTACATACCTCTTTCGCTTCGTCCACATTCATCAGTCTCTTCATACATGCTCGTCGGTTTCGAGTACTCTTAACGTTCGCGTCCTTGAGAGTCCGATCGATTTGTTCGAGGTAGTTGGAACGCGACCTTCCTCTGCCTCTTCTTGCACACACTTTTGCTTTGTATTTCTGTTTCGTCAATCTTTCTTTAAATACATATTTTCGATTTTAATTATTCGTTCACTTCACCAATGCAAATATATTTATACAAATTATTTAGTACTTCTGCGCTTATAACGCTTTCAAACAAACAAACTCAAAGTCCTATTATACGTATAGAAGTATACACTAGATTTACAAAAAGTCAGTTCGATTTATTGCGAATCGATATTACTTCAGAATATATATTAAATTCTCCAGGGACCGGGAAAAGATTGTCTTATTAACCCGTTTTTAAGAGCCTCATACACTCGGAGCAAATCAAGTATTTATTTCAATTTGTTATCTCGCTGAATCAAAATAGATTCCCTAGGTTGCAATGAAACCTGCGTTTTATTGTTTACGTTTGTAAAAACGACGAAATAAACGTTCCACTGCTTGCAATAAGTGTTCCGTAGGTGATATCAAAGATTGCAAGTTCGAATCCCAACTGGATCAATGAGTTTCTCTCAACTTAAGTACAGTGATTAATCACACCACGAGTTTTACGGTGAAGGAAAACATCCAGAGGAAACTGCATACGTTTGAGAAGAAACTCAAAAACGTATGTATAGTCGTGCTTGAGTAACGGCGATGGACTCGCCATCTGTCACGTTGGCCCTAAAACATATCTGCAGATGATAGTTGGTGTGTTCCTACACATCTCTGCTACGCTATTTACGCAAGATAAATGGATTTCTCAGTCAGCAGAACCATTAAAGTCATTTCCTTTAAGACCACAAGTGTGACGTTTGAAGCAGATTGACAACGGTACGCAGATAAGTCTCGTTTTGCCTCTGTGCTGCGGGCCCTTAAAAAAAACCTCCTGTCTAGTCGGTTTAGTTGGCAATGGACCGCGGACGGTGCATGCCAATTATTGGTACCGGATTTACCCCCCTGTCAGGTCAGAACAGTGATTGACTGGGAGATAGTCTTTTTACAAACGACTGTACAGCGGATTCGTTGACTCGTACAGCTAATGTATGCGACTGTACTTTGCCCATTGTGGACTGAATCTGATTCAGGATCTATTTTACTAAGCTCGTTTATCAAGCTTGCCTTGCAGCTATACTTAATATCCATCCGCAGTTTGATTACCGCTAAACTTAGTCCACAGTAATATTAGTTTATTGTTTTTTCCACAAAACGTCAGCTTGAAATTCGACACCACTTTTTTCCATCTCTTTTTTTTGTTAAACATCCGTGTACAACAAGAAAAAGCCGTGGTGGCCGAGTGGTTCGAGTAGTTGCCTGCGACACAAAGATCGCAAGTTTGAATCCCAACTGTACCAATAAGTTTTTCTGAACTTAAGTACAGTGATTAGTCACACCACAGCTTTACGGTGAAGGAAACCTGCATACGTCTGAGAAGAAACTCAAAGGTGTATTTAAGTAACGTCGATGGACTCGCCATCTGTCACGTTGGCACCTAAAATATATCTCTGACGGAAAGTTGGTGTGTGGGTACTACCTATACACCTCTGCCTACCCCTTCAGCTTGAGGATATATTATTATTATTATATTATTAATCATCGCCTGATTCTGCTTTCTTCTTTCTGATTCTAATTCTGATTTATTCTTTCATATCTTCAAGAATATTCAACTAAAATGTATTACCGTTCGTTGCGATATAAGAAATCATTTACGCCTACAACTCCCGGCACCCTCTCGCCCCCGTAGGGGTGATTTAATAGGCAAGAAGGGGCCGCAAATACTCCCTTAGCAGGTAAATATTGGCTGTACTTTACTATATATCTTTTATGATCGTCATTATTACATTCTTTTAATTAGTTATTGATAAAGACTTCCATCTTTTATCTTTACGAAAGATTCGTTATCGTTGCCCTGAGTAAAGTTCTTTGGTAAATATTCGGATGCGAATTTACTTGAATATAATTTACCTTGGAAAGATTCCACACAAATTTCTTTACTCCCCTTAGTAAAGTTTTGGAAAATACATATATGTTATCACGCCGGGATCTTCACGGGGCAGGCAAAGAGAGTAGGGCGCTAGATCTCTTCAGACTTACCTTTAGACCTCACTCCCCTCATCCACTTTTCATCTGTCTCTTCCCACATGCTTGCCGTGTACGACCCTCGTATACCCATCCAGGGGTACGTATATAATAATTATATAATATAATAATATAAAAAAAGAAGCCGTGGTGGCCGAGGGGTTCGAGCAGTTGCCTGCGACGCAAAGGTCGCAAGTTCGAATCACGACTGTACCAATGAGTTTTTTCTGAACTTAAGTACAGTGATTAGTCACACCACGAGCTTTACGGTGAAGGAAACACAAGGGTCCCCGAAGGGGTAGGCAGAGGTGTATAGGTAATACCCACACATCCACTTTCCGCCAGAGGGATATTAGGTGCCAACGTGACAGATGGCGAGTCCATCGCCGTTACTCAAGCACGACTATTCATATGCCTTTGAATTTCTTCAAAGACGTATGCAGGTTTCCTCACGATGTTTTCTTTCACCGTAAAGCTCGTGGTGTGACTAATCACTGTACTTAAATTCAGAAAAACTCATTGGTATAGTCGGGATTCGAACTTGCGACCTTTGCGTCGCAGGCAACTGCTATACCTTGGGACAATTCCACACAAATTGACGTAGTCCCAAACTAAGCAAAGCTTGTACTATGAAAACTAGACAACGATATAAATACTTATGTATGTAGGTAGATATATACAAAAATACATAGGACATCCATGAATAAGGTACAAATACTCGTGTCATCATATGCTATCAATAACCGCTACAGCAGTGTCACACTGTTCTCACATTGAGGTCGCAGGTTCGATTCGGCCAGGAGTGGTGCTCACAGACTAAACGTCAACAATCTTGGAATTAAATTCAGTACCTTTTCGATCTTGACATCACCGATGCAACAAAATCTAGTTTCACTCCTCCGTGTGAAAATAGTTCCATCTGCAAAATTTAGAAACATCCGCCGAAAATGTACCCTCTAGACACAACCCTCAAATTTATTGCAATGTTGCCAACCTGTTATTCCCTTGATATTTTTGGCAGAAAACGTCCAAGCAGTCCACAAAGGCTGTTGGATCGGAAACAGGCACAAAGAGGCCTTTTACAAGTGGACTGGCTCATTACCGTTGCCCACAAGGACTTAGCCGGACTGTACTAGATGTGGTCCAGTTGTTGCGTTTGAAGATGCTGTCTGTATACTGGCCGCATATATAATGCTACTAATGTTATAAATACCTACAAGTCCCGTATGTATGTTATAAATGCGAAAATGTGTGAGTGAAATGGACTTGGACTAAATTTAGCACAGATATAGATAATTAATTAGCTGCATTAATAAACAGGATATGTTTTATTCCATTAAAGATATGAAAAAGAATATTTTTAAAAGATCTACATTATTTTTCATTTATTTATATATGAACTTGGATTTCCAACAAGGAATACATAATTACATGCAACATAAAAATTTAAGTAGGGATATCAATAATGGTTCCTTAATTATAGGAAATCACAACATGCGTTTCGTTAACATAACATAACATAACAAATAAAATATTGCGTTAAAGATACATAGTACACCTTACTACTTGCTTAGTTTAGTTTAGGTTTGGTTTCTATTATATTTATTAAAAAGAAAAATACTACATTGGACACATAGAAAGGATGAGTGAAGAAATATTGACGAAACAGATATACAAAGCAAAAGTGTGTGCAAGAAGAGGCAGAGGAAGGCCACGTTCCAACTACCTGGATCAAATAAATCGGACTCTCAAGGACGGGAACGTTAAGAGTACCCGAAACCGACGAGCATGTATGAAGAGACTGATGAAAGTGGACGAAGCGAAAGAGGTATGTAAGTCTAGAGAGAACTGGCGCTTTATACTCTCTGCCTACCCCGTTAGGGACTTGGCGTGATGATATGTATGTATGTATGTAAAAAATATTACCGGCTACTTAAATGGTCTGAAGTTTGAAAATGGAATAAAAAGAAGTGTCTGATTAATTGAGGAAAATACGAGGATGATAATACCTCCATACATAAACATAGTACTGACCACGAGAAGTTTTGTTCTTAAGTTTGAATATGGAAGTGAGAGAAATGTCACATTAATGCGAGATTCGAGTTTAATTTTAACATCGAAATATGATTGTTCATTATTTTAATTTATTTCTATGCTATTATTGTATGCAAGCTTACGTCCGAAATTCTGCTGACTCATGCAAAATAAATGCGTATGGGACTTCTAGGTTGACATTGCAGCAATGTTGCTTGTATTGGGGCGTTCAGTGCCTCGACTTTGTTTCCGAGGGTCACATTTCGAGCAAATTGGCGATCACTTCCAACTATCGAACCACGGATATAATGTGTGCCTCGTGTAAGGAATAAAACAAACCGATGTTTGATATACATATATATTTGGGAGAAGAAATCGATGTGGTAAGGACGAAAATATTATTGTTTAAAATTAGATAAAAGCCGTGGTGGCCGAGTGGTTCGAGCAGTTGCCTGCGACGCAAAGGTCGCAAGTTCGAATCCCGACTGTACCAATGAGTTTTTCGGAACTTAAGTACAGTGATTAGTCACACCACGAGCTTTACGGTGAAGGAAAACATCGAGAGGAAACCTGCATACGTCTGAGAAGAAATTCAAAGGCGTATGTATAGTCGTGCTTGAGTAACGGCGATGGACTCGCCATCTGTCACGTTGGCACCTAATATACCTCTGGCGGAAAGTGGGTGTGTGGGTATTACCTATACACCTCTGCCTACCCCTTCGGGGACCCTTGTGGGAAGGCGTGAGGATATTATTATTATTATTATTATATTAAAATTAGAACAGATTTTTTTACTAGTAAACTCTTCACCTCTTAAATAGTCAATAATAATAATATAACCTACCCCATTTTATTAACCTTCTTGCCTCTTCTGAGAATATTATTTCGGTAATATACTCTACGAGTTTTAGAGGAAACCTGCATACGTTTGAGAAGTAATTCAAAAGGCGTATGTATAGTCGTGCTTGAGTAACTCGCCATCTGTCACGCTAGCACCTGAAATATATCTCTGGCGGAAAGTGGGTGTGTTGGTATTACCTAATTACCTATACACCTCTGCCTACCCCTTCGGGGACCCTTGTGGGAAGGCGTGAGGATATCATCATTATTGTAATTAATTTAACAAATTGGAAAAATCAAACGCAACCACAGAGCAAGAAACTGATGAATGTGGATATCATTAGTCTAGCCTACGGGTTTCACTGCTCTAGAACCACAATTCTTTCCTCCCGTTATCCATCCAAGTCTGCCACTTCAACCACACTAAGATTGCAAACTTTGCTCACAAATCTCATTTGTAAGTATGAACATTTCAATCAACAGTTTTTTTGCAGGCACAACAAACTTTCCAACGCTGAATTGTTAATGCCAACTAACAGAAGTGACGCAGGACTGAAAACATGAAAAACCTATCATCATTTTTATATTTGCAATATGAGAATGTCCGCCGGAATATAAAAAGTTTTGGACTTGGAAAGGAAGTTAACATTGATTCCTACAATATATATACGTACCTATACTAGCCATGCCCGCGGTTTCGCTCGGACACTCAATGACGGGAACGTCTAGAGTACTCGAAACCGGTGAGCATGTGAGACTGATGAATGTGGACGAAGCGAAAGAGGTTTGTAAGTCTAGGGAGAACTGGCGCTCTATACTCTCTGCCTACCCCGTTATGGACTCGGCGTGATGATATATATCTATATAACTTTATATCTATGTATAGACACCTGCAGGCTTTTATATGTAAGTTATTGACTTTATCCATATAAATGTATACCTTCATACATCTGCGATAGTCGAGAAAAAAATAAAAAACTTTACTTGAAAAACTTTACTCACTTAATAATTATTATAAAGTGAGTAAAGTTTTTAAGACGGGAGTGAAATGATTTCTTATCCATGATGGTAACGCTTACCAACAGGCGCACCGCATGCTTGTTTACCAATCTAATCCCTACTAATATTATAAATACGAAGGTAAGTCTGTCTGTCTGTCTGTTACCTTTTCACGCCTACACTACTGAACCGATTTAAATGAAATTTGGTACAGATGTAGCCTAGAGCTTGAGGAAGGACATAGGGTTGCTTTTTAATGCGAAAAAGGGTTGTAAGGGGTTGAAATAGAGGATTAAAGTTTGTATGGAAGTTTCGTCATTTTTGTAGCTAGAACATTGAAACTTATTTTTTAGGCTCTTGATTACATATAAATTAATATTACATTCAAAGTTTGTAAAAATGTTACCCTTAAGGGGGTAAAAAAAATGCTGCTTAATATCACTTTTCCGCGCGGACGAAGTCGCGGGCACAGCTAGTATGTATATAAAAATGAGTGTTTGTCTGTATGTCCACAATAGAATCGTAAACGACTGGACCGATTTTAAAGAAATTTTCTGTGATTCTTCAGGGGATTCGAGAATGGTTTAGATTCACAATTGGACCCGATAGGTGGCGCCATTGGGTCCGTAGCGTATTATCCTTAAAGAGATGAAACACGATGTTTTGATAACCAATATACCTTAAAAACGTGGTTTCCTTTTTAACACGCTCTGAATGGACTTCAAAGGGCATTTTCATTCATTCTGTTTGCATTAATTACTTACTCTGTAATTGTTTGGGGTTAACTTAGCACTTTGTTTTTAAATAGACGAAAAAAGGTGTAACTCAAACACTCTAGTTACAAAATGTAGTCATTGAAAAAAAAAACGCCGTTTTAATTTATATGCGAATGGTTTAAATAATATTATTAAGAATTGTATTATAACATTTCATTTTGTGATGGATAAACTCAAAAGTACTGAAACGATTTTGAAAATTCTTTCACTTATTTTTCACACATTATCACACACAAATTGACCTAGTCCTAAATTAAGCAAAGCTTCTGTAGTTTATTCTTTTACTTATATAAATACTGCATACGTCTGAAAATAAATTCAAAGGAGTATGTATAGTCGTGCTGGAGTAACGGCGGCGATGGACTCGCCATCTGTCACGTTGGCACCTAATATACCTCTGGCGGAAAGAGGGTGTGTGGTAATTACCTATACACCTCTGCCTACCCCTTCGGGGACCCTTGTGGGAAGGCGTGAGGATATATACATAAATAGATAGGACATCCAATTCTAAGGTACAAATACTCGTGTTCATACATATCATATCATCATCACGCCGAGTTCCTTACAGGGTAGGCAGAGAAAATATAGCGCCAGTTTTTTCTAGACTTATGTACATACCTCTTTCGATCCCCGTTCCATTCGGTGGGGTGTAAGCTGATCAAACTTTGTGTTATGACGTCACCAAGTCTGGATATACGTAGACAAGCTTACCGTATCGGGATTCTACGATTTCTAGATTGCTATTTAGGGTTGTGTTATTAAAATAAAAAGTTATATATTTAAATTTAATTTATATATAATAATAATAATAATATAATATATACTCACGCCTTCCCACAAGGGTCCCCGAAGGGGTAGGCAGAGGTGTATGGGTAATACCCACACCCCCACTTTCCGCCAGAGGTATTTTAGGTGCCAACGTAACAGATGGCGAGTCCATCGCCGTTACTCAAGCACGACTATACTTACGCCTTTGAATTTCTTCTCAGACGTATGCAGGTTTCCTCACGATGTTTTCCTTCACCGTAAAGCTCGTGGTGTGACTTATCACTGTACTTAAGTTCAGAAAAACTCATTGGTACAGTCGGGATTCGAACTTGCGACCTTTGCGTCGCAGGCAACTGCTCGAACCACTCGGCCACCACGGCTCAAAATAACCATTAATGGCTTAAAAAGCTTCTTATACATATTTATATTCATAATGATATATCCTCACGCCTTCCCACACTGGTCCCCGAAAAGGTAGGCAGAGGTGTATAGGTAGTACCCACACACCCACTTTCCGAGAATATATTTTAAGTGCCAATATGACAGATGGCGAGAATTTCTTCTCAAACGTATGCAGGCTTACTCTCGATGTTTTCCTTCACCGTAAAGCTCGTGGTGTGACTTATCACTGTATTTAAGTTCAGAAAAACTGATTGGTACAGACGGGATTCGAACTTGCGATCTTTGTGTCGCAGACAACTACTCGAACGGCCACCACGGCTTATACTACTTTCCTGTCCTTAAGAAACAAATATTACAATAAAAAGTTTAATTTCCTACGCGCCAACCCTATTTCCTTCTTATCTCGACGGCAGGTTCGCTTGACGGAGCTGCGTCAATAGACTATTCTACCTATCTATGGTATAGTATGTGACTGAAGCTTCCTTCGTGTGGTTTGACAGTTACAATCGCAGCCATGGCACTATCTCCTTTAGCAGGAAAGCTATAAAGACGAAAATCAAATGCATATCTATGCATTTGTGATTATTTCACTCGGAACCTGCTTGTAGAATCGACCTTATATTTGAATTGTAAAGATCAAAATCGAATGTATCGGTGTAAGGAATAACCTTAACTTGATGGAAACAAATAAAATTGTGCTGTATTGTCATTTCTGTACAGTTCAAAATTAAATGCATGGTAGAATCACAGATGGCGGAACTTGCTAGGACCACATGGCAGTAATTTCATTTGAGGGTTGAACAAAGATTTTCGAATTGTTATAATAATTATATACAAGAATACATCTGTCCCTTTAAGTGGTCACGAAAGGTACAATTACTTAACATGCGATGCCATCGGTACCTTTTTGACGTAATGTCATTTCTTTGAGTCACCAGAAACGACCCGAGAATTTTCGAAATAAAATCTTTTCTTTAAACAAATATGTTACTCCAGAGTAATTCAACTTTCCAAAGATAAAATATCTTTTAAAATTAGTTCAGGACTTTTTCAGTTAATCCATTACGAACAATTTCACACACTTGACATAATATAATACTCGCCTCAGCCGCTCCAAACAAAACCGTTTCTGTTAGCGCTCACGCCATACGATATCTAAAAATTATATGGCAATGACATTATCTGCAGATAACTATTTTTTTTTTTTTTTTTTTTTTTTTGTATTGTCTCTCGTAGCGTGAGTTCCGGGAACTTTTGCTACTTAACCGGTCAATGGCGAGACCTAGGCCTCCAGCCAGGCACTTTAGTACTAAGCAACACAGCTAAGGGCACCCCCTGTGGGGTACGAACCTCGGCTTTGGGCGTTGCTGGATCGCGAGCTAGGGAGCTGGGCTGGACTGTTAATTTTATTTATATATTATTTGGGGGCGGGATTTGCGCGTCTGGCTCGGCGCGGGCCGGCGTTTGCGGAGGAGGTCGGGGGGGAACATTACGGCTTATTCGCGTCGAGCCTCGCCGGCGAGGACGGAACAGTGGTCGGTTGTGTGTAGTGTTGGTATGTTTTTGTCGGGCGTCCTGGAGGACCGTTATGTCGTCATCCGGTTCGATGACGGCATGTCTTGGACGCCTTATCTTCGAGATAAGGGAAGGAGTGTATCGGGCGGCCGATACGACGAGGGGGTTAGGGTGATTTACAGCAGAATCGAAATGACGTTTGGACAGTTTTTTCAAAAACTGTTTTATAGTGGGGACTTTGAGGTCAACGTGGAGTTGACTATTACGCATGTACCACGGGGCACCTGTGGCTCTCCGGAGAAACCGGCTTTGGAGCACTTGCAGGGGGTTAAGTGTTGACTTGCTAGTGTGTGCGAACACTACACCCGCATATGTCATGATTGGTCGAATGCACGTCGTGTAAATCCTCACCTTGGATTTCAATGAGAGTTTACTTCGTGCATTCAACATGCTGTGAAGTCTACCGAGCGCGAAGGCGGCTCGCGCGCGTACCGCCTTTACGTGGTGTCGGAAAGAAAGGCGTTGATCGAGGATCACACCCAGGTATTTTGCTTTTTCTTCCCATGGAATGGGTTTGCCGAAGAGGGTGATGGGGGCTACCCGTGGGCGTTCGAGGCCTTTCCAGAATAGAATGGCTGCGCTTTTGGTCGGGTTCACTTCAATTCTCCATTTCCGGAACCACCGCCCCAGGGCTGTGACCGCGGATTGGAGGTTGTCGTGAATTCCCTCGGGAGTTCTACCTTTGTAGTAGATAGCCGTATCATCGGCGAATAGAGCGCTTTTAACTCGTCTAAGGAGGGGAATGTCGCTAGTATAAAGCGTGAATAGGAGTGGCGAGAGCACTGAGCCTTGCGGGACTCCTGCTCGTATGGGATGGGGGGAAGAGAGCGTGCCCTCGACTCTGTAGCGGAAGGAGCGGTTCGACAAAAAGTCCCGTACTATGCGTACTAGACGGTCCGGCACGCCCAACTGGTACAGCTTGTATATTAAGCCGTTGTGCCAGACCTTGTCGAATGCCTTCGCCACGTCGAAGAGGAGCATACCCGTGGTAAAACCGAATTGGAAGCCGCTACTGACGTCTTCCACAATACGGTGGACTTGTTGGACACAGGAGTGTTTGGTTCGAAAACCGAACTGTTGGTCAGGTATGACTTTCTTAGAGTCTGCAAAACTCTTTAATCTATTGTAGATAAGTCTCTCGTAAATCTTGCCAAGGACATTGAGGAGACTGATGGGGCGATAACTGGAGGCTTCGGTCTTGGGTTTCCCTGGCTTGGGAATACCTATGACCGTTGCACTTTTCCAGGATTGGGGGAAAAAGTTATTGCTCAGTGCGGCATTGAAGATGGCAGTGAGCAAAACTATGAGATAAGGAGAGAAGAGTTTGATAACTCTGTTAGTGATCCCGTCGGGACCCGGGGCTTTCCTGGGGTGTAGATCCTTGATCACTTTCCGGACTTCGTCGACCGTGATTGGGGCGATGACGTGGTCTGGGTCTTCGGAGGGTGGGAGAGATAGTTTGCTTTCGACCTCGGCTTCCACCTTATCGAGATGGCGCGGGTCTACCGGCAAGGTGCTGGGCGTACATTGAACCTCGAGACTGTCGGCCAGGCACTCGGACTTCTCGTCGTCGTCAAAGGCGGGCCCTTGATTTGAACGAGTGAGTGGAGGCATGGACGAGATTTTGTCCGATTTGAGTTTTCGTTGGAGATGCCAGAAGGCCAAGTGACTCGGTTCAAGTTCCCCTAGGAACTTGTTCCAGCGAGCGTCTCGCAGGTCTTTCATGCGGTATCTCAGCTTGCGCTGGAGTGACCTCAGAAAGGTGCGGTTCGCTTCAGTCGGGTGAGCTCTATGAGCTCGGAGGGCGGCGTTCTTTTCCGTCACTAGTTCACGCACGTCGTCGGGAAGTTTCCAGCGATGGTCTTCCATCACCGGAACTTGTCGTGAACAGGCGTCCACGGCTGACTGTACGTGAGCTGTGAGGGAATCGATCGCCTTTTGAGTGTCGGCTGCCGACTCTATGAGGGGCGGGATACTATCTAAGTGAACAGATGAAGAGGACTTGAGGAGTTCCTCCAGTTTTCTCCAGTCTGTTATCTTTTTCTGAGGCGGGGACTGACCTGAGTCCGGGGGGCCTAGTCGGGGGGAGAGCGCTAAGGTCACAGGTCGGTGGTCGGAATCTAATTCGTCGTGCGACCTCAACGAGTGCAAACGGAGGCTTACATTCTTGAGGATCGCAATGTCTAGTACGTCCGGTCGGTGGTTGATATTCTCAGGGTAGTGAGTGGGGTGCATAGGCGCAATGACGTCGAATTGGAGGAGCCCGCTGAGGTCCTCCAATTGGCGTCCTCTGTTATTTCGTGAGTGGCTGTTCCAAGCATCGCTCTTGGCATTCAGGTCGCCCGCGATAATAACCGAACTACTGAGGTTTATGAGGGCTTTGATATCAGCTTTAATATCGGCCGTTGAGTTAACTGGGGAACAGTATGCAGAGACAATCGTGATTGGCTGATGGCCGGTCATTCCTAATCGACAGATCGAGGTCTCAATGTGGGAGAGGGTTGGTGGTTGGATCGGGATACAGTGCAGGGACCTCTTGTAATAGATCAAAGTACCGCCGAGGGCGGATCGAGATCTATCGTTGCGAACTACGCAGTAGTTTGCAATTCTAGGGTCTCGGTGTGATGGTTTCAAGAAGGTTTCCTGCACTAAGAAAACGTCGATATTGTTATCGCGGAGGAACGCGGCGATCTCTTCCTTTTGGCTGTGAATGCCGTTGGCATTAAAATAGCCAATGGAAAGTGATCGGGGTTTGATTCTGCTGCTTAAGTTTGTGTCCATTATTGGTTGGACGAGAAGGCAGCCAGGGACTCTGATACATCGGCGTAGTCGCCGAGCACCTTGAGGAGGGCCAGAGGGTCCTTCCGGACGGCCCTGAGGCTTCGTGCCATTTCGTTAACCCTTGAGAGGTTGACGGTGGAGAAAAGATCCGCCAGGAATGCCATGTTGGCGGAGGTTTCAGAGGGGGAGGAAGTGGGCTGGACCGCCTGGGGTCTGCGCGGGGGAGTAGCAGCCTGGGGCTGTTGAGGTTTGGCGGTGGAGAGTGACGGCAGAGGTGTAATCTGCGGGCTCGGGGCCGCTGAGGGGACAGGTGGGGACGCTTGTGGGAGGGGTGGAAAGTCCCTCGGAGGGAGGACCCTCCACGGGGAAGGTCGAGGTAGGGCGGGTTGCGTGGGGGGGGCGTTACGCCATTCGCGGGCCGCTGCCCTCTTTACCACGACTGGTCTGGGTTTGGGGGCTTTAGGGCAGCCCCTGTAATTGGCCGGGTGGCCTTCCTGGCGGCATAGCACGCAGCTCGGAGGCGAGTCGGCGAGAGTGCGGTCCTTAGGGCGAGAGCAATCGCTCGTCCCATGATCACCCAGGCACTTGACGCACCTGGGTTTTGCGTTACAGTTACGCGATGCATGACCGTATAGTTGGCAGTTGTGACACTGCCCTATAGGGCCGCCCTTGTGGGGGGTTTCAACCCTTATGCCAGACAGGTGGCATATGGTTTTTATTTTGAAGACGGCTTTACCGTCGGGGGAGTTCTCGCAGATGGCGAGGACCATGTTAAATGCCTCTCCGGCATTTTGTCGGTGCATGCGGTGCACTTCCTTCACTGCGACATTCTGAGCCTTGAGGTCTTCTTTGATCGACTCTGTGTCGATTTCGCAAGGGACGCCGCGGATGACGACCCGGAGTAATCGGTCCTCCGGCAGATCATAAGTGTGGTATTCCACACTTCTGGCCTGCAGGAGCTTCGTGAAGGCTCGGAACTCGGTCGAGTTTGGGAGGTGCACCTTAATGCCTTCGGCTGTGGCAGTAGCGCGAGTGAAATTTATGCGGTTGGTTTGGCACCAACCGGAGATTTCCGTCCACTTGGCCTTTGTGTGGACGAAAATAGGGGGACACGAGCGCTCCTTCGTCGAGGAGGGCCGCGTGGGTCGCGGGACGGGGGAAAGCCGGCTAGCCTGAGTGGCTTCGGCTTCCGGAGAGGCGTGGGGGGCGGGAGAGGGGGGTGCCGGGGAGGGGGCTACCGTGGAGGACTGTGCGGAGGGCACGGGCACGGTCTTGGGGGCTTTAGTGGGGGGAGAAGGTGAGGTTGAAGCCTCCTTCTTTTTTGCGCGTCTGGCGCGCTTCTTGGAGCCCGTGACGGGCGTAAATTCGTCCGAGGAGCCCTCGGACGACTCGGATTGCAGTGACTCCATTTCGGAGTCCACAATGACAGATTCGGGGGACAAGGGGGAGTCTTGAGACTTGTTGGCCTCGTTTGTTACGGCTATGATGGCGCTCTTGTCGAGCGCTGCTGTCGCCTCGGCAGTGGGGGTACCCGCGTTTACATCGCGGGTGTATTCGTCATATTGACGTCGGAGGGTGGGCACGGCTTCTAAGAGCCGCGCGAGGAAAGCCAGTGAGGCTTGGGGGTCCATTATTGTGGACATGGTGGATGCAGACGTGGGAAGGTAAAGCGGCAAGGGAAACGTGTTTCGGGGCGCGGTCGCCCAGGGGAAGAAACACGCAAAGAAACCCCTGGTGACTTAAACGTTAGGAGACCGATCCCCGGGGGGTTGACCCGGGGGTGTGTACTGAACCCTCCCTGTCGGGTGTAGACAGGGAGGTGAGTGTGCCTATGGTGTGAGCCCTAAGCTTGTATTCCCGCTGCCAGTCTTATTGTGCAGCGGGTTCCTGACAGTTCCGGTGTAGAGAGCACTAGTCCGTGGACAGTGCCCAAACTAACACCGGAGGATAGGAGGTAAGGGATAGGTAGGGTGGGCGGTGGGTGATAACCAGGCGCGACTAGGGTAGACCCCAAGGCCGGTGAACCTGGTCCCAACCGTTTTTAGCCTTACCCTGAAGGGGCAAGGCTAAGAGCGCAACGGGTCAGCGCCCCACTCGGTTTCGTTGGCACCGTTTGGTTTCCACCGAATGACCACGAAACTGTGGATTTTCCCGGAAGGGGACAAATATTATTGTCGAGAAACAAGAATTGTGATTGTTGTTGCCTTGAAAAAGGCGACCAACAATCACCACGTGCGGTGCGTAGCGGCTAGCTAACGCGTGGCGATTTGCGTAGCGGCGGGTGTGGCTTCTGCCGGTCGTAGCGGGCGCAGAGCGCGGGAGCGGTGGGAGCACACGTCTGCTCGGTACGGCGGCCGGAGCGAGAGTCGCAGATAACTAAATCTATACATATAATATAAATGTTACGGATCGCTGTACATGGAAGATAAATCAGAAAAAATATGATTGGGACCTTTATCAACCCAATAGCACCCAAAACACTGATTGGTAGATTTTTTGTCGTTTGTCTGTGCACGCTAATCTCAGAAACGGCTTATCCGATTTAGATGTGGCTTTCACTAATATACTGTGGTAAGCTTTTAGTAACATATCCAAACTAAATCCAAATGTATATCCAAAAAATGCTGCCCAAAGTCACTTTTCCACGCGGACGAAGTCGTGGGCATAGCTAGTATATACTATATATATAATAATAATATATCCTCACGCCTTCCCACAAGGGTCCCCGAAGGGGTAGGCAGAGGTGTATAGGTAATACCCACACACCCACTTTCCGCCAGAGGTATATTAGGTGCCAACGTGACAGATGGCGAGTCCATCGCCGTTACTCAAGCACGACTATACATACGCCTTTGAATTTCTTCTCAGACGTATGCAGGTTTCCTCTCGATGTTTTCCTTCACCGTAAAGCTCGTGATGTGACTAATCACTGTACTTAAGTTTAGAAAAACTCATTGGTACAGTCGGGGTTCGAACTTGCGACCTTTGCGTCGCAGGCAACTGCTCGAACCACTCGGCCACCACGGCGCTAATATACTGCGCGTATATACTATAACTAGCTAAAATATATAATTATCCGCAAATAACATCATGCCCTTGCAATGTATAGCGTGAACGCTAGCAAAATGTGTTTTCTCCACAGCAGGTCACGCCGTATGTATCAGCGACAGACAAACATACGTTATGTAGACGTAAATACATATTTAATATCAGTCCAATGTGATTAAGGTGACGCGCTCGTATTCGAGATAAATTGTATGAATTAATTGGCGTTATCATTGCGGACTGGCACGAGAATGTAATTTGGCGAGATTAATGTTGCCAGTAACGCTTGCCAGTTGCCAGTTTTGTCAATTGTAATTAGGTTCAGGAACTATCGCGGCGGATGTAGTGATGGCAATATTTGGAGCGCTTACATATGTATATGTTAGGTCCAATATTATTGTGTTGTTCATGGAATAAGAGTTGAATGGTATAGATAGGGCCATCCACGAAGACGCGCCCCACTATTGTTCCCTATAGCGTAACCTTCCACTAATGTTTGAGTATTATCGGTACACACTGATAACTTATGAGTACACGCACTACAATCAAAAGACTTGTAACATACTCACCGCATCCCGCGAACCCTCGACTACTACTGGTGGGGCGCGTCTTCGTGAATGGCACTATTTTTAATATCTCAAATTTTTTAAAGTGTTCCCCTCAAAAAATAAGTTTCCTTTCTCAAACGTATGCAACTTTCCTCAAGATATTTCCTTATAATGTAAAGCTCGTGGTGTGAATAGCTGCATTCAAGATCAGAAAATCTCATTTGTACCTTATCACTCGGCTACCTTTGCTCTGTTAATGTATATCTTCACGCCCTCCCAACAAGGGTCTCCGAATGGGTGGGCAGGGGTGTGCTATACCCACATATGTACCTATAATTCGCAGGAGTTATATATTTAAGGTACGTGAATTTCCTAAGCACGACTGTATATACGTCATTTAATTTCTTCTCAAGCGTAAGCAGGTTTCCTCGCGATGTTTTCTTTCAACGTAAAGCTCGTGATGTGACCATCTCTTAACGTAGGTAATAGCTACCTAGTTATAGTATTGGAGCTATGATGGCCAACCAATCCATTTCCGGCCATTCATACCTCAGTTATCATCTCATTAAGTATCTGAAGATTGCAACTCTCAGACTGTACAAGATCGTTGTCCAAATTGCTCCCAGATTATCCCGGTAAAAAGTGCTTGTGCACAAAAAAACAGGCGAACCGTGCGCTCCCCTCAGATTAAACGTACATTCTGCAATATTTTCCACAAAAGGATACCTTAATCTCTAACAAGTGGGGGGTAAGCCTCGTGGAGGCGATTCTCAAATGTACTCTTTAGGACGTTTTTTCGTTCGCCATTTACATGCTGAAAACGTGCTATTATTGCGACTTAAGGATATAGTAGACTGATGATAGGTATCATTAAAATCGCAGTATATATCTTAAATTGGTGTTGTTACATACATATCACCACGCCGAGTCCATAACGGGGTAGGCAGAGAGCGCCAGTTCTCTCTAGACGTACGTACATACCTCTTTCGCTTCGTCCACATTCATCAATAGTTGTTATGATTATTATTGTACCAAAAAATTTAAATAAAGAGACCCGTCACGGGGTAGGTAGAGAGCGTATCTCTTGCTAAATCACATAAACACTTATAAAAAATCTGTCTTTTTTATCTAAAACAAACATTATTAATTCAACAGATTCTTCTATTTCCTCGATTCGACATTTACGAATGTCTGACTGAAACGCGACACATCTTACAGGCGACATCATCTTCAGAATAGAGCCCCGGCTTTCATTCCGATATTAATATTCCCGGTATCTACATACCGATGAGTTTTATCCCGATATCAGCTACCTTTTTTGATGAAACTTTTTTTTGTACGCTCTCATTGAAATGAAGGAACGGTCACCGAACTTAGATATGTACTTGAGGGAGAAGATTCATTTGCGTACCTCTTGCGTTTGACTTGCCCATTTCTTAACTTCAATCTTCTTACCTGAGGATTTGTAAACTTCAGGTAATAAGGACCTTTACAGTAGCAAACATCCTTCGTAAAAGGAGTAGAATGCTCTCTCTAGGCTTAAAGGGACTAGAATGCTAGCACTTGCTGCCTCTCCATACAAAACGCGGGTTTTGACTACCTTTAACGATCCCATCCTTCAAAAATCCACCATGAAATTTTAGTGCTAGCTTGTTTGCTCCTTCTACTGCTAGCACAACAAGCCACCCAAAAAAAACGTCCATCAAACCCACGATAACTCCGAAGGTTACAATAACTGCTTACTGCGAGCCGTATGCTTGTAAAATAAATTTAAGAAACGCGTGCCCGTCTGCTCAACTCGAAATGTCAGTGTTCACAAGTTGTAACATTAAAAGATCGTAGCTCAAATGTTGTAAGTTTATGTCAAAATAATTATACACAAAGCGCCTTTTGGGTAGTTTAAATAATATAACAACGGGCCTAAATGGAACAATACACGTACATTGTGAATAATCTTAATTATTCCTGTTAAAGCGACTGCGCACAAATTTTAATAATGAATTAAAATATCCTTTCAAAATGTAAATTTTTAATTAGACAGCGGTCTCTCTTCGCTTACACGGATGTATTAAACTTGATGTGGCCGTCGCTACCTCGTTTTGTTTATTGCTGCTATATTATTGTGACCAAAGGGTAATTTAACCTTTGAATTTTTGCTGGAAGTGACTCAACAAAAATAACATTAAAGAGATAAAACTTAAAAAATATATTTTTTCCACTTTTTCTTCTATATCTTCATGCTTCCAACAACGATTTCCGAAGGGGTAGGCAGGGGCTAAAGACTAAGACTCTCTCTTCTCTTCTGGAGGTACATTCAGTTGGAAACATGATCAAAAGCGTGTTTGACTTATCAAACGTAGATTTCTTTACGATGTTTTCTGTGACTTACTTACACTCATTGGTTATAGATCGCGAGGGTTCGAACCTGTAATATTGACTACTCAACCCACTCGACCACTACTTAGCTACAAATCTTAATGTAATATTCAGTTTCAATTCCAAATCGCGCCCCAAATTGAGCGCATCCCATAAACTTTTTCAAATGAATGAAGGCTTAAAGAAATCATTATTATGAAAACTTGTCATTTTAGAACAAAGGGCTTACCGACAGCTTATTTTGAGGGGCATTTTCACTGAAAAGGGGTGATTTCCTTATGGAAATATTATTAAATGGCACCGTATCGATCTTGCAAGACAAAGGAGTGATCGAGGGATTCGCTCCCCCGTGTCGTCTGTATACCGACTGCTTACAAAGCTCTCCAATATTGTAATTTTCATATTTATTACCGTTGTACAATTTAAACTAACCCTTCTTTCTACTTTCATAGCTCGGTGGTCCTTATACAAAGTTTTACCGTGATTAGGCACACCACGAGCTTTACGCTGACAGAAAACGTCGTGAGGAAACCTGCATTTGAGAAAAACTCAAACACGTATGTACGATTCTGGATGTGACAATTCTCGTATTGGTTCTTGATGCAGATAAGAGCTCTAAGTGAAGTAGGGTCCTTGAAGGGTTAGGCAGAGGTGTATAGGTAGTACCGCATACCCAATCTCCGTCAGGTATATATTTCGGTGCCAACGTGACGGACAGCGAGTCCACCGTCGCAACTCAAGCACGACTATACATACGCCTTTGATTATTTTCTCAAACGTATGCAGTTTTCCCCTCGATGTTTTCCTTCACCGTTATGCTCAGATTAAACACTGGACTTTAGTTCAGAAAAACTCATTGGTACAAACAGTCGAGATTCGAACTCGAACCTTTGGGCCACCACGGCTCTCTTTCTAATATGTTTTCTGAAATCTACATGAATCTCTGAATGTATATTACTTATATATATCTTTTTTATATTACTATATCTACAAGTCACTCACGGGATATACCAAGCTTATTACAGCGCTAAGGTGCAAATTAATTGTATGAATAAAATATTGCTCCCCTACTTAGGCAGGTTTTTCCTGGAAACCGTGATAACGTTAATATTATATTTAATACTAGCTGTTCCCGAGACTTTGTCCGCAAGGAATTTAACAAAAAAAATATTGTTCAGTTTCTACAATAAAAGTAGCCTAAGTTACTCCTTTTATATCATTATATCAGCTATCTGCCAGTGAAAATCGCGTCAAAATCGGTCCAGCCGTTTCAGAGATTAGCCGGAACAAACAGAGAGACATACAGACAAAAAATTTATAAAATGATGTTTTGGTATATGTACCGTGTATACATCCATATGCAGTTAGTAAAAAGCGGTTATTTTAATATTACAAACAGACACACCAATTTTATTTATTTGTATAGATTATAGATGTGACGTTCAATAAGTGTTCCCTTTGTAGGATGATGAAGATGCTTTTGATTTGGCCTCCTCAGCTTCAAATACATGAATCAGTCTCGCCAATTTCGCCTATTTAAATAGATTCATACATACATTTCATCACGCCGAGTCCCTAACGAGGTAGGCAGAGAGAATATAGCGCCATTTCTCTCTAGACTTGCATACCTCTTTCGCTTCGTCCACATTTATCATTCTATTCATACATTCGCCGGTTGAGTACTCTTGACGTTCCCGTCTAGAGTCAATAGATACATTTCGAACAAGTCTACATAATCTAAATTGGCATTTCTATGCAAATAAACTTGTTATCTATGCAAGAATATTCTAAGTATCATTTCGTGGCTTCGTTTTATCGCAACTTACAACATATTTTATATGTTTTTATTATAATATATAATGCTGCCAACATGAAAATAAATTTGATATAAACGTGTATTTTTTTAAGAGTATTAATTTGTCTATTAAATATTACTTTTTGATAGTATATTATGAATGTCGTTGTATTGTTAATGTCTTTTATATTTGGCTTCTAGATTTACATAATACATGTTTCATTGTTTAAATATATTCATGACATGGATATTAGTCCTTTAGTGTTTTTTTAACATTATTATTTTACGTAATAGATATAAATTATATTTTTATGTCTCGTTTTTCTAATATGGTGCTCTTCCAAACATCACGCCGGGTCCCTCGCGAGATAGGTAGGCTAAGAATGTAAATTAGTTCATCCTAGACTTTCATTATATATATTTTTATTGTTCGATTGTTTTATATGTAGGCTATATATCATGATGCTGCGGCTAAACCGCAGGGCACGGCAAGTCAATAATATCTCTGTTGGTATCCCAGCAACGTCAGCTAATTCCACCAAACACTTAATGACCCCATAAACTCAAATTAAGATTATCTTCAGCCAAAGTTTAACAAACTAGGGTACATTTTAAACTCCCGCCCAACCGTCAATATACCCTTAATAATTACCGAGGTACATGCCTAAGTTGAAATTAAGTTAAAAACTTTTAAGATAAGGTACATCACGCATAAATATAATTAGAATGTCTTGAAGTGTCCGCATCGCTCTTTAAACATTGTTCACAAGTTCTTTAAACATTGCGCATTTATACTAAACGCCCCGACTCTCGCTTTTTTATTGCCATATTAAAAAAGTTAATTCGAATTTAAGGTTTATTTATTACCGCCATGTCGCTGATACCTGTACATAGATATTGTGATACTGCATTTTTTTGTGACTGGTGGCCGAGTGGTTCGAGTGTCCCTGCAACACAAAGATCGCAAGTTCGAATCCCGACTGATTCATCATAATCAGTGATTAGTCACACCACGAGCTTTCCGGTGAAGGAAAACATCGAGAGGAAACTTGCATACGTCTGAGAAGCAATTCAAAGGCGTATGTATAGTCGTGCTTAATTAATGGCGATGGACTCGCCATCTGTCACGTTGGCTCCTAAAATGCATCTCTGGTGGAAAGTGGGTGTGTGTGCACTACCTATACACCAATGCCTACCTTTTCGGGGACCCTTAAAATGTTAATCGGATACCCTTCCTCCATAAAATTTGGTGACATCCCTGAATATTTGGAATTTCTGACAGTACTTTAGAAAGACTGCGTTTTTTGTACATAATCATGCCATTTACCTGATGGTACGCGGCTACCGCTACCTCAACAGGAAGTTAATTCCTCAGCCTGAACATCTTACTGACCGATCTTACCGATCCTGAACCAACATCTTATGGCAATTGGTTCCTTTATGAACTTCATCATAATCATAATTCTTTATTGCTCTTCCACTTACAATAATATCACATTATATATAATATCAGGGTATACAGTGGACCCTGTTGGGCACAGCAACTTGTGAGAGGGACACAAATTATAAAAAGGGGAACAATGAAGGTACTTGCTAACTTATTCTAACCTTAAAATATAAACATAACTTAAATTTATTTACCGAAAAAAATATATATTAATAGAAACTTAAAAAAAGAAAAATATTTATATAAATAGAAAGTTAAGAAACTATTTTTAGGAAACAATTATCTAATCTTATCTTGCATAAACTCTTCTATAGTGTAATAACATTTTTCAAACAATAATTCTTTAACTTATTTTATATATTTATTAAAATTAAGATTATCTTACTACAAGTGCAAACTCTTTATCTAAATGACTAGAAATCCAGAAATCCTCATGATTCACAACCCTGGTTTAAGATACAACCCAAATTTACCTCCTTTGATTTCGAATCTCCGAAGAAAGGCAGAGATGAAAAGTTAGTTGCAAATTGGACTTAGTCGTTCCGGTGATAGAGTTAAAAATTTGTTGGCTCCGAGTTATAAAGTTATTTCGATATGCCTCTATCTCATGAATAATTCAGGTGTCGTTTAATAACTGGAAGCATAGTCTTGGGAGCGTCGTCCGTCCCTTTTTATTTCATTGGTAAGATAGAGAAGGAACAATGTATTGTGCGCGAGGTGTCCGCACACTTGTGTTAATGCTGTGTGCATTCGTAACAATTTTGATTCATTTATTTGTATAATATAACTAAATATGCAATGTTATATAAATGAAGAAGACCAACGAAAGAGGTCTGCCTACCCCATTAGGGACCCAACTTGATGATATGTATGTATACAATTAAGGCTTTTTTTCATATACCGTATATGTAGATATAATATTCATATATTAATGTAACGCAAGTAATATCGGGGAACAGTTAGTTATTATTAAAACTGTAGGTAATAACAGTATCTCACAAGACTTTATCTTTACAGGTACGTACCCTCATCTCGAGCTCGTGTCTGCAGTATTTCAAGGGTTGCAATCAAAATATCCCGGTAAGTTTTTCCTAGAACTCCGCAGTGAAATTCGCGATTGTTACAAAGAAGTTTAACGTGCCGACGCCATCTCGCGACGGATCCCGGAAGCTCCCAACTTGATCCTTGCAGCGGATTGTAATTTCAGTCAACCAACTTTGTGGTTCGTTTTTGAGGCTTTAGAAGTTGTATGCGAGCAATTATGAGCTCTACATATAGAGAGATTAAAGTATTTTTAATAATACATGTTTGACTTGTTTCATTCTTCAAGCGAACAAAATGTTTCTGGAAGTGTTAACGACGAACTACCTAGATGCAGAAAGTAAGGATGATGTGTCAGCGACAGATATAAACACAGTAATTTAGATTACTTGATAAGATAAGGTACTAACACATACATTTTGTATTGCAATTTGACTCTCTCATTTGAAAATCTACCAAGTTCATAAAATATATTGCAATCTGAATGTAACAATCTTGAAACTAACGAACATGATTAAAACTACATATGGATGAAGCGAAGGTCTTTAAATCCAAAAGCGACTAGCGCTTTTTCTCTGCTTACCAGTTTCGCATTTGCCAGCAGGTCTAGAAGGGTGGAGCCTAGGTCGGTAGACTTCAGGGGCGGCAAATTTGCCATCCCAAAATTAAAATATTTTACAATAGGGCAACAAATTGCGAAGCACAGGGGCGGTAACATTTGAGTAGTCTACTGCCGGCAAATTATAAATGGATTCCTCTTGAGAGACTGTGGTGTTATCCAACAGGACGTATTATTAATAATAACAAAACATGAGAAACGATAAACTTTAAACATGCATAAATTATCGAAATGCAAACATAAACAAAAGGATTGTTTTATAAACACGAGACCAGATTGCGAACACGTGACGAATGGTCTGTGGTCACCTTTATGTGGCGACTTCATGCTACATGGACGAATTACCGATAAGCTTTATTACTGCAAGAAAACAATGATTGTTGAGTCTGGAGACCTCTTATCCAGAATATATATAGGACTAGCTACACCGCCCAGCTTTGCCGAGGTGAAAAAAATAAATTTCCTGAAATACGATCGCAGCACCACCAATCTAAACCATTATCTAATCCATCTGAAGACACAGAAAATTTCATTAGGTACAATCGGTCCAGCCGTTTACGATTCCTTAAAGGACATACAAACAAACATTCACTTTTATATATATATAGATTAAGTACTGGAGGTTTATCACAACAATCTCTGTAGAGATGGAAAACATAGTAATATAATCAGCCCACGCTTGAAAACAAATCCAATGTGTATGAAATGCTCTGAAAGACTTGTTATCTGTCACGTAGCCAAATATTTAAACAGTGAAAATAGTGTGTTATGACATCTCTGCCTACCTGATCGGTACCTGAGGTGTTATATATTCTTGTAAAAGTTAGCTTATTTTTTGCCATACGAGTGGAAAACAAGCATGCGGTCGGCCTGATGGTAAGCGGTTACCGCCGCCAGTGGTATCTCTCGCGCGCTGCGGACCCTGCAGGAATCTTTTCACACCCTTCTTGAAGAACTCCATGTTGTACCACCTCGGTGTACGTCCACCTCGACGCGGAGCTCGCAACAGCCTGAGCGTTCGCATTAAAATTATACCAATAAAAAAGAATACTCTACGTCGCCTTATATCACAAGCCACAGTTCCAAGTTAGTGTGAGTGAATAATAACATTCTGAGCATCAAATAGCTTTTAATAGAGACATACTGTTGGTAATAGTATCCTGCTGTTTCAACTCTGACCGGAAATAGGTCACAGGCGCATTATTGTGCAGTATCCGAAACGGGGTTTTGTTTGCCAAATTAATGTTTGTAATTGGTTTTAAAAGTTAACAATTGCAAATTAGGTTATAATAGCTTGGGAATTTGTGTCTGGAATCCGAGGTATACTAATGTAACTTGAGATTCATGGTTGGCTATTATTACCTCATTAATAGGAACTGTAATCCGACTAATTGAGAGTGATTACCACGGCGTATGGGTGTTAGTTACATCAAGGGATGTATCTATATCGGTAGACAATACAATCTATGTATATACCTATACAATCAAAATATTTATTCAACGTAAGGGACACAGGGAACACTTATTGAACGTCACATCTGTACATATAATAAAATTGGAGTGTCTGTTTGTAATATTGAAATAACCGCTTTTTACTAAATGCATATGGATGTATACACGGTACATACAACAAAAAATATTTTTTACAATTTTTGTCTGTCTGTTTGTTCCGGCTAATCTCTGAACGGCTGGGCCGATTTCGACGGGACTTTCACTGGCATATAGCTCATATAAAAAGGAGTAACTAGACTACTTTTATTTTAGAAACTGATCAATACGTTATTTATTAAATTCCACGCGGACGAAGTCAGAGCGGCAGACGGGCAGAGCTACTTAATAAAAATAAAGTTACCACCGATTCCAAGAATAAAAAAACATGCCAGGAGTAGAAACAGCGAATCAATCTCTCCGGTTTTCTTTGTTAACATTGTTTCCTCAATAACTCAATAATAGTTGAGTGCCGTGGCGGCCGAGTGGCTTTGCAGGCGCCTGCAACGCAATGATTGCACTTTCAAATCTCGATTGTACCATTGATGATTGAGTTTTTCCCGAACTTACCAGAGTGATCAATCGACGAACTCTATGGTGAAGGAAAGGTTTGAGAAGAAATTCAAAAATGTATGTTGCTTGAAAAAAAGCTATGGACTCGCCATCTGTCGCGTTGGTACCTTTAATATATCTCCGGATAAAAGAGGATAAGTTACTTAATACACACCACTGCCTACCCCTTCGGAGACCCTTGTGGGAAGGTGCGCAGATGTCATAAAATTAGGCTGATATGGGGAGTCAACAAAACTCATTAGTACACACCGACAAGGATCGAACTTGCAATGTGTCGTGCGCTTAGCAGGTCTCTTAAAGCACTGTGCCTAAACTGTGCATAATCAATAACGCTGCCTCTGCAAACTTGCAGAGCAACTCTCACTGCCGCAACGATAATAAAAATCACATCACGCCGTCAAAAATCCCATATAAAAGTTGTTCGTGGTTGTTGTGAGCACTTTGCCCCGCTGTAGCAAAGTTGCAGTACACAACGACAGCATCACTTCAGAAAATATGAGACTACCCACAATGGGAGCTGCTAACTAGGTCAGTTGGGAGTCTACTGTAGTTTGAGTCAGTTTTCAGGTCTGCGTGAGTATTGTTTCAATGTTTTCAGCGATGTAACGCTTGGAATATGCGTTTCAGCGCGGCGACTATCTAAGCTCTTAAGTATTTCATTAAGACTTTGTCCTTTCGCTGAGGAGGGACCTCTATGAAACCTCATTGCCTCTATGTCTCAATTCATTTCAACATCTCCATGTTGTGACTACGAAAAGTATTTTGTTACTTACTATAAAACTTTATTTTTATATCAAAGTAAAACAGTATTGATAACGTATGAATGTTATCAGAAATAAGTAAGTCTACTTACTTTCATCACGCCGATACCCACACAGAGTAGATGGAGAGAGTAGAGTAGTTCTCTCTAAACCTTCATGCCTCTTCGCTACGTCCACATTCATGTCTCTTCTACTCACTAATTTGTTAACAGATGCTACTATCTACAGAGCAATAATAGGCAAGTATTTAGCTAAACTACTTTTAATGCACCAACAAAGGAAAAGTTTCTCAAGATCATTGTGTATTACATAGTGTAGTTAGTTTCTGTAATTAGTTTATATTTTCTGTAATTAGTTTCCTCTGGCAAGCAGCCGGAGAGAACAATAACGCTTATGAGGTAATTCTGTTTATTAAAAGCTTTGAAATCGCTGACTTCGTGTCCTGAAAATTAAATGAAAAGACAGTTTACAGTTTTTGTTTTGAAAGTCGTGGCGAACGAGTTTCAGTCGTCAAGGTTGCAGGTTCGAGCCCATTGGTGTGTTTACTAATGTGGTGTTTACTAATGAGTTTTTATATTGTTTTTTTAAGCATGTTTGTTTATTTTTAAATAATATTTTCAGATCAATTCCCTAGATTGATAAGGAGTTGCTTGATAACTGGTATCTAAAAACTACCTAATCATGTTTGTGCTTTCGGTGCGGCATTATTATCTTTCATTTCAATAAAATCGTTTAACTTAAATTAATTTATCACAGCATTAGCTTGCCGGTGAAGAAAATCATCGTTAGGAAATTTTCATGGATTTGCAAACGTTTGTAAAGTCGTATCATTCTGATGGCTACGGAGAAATAAGCATGCACTAGATACTAACTACCTATATAGTATATATATATATATATACCCCAAAGTATGATCATATGGCTACACTCTGAAACAAAACATATCCTTTATATTAATCCGCGTAATGGCCGCGTAAATGCCGTGGTGGCCGAGTGGTTCGAGCGTTGCCTGCGACGCAAAGGTCGCAAGTTCGAATCCCGACTGTACCAATGAGTTTTTCTGAACTTAAGTACAGTGATTAGTCACACCACGAGCTTAACGGTGAAGGAAAACATCGAGAGAAAACCTGCATACGTCTGAGAAGAAATTCAAAGGCGTATGTATAGTCGTGCTGGAGTAACGGCGATGGACCCGCCATCTGTCACGTTGGCACCTAATATACCTCTGGCGGAAAGTGGGTGTGTGGGTATTACCTATACACCTCTGCCTACCCCTTCGGGGACCCTTGTGGGAAGGCGTGAGGATATATTATTTATTATTAATCCGCGTAATAATCTACCTCTGTGCAAAATTACATTCAATTCCGTCCAGCCGATCTGGCGTGATTGTGTAACTAACAACCTGAAAAACTTTCAAATCTATAATATTAGTAGGATTTCCGGCGAAATGAGGGTGACATTACACCTTTGCCTCACGAAATAATCTATGTACTATGTATATACTAGGAAACATTTGGTTAATCCTATTACGCAATAAATACTTAAAACACTACTAAGACTTCTATCCGCACCGGGAACCTTTATTCGTAAGGCTATTAGGGACGTCCCTTCAAAGCTACGTCCGTACATACATACATACATACACACATTGTATTAAGTACAATATGTCTCCCATAAATGGGATATAATAAAGATTCGGCCATTAAGGGGCAGCCATCCGATCCAATACGTGTTAATAAAAAAATATCTATTAAAAGGGGATAGACCATTAACTACGCGACGCTCTTCTCGCCATGTTTGTCTTTATTATGATATTATATCAGTTTCTTACTTATATTACAAGCCGTGGTGGCCGAGTTGTTCGAGCCTACAACACAAAGATAGCAGATTCCAATCCCGACTGTGCCAATCAGTTTTTCTGAACTTAAGTACAATGATTAGCCACACGACGAGCTTTACGGTAAAGGAAAACATCGAGAGGAAACCTGCATACGTCTGAGAAGATATTCAAAGGTATAATATTAAAAGTCGTCTTAGTTACGGCGACGAACTCGTCATCATTATTCAATTCAAAATGGCTGACACCGCGGGCCCAGCTAGAATTTAATAAATTTATAATCATTTGAGTAGTGTATAGTGTAGTATTTGAGTACTCGAAATCGGCGAGATTGTATAAAGATACTGATGAACGTTAAAAAAAGCGAAAGAGGTATCTCTAAAGAGGACTGATGCTCTCTACTCTGAGCCTAAAAGGACTTCACATCTTGATATACGTACGTATAATTATTACTATAAGTCTATAAGTCAGGGACTGTGGTCCATGTCATGAAACAAACTATGACAATATAACAAACATTTCTGCCATCATATTGGCAGAAATATTATTGGCAATTATTGTTCTAGACTTATCTCCAAGTCATTTCACGCGTGTTATCTGTTCACACCCTAACAATCACTGCATATTTCGATAGTATTTTTTTACGAGCTTCCCCTGTGTACTTGAGCAAACCATTACACACTGTATACTACCCAGTCAATCACTTAGGTGGATCATGCGATACCCTACGAAGCTTTGTTTTGGGACAGTTGATTGCGCAGTATCTGATTAATAATAGTTTCTATTCATCACGTCTTCCCACGAGGTCCTCGGATGGGGTAGGCAGACGTATGAAGGTAGTTATAGATAGTGCCAGCCACGTAGACGCGCCCCACCAAATATCTAGACGCGGTGGTCGCGAGATGCGGGGAGTATGAGCCGACTACTAATTGTAGTGTGCGTGTGCACTCATAGGTAATCAATGTGTACCGATAATACTCAAACATTAGTGGAAGGTTGCACACTTACACTGTAAACTATTAGGAAGAATAATGGGCGCATCTTCGTGGATGGCACTATCTTTACTACACTACTTATCGTCAGAGGTTTATTTCAGGTGCCAACGTGACAGACGCACCTTGATGTAAAAATAATATTTTTATTGATTTTGATTTTTTATAGTACTAAGATTGTAAACAAACACGCGATTCGCATAAGATAACGCTGTAGCAATCTCTTCTCACTCTTATTGAAGATATCCATGCTATCCTCTTCAGGGAAATCCTCGGTTCATTTGCAAACTGAACGTTCTCGGGGGAAAATTAAGAAGAGGAAAGATGAGTAGGGATTTATATATATGACATTCCATCCCATCCCTTCAATTCAAAAGAGAGGTAGGGCATAACGGGTTTCCCGTTCGAATTCGGAGCTGCCCGACTGGGGCAGGACCTCCACCTTATAGAAGTCCGTAGCCAAATAACACAATTTTTGTGTTGTGTTCCTACGCGGTGAATAAGGTTTCCAGAAATGAGCTCCTTGGGGAGGGGGGAGGATTGTTGCATTGTGTTGGAAGCAGAGGGATTAAACCCAATATGCTGCCAACACACTGTAACTCTCCGAACAGTGGCAACGCGCAAGTGATACTTCGGTATCGTGAGCGTAAATAGGCTACGGTAACCGTTTCCCATCAGGTGGGCCGTATGCTTGTTTGTCACTCTTGTTGTATAAAAAAAAAAAAAAAAAATTGATTGGAATCGTTCACCAGAATTTCACACAGTAAATCAATGTACTAACATTAAATAGTTATTCTATAGCACGCGACTCCACCCTCTAGCGTGTACATTTCAATAGGTTACTGTGTCTCTATAATGACTATTGTCTACTTGTGACTTACTAACCAACCAGGGTTTGCTTCGCTAGGATTGCTTAATTAAGGAATATACGTTTGTTTGAAAAGCCGTGGTGGCCGAGTGGTCTGATCTGAGATGCCTGCAGCACAAAGATCGCAAGTTCGAGTCCCGACTGGACCAATGAGTTTTTCTGAACTTGAGTACAGTGATTAGTGACATTGGTGTCAAGCTTTGGAGCTTTACTCGCTATCTGTCACGTTGGTACCTAAAATATATCTCTGGCGGAAAGTGGCTTTCCGCTACCCACTGTACTAGATTCCATGTCCAGATTATTATTATTAGCTAAAACAAAGCGCAAAATACAGAATCCAAGCGCATCTTCAGCACTCCCACACGAGCACAAAACTTAGGGTGTCCCTTAATAAAGCGCCTATTGTCCTCCCCCTGTATTTATTTCATAGATAATCTTTTATTATTCCTAGTCACAATTTATGGTCGCCAGCGGGTTTCATTTGTCATTTGGCAGCCTTTGTACTCGAGTCTTTTGTTCGACTCGAGTCGATTCGATTCGATTTGCCTCAATCGATATTCTGTGACGAGTCTAGTAATCGATATGTTTTTGTTGGTCGGATTGAGATGTTTGTTGCTTTTTTATTATTTTGAATTAACGTTTTTATAATTAAATAACACACATATTATAGCAGAAAAAGCTGTGTATACGTACATATATCATCACGCCGAGGCTCTTACGGCGTTGAAAGAGAGGGTAGACTGACAGTCAGATCAGATCACGCCGACTTCCATACTGTGAAAGCAGAGTAGAACGCCAGTTCTCCCTTTTATCAATCTCTTCATACACATTCGCCGATTTCAAGTACTCAAAATCAAAATATTTATATTTCACATAGGCTTAGGTGGGCACTTATAAAACGTCGAAAAAAGTGCACGGTTCGGGTTGGTCGTTTCCATGGAGAAGAACCGGCAAGAAACTCCATGGTTACTCTTTTCAAATCATTAAGCATACAATAACAATATTATTATATTACACATTAGTACTTAAGTATGCGGGAACACCGTAGGCCCGACAATAGGTCGTTGCTTACTATACAAAACATCTTAAAACAATAATAATTATAACAAAGTTAGCAAGATCTGGGCATCTACAAAGCCTACAATGTTCACACATTCACAAGTTAAACAAGTGACACAAATATTGTCATCAGTGCTGTAACTAATTCTGGGAAAGATATGAAATAAATAAAAAAAGTTAAATATTAGATTATTATTGTAAAAAATTGAGAAAAGTAAAAGCAATATAAGATTCAGAATAGTTAGAGATTAGTTAATCTTCACTAGTCGAGTGCTAAATTATCCCACAAATTTTATAAATGCGAAAGATTGTGAGTGATGTATGTTTGTTATTCAATTACGCCAGAACGGTTGAACGGAATTGTACGTAATTTGGCACAGGGATAGATACGTATATGTTTTGTTCCGAAAATTAATGCAGTTAAAACTATACTAATGGATTACTACGTGAGTGTATCCGCGGGCACAGCTAGTCTACTATAAGTATTGACAACAATGTAAGTATCCTAGTTGCAAATCTGATAATATGATATAAAAAGTGACATTTCTGAAGAAATAAAATAAAAATAAATAAATATCCTCACGCCTTCCTACAAGGGTCCTCGAAGGGGTAGGCAGAGGTGTATAGGTAATACCCACACACCCACTTTCCGCCAGATACCTCTGGCGGAAAGTGGGCGGAAAGTGTGGTATTAGGTGCCAACGTGACAGGTGGCGAGTCCATCGCCGTTACTCAAGCACGACTATACTTACGCCTTTGAATTTCTTCTCAGACGTATGCAGGTTTCCTCACGATGTTTTCCTTCACCGTAAAGCTCGTGGTGTGACCAATCACTGTACTTAAGATCAGAAAAACTCATTGTAACAGTCGGGATTCGAACTTGCGATCTTTGTGTCGCAGGCAACTGCTCGAACCACTCGGCCACCACGGCTCATCGACGTTGAATAATTGAGATAAGACTCAATCTCGGCTGAATTACTTAAATACATCGTGACTATTTTTCGTTAAACCATGACGTCATATAAAACTTGATCGAGGATCACATCAATGCACACACCATGGTCAGTACATTAGTACTCAACTATGGACCTAATTTTAAATTAGTTAAAACTCAATATCGCATGAGGTCTACGAATCGACGTTTAATTAAATTACCAGCACTTACCAATCACTTTTAATCTTGGAAAAGCATCGTATGAAACAAATAGCTCATTAATTTCCCGATAAAACCAATACCTGATCCCATTGTTAATAGAAATTTTATTGCATACTAAACCAAGTTATAGGCTAAGAAATCACACGCAGAAACTCATTTAAACCTGCCACTTTCTTTGATTGCACTAAACCTCATGTCGATTGGGTCGATAATAATCCTACAAATCTTTACTAATATTAGTAATGTAAATTTGTTTGTTTCGCTTTCACGTAAAAACTACTTAACCGATCATCATGAAACTTTGTACACATATTCTCTAAGGTATTGGGAAGGATATAGGAAATTTATATAATATAATTAGGATAAGGGCTTTTTATTAAATAAGAAAATATGGGAATGGCGATAGGCGATGGGCTCGCCATCTGTCACGTTGGCACCCAATATACCTCTGGCGGAAAGTGGGTGTGTAGGTATTACCTATTTACCTCCGCCTACCCCTTCGGGGACCCTTGTGGGAAGGCGTGAGGATATTATTATTATTCATAGAAAATATGGGAAAATATAAGCGTAAAATCGATTAAATAAATTTTATGTACTTTTATTACGCGCTTTTCACAAAGACTTCTTAAGAAATGCCAGTCTCGTCGCAAATATGAGTAACAATAAGAAAAATACCTAATCTAATAGACAAGTAGAAACCAAATTTGTCTAGACACGGCCATTGATTAGATACAATTGGATTACGTACAAAGCCCTTTTAGGTTAAGTTCAAGTGCGAATATCGCAGGAGAAACTTGAAGTTTACCTGGGCTAATGAAGTTAAGTACAGTGATTTATTTATTAAAATACTAGCTGTCCCGCCCAGCTTCGCCCGGGTGAAAAAGTTAAACTTCCGGAAACACTATCTCAGCGCCACCTATCGGGTCCAATTGTGATGTAACCTATCCTATCTTTTAAGTTAAATCAAACTGCACACGGTGTTCAAATTTCATTAAAATCGGTTAATTAGTTTTAGGAGCCTATCGCGGACAAACAACGTGACACGTAATTTATATACCTATATTACCCAAGATGCAGAGTTAATAATGTTTTGATTATTAGTACCCACACACCCACTTTCCGCCAGAGAAATATGTTATCCAACGTGACAGATGGCGAATCCATCGCCGTTACTCAAGCACGACTATACATACGCCTTAGAATTTCTTATTTTTTTATACCACTTGGGTGACAAACAAGCATACGGCCCGCCTGATGGTAAGCTAGGTAACTACTAGAGCAATTTTAAACAATTGAATATTACTGCCCTGTTTATATATAATGTATAATATATCATGTATGCAGAGACTGATGAATGTGGACGAAGCGAAAGAGGTATGTAAGTCTAGAGAGAACTGGCGCTCTATACTCTCTGCCTACCCCGCTAGGGACTTGGCGTGATGATATGTATGCATGTATGACCTCATGTTATCAATAGATTCTTTATCCTGAACATGAAAAGGTTGACCTTCACCCAATGTAAGGTAAGACTGTGTGAGGTATACCTATACAAATACAGGTAAGTAGGCGGCAACAAAAGCCAATTATGATAATGAAACGCAAAACAAATATGAAATACATAGGGTATAGCCGCCCACGTGTGCTCGCAGGGCTGTCAAACATTGGCAAAAGCAAATTGAAGGGCCCTCAATTCTGTGAGTATTTTAGTCTTAAGGGGATGTTTGTTAGGTTGATATTATTGTCTGAGATTTTCTTTAGATACCCTGAAGAGGATAACGTGAACATGTTAGTTTGTCGACGTTTTTGTTTATTGTAAAGTATAACAAATCACTTTACTTAAAGTGAAGAAAGGATGAGTGAAGAAAGATTGCGTGGAGTCGTGGACGATACGAGCTCGAGAGAGGCAGAGGATTGATGCCTTGGAGATGTGGTGCTGGAGGCGTATGCTTAGGATACCTTGGACGGCCAAGCGAACAAATGTGTCGATCCTCTCACAGCTCAAGATAAAAACCCGTCTGTCCACAATATGCCATCAACGAATTCTCTCGTATTTTGGCCACATAATGCGAAGGGGTAATGAGAGCCTGGAGAAATTGATCGTGGTTGGGAACACTAATGGCAAGCGAGCCCGAGGCCGATCTCCTACCAGATGGACCGATCAAATAAAAGACTCCAGGTCCCCGAGGTTTAGCTCCGTCGTCAGGGCCGCGATGGACAGAAGCCGATGGAAGCAAATTATTCACTCCAAGTGTGGACCACTTCTTGATGACCACGATCCTCAGTCATGAGGGAACGACTAGAGAGAGAAGAAAGATTGACAAAACAGATATACAAAGCAAAAGTGTGTGCAAGAAGAGGTAGAGGACGACCACGTTCCAACTACCTGGATCAAATCGATCGGACACTCAAGGACGGGAACGTTAAGAGTACTCGAAACCGACGAGCATGTATGAAGAGACTGATGAATGTGGACGAAGCGAAAGAGGTATGTAAGTCCCCCGTTAGGGACTCGGCGTGATGATATGATGATGATGACTTTACGTTAGTTTTCTCTTGAATACTAATAAGATGGCAAGCAATGGGGCTGTCTGATGGTATCGTGCACGTAAACGTCAACTTTCAGAAACCTATAGCACGTGGCAACCCTTCTCAGGGCTGCACCAAGTGATTCACGGCCGTTTCTCAGTTGTAACAGCGCACCGGCAGTAGCCGTATTTCATAATTTTATCGCTAATGTAAGCCGAGCCAGGTATATCTCTGTTTTGTTTTGCTGTGCTCTTCCCTCTGTATTTGCGGGCATAGAGTAGGTACTAGAGTGACACACTATTCAAGTTACTAGTAGTTGTAGTATCTAAAATATTGCAGTTCCAGGCATCAGTTGGTTCAAAGAGCCTTCCCGCAACGGACCCAACGGTTGGCACATGTGTTTAGAATCCACACAACCACTTGTCACATATTTGAGGTGCCAACGTGACAATTGGGGAGTCCATCGCCGTATACAGATATTGAAAGATACGTCTTGAATTTCTTCCCAAACGTCTGCTTCCTCTCGTTATGTGACTAATCACGCAATCACTGCACGACTAATCACTGTAGGTTCAGTAAAACATCATTGCTACAGTCGGGATTCTTGCTATCTTTGTGTTGGAGGCGAGTACGCGAACTCCGCGAGATAATATTGATATAAAAATATAACTCTTGTTACTCCACAATAATGGATCTATTCATAGATGAGAGAATGTTTAAAATCGGTTAAGTAGATATCATCTGGTTACACAATCTTTCTATCGAGATAAAGCCATAATTTGCAAAGTTTATCTCCTCTTTGAGTCATTTACCTGATCCGCAGTCCCACGTACAATCGATTCCCACCCACATAATCAGCATAATTGTCGGATGATTAAGATTACGAAAGAACTTACACGTATTGTTTAACAATGGGTGGTCGGGATCAAGTGAGAACATTGTTTTAATTGTGAAACAGTATGCCTGACCATTCGTTATTATATATAATGGCTCAGGTTCGCTGAATACTGTGTAATAGGACTTGTGTTGATGTCTGGCATTTCATGTTACGAGAATTGATAGGGAGTCATGTTGCTTCTTGTACTTCATGCATGTGTTAAATAATAAATATGTATATACTAAATAATGCCAAGTATGTGCAAGAAGGAGCAGAGGAAGACCACGTTCCAACTGACTAGATCAAACCCATCGGACACTCGAATGGGAACGTCAAGAGTACTCCAAACCGGCGAGCATGTATAAAGTATGAATGGTGAAAGAAGTATGTAAGTCTAGAGCTAACTGAACAGTTTTCTCTAGACTTACACATTTATTAAACATTAGTATAGAATCATAATAAGAGTTTGTATATAAGACGTAATCTCGGAAACAAATCTACTTCACCTAGGTACTTACGATGGGTTACATACATAGATGTGTATCAATACCCTCTTTTCCCGGAGATACATTTAGTTGTTAAGGTGACAAATGACGAGTCTGCCGCTTCTCAAGCGTGACTGTGTACATGTCTATGCATGCCTTTTGAAACGTGTGCAATTTTCTTCAAGGTTTTCCTTCAGCTGCTTTTAAATCACTCAGTCGCTGCGGCTTTCACACTAAATACATTTCTCCGTACAAAAATGTATTCAAAGTTTATTTATATTTAATTAAACGAACATACAGTGCCGATTGGCTTGTAAAATTAATTTGGTTTCAAGTGTTACCTGTGTGTGACGTCACTTTATACGTCACAGCAGGGCTGTCTATAGCTTGGTTGAAATTATTTTTAAACAACAGAAAATGTACATGGCCTAAAATGAATGAAATTTCGAGAGGACGCTATTGGAAATAGCGCCATCTAAATTTTTTAATACAAATTGTTTGACGTCTACAAGCATATATTTTTTATTCAAATTATCTTTATGGTGGCGAGTATAAAGAGACTGATGAACGTGTATGAAGAGGAAAGAGGTATCATCTATATAGAACTGGCGCTCTACCCTCTCTGCCTACGCCGTGAGGGATGCGTGATGATATATGTTTACAGTGTCTATGAAGTAGAACAGTTTGTCTTCTATTAGTTGTGAATAAATCCTCATCATGATGCAATAAATCTAAATAGGGGTGGGTTTGTGGGTATTACCTATACACCTCTGCCTACCCCTTCGGGGACCCTTGTGGGAAGGCGTGAGGATATTTTCACTTGGATATATTTTTTATTTCATTATTATTGTACCGTTTCACATATTTGAGATGTTATATTTTCGGAGGCACCCTGCATATGTACATTAGCTTTACGGAATCCCTCTCGTTAAATAAATTATCACTGCACCTCGTTCTACGCGCTCGGAATCTTTACTTGGGCAGTGCGATTAAAATTCATAAAAAAAAATATGGAAACAGTATATGCCAACCCTAAACACGCCCGTAGCTTCTCCCCAGGGCTGCCAACTACGACAATTTAGCCGAACAACTTCGACCAATGTCCACCCTATAACGTATTTACCGCGACGAAATATTAATCTATCCGGTAACGAATGTAGTTCGGACATCTGTCATAGAGTAGTTACAGCGTAGACAGTTCACTGATGACTGCCTACTCTTAAGTTTGATAATCGATTACTCTGTGACAGTTACTCTAACTGGTTGTGTTAAACTTTGGACTGATAAGGGAAGTTATTGTTCGAAACTTAGTTACCTACACTTTAATGTTGAACTAGATATACATATGACGAGCTGGAAATAAGATTTCATCGGTAGACTTTATTTTACATACATACATATCATCACGCCAAGTCCCTAACGGGGGAGGCAGGTTCTCTCTAGACTTACATACCTCTTTCGCTTCGTCCACATTCATCAGTCTCTTCATACATGCTCGTCGGTTTCGAGTACTCTTAAAGTTCCCGTCCTTGAGAGTCCGATCTATTTGATCCAGGTAGTTGGAACGTGGCCTTCCTCTGCCTCTTCTTGCACACACGTTTGCTTTGTATATCTGTTTCGTCAATCTTTCTTAACTCATCCTTTCTATGTGTCCAAACCAACGTAACATGCCTTTCTTCATCTTTACAATCACGCCCTCATTCACGCCAGTTGATTTGCGAATCTCTTCATTGCGGATTCGATCTAATATCGTTACGCCGCACATTTTTCGAAGAGATCGCATCTCGACTGCATTCAAGCTATTTTCATACTTCCTCTGACATACCCAGGATTCGCTGCCATACAATAAGGTAGGTATCAATATCGCGTAATATGTGGACAGCAACTCGAGCATTCTTGCTCAGACTTTTACTGCCCATCAACGCCGACATGGCTCCATTCACCTTATTTCCGGCAGTTATCCTTCTTTCAATATCTTTTTCATACTTTCCATCTCGTGTGAACATGCTTCCAAGATATACAAATTCATTCACTTGCTCTAGACTTTATTTTAGGATGTTTTTAACATAAGATATAACTCGTGTTTCAATGATAGGCATTATGAAAGGGAGCCAATAAAAATAAAGGAAAATCGATTCATATTTTCATCAGTCATAACATATTTTTTCATGTTATTAATAGTTTCTGAATAAACCCCATAAAACCATGTTTCAGAGTGAATATTGCCCTCTTTAATCATGTTATCGATGGAGCTATTTGTTTTATTTCATCGTCATTAGAATATATTAACATCACCCGACATCTTGAAGATATATCTTCTCGTTCCCATAAGGGTCTCCGAAGGGGTAGGCAGAGGCGTGTAGGTAGTATTCACACACCCACTTTCCGCTAGAGATATATATTAAGTGTCAAAGTGACAGATGGCGAACCCGACCACGACTCGTAACCCAAGCACGACTATACATGCCTTTGAATTTATTCTCAATAACTAACTAGTAACTTCTAGAAGACAACTGTTCTATTTTCTGAGACATCATGTGTACTGTGTTAATTAAGCTAATAATAATAATCTATTTTGTGTCAAATTTCATCCAAATACGCGTTGTCATTCATGATCGAGTACTAGGTAAACTTCCTCTCAAACTTTCGCATTTATAATTGGTGGGATTTCCGATAACGTGTAAGTTTGTGTTTCCTCTGCATGTCTGCTGTTTATCTATGGCGGCTAATCTATGTGGCCGTTCTAAAAGTATTCATTGCAAAAGTTGAATGTTTCCACTTAATGACAGGATCGCCACCAGCGTGCTGCAGCTATTGAGGAACTATTAAGGAATTTAAATTTTGACTCGACTGCGTGTACATGGTTGCAATGGAATATTATTTCATGCATTAATAAATGTGATTAGTCACCACACGAGTTTTACGGTGAAGGAAAACATCGAGAGGAAACCTGCATACGTCTGAGAAGCAATTCAAAGGCGTATGTATAGTCGTGCTTGAGTAACGGCGATGGACTCGCCATCTCTCACGTAGGCACCTAAAATATATCCCTGAAGGAAAGTAGGTGTATGGGTACCTCTGCCTTCGGACATTGCCGGTTCGATCCCTGTTAGTCTGTACTAAAAAGTTTTTTTATTAATGTATATGCGCCACGAACTTCACGGAAGAGAACGAAATCAAAGAATTTCAAATGTGTGGAGTCTTGCGACATGTTTATATCTAAGGCGAGATCCGTGTGCTAATATACCTCTGCTAACCCCTTTGACGATCCTAATTGAAGATGTGAAAATATTTCAGCTGTGATAAAATTATTTGCGATAAATCCTTGTTTAATATTTCGACTCCTCTAGCAAATCCGCAGAATGTCCGCGTAACAAGTTACCGCTAAGTTGTTTGTTTTGCTGCGTCAAGCCAATCTAAGTTACGTTGACAACAATTATAAGTTGGCGGCCCTGTCATTGTTTTAATGTTGGCACACTTGTTAACTGGTTTCATTCCGGAATTGAATTTTAATTGACGTCAAATATATCTTCCAACCAGAGACATGAAGTTACGAAACATCTCTTAGGTATACGAAAAAAGTACTTTAAACAGACTCGCCATATGTCTTAATATGTAATTATTCAACGGGAATAGATATTTTAATAAAATAAAAATAAATAATAATATAGATATTTTATTTATAGCCAATTGTATCCCACTGCTGGGCAAAGGCCTCCCTCCTGTCCTTCCACTCCCCGCGATCGTGTGCTACCTCCGACCAATTACTCAGGTGCATGTCCAGTTCGTTCCGCCATCTTTTTCTTAGCCTTGGGAATAGATATACGTACAACTGGAATATATATAGAATAGTGGCCGATCTACGAGCCTAAAAGTTTGTCACAAGCCGACTTAAGTACGTAAATGAGAAGATATGAGAAGCAATGAGATTCATAATTCTTAAAGGTTATTACATTTATCCGTCTGTCAGTTTGATAAATGCTTTGATGTTTCTCGACTCGGGAATAAAATGGACAAAACTATTTTTTTATTTTTTATTTTATATTAATTTTTTATCTAGCTTTCAGCCCGAGATATTCACTTATATTTGAATATTCCATAACGTGTTGTGTTTTATAATCTCGCGACAATGGGCTTAATTTTAAATGTTAATAAGAATACAAGGACATTTATTCCCAGCAGTGTGTAAAAAAAAAACATTCTTGAAAATTATGACTGAATCCGAAATTCAAATTGCCCGAGGATCACCTTACAGAAGATTGCAGCTAATCGGAACTGCTTCGGGTATGAAATCAAAAATCAAAATCAAAATCTTTTTATTTCACATAGGCCCAGGTGGGCACTTATAAAACGTCGAAAAAGAAGCACGGTTCGGGTTGGTCGCTTCCATGGAGAAGAACCGGCAAGAAACTCCATGGTCACTCTTTTCAAATCATTAGGCATATACAATATTTTTTTTCGTTACAGCAATAGTACCCAAGTATGGGGGAACAACGTAGGCCCGACAATAGGTCGTTGCTTACTATACAAAGCATACATAAAACAAGATAATTATAACAATGTTAGCAAGATCTAAGAATCTACAAAGCCTACAATGTTCTCACATTCACAAATTAGACAAATTAGGGGATAATATGGGAATATCCTGCTAAAGGTAAGGTGTCCAGAACTACGTAAAGCAAATATTCTAGTATAAGTTTGTTCCCTCCCTGTGCTGATAGCACAATCCCTTGGTATAAGGGGATTAGGTTATATCCAGAAATCGATAGTGTATTTTTATACATATAATTTATTCTCACACCTTACTTACCCACACACCCACTTTCCGCCTGAGATATATTTTAGGTGCCAACGTGACAGATGGCGAGTCCGTCGCCGTTACTCAAGCACGACTATACATTAGCCTTTAAATTGATTTTCAGACGTATGCAGGTTTCCCCTCGATGATTTCCTTCACCGTAAAGTTCGTGGTGTGACTAATCATTGTACTTAACTTCAGAAAACCTCATTGGAACAGTCAGGGTTCGAACTTGCGATCTTTGCGTCGCAGGCAACTACTCGGCCAACACGGCTACAAATTTTATAGATCTTCTGTATATTCCTTATTTTAAGTGAAGAGAGTTTATTTAGTCTGTATCATAAAAGTTTATGGAAGTATCGTCTATAGGCTGGCTAAATTTGAACACCAAAATTTGTGGTAACCGCTGAACTTTGGCCGTATAAATGAGAGCATAAATCACGACTCTCGTACTGTTTTTAACAAAAGTTTTATACAACGCAAATTTTACAAGCACAGTGTGGCCAAATGAGGATCTTGGCCAAGTACCTACTGACCGTTCCGTCGTACATTTCTCTAACTTGCTCTGTATGCCGTCTCTGTCGCACGTGTGGTGTCTATATATCCGTCTCATCTTAAGTTTGTGGACAAAGAATACCTTTCTGTAGTCGGAGGTCGGTGTAAAATGTTTGTCTTTGAAGTTCCACTGCAATTTGTATTTTAATTTAGGGGTAATTATTTGTCATGTTTTATACTGATAAGGGTTTGAATAATTTTCTATTAAACCGCAAGTCAAGGGTTTCTGAAAGGGTAGGCAGAGGTATAGCACCCACTTTGAACGGGAGCTAAGGTGCCAACCTTACAGATGGCGAGTCCATCGCCGTTACTCAAGCACGACTACATACGCCTTTGAATTGCTTCTCAGACGTATGCAGGTTTCCTCTCGATGTTTTCCTTAGTAAAAACAACTTATATTTTCTAAATAACTATACAGGATAAAGATTATCTCTTATAAGATTGGATTATAAAATCTATCTGGACCCATATTGAACATTAGGCTAAGGAAGTACATAGACCCTAACACGGGTCGCAGGGAGCTTCCGTTACCAAAAACCTAATCCAAGCTTTTTCCGTGCCATTTATTTACACTGCAGACAAAAGCTTAGATAAAACAACGTACGAGCCAGTTGCAAAATGTTGATTTTTTTTTAATTCCAACTGAGCAATCCCATTAATTGAGACATGGATAATAAGTTTTTCAGCCGCACACTTTTGAAAGTCAGTAGATTCCTGTCGCGTGTTTCAACGCTTCTGGCGTTAGTGGAGGAAATACGTAAGTACCGGAATTCACGTCTCTACTAGAGATTCTCTGAACATAATAAACCACACGAAACCTTATCTTTAATATTTATTCTTTAATAATTAGCAGGTGGACTGTTTTTGATGTTTCTTTTGTGTGTGATCAAGTGTATTTGAGAATGGTTTAGATTCACAATTGGACATTTGGCGCTGCGATCTTGTTTCAGGAACGCCTTTGAAACCAGTGGCATAAGTGTGACATATTAAATTACACATTATATTGACCCTGAGCTTTACGGTGAAGGAAAACATCGAGAGAAAACCTGCATACGTTTTAGAAGAACTTCGGCGTATGTATAGTCGTGCTTGAGTAACGGTAACGGACACGCCATCACTCGTGAAGATTCCAAAATATTTTGAGTTTGTCTGTCTGTATGTTTGTAGACGTATCAAGCATATAAAATGTTAATACAACTTACGAGACACTGAAAAAAAAACAACTGCCTACCCTGTTAGGCAGTCGGCGTGATGATATGATGATGATGATGAAAAAACCAAAGCTAAAATTCCGGCTCAAACTAGTTTCGTTATATGACGTTTTTCCATAACCATAATTTTATGAGGGGATCACGTGACGTGTAAGCTGTAAGCTTGAGTGCTAGACCGGGTTAAACACCTGAGACCAAGGTCATTAATGGGATAACGTACTCGGTAAGATAATTGAGTTTTAACGCGCGTCAGTGGATGGCTTTGTCGACCATTTCGGCTTAATATCATCGGCCTTTTTCTCCGATCTGAGCTGTATATAATGGTAAAGAAATACCTTTAGAACAATTCCACTCAAATCGACTTAGTCCCGAACTAAGCAAAGCTTGTACTATGGTAATTAGACAACGATGTATTTACTTATATAGATAGACTAGTGGTCCCGCCCAGCTTCGCTCGGGTGGAAAAAAAAGATGGTGGCGCCACCTATCGGGTCCAATTGTGAATCTAAACCATTCCCAGATCCCCTTAAACACACACAAAAAATTTCATCAAAATCGGTCCAGTCGTTTGAGAGGAGTTCAGTGACATACACACTCACAGAAGAATTATATATATAAAGATGTATGCATAAATAAATAGAACTTCAAAACTTATGGTGCAAATACTCGTGTTCATCAAATATCTGCCCTCAGCGGCACTGTTTTCTACCAGAGATATATTTCAAGGTGCCAACATGACAGATGGTGAGTCCATCGCCGTTACTTAAGGACGACTATATATACTATATACTCATTGGCACAGTCGGGATTCGAACTTGCCATAACTACATTGCAGGCGACTTGTACCGGCAAAGGCTCAACAAGGCTTTTTGACTAATCGGACGGTGACGACTGTGAAATATTTTACCTAACTCAAATTCTAGCATCTACCGCTAAGGGTGTGAAACGGCTATGAAAATTAAAAAACCCATTTTCCTGCTTATGTTATGAACATTTTCCCCGGAATTTCCCACCTGCTTCCATAAAACTGCCACAGAATTGCCTCCATAAGGGTTGGAATAATTAAATACTCTGGACCGACTAAGTGGGGTTCAAATATACACACGACTAGCTACTAGCTTTCTAAAGTCATATTCGTGCATTAAAATTTCAGTATACAGTATAAGAAAAGCTATGTTGAACCTTTGCCGGTTCAAGTCACCTGCAACGTAAATATTACACGTTCGAATCCCGACCGTACCGATGAGTTTTATCTGCACTTATATATCTACTAGTGATTAATCAAACCACGAGTTTTACGGTGAAGGAGAAACATCGGGAGGAAACTTGTATAGATTTGAGAAGAAATTCAAAGACGTATGTGTAGTCGTGCTTGACAAACGGCGAGGGACTCGCCATCTGTCACATTGGCCCCTAAATATATCTCTGGCAAAAAGAGGTTGTTTTTACACGGCAACACTGATGATGATAAATAATATCATAGTTCATATCTTCTGAGACGTTGAGTGTTTGAACCTGCAACCATGATTTCGTTTTGATACTTGTTTCTCAGAAAGCTTACATATATGTAAATCTTGAAAGAACTGGCGAGCTATCTCTACCTCCCTCGTGAGAGACGGCGAGACTATCAAACCCTAGCAAAATCAATATTAGTTAAAACCAACTTTAATAATAGCTGTATGATCCGCCGTCGGTTAATAATTACTATTAAATTTAAATTACTATATAAGATGATTGCCTAGCATCCTATCCTATCCATGTTCCTAGCAAGTCATCTAAGTATCTCAATTGGTTTGGTATTCAAAGCCATTGATTCGTATTGTAACACTGGATAGCATTAAAATAATTTTGTATTATTGTAAGATATATATTTTTATAATTAATAGACTTAGAAACTATTAAGGCGTAGATTACATTTGAAAAAACTCATACTCCAAAGTCACACAATTTATAATAAAATAATATATCCTCACGCCATCCCACAAGGGTCCCCGAAGGGGTAGGCAGAGTTGTATAGGTAGTACCCACACACCCACTATCCGCCAGTGATATATTTAGGTGCCAACGTGACAGATGGCGAGTCCATCGCCGTTACTCAAGCATGACTACGATACATACGCCTTTGAATGGCTTCTTACACAATTTGATTATTCCTTAAATATTGAAATAATCTATAGATACGGGCCCAGTGGTATCGGAATCTGAATCCAACCAATGGCTAGGGTCCTAGAGAATGGAACGTCCTCACGATACGTGTTTTCAGGCTTTTCGGCTCTTGGTCCAGCCATTTAACGAGAGCACCTTCAGTTGTGGTTCTTTGCCATTAGGGCAAACATTCTTAATACTTATATCTGGGTTTAAAGATTCTTTGTTTCTCAAAACAACAATATTGTGTACCAATGCTTAGATTATGGCAATTCGTTAAAATATTTTAATAAATAAATTTAATCCGTAATATAATATAAGTAATAATAATAAATAAATATCTTCAGACCTTATCACTTTCGTTTCTGGCTTTTTCTAGTTTCACACCTCCTGAGGTCATGGCATAAACCCATCATTTATAGACACTAAGAGACAAACGACCTGCCTGTTTTAATTAAATTGATTTATTATCGTTAATACTCAAAATAATCCAGTACACGATTCCCCTTAACAATCATTAAGGGAAACGCAACGTAACGGCACATTGAAATTAAACACAGACATCCATACAACGCTATTCCTGGCTTCGGTTCTATTCTCTCACGCCGAGCCCACAATGGTAAAATTACCTACCAACTTTGTCTTTCATATGCCTCCTTTATTTCGAATATGATGTTAATGTAATTGCCTTGCATACTGTGTAATATATAAGTAATTATTAAGTAGGTAATTTGATGGGTATTATTTTGTGATTGGCAATCAGGTATTTTTAATAATTCGCCTATTCATACTCCGCCTTCGTTTAACCTCTGCGTTAAAGTTTGTTTGATCTAGAGGTCATGACCTCTAAGTTCTTATATATATATATGTTGTATTCTTCTGTTATATATATAGTATAGGCTAAGTTGTTCGAGTAATCGCCTGCAACAAAGAGATTGCAAGTTCGAATGCTTACTGTACCAATGAGTTTTTCTACAATTGAGTAAGTACGGTGATTAGTCATACCACGAGCTTTACGGTGAAGGAAAACATCGAAAGGAAACCTGAAACGTTTGAGAAGAAATTCTAAGACGTATAGTATTGCTCGAGTCACGTTGGCACCTAAAATATATCCTTGGCAAAACAGGTGTGGGCCACTATCCACACTCCACTGCCTACCCCTTCGAGGACCCTTGTGGGAAGTTGTCCTTCGCCTTACATGTCTCATGTTTAATTTAAACTTAAATAGATACGCAAGTGGGTTAATTAAGTCATTGTATATAATATATATTTTATGACATACACTGTTACTGTGACATTAATAATACCGATATATATTTCACCTCAAATGCTCAACACATCCATACAAATATTAATTAACCAGCCGACAACCCCCAATGGCGAATGATCATCAATCATGACGTCACAGGTACAGTCGACTGCGCCTTCCGTTCGATCGCTAGCTAATTGTGGAAACCCGGACGTACGGAGCATAAATCTTACAATATTACCCCTGCTATTAAGCCACTTTGAATATTAATATTACGAGCAAAACTTAAATGAAAGGGCAAAGAAAGATAAAGGCTAAACCTATGCGAAAGTATCTTTATATAAAATCGATCGAACACTGAAAGACGGGAACGTCAAGAAACTCGAAACAGGCATGTATGAAGAGACTGATGAATTTCGATGAAGCGAAAGCAGTCCACTTCTCAATTCATTCGCCTTGCGTATTAAATACTAGCGGCCCGTCCCGGCTTCGCACGGGTTGGGCATAAGATTTTTTTAAAGAAAATATAGCCTAAAACACTTAGAGTGAATGTAGCTTTCTAAAGGTGAGAGAATTTTTCAAATCGGTTCAGTAGTTTCGGAGCCTATTCAATACAAACATACTTACATACAAATCTTACCTCTTTATAATGTTTATTATTAAATATACGTGTAATAATATAAAATACTTATTTTTCTTTTATATACGTACGTATTTTTATCTAGTTTGTAACGAATTAATCATAGGTACAGTCGGACCGTACTCTGCGTGTAAATTTCAACATTAACCCCCTCCCGATTACGTTCAGGAACCGTGCACGGATGATGGATAGCCGGAACTTGCCGGAACTTACCGGAATTTACCGGTACTACAACATTTAATGTTTGGAGACTAAGCGCTAGTGGAAATCGTATCTCCAATGTTCTGTGCGTAGGTCTGTCAAAGCTTATAGAGAACTAAATATGGGAAATATTGTGCGTATGTTCGTTCCTCTGTCACGCAAAAACTACTTAACGAAATTGGACGAAATTTGGCACAGAGATAGGTTAATAGCTGGATATGTTTTTTATAGTTTAGAGGGTGTAATTTTAAGATGAAGAAAGGCATGTTACTTTGATTTGGACATATAGAAAGGATGAGTGAAGAAAGATTGACGAAACAGATATACAAAGAGAAAGTGTTTGCAAGACACCCAAAGATAGGAACGTTATGAGTACGTTGTTTTCCATGGTTCAAGCGTACTTGAAACTGGGATATGAAGAAACTGATGAAGGAAGCACAAAATGGTCTGTAAGTATACGTAGTCTGTCTACCTCGTGAGGGACTGCGTGATATAATGTATCGTTATAAATGTTATTAACCGAAGGTTCGAACAATTTTAATCCCTGTCCTAAACCGCTGTTAACCTCAGCGCTAAGCCACCTCAGTTGAACTTACGTTTAGCCGCAAACTTTAGATACTGATCCTCAAACTCTCCAAACTGCGTTTACTTTAACTTTGCATATACAGACGGTTATATTGAGAAACTGAGGCGGGCAGAAAGCCATTTCTTCTTCAAGCAAGTTATTTCTTACATATCCTACTACCGTACTAATAATAATGCAATAAAGTAAGAAAACCCTTGCTTATACTATATATAATAATAATAAAATCCTCAAGCCTTCCCACAAGGGTCCCCGAGGGGTAGGCAGAGGTGTATAGGTATAGGTATACCCCCACATCCACTCTCCGCCAGAGAGTCTCTCCGACATACGCCGTGGAATTTCTTCTCAGACGTATTGGTTCCTCTCGATGTTTTCCCCCCACCGTAAAGCTCGTGGCTTGACTAATCACTGTACTTCAGTTCAGAAAAACTCATTGGTACAGTCGGGATTCGAACTTGCAATCTTAGTGTCGCAGGCAACTGTTCGAACCTCTCGGCCACCAGGGTTTTTATGAGCAGGAACTACACATAGTACATGATATATTAAATAAAAACTACTTATTTTTTCGCGAGTGAAGCCGGGTGTACCACTAGGTTTAATTATTAAGCTCAGTTCATTCAATCATGTTCATACGCAGAGCTGCGTCTTCCAAGCCCCGCCCGAAGCTAGGGCTAATAGCTAATGCATTATAATCTAACTAACGCCGGCATTATGCAATTATGCGCAAGCGCTCATAATAATAGACCAAAGTGGCAGTAAGTACAGTCGCCTTGAATAAAAACACACGTGTGGTTCTATATTATTTTATTTATTCATAGCGTACATTTATATGGATACATAAATTTTTTATAATATATAATATTTCTGTATGTGTGTTTGTACTTACTCTCAAACGGCTTTTGTGTGCATCATTTGAAAATACAACTGGACCCGGTAGATGGCGCTGCGTATTTTAGGTGCTATTATTCTTTATCTTTTCACCCAAGCGAAGCTGTGCGAGACATATATGTGAAATTAAATACATTTTGGCATATTTAATTCAATAATTAAGCTCCATATACACTTTGCTATAAAACTTAAAGATAAATTGTTTTTTGGATCAAAATAAATAAATAAATATTTTTTTTTTATTTATTTATTTATTTCGATCGAAATAATTTATGAAATACCTAAAACAAAACCTAATTATAATCAAATAATTCATCTAATTATTTCAATTGTTTATTTTTGTTTTGTTTCAGGTACGCCAATTAAACTTTTAGCTTAAATTTGCAGTCTGCAGTCGGTGTTTTCGTAAGTAAGTTAAAGCTAAGTAAAGTATTTAAAAACATAACAAAATTCACGGAGTTTTCAACGTTAGTATGTTAGGTAGGTAAAAAAATCATGTCCCCAATTTGTACCTTTTCGTTAAAGCTCACCATCAACTCTCCCAACGCTTACATTTAATCTAATAACACCACAAACTAAGCGACGAAAGCCTCCTAATTGTGCGTTGTTCAACATTTAAAAACGTCAAAATTCAATTTCCTTTGCGACGTAATGAAACGCCAAACGCTCGAATTCACACGAGACAATTTTAAAAATGACATTTTTGTAAACGTCACGGGCTGAATATTGTATTTGTGAATAAAATGTTTTCGGAAATGGGCACATTTCGGCCTGTCAAAGAGCAGAACAGAGTGACAGGTGCAAAATTAAAGTTTATTATGATATTAATTTAATATTATATTGCGGGGGACAAAGGTTGGGCGCCTCTGCCTTTGATTTCCCCGAAATGAATGTTTATTAATTTTTAGTTGAATGGCAGAGGTCCGAAACAATGGGTCGTCAAGCGGAGCGCAGATTTATGGTGTTAAATGAATGAAGGATTATTGTTTTACAAGTTCTCGTGTAATTAAATTCGGTTATACGGATATTTTAAGCGGTAGTTTCAACTTGCTTATTGTCTTCCGTGACAAAACAACTTTTCACCCTTTCATCCCTTATTATTGAAGGCATAATACCAAAGAACAGGGTATTTTACCAATTAGTCACAATTCGTTTTAAAATTATAGTCACAAAATTATGTGACTATAATTTTAATATTTATTTAAAATTATACTCACATAATTTTGTGACCATACATTCATTAAAATAAATATATTAAAATTAGGTAAACTCGTGACTTTAGGCACTGAAATGAGCCTCTGATGAAATAATGTAAAAAAATACTGCCAGAAACTAGAAATTTCCAGTGAATCAGTAAATATGTAGATACGTAATTAAAATTCAGTTCTAAATTCAAAACACAACACAAAAATTGTCATTAACATTTAGTTCCAAATTCAAAATACAATTTGTAGCGAATTGTCATTCCAAATTCAACATTTAATAAAAATATTTTTGGATTGGTTAGTGTCACACACTGTCAAACGGTACCAAATTCTCCGCTGGAGTCGCGTGCGCACAATGCATTTGTCAACGTATTGACAAATCCATTGTTGATAATAGCATTGCGCACACGCAGCTAAATATTTATGACCAATATGCATACAATAAGTCAATATTTTTATTGTATTCAAAATCAAATGAGCAGAGCGATTGGCCTTAAGCGTAGTACTTGTTACTCGAGACATTATATAGAATGCACAACAGAGATGGATGGCAAAAAAGTCCACATGTCAATCTTTTTGTCCTGTGCTCCCCGTTGCGCGACTGGAGAATTAAATTATCGCTCTTATTGCTCAAGGCATGGGGTTGCTATTCGCGGAGAAATTGTGTTGAGAGTTCGTAGCACTACGTTTGTATGTGACATGTCCCGCGACCGACGTCGCGGCTAATTTAAGTATACGAGGCAGGGCTGTCGCATTTATTTTAAGTGAACTGGACGTTTGCGCGTGCGCATGGATAAAATGAACAAATCGTTAGGAGATCTAATAACGTGAGAGACTTTTTATGGGACAAAGTTAGCAATTTATAAAGCCTAATAATGTCTTTAAATTAATATTAGTCGGCCGTCTGATCTATTGGTTACAGCTCCAGACTGCGAAACTTGTGGTCGCGGGTTTGATTCCCGCTGAGGGCAAATAATTATCGAGTGATAAACACGAGTATTTGTAGACTTGGATATGCTATGTATTTATGTATATATCTATCTATATAAGTAAATATATCGTTGTCTAGTCACCATAACACAAGCTTTGCTTAACCAAATTAAAAAACTACCCGTATTTATTTTTACTAATGTTACAATTAAAATTTAACCCTACCCCCTGGTTAAATATTATGTGTCTGCCGCCATATAAGAAACTGTATTAACTTAACTGTCGACTAGTAACTAACTAAAAATATTTGTACGAATTGCCATAATCTAAGCATTGTTAAGCATTTAAGAGAGGTAGGGCATAACGGGTTTCCCGTTCGAATTTGGAGCTGCCCGACTGGGGCAGGACCTCCACCTTACAGAAGTCCGTAGCGAAATAACACATTTTTTTGTGTTGTGTTCCTACGCGGTGAATAAGGTTTCCAGTAATGAGCTCCTTGGGGAGGGGGGAGGATTGTGTTGGAAGCAGTGGGATTAAACCCATTATGCTGCCAACACACTATAACTCTCCGAACACAGAGTAGCAACGCGCAAGTGATACTTTAGTATCGTGAGCGTAAATAGGCTACGGTAAACGTTTCCCATCAGGTGGGCCGTATGCTAGTTTGCCACTCTTGTTGTATAAAAAAAAATGTTAAATATTATTATTCTCAATAAGTGAATTATTGTTATTCTTTTGAGAAATAAAGATTCTTTAAACCCAACTCAAACCCAAATTAACGCTAGGTAATTTTGTGTGGCATTGTACCAAGGTATTTATTATTATTACTATATGAACATTATTTATAATTCCCAGGGTTCAAGTAAAGAAAAGTACACCAATATAGTTTAACAACAGCATGTATTTTAGAGCCTTATATTTAACCAAAGGGATTTTCAGTGTTCAAATACTAACCGGAAATGTAATATTCAGATTATATCACGACTGTGCAAGCTAGCACGATTTAGGAATTGAGAACGCTACATAGAATGCCTGATGTTAATCTGAGTTACTCGCTTGTAACTGCCTACTCTATTAAATAGAAGATATTAAGCTGTAGTAGCCGATGGGTTTGATTAGTCCACTGCGGAATAAAAGTCGCAAGTTCGAATTTCCCGAATTGTCGGGGGGAAAACTTGAAAATGACGTGGGGAAAATCTAAATAGGTTTGAGACGAAATTTCAGTCGTGTTTGAGAAACGTCGACGCACTCGCTATAAAGGCATTCGAACCTATCTCCAGCAGAAAGATGTTGTTACACCTGGGACCTACCCCTTCGAGGACCCTTGTGGCAGACGCGTGGAGCCGTAGTGAAGGAAACCATCGAGAGGTAACACATACTTTTGAGAAGAAACTCAAGGGCGTATGTAAAGTCGAGCTTGAGTAACGACGATGGACTTTTTTTTGTTGGCATATAAAATATATCTCTGGCGGAAAGTGCGTACTACATATACACCTCTGCCTACTTCTTCGGGGACCTTTGTCGGAAGGCGTGAGGGTATTATATGTATAGGTATCATCATTATCATATCATCATGCTGGGTCCCTACCGGGGCAGGCAGAGAGTGTAGAGCGCCAGTTCTCTCTAGACTTACATACCTCTTTAGCTTCGTCAACATTCATCAATCTCTTCATACATGCTCGTCAGTTTCGAGTACTCTTGGCGTTCCCGTCCTTGAACGTCCGATCGATTTGATCTAGGTAGTTGGAACGTGGACTCCTGCCTCTTCTTGCACAAACTATTGCTTTGTATATCTATTTGTATAGGAGTTTATTTATTTATTATATGTATCGAGTGGTCGCAACTGCCAACCCTAAGAAGTATCTACGATTAAAATAAATACCTATGCCTTTTTAATAGCTGCAGGCGTCCCTTCAACTTGGTTATTTTGAAACAAAACAGTTGTAAAAACAAAAGTAATTGTCCTGTTGAACACACAGAACAAAATAAAACACAGCTATTTGTAATAAAGTCTAAATTCGAGTATGGGAATCCTTTAAATGTTCTTTACAAGAATGGAGTAGTAAATAATTTAGATTTTATTATAAACAAAATGGTTTATTGCGGTATTAAAAGTTCGTGGTCTTTTTAATACGCGTATAACAAACTGTTTTAATTTTAAAAAACATCCATAGACAAGTAGATTGGCATATTCTTTAATACAAGCTGAGCAAAAAAATCTTTCAGTTTCTACAATATAAGTTATTCCCTTTTACATCAGCTATCTGCCAGTGAAAGTTCCGTCAAAATCTTTCTAGCTGTTTTAGAGATTAGGCGGAACGAACAGACAAACAAAAAAAAATTAATATCTTACATACATACATATCATCACGCCAAGTCCCTAACGGGGTAGGCAGAGAGTATAGAGCGCCAGTTCTCTCTAGACTTACATACCTCTTTCGCTTCGTCCACATTCATCAGTCTCTTCATACATGCTCGTCGGTTTCGAGTACTCTTAACGTTCCCGTCCTCGAGAGTCCGATCTATTTGATCCAGGTAGTTGGAACGTGGCCTTCCTCTGCCTCTTCTTGCACACACTTTTGCTTTGTATATCTTTATATATAATTAATATCTTAATTTTGGTATATGTACCGTCTTATTTTAATATTACAAACAGACACCCCAATTTTATTTATTTGTATAGATTAAAATAGTCACTATATTTACTATTACATACATACATGTGTACATAACGCCGTATTTAGGGGTGTGTACGAACCTTTCATCACTTTCATTAGTCTTACGTGCTCGCTATTTCGAGTGGTCTTTTCTCATCTTTGAGTAGCTTATGAAACCTGTAACTGACTTGAGCCTACACGAACGTGATTATAAATGTAGAGTATATAAATATTGCAGATCTATCAATTTATTAATTACTTCTCTAGCTTTGAAGTATGTATTCCTAACGACTATGGATTTAGCTTCCAATCAAACCAGTAGTACCTATTAGTATATATAGGCAGGGGTCAACCCTACCACGAGGCATATTGCGGTAAATTTACTGCTCAGTAGAACATCAAAGCGCGCCGTCCTGACGCCGCACAGTAGTTAGGGCTGCCTGAATTCAGTATAACTACGCCTATATTTTTTTTTATTACTTTCTACAAGCCTCTATTATAAGTTATGGTAACCGCATACTACCAGGCAACCATGTTCAGAAAAACCCGTCGGTACAGGCAGCGGGTACGAACTTGTGATCTTTGCTTTGCAGGATATTAAACTACTTATAGACAGAGAGAGTAGAGAGTAGACCTCGCTTCATCCAAATCCATCAGTCTATTCATACATGCTCGCTGTTGTCTAGTGAGTGTCCGATAGATTTGATCTAGGTAGTTGAGACGTGGTCTTCCTCTGCCTGTTCCACTTTCCCATTGTGTAGTGTTCTGTCAATAGTTCTTCACTCATTCTTTCTTCTGCATTCTTTCTGTAATAACATAGCCCCAAGTAAATACATAATTATACGTTAACATTGAAATGTTATAGTAATATTAAGTTGAACGAAAGTTGTGTAGCAAGCTTTGTTTGGGTCTAGAAAGTTCTTGATGTGTGTCTAACTAAATTAAAGGTACCTTTATTGATTTACGTACCTAAATATTCTGTAGGTACTATGAAAATAGTTGTATCCCGATACTAAGTATGCCCTTGGTTTCTTCACCTGTGTTAAAATTGAATTTTGAGAGAGGTAGGGCATAACGTGGGGTTTCCGTTCGAATAAGGAGCTGCCCGAATGGGGCAGGACCTCCACCTTATAGAACTCCGCAGCCAAATAACACAATTTCTTGTGTTGTGTTCTTACGCGGTGACTAAGGTCTCCAGTAATGAGCTCTTTGGGGAAGGGGGAGGATTGTTATATTGTGTTGGCAGCAAAGGGATTAGTCCTATGATGCTGTTAACACAGTATAACTCTCCGAACATAGAGTGGCAACGCGCAAGTGATACTTCGGTATCGTTAGCGTAAATTAGCTACGGTAACCGTTTCCTATCAGGTGGGCCGGATGCTTGTTTGGCACTCTTGTTGTATAAAAAAAAATACTCAGCCCCTTGGGTCCTTTAGCCTCTCAAGAACTGACTATCTAAAGATAATACTATTCATTTATATTATATGCCTAGGAAGGCGTTTCTTTTAGGAAAAAGGATCACCGAAGAGATAGGTACAGACACACCCACTTTCCACCAATGATATATTTTGGGTGCCAACGTGAAAGATGGCGAGACAATATATCTAAAGATTTTTTATTCAAATCGGTGCACTAGTTTAATAGACTATTTCCTACAAACAAACTCATGAACTTACAAATAATAATAATAATATAAATATAATATATCCTCACGCCTTCCCACAAGGGTCCCCGAAGGGGTAGGCAGAGATGTATAGGTAATACCCACACACCCTCTTTCCGCCAGAGGTATATTAGGTGCCAACGTGACAGATGGCGAGTCCATCGCCGTTACTCAAGCACGACTATACATACGCATTTGAATTTCTTCTCAGACGTATGCAGGTTTCCTCACGATGTTTTCCTTCACCGTAAACCTCGTGGTGTGACTAATCACTATGAACTTACAAACTTTGTTATATTATAAAAAGTTTAAATATGGTCGCTACTTCTACTGCGTAGAATTAAAAGGTAGTATGTACTTAAAGAAATTCGGTTCAATTTCGTCGACAACGGTCGTTGATATCTACATAGTATAGATCAAAATCGCTTCTCGCCATCTGTGAGCTTAGATCTTATAAACTTCTCTACGATTTTAATGCGGTTTTGATCAATAGATAGAGTGATTCACAGGTTTACATGTATTATTTAGTTTTGTACTCCCCAGAGGGAAATTTCATATATAAAAGTACTATGTGAAACGAATAATATTACTCATATAAATATAAAAAAAAGTTAATGAAAATTGCACTCGGTGGCCAGGTGGTTCAAGTAGTTTCCTGCTACTCAAAGATTGCACAGTTGAACCCCGACTGAACTAATCAATTTCTCTAAACTTAAGTACAGTGATTAGTTACTTCACGAGTTCACGAGCTTTACGGTAAACGAAAACGTCGAGAGAAAACTTGCATAAGTTTGAGAAGGATTTCAAAGGCGTATATATCTATAGGCTATCTGTCACTTTGGCACCTAAAATTTATATCAGGGAAAGTGCAAGGGCAAACACCCGTAGGTACTACCTACACACCTCTGCCTACCCCTTCGGGGACCCTTGTGCGAAGGCGTAAATATATATATAGAAATGTAATTTCGACGAGTCGTTCCGGCTCGTGAGAGAGTTATATTGCCTTTGAAAATCCTCAGCTAAATCATATAGCTAATTACATAATGTACCCAAATTAAGTCAATAAATCCACCGAAGCCGGCTATAAAAGCCGGAATATTGATATCGCCAATGGCTCTATACTCAGTAATGATATACCGTTATGTGGTAGCCAGTTCGATGCCCGGGGGGTGCAATTACGTGTATCAGAGGCAAATTTCCTCTAACGCTGACCTATGGGGCGAGGATGTTAGATTTAATATTAGTACGGGTATTGGATATGGCATTGTTCGAGTAATTTGTGGTGTTTGAGTAACGGTGTTTTAGAATTTGTACGTTTTGATAGAACCGCTCAGGTACAGAAACGATTCTGTTCATTTGAATTTGGAATTGTATGGAAGCCATATTCAAGTTATGCGATTGATATACAAGCGAAATTTTACCTTACGATTTATGAGATTAAGTCCATAGTCAAATGTCGAAGCCAGTAATAACTTCGTTGCCGAGTCCGTAATTGTCGCAGTATAATTTAATTAACTCAAACATGGACTTAGTGTATTTTGTTATAGGGTTTAATTTCGCTGGTTTCTAATAGGAAATTCCAATGGTGGTTTCCGTTATGTGCTTTTGTAATCTATTGGACTTTTGATAATTTGATACGATCTCTATGCAGTGAAGGTATCGATCTCAAATGGAAAGTACCCATTTGAGATCGATACATTCACAGTTGAATTCTGACGCTGGTACCCATATAATTTGCCTTGGCCTTGCTTAACCGCATAGCTTCTATCACCGCTTCTTTTCCTAACATATATTTTCTTTAAAATAGTGCCAATAGAAATGTATTGAAAATGACGATTAATAAATGCGCCCTGTATCCCCTTATGATATTTTTTGAAAAAAAAAGAAATAAAATTAGCAATAAATTCCTACAAAATTTTAATGCGCACAGTTAATACCGTATCCATTTTTTATCACGTCGCACCAATGGTATTCAATCGAGCAACGAATGTAACACAACACCGGTATTCCGTACACAGCGCGGCAGCCGGGAATTCCACTAAATATTTTGTCACGAGCAAAGGAATGCGTCAATACCGAACGATATTCAAATAATGAACTCCCAATTCGGTTGTTACCGAACTGGCATTTTTGACATTAATGTAGCTCATACATTAACTCATTCAAAATTGGAATCAAATTCCATTCCAACTTTGAAATTTAAACGTTCCATTCCATTTTTGAAATGTAACTAATACTAACATCCAACTATTTTATGACACTTTGATGTCAGATAAGAACAATAGAATCGCGGTTTCACACCCTTACCGAGTTCGTTGAACTACGACTCACCACCTCCCAAGTGACTTGCACTTCTAATCAATATTTGCATTATGGTTTAATTTTGAATGTAGTCCGTGATTGTCATTTCAAATATGAGATATAGTTTGCTTTCCTTGTAAAATATTGAACACGTCTTACTTTTAATCAGCAATAAACTAAATTGGCACGTTTAATCTAAAGAAACTCCTCACGCCTTCCCACAAGGGCCCCCGAAGGGTAGGCAGAGGTGTATAGGTAGTACACACACACTCATTATCCGCAAAAGATATATTTTAGGTGCCAATGTGATAGATGGCGAGTGCATCGCCACGGCTATGACGCCTTTGAATATCTTCTCAGATGTATGCAGGTTTCCTCTCGATGTTTTCCTTCACCGCAAAGCTCCTGGTGTGACAGCACTGTACTTAGGTTTAGAAATACTCATTGGTACAGTCGGGATTCGAACTTGCGATCATAGTGTTCAAGTAACTACTGTTACATATTTGAATAAAATAACTTACCAGAGCTAAAATCCAGCGAATTTGTGTTACACTTAGATTATCTGTGGCTATAGTATTGTCTAGTCACACGTCTCGTCTAGTCTAGACTAGTGTTCGTGGAATCTAGAAGATTGATCCTGGCATTAGCATATTGTTAGGAAATGGGGAAATGGCTGCGTACAGTCGGACTCGAGTTGTCGGAATATATTTTATTAAATATTAGCGGTGCGTCCCGGCTTCGCACGGGTGGGCATATTTTTTTTTATTAAAGATAATATAGGCTATGTCACTCGAGGTGAATGTAGCTTTCCAATGGTGAAGGAATTTTTCAAATCGGTCCAGTACTTTTTGAGCCAATTCGTTACAAACATACTTACATACAAATCTTTCTTCTTTATAATCTTAATATATATAAATTACGTGTCACGTTGTTTGTCCGCGATGGGTTCCTAAACTACTTAACCGATTTCAATCAAATTTGCACACCGTGTGCAGTTTGATCCAACTTAAAAGATAGGGTAGCTTACATCACAATTGGACCCGAGTCGCTGCGATCATGTTTCAGGAAGTATAACTTTTTCACCCGGGCGAAGCTGGGCGGGGCAGCTAGTGTTAGTATAGGTTTGTTGTCAACTCAATTATGTCAAATTATGTCTATATATTATATATGACAAAGAGCAATTATATAGACTGTTTCTCGTTGATAAGGGCTCCCATAAATTACTCTATTTTTCTCCTACTAAAAGGCGATAGTGCTTCCCAACCTTTTTTAAGCAATGCCCCACCTTATAATTTCTAAAATGTTACCCCCATACATATTTTTTTTAAAACCCAAAGCGAAAGGGTTTAAGTCGTGTCGAGTCCATTTTTAAATTGACCCCTTAACTATCAAATTGCCCCCTGTGGGAAGTGGGCCCAACGTTGGGAAACACTGCAATAGACAGATCTATATGTCTATCGCCTTTTCTATCAAAATAACATGCAGATATATAAAATTTGGAGACATAAATAAAAGTAATATATTTTACTTACTTTACATTGTAGTCGACTGTAAATGCAGTAGACTGTACATACATTGTTTCCCAAGAAATGCCAACGTAGCTTCTCCCATTCCAGTACTGCCGTATTCGCAAACAGTTAATTCAACATACAGAAAGCAAAGAAAGGAAAGATTTTGACTACAGTAAAGAAAGGATTTAAGGAGTTTAAATCAACGCGCTCTGTTTTAAAGGGTTTTTCTGAACTTAAGAACAGTGATTAGTCACACCACGAGCTTTACGGTGTAATATCGGGAGATAACCTGCGTCCGTTTGAGAAGAAATTCAAAGGCATGTCGTGCTTGAGTAACGGCGACGGACTCGCCACCTGTCATACACAAACATATAACTGAAAGCCTGCTGTTTTTTTACTGACATTTACATATAGGGATTTAAATAATTATATACCTCATGCTACTCCGTTATAATGTAGCTTTTTCTAGGCAAGAGAATTTTTTTAATTGGTTCAGTAGTTTTTGAGTTTATCCATTACAAGCAAACAATACAGTTTTTCCTTTTAATATTACTAGCACAGCCCTCGGTTTTGCTCGCGTAAAATCTTATTCCACTCTTTACGTTAATCCAGCTCATAAATAATCTCTTTGCTAAATTTCATCAATTTCCGTTCAGCCGTTCTGGCTTTTGAGTTTTGATTGAGTACCAAACATCGTAAAAAATAAGCTTAGATAATAATCTAGTCTTATAACAATGATTATTAATATTCGTTATATACATATTATGAATACAATTTATTATTATATTAAAATTAGTATTTTTTACTAAAGATACCTAAGTATATTACACATCTTTCAACCTCTTTTATTAAGGCGTGAGAATTTAAAAAAAACAGAGGCTTAATTCACAACTGGAAGCACAATTAACTTCACCAATGATCAAACACATCCCAACCCGACGAAGCTCCTAGCTCGGGGCACTCAAGTTAAGCAGTACAATTTATAGGACACGACACGATAACGACACCGGAACTGTGAGAATTCACGTGCGTTGTTAACGGCTGAAACACTGCGTCCGGAAGGGGTAGTTACGTTCTGAAATGTTTGCCCGCCCTTTGTTAGGCCCCTGTTGGATGCAAAATTCAAAAATGTCCCTTTTATTGCTTGCGAAAGCGCAGTTTTAAAGGCATTTAAAGGCGTCTGTTTGGACTGTTGGTATTATTTTTCATTTGACGGTTTGTGGGGTAGAAAGGTGTGAAAAGTTGCGCTATAGACACGTACAAAAGAGTTCTTGTGATCAAGAGTAGATAGTAATAATATGTATAGCTTTACCTCTCCCCACAAGGGTCCCCGAAGGGGTAGGTAGAAGCGTGCTGGTAGTACACACACCTACTTTTCAGCCTTGACAGATGTCAAGTCCGTCTCCGTTACTCCAGCCTGAGTATGCAGGTTTCTTGTCGAAGTTTTCGTTTATTCCAAATCGCTGTAATTAAGTCTAGAATAAGACATTGGTACCGTCGGGATTCGAACGTGCAATCTTAGTGTTACAGGCAACTCGAACCACACGGCCACCACTAAATTAGTATTGTAATTATTATAGAATACTAACTGACCCAGCAAACGTTGTTTTGCCATATAAATTATTTCTAGGGAATTTCTAGTTATATAATATTATGGTCCATTATCACCATACATAAGTTCATTAAGCTCTCTAAGTTAGCTCTACTCTCCCTACCCCGTGAAGGACTGTGTATGGTGACCTACCCCAAAGGGTAAAGACTTTTTAGGTAGAATAGAAGAGAAGAGCGAGGAAGCGTGTATGTATCATGCTTGAACAACGACAACGATATCAAAGTAGAACCAACGATCCACGACCAGTTATAGTTCCATACAAATATTTCGAACTCATACCTATAGCTACCTTTATATTACAAACATTGTAATAACAATAATTACCTCGTAAACTTAATCACAATTCAACACACAAAAGCTTTCGCACAAGAGTCAAACAACAACAAAACGCGATTCGAATTAAATTCTATCACAATAGCATCAAAGCATAATTTCATATAATAATGATTTCTATAGATTTTGTATGGGACATTAGAAACATAAGCACGGAACAATTGTTACAACCCCTGTCTACGGCGCCTTGGGACGTATTGCCAAAGATTAGTTACGTGCAAGTAGAAGACACTGTATGCTCGCATATCCTACTACGTACTAGAATACATGAGGAGGGCCAAGCATGGCAATGAATTGAAAAATGTAAGCTTTGTCTACCCCTATTTTAAAAGGAAAGCTAGGAAAACAATTCGGGGAGCTCTGATACGCACTTGAGGACGTTAGTTTAGTTGATTATCTGCACTGATACCTTTATTTTCTAGACTATCTTACTTCTTACTAACATTATAAATGTGAAAGTTTGTAAGTTTGGATGTTTGCGGTTCTTTTACGGCCAAACGGCTGAACCGAGTTGGCTGAAAGTTGAAATGGTGATAGCTTATACCTAGGAATAGGACATAGGCTACTTTTTTTTTTTTTTTATTCTGCAAAATTCAAAGTTCTTATATTATAATGTATGATGCTCTTTCACGGCATAGCGGCTGAACCGATTCTAGGAGGTACATTTCCTAAGCTACTTTTTCGAACTCCACGCGGGCGAAGCTGCGGGCATAAGCTAGTAATCTATATTCTAAGAGCAAAGTGGGTGTGTGGGTACTACCTATACACCTCGCACCTTGGGGGACCCTTGTGGGAAGGCGTGAGGATATATATTTAAGAGAGGTAGGGCATAACGGGTTTCCCGTTCGAATTTGGAGCTGCCCGACTGGGGCAGGACCTCCACCTTATAGAAGTCCGTAGCCAAATAACACAATTTATTGTGTTGTGTTCCTACGTGGTGAATAAGGTTTCCAGTAATGAGCTCCTTGGGGAGGGGGGAGGATTGTTACATTGTGTTGGAAGCAGAGGGATTAAACCTTATGCTGCCAACACCGTATTACTCTCCGAACACAGAGTGGCAACGCGCAAGTGATACTTTGGTATCGTGAGCGTAAATAGGCTACGGTAACCGTTTCCCATCAGGTGGGCCGTATGCTTGTTTGCCACTCTTGTTGTATAAAAAAAAAAAATTATAATCTACATCTGTGTGAAGTCTAAGCTGTGATTGGGTAACAAACATCTATCCATCCATCCAAACTGTAACATTCATATGTATGTACTATTGTATAAGTGTTATCTCTGTCCCTAACGATCAATAAAATTATTAAGTTTGCATTTATTGATAATAATAATAATTATGATATCTCATTCATAGCCAAATAATCTTAAACTAGGTAGACCCTGTACTGAGGCAGCGATACAAAAAAAATTTGACATTCAGGTTCATCTTATCTTAGTGCTTACATGGCGAAGATAATTGTGAGGAAGCCTGCTTATTTTAAAAGATATAAAAATTACGGTAAGTACTGTATTTGATCGATGGTCTCACCTTCTACCTCAAACTCCGCCTTTTAAATTATTTCATATACTCTTGAAGAAGTTGATTCCAGGAAACTTCCTGAGTTGTAAAGCGTGAATTCAAAATTCGTAATGTCAAAACTTTACGTAATCCTCTTCATAACAGCTGAAGCACAAAACCTTAAATACCTATAAAGATTAATGTGTCCTTCCCATCCTTGTTTAATCTTTGCCCTAGCCAATATGTAAAGCCACCTGTGTCAAATAATACTGAGTCTTAATCCGTTTAGTTAAGACACATCGAGGTGCAAATACAATATTGTAGTGATCTGTATGCGAGGCATGAACTAGGTGTCTGATTGGCTGAGCGTCGGGTAGGGATGTCGTGAGCTAAAGATTTCGTTTTATCCTTTCGCTTGAACGGTTCAAACTTAATTTTGAGCGTTTTCAAATTTAAATAATTCCTGTTAGGGTGGTGTTTGAATGGATTTTGATTTCATGTAGATTGGTTATTAATTTAATATACATTTGAAACTATGTATTAATCCAGCTAAAAATCTATCTCTGTTCCAAGTTTCATCCGATTCCGTTCAGTAGTTTTTTCTCGAAAGAGGAACCAAAAGCCGCACAAATTTCACATTTATAACATTAGTAGACGACGACATTAAAAAGACGGCAGGGCCGACCTGGAGTAGGATCGCCGCATCAAGATCAGCTTGGAAATCCATGCAAGAGGCATATGTCCAGCAGTGGACGCGTATATGCTGAGAAGAAGAAGAAGAAGAAGACGGTGACTAAAGTCGGAGTGAAAAATAGCTATACAATGCGAAAGTGCGTGCAAGAAGCGGCAGAAGAAGATCACGTTCCAACAACCTAGATCCAATCGATCGGACACTTAAGATTGGGAAAGAGTAAGTGGAAACCAGCGAGGAAGGAAGAAGCGAAGAGGTATGTAAGTCTAGAGAGAACTGGTGCTCTACTTCCTCTGCCTTTCCCATGAGGGATTTAGCGTAATCTTACGTAATTGAATAATCCATGCTTGTTACAATTACGAAGCAGATACAGCGCGTAGTAACGCGAGTTTAATCGAGTTTTAGTTAGTTATCGATTGATTTTAGTGTTGCCAGCTGTATTATTGAATTATGTAAGTCATGATTGGTTAACACGACCCTTGTTACTTGTGTGTGGTTGGGCGATGGTCGGAGATACTAGGGATCACCAGGATCCACGAATAATACAAAGGAGGCATTTAGATTCTGAATTTTTTAACTTCTTAGAGAAATGTTTACTCTTGATCAATGTAAATATTTCAACGTACGTGGTCACATTTGATGTGGTAATCCTAAGGATTACCACATCACACACCCACACTTGGGACTTCATGGAATCTCCTCAATCTGCAAAATAGGCAGGGATAGGCAACCTGACTATAATTCAGTGATTGATTTAAGTAGTTAAAATTATTGAGCTTTGATTATGAAATTACTGTTTTTTTAAACAAGCTATCCGCCCTGCTTCGTTTAGGTTAAAATTATGCAAATCGAACACAATTAAAGCGCCTATTGGTTACAATTGTGAATTTAATCCATCGTATGTAATCAAAAAACCACTTTATAAATAAAAGCTTTCGCTAGGTCGATTTTCAAGGTTCATAAAAGTGTACAACGCCATAGTTACTAGGAATCTTCATTAATTCACTTCCAAATCTGCCAATTCCCAGCTGGTCTTTGAAATCAACTAAACAACAAATATTACGTATGTATATTTACGCCTACTCTCAAAGGTCCCCAAAGGGGTAGGCAGGGATGCAATGTACCTTTTCGCTGACAATATCGAACGTGCGAAAGTCATGTCGCGAGTTCGTCGTCGTTCGTCCACGTCTTTGAATTTCTTCTGAAATGTTTGCGAGTTTCCTCTCAAAATGATAAATAAAGAGAAAAAACGTATTATGAATATTAATTGCTTTAAACTGCAAATAAGAAGGATAAAGTAGGTACTGGGCATATGAAAACCATAGTTATGAACCCCAATTTCATTTGGTCTTAATTTCCTTTTACCCTAACACTTCAAATTACCGGCTCTATTCATACAAACATCCCATTCAAATTAGTTGTCTTTGATTAATAGGAATCGCCGCCAACCTTTCCCAATGAATAGAAATAGTTACGGAGCCCACTTTTGCCTGGCGTATATGCCACGCTGGTAGATGAGGATTTGGGTCCGTATCAGATGTATGTATGCATAGTCGTGCTTAGTTAACGGCTATGGTCGCGCCATCTGACACGTTGGCACCTAAAATATATCTCTGGCAGAAAGAAGGTGTGTGGGTACTACACACTCTGCCTACCCGGGGGACGCTAGTGGGAAGATGTAAAGATTTACTATATGCCAGTGAAGTCGATTCGAGAGTAATTTCTGAAGTTTCTTAGACAAAATAACTGCCTCAGAAGGAAATATAAACATGGACCGGTTGCGAAATCATTCTAAACACACTGAAGGTAACAATATCGCTTCTTCCTACTATCTATTTGAGTTCCTACAAAGGGAAGCAAATTCCCCTTTTGTACACACTCAAGTAAATGCAAATACTTGCTTGCAAAGAAAAGTCTCAAGGAATCAATGGCTCAGATTGCTTCTCGCCGAATCAATGGAAGCCACGAGAAATGGCGGCCCCGTGGAAGCGATTATAAACTTTATTGCCAGAGAACACGGCTCAAATGGTGCGTGAATTTAATTTTGTTTGCCACTATCAGTTCCGTGTGAGCGCGCCCAAACGTCATTACCTTTACTGTGACGTTTATTAATTTGACAGCCAGTTTGACAGTTGTAGATACGATTGTGGCAGCGGCGTTAATGTTCGCGATCTAATTCCTGTGCTATTTAAGAGCCGGTGATGAATGGGGTTGCAAGAAAGAAAATATACACAATATTAAGTAGGTTGGTAGCATTGCTTTATTTTTTTTCATTATCCCGATAATTTATTAAGCTGTAGTCGCTACCGTTATTCCTATTTTGGTGTTCGTTTATTTGTGAATCCAAAAACAATAATGTATTTTACGGATTAAGTATTCTCAATATTGTCGTCATCATTATGAATTATCAGTTATTGGTTTAATGGTTGCTGAGCCTTAAATTCAGGGATGTCGCTTATTGTTTTAATAACTAGCTAGCACCTAGTACCATCGCCAATGATCGGTTACCTATTGTATATGTTACGTAGTTACTTGGAAAACAGTCAAGTACGGTTAAAAATGATAGTACCATATCCCCATACGTTACCATAATCGGATGGTAACATTTTTGGCATATAAGGTTAACGACCTCAACGGTTATAGAACAAATTACGTTCGTCAAGACCCGCTCAATTTGGTAAATCGATTCCACGCTACCCGCGTCTAGGTATTAAATGGCGATGCTCATGACGATCTTCATCAATGAACGAATTATGCATGACATTAATTTATTACACTATTTAACAAAATGCACGTTCTTAAATTAAGCGTGCCTAACTTGTGTTCGATATTCAAATTGTACAAAAAAAAACACTATTTTTGAACGTAATCATTTATAGAACGCCACTTTCTAAATATGAAACTACAGTTACCAGAAGAACTAGCTGTCAAACTTTTACATATTTCCAAATCATAAATAGATTGAGCTTTATAACTGGGCCTGAGGCAATAAAACCCGAAAGCTACGCTTTTATAATCCGTCGATGAAAATCCCCAGCCTTTGGTATAGATATCGCGTATTTATAATGTGTACTACAAAGCGTGGTAGTTTGGGAGAGCAATTTTCAACTGTCAATTTCAAGTCCCCTGTATGGCATTTGGCAAGCAGGCTGTAATAGTACAATAAATAGTTTCCAACCCCTGGCCCATCTGTCACTTAACTAGTAAAATATACAGACGTCATTCAGCGGGTCGCGGTGAAAAATCGTGGAGTGTTGAGCACCCCTGGTGGATTTAGTCCTCACAGAAGCCGTTCTAAACCCAACCTAAACGCGAAAGAAATTAAAGTTTATTTTCTACTGTGGATATTGATGAATAAATTTAAATATTTGTTAACTTAAAATGTAACTCATGTTGCCGGAAATACAGTCTAAATTGCACGTCTGAACATTTGTTTCTTGGATTGATGTTTCACGTATTTGAAAATAGGTTTTATTGTTTTGGAGTTAAGGTTTACTTTTAACGTTGGGGACAGTTTTGCCGAGGGGTTATTTAACTTTGAAGTTGTTCAAAAGACCCCTGATTCGGGATTCTGGTAGATTTCTTTTGGATTAAAGGCCCCATGAATGAAAATAACGGTAATGCATTGGGGTAATGTTACAGCGATTTTGTCACGCGTCAGCTTTTTAATAAGCAGTCTGTGGAACGTACAGTCGCCTAAAATAAAGGGCATGCTGTTCAAATAAGCAGGGCCCGCCCTGCTCTGCCTCTGATTGTAATTACATCTGATTCGTCTTAGCGTTTAAGAGCGAATGAGAAAATTTTCAATGCAGATAGTGCCATACACGAAGACGCGCCCCACCAATTTCTATTCAACGGGTCGCGGGATGCGGGGAGTATGACCCGACGCTATTAATTGTGCTGTACCGATAATAGTCAACATAAGTGGAAGGCTGCACACTAACACTTTAAACTATAAGGAAGAATTTTGGGGCGCGTCTTCGTGGATGGCACTATCTATACATACATATACATCACACTGAGCCCCGCCCGGAGTACAGCGCCAGTTCTCTGACTAACAGATATCTTCTGCTTTAACTACATTCATCAGTCCCTTCATACATGCTCACCGGTTTTGACTTCTCTTCTCTGTTGGTTCTGATCTTCTGGTTGTCTGTACGTGGTCTCTACCTCTTCACACTTACGCATTGTATATATCTGTTTCGTCTATATTTCTTCACTCATGCTTTAAATTTTTATTTTATGCCACTAAGGTTGCAAGCAAGCATTTGGTCTGCTTGATGCTTGACGCTTGCAACAAGGGTAGCACTCATTGACAACCCCCTATACATCCAAATTAAATAAACTTTTTTTTTTATACGACTAGAGTTGCAAACAAGCATACGGCCCCCCGATGGAAAACGATTACCGCAGCCTATTTACGCTTACAATACCGAAGTATCACTTGCGCGTTGCCACTTTATGTTATACTATGTTGGCAGTATAATGGGACTAATCCCTCTGCTGCCAACACAATATAACAATCCTCCCTCCTCCCCAAGGAGCTCATTACTGGAAACCTTATTCACCGCGTAGAAACACAACAAAAAAAATTGTGTTATTTGTCTACGGACTTCTATAAGGTGGAGGTCCTGCCCCAGTCGGGCAGCTCCAAATTCGATTGGGAAACCTGTTATGCCTGGGTTAAATACCCAAGTTTTGAACAGTAAGGCTATTTTCTTGATATCTGAAATTTTCTTCGAATCATTATAATAATATAATATATCCTCACGCCTTCCCACAAGGGTCCCCGAAGGGGTAGGCAGAGGTGTATAGGTAATACCCACACACCCATTTCCCGGCGGAGGTATATTAGGTGCCAACGTGACAGATTCATTCTTCGAATCATTATGTGTTTAAAAGACAAATTGATATTTATTTTTAAAAGTTCCACGGAAAGTACATATTTGTGGAAGCACAAACCTATTTGTTCGTTTCAGTTTTCAGTAGAATTTTTGAATATGACTTGTAAATCATACACCATTATAGGCACTTATCATTTATAAACGAGGTCAATGGAACCCTTAACCGTTTCCCCTTCCTGGTATCTACCACTAACTTGAATAATAAATACCTGGGACAATTCCACACAAATTGACCTAGTCCCAAATCAAACTTGTGTTATGGTAACTAGACAACGATATATTTACTTATATAGATAGATATACACATAAATACATAGGACATCCAAGACTAAGGTACAAATACTCGTGTTCATCACACAAATATCTGCCCTCAGCTGGATTCGAACCCTCCGACCTCAAGTTTCGAAGTCAGGACCTTTAACCCCTAGACCAGACGGTCGTCAAGAAGAAGGTTGAATAATAATGAATTGCTCCGTTTACGTTTTTTTCTATCTGACTGTACTTAAAGGGTTGGGCTATAAGCTGTCATTATCAATTATTCAAAAGAATTGAACATTACATAGCGTAATCTTTGCAAATAATGTATGTTCACGAAAGATATGATATTGGTGAGTTGGGATAATACATTTTTTTTTTTCAATTTCAGGTACGAACTTACGATCGCTATTGGAGTTCAATGAAGCCCGGAATTACCGTAAGATAAAAAGTGCTTGAGTATAGACAAAAGCGCTTTTTTTTAATGTATTTGCTGTACTAAATGGCCGTGGTGGCCGAGTGGTTCGTTTCATTCCCAACTGTATCAGCTTTACAGTGAAGGAAAACATCGAGAGGAAAACTGCATACGTATGAGAAGAAATTCAAAGGCGTAATTATGTATAGTCGTGCTTGAGTAACGGCGATGGACTCGGCATCAGTCACGTTGGCACCTAAATTATATCTCCGGCGGAAAGTGGGTGCATGGGTATTACTTATACACCTCTGCCTACCCCTTCGGGGACCCTTGTTGGAAGGCGTGAGGATATATTATTATTTTTATTTTTGTATAGCTATTCTCAATGTTATATTGTTAATATATTTATTACCTTAACAAGAATTGGCATATGCAGAAGTAAGCTCACCTTTAGACAACACTATTTAGTTTCCTAATTTAAATGTTAAATGTATGCTAATGGCATTCGCACCTTTCTTGGATGTGTCGTGTGAACTATGCCAAGCTTTAAACAGTTTTAAACTCTCTATATAAGTGGTTTTAGGTACATTATATACTGTCAAAATGCAAGGAATATCACGTGGGGAATGTTTCTATCTGATCGCTGTCTTTAGTATGTGCTTTAATGTATTCAAAGTGAAGTTCGTCTTTATCAGAATGGTAGTATTTGACCGCGACTTTGCTTGCTAGAATATAACAATAAATAATAAATACGTTGGCAATTCCACACAAATTGTCAAAGCTCCAAATTAAGCAAAGCTTGTGTTATCGTAACTAGACAACGATATATTTACTTATATAGATAGATACATACTTAAATACATAGGACATCAAAGACTAAGGTATTTAGAATAGAAGAAGTATTCAAGCTCTCATGTACCACTGACAGCGTGTAAAAAAAAGGTATACAAAAAAAATATAATAAAAGCCGTGGTGGCCGAGTGGTTTGAGCAGTTGCCTGCGACACAAAGATCGCAAGTTCGAATCCCGACTGTACCAATGAGTTTTTCTAAACTTAAGTACAGTGATTAGTCACACTACGAGCTTTACGGTGAAGGAAAACATCGAGAGGAAAAACCTGTATACGTCTGAGAAGCAATTCAAAGTCGTGAGGATATAAAAAAATATTTTTATTTATATCGCAAGATGCTGGTAGCCAACCCTCCACACTGACCTCACCTCTAGGTTACCTAGATACTATCATAGAAAGGCTTTCGTTGTCGTGTCTAACGCTTGGAAAATTATCGGTCCCGCTAGAGTGGTTCAAGATGCAAAATAACTATAATAAACAACACTTGTATATTTTGCGACGCAGAGGTCGCAAGTTCGAATCCCGACTGTACCAATTAGTTTTTCTGAACTTAAGTACAGTGATTAGTCACACCACGAGCTTTAAGATGAAGGAAAACATCGAGAGGAAGCCTGCATACGTCTGAGAAGAAATTCAAAGGCGTATGTATAGTCGGGCTTGAGTAACGGCGATGGACTCGCCATCTGTCACGTTGGCACCTAATATACCTCTGGCGGAAAGTGGGTGTGTGGGAATTACCCATACACCTCTGCCTACCCCTTCGGGGACCCTTGTGGGAAGGCGTGAGGATATATTATAACAACACTTGTATATTTTATTCAACATAACGGTTCATACATTTTTACCTTTTATACTTAGCGAGCATGTGTGAAAAGACATCTATGTGGATGAAGCTATTTTTCCGCGAGTATAGTCTACTCACTGTGTGATATGTGTGTATATAAATATTTTTTTATATCCTTACGACTTTGAATTGCTTCTCAGACGTATGCAGGTTTCCTCTCAATGTTTTCCTTCACCGTAAAGCTCGTGGTGTGACTAATCACTGTACTTAAAGTTTAGAAAATCTCATTGGTACAGTCGGGATTCGAACTTGCGATCTTTGTGTCGCAGGCCACCACTCGGCCACCACGGCTTTCATTATAATTTTTATTGTATACTAATTTGTATGTACCAAATTTCCAGGGCTTAAGGTCATTTATTTTTTTCTAAAGTGGCTAACTAAAAGTGGCTGGCTAAAATGGTGAGCGGTTAACGCCGCATAAGGACGTTTCAACATCAGGGCTATCACTCGCGCGTTACTGAGTCTGGAAATTCAAAGACAAAAGAATACAACAAATTAATCACACCTACCTTGGGTGTGATTAATCACACCTACCTTGGGTGTGATTAATCGCTATATTTGGGCTCTAAAATAACTCATTGTTGCAGTCGGGACTCGAATTTGCTATTTTTGCGATGCAGGCAATGGCTCGATCCACTCTCCTCCTTGATATATGTTGATTACTCGTATAAGATATGTCATCGTAATTAATATTCAACCCAACTTCAACGGAATTAATCAAAATTTCTAAGCGAATTTCCAAACACACCATTGGTGATTGGTGCGCCCAATGGAGAATATTTGTAAAAACCCGCGTTTATTGACGTCAGAGTGAAAACTTCCCACTTTTACAAACTTTGACAAGCTTAGCACCCATTATTATATTGTGGAGTCTTGATGACTTTTGATGGAAAATTTCATTGCTCGAAGGTTTAATTTCAATTGAAATTTTAATGTAACCTCAGTACTTTTAAGCTTTAGAAATATTCTTAAGCGAAGTGTAACTTGGTTTTCGCACTTAGACTAAATTACTTTTGTTCAGAGAGTTAACTGTGGCTACAGATTCAAACCCTGATTGGTACAGGTATCTCGATGGGAGTTTTACGGTACAGAAAGCATTGTTGAGAAATGTCTGTCTCTAAGAAATAATCAAAGACTATTTATTTTAATAAATATATTGTCTCATTTTTATACATACATCATCTGACACGTTGGCACCTAAATATCTGGCGAAAATGGTTTTGTAACACCTCTGGCAGGCATGAGGGAGAACAAGGCTTCAAGTTACCTCAAATTTTGGTCTAATGGGACATTATTCCGCAAATTGATATATAATAATAATATAATGTCCACATATAATATATCCTCATGTCTCAAGGGTAGGCAGAGGTATATAGGCAGTAACCACACATCCACTTTCCGCCAGATATATATTTTAGGTGGAAACGTGACAGATAGCGAGTCCATCGCCGTTACTCAAGCACGACGTACGCAAGTTTCCTCTTCATGTTTTCCTTCACCGTAAAGCTCGTAGTGTGCCTAATCTTTACTTTAATTTATAATAAAAAAATATAAATATGTATAGTCGTGCTTGAGTAACGGCGATGGACTCGCCATCTGTCACGTTGGCACCAAATATACCTCTGGCGGAAAGTGGGTGTGTGGGTATTTATTACCTATACACCTCTGCCTACCCCTTCGGGGACCCTTGTGGGAAGGCGTGAGGATATATTATTATTATTATATTTATAAATATTGCGATTGCGATAAAGACAAAGTAGTTGAAAAAATAATGTCAGTCATTGAAACCCAATAATAAAAAGCGTTAGAATGACACATTTGTTACATAAAGTACTAATTTTCTTTGATTCCTTGTATTCACCCTTGACCCATCATTTGTTGCTATTAGCTGTTCCCTTCCCCAACACAATAAAAGACGTAACTACAGTTACCTATCGAGGAAAATCCATCCCTAGCTAGCATGGATAAGGTGAGTTTTCCCTTGCTGCAAATGTACACACAGGATGTTTCAGCGCCTGCAAAGGTATTTTCAGCCTTATATAAATGCTAACAAAATGTTTGGATCGCGTGATACACCCTAGTTACCGTGGTTTCTGTATTTTGCATACATTACTGCGGTATGCATATTCTGTAACCACTGACTTTGACTATTTTACGTTTTGAACGGTAATGTTATGAAATCGTGCCTCGGAAAATTGGCTATTTTTCATATACATGTAACATTCCGTCCATTAAGTCGAGAGAGTAGAGCTGGTTCTGCCTAGACTTACAGACTCCTTTCGCTTCGAATCTGCTTTAGTCTCTTCATACATGTTTGCAATGATTCATCAATCCACGCCCACAGGGGTAGGCAGGAGTGTGTACACACCGTCTTTTCGCTAGAGATATATTTTCAGGCCAACGTGACAGATGGCGAGTACATCGCAATGGTTAACATAATGTAAGAGAGTAAATAAATCAATAAATCTTAAAGTAAATATTTTCCTATCCAGTACTAGACCACGTATTGTACGGAGTATTAAAACATTGAGGAAAACGCAAAAAATATTCAACGTCCATCGAGTATAGTCATGCTTGATAATCGGCGTCTGAATCGTCACCTGTCACTTTAGCACCTAAATATATCGCCAACAAAAAGTGTGTGTCAATTCTTCTCTGCCTACTCCTTGTAAGCGCCAAGTTTATAAAATGATTCCCTTAAATTATTCTACTCTAAGAAAACTCGTCAAATTGGAAATTCTCACACCGTTGGGACTGCCAAACTTTGCAATACCTGGGATTCGGTAAATCCGGGAATCACGCTTGGACCGAAACTGGGAAGGGCTCACATTATCATAAGTTTGAGCCCTTTGAGCTACTTGAGCTGATAATCCCTGTTTAATCCTGGATCCTTGGATCACTTGCCCTTTGACGACCCACTGGGGTACAGTTTGGGTCGCGCGGCGATCGAACTTAATCAAAACAAAACGCATTAGTGTGTAATTTAATACTGGTGGATTATGTAAACGGTTTAATAAAATCTTCACGCCTTCCCATAAGGGTCTCCGAAGGGGTAGGCAGAGATATATTTTAGGTGCCAACGTGACAGATGGCGAGTCCATCGTTACTCAAGCACTATACATACGCCTTTGAATTGCTTCTCAGACGTAAGCAGGTTTCCTCTCGATGTTTTCCTTCACCGTAAAGCTCGTGGTGTGACTAATCACTGTACTTAAGTTCAGAAAAACTCATTGGTACAATCGGGATTCGGACTTGCGATCTTTGTGTCGCCACCACGGCGCTATATTTTTTATTTTAAATAATATATAACACAAGGAAATGTCAACATTTATAAGTATGGTTATAATCACGTAATAGATAAACGTATCCACAATTCTGCGGTTGGGTGCGGTAGCAGAACTATTGTTAGCACAGAAGCCACACCACTAGTTAATCAATGTTTAAATATACTAAATAGTGTATTCTTTGACGATGATCATCAGAAGATTCCTTTCTCCTAGTAAAAAAGATTCAACTACCTATTTTATCTTTTATCTTAGATATTATTTGTGCCTGTCGGTAAATGTTCAAAGTGAGTGTTGCCCTCAAATAATTGTCAGTTTTATCTTCGGAGCTATTTGTTTTATAGCATCGTCATCAGGATATATTCACAACACACTATTAGAAGAGAACTGTTCGTTCCTAAGAGACCTGCTTAGGACTTAAAGAGGCAAATGCTACCGCGATGTTCCCTTCAACGTACAAACGGACATTCCTCCTGGATGTAGACGTCATGGTGTCCCGCGCGTGTAGTCCATAGCCCACATTCCCGCGGGATTGGTTCGTTCGCCGGGAACATGTGAATTTTGAGCCTATTAGAATATGCTTCTTAGGGGAATTGGATTTTTGATACACGCAAAATGCTCTGGATATTTAATTTTTACTTTTATTCAAATGTTCGCTAACAAATGTTTACTTAGACATGTGTAACAATAATTTGAAGGTAAAAATATTAGTCACATACATAAGTATAATGCGTTTTACAAACACTATTTTAAAAGGTAGGTAGGCATCGATTGATCATTGTACAGAAAATCTTCTTGGTACAGTCGAGATTCGAACTTGCAACGCAGCGTTGCAGGCGACAGCTTAAATGGCGTTAACTTAGTTGTAATTAAAACTTCGCTCGAATTTTTCCAAGCATTGTTCTTTGAAACGTCGTAAAACCTGTCTATTGTTCAAGAATTCTGCATCCAAATCTACTTACCTAAGAAGGTGAGGCATCGAATGCAATCATCCCTTAAGGGATGGGACCCCAAGGTATCGATAGATAGAATTTTGTCCCATCATCATCAATGGGGTAGTCAGAGCGATTCTCTAGACTTACATAAATCTTTTGCTTCGTCCACATTCACCAGTCTCTTCATACATGCTCACCGGTTTCGAATATTCTTGATGCTCTCTATCAGAAGAATTCTTAAAATTCTCATTCTGTTGATGAGAATCAAAGCATCAAGTTCGCTTCTCCCGCGAAAGGCTTTCTTAATTATACCACAGGTATATATTAAACCATATTCATATTTACATAAATATTCATCAAACATTTTCTATTTAAGAATTGTCTGTAAATGGACACTAGTTATATAGGATATAGTGGTAGTATAGTAGTATAGTAGTAGAGTATACAAATCAAACACGAAAAATCTAAAAAAGTAGTATAGAGTGTCCAGTCGGGGTTCGAACTTAAAATCTTTGCGTTGCAGGCGATTTTTCCAACCACTCGGCCATCACGGCTTTAACGACACTGGCATGGACTAGGAATATTTTAAATGCGTTTATGACAATGACGGTTACGCAAAAACTACGGTATTGGATAAAATTGGTACAAAGATGGATTATTAGCTAGACCAGATCAAGAGTAACCTAAACCGAAGAGCATGTATGAAGGGAATAATGAAAGTGGATGAGGCAAAATGAGAATGTAAGGATCGTAGCAAGTAGGAAGAAGTGGTCTCTGCCTACCTCTACGGGAAAGAGGCGTGATTGTATGTATGTATGTTAACACATGGGACATATTTTATTCCAGATAATATATCCTCACGCCTTCCCACAAGGGTCCCCGAAGGGGTAGGCAGAGGTGTATAGGTAATACCCACACACCCACTTTCCGCCAGAGGTATATCAGGTGCCAACGTGACAGATGGCCATCGCCGTTACTCAAGTATTCCAGATAAATACTTTATAATTACTATATAAGTTACATACAATCGACAGGTAAAATGTATCTCGTACATTACGCTACTCTCTTCCAATGCGTAGTAGAGTTGCTCCCAAAACTATTGATGTCCGCCCGCTCGGAGGGATTGCATGAACGCGCTGGGCGCATTTCCATACGTACACAGAAAATCCAAGCAGACTTTATTGAGCATCCCTTGGGTCTCGATATATTCAACTATTTTTATTTATTCAACTATTTTTATTTATTCGATATACGTCGCCGGACGGCTAGTGACGTGCATGCGAAACGATAGTTGAATTTGTCAAGTGTAATTTTTTTTTTCCTTTTTAATAGCTGCCGTAGGCCGTTGCCGTTTTTTTTCCAGGTACAAATCTAGTTGTACATAATTTATTCGCAGTTTCAAAGGAGTTTTGTGAACTGTGAATAAAATTAGATTTTACGCGGCTGAAACTATGATAATACATAAAATGACGTTTAAAATACAGCCTGTGTAAGGTTTAACATTAGTTGTGCATTGTCAATACAAAAAGAAGCTATGCAACAGCACCAGTTTTTTCTAGACCTACAAACCTCTTTTGCCTCATCCACATTTATCAGCCTCTTCATACATCATGCAGTCTCGCCAGTTTGGAGTACTCTCGACATTCCCACCCTTCAGTGTATATATAATAATACTGTAAGTTTGTTACTTAACTCCTTCCTAAATAAGTTGACGACTTGGACCGATGAAATTTTGTGTGGGTCACTGGATGGTTGGAAATTAAAATTGGGGCTAGAATTATTTTCACCCAAGCGAAGCTGGGCGGCACCGCGAGTATACCTATTTAAATAAATATAAATTATATATGAAATATAACAATAAGTGCCAGTAGAATAATATTGGCACAGTTATTCCGCTAAGCTAAGCATTAAGATAACTAACAATGTTATAATTTGTCACGGGGAAAGCGCGGAGTTTTTAATTAATAAAGATGGCGTCGGAAAATGGTGGCAATTCAAACATGGCCGACCAGCGAGCGCGGGCTTATGTACATATGGTAATGAGTGACAACCTAGCGAATGGAATTGTTGTGTAAGAGTTGTCATTACGGCACAACGACGCGCGCTTATGGGGTTCACAGTGTTGTTTTTTTAATTTACTCGTTGGTATAACTCATTTTCTTAATTTAATTTGCCCGGGCGTTTTCCACTTCATTTTATTTTTTTAAATAAGTTTCACGATTTATGCATGCCAGTGTGTCATCTAAAAACCCGGTACATTTTTACTTCGCGTACTAACTCCGTAGAGTCGTTATTCGCGGTATAATTATTTTTGTCCTTTTAAAAGTGTTGGCCGTGTGGTTCTACTAGGCCTCTTCACCGTAAAGGTTGCTAATTCGAATCCATACTGTATATATGTAAATTACACGGCGAACTTTACGGTGCAGAAAAACATCGAGAAAAACCTACACACGTTTAAATTAAAGGCGTATGTATAGTCGTACTCCTAACACGGCGATGGATTTGCCATTTGACGGCCATCTGGTCTAGTGGCCTGACTGACTGTGAAGCTAATGGTCGTAGGTTCCATTCCCGTTGAGGGCATATTTGTACTACAAATTTTGTACCTTACATTTGGATGTCCTATGCATTTACGTATATATCCAGTTATAAAATAAGTACCGTTGCCTAGTTACCATAGGCCAAGCTTTGCTTAATTTGGGGCTATGTCAATGTTTGTGGAATTCTCCCGAGGTATTTATTTATTATGTCTTGTTGGCATCTTAATATATCTACATTGAAAGTGTGTTACACCTTTGCCTACCCTTCGGAGACCGTTGTGGGCAGGCGTGAAGGTATACAAAGTTATTAAAAGTTGTTACAAACACAGAGAGAGAAAGCTAAAACGCCATAACGAGCCTGCGAATTGAGTTTGCATTCGAAAAAGCTATTTACAACAAAAATGTTCTTACATAAATATACAGGGTGTATTTTTATTTTCGCGTAAAAATTCTGAAGATCCTCCAGGGCGTAACAAATCGTTTACCTACCTCGGTTGCTATAAAACGAGTGTAGCATAGACGGACTACTGAGGCGTTAAAGGAAATTTATGGCGGAACGGTGGAACTTAGCAAAATAGCTTAGGTTTCATGCCTATTGTCTCACAACTCAACTTAACTCATCAGTACATACATATCATCACGTCGACTCCCTAACGGGATAGGCAAAGAGTATAGAGCGCCAGTTCTCTCTAGACTTACATACCTCTTTCGCTTCGTCCACATTCATCAGTCTCTTCATACATGCTCGTCGGTTTCGAGTAGTCTTGACGTTCCCGTTCTTGGGCGTCCGATCGATTTGATCTAGGTAACAGGAACGTGGTCTTCCTCTGCCTCTTCTTGCACACACGTCTTACTCGTCAGTATCAGGTCTTATATTTAGCCCATACATCTCATATGTAGTATCCATACTCATATTTATCTATACTCACGCGTCGTAAACCGTGCCGTTTCTATGAAGTTTCCTTCTGCGAAAGCTTAGGCTGTGGAATGAACGGCGACTCAGGATTGTCGGCTGTTGCAAAGTAGACTTTGGATTAGGTGAAAATAGGGAAAGATATTTACATTTGCAAAAATACCGTGGCTTCATTTTAGACTTTTTACAGATCTCTTCCGCTTCATTCACATTGAATGCTGCAGCTCGCAGTCGCACAGGGTGTCCTTACACCCTTGTCCGCCATAACAAATTTGTTTACCATATTATATTTATTTTACAGTTCCTAAATACCGGTCTGTGCCACCCCTATCACAGAGAAAATGAATGCGATGCGATACCCTCGTTTTAGAATAAAAATAGAATTCCTAGCTCCTTTATTTATTGGCTACGTAGATACAGGCCGCTCGTAGAGAAATGGGAGTAGAAATACATAATACATGTTGAAGGGGGAATTGCGAGATATTATTGGTACCTAGGGTTGCCAACCGGCTGATTCATTAGTCATGCCGAGTCAAGAAGAAAGACTAGAACGTCGTTCTATCCCATGATACTGCTAGTGGCAACTAACCATGCTGCCTGGTGTAAAACGGCTAAGGCCACCCATGGTTGCAAAACCAGAGGTGTTACTCGCGTGTTGCGAACCCTTCGGATCTTTTCACACCATTCTTCATGCTGCAATTCTACAATCAACCATAAAGGGAAGTTGTATAGCCTTAGCCTTCATAAGAACCTCTTCCGCTTTTCTATAATGATCAGTTTGGCGCTCTACTCTCTCTGCCTCATCTTTCTCTTTTACGACACAATAGACTTCACTGAACAATGCGCTGACGTCGACAGCTGTGAAGAACGTGGTAGTAACTGGATTTGAACCTGAACAATTGGTAAGAAGTAGCCCAACAGTGGGATATACAATACCTAAATAAATACCTTGGGACTGTTTCCACATACATTGATCTAGTTCCAAACTAAGCCAGCTGGTACTATGGGAACTAGACAAAGATATACATACTTATATAGATATAAATACATAAAAGACTAGAAAAGCTCAGCGGGAATCGAATCCGCGACTTCAAGTTTCGCAACCGGGATAAGCGCCCACTAGACCAGATGTCCGTCAATGGTAAATATTTGCTTCGAAAGTAAACAAATGTTGATACCGACTATATGTGGACCTAATTACCATCCGATCAGTCGCATCTGCAAGCATTGGCCGTGCCTTCATTAGCACCACACGACAAACATTGGACCACGTTGGACAAATATTGGCTTTCCATACGTGCAAATAGAAAAGGCCCCTCATAATCATAGGGTTCTGTTCTGTCTGAAGGTGCATTCAATTTTGCTTGTTTGTCACAAACATTTTTTTGTATTTGATCAGCATTGGCATCGAATGTACAACTGTGGAATTGTTTGATGACGCTCGGGATTATTTAATGCGATAGTACTAATGTTTAATTTATCTTTAGTCACAATATGGGGTATTACTTGCGTGTTGCTGAACTTACATGCAGAGGTTTGAAGGTAGTACGCACACGCCCACTTTCCGCCGGAGATATTTTAGGTGCCAACGTGGCAGATGGCGAGTCCTTCTCCGTTACTCAAGCACTACTATACATACGTCTTAGAATTTCTTCACAAACGTATGCAGGTTCCTTCTCGATGTTTTCCTTCACCGTAAAGCTCTTGGCGTGATTAATCACTGTACTTAGTTTAGAAAAAGGCATTGGTACATCCGGGATTCTAAGTTTCAGTCTTTGCGTCACAGGCAACTATTGGAACCACTTGGCTTCCTCGATCATAAAGAGCCGAAATTAATATTATATACTATACTAGCTGTCCCGGCCAGCTTCGCCCGGGTGAAAAAGTTAAATTTCCTGAAACACGATCGCAGCGCCACCTATCGGGTCCAATTGTGATGTAAGCCATCCTATCTTTAAGTTGGATCAAACTGCACACGGTGTGCAAATATGATTGAAATCGGTTAAGTAGTTTAGGAGCCCATCGCGGACAAACAACGTGACACGTAATTTAAATATATTAAGACATATTATTATTTCTATTTTTGTCATCATCAACATTGTATTTACTACCTCTGGTCTTTTTATCTTTGTCTAAAACATTTGAAATGCCAATTGCGGAAGAAATTTCAGGAAGCTCTTAGTGTTGATATATAAACAAACCAAGCGAATGAGAAATAAGCTCCTTTTAAAAATCCCATCGTTATTGTGCGCAGAAAACAAATCGTCAGACGGAGGAGTAAATGAAATGTGTTTGAAACAAAATTTTCCTTCAAATATCAATGAGAAAATGGCTGTTCGTGTTGTGTACATAACGAGAGATAATGTATCTAAATGATTTTTTTCCCCTTTTTCTCTCACGCAAATTGAATGGGATTCCACTCAAATTGTCGTTGCGCGGCAAATCGCTTTGATGACTGCTTCTGGTAATGTTTGCTGCGCTGGATCACTAATTACATTTCTTTATTTTCTAACTGTACCGCGCATTTTTTTTATTAAACATATTTTGTTCCATATCTGTGCCAAATGTCATTGAATTCCGTTCAATCGGATTGGCGATGATTCGATCGAATGGCGTGATTTAATAACTAACGGTCGCTTGTAACAATACTAGAAGATTAGCAGGATATCAGACCTGATATCTATACTAATATTATAAAGAGGAAAGATTTGTATGTAAGTATGTTTGTAAGGAATTGGCTCAAAAAGTACTGGACCGATTTGAAAAATTCTATCACCATTTGATTGCTACATTATCACTGATTAATATAGGCTATTTTAATTGCAAGAAAAAAATATGCCAAAATGTTTAATGTCCACCCGTGAGAAGCCGGTGCGTGCCGTTAGTTATATAATAAACAGAAGAAAGAGGAAGAAGAAGAAAGAATTGAACATTTGTAATGGATAAACTCAAAAAGTGCTCAGCGTGAATCGTCGAGCATTTTTGAACTGAAAATGTTGATACATACCGATATCCGTATCCTTTTAAATCCCGTGGACACAATACTATTCAATAAATTATTCAAATAAAAAATCAACTGGCTACGTTAGCATGAGAATGAAAAGTAATTTTTATGTGGTATCCCTAAATCAGAATCAGTTTGGGATATCATGATCCCTTATAATGCAATGTCCTTTACTTAGTTCAGTGATGTTACTTATCTCAACGCGGATATCATCTATGTGCGGATAAATATCCGAAAAATCATATTTATACAACTCGTCGTTTTTTTTATACCACTTGGGTGGCAAACAAGCATGCGGTCCGCCTGATGATTATGTCGCCTATGGACTCTTGCAACACCAGGGGTATCACTCGCGCGTTGCTGACCCTGCAGGAATCTTTTCACACCCTTCTTGAAGAACTCCCTGCTGTACTATCCAGGGAAAACCGCAACGTTTCATCAACACATGTGTATCTACTACTATATTATCAGACGTATAGACCACATAGAAGTACACGTTTTCAGTATAGATAGAAAATTTGTCGCTCTTCTTCTGACACCTAGATAATGCTCCAGTACTTCAAGCTTAGTGTCTACACCTAGAATTGTATTCCCATTTTAACTCACAAGTTTAACAACAGCTCATTGTGTATCAAGTGTTATCATCCTACAATGGATGGTCCTTCGAGCTCAAAACTTTAAAACCATATTTTATGATCAACTAGACTTGCATGTTTGTGGTGTGGTGTGGTTTTATCTTTCTTAATCTCAACGGTCCTTCAAGCTAAAACTTGAATACCATCGCGTATGATACATCAGCTGGCATAGACTTATTTATAACTTAACAACTAAAGTAAAAATTAATAATAGTAAACATTCGGATAAAATAATATTAAATCTTTCTGGCACATCACTAGTAAGTCCTTCGATCCCAAAAGAAAATGATATACCCGTTTGATGTGGCTTTATACATATTTAAATGAGTCAAACATTTCCCGGCCATCCGTGACATTCGAGAAATATATATTTTGTGTATTCCTTTCCGTCGTCGACATGTCTGAATTATTCCCTTTTTTGTGTGTATCTTTAAGTTGCTCAAGTATTTGCGCAGTATTTACTTATAAATATGTTGAGTGATCGTTTGCTTATTTAGTGATGTATTGAGCAAACATAAAGCTATTTATCATACAACTATAGAGGTTGACAGGTAATTGTCAGCTAAATACGAGATTGCAGATTCTAATCCTGCAGATTTGTAGGTGAATTTTCTGTGATTTAGATATAGACGTGACAGATGGTGAGTCCATCGCCGTTTCTCAAGCTTCACAATACATAACGTCTTTGAATTTATTCTTAAACGTATGAAGATGTGATCTCGATGCTCTCCTTCACTGTTAAGCTCGTGGTGTGATCAACTCAGTCGGGATTCGAACTTGCAATTTTTGCTTTAATAATGTATAGGTACTTACACTATAAAGATGCAGAGTTCGTTGTACGCGTAAATCTCAAGCAGTAGAAATCCTATTTGAAAAAACTTTTTGTATTAGTTAGCTCTTAGCTATATATCATCAATGTGACATAACCTTAAACTACTTAAGGGATAATCAAATTTATCGCAAATGAACCTGCCGGTGACACTACTGGTTAATTAAATCATTATCTTCTCAAAAGTTCTATTAAATCCCCCAATCGTGAGCAAGCCAGAAACAACGTGCCTCTATTATCAATTTAACTAAATCAATCAATAATTTTCGGAATGCACACAAATGATGGGGTAAGGTATTCGCACCAATTACCTGCGCGCGGTATTTCATCAATATTTTCACAAATATTCTAGTTATTCCATTGGATCATTGAGAGCGATAGGGCAAATGAGGCTGTTGTTAAACCACTTGACATATTTGTCTTGCGAGTTCGTAAAGTAATTTGTCCATGAATTTAAATTGTTTATACATGTAATTTAAGAAAGTAACCAAATATGTAATGTTACATGAAATATCCTCCAGTCTTCCCACATAGGCCCCCGAAAGGGTAGAATGAGATGTTAAAACAAGTCCTTTTTGGCGATGATATAATATAAATCTGTCGGCTGTCTTAAGCTCGATTAGACATGTACCATCATTGAATATCTTTTCAAATGTTGGTGTTTTCTTTAATTGTAAGCCTCGTTGTTTTTTAGATTTCTCTTCACTCTTCTATTTCTCAATGTCGTGGTGTTATTATTTAACTGTACTTATGTAAGTTTTGCTCACTCATATCGACCACAAATTAAGTTTGGTAAAAATCTTTTTGATACAGCTGGCGTTCGAACTGCAATCTTGATATGTAGGTTACTTTGTAAATCGCTCTGCCGCGGCTCAGTATCTAATGCTGAAAAATAATATATGCTAAAATGCTAAAAAAATATGCTAAAAAAATATCTTCAAATGCTGCAGTGACAAATGCCACGTAAACATTTCCTTGTTAAATTGTTTCTGAAAACCAATGCAGTTTTTATCTTGTATCTATTGTGAATAACATAATAATTTTACCTGAACAAGTCGACAGATCCTGTAAAGAAAGCATATTCCACCGGTCTTGATATGCCTCCCTAAGCAGATCCTATCTCTGCCTCGCGTGGCATAGCTTTACCCAAAACGAGCTCTTAAAGCTGACCTAAATATCCCTTTGAAATAGAACTTCAGCAAATGCATTATTGTAAACAGTATTATTCCTTAAACAAGCTTAAAGCACGTGACTTATATTTCCGCTTACATCTCCATTCAACCAAATTGCCCAGCAACTAAACGCCCCAGCTTCACAGCCATTGGCTCTCAGGTGTTGTTCTAAGCGGGCATTTCTCCACGTCAGAATGCAATCCAGTTTTTACTATGGAAACGTGCTTGTTATCGCACGTGAGACGTTTCTGTGGCTGTTTTGTGATGCAGCTAACTTTGAGTTTGAAATATAACCTAACTTTGTTATGTATTATGCTTTGGTTTTTACTAGAATATTGTATTCGTATGCGGAACTTTTGCTCGGCTTGTTTGGGATTATCCGGAAGCAAAAAGCAATAGTTTTAAGAGAATGTTTTGATAGGAATTTGATTGGATTTCGTCTCATTTGTGAGCCTAAGGGTTGTGGATACGATTCTTAATATTTGTCTGATGTCCGATTCTTGGATTATGGATTACAGTCGCTTTGCGATAAATTGTGGCAGCGAAATCTGCTGGTCTGAGGACCCATAAAATAGTACAAATGCAGTTGAAATGTATCATTAAAAAAAAGTGCAGCGTGTCGTGGCAGGTAAGTTAGGGTATATAAAGTGGAAGAAGATCATTAGCTAGATCAGCATTAATGATCATTATATTTGATAATTTGCAATTGAAATAGTAACACGTTAAACATAAAAATAGCTTATAATCATTTTTAAACAATTTTTAAGTCATTGTTATTTTTTTTTACATTTTGTACTAAGATAAATACAATAGCTAATAATATTAGATAATCCTCTTAACTTTTAATGTGTCATCAAACGACATCACAAATACCATTTGAAAAACATCTGTATTTCATTAAATATATGGTCTGTATTCGTATTATCTCAGTAACATTGCATTTCTCCTCTGTTGCATGGCGGGGAAGGCACTATAAATCATGCTAACCGGGCTCTTGGGAAGCGTCCGGGTTTTTGCTACTGCTGCCATCAAACTCCATTAGTTTCTGCAGTTAATGAGTGCAGCTTTAGGGTTTTTCAATTCTTTTGCGGTAATGAATTAGTTTAATGTGGTAATTATATAAAAAAATACTGGTAGTGGCTGTGCGTAGTGGATAAGCTGTCTTCAGGTTCGATTCCCGACTGTATCCGAGTTTTTTCTGAACTTACATTAATAAATCACACCACAGCTTTACAGTGAAAGAAAGCATCGAGAGGAAACCCGCATTTGTTTGAGAAGAAATTCAAAGACTTGGCAAAGATACTCGTGATATAAAAAGCTCGCTATTTGTCATGTTGGCACCTAAATAGATTTCAGGCGTAAGTAGGGTGTTTTTACACTTATGCCTCATCGGGCACCCTTGTGTAGGTGTATATTTAATAGCTTGGAATAATTAATAAAGGGTCTATAATCGAAGACTTCATCTAGGTAGATGAAATGTAGTCTCTGCGTGTTCTTTCATACACATTCGCTTTATAGATCAGTTTTGTATTTGCTCTTCATTACAGTTTGGTCCTAAAATAAGAACAAAAGACATTGTGTGAACGCCTATCAGATTACTGCAAAATGAGAGGTGTTTGATGATACACGGTTTATTTTTAAGCCTAGGGCTATAATATTTCAAAAAGGGTTATTAAGGGTTATCGCAACTTGGTCTCACGTTACATTCTGACTGCCATTAATCGTCCTTTGCGTTAATTCACCTCTCGATCTTGATAACGATACCAAAATTAGTTTTTCACGATAAGTTTTGTTGTTCCCTAAATTGGTTTTTGATTTAAAGTTTCCTTGTAAAGTTTTTTAATAACATTTTTAGTAACGATGAAATTATTGTAAAGATCAAGAAGTTTGTACATGCTACGTCGGTTTGGGCAAACAGCAAGGATGATTGAAAATATATTAGAGTAACAGATACAATGGGAAAGTGTGATACAGATACAGTGGAAAAAAGGCATATAAGAAGACCACGTTTCCACTTCTTAGATCAAATCTATCGAACTCTCAAATTAGGGACCTGGTTGAGTTGAGAGTGAGAGGGGTTGAGAGTACTCCTACACTGACAAGCTTGAAGAGACCGATTAATGTTTTAAGAGTAACAGCGCACTTCTGTCTCTGCTTACCGCGTAAGGAAGTAATAATAATTGTGTAAAATCTAGTGAACTGACACCAATTTGCCCAAAAAGTGATTACTGCTCAGCACATATCACGCTGAGTCCTTAAAGGGAGTAAGAAGAAAGAGTTGGCTATCAGCTCTATCTGGACACATACTTAGTACTAAGATATACTATTTTCATATAAGAATTCCTTACTATAAATTATTCTTACTCGTAAATAATACATTTTTAAACGTTAACCAAATGAAACACGACGGAAAAAAATTGCTCTTAATAACATTTTGAAACTTTTAAACGTTCACATTAATCGCAACTTATGGCTTTTTTACATGAGGCTTTTCAAGGCGCCACCAGGAAAACTATTTCCTTAACGAGGCGCCTCGCGAGCAGGCACTTAGGGTATGAAAATTTCACGGCACTCGATAGTTGAACGGCGATTTACTGTGAAAATGCATTCGCCAAATTGTGTCGACACGGAGTTACGACGGTGCCTGCAACTGGGACGCTTACCTTTAATTTTCTGACACAAATGTAGAATTACTCTTTGACTTCATCTGTATCCTTCATTCTCTCTCAAAATGTCAATAAACTTATTTATTATATCTAAGTATTTAACTTAATTCATCCATTTTCATAAAAGGTAATGATAGTGCAAAGATTCATAACATAAAAAAACAATATGTCACTAATTTCTACAAATTAAACTTTACTTTTGAAAGCTTAGCAAGCCTATTCATTTGATATCTTGATCTATGATCTTACTAAGTCAATCGTCATTGCTTCACCAAAAAATATAGTCTTTTTTCATCTTTCTCATAGCTCCATTCTATAGCATACAATACAAATGAATTAGGATTTTAAAATTGGGATTAAGCACCTGTCTCAGATGCTGATAGCTCTCAAGACTCCCGGAAACAAGTCAGCAGAATATGCAAATCAAGTCTCTCATATAGGTACTAAAGATTTCCAATCGTGCATCTCTGAAAGTCAAATCTCTAAAACTAAGTCCACATTTCGTAGCTAGCGGTCGCTACAGCGGAAGATCCGGTGGGAAATGGTCTGGAATTTAGATACTTATCGGACTTGAGCAAATCATGTACTCTACTGTGTCGGTTGAATATTACAAAATCGGATTTATTCGGTCGGATTGTATTATTGATAAAATAAATTCTCCAAGCATGTCTTTGTGTTGAAAATTTATGTCATTGTTATCCAAAGAAAAATACAAATATGATCTCCTCCTCTCCTCCTCCTCCTCCTCATTAGTATTTTAGCATTACGCTGTCGCTTCTTTACTAACACTTGCATATAGTATTTTTTTTTTCATTATCGATTTTCCATACTAAAGTGTTAAATAAGCATGCGATTCGCCTGATGAACTCTTGCAACACCAGAGCTATCACTGAATGCAGACTCTTCTTATATTAACAGACATTCGGGTGATCCCACATTTACTGCTACGAAGACGTTAGGCGTTAACACTCATATACTATATAAGATAATCTCTAATTACTTTATACCCTCACCCTTCTAAGCGCTCAAACACATCCTAACGCGAACACAAGCGTCCGCCATCACATTACAGAAATAAAAACTGTTAACTACCGCACTTATTCTCGCTATAAACAGGGTATGACTTGACAGGCTCGACCGTTTAAGGCTATGAAATTTTAACCCTGCGCAACTACAACTACTGTTTACGGCGTGGCTCATACGTAAGCTTATAAATACGGGCTTTTGAACTTTAAAGAGACCCCTGGAGATCTCAAATAGTTTTTTGGATAAAGGCGACCGTCCAATGCTTGGTAAAGATGCGAAAACAGCGTTCCATGCTACGAGTAAATTTGTTAATATAATAAATAAAAAATAAAATAAAATATTTCACAGTTATCTTTAATATCATTCATTTTGAGACGGAAAAAGCTAAATCTCTTTTGAAGTAAGTAAAAGCTTTGCCATTAAAATCAAGCCACGCTTTTACTGTGTAGAAAACCAGCACGCACCCAAACTTTACGTGCAGTAAAGTGCGAATTATACCACGGCGGACTATTTCTTCTTCATCGCCGACAGAGATGAAGCGATAATCCAATCGAGTGTCTTTTATTTGCAATTCGTTTTCTAAACGCTTGTTTCTCGTAACTTAAGGTAGTTTAAGTAGGAATGTGCGAGCCATTCCATGCTGCGTGCTAAATTTAGATTGGACATAACTGGCGTTCCTTTTTAAGTAAAACCGGGTGTGCGTACTAGTTACGTCAGGGTTTAGGTTATGGGTTCTTATATGAGATAATATAATTACATGATTAACATTTCATGTAAAAAGTCGTAGCAAAGATACTAGCAGCTACAACTGTGACCCTGAGTGCTACAAAGTTATCGCTAAATAGATGGTAGATACTTTACTTTCCATCGACATCCAAGCCACAGCTTTTATTGATTTACAATTAAAAGCAGTGGCTACCGAAAGATTTTAATATGTACTTGCATTGCAGGTTCAAACCCCTGTGATACCAATTAACTTAAGATACTATGATACTAAAAAAATCAAATATAGTGTTTGTATGCAGTCTTGTTAAGTAGTGTCGGACTTGGCAGGAGCGGTTATAACTACATACTATTTATTTCTTTATGAAATAAGTTGTATATGCGCCGAGTTCCACTCATGACTTACAGACTTCTATCGTTTCATCTACTTCGTAGCTTCGAGTACTCTTAACGTTCCGATTGATTGTCCGATCAATATGACCTCAGTAGTATAACTTTGCTTCGACTTTCAGACATTCGTAGTGTATATTTGTTTTGTTAACCCTTCGACACTCATCCCAATAATGTATCTTTCTTTGTCTTTAAAATTACTAACAATTTCTTAAATTCTAACCAACATGTCTAAGTATGAACTTCTTCACTGTTGAAGTTGTCACTACCACAAATTTACGAGCTGGTCTCTTGTCGGCGACCCTGATGCAGTCCCTTCCTTCTTCTTCTTCTTCTTCCCTTCCTCCCTATCTATGTCATTTAAGTATATTCAAAAACATAAAAGGCATAAATAAGAGTGATCGAGCAAAATGTCCATCGCTGTTACTTAAGCACGAGTATACACCTTTGAATTTCTTTCTAAACGTATTCAGGTTTATTCTTTTTGTTTTCCTTCACTGTATAGCTCGTGGTATTACTAATCACTGTACTTAAGTAACAAAAATTAATTGATATGGTCGGGATTCAAACTTGCAGGCAACTACTACTACCATTCGGCCACCACGGCTCTAAGAAAATTACTTGCGTAATATAACATTGAATTTTACAAGTCGCAGCACTATATACTTTGAGGGTAACATTTTACAAAATAAACACCATCCATATTAATCCAGATTACAAAGGCCGTATTAAATTTGAATAAGTGGCTGCAGACAGGTCGGAAGCAAGAAATATAAACAGTCATTTATCGTCCTGCGGTCCATGCCTCCCCTGGACCAGGTGGTTGGACCCTCCCGTGACGGATTGCCCGTTCTCCTATCTTCCTGTTCTCAGATGCAGTTGAAATTGTAAAAAGCGTTATATCGTCTATTTTACTTGTTGAAAATAACGGCAACATTGTATTCTATTGACGTGCATATATCGCCTTTAGTCTATGGTTGATGGTTTGAAACGTATTTTGTTAGTCATAGACATGGTCACAGATTAGACACACTATCTGGCATACAACCGTAACAGACAATGTTAAGAACGATCTAATTTACGAATTACGAAAATTTACTAAAACAGCTACTAAACAACAGTATTTCTATTTCTATTAACCGCTCGGTCCCTGTCGATCTTTGATTGAGTTTTTAGATTAACTAATGAGAAACTCTTTAGACGAATCTAAATCAAAGCGTGTATAAAGAAATTTCCTACACAATTAATTGCTACGCTAGAAATTTGTTAATCTCAGCATTGAAAACGAGAGTATAAAACATAGTGTGTTGAAGGTGAAACAACAACAGTAGCTGTCCCAGTCACCAACCCCCGAGAAATAGAAATAAAACACGACGATAAACAAAAATGAAATCCGTTATGACAAAAGGGATACATACAAACAATTTTCACGACCGATAAAGCCGGTGCAACGATACTATAACTCATGACACCTGCAAAGGATCTCAGGGCACATCCTATCCCGGGGGAGCTGAAACAATTTTCAGTTACGATCTTTTACCGGACCCCTACTTGCGACAAGTATAAACGAATTTCCTTTAGTTGTTAGGCACAGAAATATTGGTGAAACGTGAGTCTAATCTTCGTGATAGTTGAGTTTTAGTTGAATACATAGTTTTATCTAAGATTTTTACATATATGTGAAATTTCTAGAAGTTAAATTGAATATATAATATATGGTATTGTGAAGTAGTTTATATCGAAACTTTGTCTTATATAAACTTCTTAAGAACAATTCCGTGTCTTTGTTGCTGTTGCTGACTGTCGAGTTTTAGGTGCTAAGGTTTCCAATTAAAAACCAAATTCAGATAAACCGTGCCAATTTATAAATTTCCCGTAATTGACAACTAGAACTAATATTGACGATAAATTATAAAAATATGTTGTTTATCTTCAAAGGTTATCGGTATCAATGGCTTTTGACACACATTACTTAACATCTGAACGGAGTTATCTTGTTGTAGTAAATTGACTGAAGCCAAAAGCGATCTCATTCCTTATCGAATTCCGAAGGTTGCGTGTGTGCGACCCTCATTGCTCCCCGATGCCGCTAAACATCTCAATCATTGATGCTGTATTTTCAATATGTAGCGATAATTTCAATGATGAAATCATGACAAAGCGCATATTTCAAACATTTGCAATATTATAATGTCGTCATTATAAGTTAAATATTGATTTATGCGAACCAGAAAAGTTAATATTACTATTTTAGGAAACAAAGATCTAAACCGAAAAAGTGCACATAAATAAACTTTGGAATATTTTCACATGAGTATCAAACCACATTGTCATTTGCTAATACTCAACACAATCATCTGTAAACCTAGATCCCGTAACTTCCTAGATTGCTCTCACCGTTATGCCACAAACCGAAGAATTCTATTATCCGGCGCCGGCTAATGTTGGATAAGGCTCACAAGATTAATGAGCTGGCTCTAGATCCGGAGAACCGCACCTGAGCCTGCAGTTTCGGGAATGCATCGATTTGATCTTGTTAGAAAGGCTTTTAGTTTTATTTGGCTCTTGGGAACCTAATCGAGACTGATTTTGCTATGGTAAAACACGATGGACAGATATATAAGTCGTGGTATTATTATTATTATTATATTATTATTATAAGTCGTGGTGGCCAAGTGGCTCGAGAGACTGTACCAATGAGTTTTTCTGAACTTAAGTACAGTGATTAGTCACACCATGAGCTTTACGGTGAAGAAAAACATCGAAAGGAAACCTGCATACGTCTGAGAAGCAATTCAATGGCGTACCAATGTACGAGTAACGGCGTTTGACTCGCCATATGTCAGGTTGGCACTTACAATATATCTCTGGCGGAAAGTGCGTGGGTAGGTACTACCTATAAACCTCTGCCTACCCCTTCGGGGGCCCTTGTGGGAATGCGTGCGTATTATTATAAAAAACGATGGAAAAAATACTGCTTCGTCTAAGTTTGTTCGTCAACCTCATTAGCAAAGCCAACGAATTCAACTCACAAATCCAAACACGATTACCGATTACTGGTGTTCATTGAAAGAGAAAAAAAATACTTTTTATCGATAAAAAGCTAACGAGCTCTGAACAAAGCCTTCTCATTAGTATAAGGTCTAGACCAGTCGTTAATCCGGCTTTGAGAAACAAGTTCATCTTTCTCAGCTCTTTATCTCCGTCAGTGGGGCGCAGGTGTCTTCAATGCACCCCCTCTTCCCCCCACCCGGCCCCCGCCTACTAACACCACACGATAACACATACTGTCACATCTCTTGATGAATTGCTTATTAGATTGTCGGCAACGTTCATGTTTTGCGCTTATTTTCGTGCCAATATTGCTGTCCCTTTTTTGTAGGATGGAAAATTTATTACCGACCAACTATCGGCGTGTTTACCCTATCAAGTTGTCACTTTTTGCAATGGTTTAATTTAAAGATTGTGCGATTTTCTCGTGTGATTGTTGGTAATTGTTTTGCAGATATTTATTGGACTCTATGCTCTGTGGTAAGATTTACTGGAGGTTTTTGTTTGATGTATCTGTAGCTGCTACTAGTGCGACAAATGTACGACTTGTTCCATTGCATAGTTCTGTTTGTTTGTTCAATAACGGCTAATAGTCCTTGGCCCGACCTCAGAATATCTTGTACTATGGGAACTGCACCATTATATCTGAATGATATGTCTTCGCGTCAGTTAAGCGTACGTGTATATTGTATAACGAATATTAAAATTGATGGTCTTAAACATTTTTTAATTATTATATAGTTTGATGGTATTTTTGTTTCGTCAAATCGTTATATAAACGTATTCGTCTTGATAAAAAGTGATCACTATTTTTTTATTTATATTATTGTAAATTTGACATCTTAATGTAAATTACCTGTCTTTTGTTACAGATGAAGCCAGAAGATGCGGCGATTTGACCGGCAGAATATAGAAACCAAACAGCAACAATGAGTCGAGACCGAGAATCAGTTTCAGAGCCCTTAGAAAAGACAATATCAACAAAACGAAAGAGTCTCCAAGATCTTAAACCTCTCCTAGAGGACAGAGGGCAATCAAATTCCTTCAAAGTATTTGAAAAAGACAAAGTTAGCAATAATAGCATTTATGGCGTAGACAATAGAGTTAGTTTTGGACTAAATGTGAATAGTGTTAGGACTGAGTGCTCTGGACGAAGTAGGTGGTGCTTTAGTAGATTTAAAATTATGTTCATGTTAATATTAGTGATGATGTTCGTGGAGACCAGGTTGTGCGCTGAAGCCAGGAGTTCAGGTGAGTGCATAAAAATATTATATACCTTACAATGACAAAATAAAAAAATGTTTAAAACGTATGTACATACAGCCGCGTTTGAGACGGCAATAAATTTTATTTTATTGTTTCTCAAAGCTAGAGTTCTAAAAACTATATTTACCCGAAAAATATTGGGAACAAAAGGCCTCCAGTCAATTGACACGGCTAAGGCCTGAGTAGTTCTGATCTCAGCTTAGGGCATTGCTGATTCTCAAACGAGGGTACTGGGCTCACACCATACCTTATTTCGGTGCTTACATCTATATACATACCATGATAGTGTAGAGCGCCAGTTCTCTCTAGTCTTATAAACCTCGCTTTATCTACATTCACAAGTCTCTTCCCACATGCTCACTGGTTTCGACTACTCTTGGAACGTGGTCTTTCTCTGTCTCTTCTTTTAACACTAGCATTGTATCAGTTTTAGGCAACCTTTTCTTATCTTCAAAATTACAGGCGACAAATATGACGCTTACGTCAAAGGCATACCTAGTCACCTTCGTTGTATAAAAAAATGTTTAACGGTTTCCAAACCACAATAAAAATCCCAGAAAGTAGCGCATTAGTCAACGTTATATTAATCTTAGTCATATCGTAAACACCCATGTAAATTAATGTTTGTCTACACAATGAATGGGCCAAAGCAAATACACACTAGGAGTTCTTTGCGGTTTTACCCGCGGTAAAAAATAATTAATTGGTATTTTTTGGGAACAAAACATGTCATATGTCTTAATGCAGTTAGCTGGTAATCTAAATGCCAAGTTTCATCCAATTATGTTCCATAGTTTTTGCGTGAATGTGGAACAAACATCCTCACAAACTCGCATGCATAATATCAGTAGGATATCAATACAAGAGTACCTACTCGAAACCGACGTGCATATATGGAGGTACTGATGAATGTGGACGAAGCGAAAGAGGTGTGTAGGTCTAGAGAGAACTGGCACTCCATACTCTCTGCCTACCCCGTTAGAGACACGCCAGTCCCTGACGCATGATGTGTATGTATGTATCAATATGTAGACTTATGCCGGATGGGTGATGTTTACTGATTTTCCACTCATTTCTAAGAATTAAGAAGGCAGCTGTAATGGTATAGGTTTAAAAATTCTCCGGCAAAAGCAAGACTGAGCGTTGAAACTTGTACTAGTCTTTAAATTAAAAGAAGGAATAGACATTTATCACACATCAAGCTTTATGGTGGAGCAAAATTCAATCATTTATTAGAAATCCAGATTTCGAATTTCTTTTTACTATGAGCTTTAATTAAAAAGACTTAAAATCTTCAAGATAGGTTAAGTATGGGCTATAAATCTTTGCGCGTTTTCGACTAAAAACTTAAAATTTCTCTTACAAATTCTGAGTTTACACGGAAATTTACAACCGGATGGCTAACCTGCAATTCATAGGTATATGTTGGAGAGGCGAAGTCACAGCCAAACCTTTTATCTTAATAGCACTAGCAAAGTTTTTAAGAGGTTTGAGAATACTACCTTTAAAGCATCGTACAAAGGCTATTTAACATTGTAATGTCAGCAACAAAGCTTTTGACATTTGTTGTGTATATGGCAATGGTGACCGCTTACTATCAGGTGGAGAGCATGCTGTATATTTAGAGAAACAAATTTAAAGACGTAGAGTATAGTCGTGTAAATATATCTTGAGCAAAATATGGTCTTCACCGATACCTTCGGAGACACTAATAGGAAGATATATTGCAAATTAGGTTGTAAACATACGTTAAGTAATAATAGTTAACAGTAGAAATTAATTAATTAATGATTAATGATAACCCTCTGTACTCGATACCGCCATTAATACTTAACCTCGTTGTTAATCACAGATTAAGTTCCCAAACGCTCCATTTCACCATGAATCACTCTTCACACTTTGATTAGTGAAATATAGGCGCATTAGCACCCACCCACAATGGGGTTTGATTTAGAAATACACTGTTGTGTGAATTTCTAACGGTTAACCAATCTCATTCCGTTAAGCGATTCTCAATTTTATTTACAATGTAAGTATGTACAATTTGCAATGAATAAATTAAGATTAGCAAACCATGCAGACTAGTAGTTCAAACTCCGATCGTCTGTTCGTTTGGAATGAAAGCATGGTGGAGAAACCACCATGTTTGAGAAGAAAGTCAAAGACGTATTCAATTGAGCATGAGAGATGGCGTCAGACGTTTACATTAATATATGAAGCGAACAACCTAACTTTATACAAAGTACCTGGATGACCGAGCTTAGCTCGGTAAATATAATATAAAATATTATTTCGTAGGAATTACAGACTTATGGAATATGAATAATATTTTTAATGTTACCAATATAATAATGAAAAAATGTGAAATTTAAATAAAAAATCACGAGTTAATCGGTTAAGAAATTAAAAACATATGCCAAAATAAAGAATCATCTATCTAAACATATAATAAAAATGTTACGGATTGCTGTCTGTACATGGAAGATGTAAGAGAAAAAAATATGATTGGGAGCTTTATCAACGCAAACAGCACCCAAAACACTGATTGTTAGAATTTTTGTCTGTGCGTTTGTGCACACTAACCTCAGAAAGGGCTTATCCGATTTAGATGTAGTTTGTAAATCTGTAACGGATCACTGTCTGTACATGGTAGATGTATGAGAAAAAATATGATTGGGACCTTTATCAACGTAAACAGACGTTGGGCCATACTCTGCCACAAATCTTGTAGACGTCGATTCCGTTGTTCGTCATTAGAAGTAGCTACACGTTGTGCCGCACGCTGCCGCAAATCTTGCGGACATCGCTCCTGTTCTTCAACATTTTCAGTAGCTACACGTTGTGCCGCACGCTGCCGCAAATCTTGTAGACATCGCTCCTGTTCTTCAACATTTTCAGTAGCTACACGTTGTGCCGCACGCTGCCGCAAATCTTGTAGACATCGCTCCTGTTGTTCGTAATTTTCAGTAGCTATACGTTGTGCTGCTCGCTGCCGCAAATCTTGTAGACGTGTTTCCCGTTGTTCATGATTTTCAGTAGCTACCCGTAGTGCTGCACGCTGCCGGAAATCTTACAGATGTCGCTCTCGTTGTCCGCTATTTTCAGTAGCTACACGTTTTGCTGCTCGCTGCCGCAAATCTTGTAGACGTCGTTCCCGTTGTTCGGAATGTTCAGTAGCTATACGTTGTGCTGCTCGCTGCTGCAAATCCGGTAGATATCGCTCCCGTTGTTCGTTATTTTCAGTAGCTACACGTAGTGATGCACGCTGCCGGAAATCTTACAGGCGTCGCTCTCGTTGTTCGTAATGTTTAGTAGCTACACGTTTTGCTTTTCGCTGCCGCAAATCTTGTAGACGTCGTTCCCGTTGTTCGTAATGTTCAGTAGCTACACGTTGTGCTGCTCTCTGCCGCAAATCTTGTAGACATCGTTCCCGTTGTTCGTAATGTTCAGTAGCTACATGTTGTGCTGCTCTCTGCCGCAAATCTTGTAGACGTCGTTCCCGTTGTTCGTAATGTTCAGTAGCTACACGTTATGCTGCTCGCTGCCGCAAATCTTGTAGACGTCGTTCCCGTTGTTCGTAATGTTCAGTAGCTACATGTTGTGCTGCTCTCTGCCGCAAATCTTGTAGACGTCGTTCCCGTTGTTCGTAATGGTCAGTAGCTACACGTTATGCTGCTCGCTGCCGCAAATCTTGTAGACGTCGTTCCCGTTGTTCGTAATGTTCAGTAGCTACACGTTGTGCTGCTCTCTGCCGCAAATCTTGTAGACGTCGTCGTTCCCGTTGTTCGTAATGTTCAGTAGCTACACGTTGTGCTGCTCGCTGCCGCAAATCTTGTTGACGTCGTTCCCGTTGTTCGTAATGTTCAGTAGCTACACGTTGTGCTGCTCTCTGCCGCAAATCTTGTAGACGTCGCGTCGTCGTTCCCGTTGTTCGTAATGTTCAGTAGCTACACGTTGTGCTGCTCTCTGCCGCAAATCTTGTAGACATCGTTCCCGCTGTTCGTAATGTTCAGTAGCTACATGTTGTGCTGCTCTCTGCCGCAAATCTTGTAGACGTCGTTCCCGTTGTTCGTAATGTTCAGTAGCTACACGTTATGCTGCTCGCTGCCGCAAATCTTGTAGACGTCGTTCCCGTTGTTCGTAATGTTCAGTAGCTACATGTTGTGCTGCTCTCTGCCGCAAATCTTGTAGACGTCGTTCCCGTTGTTCGTAATGTTCAGTAGCTACACGTTATGCTGCTCGCTGCCGCAAATCTTGTAGACGTCGTTCCCGTTGTTCGTAATGTTCAGTAGCTACACGTTGTGCTGCTCTCTGCCGCAAATCTTGTAGACGTCGCGTCGTCGTTCCCGTTGTTCGTAATGTTCAGTAGCTACACGTTATGCTGCTCGCTGCCGCAAATCTTGTGGACGTCGTTCCCGCTGTTGGTCATATTCAGCTGCCACAAAGAAGCCCTCGTGAAACATCTAAGACCTTTCTGCTCGTATAATGTTAGTCAAGTTTTGCAAGACTTTAGCACTACGTGTGGGACGAGCGGAAGGCTGATTATTTTCATTGATTTGTTGAAATGAGTCTTGTTTGTCGATCACTATTTTCTTGAAGGTGTTCTTGAGATGAGTCTTCTTCTTCTTTTAGGCATTTTGTCATGTAAGTAAACAATTGATTTTATATATAATACGTCTACGATAACGTAACGTCAAACCAAAAACTCATTGGCTTAAAGTTTGTTGCTTAGCAACGCTTTATTGTTTCTGTGTCGGTAAAGCAGTAGCGAAATTCAAATTCTAATGAAATTGTAGGAGATTTTCATTGCCTAAAAACACGGATAAAACAACTTTTTTTTTAAATGAAACCTAGCTAGATCAATTTATTGCCCCCGAAATCCCCCCCTTACCAAATTTCATGAAAATCGTTGGAGCCGTTTCCGAGATTCAGATTATATATATACAAATATATAAGAATTGCTCGTTTAAAGGTATTAGATGCGTGAAGAGAGATCCATAAAACAAAAACATAAAGGCAGAATTACTAATCGATGTATCGCAAAGCCAACCCGATCGGTACAAAAAAAACAAATTGGATTAGTACCAGACGCCCGTTGGAAAAATTAAATTGTTATTTTCCCTAATTGCTCGCTCGCCACTCAAAGGGACGAAGAAAAAAGGTCCCAACACGCAGCGATCGGTTTAATACTCTTTAGGATCCAATCTACAGCGGATTGTGAAAAAAAAACGTGAAAAGTAGGTATCCGAAGGTAAACTGGTCCAATCATACCATAATCCATTAAGATTTCGCCTCGCTTCGACGAACTCAGTTTCAAACTCCCGGGAGGTAAATATTTCAACCTGCCCCCTACCTTTCTCTAGTATAATGTATTCCACACCCCCAGACCTCATCTTTCCGTCCCTATTTTGCATGAAGGGGGAATTTAAATTGTGTAATCTAACTTTCAATTCATTCATACATTCAGCGCCATCTCACGGCGATAAATTGAAATAGATTCTTACAGGCATTTAGCTTCTGGATGCCACTGTGTGTGGACGCATCGTGGTCGTGTATTCATATGGTAATATGTTTCGGAGTATTCCCAGATTCTACGGTTTGTTTATTGAATGGGAGTTCAATTCAATCTTGATTTAGGTCAAACTAGATGATTTCAATTCAGCTTAATAGTTCAGTTCAATAATATTATTTTTTTCAAAAACTATTTATTTATTATATTTACATCGTATTCTGTAAGCTTGTGTGCCAGTAGCAAATGTGCTTGGACGCTAATAACAGGTATATAATTTCGTTTTGTGACGCTAAAAGCTTAATCGCAAGAACGCAATACCCAAGAGATTCGACTTAAGGCAAACTGGCTATGTAGGACTCTGTACGGAAAACGCTAAGTGATCAGGTCTTTTTTTAAGTTTTACTCTCTATTCAATTCTTTAAATGGGTATTGTTGCAATCAACATTTATTAGACACTGACTTCCCATAATCATACATACATACATACATATTATCACGCCAAGTCCCTAGCGGGGTAGGCAGAGAGTATAGAGCGCCAGTTCTCTCTAGACTTACATACCTCTTTCGCTTCGTCCACATTCATCAGTCTCTTCATACATGCTCGTCGGTTTCGAGTACTCTTAACGTTCGCGTCCATGAGAGTCCGATCGATTTCATCCAGGTAGTTGGAACGTGGCCTTCCTCTGCCTCTTCTTGCACACACTTTTGCTTTGTATATCTGTTTCGTCAATCTTTCTTCACTCATCCTTTCTATGTGTCCAAACCAACGTAACATACCTTTCTTCATCTTTACAATCATACCCTCATTCACGCCAGTTGATTTGCGAATCTCTTCATTGCGGATTCGATCTAAAATCGTTACTCCGCACATTTTTCGAAGAGATCGCATCTCAACTGCATTCAAGCTATTTTCATACTTCCTCTGACATACCCAGGATTCGCTGCCATACAATAAGGTAGGTACCAATATCGCGTTGTGGACAGCAACTCGAGCATTCTTGCTCAGACTTTTACTGCCCATCAACGCCGACATGGCTCCATTCACCTTATTTCCGGCAGTTATCCTTCTTTCAATATCTTTTTCATACTTTCCATCTCGTGTGAACATGCTTCCAAGATATACAAATTCATTCACTTGCTCTAGAATTTGCCCATTTACCGATATAGCACACTCAGTCACTTGTTCATCTCTTTCGAATACCAGAACCTTAGTCTTGCCAGCGTTTAGGCGCAGCCCCTTCTTTTCACATTCTTCTTTCATTATGGTAACTAGTGACTGCAGTTCGCCCTCTGATGACGCCATTAAAACCGCGTCATCGGCGTATAGTAGGCAGTTGACCACTAAGTTTCCCATTTTCACTCCACATCCGCTCGTTCTTAGTGCTCTCAGACAGTAATCAAATTCCGTATTTCAAATATTATAAGCAGAAAACGTGTTTTTTTTATTATATGTTACGATTTCACGTCTTAATTTAACCGTTTTAAATCATCATGTCTGCGAATCCTTTTTATTATTATTTTGTAAAAAAAATTTCATGACAATTATTCGTCAAAATTTTTGTTACCTTTCATGTAATTCAAACTACACTTAAAATCAATAATATACAATAATCTTAAGGCATTAAACACAGGTAGCGTCATTTATTATAATCTTATGTATAACTACCCAAGGTGCGACGTAGAACACCAAACACTTTAAAAAAACAAAAATTTCTGCACAAACTCTTATTTATGATGAAAAAGTTATGAGTAGACCCGCAAGCGTAGTGGCGCAATGTCAAATATCTTCTTTATCACTTCGCCAAGGCTTCAGACACTTGGCTTTGAATCCCTTTGTCTTCATTTAGATATCCATTTTTCTTGTTTACGCGTTATCCGTTTAGAAAAAGCATTTCTATGAAGCAGCTAGGAACATTTTTATTTTGCAAATGTAGCTGTAACGAGATTATGCTCTTGTTGGATGTTTTTGATTTAACAAATGGAAATTTCTCCCTTTGACTCTCAGCTAATTATCGATTTGTCACTTACTTTGGCTATCAGATGTGTTTCTCAATAATTGAATTTATTTGATACATGCCTTTGAGTTTACACGCTATTCGCAGAACAAGGATAATATATCTGCACTCTAAAATCCATTTACTTTTAAAGTTTTCGAACGAGACAAAAAAGATTTATCATAAGTTTTAGTAAAGAGTCTTATCTGAAACAGACATCTGTCACTTAAACTCGCTCAAGGACAAAACGAGATGGCTCCTAATTTGAGAGGAAAATTTGTAATCAGTGTTAATGAATGTAGGACCAATCTCATCAAAGAAATACTGAAAAATTCAGGCAGTACTTAAGTGGCTGTAGCAATTACAGGTACAGACGAATATTCCATTTTAATATAGATGTTAGAATAATTCTATTGAATATGTAACCATCGAGAATTTGAACAAGAGTACGCCCTATGCCTACCACTTCGGAGAACTCATCACCCTCTTTTCGTAGTACAGTAAAGGTGGTAACGTAACAGAAAATTAGTCCATCGCCGTTTCTCAGTCACAACATTACAAACGTTTTCCTTCACCTTGAGTCTTGATGTGATAAATCACTGTACTTAAGTTCGGTAAAGTCATTGGTACAGTCGAGATTCCAATATGCAATCTGCATTGCAAGCAACTACTCGAACCAGGGGTTTATTGTTATGGAACATTCACTCCGGAAGAGGATATGTTGTAAATTGACCTGATATAATTTTGAAATTTACATGTCTCTTGCTTCCTCTCATCATGAGTTCAGCTATTGTTTTTAGGGTTTGCGTAATTCCCCATTATGAAAGTAGTGTCCAATTCCACAATGCATGTAACCGGAACAATGCCACTGTGACGTAAAAATATTTTACTATCTACTCCATTTTCGGCCTTTATACGACAGATGTGTTATGGTAGCTATTGCTCCTGGTGGGCTGACCTCGTTCTTTGTTTCCGGTTTCGAATATCTGACAAAAGCCAGGTTTGACAATAGTTTCAGGTCGTCACTACATTTTTATTGCGAAATATTTTCTTTGTTGATGATGTTATGATCGCCACTGGAATTTCGATTGTTTTTGTGACGGGCTTTAGCTGAATGAAAAGGTTGGATTTAATATATATATATATATATATATAGGAAATAATTACCCTTTTAAAGATCCATGGTGGCCGAGTGGTTCGAAAGTCACCTGCAACACTGCTATGAGATATTCCAAACTGTATAGTAATTATAATTTATAACATATATTACATACATATCAGCACGCCAGGGTATAATATATATATAATATGTAATAGAGAATAGAACGCCAGTTCTCTCTAGACTAACTCTCTAGACTTCGCCTTGTCCGCATTCATCAGTCTCTCCATACATGCTCGCCGGTTTCGAGTACTCTTGACGTTCCCGTCATTGGGTGTACGATTTGATCTAGGTAGTTGGAATGTGGTCTCCCACTGTCTCTTCTTGCACACACTTCAATATATTATACAGTGATTAATCATACCACGAGCTGTACGGTTAAAGGGTGTAATCGAGAGAAAGCCTACTTATGTTTGAGAAGTAATTCAAAAGACGTATGTGTAATTGTGCCTGACAAATGGGAATATTTCCCATGATGATAATATTTTTTCCCATCCTGAATCAAATTGTTGTCATTTGGAAACTTCAAATCCGAGCGCATTACATGGAAATAAGCCACAAACAAAATTAATTTATTAAGCTCGACTCTTGCATTAAGTTACATTGACTTTGAAGCCAAAGTTGAACTCCGGTGCAGCATTTAGGAAGATTCATTGCAAAGAGCCAGTGTTTCTAGTTTAGTTAATGAATCACCCCAATTAACCTAGAGTGTGTTTAACTAATCCCAGGAGACTACATGCTCCAATTGTATGTATCCTGACTCTGAACCATCAACTCTTGGGAATTCAGTTGAGTTTTTTGGGAGGGACTCTTGGGAGTTGAGATTGAGATCCGAGGCCTCACGGGGTAGGCAAAGGGATTACAGAACAGATAATAGTTGACTGCAACACAAAGATTGCAAGTTCGAACTACTGACCGACTGTACCAATGAGTTTTTCTGATCTTAAGTACGGTTATTACTCACACCACGAGCGTTACGGAAATCTGCATAAGTTTAAGAAGAAATTCTAAGGCTTTGTGTATAGTGCTTGAGAAACGGCGATGGACTCACCATCTGTCACGTTGGCACTGTAAAATATATCTCTGGCGAAAAGTGACTGTGTGGGTACTACCGACACCTCTGCCTGTGATTAAAATCTTTATTCCAGACGAAGTCACAGGTATAAGTGTATATATTGAAATAGGAAACTTTTTGTTATATAACGATGACTACGTACAATAAGAGTGTGAGCTAAAAAGAGAAATATAATATTATAAGAGATGACAATACCAAACAATGGATTTAAGCGTTCATAATTGAAAACCATCGATAATGACCTGTCTTGTCCTTGATATTTTATACTTAATGCGCGAAGTAAAACGGTCCATTTTCCTTTGTTGATATAGAATACTTGTTTTAAAATCAGATGATGTGCAGAACAATAGAATTTAAGCCCAAGTTGAGATAAAGGTTTTTAAGATCACTAGTGAGATACTGCAGACTCTGATGACAGTTGCTGTTAAATTCTAGACCAATTTATGTTGCACAGTTCATGTGATATTGACTCGAACAGAATTTCATATCCTATTAGTATTAAAATACGAAAGTATGTTTTTTTTTTTTAATACCACAAGGTTGGCAAACAAGCATGCGGTCCGCCTGATGGTAAGCGGTTACCGCCGCCTATGGACGCTTGTAACACCAGGGGTATCACTCGCGCGTTGCCGACCCTGCAAGAATCTTTTCACACTCTTCTTGAAGAACTCCTTGAAAAATCTTCTTGAAAAATAAATGTGGCGATGTTAGTTACTCAATCACTCCAGTACTGCATGGAATTGGATGAAATTTGGCACATACATAGATATATTATTAACTGGAACTCAGGATATGTTTTAGTCCAAACCGACAAACGAAATCGATTTTTACGAGCTCTAGGTAAAGCAAAGTGAAACATTGCATTTTTCAATTAGAAGAGTCTCAACTGTGAATGTATTAAAATTACTTATAGCGATACAAAATTTTTTTCGTCTGCATGCTGCATGGAGAGCTACCAGCTACTAGAACGGAATTCTCACTTTTTTGAAGTGAAACTTCTTTATTGGGGTTGGAAAAAAATTTAGTGTAACATTGTTTCAAAGTCAACCTCAGTTTTTGATTGCAATTTTCAAAACACCAACACGTGGGCGTGATCATGTTATTTATTTTTCAAGTTTTCAAGTTATTTAAGCTTAACCTTTGTATATATATTTTTTGTTAATTGTAAAATAATTTTTTTTAGATTTTAGTAAATTATTTTTTTAAAAATTACGTCATAAAGAAGTTTCACTTCTTACGAGTGTACGCTAGCACACACACTTTTTAGTCTAGAGAGCCGTGGTGGCCGAGTGGTTCGAGCAGTTGCCTGCGCAAAGGTCGCAATTTCGAATCCCGACTGTACCAATGAGTTTTTCTGAACCTAAGTACAGTGATTAGTCACCACGAGCTGAACGGTGAAGGAAAACATCGAGAGGAAACCTGCATACGTCTGAGAGGAAATTCAAAGGCGTATGTATGGTCGTGCTGGAGTAACGGCGATGGACTCGCCATCTGTCACGTTGGCACCTAATATACCTCTGGCGGAAAGTGGGTGTGTGGGTATTACCTATACACCTCTGCCTACCCCTTTGGGGACCCTTGTGGGAAGGCGTGAGGATATATATTTTTATGGTCTAGAGAGATTTGTCGCTCCAATTTATATACCCCGCGACTGACCTATATGTATTTTTTTCTATAAGTAGGAATATACAAGCTCTGAAATATATATTTCCTTTCCATCTAATCATCTCAATACTGAAAGCAAATTACGCAATATGAAAACTGATAAACTTCACGTTTGCATAGAGGTTTTCAGTTCACAAAGAGCTGTGCAACAACCAGCTTTAGTAATTCTGTTAAGTGCTTGTTTCATAAGCTTTCATTGTAATCCTAAACCTATATGGATGAATGACAAGAGCCGGTCAATTCGTTCAAATATGGTCTTTATATATGCCGTTCGGAAATTTGACGAACGAATGAAGAAAGCCTTTTATGATAAAACAAGAAGAGTAGAGGAATAGTGTAAACAATAAATTATAATTAAACGATTAGGTAAAGACTTAAATAAATAGAAATACCTAAAATATAGCCCCGGCGGAAAGCGGGTGTGTCGGTAGATACTGTCGGTACTGCCTTCGCACTTCTGCCTACCCCTTCGGAGACCTTTGTGTGAAGGCGTGAAGAAATATCCATCTATAAATGTAATTTGATTCTAAATTAACTTCTCGATTAAGAAAACTACCTGCGCCCCGGGGTTTTACCTATGTAAAATTTGATTTCCTTATCGTTTTTTTTTAGGAATATAACATAATATCCTATGTTATGTTATAATTGCATCCAATTCCGTTCTGCAGTTAGCGAGAAAGAAGAACAAAATCTTTTTATTTTTTTTGTATTGTCACTCGTAGCGTGAGTTCCGGGAACTTTTGCTACTTAACCGGTCAATGGCGACACCTAGGCCTCCAGCGAGGCATTTTATTTCTAAGCAACACAGCTAAGGGCACCCCCTGTGGGGTACGAACCTCGGCTTAGGGCGTTGCTGAAGAACAAAATCCTAACAAAGTTTCGCCTTTATAACCATAGGAGCACTTGACCCGAGTGAAACCATAAGGCGCAGTAATGGTGACCATTTCTCTACGAAACTTCTTCATTCTTTTTGAAGAAGTTATGAACATTAATGAAGAAGAAGAAAGACATATTTTTATTCGGTGGATTGGATGTGAAATGATTTAACTTTACGGATCAATGCGTCTTGTGTATTAGCGGTCATTAGAGATTTGAAAAGGCTTTTGTTCGGTTTTATGGGGGTGGGGGCGGTTTAGATAATTAACGATTTAAAATTTTCTCAGAAGCACAACGTTTCGCACAATTACACAACGCACATTACTTTTCGAAAGATAGTAAATTCGCATCCCGATGGTACCAATTTTACTGAACCTAAGTACGACCTTGATCAACCGACGAGCTCTACGGTGAAGGAAAACCTCGAGAGAAAGTCTGTATGCTTTAGAAAAGAAATTCAAAGACGAACGTACGTACTTGAGAAATGGCGATGGACTCGCCATCTGTCACTTTGCCTACTATCCTGTCTGTTCTGAATCCCTAATGATGAGACGCAATATGAAAAGTTTTATAAGACAATGGGCCAAATATTTTATCGGTACAATAATAGTCCAACAAATCCAATATACTCGGAAAGAGGTGTAAGTAACTTCTCAAATTGTCGTATCATAAAGGCATACGATAAACAAAACTATTCAACTTCGAAATAGGTTTCTGTTTCGTGCAGTTTGTCTATGGTCTCTCGACACAGCATACGTGTTTATTGCAACTGCCCCGCTGGGAGCGGTCACTCCACTCGCATTTGATTTTTTATTTCAGCTCTGGACTTTGACTATCATAGCAAGAACGTTGCATACAGAATATTGTTGTCGTTCTATCATAAGCTATGCTTTGATTTTATATTGGCTAACCTATGTACACGATTGACGACGAATTACATATGAGCCAACATTTTAATTGCAGTTTAAATTAAGAACGAGAGAGCCGTTTTTAAATTCAGAAAGAGTTCACACAGGAGTTCAGAGATCCCGACTTTGAAACTTGAGGTGATGCGAGGCCATTCCCACTTAGGGTGGACATTTGGGTGATGATACTGGTGTAGGTATGTTATTCTTGAACGCCTATACGATATGTATATATACGAATCTATGAGTATGAAGATGTATACAGAGACTGATGAATGTGAATTAATGGAAAGAGAAGAGCAAGAGTCAGTTAGTCCGGACAAAACTGGCTCTCTACTCCCTTTGCCTTCCTAATGAGGGACTGGGATGTATATTATTGTCTTTACTCATACAAGCTTTGCTTGGTTTGGGACTTAGTCAATTTGTGTGAAATTTGGTATTTATAAATTTACAAGGTATTACATAAATCCAATATGATAAAAAGCTCATCCACAGAAAACTTGTGCCGTAATCATAAAGTAAAAGTTTGGCCATGCAATCAACATTCCCCTTACATCTATCTGTACGAAACCGATCCCGACCGATACGGGAATCACTCCCGCGGGAACACACGTACAGAAGTAAATTATTACGACGGACAAGTCTTGCCGAAGCTCACTTAATTAATTGATCTTTTGGGTTAAATAAGGCAATGCTGTCAAAAGGTGCACTGCATACTTCTGCGGTGGTTAAGGGAAAACTTGATATGTAAAAACTATTTACTCCCCGAGAAACTCGCCGGTATGTAGAGAAAAAAATAAGGGTTTATGAATAATTTCTTATTGTAATGAGGAGGCCAGGAGGTCTTTCATATCTGATGATTTTTATTTATATTATAATCAATATAAGTATGTGTATATGTTTGTTTATTTCATGGCTTAACTACTCGATTGAGCGTCATAAAATGTGTTTGCATTTTCATAAGAAAAAATATCACGGTATCTTATTTCCTAAAAATAAATATACATACATACACATTATCACGCAGTCCCTAACGGGGTTGGTAGAGTATAGAGCGCCAGTTCTCTCCAGACTTACAAACCTCTTTCGCTTCGTCTATAATTCATCTTTCTCTAAACATGCTCGTCAGTTTCGAGTACTCTTGACTTTCCCTTCCTTAAAATAAATATATACTTTCTTAATTCAATTACGTACGCTAAAAGTATCTACGTTAATTGCTTTGGCCAAATTTTTTTCTTGATTGCTATGACTTTTCTTTTATATGCTATTCAATGAATATATAAATAACACACTCAGATCTCGGATAGCTAAATCTATACTCCTTCTTTAGTGGTAAAATGAGAAGGGGTGAACTTGAGTCAACGAAGGACGTGCCGAACGGGAGGACGCCGGGATTAAAGTTCGCTTATATTCTAATAAACTCAACACCTTGAACGGAATTGGTTTTTTGTGGATACTAGTAACATAGTTATTCTTTGTATTATAAACAGAGTTAATTAGAGCAGTGGCGTCTCTTGCGAAAAGGAGTTTTCCTCCGCGAACTCTCAATCTGTTTTCCCCAGAGAGCATGAAGTTCTTCAGATTAGTGTGAAAGAAAATATTCCTGCAGTGTCAGCAACGTAACGCAATACGCGTAGTTGCAAGCGTCAGACCGCACGCTGGACTGCCAAGTTAATGATATGAAAAATAAAGATTCTGTTATCAGTGCCGTGTTTACTCTCATATGCAGTTAGTTTGCAGCTTACTCAGTTAATCCAATGTAATCAATAATCTTTTATTCAACGTAAGTGAACACTGGAGCTGCCCGACTGGGGCAGGACCTCCACCTTATAGAAGTCCGTAGCCAAATAACACAATTTATTGTGTTGTGTTCCTACGTGGTGAATAAGGCTTCCAGTAATGAGCTCCTTGGGGAGGGGGGAGGATTGTTACATTGTGTTGGAAGCAGAGGGATTGAACTTTATGCTGCCAACACACTATAACTCTCCGAACACAGAGTGGCAACTCGCAAGTGATACTTCGGTATGTGAGCGTAAATAAGCTACGGTAACCGTTTCCCATCAGGTGGGCCGTATGCTTGTTTGCCACTCTAGTTGTATAAAAAAAAAAAAACTTATTGAACGTCACATACAAAACTACAATTACCACCGTTTCCAAGAAAATTACTATCCTTTGCTTTGTAAATCTAGATCTAGACGTTCTTTGCAAATGACATTGCCACTGTGCAGTGACCGGTTCGTGTCGAACAATAAATCGGACTGTCGTTGGACTTTGATTTTTAATAACTTATTATGGCGTGGGTTCTAATGATAGGAAATGTACGCGTGTATTGTAAGGTTCAATTTATTTTGCGCTGAGTCAACACCGCGTGGTAGTTCCCACGCTCGTTCATAATAAGCTTTAGTAATGCTATGAGTTTCACTTTTTATTTTTCTTCGGCTACACGGACTGTTATGTGCTTAGTTTAAAACAAAACTTTGTTTTCAACGCGATGTTACTGCCGGATAGATAATGTCAAAAGGATTAGCATTTATGCTTCATGTATATATCCTCACGCCTTCCCACAAGAGTCCCCGAAGCGGTAGACAGAGGTGTAGAGGCAGTACCCACACACCCACCTTCCGCCCGATATATATTTTAGGTGCCAACGTGACAGATAGCGAGTCTATCGTATCAAAGCACGACTATACATACGCCTTTAAAGTTCTTTTCAAACGTATGCAGGTTTTCTCCCGATGTTTTCCTTCACCGTAAAGCTCAGGGTCAATATAATGTGTAATTTAATATGTCATCCCTACGCCTCTGGTTTCTAAAGCGGCACCCTGCTGACATAAACCGTTATTATGAAATAAATTAAGAGTGCTTCTTTAATAGAAAATTTATTAAAGTGTCTTCTATTTAAGCCGTGGCGGCCGACTATTTTACTCGCCAAAAATAGTTGAATTTATAGATCAAATACGTCACTTAGCATGACTGTGTGTAAATTTCTGAACGAACTGCATAGTCGATTGAGTTAATTTTGTTAGATATCGACGTTAAAATAGTCTTAACACGATTCAGCTTTTAGAGTACATCTGAGGTGTCTACGTAAAACTTTAACGTGGGCTTCGTCACTTTTTATAAATAACTTTTTAAAAATGTATATGCAAGTTAAAAGCACGCGTAACGCGAGTAAGTAATTGGAATTGGAATTTGTAAGTAAACTCACGTTTAGTTCAGCTGTATAATAATATATCCTCACGCCTTCCCACAAGGGTCCCCGAAGGGGTAGGCAGAGGTGTATAGGTAATACCCACACACCCACTTTCCGCCAGAGGTATATTAGGTGTACGTTTAGTCCAGCTGTATAAGTTATAAATACATACCACTAGGGTGGTAAACAAGCATGCGGCCCGTCTGGATGGTAAGCGGTGACCGACGCCTATGGACGTTTGCAACACCAGGGGTATCACTCGTTGCGTTGCACACCCTTCTTGAATAATTCCATACTCCTTAGCGAAAACCTCAACGGGGAATTTCCTCTAGACTTTTCGTTTCATATAATAGAGCTTTTATTTACTGTGTTTATTGAATTGACTTTAAAGTGATGATAAATAAAGGCTATGTGTTGTTTTTGCCACGCATTCCCAAAAGAACAACACCAAATAAACCTCCGATGGCTGTACCCGTCTCCGTTCCACCGGGTTTAAGTGCATTAGTGGTATGCAGATGACTATTCGCCAACACCTAAATATACCTCACATTTAGGTGCCAACGTGACCATAGTATAAAGAAGAGGGAGTAGGCTATCTCCGGCCCAATTCGCGATATAATTGCCTACTGTCTTAGGGTTGTCACTTTTAGCTAAATATTAGGCGCGGCTGTTCGCGCGTCGCTAGCAACCGCATGAACAGCGGCAATTAGGTATCTATAATAAAAAATTAATAAAGTGAATGAAATATTATCATTAAAAGAAATAAAAACAACATTAAAAACTAACGACTGTCTCTTAGACTATAATCGAATTTGTTGTTATGATTCGAACTTTGTTTTATATGTATTTGATTTACTATTAGTCAATTAGGTACTCGTACATACTTATTTTGAATTACGATTTTCTGTAAGTAGGTTGGTACTTAGTTACTATACCTACAATACTGAGAAATCGCTATAACTAAACGTTAACAAAGAAATAGCGGCAAACCAATTGCCAGATCAAAAGTACCTAATACATTCTAGTAGGGAATTAGGCCTACCTACCTACTTCCTGTGTGATAGAAAACTAATACAAACAAAAAATATGTAAGTACGTAGGTATCTCATCATCAAGTAAAATTATATTATGCTAGAATAAGTGACTAACTTACCTTTCCTGTTCAATAGGTAATCTGAACAGAGACAGGTCTGGAATCGATGAATTATTAAGACACCCAAACACACAGCAATACGTTCTTCTGCGATTATCAGACATTTTGATGATGATATTGATTAATAAATCATTTAGCGGTGCCGAAAAGCCGTGACGCGCGCGCGAACCTTGTGCAGTGTTAGCCCCGACTGGCGCACTGAGAAACGGGTCGAGATTTTGTTAAAGTGTGCGTGCGTCGACACATAGATACAATAGCGCACACATACAAGCCGCGCGCGGTGCATTTGTATGAAGATAACCTACTTCTCTTCTTTATACTGTGACGTGACATATAGCGATTCAAACGTATACATTCATCTTTAGGATATTTTCTTTCACCGTAAAGCTCGCGGTGTTTACAAAATTAAGGTACGGTAAGGTAACGTTTAAAAATGTAGTCTTAAACAATAGGCCGTCAGGGATCCCGTGGTACACCACGACACAAATGAATTGTTTAATTGACAACAATAAGATTAGCCGAGACCAATAGAGCCGTTTATTTAAGTTACAGACCACCCATACCATATAAGAAACAGTATTAATGTAATAATCTTACTCATTAGTTGAGGCTGTGCTTAATTTATAGATGACAGTGGAACGTATTACTGAGGCCGCGGAACTATGATGTACTGCGTGAGATGGATGCGGCAGATAAGAACACACCCAGACGTAATAAAATCCTTTACGAAGCGATAAAACAAATTCTGATGGCTATTATTTAATTTAATGATTTGAGAGATTAACAGAAGTGTTATTTAAACTTTTTTTAGAGTTATTTTGTATAGTTTATTGTGCTGGATGAATTCTTGATTAAATGCACGAAATGAACTTTTACATCGTAAAATGTTTTACGAACTTTCAAGTAAGGAATCTAGCTACGAAATTGCACTTGAGTTATTATATGAATAATAGTCGGGGATGAATAATGCACGATGCCAATATGGACTTGACTTTGTGTTGTTTTATTCTATTCATCATCATCATCATCATCGATTTTATTCACATTGTACTATTTCAAAACATAAAGGATCGACTCACACCACTGTCAATGTGTCTCTGTTTTCACTATGTGTCTTAATAGTAAAATGTAAAGAGAGATTTTATCATCACGCCGAGTCCCTTACTGGGAAGGCAAAGGGAGAGCTTCGTCCAGAATCATCAGTCTTGACATCGATCGATTTTATCAAGGTAGTTGGAACGTGGTCTTCTTCTGCCTCTTATTTGCAGCGAAAAGAGTGTCTTGTTACACTTTTGCCAGCCCCTCCGGAGATCCCAACAGGAAGGCGTTGTGCAACGTGACAGGTGGCGACTTCATCGCATTTTCTCAAACACGACTGTGCAAGCGAATCTCTATTGAATTGAATTTCTTATGAAACATGCAGGTTTCTTTAAGTTCAGAAGCAACTCATTGCTTAGTTAAAGACTGGGTTAATTTATGTGTAATTGTTGCAAGGTATTTATTAATTGGCACAGTTTACTTCGACTCAAACTCCTCTGCCACCAAGACTCTCGTCAGGCCTTAATGTTGTTTTTGGCGTGTCATATGAGAATAGACAAAAACATCAAGAGTACTCGAAACCGATGAGCATGTATGAAGAGACTGATGAATGTGGACGAAGCGAAAGAGGTAGTCTTTACATACCTCTTTCGCTTTCGCTTCGTCCACACAGAGAGAACTGGCGCTCTATACTCTCTGCCTACCCCGTTAGGGACTCGGCGTGATGATATGTATGTATGTGTGTATATGAGAATAGCCGCATCCGATAAATACAATTCCCACATCCTTGGCGCGAGTGTACAATATTTCATATTGGATGATCAATCTTGTGCCCACGCGGTAATAAGATTTACGTTCTCAGCGCGGCTCTCTTCTTATACAGAATTAATTCGAACTGATGAGTTTATTTTCTAATAATATGGGAGCGTTTTAACTTGGGTGTGAGATTTAAACTGTTTGATTTACATCTTAGCTTGATCGATAATGGCCTCATTGTTATGATCAAGAAAGACAGAGTTACCTGCATACGTAACATATTCAAAGACCCTATTTTCCGCCAGAGATATATTCTTGGTGCCAACGTGACAGATGGTGAGTCCTTCGCCGGAACTCAAGCACGACTGTACATATGCCTTTGAAATTCTTCTCAAACGTATGCAGGTTTTCTTTCGATGTTTTCCTTCACCGCAAAGCTCGTAGTGTGACTAATCACTTTACTTAAAGTTAGAAAAACTCAATGGTATTGTTACGAGCTGGGGTTCGGGATAATTTAATGATAGCCGGTTGTTAAACTTAAACGACCCTTTATTCTATACACAGAATTATTCCGGAAACTTTCACGATGAATCCTTACACTATTCACTACAGCACTATTCAGTAGAACACTGATCACTACAACACAGTACTAGTAAAACACAGTAAACCCTAGGCACTGAAACACTTCACTAACACTGTAACACTCACTATAGTCACTGATAAAACACTCATCTGACTCACTAAACTAACTCTGACTGACTCACTAAATTAACTACCCGTGCCCATCGGGTACCGCCTTATATATATGGCACCGGCACGATATACTAGATATCGGTGGAAGGTTCTAGACCGCCATTAAGACTTTCGTAGAATCGCCGGTGAATGCGTGCGCAGAACAATGGCGGGGCGACGTAAACAAGTTGTTTACGTCCTTTCTTAATTGCATCCTTTTGTCTATATTTCCGGCTAAGTGTTGTTGTTTGGCATGGCTTTCACACGGCAAGACCTCCAGAACCTTCCATCGTAACAGTATGGTCAGGATTCGAGCTTGCAATCTTTGTGTTGCACGCAACTATTCGAACCACTCGGCCACCGCGGCTTAAATATATTTCAGGTGAAAAGACGGTATTGTGTTACACCTTTGCCTACCCCTTGATGTAAGTTTTTTATACAAAAGAAATATATTATATTCATAGTTTGTATACACAACATTTATTTTATAGAATCGAATTCATATACATATAAATCTTATTTGAACTGACATGTCATTTTTCAAGGGCTGGATTATAGTCATGGGTCGTTTCGTATAATGATATAACTCTATTTAATGTACGCTGACTATAAAATGTAATTTTATTAACTTAATTAATTGTCGAGGATCAAAGTGCGAGTTGATTCAATTTTGAAGCACTTCGACTGGAAACTTAAAGGCGAAACTTATTTTGATTTTATTATCATATTCATTATAACTTCAATTAACACTTAAATGTTGATAAAGTTATTTGAGCCATGGTGACCGAGACGCTGGAACGCTAAGGCTTCAAGTTCGATACCCGACCAATGAGTTTTTCTGAACAGAAGTACCTACAGTGATTTATCATACCACGAGCTTTACGGTGAAGGATACTATCGAGAATAAACCTGCATACGTTCTAGATATGATCAGTTATTGAATTGAGTTGAGTTCAGTTCCGCTGCTTATAATTGCTTGCACCGCCAAGGAAAACTCGCGCGTTGCCGACCCTGCAGGAATCGTTTCACACCCTTGAGGTACCCCTAGAGAGTTCAACTCCATGTTTTACTCTTTAGGTAAAATGTCAACGGGAGTTCAATCCGCAGCCGTTAGTGGAAGGAAACCGCACAGTGCGAAAAACCTTATGTCCTCCAATGATAAAGGTAGTTTTTAAATGCATAAGCAAATTTCTTACTCCTGGAAGAAACGACTAAACGAGATCTAATTTAAGCAGAATCGCAATAGTAATAACGCCATTATTACAAATTAATAGCTAGAGCCGGTCTGGCCACCAGATAATATTAATCTACGAAAAAACGCATTCCAATTGCCATTCCGGGCGCATTTTTAATCGTCCCTCATTAAGAACATTGGCGCGCGTAACCACGCGGGGTCGCCGCGGCCATTTTGAATTAATAACGCACCAAACAAAATGGCGAGCGTGCAATAAAATTTTTATTAATCTCATACGAGTTCTCGAATATCCGTAGGTTAAGCGCTGTTTTATTAAAGAAATACCGGGTTTTTAATAGATTCTGCGGAAATAAACAATTTTAAAGAAACGTGTGTTTTGGATGAGCTTTGGAAATGTGATAGCATTAGTTTCTAATAACTTGAAAATTCTTTAAATTAATATGAATTTTATCTCACGATTGTGTCCATATTCAAAATTTGGTCAGTAAATTAAAAAGTACCTTGCTAAAACCGTGTTTCTAATCCAAGTAAGCGTGATTTAAAACAACCCTTATATCATTATGGAGGAGACCTGTGTTTGCTATATCATAGTATATATTTATATAATATGTATACTGTGGCTATATCGAAGTAATCAGTGTCATGTAACAGACGTTATACCAGGTATTTTGTATACATATTAAATTTTATGTCTTTAACCGCGGCTATGAAATTAAGCTATAAACTTAAAGCGATTCTAAGTATAGCTCTAATGTCGAACTAATTTCTTTTCGCGCTCACACGCTTCCTGATCGATCTATCCGATCCCTTAGTTATCTTATACGTAGTGTACTAGTATGGTCTGTCTGTCTGTACTGGATAAACTCCACTTAACGGATTAACATGAGGTTTAACCAATTGATAGAATAGTTACAAGAGGAAGGTTTATATGCATTGTTCTATATTTTCATGATCGTAAATATTAATTTTAAAGAGAACTATGCTATATTTAATCATTAATGTGAGAACTTTTATTAGTTATGAATGGCAGTGACAGTTCAAATGGTTTTAATGGTAACTTTAACTCAACAAGGTTCTTTTCGTAATTGTAACATTCCCTGTAGCTCATCACTTGGACCACATTTGTATAAAGCATTCATAAGATAACCACACACGCCCATTCCACACGTATGTCTTTGCACTTGCTTGTCTTAACTGCTGTTTCAGTCGAATTTACATAAGTAATACCTAATATGAAGTGGTTATCGCTAAGTGTGAGATGATATTGAAATATTTTCGCACTTAAACTATGCCACGTGATGAAAAGGAGAGAAAAAAAATAAGATGTGTATATTTTAACGCCATCCCACAATGTTCCCCGAAGGGGTAGGCAGAGGTATATAGGTAGGTGACAGATGGCGAGTCCCTGTACTTAAGTTCAGAAAAACTCATTGGTACAGTTTGGATTAAAACTTGCGACCTTTGCGTCGCAGGCAACTACTTGAACCATTTGACCACCACGGCCTAATTAATAATGTACATACATACATACATACATATCATCACGCCATGTCCCTAGCGGGGTAGGCAGAGAGTATAGAGCGCCAGTTCTCTCTAGACTTACATACTTCTTTCGCTTCGTCCACATTCATCAGTCTCTTCATAATGTACATATTATGAATTTTACGTATTCGATTCTGTTCTTACGACTGAAGGATACTGAAATGTTTTGCTCAACGAGCTTTACGGTGTAAAATTTCGTGGGCGAAAAATGCATACGGCCAAAGACGTGTGTAGTCGGGCTATAAAGACGGGAGACTCGCCATCTGTTACACGGGCACCTGCATTTATCTCTCGTGAAAAGTGAATGATATTGTCTAACTTGTAGAAAGCAAGCAGACTTAAAAAAAAGGTGGTTCTCATTTCGACTGTTTGCTCTTGTATTCACTAAAAACATGTGTTAACAAAAGCGGATAGCTTAATAAGCGGAGTGATATACATCACTCCGCTTATTAAGCTATCCGCTAAACTCAACCAATCTATACGTTATGACTTAGAAGCTGGGCTTTCTTTTTTCATGTCAGTTGCCGACAAAGGAACTTAAGATCACTGACAAGTAGCAAAAATGAAACTAGTTTCAAACCCAATAAATAGATCCTAGACTAATGTTAGTTACCGCGTGTATCGTTCCTTCATTGTCTGAATGACGCCAGTGGGGCTTTTAACGCGTTCGCAACGACTTTAATAAAAACCTTCTAGACTAGGGTTGTCAATGTGGCATTAATCGTAATATTCTATTCTAACTTGATCTCAAAGTGGGTATTACTATGAGGATATATGTAACTTGATCTGAAAAACTGAAGCAAAAACGCATGAAGACAGTCCATTGAGATGAAGTGAACTCGAAGTGCAGAATAAAGTTCTATTGCTGTTTTAAGTCTCTCCTCCTGAGGGGCGTTACGATAGTGTATGTACATATATACATATCATCACTTCGAGCCCCTCACGGGGTAGTCAAATATAATAAAGCGCAAGTTCTCTCAAGACTTACATACTTCTTTCGCTTCGTCCACATTCATCAGTCTCTTCATACAAGCACGCCGGTTTCGAGTACTCTTTACGTTCCCGATCTTCTTGTCCCGTCTTTGAGTGTCCAATCGATTTGATCCAGGTTGTTGGAACGTGGTCTTCTTGCACACACGTTCGCTTGGGATATCTGGTTCGTCAGTCTTCTTTCATCCTTTCTATACGCTCAAACCAACATAACATGCCTTCTTCATGTTTACAATTTCGCATATGTCTATGTGTTGTGATCTGCACACCTCTGCCTATCCCTTCTACACAAATATTTGCGAAATATGACAAACTTAGATATATTTTTAAGCAATTCAATTTGAGTATTCAAAACGTTCAAATTATTTCAGATTTCGCGCTTTGTTAGAATTGGTATGATAGATATAGAGGTAGATATGGTAATTATATATATTGGATGGTTTTTGGAACGAAGTTCCTTATCGCGCGTTGTGAAAGGGGGCTAGACGGAAAAAAATCTTACGAAAAGTTGTCACGACACTTTTTGTCACGACACTTTTTTTTTGCTGTATATTTATAACCCCCGTGTGAGTGACGTGTGCTTCTTGAACTTCGTTCCATCCGGGTGTCCCTTGACACCTCTCAAGTTGTTTTTGTATATGATATGGTACTATACAATACATATAGTGTATTTGCTGTATATCACAGGGTTCGCTTCACGACAAGAGCATTTTTTTTAACAAGATAGGAATGGGCCTTGTGTCTAGGTAGGTAAATAAAATAAAAAATAAAATAGCTATGTAAATTCTATGTCTCTATATAACTAACTGTTTCTTTAATACTCATATATTAAGAGTTAGGCGTTAGATAATTCCTGTTATTTTTTTTGAGGCTTTTATAGCAACCCTATGTCGGACACAAAGTTCTGTGGACGTGAAAAGACTTAGAGCCAACCGTAATTATATGGAAATTTTTCGTTCATTCGTCTCTGGATTTTTCATGTCATACCTAAAGATAAATGATGCTATATACACGCGATAATATATTTTATACCTTAATGAAAAGGTAGGTTTTAGCTTAATGGGCCTTTGGATCTAACGTCATTTGAATAACAAACGGGTCTTTGTGTGTGATAAAATTGCATTAATTTCTCGTTTTTAAATTATGTTACGTATTTTTTGTATAATACCCATGTGTATGTTATGACGAGCATGTATGAAGAGACTGATGAATGTGGACGAAGCGAAAGAGGTATGTAAGTCTAGAGAGAACTGGCGCTCTATACTCTCTGCCTACCCCGATAGGGACTTGGCGAGATGATATGTATGTATGTATGTATGTATGTATGTTTATACAAATTGAACTTTATTTCATGGTGAGTAACATACACAATTGCATGAAAGCATACTTTTTACCTTGCAGGAATAGATCCACGTGGTGGTAACATGTGCGCCACGAGATAATTAAATATATATAATCTAAGCTAATAATCCATCTGTGTGCTAAATTTCATGCAACTTAGTTCAGCCGTTCTGGCGCGATTGAGTAACAAACATCCTTGCAGACCTTCGCATTTATATTACATACTAGCTTATGCCCGCGTGGAAAGAGCAACATACATATTTTTGCCTTTATAATATTAGAGCTTTCAATCTTTCGGGATTCAAATGTAGCCTATGTCTTAATCCTGGGTATAAGCCATCACCATAAAAAAATATCAGTAAACCGGCTTTTTTTCAGTGGTAAAAATGTTTTTTTTTTTAATAAAAAGTATCCTATGTTACTTCTTATACCTCCAGTAATATGTGTACAAACTTTCATGATAATCGGTTATGTAGTTTTTACGTGAAAGCGTAACAAACAAACTTACATTCACATTTATAATATTAGTAAGGATTAGTAGGCTTAAATATAATCAGACAATTCTTATTCATAAATATTATTAGTAGGCTTCAACCTTAATAGACAATTCTTATTCATAATTATTTCCTTTGTTTCAGGTAAGCGAACCGGAAATATATTCTGAAATCGCCGCATAAAGTTAAGATTTATTTAAGCTTTGATTAGCTTATGAAATCTCATTAACTACATAGCTGGCAACCAGGTGACCTATTTAAATGGTAAGCGATCACCAAAGATAATCACTGTAATTGTGTCACTTGTCACACCGACATTTACTTGAGGGGTAAATGTGATAGCATTGGACAGAAGAGTCCCAACGTGACAGATGGCGAGTCCAATCGTGGATTACTAGCTGCGCTCCGAGGTTTCACTCGCGCAAAATTATATCATACTCCCTTGGATATATTATAGAATATATATATATATACTTGCTATCTGTCACGTTTGCATCTAAAATATATCTCCGGCGAAAAGTGTGTGGGTTAATATCTACACCTTCGCGGATCCTTGTGGGAAGGTGTGAACATATATATATATATATATATATATATATATATATATTTATATACAGAGGATATTTACAAGTTCAATTATATTCCCCATTGGGGGTTGAGTAGGAAAGCCCTCAAAACTTTGTGTATTTCCAATGACGCTCGCCTAAGCGACACGAGACGTATCACTTAATCAAATAACGTTAATGTTTGCGACACACGGCCGGCTAGATCGGCCGACTTCTTGTCCAACATGTTGTCGAGCATTTACATTACATACAGGTATAATGGCGCCGTAATTTAAGTAAATGTTTATTTTCTATTAACTTGGTGGTAAATATTCCGTCGGCTTGTTTTTATCATATTATATCCTATTTTAGAAACAGTGTCTAGAAGTTAAACTCAGTTACTCAAACAGAAAAAATTGGTTCATAAAGTTATCTGCGAACACACATATAAAAATGTGTACGTAATATATCTACACGTTCGATCAAATTGAAAAACCTCTTCGTTTTTGGAAGTCGGTAAAAATAGGGCTCACTGTCACTTCTATTAATAGTTAACATAGAAATGGCAAAAATCGTTGTTAACGTTAAATGGTTTTATATTTAAATCTGATCAGATGCTTTACTGAAAACTTAAAAATTAATTATAGTGAAACTATAGTTCTAGAAAGTATACTTAAATAAATAAATAAAAAAAGAACTAAAAGACACGTGAATAGTAAACCTCGTTCGAAAACGTGAAAAATAGGTATAATTTAATTTCAAAATATAGAATGTAATGTTTGTAGCTACCATATTTTTATCATTTTTACATATCATCACGCCGAGCTCCTCACGGGACAGGCAGAGAGAGTAGTGCCAGTTATCTCTCGACTTAAAACCTTAGTTTTGAATATGATTTAAATTTTGTTGACAAGCTTGAAATTCTGTGTGTCCCACGCCAAAACCACGCGTTCTGAGATTTTAATTTGGCGTCGTGAAGCCTACTCGTTTTAATCAGGGTGGCACCGCGAGCGTTGTTTAAATTTCCTATTAAATCCCCGAGCGGAGAAACAAAGCGACCTTATCTCTCATCTATTAATAAAACACTTTCATTTGAAGGTGGTGGTACTGAATGCCGAATTAGCCGTTACATACATACATACATACACATCATCACGTATAGTCCCTTGCAAACATTACCCATTATTTAATTTATGATTTATATTTTATTTCATAAATAACTATGACATAGGCATTTACGCTTATTAGTCGGTTTTAGTGGGTGTGTGGTTTATTAACTATACACCTGCCTACCCCTTCGGGGACCCTTGTGGGAAGGCGTGAGGATGTATATAGTCGGTTTAAACGAATATTACATGCAAACATATCATCATGCCGAGTCCCTAACGGGGTAGGCAGATAGTATAGAGCGCCTCTCTACACTTACATATCTCTTTCGCTTCGTCCACATTTATCTCTTCATACATGCTCGTCGGTTTCGAGTACTCTTGACGTTCCCTACCTTGAGCGTCCGTCACATATCTCTAGCGGTCATTCGGTGTGTGGGTACTACCTATATACACCTCTGCCTAACCCTTCAGGGAGCCTTGTGGGAAGGCGTGAGGATATAAAAATTGGATTCGCAATCATATAATATATGGTAACTGATGACTCTTTAACTGTAGTTCGCTTCAATTGTTCGCTGAAAAAAAAACAGTCAGCCAAAGGTCTTTTACCTCTATGCCAATAATATTCAGTTTGTTGTAAACACTTTTACATAGCCGAATGTAGAGAATACTAACGCTCTAAGCATCGTTAAAATGAGCTTCAACAACGCGTTGATCAATTGAGACGGCTGCAATGTCGCCTTGCTGAAGTCTCGAGTGCACTAGACTAGGGATAATCTATTGTCTAAAAGTCTTCATTTTTAAAGGATATAAAAGCGTCTTTGCGCCGGCACGTCCACGAAAAGGGGCTTATTTGTGAAAATATCTTATCTCGTCAATAGAGGTCGGTCTAATGAGATTTATTTCAGAAAGTGTTTTTATTTATAGTACTATTTTCTTGAAAATAAATGCTTAATTTAAAATGACTCAACCCTTACTACGATCCGCAGATATTTTGCTGCGTGGTTGAAAATATTTGAGCAATTTGCTGCACGCGCTTTGCTGTTTGCGAATGATATAAAGTAATTAAGAATAGAATACATCCTCCCGCCTTCATAGAAGGACCCCGAAGGGGTAGGCAAAAGTGTATAAGTAATACCAACACAACCACTTACCGCCAGAGATATATTTTATGTGCGAACGTGACAGATGGCGAGTCCTTCGCGGTTACTCGAGCACGATTATACACACGTGTTTGAATTTATTCTCAAACGTATGCAGGTTTCCTCTTGATGTTTTCCTTCACTGTAAAGCTCGTGGTGTGACTAATCACTGTATTTAAGATCAGAAAAACTCATTGGTACAGTCGGGATTCGGTCTTGCGATTTTTGTGTCCCAGGCTTTTGTGATTTTACGGCTTAGAAGCAAAGTAATAGTACATTATAAATAGAAAGTATAAAAATACTATAACAAAAACAATTTGTAAGAAAAATCTCATTACACCGACCTCCATTATATCCGCCACAAAAGCGTAGGCAAAAGTAACACCCATTTCCCACCACATACTTAATTGTGACAGATGGTGAGTCGGTCTCTCAAACATGACAGTCTTTTAATCGTGCGAGAGAGCCAATGTATAAATAAGTGAAACCGCGATTCTAGTAGCAATCGGAATAATCACGCCTCTAACTCAGGATCATACTTTAAGTTTTGTTTAGTTACTTAGCTCTAGAATGGCTTTAGTATTTAAATTAAGCCTGAATTATTTATTAGGATTCCAGGCGGCTAGATGACTTACGAGTAGAGGGGATTTGGCTAAGATTTGGTAAAGTTCCATGATTTTGACGTAGGGATCAAGCTAAGTCGAGGGCTTAAATGATATTGGAGTTGCTAAATTGAAAAATCCACGCTTAAGTGTTTAAATATACTATTTCATTATATATAACGTATGCACATACAAACATAATGCGCCGGTTTTACTCTCTCTGCTCTCTCGTTTCGAATACCTACAATTCGAAACTGTGTCGAAAAATATTACCCAACTATCAGATCGATTTAACACGCGATAATGGAAACGTAAAGGGAGAAGAAAGAAGGAAGAAGCTTGCATGAAGAGACTGATATTGTCAAAGAAATTACAGAGGTCCTTATCCAAAATCTTCACTTCTTTAATCACCGTTGAGGGTTTCCCAGAAGTATGGAGTTTTTCAAGAAGTTAAAAGATCCTGCCGGGTCGGTATCGCGCCGTTGGTGTTAAGTATCAGGTGGGCCGCGTGTTGGTATTAAAAAGTCGTGGTGGCCAAGTGGTTCGAGTTGCGACACAAAGATCGCAAGTTCGAATCCCGTCTGTACCAATGAGTTTTTCTCAACTTAAGTACAGTGATTAGCCTGCATACGTCTGAGAAGCAATTCAATGGCGTATGTATAGTCGTACTTGAGTAACGGACTCGCCATATGTCACGTTCGCACCTAAAATATAACTCTCGTGGAAAGTGGGTGTGTGGGTATTACCTATACACTTTTGCCTACATCTTCAGGGACCCTTGTGGGAAGGCGTGAGGATATATTATATACCAGTGCGTATGCTGATATATATTGCCATGTCACCTTAACAACGATACTTTACGTGAGACAGATTAATCGTGATATTCAAATTATCCTCGTACGTAGCGTGTTTTATTTTCCAGGCAACTCCGTTCTTTGTTTCCGCTCCCAACTGCCTGTAATCTGAATCTACATTTTTCATTCTGTTTACTGTGTTCGTAGTTTCCTTTCATTGTGACTAACTTATGTATTTATGTTATTGTGTATCGGTAAACGAGTTTTATAGTACAGTTTACTTGGCATCGAGTTGATACGTTTCATTTGTCTGTCGTTTGTTTTCTATGTGCTTTGTGCGGTATTTTCCAAGCCAATTTACTTAACTACAGAGCTTTAGGTGGCGCTGACTGATATAAATACTTACTTATGTAAGTAAATATATTATAAATATACTAGATGAGGGCCGTGGTGGTCAAGTGGTTCAAGTAGTCGCTATGACAAGCCTGCAGGTTCGAATATATTGTACATTTTTTTTAAATTAATGTGGACGAAGTGAAAGAGTTAGGTAAGTCTAGAGAGAACTGGCGCTCTATACTCTCTGCCTACCCCGTTAGGGACACGGCGTGATGATATGATGATGATTTTTTTTAAACTTAAGCACAGTGATTAATCACAGCACGTGCTTTCGATGAAGGAAAAAAATTACAGGAAAACTTTAATAATAAACTCATACTGTACTTAAGTTGTGCTTGAAAAACGGCGACCCACCATATATTTCCACTTCAGAACCATTTATATTTATATCTATGTAATTATCTCAAATCGTTATTGATCCAAATAATATATTAATAATTAAGTTCAAAATAATATGTGATACCATCCCTTGGAACCCTTGGTTTAGTATGTAACTTATTTCAATTGCCACCCACCCCGTCTGCTCTATTATTCGAACCATTTACCGAGCTGAAATACTATTTACTTGTAAATTAATACGTTTTATTGATTGTCTCCTTCAAGGAGCAAATGTATTATGAAAGATGGGGTAGTTACTTTTAATTACGTATTGAGCCGTAGTGGCGGAGTAGTTCGAGTCGTCTGCCACGCAAAGATTGTTAATTCGAATCCCAACTTTTCACATAAGCGAAGAGTGAGAGCTGTGGCTGAGTGTTCATATTCATAGAAAGAGGTATGTAAGTCTAGAGAGAACTGGCGCTTTATACTCTCTGCCTACCCCGTTAGGGATTCGGCGTGATGATATGTATTTATGTTATATATCATCATCATCATTTTCAGCCCACATGCACCCACTGTTGGGTATAGGCCTCCCCGGTTCTACGCCAGTGTTCTCGGTCCTGAGCCAGTGTCCACCACAGTTTTCCAGCCACCTTAGCGATGTCATCGGCCCAGCGGGCGGGTGGTCTGCCCGTCTGTCGTCTTCTGTTTCTTGGCCACCATTCGGTTATCGCCCTTATCCACCTACCGTCTCCTTGTCTCATCAAGTGGCCTGCCCATCTCCACTCTAACTTTGTAACTGTGTTATATATACATGTATTTATGTTATATATACATGTATATGTAATGTCTGAAAGACGATGTAGTGACAAAAATTGAGAAAGGTATGCTGAGATGGTTTGGCCATGTCGAGAGAATGAATGAAGAACGATTGACGAAGAAAGTGTATAAGGCGAGTGTGAATTAAAGTGTTGGAAGGGGTAGACCTAGGCGGACGTTTCTAGACCAAATTAGGGACGTCTTGAAAAAAGGTCAGGTCAAGAGTACCCTAAACCGAAGAGCATGTATGAAGAGAATAATGAACGTGGACGAAGCGAAAGAAGTATGTAAGGATCGTAGCAAGTGGAAATAAGTGGTCTCTGCCTACCCCTACGGGAAAGAGGCGTTATTATTTGTATGTATGTATGTATGTATGTATGTATGTAATAAATAAATATTACATTAGTTGTCCCGTGAGGCACGGTTGGGTTTTTTATTCTCAGATATAGACTGACCTATTATAGACAACCTGCTGCCTTACCTTATCTAGCGATAGACTGATCCATTCTACCTTACCCCAACCGTCTTATCTAAAGCCAGTTTCAAGACTTAAACATGATTTATCACATACGTAGTGATTCTTAAGTAGATTTAAAAGTTACGGTTTAATGTACTACTTTGTGATCAATCATCATTTATTTTAAATTAACGGTCAACCGTGGGTGTGGATTAGATGTAGTATTGTAATATTTTTGTACAATGTTTGATGATGAAGTCTTAATAACTCCGGAGAACTTTTTCATTAGAGCGTAGTGGCTGTGTCCTATATAGGACACAGCTCAGGATTGCAAGTTCCATCCTGTTTTAGTCCTGTAAATCAAAAGTGCTTTAAGGCCAAGTAACACGTTATGAATTCGTTTGTAGCCAACGGCAGACGGAATATAGTTATATATTACGGTATATGAATGTGGACGAAGCGAAAGAGGTATGTAAGTACTCTCTGCCTACCCCGTTAGGGACTCGGCGTGATGATATGATGATGATAAACACAGTGATTAGTCACACCAAGAGCTTTACGGTGAAAGAAAATATCGAGAGGAACCTTCATAAGTTTGAGAAGAAATTCAAAGACGTATGTAGTCGTGCTTGAGTAACGGCGATGGACTCGCCATCTGTCACATTGTTTCCTAAAATATATCTTACCCCTTCGGGGACCCTTGTGGGAAGGCGTGAGGATATTTACTTTATTTTAGTAATACGTCGTCACACAACATTTAAAGGGCATGTTTCATTCATCTATCATTACAAAATGTATGCGACTAAAGGTCTCGTTTCCATGTGTTCAGTTGCTAACTAAGAAACATTAGTTAAAATGTAATAGTTCATTTAGTCAACAACAGATGGCGATAATAGTATCGGTTTATGATATTAAAATTTAATTATACAGTTTTACGAATGCGTCGCTAGATGTCACTGTACCGAGTGTTGCAAAAGCTGCATCACGCTAAAGAGATGTCTCCTTGATTTGGCTTAAGGTTTGAAAATATATCTGTTATTTGTCGCTAGCAGTAGTGGTGTATTGGTCGAATACATGTGTTGACGTATATCATTGGCGTTTGATTTTGGGACCCTATTGTACACCATGTCAACAACTACTTTATATTACGACAGTATTGATAAACTTCCGTTTACATTTCAATGAATGGCGGATATTCCAAATATATATCAAATACCTTTTAGTGATGGGTCGTTGACGGTTTTTCCGTTAACGAAACGTTAACGTTGATTTAAGTTTGTCAACTAGTTAATCAACTAGTTAAATTCGTCAACGAGTTAACGTGCTACTAATGTCAACTTGCAACGTAAACCGTTGATTCATTGAACGGTTTTTATTCAACGATTGCGCGTTAAATTTTAGAAACAATTTGGTTAAATTTATGTATTGGAAAACGTTTGATTGATGGTTCTACTAAGATTCCCTTCATACTTTCTCTTCAGGCTTAGGACTGACTGAATAGAATATAATTAGGTATAAACCATATTCTACTCAGGCGTATTTAAAAGATCACCTGATTCTATATACACCCATATTTTTTTTTAAGTTTTTTAAATTGCTCAGCTCGTTGCGTTTGCGTTCTCGTTTATTGAACGAGACGCACAAGTTAAATTCATAAACGTCGTTGACGAATTCAACTAGTTGATTCATAAACAGTTAACGTTAATACTGTTACGAGCTGGGGTTCGGGATAATTTAATGATAGCCGGTTGATGCACTTAAACGACACTTTATTCTATTACACTGAATAATTCCGGAAACTTGTACGATAAATCAGTACACTATCACTATAGCACTATTCACTACAACACAGTACTAGTAAAACACAGTAAACCCTAGGTACTGGAACACTTCACTAACACTGTACACTCACTATAGTCACTGATAAAACACTTGTGATCACTCGCACTGAACTCAACTGACTGACTGACTAGACTTCTCAGTGGACGAACTCTCTAAACTGAACTCACTAACTAACTCTGACTCTGACTGCCCGTGCCCATCGGGTACCGCCTTATATATGGCACCGGCACGATATACTAGAATTCAGTGGAAGGCTCTAGACCGCCATTAAGATGTTCGTTGAATTGCCGTGGGAATGCATCCGCAGAACAATGGCCGGGCGACGTAAACAAGTTGTTTACGTCCTTTCTTAATTGCATCCTTTTGTCTATATTTCCGGCTAAGTGTTGTTGTTTGGCATGGCTTTCACACGGCAAGGCCTCCAGAACCTTCCGTCGTAACACTGCCCCCTCCTTAGACATGCTCGTCCCGAGCATCGTTAAACCCATGGTAGCGCGCCAATCTATCGACGTGGACGACCTTCGGAGCTCCTCGTGGTCCCTTTTGTATCCGGTATATCACATCGATGATCCTAGTGACAACCCGGTAGGGTCCATCCCATCTTGCTCGTAGCTTCGTAGATACTCCTTTCTTCCGTACTGGATGGTGAAGCCACACCAGGGATACCCTGCCGAATCCAGGATTGTTGATGTTTCCGTCATAGCGCGTCTTCATCTTTTCAGACTTCTGTTGACCGAATTGCCTCTTGTGGCCGCAGAAGCCGTTCATTCTCATGCGCCCGTCACCCGCATAATCCGTCACAGAAATTGGAGAGTTCGGTATTGTTGGGGCTCCTCCAAAACCAGCAAGCCTCCTCGTTGTCCTGGCCTCTATCATGGTCCTGTCTAGACTTGCTCTATCTGGACAATTAAACTGCAGGTAGCCCTTTTCTTTGACTGCCGTAATTTCTTTTCCAACATGAACAGTCAGCTCCTTAAAATGATGGGTTTGTTCCTCTTTATCATGCTTCAGTTGCTCCTGAAGCTGTCGTGTCTGCTCTTCCTGACTTTGCACTTGCTCTTCTTGAGGTTGCACTTGCTCTTCCTGACTTTGCACTTGTTCTACCTGACGTCGCACTTGCTCTTCCTGAAGTTGCCCTTGCTCTTCCTGACGTCGCACTTGATCTTCCCGAAGTTGTACTTGCTCTTCCTGAAGTCGCACTTGCTCTTCCTGACGTCGCACTTGCACTTCCTTATCGCACTTCAGCAGCTCTAGAAGCTGTTGTGTCTGCTCTTCCTGACGTCGCCAATACTCTTCCTGACGTCGAGCCATCTTCTGCAGCAAGGCTATGACTGCAGCTACGTCCATGGTAGCCGGAACTTGAGGATTCGTTGGCGGTGCATTCCCACCATCGCCAGTGGCCGTCGGCTCCGCAGCCTGCTGCTCTTGCTGCATTTCTTGGGTTGGACCCGGAGTGTCGTCTTTTGGTAGAACCGGCATAATTATCCCTCACTTCTGACACCAATTGTTACGAGCTGGGGTTCGGGATAATTTAATGATAGCCGGTTGATGCACTTAAACGACACTTTATTCTATTACACTGAATAATTCCGGAAACTTGTACGATAAATCAGTACACTATCACTATAGCACTATTCACTACAACACAGTACTAGTAAAACACAGTAAACCCTAGGTACTGGAACACTTCACTAACACTGTACACTCACTATAGTCACTGATAAAACACTTGTGATCACTCGCACTGAACTCAACTGACTGACTGACTAGACTTCTCAGTGGACGAACTCTCTAAACTGAACTCACTAACTAACTCTGACTCTGACTGCCCGTGCCCATCGGGTACCGCCTTATATATGGCACCGGCACGATATACTAGAATTCAGTGGAAGGCTCTAGACCGCCATTAAGATGTTCGTTGAATTGCCGTGGGAATGCATCCGCAGAACAATGGCCGGGCGACGTAAACAAGTTGTTTACGTCCTTTCTTAATTGCATCCTTTTGTCTATATTTCCGGCTAAGTGTTGTTGTTTGGCATGGCTTTCACACGGCAAGGCCTCCAGAACCTTCCGTCGTAACACTGCCCCCTCCTTAGACATGCTCGTCCCGAGCATCGTTAGACCCATGGTAGCGCGCCAATCGATCGACGTGGACGACCTTCGGAGCTCCTCGTGGTCCCTTTTGTATCCGATATGTCACATCGTTGATCCTAGTAACAACCCGGTATGGTCCATCCCATCTTGCTTGTAGCTTCGGAGATATTCCTTTCTTGCGTACTGGATTGTGAAGCCACACCAGGGATCCCTCGCTGAATCCAGGATTGTTGAAATTCCTGTCATAGCGGGTCTTCATCCTTTCAGACGTTTGCTGACCGGACTGCCTCATGTGTTCGTAGATGTTGTTCATTTTCATGCGCAAGTCCCCCGCATAATCCGTCAAATTAATCGGAGAGTTCGGTGGCATTCCAGTAAGTAGGTCGGCTGGCAGTCGTAGTTCCCGCCCGAAGTTTGCGAACGCCGGAGTCACAGTTGTACTCTCATGGACAGCACTCCGATATGAGAGTAGGAACGGCTGGATATGCCTGTCCCAATCCTTTTGCCGGCTGTCAACCACCTTAGCCAGATATCTCTCCAATGTCTGGTTAAATCTTTCGACCATTCCATCAGACTGCGGGTGATAGGAAGTAGTTCTGGTCTTATGAGTACCCATCACTTTACACATCTCTTGGAATAACTGAGATTCAAAGTTTCTTCCTTGGTCGCTGTGTATTTCCAGAGGTACTCCAAAACGACAAAATACTTCATGGACTAGTTTATCGGCCACTGTTGAGGCTTCCTGATTCGGAATTGCGAATACTTCTGGCCATTTGGTGAAGTAATCCATTACAACCATGAAGTATTTATTCCCAGCTTCACTTACAGGGAATGGTCCCGCAACGTCCACTGCTATTCGTTCCCAAGGCGCTCCAACGCTATACAGCTTAAGGGCTCCTCTGCTGCGTGTTTGAGGTCCCTTAACAGCAGCACAACTAGTGCATTTTCGGCACCAGTCTTCGACATCATCTCTACAGTGGATCCAGTAAAACCGTTCTCGAATTTTCACCAATGTCCGTTTTACTCCAAGATGTCCACCAGAACAGCCATCATTATGGAAAAGCCGCAGCACTTCAGGTATTTTCCTTTTTGGAACCACCATTTGCAAGTGAGAATGGTCTCCTCGAGCGTTTTCCCATTTGCGGCACAACACTTCGTCTTGCATGACTAAGCTTTCCCACTGTGCCCAATAACTCTTTGTTGTCGTACTCTTTTCGGCAACATCACTCCATTTGGGCTTGGAAACACCAGCGTTCATCCATTCCATAATAGGCTGGAGCTCTGGATCCTCTCGTTGCGCTGTTCTTAGTTCTTCCTTCCAATCATTGCCAAGATCAGTTCGTAGCATTCTAATTGGCAAAGTCTCTTTCAATTCTTGTCTGGCACAATGTTTGCAGTCCTCAGAGCAAGGTCTTCTTGATAACGCGTCTGCGTTTCCATGAGATTTGCCACTGCGATGTTCAGTCTTATAGTCATATTCTTGGAGTTGTTCAATCCATCTAGCCACTTGTCCTTCCGGATTTTTGAACTGCAACAGCCACTTCAATGCAGCATGGTCGGTACGAAGGCGAAACTTACGCCCGAGCAGGTATTTACTGAAATGTTGCAGTGTCTTTACTACTGCAAGCAGTTCCCTCCTTGTGACGCAGTAATTTCTTTCTGGCTTAGACAACGACTTGCTGAAATAAGCAATAACCACCTCTTGTCCATTTTTTAGCTGAGATAGAACACCACCGATACCAGTATTACTCGCATCCGTGTCTACGATGAACTCATTCTCGGTATCTGGGAAGCCCAGTATTGGTGTCTCACACAGTCGTTTCTTTAACTCCTGGAAAGCACGGGTGCAATCTTCATCCCAGGCGAACAATCGCTTCTCTTCTGTGAGCTTGTGCAAAGGCTTTGCGATATCTGCAAAATTTCTCACAAACCGTCGATAATAAGAGCACAAGCCCAAAAATGCTCTGACCTGCGTCTTGTCTTGTGGAACTGGCCATTCTCTTACAGCAACAATCTTCTCTGGATCAGTTCGAACCCCTTCTTGCGACACCACATGTCCCAGAAAGCTTACCTGTTGTTTAAAGAGGCAGCACTTCTTTGGTGATAGTTTCAAATTAGCTGCACGTATTTTTGCTAATACTGACTGTAAGTTCTTAAGATGATCTTCAAATGTGCGTCCAACGATTATGATGTCGTCTAAGTATACTAGGCAAGCATCGCCTACTAATCCTGCGAGCACAAGTTCCATTAAACGCTCGAAAGTTGCAGGTGCATTGCACAGACCAAATGGCATAACTTTAAATTGCCAAAGTCCTTTCCCAGTAGAGAATGCTGTCTTCTCCTTGTCCTGTGGGTCGATTTCGACTTGCCAGTATCCGCTTTTCAAATCAAGCGTTGAGAACCACTTCATACCGGTAAGTGTGTCTAGGGTGTCGTCAATCCTAGGCAGAGGGTAGCTATCTTTTTTTGTAATGTCGTTGAGCCGGCGATAGTCCACGCAAAAGCGCAAAGTTCCGTCCTTCTTTTTCACGAGCACTACCGGCGAACACCATGGACTAGACGAAGGTTCTATCACGCCGTTCTTCACCATTCCGTCGATCATGAGCTCTACCTCTTTATCTCGCGAGACTGGCAATCTTCTAGGTCGTTGACGCAATGGTAGCTCGCTCCCAGTATTTATTTTATGTTGTACAAGATTAGTCCTTCCAATATCAGCATCGCCACAGGAGAAAATATCAGCGTAGCGTGCTAACATTTTCTTTGCTGCAGTAACTTCAGATGTGGTCAGGACTTCGCTGCAGCCCTCCAAAAGTGTCGACACGTTGAAGCTTCCCATTTGCGTTTTGCCCGTTGATCCGTCGCATCTTCGCATCCATGCTACCTCTTGACACGTGCCCAATACTGCTCCCTTTTTGATAACCTGATCTTCGTTACTGGGGTTCAATATGCGTACGCTGGAGTTATTCGCCGCTAGTACGAGAGTTCGTGCCATCACCCATGGTTGATCATGAGGGCAGTTTTCTAATAGCACACATCTTTTCTTCGGTCCAGTATTCTGGGGCAAAATTACTGGTACCATCGTTTCCGATCTAGCAGGCAGAACAGTTCTCTTGACACAGTAAATACTGCCTGATGATCCACCATCCATAAAGATTTCTTGTGTACCGCACTTCAAAATACCTTGCTTTACATCTATTTCACAATTATGTGCTCGCATGAAATCTAAGCCCAGGATACAGTCATCGACGATATCGGCTACGATGACATTGTGCCGGAAACTCGTCTCTCCCAGTTTCATCACCACCAGCTTCTCACCTCGGACGGGTATGTGCTGACCGGTTGCCGTTAGCAATTGTACGCGTTCTCGTTCCCGGAAGAAGTTCCCAAGAAAGCGCTTTGCAAGGGATGTGCTGACCACTGTTCGGGAAGCGCCAGTATCCAATGTCAGCTTACTAGGTCTTCCGTTTATCTCGCCGCTGATTATCAGGCTGTTTCCATCGTGGACTTGAGAGATCGATATTCTGGGGGCTCCTTCAAAACCAGCCAGCACTCGCCCCGTAGTCCTGGCTTTTATTCGTTTCCCTGAAGCTGGTGGGAACCGGAGCTACCCACTCTTTCTTCCGTAGTCGTATCGTTTGTGCTAGCCCTCTCTCTGCTAGCTCTAACTCGACAGTTAAATTTCAGGTGGCCTTTTTCACCACAATGGTAGCACTGAGGACTAAATTTTGGTCGACTAACTTGGCTAGATGATACCACTTCCCGGATGCGATGGGATCGATGATCTTGACGCACTGCCTCAACTTCCAGGGCATGAGCCAAAGCGTCCTTGAGGCTTTCGTGATGTCCAAGTCTGACAGCAGCTCGTACTTCCAGATCGCGTATTCCATCGATGAAAGCTTGGACTAGGTATTCTGCTATGAACGTAGGCGCTGACTGGTATGCTTTGCGTACAAGCTTCTCGACTTCTAGAGCCCATTGTTGTAAGCTTTCTCCGCTACGTTGGGCTCGGTCCTTCAGTTGGGCACGAAACACGTGCTCTAAATGTGCATCACCGTAGCGAGACTCCAAAGCTTCGAGTAGTTGTTCATAGGTCACCTCCTTCCCAAGGGCTTCCAATATGGTTAAGGCCTGATCACGTAGTCCCAGCGTGAGGGCAGTCATGGCCTGTGCGTCATTCCATCCGTTGGCCTTAACAACAGCTTCGAATTGGACTTTGTATGCCGTCCATGAAGAGCTTCCATCGAATGGCGGCACTTTAAATCCCCGCATCGAAGATGAGGCTACCACGGGAACGACAATTCCTTCTCCGGATTTCAGGTCCCCCAACGTCTTCTTCATGACCGCCATCTGGGCTTCAGTTTTGTCAATCCTGTTCTCGACGTCTGTTATGCGAGTCTCCTGATGTTGCACTTTTTCTTTGACTGCCGTCAGTTCTTTTCCGATATAACCACTCAGCTCCTTGAGGAGATGGGTTTGTTCCTCCTGACGTCGCATTTGCTCTTCTTTATCGCGCGTCAGCTGCTCTTGAAGCTGTCGCATTTGCTCTTCCTGACGTTCTTCCTGACGTCGCATTTGCTCTTCTTTATCGCGCGTCAGCTGCTCTTGAAGCTGTCGCATTTGCTCTTCTTTATCGCGCGTCAGCTGCTCTTGAAGCTGTCGCTTTTGCTCTTCCTGACGTTGCATTTGCTCATCCTGACGTCGCTCCATCCCCTTTACCAACGCCATGACTGCAGCTACGTCCATGGTAGCTGGAACTTGAGGATTCGTTTGCGGTGCATTCCTAGCATCGCCAGTGGCCGTCGATTCCGCGGCCTGCTGCTCTTGTTGCACTGCCTGGGATGGACCTTCGCGCCTTTGAGCAGCCTCCAACTGGCGCCCTTGACTCCTAGTACGAGTTCCCGGAGTGTCGTCTTTTGGTAGAACCGGCATAATTATCCCTCACTTCTGACACCAATTGTTACGAGCTGGGGTTCGGGATAATTTAATGATAGCCGGTTGATGCACTTTAACGACACTTTATTCTATTACACTGAATAATTCCGGAAACTTGTACGATAAATCAGTACACTATAACTATAGCACTATTCACTATAACACAGTACTAGTAAAACACAGTAAACCCTAGGCACTGAAACACTTCTCTAACACTGCAACACTCATTATAGTCACCGATAAAACTCTTGTGATCACTCGCACTGAACTCAACTCTGACTGAACTGACTCTCTCAGTGGACGAACTCTCTAAACTGAACTCACTAACTAACTCTGACTCTGACTGCCCGTGCCCATCGGGTACCGCCTTATATATGGCACCGGCACGATATACTAGAATTCAGTGGAAGGCTCTAGACCGCCATTAAGATGTTCGTTGAATTGCCGTGGGAATGCATCCGCAGAACAATGGCCGGGCGACGTAAACAAGTTGTTTACGTCCTTTCTTAATTGCATCCTTTTGTCTATATTTCCGGCTAAGTGTTGTTGTTTGGCATGGCTTTCACACGGCAAGGCCTCCAGAACCTTCCGTCGTAACAATACGTTGACAGGAGATCAACGGTTGATTCAACTAGTTCGTTGATTCAACGCTCATCACTAATACCTTTTGAATAGTGAAATATCGGCGTTATTAATGAGCGCGAGTGTTCAATCTTACTAAAATATATGTATATTCATATATTTTCATTCCTTTACTTCCAATGTGGTTTATAATGTAATAGCGGTCCGTCCCGGCTTCGCACGGGTGGACATATTTTTTGTTTTGTAGAAGAAAATATAGCGTATGTCACTCAGGGTGAATGTAGCTTTCCAACGGTGAAGGAATTTTTCAAACTGGTCCAGTACTTTTTGAGCCAATTCCTTACAAACATACTTACATACAAATCTTTCCTCTTTATAATATTAGTATAGATATCTGATCTTTGTACACTCGCGCACATAATTATCATGTGTGACTTAGGTAACTAGTACACTCGCGCACATATATTGTGGCGTGGGTAACAAAAAGGTTCTCTTTAGCACAACAAAAGCAGCTGCTCAGAATGAATAGCTATCTACATATTTTGTCGTGGATGTGTACAACACTGGAATAGCATCGTGTATTCGAATTTCAAAATTTCAAATTTGGAACATAAACATTCCATATCATTAATTATTCTAAATTCAAATTGCACAGGAAGCTATCGAAACGACTGCGAAGATGACGGTAATGGTAAATTACATTCAACTTCCTACTAATATTATAAATGTGAAAGTTTAGTATATATGGATGTTTTTTACTCAATCACGCTAAAATTACTGAACGAAAATGAATGAAATTTGACATAGAGATTGATTGTAAGGTATGTTAACACATAGGCTAGGTTTTACAACAAGAATGTCTAGCAATGAAATCAAATTTCACTCTGATAACTTTTCTGCTCTTGCCCTCCTAGGCAAATCCCATACTGCTCACAAAGACATGACAATCGTTGCGGAAAATTTTACGTCAACAACAATCGTTAGCGTGAGCGTGAGCAGAAAATTCGGTCTAGAGGGATTAAGTAGATAAAGTACGAGCAACGAGAGGTCGAGCATGCCACATCCAGCGCGGGATGGTCCACGTCCGTCCGTTTGCGTGTTTTCATGGCAAATTAAGCAGACAACGCTCGGAAAGGGTTAAGCTCTACTAAATAGCTGATGTGTTTAGTACACTAGGACGGAGCTATGTTTTAATTTATAATTTTCCGGTAAATTCTGGTCTGTCATCTCACACATGTGGCCAGGTTTATGTTTGTGGGTAATAATAATAATTTTAGTTCATTGCGATTTCTGCTGATTGCTGCTAGCACAGTAACCCCACTCAATATAAGCTATGCGCTGTGTAATCAATTATGTAATAGAAAGATTCATATCTATTTTTTGTTATTCAGAGGTCTCTACTCAGAGGAGGTGTGACGCACTCTGCCAACCCCGTGAGGGATTCAGCGTAATCTTTTTTTTTTTTATTAAGATCATTAACAATTGTGACATTAGTAGACGCATAATAACCACTTAACGGTTAATACGTATGTATTATGTAATTTGAATAGTCCAGAATCTTAGCGAATGTAAAAACCGCCCTTTTTCCATTAACGGGATTAAATTAATTATTTCATAATTCTTTCACCATTTCATGCCAGTCACTCTGGTAAGCACTCGTTAGAACTTGTAATTACCACGCCAATGAACTTGGCAAAAAAATTGATTAAACCCACTTTACACGCCAGCTAGTAACTACCTTAACGCCTACATCTAGCTTTTCTAGCCTAAGGTTGTAGACGAGCTATAGTGGCAAGAGCAGTGCCCGTTAAATAGTTAAAAAAAAACGCTTTCAAAAGCCCTGTTCTTACAGAGAAATGCAAAAATAAAAAATATACTATTCCGGGTTCAAATTTTGAATTATTATTCAATTAAATTCTAATGCATAATAAGTACTTACAAAACCTTTTTTATTTTGTTCTAAATTCAAAACTTTGCGAGCAAATATTTAAGTTCATGAATTATTTCGCAGCTAACTTTATTTCTTTATTGCATTTTATTTAATGATAATTCCTTATTCAAATGCTAAAAGGTGTTATTTTCTATTCCTCATTTGTCTAAAGCATATATAAAATTATAGTATAAATGCGTTCAAATATGCGTTCTATATTCTTATATTAATGTGCATTTGGCGTGTTACCGGGCACGCTTGTAAAGATTTAGTTCAGAACTCACACACACATACATACATAATGCAAGTGTAACCTCGACATGATTTATAGTTTGGGAAAGATCCCAGAAACGATTGGGGTTGGAAAATTTATTTTAAAACCTGATTATTTTAATAATAGCCGAAGCATATACTTATACCTCAATCTTACCAATATTATAAACTTGCAACTTAGTATGGATGTATGAATGTTTGTTACTCAATAAAGCCAGAACGGATGAACAGAATTGGGTGAAATTTAGGCAAAGGAACCTGCATACGTTTGAGAAGAAATTCAAAGGTAGTGGTGGTTGAGTAACGGCCATGGACTCGCCATCTGTCACGTTGGTACTTAAAATATATCTCTGGCGTAAAGTGGGCGTGTGTGTACTTACTACACATCTCTGCGTACCCCTTCGTGGACCCTTGTGGCAGGCGCGAAGATTATTAGATTCCGATTAGCGATATCTAGCCTTAGACGTGGAAAATTTCTACATTATTTATTATAGGCTGTAAAAAATGCTATTACAAACGCATAGGTATTTTTAAATTGGTTTTTAGTAATGTGATATTTATCTGCGCGTGCAAATTGCATTTGTAAAATGATCATTTTGGAATCTGTTATAAAATTCATGAGCATTTTAACTAAGTATGGGATTTTAATTAATATGACACGTCCAAGCTTTACTGTTTCAGTAAATGATATTAATTAATAAAATGTTCGTTATGTGCTCCTATGAAATATTTAAAGCGGGTGTGTAATTCATCGAATCGGTGTATGAATAATAATTACTCACAACCCGTACTTCATCCTCATACAATAGAAAAAAAAGAAGACCATGCTTTTGACAGCCTTTGGGTCAGGTCAGACTGCTAAGCTCGAGGTGCCGGGTTCGATTCGATTCCCGTGTTGTAGTCGTGGTTGAGTAACGGCGATGGACGTTAGCACCTAAAAATATATCTGGCGGAAAGTGGGTGTGTGGGGACTACCTATAGACCTCAGCGTACCCCTTCGGGGACCCTTGTGGGACCCTTGTGGGAAGGCGTGAGGATGTTTAGAAGTGAGGCATGTGGATGTAAGATGAAAATAGAATTAATACCGCTGGAATAGGGAAGAGTTCGCAACACTAAGTGAAATATTTTTCTCCTATTCAGGATTTATATTAATATAATTTATAAATAGATTTTTAATAACATGTACAATACAGTTGGTGGTTATATTTTGTATTTGTCATGAAGACTTCCACGTGTACACGAAGGTAAGTAGAGGCGTAATATAATTTCACCTGAAATAATAATAATTAACAGTACGTACGTGTACAGCCGTGGTGGCCGAGTGGTTCGAGCAGTTGCCTGCGACGCAAAGGTCGCAAGTTCGAATCCCGACTGTACCAATGAGTTTTTCTGAACTTAAGTACAGTGATTAGTCACACCACGAGCTTTACGGTGAAGGAAACATCGAGAGGAAACCTGCATACGTCTGAGAAGAAATTCAAAGGCGTATGTATAGTAGTGCTTGAGTAACGGCGATGGACTCGCCATCTGTCACGTTGGCACCTAATATACCTCTGGCGGAAAGTGGGTGTGTGGGTATTACCTATACACCTCTGCCTACCCCTTCGGGGACCCTTGTGGGAAGGCGTGAGGATATTATTATTATTTAACAGTACGTACTATATAGTAGCGCCGGGCTCCGAACTTGCAATATTTGCGTTGCAGACTTCTCAAACTACTCGGCTATTACGGCTTCACATAAGATTTAAAGACACGAAACAAGTCGATATAACCTGCAATATCTAAAATCTGCAATGAATATATATATCATCACTCCTTCCCACAAGATTCCCGAAGGAGTAGGCAGAGGTGTGTAGGTAGTACCCTCACACCCACTTTCCGCCAGAGGTACCTATATCAGGTGCCAACGTGACAGATGGCGAGTCCATCGCCGTTACTCAAGCACGACTATACATACGCCTTTGAATTTGTTCTCAAACGTATACAGGTTTCTTCTCGATGTTTTCCTTCACCGTAAAGCTCGTGGTGTGCCTAATCAGTAAAGCTCATTGGTACAGTCGAAATTCGAACTTGCAATCTTTGTGTTGTAAGCTATACGAACCACTCTGCCACCACGGCCCTTTCTACAATGAACTAATTCGTACAATACTAGAATAACTGCGAAATTCACTCTTGTACTGGAAACAACTTCATCCTTTGGTACCTTCACTAAACAACATTACAGTCGAGAGGTGCACAGTAAATCTAGACAGGTTAAAAGCTAGCACTGGGTCCTGAAGGAAATATTATTCCCCCGGCGGTGAACCCACGCTCGTACAAAATCAATACACAAGACATTCCAATCGTCAGCTTAGCGCACGTATGCATTGGGATAATGCCGTTATATCGTAAACATATTTAAAGTGAACCTAGCTGTCCCCCTAGCTTCGCCCGGGTGAAAAAGAAAATTTTCCTGAAACACAATTACGTAGCTGGGCGGGACAGCTAATAATAAAGGTTTATTAGTAGGGTTCTACACGCTAATCTTAAGAACTAATCTGTATTAGAAAAACCATGAGTATATGCTATTAAACTCCATACAATAGACCAATAGGCCCAGTGCATTAATGAAAAAAATTACCATAAAAGGGGAAAAAATATCACTTTTGAGAGTTACGTTACGCGTTTGTTGTATCCTGCGGTTTCACCTGCGTAGAAAAATTATGGAATTGTTTTCTCCCATAAAGCAATGATATGTATAAGATCCGTCTTCCCTGCAGTGAGACAGTATAATATCCAAAGAAATCCCAAAAATGTGCCCTACTGTAGAGCAGGACACCGTTTGTGCAATAAGCCGGGGCAACAATGGAGTCCCCCCGGGACGGCGGATACCCGCATTCTATCACAGGCAGGATTAACACGATTTGCCTGCCAACGAATTAAATTACCAACCCGTCGTAAGATCACACTAGAAGAGACGTACACTTCATTCGTATTGTGAATAACTAATAACTAATATATATTGCATAACGTAAATGTGCTTTTATTTTTATTATTATTTAATATTTATTAAAGACGTAAATTTTAATGAAAATATTAGTACATACATACATACATATCATCACGCCAAGTCCCTAGCGGGGTAGGCAGAGAGTATAGAGCGCCAGTTCTCTCTAGACTTACATACCTCTTTCGCTTCGTCCACATTCATCAGTCTCTTCATACATGCTCGTCGGTTTCGAGTACTCTTAACGTTCCCGTCCTTGAGAGACCGATCTATTTGATCCAGGTAGTTGGAACGTGGCCTTCCTCTGCCTCTTCTTGCACACACTTTTGCTTTGTATATCTGTTTCGTCAATCTTTCTTCACTCATCCTTTCTATGTGTCCAAACCAACGTAATATGCCTTTCTTAGGTTTAAAGGTTTAAAGAATTTATTCTCATAAAAACATACATGTTCATTTACAATGAGATACAAACGTAATATATGCCTTTCTTCATCTTTACAATCACGCCCTCATTCACGCCAGTTGATTTGCGAATCTCTTCATTGCGGATTCGATCTAAAATCGTTACTCCGCACATTTTTCGAAGAGATCGCATCTCAACTGCATTCAAGCTATTTTCATACTTCCTCTGACATACCCAGGATTCGCTCCCATACAATAAGGTAGGTACCAATATCGCGTTGTGGACAGCAACTCGAGCATTCTTGCTCAGACAGACAGACTCAGAGCGAGCTCAGACAAATATATTAGTAAATATATTAATATTAAATTACTTTCCATTTATCCCCTTTCTACCCGTTTACCAAACCCTAATCTTTTAATTAGATAGCGCTTTATATATTAGAGTTTGTTTATAGGGACTGTTGATGATGATGATGATTATTGAAGGGACCAATATTAATTCGGGAATCGAACCTAAAGCCACGCAATCAGAAGCTTTACTAAGGAGGATCTTCACTATGTTTAGTCTCTTCCAGATTTTCTAAATTCGTCGTGCAAGCCGGATCTTATAGGTCAGTCGACAAAAGATCGCGCGTATAGGTGTTTTGTTTAGGCCCGCATGGGTCCGCCTAATAGGATTTTTGGGCCAACGGTTGGGCCAACGGTTGGGCACAATGTGATATTCGCCGTTATGCCCTGACTCCTTCATATTTTCTGATGGAATTGTCTTTATACTAACCCTGATCCGCTGTACAAGGAAGAATGCCTTTCTCGACGAAAGATTAAGCAATTTATTCATAGACTTATCTTATATATATATCTTCACGCTTTCCCATGAAGTTCGGAAGCTGTAGGCAAAGATGTGTAAGCAGAACCCATACACCCATTTTTTGCCAGAAATATCTATTTGGTGCCAACGTTACAGATTGCAGATCCATCGCCGTTTTTCAAGCACGACTATACATACGTCTTTGAATTTATTCCCAAACGTGTGCATGTTTTCTCTCGATGTTTTCCTTTACCATAAGGCTCGTGGTGTGACTAATCACTGAACAGAAACACTGTTACCATAGTCCGGATTCGAACTTGCATCTTTGTGTTGCAGGCGACTATGTACTCGACCCACTCGGCCAACACAGCTTCTTATACGTACTTATTAGAAAACGTGTTAAGTAGTTTATGTAACTATTGACATATATTTCAGTAAACATTTAAACCACTTGAACATTTAAAAAAAATCATCAAAATCGGTCTAGTCGTTTAGGAGGAGTTCAGTCACATACCAAAAATTAATTCGAGTTTATTTTTATTAATTCGATTGAATTAATGCGAGTAAAACCGAAGCTCAGCTAGTTTTAGGAAAAAAGCTCTTTAGTCTTTCCTTATCTTTTTCTTCAATAATTTCGTTGAATGAACTTTACCCAATCATCAGAAAATATGTATAATAATGGGGCTTTCAAGTTGGTAGAGCGATCGCCTTGATGTCGTGTCGATAATCATTCGTGTTGATACTACTACGACAACAGAAATACCTTATAATGAACACATTTAGGGATAAGTTAATGTGTTAACATGGCGTTGTCGATTTGAAAAAAAAAAACTAGTAGTTAGACTCGTGTTCAATCTATACTAATATTATAAAGAGGAAAGATTTGTATGTAACTGTTTGTAACGAATTGGCTCAAAAAGTACTGGCCCGATTTGAAATATTCTTTCATCATTTGAATGCTAAATTATCACTGATTAATAATAGCTGTTTTAATTGCAAGAAAAAAATGCCAAAATGTTTCATAAATAAATATCCACCCGTGCGAAGCCGGTACGGGCCGCTAGTATTGTATATTAGGCAAACTACTGTTTTCCGCTCTGTCTTTTTGCTAAGATATGTTTAGTCGAGGTAAAATACATAATATTAGTACTTCCTTTAAAAATATATCTTTACGATTGCGCATCCTGAAATTACAAGGCGCATCCAATTAGGCCCGTCTTTAGCATTCAAACTGAGGATAATGTGGGACGTAATAGCTCTAAGTAGAGAGTAAGCCGGTATCTAGTTGCAAACTGCTTATTGATGGTCTAAGATTGTTGAGATTCGATACTCGACACGCGTCGGACTGAATAATATAAATTATGCTTTAAATAAAAGTTAAGAAGTATGATACGAGTTAAACTGAGTGACAGGATAAGAAAGGTTGTGGTCTGAAAGAAGATGTAGTTACAAAAATTGAGAAAGGTATGCTGAGATGGTTTGGCCATGTCGAGAGAATGAATGAAGAACGATTGACGAAAAAAGTGTATAAGGCGAATGTGAATGAAAGTTTTGAAAGACCTAGACGGACGTTTCTAGACCAAATTAGGGACGTCTTAAAAAAAGGTCAGGTCAAGAGTACCCTAAACCGAAGAGCATGTATGAAGAGAATAATGAAAGTGGACGAAGCGAAAGAAGTATGTAAGAATCGTAGCATGTGGAAAGAAGTGGTCTCTGCCTACCCCTATGGGAAAGAGGCGTGATTATATGTATGTATGTATGTTAAATAAAATATGCATACGTGCCGTCACGAGATACAAAAAAAATGCAATGGCACCAAGACTATATAACAAATTACCTGAACAAATAAGAGAATGTCACGATATAAATAATTTCAAACGTAAACTTTTTAAATTATAAATTGATATGACATATTATCCCATTAATGAGTATTTATGTGACAAATTTTAATTATTTCTTATTTTAATATGATTGTAATGCCATAATTGATTTGTGCCTCCTCTCGATGCAAGAACTTCGGTAATGTAATACATCGGTATCTCGTGAACACAGTTTAAGCTATCATTTATTTAACATAAAAAAAGGTTAAGAATAGAAAGCGAACAACGATAAGCCAGATAAGATAAGTATATGACGTGGAAGAGTCTTTGAGAAGATTTGATACAGAAGAAGAGGAAGGCCAAAATTAACATTCAAACGAAAAAAAAAATATGTCATGACGTTTATGGATATCAAATACATATATTTCATTGGACAGAAGCAAATTGCATCACAGACGACGACAAGAGCTCAGTCTCAAGTTTGTGATGATGATCTATTGCACCTATTAAACGATAATAAAGGCATTCCCGTGATTAGGAACCTGTGTCTCTTGTAATAAGACTATTTGAATGACACACCTCAAATTTGTTTTAATTAATAACACTAAAGCCACATTTCCAAGTGAAACCCACGAAATCCGGCGAACACTAAAATTTCGGGATAGACAGACGTAACTTAAAGTGCTTGCTTATAATTTCAAATCAGATATGGCCGGCGCGGTCTGGACCGAACCGGCTCGAACTGGATTACAAGCGGCACGAACCGGAATGGAAACGGATTAATCCGGTAAAGTTGCGCGCATGGTTACGCTGATTTAGGAACTTGTTTCTTGTTTGTTTCTTGAAATGTTAGCCAGTAAGGATTCCATTGAGAGTTCCACTGTAGTTTAATGGAAACTAATTTAGATAACCGACGCCTTTTGTGACTGTACCAAGCTGCGAAGTATGTTACGTACACATTATTGGACATTTTAGGGGTTTACCTAATTTTGTCTTATCGTATTTCATTACTAATTAATAAGCCGTAGTGGTCCAGCATTCGCTTACGACATTAACATTGCTGGTTCCAATTAGTTTGCTTTTGACTAGCTTGATAAAACCTATACGTTCATGAACAATTTCAATGATGTATGTGAAGTAATTATTAAAAGACGGCGATGGACTCACCATCTGTCACGTTGGAACCCAAATTGCATAACTGGCGAAATATAAGCCTTATCTGCTTTAAAGAGGGCTAAACCTTCCGGGATTTTCTGATAACTCGTGAAGATATGGAATTGAATTGTATACAATTGTATTCACCAAGTAAAATATTTTAAGGTAAAGTTTAACGAAAGCGACTCGTACGAAAACTGAGCACAATAATACAATATCATGTCGCTAAGCCAGACGAAGCCGAAACCGAATGATAGATAACTTGAAACTTTCAGACACAGTGCAGAAATATTTTCAAGTGAACCAAGTAACCAATAGGATTTCCGGGAGAATGGACGGACATACACTGGAAATGGAGGTAAACATCCGTTTCTGATGCATCAAACATACGATATTTTAGTCATCCTATTTGTTTGTATGTGTGTGTGTACAATAAAGAATATTATTATTATTATTATATAGGTACTTAAGTTTACCTGCTGTAGCTTTTGATATAGTGAGCAAGTAGTGTGACTAATCACTGTACTAAAGTTTAAAAAACCTCATTAATACAGTCGGGATTCGATCTTGCAACCTTTGAGTTGCAGGCAACAACTTCAACAATTCGGCCTCCACGGCTCTTTAGTACAGTGATTCCGAGATTTAAAATTCGAATTTCGTATGTACCTAGTTTTCTCAAATTAAGTACAGAGATTTTATTAGATCACGATATTTACGGCGAAAACATCGAGAGAAATCTTGCACACGATTGAGAAAAATTTAAAGACGTATGTATCGCACCTGAATAACGGCGATGAACTTGCCATCTGTCACGTTGGCACCTAAATATTGTATTTATTTATTTATTAAGGAACAGAAAACACAGTTACAAATAAATTTTGCGATAATGCCTGTAGTAAGTAGTATAAAACTGTAAATCCCCAGTATATAGATAGAATATACATATATAATATAAGTATATATATATATATTTATGGTTCCCTCTGTCTCGATCTTAATTCTACTAATATTATAAAACCGAAAGTTTTCAGTATGTATGTTTGTTTGTTACTCAATCACGCTGATATTAATGCCCTTTTTTCTTTTTAAATAACATATTCAGTTACAGTGTCGTAGCAAGAATATATTAATGTTACTTAAAATTGATTGGGAGCGATTTATTAATAATATATGTATATATATATATATATATATATATATATATATATATACTCCTTTGATGTAGAATATTCCTTGATAACGTAATGTTTAAAGTGAATTACTGGGAATTTAAATGGAATATTAAATTTAATAATTCTAGAGCTTTGTTTGACATTGACGACATTTTCAGTAGGAATATTGTCGTCCAATTACGTTGACGTTTCACTTGTTAAGGTATTTTGATTAGGGTTTATTTAAGTTCAAAAGACGGCGTTATTTGTTCATAATTATTGCTATACGGGCTATGCCCCGCGGCTTCATGTGCTAAAAATATTTCGTTGGTGAATCTTGAGTTAAACTCAGCAGCCAGCAAATAATCTATCCCGGTGGCAAATTTCATACAACTCCGTTCAGCCGATCTGGCTTAATTGACTTGACAAATAACGTTACATGATCACAAAATTTCGCGTTTATAATATTAAGTATTGTTTTGCAAACATTATAAATATCATATGTTCACGCCATCACAAGGTTCCCTAAAGGAAAATGTACAGGCGTAAACAGCACCTTGTTTTCGCCGAAGATATATTTTTAGGTACCACACTAGATGGCGAGTCGGTCGCCGTCTCTTAACAATATTATGTATTTAATCAAAAAATATATTTACACTAGCTTTCCCACCCAGTAATCGCAGCCAATTGTGAATCTTAACCATTCTCGAATCTACCTGAAGACACAGAAAATTTCATTAAATTCGCTCAAGCTGTTTAGGAGCTGTTCAGGGACAAACATATATGTATATACATATAAAGACATACATACGTCTTTAAAATTCTTCTTAAAGTACAAGGCTTAGTATCGATGTTCTCTTTCAAAGTTCGTGTTGTACAACTAAAAAGAACAGAGCGCGAATTTGCAAACTACTCGGCCTCCACGGCTTTTTAATAGGAAACCGAAATTCATAGACACAAAATGAAACAATCCGAGCTACATTAAAATTATACCGAGTTAACAGTGCGGGATCCAGTGTGCGTCCCTGAGAGACGGCGCTAACCACCACCCTCTACGCCCCTCGCTTCCGTTTCCACTGCGGTTGCAAGAAACATTCCCCTGGAATTACATTACACTTGCCAGGAGACACGGGATGTATGTACGGAGACAGTTCACCGCACTATCTTGTAATTACTCTATCAAATACCTGGACTGAAACTTATACAGGTTGTACCCCTGTATAAGTTTGGCGACCAACTGGCGAATTAGAATTTTATGTAATAATAATAATATATCCTCACGCCTTCCCATAAGGGTCGCCGAAGGGATAGCCAGAGGTTTAGAGGTAGTACCCACACACCCACTTTCCGTCAGAGATATATGTAGGTACCACCGTGACAGATGGCGAGTCCATCGCCGTTACTCAAGCACGACTATACATACGCCTTTAATTGCTTCTCAGATGTATGTAGGTTTCCTCTCGATGTTTTCCTTCACCGTAAAGCTCGTGGTGTGACTAATCACTGTACTTAAGTTAAGACAAACTCATTGGTACAGTCGGGATTCGAACTTGGGATCTTTGTGTCGCAGGCAACTACTCGAACTACAAGGCCACCACGGCAGAGAATTAGTTACGGTACTGATGACAATATTTGTGTCACTTATTTAATTTGTGAATGTGAGAACATTGTAGGCTTTTTAGATTCTTAGATCTTGCTAACATTGTTATAATTATCTTATTTTATGTATGCTTTGTATAGTAAGCAACGACCTATTATCGGGCCTACGTTGTTCCCCCATACTTGGGTACTATTGCTGTAACGAAAAAAATATTGTATATGCCTAATGATTTGAAAAGAGTAACCATGGAGTTTCTTGCCGGTTCTTCTCCATAGAAGCGACCAACCCGAACCGTGCTTCTTTTTCGACGTTTTATAAGTGCCCACTTGGGCCTATGTGAAATAAAAATATTTTGATTTTGATTTTAGAGTTTTAAGTAACTAGTGCTACCAAATCAAGGAGATGCCAGTCTAGAGACAGGCGCTATGCTTTGCCTATCCCGTGATGCCCATTCCCATTAAATATTTATGTCCTCAGAAAACCTAGGTAATGTATATTTTTAGTCGAGTAGTTAAAGGATGCTATAAAGTTAATGTTTTGTATAAACCCGCGATTAAACCACAAATGAATTAATTAATATAGCGCGCGAAGAATTTAAAGAGGTGCCATTTAAGCTTTTGCTTGTCGTCGGGAAAATATATCTAATATATATATATACCTACTCGTAAATAATGGCTTTTGCATTAAGTTCAGACCTGTTACAATATTGTTACGATGGAAGGTTCTGGAGGGCTTGCCGTGTGAAAGCCATGCCAAACAACAACACTTAGCCGGAAATATAGACAAAAGGATGCAATTAAGAAAGGACGTAAACAACTTGTTTACGTCACCCGGCCATTGTTCTTCGGATGCATTTAAATGGCTATTCCATGAAAGCCTTAATGGCGGTCTAGAACCTTCCACCGATATCTAGAATATCGTGCCGGTGCCATATATAAGGCGGTACCCGATGGGCACAGTTAGTTCAGTTCAGTTTAGAGAGTCAGTTCGGTCAGTCAGAGTCAGAGTCAGAGTCAGTTGAGTTAGTTCTCTCAGAGAGTCAGTTGAGTTCAGTGCGAGTGATCACAAGTGTTTTATCAGTGACTATAGTGAGTGTACAGTATTAGTGAAGTGTTTCAGTACCTAGGGTTTACTGTGTTTTACTAGTACTGTGTTATAGTGAGTAGTGCTTTCGTGATTTATCGTACAAGATTCCGGATTTATTCAGTGTAATAGAATAAAGTGTCGTTTAAGTGCATCAACCGGCTATCATTAAATTATCCCGAACCCCAGCTCGTAACAATATCTATATACGTTTAAAGGTATTAGATATATATATTACTATCTGCGCCGGCGTGGTTTTACCCGCGTTAAATGTGCTAATGTTATCCGAAGGAGCCTGCTCGAGCTATAGAAATCGTGTTTTTTCGAATTTGGAGTATATTTCTTGCTTTTCCCCTTTTGGAAGCATGTCATAGGCGACGGTTACCGCTCACCATCATCACCATAGACCGCATGCTTGTTTGTCTTCTCCGTGGTTAGGAAAATAATTCTGACGTAGGTGAGATCTCTTGAGAAACTGGCCATCTGTCATGTTGGCACTTCAGTCTCAAGTGAAATAAGGTATGGTTTCACGTTCCTCCTCGGGGACTCTTGTGGAAAGCCACATTAATAACATGTAACGTAACGTAACGTAACGTAACGTAACGTAACGTAACGTGACGTAGCTCGTCAGTATATGTAAATATTTGACTACGAAATGTGGTAAACAATACAGTAAAGTAATTATTGTTGATTTGATACATCGCGAGAAGAATTTCCTAACAAAATGTTAATACATACATATACAGTGAAGTTGCGTGTTGCCTTTACGCGGTCGAATTATGAAATTTAAGCCGAGACTGGGATCGGGAGGATCCGGAGTTTATGTACAACTTTCTCGAAGTTTCCAGAAAGTTCCGGGAAGTCGCCGGAACTTACCGCAACGGTCCGGAATTTGAAAAATGAATTGTCTGCACTTCAAATATATGGCGTTAGTTGTGGGTACATGAGAAATATGAATTGGCGATAAATTACTGTTCTAAATGAGTTTGCTTTTTCAACCGACTTTAAAAAGGAGGAGTCTGCCAATTCGCCTCTTTTTTTTCAGCGCATGAACTATTTTTATTGCAACTTTTATTAACATGTATCGCATGCATGTTAAAGAGAAATGTAATTAATATAGTGAGAAAATAGTTACTATTCTGTTATTTACATATATATATCATCAGGTAAGGTTCCTCTCGGGGAGAGAGAAAATGTAGAGCGCCTGGTCTCTCTAGACTTAGACTTCTATCGCTTCATGCACATTCAACAGTTTCTTCATTCATGCTGGCTGATTTTGAATATTATGTTTTTTTTTTATTTCCCCATCCATTTACTATGATGCAGTATATTATAAACCTCCGTAGGTTTAGGTAGGGGTTTAACTACACCCATTCTTTGCCAGATAATTAAAGTATCAAATTACCAGATGGTGGTAAATCACTGTACTTTCACTAAGTAGTACTCATTTCCCACACACCGGGTTTTAAACTGCAATTTTGTTTAATTTTCGACAAAAGATTCGATATTTAGAAAATAGCACCCGACCAAATTGACTTGATTACCTCACCTCACTGATAACTTAGTACTAATCCCATTTAAAAAATAAACTCCCGAAGGCTTAGCTGCAAATAAATCATAAGGCTCGCACGCCGACTGAATTTATTAGTTGAGTTACATGTAAGTTCATACTTCGCTTCTAAGTTACGACGCGAACGCATGCTAACTTATATTGTAACTTGATTTAATATAATGCGATACATGAATTTTGGCGTATGATTTGAGCAGAACATTTATTTATATATACATCATATCGATGCACTCGCCATCTGTCATGTTGGCACCTAATATACCTCTGGCGGAAAGTGGGTGTGTGGGTATTACCTGTACACCTCTGCCTACCCCTTCGGGGACCCTTGTGGGAAGGCGTGAGGATATATATATATATATATACATCATAGTCGTGGTGGCCGAGTGGTAAGAGTAGTTGCCCGCAAGACAGATCTAAAATTCGATTCCCGACTGTATTAATGAGCTGAGCTTCAGTACAGTGATTAGTCATACCACTAACTTAACGGTGAAGGGAAACATCGCAAACCTGCATAAGCTTTACAAGAAGACATTGTATAGTCGTGCTTGAGTTACGGCTACGAACTCGCCATATGTTACCTAAAATATATATTCTATATATCATTGCCAAATTTCTTCCCTTTAAAAAAAATACGTTCAGCCTTTCTGGCGTGATTGAGCGACAAACATCCTCACAAACGTTCATATTTATAATATTAGTCAGATTTCACAATAGTATTAAGTTTAGTTCATTTCAAATTACTTAATTATTCAGTTTCATCTATTTTAGAGTCTTTAAACACGATTCCATAGTCTTGTCTCACGTTATTGTATGATTTAAAGCATCCTATTTAACCGACTTATGTTATAATGGTATGCAAATACTAGTATTAAGTATTCGGCATGCATCTAGAGCCAGTCGGCTTCAAATATGACATTTGAATGCATCCCAGTATGGGTTTATTGTCGCAGTTTCTAGACCTTATAAAGTTTACAGTTACTTGCAAATCTAATTTTGTATTCTTGACTTGTGTATTGAAATGCGCTGTTATTTCGTTACGTGCACAGTTATGTTTAACGAGAAACTAATTTCTACAATCATTATTGCTCCATAAGCTATACTGATTTAAGGTCCAATGCGATTTTTGTGAGTACATTGATTAGTTACACCACGAGCTTTACGGTGACGGAAAACACCAAGAACGAACCGTTATTAATTTAAGATGTATAGATGTGCACACACAGTTCTCACCTCTGCCTATCCCAAGTGGAACGGTGTGAAAATGTAGAGAAAGAATGAAGGTTGAAGTTTTCAAAACAGATATACAATGCGAATGTCTATACGAAGAAACCGAAGGAAGTAAGGAAGACCACGTTGATCGAAAAGAACAAGTGAACAAGAGTAGGAATGTCAAAAACAATACACATATATGACAATTTGAATGTTTCATCAACATAGCGAAAGGTAGGGTAAGCCTAGAGAGTTTTATTATCCGTGAGGTAATCGATGCGTTATGCCTGATGATTTTCCTGACACATCGGTGGCAGCCGGCGCCGCTGCTGCCCAGCAGGAGTGCCTCAAACGCCGCTCAAAAGTATGCCTGTCTCGGGTCAGGTTACATATTTGCGGCATTTGCGGTTGAAACTCTGGGGCCTTGGCGTCCTGAGGCTCACCATCTTTTTAAAGGGGTTTCGCGCCGTCTAGTCGAGACCTCTCGTGACAGGCGGGCTGGAACATATCTCGCTCAGAGAATCAGCATTGCTATCCAGCGTGGCAATGCTGCTAGTCTTCTTGGCACGTTGCCTCGGGATACCGATTTGGGACAAATATTTTATCTGTAAGTAGTTAGTTTCAACTGTTCTTTGTAAATATTATATTCCTATTTCTGTAATAAATACTGGCCGATGTAGAAGCGAATTCCCAAATTTAAAATAAAAAGTGCAATATAAGCTCAATTATTACTATTCTTATCCTAAATTATAATACTGTGAGCCTGGCTGAAATAACAATTGCTAATGGCATCCCAAATGATACAACTAACTTATTAGCTAATGGAAATGCTTCGTAGGCGTAAAATATTGCAACCAATATAGACGCCACTATTAATCTGGCAAGTGACGTCACGTATGATTAAAACACTTTTGTAAATCCCAATAAAGTCGTAAATAAAAGTATGAAAAATATAAGCGTTCCATATAGAATGCAAGGGAAAGACAAAATGTTGGAGATTTTGATTGATAGCCGAACGCAGGCTTTTAACCACGGCCGCTGTCACAGACCAAAGTTCAATTTGGTATTTTATCATTTCGTTTTTGTGTCTGCCCCTTAACGGATATGCCTGGCACGGTCGACGCATAAATGAATCCAATTTACCCTTTTTGTACCGTTTCAATTCTTTAAACTGGCGTGTTTTGGTTAGCTTAGGTTTGATTAGGTTTGATGCGAGCTCCAGGCTTATGAGGCTCGTGTTAAGACTTGGCTATTCCTGGGGTGTACTGGACCGCCAAAGAGGAATAAGTGGATGCATAAATCAAACAACATTAGTACTAACAAAGTTAGTACTAAGTGGGATCGTAATTCAAATACATGTGCATTAAGTTAAATAGTTATAAAAATCATCGGAAAACATATTTAAAACTTAAGTTGAAAACACATCTTTACTCAAACCTTTGGTGTGCTGTGGTTTACAATGGGGTTTAGCTAGCACACAGTACAATTCAAATTCTAAATCCAAACGAACTTTGCAAGTTTTCTGGTTAACTGCCTCATTATTGATTATAAATAAATACGATTTCTGAAGTCTTGTGTTTCTGATCTGGGTAGTAGAATCATGATCAATCTATTGCAAAAAGATTTTTCAATTTGAATTTGTAGTACCTGTTATTAGCGCGTTCAAACAACAGACAAACACTGCCTCTTTATTACCCATTTCTAATCCAAGCTTTATTTCTCCGTAGTTATGCAGCTTTGTGAGAATAATTTTCAAGTCACAAAGAAATTGATACAAACGTCCATTCGAGTACGAATCTACCATTAAAGACATAATATCCACGTTAAAGTCACAAAGACATTTAAGCCAACGTCCATTCGAGAACAAATTTAAGACATCATACAATTGTCTACATTCTGAATACTGAAATTTGTTGACTGTAACACCAAGTTTTATTAAATAGCTAAACGTTTCACATATTAGAACAAGCATGTTTAAAACGAGCTTATGCTAAAGACCACATCATAAAGATACGTAGAGCTAAAGAGAATGCAATATTTATTTAAGCAAAACTGTCCAACAAACCGCATAAGCTCTGCGTCACACATTTTAGAGGTCTTAACGTAGTTAAAGGGATATGTTTAAATATTGTGGAAGCTGTGAATAATTTAGAGGTAAATAATTGTATCATCGCATACTGAGTCCATTAGGCAGTATAGTGCAGACATAAGAGATAGTAGTGTCAATTTATAGAATGCCTTCGGATATTAAAACTTATGTTCAAATATAGAAGTGGTCCCAACTCATGTCATATACAACGTATAATTCAATGAAGAACTTCCGACTAATTCAAGAGCATGTCCGGTTCTTCCCACCATCTTCTTAGCATTCCATGTCCGCACCTCACCTTAAGACAAAACTCCTTTTCATACATACATTTCACCACGCCTTCCCCAGGTAGGCGGAGAAAGTAGAGCACCAGTTCCCTCTAGACTTGCAGACCTCTTTCGCTTCTTGCACATTCATCAATCTCTTCACATGCTCGCCGGTTTCGGGTACTCTTGATGTTTCCGTCCTCAAAAAACTGATGATTTTGCATCACAATATCAGCTATTACAACATTTATACGGAACCCAGCGGAAGTATAGCAATTTTTACGGCATCTGTATCGCAACATGAATAATTCCGATTCAGGGGGCGTTTTTTCCCCGTTTTCCTTTTAATATTCGGCGCAGAAGATAAATGTTAGGAGACACCAGATTTGATTGATCGCGGGTTTAATTCGTTCGTGCGCAAAGGCCGATAGACGGCCGACGACTATAGTAGCCTCTCGTTCGCTCGGTCATTGTTTGTATTTATTACTTTTGTTGGTATGTTCACTTACAAGCTCTATAAATAAATACCTTGGGACAATTCCCCACGAATTGACCTAGTCCCAAATTAAGCAAAGCTTGTGTTATGGTAACTAGACAACGATATATTTACTTATATAGATAGATATATATACATAAATACATAGGACATCCAAGACTAAGGTACAAATACTCGTGTTTATCACACAAATATCTGCCCTCAGTGGGATTGGAACCTGCGACCTCAAGTTTCGCAGTCAGGAGCTCTAACCACTAGACCAGGCGGCCGTTATATCTACCTACTATTAAAAATGATTGGCTAATTGGTCCGCCTGTTTTTTCACGTAAAACTACTGAACTGAAGTGGGTGAAATGTGGCACTTACGACATCTATACTAATATTATAAAGAGGAAAGATTTGTTTGTTTGTTTGTTTGTTTGTAATGAATAGGCTCCGAAACTACTGGACCGATTTCAAAAATTCTTTCACCTTTGGAAAGCTACATTATCCCCGAGTAACATAGGCTATATTAAATTGGACCCGATAGGTGGCGCTGCGATCGAGTTTCAAGAATTTTACCTTTTTACCCGGGCGAAGCTTTCTGTGTGTTTCTGTGTGTCTTAAGCTAGATTCGAGAATGGTTTAGATTTACAATTGGACCCAATAGGTGGCGCTGCGATCTTGTTACGGGCAATTTAACTTTTTCACCCGAGCGAAGCTGGGCGGGACAGCTAGTAGGATATATTTTATTTCAGAAACGACCAATAGAATACATTTTAAGCTAGTGTGTCGATACGATAACAACAGAAGAATGCATAGCATATTCACCGCCCTGCAATCAGGCTAGTCGGTGCGAGCAGAGGCGGAATTAACCCCTACCTACTACAACCTTGAATGCAAATTGTAAAAGCGAAAATAGACTTAATAAAGGCACTCGTTAGTGTACGATTCCCCAGGTTAAGTTAATTTTCCAAGCCGTGGTGGCCGAGTGGTTCGAGCAGTTGCTTCCAGCACTAATAAGTTCGAATCCCGACAGTACCAGTGAGGTTTTCTGATATAGATACAGTTATTAGTAGTTGGTAGTACAGTTATTAGTAGCACCGCGAACTGTACGGTTAAAACGGGAAAACATTGAGAGGAAACCTGCCTACGTTTGAGAAGAAATTCAAAGGCGTATCCTTCCACCTATCACTTCGGCACCTAAAATATATATCTGGCGGATAGTAGGCGTGGCTACACCTCTGCCTAACCCTGCCTTGTGGGAAGACTCCTGAAAGAGGTTATTTAGCTTGGCAAACGTACATATCACGCCAAATCTAGACTCGCCTCTTGTCATCCAAACTCACCAAAGAGATTGTGTACTTGTTTAGCTACTACTAACGCCATCTCGTTATTTCCAAGCGAAGTTTCTATTTATTATTACATATAGATATTTATATATGTACATAGGTATAGTCTGCGGTACATCATCAAGCTATTTTCGATCGGTTCCGTGATAAAATGCGTGGCTGTTGGATCAAGTGGGGGAGCAGCTCCGAAATATGTAATTTCCATCGTAGTAAGCAATTAATGGGGATTACCTATTTTATGTAGACATTGTGCCGTGATCGAGAATATATTTGGAAATGGCCTTGCACGATGTCTGACGTAGTATGCAATTAGAGTGGGTTATGGTTCTTACGGATTATTAAGTCGTTCCTAAATACATGTAAACCTTTTTATCATACACACGCACATATAAAATCTTCTTATTATTTTTGTTATTATCGTATTTAAGAATACTTATCTAGTTATTTTAAATATGTATGATGTACTCAAATGAAGGAAGAACAGGGACTCGTGGTGAGGCACCATTATGCTTAAAGGGAGACTCTGGTCACAGTCATAGTTATAAGAAAAAGTTTGATACTCAATAAATATTATTATTATTATCATCAATATCGATAGGAAACCTGCATGCATACGTTTGAAAAGAAATTCAAAGACGCGTGTATAGTCGATCTTGCATGCTTGAGGAACGATCAGCTCGTCACGTGGGCACCTAAATATAATAATAATATATCCTCACGCCTCACGTCCACAACGGTCCCCCAAGGGGTAGGCAGATGTGTATAGGTAGTACCCACAGACCCACTTTCCTCCAGAGATATATTTAGGTGCCAACGTGACAGATGGCGAGTCCATCGCCGTTACGTGTATATATAAATACCGCTTACCATCAGGCGGGCCGCACGCTTATTTGCCACCCAAGTGGTATAAAAAAATAAAATAAAACTTACGTTAAAAATATAATGTGGCCGAAACTAACTAACTAACGGTGCGAATATATTATATCATTTATACATAAGCTTTAATCGCGTTGTCGTTGTATCACTATAGCCTATGTTATAATGCTTTGGAAAGCACATTACCCCTTAGTCTACGCCGACTGTTTGCAATTACAACACATTATATCATCTAATTAAATGTGCCGTGTGCCATTGGCGATAAAGTCTATTTTCGGGCACCATCTGTGATGCGATATTATGGTGAGATTAGCATCGGATTCAGATTTGGTGCGCATATGCCGCGGTAAAAATAATGGCGTCATACGGTTCATTATGTTTCAATAATTATTTGGAAGCTATTTGCGAACCCATTCTCTTATCTCCAATGTTATGTCTTATGTATCGTCGATAAGATTCCAGTAGAACTTAGGGATGAACTTTTAATATATTTCCCTTCTTTAGCATTTTTCCCGCCGGTATCTTCGATCGAAAGTGACCTTGTATTCGTATATTTTATACCAGCTTTTCATACCAGTACATACCAGTTTCACCTGAGTTAAACCAAATTATACAATGATAACTGATCCATGGGTAATTAATAGCACTATGGTATGTAATCTTTCTTCAATATCGTCACGGGCTATAAATATCGTCAACAATCATTTTACAAATCGGATTAGTAGTTCCTCTGATTAGCCCATATTTTGATTTATATATATATCTTCACGCCTTCCGGGGGTCCCGAAGGGGTAGGCAGAGGTGCGTAGGCAGTACATACCCACTTTTCGCCAGAGATAAATTCTGAGACTCGAATTCAAAAAAACGTTCTCCGCCTCTTTATAATATTAGTAAAGATTGAAAAGGTTTTTATTTAAATATATACCTACTAGCTTATGACCGCGGCTACGCCCGCGTGGAGTTTCGTGGAGCTTTGGAAATTTTCCTGTTAGAATCGGTTCAGCCGCTATGCCGTGAAAGAGCATCATACATTATAATTTTTCTTTGAATTTTTCAGGATAAATAAAAATATTAGCCTATGTCCTATTCCTAGGTATAAGCTATCACCATTTCAACTTGCAGCCAAATCGGTTCAGCCTTTTGGAAAGAACCGCAAACATCCAAACTTACAAACTTTCACATTTATAATATTAGTAAGATTTATAACCAAAGTGAAGGTGGACGAAGCGAAAGAAGTATGTAAGGATCGTAGCAAGTGGAAAGAAGTGGTCTCTGCCTACCCCTACGGGAAAGAGGCGTAATTATATGTATGTATGTATAACCAAAGAGTGTATATGAATAAAATACATTACTCTTTTCATGTATTTTATTCACTGACACATATAATATACATATTAGAGGGTTATAGAGACTATATGAATAAATTCAAATAAAAAGAACCGCCCTTCCTTCCCATTAAATTAACTTGCGCCATAGCTCATGTTGCGGTAACCGTTTACCATTAAGACCCAGGAAGGTATTTATTATCCGACGCGGCAACTGGGTATTGTATAAAGCCTTTATTTAATACTAAATAAAACTTTAACGCGAACAGATATTGCGTAGCCATTGCACACGAGTTCCTTATTCAAATTAAAGCATGAAGTACCGTAAAAAAGTACATGCATTAAAGCATTAAGCCTGCTAATGCATAATGCTTTATGCTCAAGTCTCTAGAGTTCCTTATTCAACTTAAAGCAAGAAGTGGCCATCTTAGAGTTCCTTATTCAAATTAAAGCATTAAATGTCGCACTAGAGTTCCTTATTTAAATTTAAGCATGAAGTTTACTAAATTAGTCCCTAAAATAAGTACAAGGAATTCCTTTAACGCTTCAAATAGGCTATATTCCTCGTTGAATTTTTGGATGGTATGTTTTAGAAAAAAATTAAAAATCTGTTCACATAGTTCCCAATATTAACGCGTACAAACTTTGCCAATATTCTATTACATATTATCTTATAATTGTTGTACCTCTATAGGTACAACATACGCATCTATATGCGTATGCATAGATACAAATTAACAAAAAATTTTTTTTTTCTTTTTTCATTTCATGTGTGTCACTGTCATTAGCACAGGGCACACTTATCGTCCCAGACGGCTAGACCGATGATTATATGTATACATAACTTGTAGAAACATTCAAATTATTCCTGCAAGAGAGACATTGTCAAACGCATAAATATACGTATATTACATAAATACTTCAGAACCAATGGCGCGAAGCTGGCCACAGATAATTAACGCAGATATAAAATAGAATATTCGATGTCCTCTCCAATATCCGGGCGCCGGACGGATGCGTCGCCATTTTTTTTCTGTAATATTTCTGCTAGAATTGCCTTTTTTAATATGATAACTGGCAATGGCGGTTGGGGCGATGGACAATTGGTAGACTTTGTATTGTTAGAATATTGGAATGTTGTTATTGTATAGTGGAGGCTAACGATTTTTTTTAAATGGGTACTGTGCGTTATCCTTTGGGGATAAATATATACCATTGCACCCTATTTTATTGTACTTATTAAGACATACAATTCCATTTCAATTTGTAATAAGTGCTCAAAAATAAATTTGTTAATACACATAAATCACAAATCTTTGAATTTTCTGTACTATAAATATTGTACTAAATACTAGAAGCCGTGGTGGCTCGAGCAGTTGCCTGCGACGCAAAGGTAGCAAGTTCAAATCCCGACTGTACCAATAAGTTTTTCTGAACTTAAGTACAGTGATTAGTCACACCACGAGCTTTACGGTGAAGGAAAACATCGAGAGGAAACCTGCATACGTCTGAGAAGAAATTCAAAGGCGTATGTATAGTCGTGCTTGAGTAACGGCGATGGACTCGCCATCTGTCACGTTGGCACCTAATATACCAGTGGGTGTGTGGGTATTACCTATACACCTCTGCCTACCCCTTCGGGAACCCTTGTGGGAAGGCGTGAGGATATATATTATATAAATATGTATATATTAAGCATATAAACCTTCCTCTTGAAACACTATCTATTGCTGAAAACTGTATTTAAATCCGTTAAATAGTTTAAAAGAACAGACTTCATTTTATACTATGTAAAGATTTAGATCTATGTACTTAAGAAAGTATATAAGGACAAGTCAATATTTTATACATATGCCTGGTCGGCCTATATACGTCAGATAACATTTAATGACATTATAATTAAATATGGTTTTCTGAGTTAATAATGTATTTGTTTGTTTCAGGTATGTCAACACTGACCAGAAATCACTATTCAATAAAATGCGATATTTGTTAATTAATACAATTTCAGGTAAGTTAATACTTGAATAAAACCCTAGAATTAAAAGCTTTGAATTCAAGATAATAAAATTCAGACTGTGTGTACTGGTGAGCCGAATGGTTAAATCAAAAATCAAAATCAAAATATTTTATTCAATGTAAGGGACACAGGGAACACTTATTGAACGTCACATATTTAATATAAACTAAAGATACCACCGTTTCCAAGAAAAAAAGTACCTGCCAGGAGAAGAAACGGCGAAACAAACTCCCCGGTTTTTTTTTTACATTTGTTCCCTTTTACGTGGGGGGAGAAAAGATTACATATATAAACTCTGTACCAGAGGAGCAATTCATTACCATGCATGGCCATCATTCAAATAATCTGATGTTTTATAATAAGCCTTTTGAATTAATTTACTTTTAACGACAGCTTTAAATTCTACAAAAGGTAATTCAATTATTTTCCGAGGTAGCTTATTAAAAAAGCGTATACCTTGCCCGACAAATGAGTTGCTAGTTTTGTGTAATCTAGCTGTAGGAACATGGAGTTTATCTTTGTTACGTGTATTTACAGTATGCAAGTCGCTATTTTTCTTAAATTTTATAATATTCTTTCTTACAAATAACACATTTTGGAATATATATTGACATGGTACGGTCAATATGTCAATTTCCTTGAATAATTCTCTGAGAGAATCTCGAGACTTAAACCTTGCCCGACAAATGAGTTGCTAGTTTTGTGTAATCTAGCTGTAGGAACATGGAGTTTATCTTTGTTACGTGTATTTACAGTATGCAAGTCGCTATTTTTCTTAAATTTTATAATATTCTTTCTTACAAATAACACATTTTGGAATATATATTGACATGGTAAGGTCAATATGTCAATTTCCTTGAATAATTCTCTGAGAGAATCTCGAGACTTAAGGCTATAAATTGCGCGAATAGCCCGCTTTTGCAGCACAAAAATAGATCCAATGTCTGCAGCATTACCCCACAAAAGAATGCTGTAAGACATGACACTATGAAAATAGCCGAAATAAACTAAACGGGCTGTGTTGATATCAGTCAAGTGTCTAATTTTTCTTACCGCGAATACTGCAGAGCTGAGTCTATTCGCCAATCCATTAATGTGGGGTCCCCATTGCAGTTTGTGATCCAATGTGACTCCAAGGAAGACTGTTGAATCCACAAGGTTTAACTCCTCGTTATTTATAACTATAGGGGTAGTTAAAACCTTTTTCACGTTAGACATTGTAAATTTAATACATTTCGTTTTCCTAGCATTAAGTACCAGTACCTGGATGACCGAGCTTAGCTCGGTAAATATAATATAAAATATTATTTCGTAGGAATTACAGACTTATGGAATATGAATAATATTTTTAATGTTACCAATATAATAATGAAAAAATGTGAAATTTAAATAAAAAATCACGAGTTAATCGGTTAAGAAATTAAAAACATATGCCAAAATAAAGAATCATCTATCTAAACATATAATAAAAATGTTACGGATTGCTGTCTGTACATGGAAGATGTAAGAGAAAAAAATATGATTGGGAGCTTTATCAACGCAAACAGCACCCAAAACACTGATTGTTAGAATTTTTGTCTGTGCGTTTGTGCACACTAACCTCAGAAAGGGCTTATCCGATTTAGATGTAGTTTGTAAATCTGTAACGGATCACTGTCTGTACATGGTAGATGTATGAGAAAAAATATGATTGGGACCTTTATCAACGTAAACAGACGTTGGGCCATACTCTGCCACAAATCTTGTAGACGTCGATTCCGTTGTTCGTCATTAGAAGTAGCTACACGTTGTGCCGCACGCTGCCGCAAATCTTGCGGACATCGCTCCTGTTCTTCAACATTTTCAGTAGCTACACGTTGTGCCGCACGCTGCCGCAAATCTTGTAGACATCGCTCCTGTTCTTCAACATTTTCAGTAGCTACACGTTGTGCCGCACGCTGCCGCAAATCTTGTAGACATCGCTCCTGTTGTTCGTAATTTTCAGTAGCTATACGTTGTGCTGCTCGCTGCCGCAAATCTTGTAGACGTGTTTCCCGTTGTTCATGATTTTCAGTAGCTACCCGTAGTGCTGCACGCTGCCGGAAATCTTACAGATGTCGCTCTCGTTGTCCGCTATTTTCAGTAGCTACACGTTTTGCTGCTCGCTGCCGCAAATCTTGTAGACGTCGTTCCCGTTGTTCGGAATGTTCAGTAGCTATACGTTGTGCTGCTCGCTGCTGCAAATCCGGTAGATATCGCTCCCGTTGTTCGTTATTTTCAGTAGCTACACGTAGTGATGCACGCTGCCGGAAATCTTACAGGCGTCGCTCTCGTTGTTCGTAATGTTTAGTAGCTACACGTTTTGCTTTTCGCTGCCGCAAATCTTGTAGACGTCGTTCCCGTTGTTCGTAATGTTCAGTAGCTACACGTTGTGCTGCTCTCTGCCGCAAATCTTGTAGACATCGTTCCCGTTGTTCGTAATGTTCAGTAGCTACATGTTGTGCTGCTCTCTGCCGCAAATCTTGTAGACGTCGTTCCCGTTGTTCGTAATGTTCAGTAGCTACACGTTATGCTGCTCGCTGCCGCAAATCTTGTAGACGTCGTTCCCGTTGTTCGTAATGTTCAGTAGCTACATGTTGTGCTGCTCTCTGCCGCAAATCTTGTAGACGTCGTTCCCGTTGTTCGTAATGGTCAGTAGCTACACGTTATGCTGCTCGCTGCCGCAAATCTTGTAGACGTCGTTCCCGTTGTTCGTAATGTTCAGTAGCTACACGTTGTGCTGCTCTCTGCCGCAAATCTTGTAGACGTCGTCGTTCCCGTTGTTCGTAATGTTCAGTAGCTACACGTTGTGCTGCTCGCTGCCGCAAATCTTGTTGACGTCGTTCCCGTTGTTCGTAATGTTCAGTAGCTACACGTTGTGCTGCTCTCTGCCGCAAATCTTGTAGACGTCGCGTCGTCGTTCCCGTTGTTCGTAATGTTCAGTAGCTACACGTTGTGCTGCTCTCTGCCGCAAATCTTGTAGACATCGTTCCCGCTGTTCGTAATGTTCAGTAGCTACATGTTGTGCTGCTCTCTGCCGCAAATCTTGTAGACGTCGTTCCCGTTGTTCGTAATGTTCAGTAGCTACACGTTATGCTGCTCGCTGCCGCAAATCTTGTAGACGTCGTTCCCGTTGTTCGTAATGTTCAGTAGCTACATGTTGTGCTGCTCTCTGCCGCAAATCTTGTAGACGTCGTTCCCGTTGTTCGTAATGTTCAGTAGCTACACGTTATGCTGCTCGCTGCCGCAAATCTTGTAGACGTCGTTCCCGTTGTTCGTAATGTTCAGTAGCTACACGTTGTGCTGCTCTCTGCCGCAAATCTTGTAGACGTCGCGTCGTCGTTCCCGTTGTTCGTAATGTTCAGTAGCTACACGTTATGCTGCTCGCTGCCGCAAATCTTGTGGACGTCATTCCCGCTGTTGGTCATATTCAGCTGCCACAAAGAAGCCCTCGTGAAACATCTAAGACCTTTCTGCTCGTATAATGTTAGTGAAGTTTTGCAAGACTTTAGCACTACGTGTGGGACGAGCGGAAGGCTGATTATTTTCATTGATTTGTTGAAATGAGTCTTGTTTGTCGATCACTATTTTCTTGAAGGTGTTCTTGAGATGAGTCTTCTTCTTCTTTTAGGCATTTTGTCATGTAAGTAAACAATTGATTTTATATATAATACGTCTACGATAACGTAACGTCAAACCAAAAACTCATTGGCTTAAAGTTTGTTGCTTAGCAACGCTTTATTGTTTCTGTGTCGGTAAAGCAGTAGCGAAATTCAAATTCTAATGAAATTGTAGGAGATTTTCATTGCCTAAAAACACGGATAAAACAACTTTTTTTTTAAATGAAACCTAGCTAGATCAATTTATTGCCCCCGAAATCCCCCCCTTACCAAATTTCATGAAAATCGTTGGAGCTGTTTCCGAGATTCAGATTATATATATACAAATATATAAGAATTGCTCGTTTAAAGGTATTAGATATTATTGGCACTAAACCAATGAACCACGTCAGAGAGAGCATTATTTACATCGTCAAAGTTTTCTTTCTGTCGGTCTATCTTAAATAGTAAAGAAGTATCATCAGCAAATAATACAATATCATGTTTATCATTTACCAGGTGAGGTAGGTCATTGATATAGATAAGAAAAAGAAATGGACCGAGAATCGAACCCTGTGGAACGCCCATAGCTACTGGGCACCCGGAGATATTTCCCCACGTATACACACTTTTTGTACTCGTTTACTTAAGTATGATGATATAAGGTTAAGACCTAAATTCCTTATACCATAGTGGTCTAACTTCCTAATCATTTATTGGCTTTGGATAGGTCACAAAAAACACCTAAAGCATCCTTTGAATCCTCCCAAGCCTCAAGAATTTTCCTAATAAGCTCGACACCTGCATCGGTAGTCGAGCGACCCTTTGTGAAGCCGTATTGTTTACTATGCATCAACTCATGTTTATTAAAAAAGGCTAGCATCTGGTTAAGTAAAACTTTTTCAAAAATTTTGCTGAAAACTGGCAATATTGAGATGGGTCTGAAATTATTTGGTCGGTCATGATACCAGTTTTAAATAAAGGAATGATTTTACTATATTTCATTTGATCAGGAAATTCACCGCTAGCAATACACGCATTAAAAACTAATGCTAAGTCTACTGCAACAATGTCAATAATACTACTTAGAACTTGTACAGAGTGTCCCCATAAATCAGTAGACTTTTTCATATCTAGGGATTTAAAAGCTTTTATTATGTCTTCGGGGGTAACAGTATTGAAAAAAAATTCAGTATTAGATTCTTCCACATGAGCTTTAAGAATTTTTTCAGCGGCGGAAGGTGATGAAATTAGAGAAAGAATTAGTCGAGCAACACAAAGATTGGAAATTCGAATTCCGCCTGTATGGTCGTGAATGAGTACCGGCGATGGACTCGTCATCTATCTCGTTGGCACCAAAAGTATACATCGGACGTGAAGTGGGTTTGTTAGTACTACCTATACACCTCTGCCTACCTTCGGGGAACCTTGTGGGAAGGCGTGATAATATAATAATAATTAATAAATACAAAGAAAGAGGTATGTAAGTCTAGAGAGTACTGGCGCTCTATACTCTCTGCCTACCCCGTTAGGGACTTGGCGTGATAATATGTATGTATGTATGTAATAAATACAAAAGGCACAGAAAGACCATGTTCCAACTACCAGGATCAAATCGAACGGACGCTCAAGGACGGGAACGTCAAGAGTACTCGAAACCGAGGAGCAAGTATGAAGAGACTGATATAGATCTTGTAGACGAATGTGGACGAAGCTAAAGAGGTATGCAAGTCTAGAGAGAGCTGGCGCTCTACACTCTCTGCCTACCCCGTTAGGGACTCGGCGTGGTGATATGATGATGAGTAGAAAATTATACTACATATATGTACACTAGCTGTCCCGCCCAGCTTCGCCCGGGTGAAAAAGTAAAATTTCCTGAAACACGATCGCAGCGCCACCTATCGGGTCCATTTGTGATGTAAGCTATCCTATCTTTTAAGTTGGACCAGACTGCACACGGTGTGCAAATTTGATTGAAATCGGTTAAGTAGTTTAGGAGTCCATCGCGGACAAACAACGTGACGCGTAATTTATATATATTAAGATAGCTGATGCGCGCAACTCCGTCTGCGTACCTAAGAGAGAGAGTTGTTTCAGTAATGAAGTGAGTGAGAGTAATTTAATAAGTATTATTTTACGATGAGATATCGCAAATAGAAATAAAAAAATCAGTTCGCTGAGTTCAACTGTTCCGTAGTGAGCCGACCACGCGTCTGAGTTGCGGGGTTATTTTAACATTATGATATCTATCTCCTAAGATGTTGATTGAAATCAAGTGGTGTCAAGTACAATTTCGTTTCCATTTAAATACTCGGGATTAATAACATATTTATTTGGATAAGGATTAATATTATGTTGATAAAACATCTTCGGAAATAATGCATTGATTTCGAACAAAATTTATTACCATAAAAAAGGTTATAGTGAGTCAATCTTAAAAGATAGACATATACTGTCGCGGACTTTTTATTTTGAACTTTTAAAGAGGAACAATTCCCTCATACATGATATTTGTGTAACTTAAACCGTTTGCGCAGCGCACGCAACGGAAGCTCTCAAAAAGGAATATTTTTTCCCGTTCTGGCAACATTATTCATTAATGCTTCGCTCCTATTGGTCGTAGCGTGATGTTATATAGCCTAAAGCCTTCCTAGAGAAATGGACTATCCAACACAAAAATAATTTTTCAATTCCAACCAGTAGTTCCTGAGATTAGTGCGTTCAAACAAACAAACAAACTCTTCAGCTTTATAATATTAGTAAAGATACTATGTCAGTCAGGTTCAACCTAAAAGTCAAACACTTAACGCGTGAAGTGTATGCGATCTCGTTAAGCAAGTTAAATTCGTTTTATCCAGTAAAACTGTGCAGACACATAAATCAAGGGCAATTTTCGGCGATGGTAACACTGATTGGAATACTAGTTAACTCTACGTAGGGTGGCAGCACTGGCGACCCTGTAATAATGGGATAATTTTGATCCCCTCACAAAAGGTCGGATGTGTACTTTGGCGTTATCGTAACGCGTAGATTTTTACGTTTGTCAGTCGTTTGGCATTTCAGTATCAGATCATAGCTAGTAAGAGATTAATATTTTTATTATATACTAGGTCTGCGCGCAATTTCGTCCGCGTGGAATCTGTGGAAAGAGCTGTTGACTGTAAAACTTGAGGTCGCGGGTTCGATTCCTGCCGAGGGCAGATATTTAATTTAATTTAATTTAATTTATTTATTTATCAGATATCTAAATCCATTTCTTGTTAGTAAACATAAGCTTATCTACTAGGTTAGTACAAATAAATTACAAATACACACAATAAAACAAATATTTACAGAACAGACTACCACCTCACCCGACACCCTTTGTGACATGTCTGGCACAGCAATGCCTGATGTAATGGCAATCTATCCTGCTGGCTATCATAGTCAGGACAATGTTGGAGCTGGCCCGCACCCTGTGCACCAGAGAGGCACACCTTTTGCGCATAGTCGCATGGAAACAATCGGTCCGCGCCGCTGCGAACATGCTCGAGGCACTGCAGAAGCGGGGCAGCCCCACTATCGCCCTGAATGCGTTATTGAACTGGACACGGAGGACATTGTAGCTCTTCTGGGTATAGTTAGCCCACAGGCTGCATGTGTACAGTGACGTGCAGTATGCTCGAAAGAGCGTCACTTTCACTCCAACCGAGCAGCGCGCAAACCTGCGAGCCAACATGTTTGCCCTTCTCGACAAGGCCCTCCGTTCCCGTTCCATATCTTCATGATCCCTGAGGTCAGTCGTAACTACATGCCCGAGATACTTAAACTGGTCCACCCTGTCTAGTGAGACTCCGTTCAGACAAACAGGTGGAATGCTTGGAGGGCATCTAGCGCCGGCAGCCTCAAAGACCATACATTTGCTCTTGGTCACATTGTATTTAAGGCCGTGTCTACTTACATAATCCTCACAAATTTTGATTAGGGTCCTCATACCACAGACCGACGCGCTCATCAGAACCATGTCATCAGCATAACTTAAGTTATTGACGCAAACGTCATCAACGTGACAGCCGATGTGTTGGTTGCTGAGCGAGACGATCAGTTCATTTATATAGAGGTTGAACAATGTGGGTGAGGTTAATCCACCTTGCCTAACGCCACAGTCCAGACGATACGGCTCTGACATTGTTCCCGCCCACCTGACGTTATTAATCTGGTTCGCATACCAGTATTTAAACATATTGACAAATTCTCGAGGTACGTTCGTATCTTCTAGCTTTGTCCATAGAATATCATACGCAACCAAATCGAAAGCCTTCGACAGGTCGAGAAAACATGCGTATACCGGGGTGCTTCGATCCGTATAGTACCTGACGGTGTGCTTAAGACACAAGATTGCACTTTCCGTCGATAACTTTCGTCGAAAACCAAACTGATTATCGTGTAAGTTTATTAATGTCTCTAACTGTACATTAAGCAGACCGTCAAATACTTTCGCCATTATTGTGGCCAAGGAAATGGGCCTATAATTATTTTTGTCGGAGAGGTCACCAGTTTTATCCTTCACTATAGGCACGACAACGGTCCTCATAAAATCCTCTGGCAAGTAAGAATGGCTCACGCACAACGAATAGAACATCGCCAGCACTCTCGATGCATGCGGACCAGCATGCTGTAGATGTTCAATGCTGAGGCCGTCATGTCCTGGAGATTTGCCTCTAGTCATGTTCTTGATAATATCAGCTACCTCTTTTGGACTGAAACTTACCCCCACTTTACTGGCAACCTCAGCATTTAACACCCCATTTGTCGATCTCAAAGAGGACTGAACACAGAAATGGTCTTTGAACATGTTAGCAATGTCCCTACTGTCACACACTCCATCAACGCTCACCGGGTAACCAGACTTCACGGTAGCTTTATTTGTGCTTTGCCAAAAACCACGAAAATCACCTCTATAGTGCTTCTCAGCAAGCGAATCCATCTTGATCTGGTCCTGATGATTTTGGGACCATTTCAATCGGGATTTGAACACCCGTCGACTCTTACACATACTATCGTACACGTCACCTGATCGGGGTCTTCCGCAGTCTGCCCACTTTTTAAACTTACTCCTGGCGTCCCGGTGAGCCGCACTGACGTACTTATTCCAACCCGCTACGCGCGACCTACTCCCACCAGTGCCATAGTTGTCCGAGTGATCCCGACCTGCCGAAGACGCGTCACGAAAGGCGGCAACAATGTCAGCATACAACTTGTCTAGTAAGCGCCTGTGGTCAGAATTATTGCAATGGGAGTCACAACAGCTAGAGAACTCAGTGGGAGAAGTAATACACCTCAACCGGTTATGACACTCACTAGTAAACTTAATAACCTGCACATGACTCCTTATCCCCCACATTACATCTCAGCGTGTGATGAACACGAGTATTTGTACCTTAGTCTTGGATTTTGCTTTGCATCTATCTATATATTTAAGTAAATGTACTTTTGAGTAGTTACCATAACACAAGCTTTGCTTAATTTGTGGCTATGTCAATTTGTGTGGAATTTACCCAGGGTCCCAAGGTATATGCTATGTTTAAGTAAGCTTTGTGTAATGCAAAGCCCTCAACTCCTCAACTCTCTTCCCACCAGCCTCATCTAAAAGAAAGGAACTCTGCGGTCGTAATTTATAAATCCTATCAAAAGTCGAGCGTCAAAACGATTCTGTTATATAATTAGGGAAATTCGAAAACCGACGTCAAACCTTTACAATCTGATACGAAGGGGCTCAAATGGGGAGACAGGGGCGAGGGGGGCGTCATTAATCACGTGAGCAACTCGCGAGCCACATGTTAAATTATGTCCCGTTATTTCCAGTTGTTTGGTCACACTGTTCAAGGGGTGTATGGGGGGATAATAATGTTTGTTTCTTTGTTTTTAATAATGCCGTATTCGTACATTGAAGTTTATGATATTTTGGGGCAATTAGACACACTGTAAGCAACAAGGCAAAGTCTCAAACTATCTATCTTCTTTGTTATAGCTTAATTACCATATTAATATATCTTCACGTAGGCAAAAGCATAGCAACACTCTCCGGAGATAATCTCCGGAGGTGACAACGTGACAGACAGGGCATATATCGCACTTTCTCAAACATTACATACATACGTCAAGAGTACTCGAAACCGACGAGCATGTATGAAGAGACTGATGTATGTGGACGAATCGAAAGAGGTATGTAAGTGTAGAGAGAACTGGCGCTCTATAGTCTCTGCCAACCCCGTTAGGGACTCGGCGTGATGATATGATGATGATGATATACATACGTCGTTGAATTGATGTAGATATACCAAGACCTGCACCAAACTTACCTTCTATCCCAAGAGCCGGGTTAAGGAATTGTGAGCTATCAGGCTCCTTAGTTTTGTGGTGAGCGTGAGTATTTAGGAAGAAGAGGCGAAAGAGATGTAGAGAAAAGAGGTCACGAGACAGACGATCATTTCCGTCGCAAACACGAGTAAAATTGATGATTATAGGATTGGATTTGATTCGACGGAAAATGCTTACCCCGTAAACCGTTCCCTTTACCTATTCCGCCGTAAATATTCCCCGATCATACGGAACTTCGGAATTATCCGAAAGTTATCGAATCGAGCCCAAATGTTATTTTGAATATGGGTAAGCGTGCCTTATATTGAAAGCGAAAAGGTCCCCAAATTAAATGGTACAGTCTTTAATTCAGTTGAATATATAGGACAGCTTATTAAATTCCAGCATTTCATTTGATTAGAATACAAGAGTACAATATGTTAGTTGTTATATATACCTTCACTTTACGCCGTCCGACAAGGTTCCCCGAAGGAGGAAATGTGTAAAATATACCTACTCTACGTGGGAGATATATTTTACATGTCAAATGAACAGATGGCGAATCCGTTGCCGATCCCAGTTAATTAAACAATTATCTCGCCGTGAGTCGAACCACAGTACTTAAGTTTAGAAAAACTCATTGGGTTTCGAACTTTACATTTAAATACTTAAATCGTATCTTTAAAAGTCCAAACCATTTCAACGTAATAGTCTTCAGTCATGTCACCAGAATAATCCATAAAGCTACCTTCCCTTTCCAACCCAATTAATATAGAGTCTTAAATAATTGTCCAAATCCCTATTGCGTTGTACGGTTAATTAAATTAGATGCTCGTATTTATTTAGGCCTATCGGTTATTGGGCCGGTCTGACCTTAGTGCACTGGACTCGAAAAGGACAGTTGTAATTAAATTTACGTAACAGCTAGTTAAAATTTATCGGTGGATAGGGACGTTTCGTTTTACGGGCATAATGTTTTAGCGAGGTAAAGTAATATTGAAGGTTGGTCGTTTATTGAGAGAGCTGTTAGCAGTACCGTTGTTTTCTTACGATTTTTATTTATTTTAATAATACTACTAACTAAAATAAGTAGACTAAGAAGCCTGAAACTGATATTCAATAAAATATATTTAGCGGATATGCTATGAGCGCCGAAAATAACTGATTTAAAAAAAAAAAATCTCGATGTTGAGCCCTAAAAGTTTAATAAAATATTTTAAAAATACATTAGTAGCATTTGGATCTGTTATTTTCTTCGAAAACTATTCAATTAATTACATATACTTAACGCATACAACACGAAAAAAACAAATTGAGGTTTCGGATATTTTGTACACTTTTAAAAAGTGTACATAATAATAATTTTAGTAACATTTGGTCGTAACTTGTAATAAAATACAAAGTAACGTACACGTAAAAATATCAAAATAACGCTAGGAAAGCATAACGGGCCGTACACTCAGCCAAAGTTAGCCTTTTATACTAAATCCGACTGGCGAACACGAAACCAAAGTTACAAGACGGCAAATTCTGCCACAAGATTTACCAGTCAGTCTCGATACTGACAGTGAGTACGTAATGAAAGAGGTCACTCAATCGAATCGAGGGTGGCATAAAACGTCCATTAGCCGAATGCATTTACACCCAGTATAGTAGTTATAAGGGGTGAATGCAGGGTATAGATTTGGGGTTCAGTAATGATTGCTTTTGTCACGGGCTGAGGTGATAAAGCTTCTAGGATTTTGTGATTAAAGGTTTTTTGGAACTTCGGACTGTAAGCTACTTTTGTTGCTACTGTTTCATTTATCTGAAGGGTTGTGTAAGTCTTACTCATATTATAATATAATATAAATATATCCTCACGCCTTCCCACAAGGGTCCCCGAAGGGGTAGGCAGAGGTGTATAGGTAATACCCACACACCCACTTTCCGCCAGAGGTATATTAGGTGCCAACGTGACAGATGGCGAGTCCATCGCCGTTACTCCAGCACGACTATACATACGCCTTTGAATTTCTTCTCAGACGTATGCAGGTTTCCTCTCGATGTTTTCCTTCACCGTTAAGCTCGTGGTGTGACTAATCACTGTACTTAAGTTCAGAAAAACTCATTGGTACAGTCGGGATTCGAACTTGCGACCTTTGCGTCGCAGGCAACGCTCAAACCACTCGGCCACCACGGCTTTTACTCATATTATTGATGTTAGTTTGTGAAGATGTTTGTTACTCGGTCACGCCAGAACGACTCAACGAAATTGGATGAAATTTGGCACAAAGTTAAAAAGCATACTGCGGCCACAGCTAACCGAAATATTTGATATATATTACAGCTTTGTTATATTGGAGTTTTCGGAATGGCATACTTGTCGCCTTATTACACATTTGGGTAGCAACAGAAGCATTGGACATTGAAATATATTAACCAGTATTTATATTTCTGTGGATTGATGGTTGTGGATTTTCCAACGCCATAAATATTTTCAATTTCATTCCCCTTCATTCCCCCCTGAAACCCATTTCATATCTCATCAAATACCCCAAAAAAGTTCTAACACATTTCATAGAACCACTCTAGGGGTATCGTAACGAATCGTGGGGGGTTGCTAATGAGTCTAAATGACTCAAATGCATTTATATTGATCGCTAATTATACAGGATAGGATCGTGGGAGGTACCAGTCCTTTGATTGATAGACTTACCCTCCTTTTTAGATTTATTTGTGTTCTGGTGTCGTGATATATTGTGTAATGACAAAAATATTAGTCTGTAAGTTCTCAGAGCGTCTTCCATCGTATTATAGGTCCTTTTAATAATGTATATCTCAATTATTCTAGCGATAGATGATTCAAAACAGAAAGGAGTTTTGGTTTAACATTCGTTTCGTCGGATTTAATCGTGTTCCAAAACAGTCATGAAAGAATATTTGACTAGGAATTAATTTATGATGTCGATTCATCACTGAGAATTCAAAAGCATATTTATGGACTTGTGCAGTCAATTCGCTGTTATTTTCGAGCCTAGAAGAATTCTATATCATTGCTGCCTTACAATGTGAATTCTGCAAATAATTTGTGAAGAACCGTGCACCGTTTGTGGATTTTTTTACCAAATAAAGCATGGTCTCGAAAGAATGATCTTAAATTCTCCCAAACATTAACGTCGGCCGCTATTGAGCTGTCCTTTCAACCGAAAAAAAATTACCAAAAGAAGTTTACGTCAAAGACAATACCAAAATACCAATAAACGGGAAATAACTGAACGCTATCCAGCGAAATGTACTTCAAAACTTGTCCTATTACAGCGCAAGTCCCTTATAAAGTTGGCGATAAACAATCGGCGCTCATACATATTAATACAGGCGACGCGTTGAATGACTCTCTACTGGCTCCCGAATAAGCCAGTGTTTACTCACAGGGTGAAGGTTTTATTGGGTTAGTAACTGTGGTTTTTAGGGTGTGATTCTAGATACATAATGCAAAAGTATCTAGAAGTAGAGGCAAAGATAGGCCACGTTCCTAATACCTAGATTAAATCGATCGAGTTCTAAATTGGCGAGCATGTATGACGATAATGATGAAGAAGAAAAGGACTGGAAATATAGTGGCCCGTAATAGAAGTGGCTATACTCATTGCCTACTCAGGGAGGACTTTGGATTCGTGATTTGTTTGGATTTAATATAAATACAGGGTTTTTAGAAGAAATTTCCTAATCTAGTCTAATACAATCAACCTAATTACATTCTAATACAAGGACTAAATTTGGGCGAAAGTGAACCTTAGGATAATTCCACACAAATTACATACAGGCATTCCAATAATAATAATATCCTCACGCCTTCCCACAAGGGTCCCCGAAGGGGTAGGCAGAGGTGAATAGGTACTACCCACACACCCTCTTTCCGCCAGAGATATATTGTAGCTGCCAACGTGACAGGCATTCCAATTAAATAAATATCCGTGTTCATCACACAAATATTTCCCCTCAGTGGGAATCAAACCCTCAAGGATTGCATTCAGGAGCTCTGACCAAGGCTACACGTCCATCACGACACTTTAACAACGATTATACCATTATATTTATCCATAAACTAAAAAGTGTAATTTAAACCACATGCATACGCACTAAAATAGGTCCGTAAAACTGGCAATTTAATTTCGTTGAAACCACTATATTTTCTGTGTCTAAATAAATAAGAGGCTCGAAGGCTTACCAGCTGTCTGCGACGATGTCCTCGGCTCATAATATCGCTATGTTGTTGACAACCGGCGCCATTTTGGCCGCCATGTTGAACTTGACAAAAGCGCGCCAACCTAGCTGTCATGGCGACGAAAATAATTAGATTCTGCCGGCGCACTTCTCGGCTCATTTCTGTATGTTTTGTTAATTATTTCTTCATGGATTTCACGCTGAGTCTCCTTTTTTTTATTTCGGGAAATAAGCTTTTGTTCGCTAAATGTTGCAAATGGAATCCGAGTACACGTTTCGTAATATTTAATGTAGGAGCGTGAATTTGAGCGGGCCAAGATTTTTCCTTTTTTTTTCAATTAAACGCAACACCAACCCTCTTTTGAGCGTCTAAATTGAAATTAATTGTATTAGGAACCCCGACACAGTGCCCCATGTGTTTACGTTAACAACCAAGAAAATTGTTATATCAATAGATGGCGTATTGATATAACAATTTTCAAAACTAGTCCCTATGCCTTCGACAATAATGTCGTCTATAATATTATTCACTTATAAACTGAAGTGATTATCAGGCGTGTCTCTCCCAAGCTCTAAATAAAATTTGTATTCCACACACAAATTGTGGCGGTTGGGATCGAGCGGCCATATTTGAATTAATTTCGTTTTAACCAAAGCGTGAAAGCTCTTTGTTTTTTTTTTATTTGGGATATGTTTTAATTTATAGTCATCGTGGGGAAATAGTTTTTAGCTAAAGTGTATAATTTTGGGTTAAGGGGGGTTGTTTAATTCACACGCTATATAACACAGCGATTATTTAGAATTCATAGCGAATTCTACAAACAAACGTATGTATAACAGCAAAAATCCTACAAGTATTTTCTTAATATTATAAAAGCGAACGTTTGTTAGGAGGTTTGTTACGCACACACGTCAGAACGGTTAAACGGATTTTCGTGAAATTTTTCACAGTGATAGATTATTAACTGGATTGAGACTTTAGTTATATGTCTTGTTCCAAAAAAAATTACGGGTTGCACTCCGGGAGTTCCGGCAGAAGTGAAAACTTATTATTAGGTCCATATTACCCCCTCTCCAAAAATCTTACGCTTTTCGATCAGGGTACGGATCTGACGCGAGTTTAACAATGTTTACCCTTCTAAAAAAGTGCCAAGCGCCGCTAAAGAAGTTTTCACTTCAAAAGCACAAATGCAAAGGCTCGGCCAGAAACCCCTTCTTGTAAGCAAATTTTACGTATAACGTATCGTAGTCCTTCTAACATTCTAGACCTAGTGCCAATACACAATATGTATTACTTTTCTTATATATGTTTGAATGGAAATACCCTCTTTCGAAATACCAGTGACCAGAATTAGGTAAAATTTGGCGCAAAAAATATTTGCTGGATAAAAATAAAATATTCCCTATGTATTGGGAATATTTTATTCCATAAAAAAAGTCTGCCCCTAAATTAAATTTGAGGCAGGTGCAAACGCGTGGTATATATAGTTAGAATAATACCTACTTAATTTTGTCGGTCCTCACTAAAGAGCGCGTACGTGCAAAACTTTGTTTTTATATAGATATTTTTTTTTGACATAAAACTATTATAATTGGTAAAGTTTCCTCATTATTTCTGCGTACTTTTTCTCTCACCGGTAGAAAGAGATAGATATACGTGTGATATATGTTCGTTCGTTATGAGTTTGAGACAATAGTGACCGTCTTTGTAAATTGAGTTTTATCTTATAACTCTTACGATGTATTTCGCGCTGGCCTGGTGAAACAAGGTATATTTTTTCTGGCGGCGCCTATACTATTTTATTTCAATTTTAATATACGAAACATATTTTCTATTCGTTTTCTTGTTCAATGGAGTATTTAGGCGGGTGTAGACTACAAAAAATCATTTCAATTTTAATTAAAGTAAAATTTTACTAATATTACAAACCCGACAATTTGAATAGATTTTTTTTTATCAATCTTGTAGCTAAGAGAGCGGTGCAGAAATGATATTTACTTACTCAAATTTTAAGCATTTACAAATATATGCTTCGAAATAATAACTTGTTCCCCTGTTGTTTGTAAAAATGCATTTACCTCTTTATTGGGATACGTACACCATTCACAATACAGGGGCTATATTTTGAAACCATTCTGCTAAATACCACGACATTCTTGGCCATATGTGACTTCGGCATTTACAAAGGTCGGCGCAGTAACTACGTGTATGTATGTATTTATGTTTATACATCATACATCGTCATACCTGATGTATTGGCGAATGGCGGTAAGTTACTGATGGTAAATGGATTTATTCATTTTGCTTGGGAAATATTTCTGACATCCGTTGTGGCCAATCGATCTGAGGCGTTGCGACTCCCGGCTGTACCAATGAGTCTTTCGGGAACAGTACACGGATTCACGGTTTATGTTTGAGAAGAAATTTAAAGACGTATGTATAGACGAGCTTGAGTGAAGACGGCAAAGTCGCCATCTATCACGTTTACACTAAATTTACCATCTGTCACATTGACCCTTAAAAGTACCTTTAGCGAAAAGAGGGTATAATCTTAACAGACAAATTAAATCAGAGTGTCATACATACATACATATCATCACGCCAAGTCCCTAACGGGGTAGGCAGAGAGTATAGAGCGCCAGTTTTATCTGTAAGAGTAAGTCCAGAGAGACTTATAGAGAGACTCATCAGTCACGTCATACATGTGAGTATTTGGAGTAATTAGGGTGTCTGTTTGTACAATCAAAATAACAGCTACTTACCAATCTTCTATATATATAGGAGATCCCATTTTTGAACTGACTCATCACGAAATCTCAGGAACTGTAAGGCTGATTGACTTGAAATTTGGTAGGAGTATTCCTTACGCGGTATGGAGGTCAGCTAAGAACGGATTTTGTGAAACTCCACCCGCAAGGTGGAGTGCGGGGAGATCCCATTTGTGAGCTCACTCATTAGGATATCTCAGAAACTATAAGGCCGATAGACTTGAAATTTGGTAGGAGTATTCCTTACGCAGTGTAGAGGTTAGCTTAGAACGGATTTTATGAAACTCCACCCGCAAGGTGGAACGCGGGGAGATTCTATTTGTGAACTCACTCATCACGAAGTCTCAGGAATTAAGGCCGATTGCCTTGAAATTTGGTAGGAGTATTCCTTACACGATGTAGAGGTCAGCTAAAAAGCTCAAATATCAAACAATATTAATGAAAATCGGAAACCAAGACTATTCCAAATTCGCCTCTTTTTCTCTTATTTAATAAATAACGAAATATTCAAAGATTTGTAATGTGATCATAGGCACATATTTTGTGCGCTTAAATCGCAAACGCTGGGTAAACCTTACGAGATAGATCAAATGAATGTACTACGGAGTAGTATATCTTCAAATGATCGATATAAAAGTCCGCGATTGTATTTAATTATCTCTAAAGGATATACCACCATAACCATTTTTATCTTTTACATTATTATTAGTATCAATATTGCACCCGTGCGAAGCCGGGGCGGGCAGCTAGTTACATATATATGCGTTATATATGAATGTACGTGCCTTGAGGTCTTGAAAAACCAATTAATTCTTCGTCCGTCTGTATGTTTATTTCGGCTATTTTCCAAAACACATTTTACCAGGCTCATGCTGGGACATAGGTGATGAAAAATCGTAGCAGAAAGTTTACTCCATAACATTTTCTAAAAAGAAAAAAATCGATGTAATTTCGCCTATAATTAGGTCATTAATCCATCTACGGCATTGATTGCCTAAGAAGCCTTAAGTTTTGCAACAAATTTATATTTCTTCTTTATTTCTTTATTCTTCTAAGGGATCTATTTATATAGATCCCTTTCTCTTCATCAAAAGCATCAAAGTATTCATACAATCAATAGACTCAAAGATCTGGATTGCTTGGTGTACTTTGGTGACAGATAAGTGGTTGGGTTAAGTAACAAGCGAGTACTAACTTAGTTTATCGTAATAATGTCGAAATATGAAAGTTGCTGATCGCAATTGCATGAAATTTCCCACAGATTTACTTGCATACGTGTGAGAAGCAATTCAAAGGCGTATGTACAGTCGTGCTTGTGTAACGGCGATAGACTCGCCATCTGTCACGTTGGCACCTAAAATATATCTCCGGTGAAGAATTTGTGTGTAGCTACAAACCTGAATCCCAGAAGTATCTTCAGGCGTTCCTACAAATATCCCAAAGAGGTAGGCAGAGGTTTGTACTTTGTAGTAAAAGATGTGCAGTTTGTCTGTCATGTTCTCAGGAAGGTTTCCTTCACTATCGATGGTGTTATAAGCCATGAAAGAGTTGATATTCTCTCACCGCTTATGGCTTAATGTATCCAATTATACCTAGGTTGTCTGCGTTGGTTGAGGTGTCTCGAAGTACTAATTAGTCAGCCTAACGATACAAGGAGGTGACAAGTCGATCTCTGCCACGTATTAAGGGTAGCTAGTCGTGATTTTATAAGAACAATATAGATAGTGCCTTCCACGAAATCGCGCCCCACTATTTTTACATAAAGTATTGTTTATATTGTATTGTTGTATAGTGTAAGTGTGCAACCTTCTACTAATGTTTGGGTATTATCGATACGTACACACTGATTACCTATGAGTGCACACGCACACTACAATTAATAGATTCGGGTCATAAGCCCGCCATCCCGCGACCCCCTCGACTAGAAATTGATGGTCTCCGTGGATGGCACTGTCTATAACTATAAACCACGAAACCGCGGTAAATTTATATAAATATACTAGTTGTCCCCAACTAGTTGGCCCAACTTCGCTCGGGTGAAAAAGTTAAATTTCGGGAAACACGATCGCAGCGCCACTTATCGGGTCCAATTGTGAATCTAAACCATTCTCGAATCCACCTGAAGACACATAGAAAGGGACAGCTTCGCTCGGGTGAAAAAGTAAAATTTCCTGAAACACAGCTTACAACGAATATAAACCATTATCGTATCCACCCACTCGAAGACACAGAAAGTTCAATTAAAATCTGACCAGCCGCTTAGGAGGAGTTCAGTGACATACACACGCACAGAAGATATATATATATATATATATATATATATGTAAAACTTACATTGGTGGGAAAATAACGAATGTTTTGAATAGTAGCAAAGCCTTTTTAAGGCGTGACTTTTTGGCCATCGAACTACGTAAACCAAATGAAAAAATTTCTGCATAAAAGTTTTACTTCGATCTTTGCTTTTAATGTACTGATTGATGATGTTTCGGTCTTTAATATAAATATATTGGGTCTTATATTAAGGCTTTCGCGGAGTACCTGGAATTATTTTCGCAATGTGCCGTGCTAAGACTTAAATTGAAAAGTAAGGGTATTGTTTGCTTTCTTACAAATCCTACTTACCTGTGCTTTATTTGCAAAGACAGAAGAGAGGTAGGGCATAACGGGTTTGCCGTTCGAATTCGGAGCTGCCCGACTGGGGCAGGACCTCCACCTTATAGAAGTCCGTAGCCAAATAACACAATTTTTTGTGTTGTGTTGCTACGCGGTGAATAAGGTTTCTAGTAATGAGCTCCTTGGGGAGGGGGGAGGATTGTTACATTGAGTTGGAAGCAGAGGGATTAAACCCATTATGCTGCCAACACACTATAACTCTCCGAACACAGAGTGGCAACACGCAAGTGATACTTCAGTATCGTGAGCGTAAATAGGCTGCGGTAACCGTTTCCCATCAGATGGGCCGTATGCTTGTTTGCCACTCTTGTTAAAAAAAAAAAGGTAGATAAGGTCATAGAAGGTTTTAACGACGATTTTGGGAAAAGATTTAATTAACATTTGATACTTGGTACACCTCTGGATAAGATGATAATACAGTTGAATAAATTCAATATCATTGTAAATCCAAGATGGCCGCCGCAACAAAATGGCCGATTAATTCTGTGATCAATATTGAATTTAAAATGTTGATTAAAGCGTGAATAACAGCGAGCTACCTGGAAAGTGCTATTGCACCGGCGACCCCCTTGAAAAGTCAACCAAACCGGGCGTGTCCGGTCAATGGTCACTCGTCATTATTGTCCCCGGGCGACACGGGTAAAAATATCCTGGTGCACGGATATGCAACTGAAAAATTCGCCGTGAAAAGTGACACGGTCGTCGTAATGTGTGCACTGCTATCTGTCAGTGGCAAAGGGGCAATAAATTCCACTTTTTGAAATGTCATTTTGTGAGTGGGCTTAAAAGACATTGTATAGAATATTTAGGGCTACATACCGCATAGCTAAAACTACATTATCGTTTATACTATATGTAGTATGTACAATAATGCGAAGGACTGCTGGCAGAAGCTGGATGCGGCAAGCTGAAGACACGGCGCTATGGCGCTCATTACGGGGGCCAATGTCCAGCAGTGGACTAGAGTGGGCTGATGATGATGATAATAATAATAATAATAATAATAATAAATCTTTATTGAATTAATTACAAGATAATAATATTACATGGTGATGATGATGTATTACGAGTTGCTCTATAAACGTATATAATATTTTCGTATAAAACATCTCCCATGTAGTGAATCCAGATAATAATATATCTCTATTGCAAATTTAATTCAATTCCATTCAGTCAACAACAACAAGTCACAAACATCGTCAAATTCTTTCACATTTGTGTTATACCTAGGTTTTTAATGACATTTTGAAACAGTGACAGCAATGTTGGCCTAGTTCCAATAATGAGTAACGATTGTTTTCCGAACTTAAGTACACTGAACGTATAGTTTATTAAGTTATATACATACATAAATACATGCCATTCCTCACGTGGTAGTCGCAGAGCCAGTTCTCTCTAGTAAATTCTCTCGTATTAACCTCTCGCTTCATCCACATTCGTTGAGTCTCTTTATACATACTTGCTAGTTTCAAGTACTCTTGACTCATTCTTGAGTGTTCGATGGATTTGAGCCAAGTAGTTGGAACGTGGTTTTCTCTGCCTGCTATGTAATACATATGTTATGTACTTATACAGAGCGAGCAAAGGTCGGGATAATTAGGTCATAATTTCTCACCAAGTTTGAGAAAACAAACACCCTGTACAACCCCGTCTAACTCTCAATGACACTTAGTTATGGAAATTCATCACGTACGTAACCATGTGTGGCCTATTTCCCACTTTCTCGTTGTTTCGTTAGCTTAGTACCTGTTATTCTTAACAAATATTACAAGCTTTGCTGTAGAATATTTCTTGTTACTGGAATCAAAGCATACTTTAAAGCTTCATGCTTCCCAGGGAGGTCCCAGAAGGGGTAAGCAGTGGTGTATAGGTAGTACCTACAAATTTTTCGCCGGATGTTTTAGGTGACAACGTGACAGATGTCGGGTCTATCGACGTTTCTACGAAGTCGAAGAAGTCGTGCTTGTGCACGACTATACGCTTTTGAATTTCTCCTCTAAAGTATGCAGGTTTCCTCTCGGTGTTTTTCTTCACCGTAAAGCTCGTGGTGTGTAGGTACTTAGAAAAGTCATTGGCATAGTCGGGATCCGAAATTGCAACCTTTTTGTTGCAGGCCATTGCTTGAAACTCTCAGTCATCACGGATTTTTCAATAAAACATACCATATGTGCTTATCCAGCTAATAGTACTCTGTGGCAAGTTTCACCGAATCCCGTTGAGTAGTTTTTGCTTGAAAAGGGAACAAAAAAACCTCAGAAACTTTCCGTTTATAATATTAGTACGATGGTTGATTCACGCCAAAAGACCAGCCGACGCGGAAAATGTCTTGACAAACATTGAGCGAACTTGTTATAATCAATCAAGTCACATCCCTAAAGTCATTACCCCCAGGACTCCCAGATTTGGGATTAATTACCAATTGCAATTCATTTCACCCCTCGGCTAATGAGATAGAATAGACGAAAAAATTTATTGATCACACTTTGTAGCAGTAATAACGATTTTGTTTTACTGTGATCACTGTCGTGGGTTGGTTTTATTGGGGAGAATAGACTGTTGAGTGCGTCATTGTTATTATTAAACAGACTATTTACATTTGGAGACATGAAAAAGTATATTAAGTAAAGTCTAGAGAGAACTGGCGCTCTATACTCTCTGCCTACCCCGTTAGGGGCTCGGCGTGATGATATGTATGTATAAAAAGTATATATTTTCATTTTACTTCAATGTGACTGGGTTTTAAGTGTAGTTGTCACATTAATAAGCATTGCTTCATTACACTGACAGGGCTTGCCCATTTTCAAGCAATTTTGAATAGAAATAGAAATCCGCTATCGGTTATATCACGTTACCACATTCATAATAGACTGGTTGAAGTGGTTGAAGCGAAAGCAGTCGAGAGAGAACCCTCTTATTCTCTTTGCCTACCTCCTATCCCGACACCAGTTACTATTCCCGTGATATCTAGCCGTGAAGACATCACCCCGGGATACAGTTAGTGATTCCACTTACCTAAGAATCTCGTAATTCAATAGAACAATTTGGAAGGCGACACAAAACTATCTGAAAGTCGTATAAAACACGAGAATTTCCTATTTATTTTTACAGAGAGCACGGTTACATTTTTATTGTACTATTACACAAATTTATTGGTTGCTGATACGTTGAAATGTATTGGATGGGAAAAGGAATTGATATGTTTGATTTTCTGCACCTCCTGATACCGTTTCTTATTGTTAGATATTTTTTATTTAGTACCCTATTGATTGTTAATACATATCTACGAATACCTCACGTATCGTTTTATGAATACCTCGGGTTTCGTATTGATTCTTGCATGGTCGATTACAGAAACCAACGCCTAAATCCAGTATATATTTGTTTAGGTAATGTTCTACATTGCGTGACAAATTAATAACCTCTTCTTCTGAAGTCCATATAAGAGAAATTAAGAGGGTATCGTGAGCTAATTGCAATGTTGCTTACGATGCAAGCACATAGATGGCGCTTTTCTCGAATTTCATATTCCAATTTCAAAATCGAGTAAAATCAATCCCTTGCAACTTCCTACGCCAAGGTCTTTGAGCAAGGGCGTACGATACCCTGGCCATTGTGTTTCCTTGCCATAAATTTCCCTTCCATTCACACCGTTTCATTGTGAGGAAACTTTGCTTTCTTCAAATGGGCTTGGGGGCTGTGCACTTGATAGCGGCAGGTAATGGGCTCGGGGCCGTTGTTTCATAATTAATTTGTTCGTTAGTGTCTTCAGCACCTCACTGGCTTTGTTTGTTCATCTGTGGTTTATGGTACGTCGCTTAATATTTACTTGTAGTACTTTATGCATCTTCTTGCCGAGCCTTGAGGTTTCAGCCGCGTTAAATATCTTAATATATATAAATGCTTAGCTCTCTTGAGTATTATTGTTTTTAATTTAAGGGAAGTATAAAACTTTCTTCACAAAGAGTAGGCAGAGTTGTAACAACACCCTCTTTACATGAGATAGATTTTACGACGGCCGTCTGGTCTAGTGGTTAGAGCTCCTGACTGCGAATACATATTCGGGTTCGAATCCCGCTGAGGGCAGATATTTGTGTGATGAACACGAATATTTGTACCTTAGTCTTGGATGTCCTATGTATTTAAGTATGTATCTATCTATATAAGTAAATATACCGTTGTCTAGTTACCATACACAAGCTTTGCTTAATTTGGGACTAGGTCAATTTGTGTGGAATTGTCCCAGGTATTTATTATTCTTATTATTTAGATGCCAACGAGAAAGATGGCAAGTCTGTCGCCTTTTCTCAAGCACAATACATAAGTAGTCATTGAATTCCTTCATTTCCTCTCGATGTTTTCTTCGTCGTTAAGTTCGTGTTGTGATTCTCACTCTACTTAAGTTCAGTAATCTTCAGTCGGGGCTCGAACCTGTAATTTTGATTTTGCAGGCAACTGCTCAAACTACTCGGTCGTCACGGCTCCAGTTTAATTTGTCATTCATACAGAATTTTCCAGTATCTTTAGGCATAACATCAAAACTTACTTACTAAGTTAACCTTAATGGATATAGCCTAGATGTTACGTCATCAAATTCTATAGACAACGCAAGTGCTAAGTCAGATACCAAATCAACCCTGCACTCAGCTCTGACGTCACCATTGCATCGTGAATATGGTGACGTCAGCAGTACACCTAGTAACACATGTACGCCGCAAACGATTTGGTCCAGATCGGATGGAAAATCATCATGGGTTTGTAAACAGATTGATAATTGAACTTCTGCTATTGATGCTATTAATATAGTAATATTGCATACTAGGTTGTTTACCGTGTCTTGGTTTGCTTGGAAATATAATCAAATGAACTGAAGAATACGATCGGTGTGAATGACAAATTCATTTTACAGTCCATGGTATAGAGAATTTAAAGCGTCAGTCCTCTCTAGAATTACAGATCTCTTTCAATTCATCCACACTCATCGCTCTCTTCACACATACTAGTTTCTTGACGTTTCTATCTTTGAGTCTTCGATCGATTTAAGCTAGGTATTTGGATTGAGGTTTTCCTCTGCTGCAGTAAGTTAGGGACGTAATACTCTCCGCCCGTAGGTGCGCCATTACCAACACCAGGTTCCACAGCTGCTGCGTGCAGGTTCCAACAGGAGGTATCATTCACGCGTTGCGGAACCTACAGGAATAGTACAATAGTACACGCTTTGCATCCATTATAAGGTCAAACAAAAGCTTAACGAATGGAATCATAATGTTTACTTGTCCCACAACAATGGGTAAGATCACTTAGTAGCCACCGAGTGCCAAACATTGTCCATTCCTCTAAGGACTTAGCTCGGTCGGTGCGAACAATACAACGCGATTTCCAATACTTTATAACAAGCATTCATGACGTAGCTTAAGCGGTCGTTAAACCCAGCTTAAATATCTGACACACAGTCATAAAGTTTGCCGAGCGATAAAACCCAACATTACCGTGCATTGTGTTACATTTGATGTTCGTGAATGATAGTTGTAAAATATTTGATATATTAAGAAAAATAATCTAATCCGTTCTAAAATTTTGTGGGAACGTTAAAATGCTTGTGGGTTGTGGATTATCTGGCATGGATCATTAATTAAACGTTACGTTCAAGATAATTTGTGATGAGGCAGGGATTCGATCGTAAGAATATTGATTTAAGACGTCGATTGTAAACGCTATAAGTAATATGTTTTATAGCCACGGATTAGAAGCTGAATAAACTTCTTAGCTGGACGCCTTACACGATGTCATTAGCCTTTCCTCCTCTATTCACAGTCGAGGGTTCGATTTTTGCGTTAAATTTTTATTATATTTGTTTTTTTTTTACTGAGACAAATAAAAAAAACATGAAGGTTTACAAGTCAAGTAAAAATTTTAAATAAAATATAATGTTTAATGTAAAAGCCACAGAATTGTCCTCGAAATAAAACATAAGAAGAAATAACAAATGTGCTTTCTGAATTTTTGTTAGGTTTTTAAAAAAAGGATCTTATATAATCTAACAGTATTAAACATTATGAAGACTTAAGTTCTACTGCCATTTTCTTGAAGTTTGTCTGTGACTGGCCGAAAATGTCCAAATCCATATTTTTTTTAATTTTGAAGACAGTTGCAAAGCAACAAGGTTAGATCAAATCGATAACTCAATGGGAACGTCAAGAGTACTTGAAACCGACATGTTCAAATAAATAAAAAAAAAAATACCTGGGACAATTCCACACAAATTGACCTAGTCCCATGCAAAGCTTGTGTTATGGTAACTAGACAACAATATATTTACTTATATAGATAGATATATACATAAATACATAGGACATCCAAGACTAAGGTACAAATACTCGTGTTCATCACACAAATATTTGCCCTCAGCGGGATTCGAACCCGCGACCTCAAGTTCGAAGAGGTATGAACATCTAGAGAGAACGGGGCGAGACAAGATATCTGTAAATTATTAGCCATCGTTTGAAACAGTGTATACATCGCTTTAAACTATGCGGGCTTAGTGTAACTGTAGTAAATCAGTGCGGTAACCCGCGCGCGCCCGATCATCACTCATGTGAACTGGGGTCGCTTAGACTACTACTATGACGTATGGGACTGGGTTGTATGTACACGACACCGTACCCATTACAGGGTAAAACAATTGATTTTTAACGCGCTTTTATTAGCTTGGGTTGTATCTATGTATGTATGTAACGGAATCTTTGAACTTAATTTTCACCAGTTTCCAGAAGTCTGATTAATTTGAAACTTTGCATACGTATCAAGGACCGATGACAATACACTGATAACTAAAAAGTAGAAAATAAATAATAGTTAAAAAAAAACTAAAAAAACACGCTTTTTATAGAAAACCGAACTAAAAAATTTAAAATAAATTTCTAATTTAAATGATAATCTCTCTACTCATATCTGTCAATAAAATATTTATAACTATTGACACCATGCACACCCCACGCTTTTTAAGATATTATCGAAATTTATTTTCTATTTTTTAGTTCGGTTTTCTATAATAAGCGTGTTTTTTAGTTTTTTTTTAACTATTATTTATTACATTGCAATGGAATGCTACGAACCATTTCCCATATTCGAGGCCGGAGCCGTGGTGGCCGAGGGGTTCGTGAAGTTCGAATGCCGATTGGACCAATGAGTTTTTCTGAACTTAAGTGCAGTGATTAGTCACAACACGAGCTTTACGGCGAAGGAAAACATCGAGAGGATACGTTTGAGAAATTCAAAGGCATATGTGTAGTCGTGCTTGAGTAACGGTAGGACTCTCCATCTGTCACGTTAGTGTCTGGCGTGAGTGTAGGTAAACTCACAACTGCCATCTTACAACAGAGGTAACAAACATTCTCAAAAAAATTCGAATTAATATAATTGTTAGGATATAGAATGTACAACTTCAGTATAAAATACTCTGTAGGTACATACATGGTAATATCTGTATAGTTTTAAAAATATCTCCGACAACCCTCACCACGCATGGGCGAACTCGTCTGACCGTCCTACGGTTCCGGGGGCCATATTTCTCGCTCTATTTCGCCTGGACACCGAACCAGCACTAGACTGAAACAGGTCATGAGCTAATATACCTTCAGCAAGCTGCATTTGCCGGTAGATGGTTAATTTCGGACGGTTTTAGAATTTACGTCGACAAGCGAAAAGAGCTCGTTAAAATGTGCGCTGTAATTGGTGGAAAATTCTTGAAAAATAAATGTTATTTGCTAATTCAGACAAGTGCCAATTTATATGTAACGGGTTTTTTATACAACACTTGTTTTCCCGCCTAGCTTCGCTGGGGTGAAAAGAAAAAGCCACGGGCCCACTGGCGCCACCTATCGATTCCAGTTGTAAATCTAAACCACTCTCGCATGCACCTCAAGAAACAGAAAAGATAAAAGACATACAAACAAACATATATTTTTATAGAACAGTGGCAAACAAGCATACGGCCCACCTAATGGGAAGCGAGCTGAGCTATTTACGCTCACGATACCGAAGTATCAGTTGCGCGTTGCACTATATAACAATCCTCACCCTCCCCAAGGAGCTCATTATTGAAAACCTTATTCATCGCGACAATGCAATACAAAAAAATATTGTTATTTGTCTACAAGCCGACTGACTGTAAGGTGGAGCTCAGAATTCGAACGGGAAACCCGTTTTGTACCTCTCTTAAGTCTTTGTTTTTCATACCACTAATGTGGCAAATAAAGCGGCCAGACTGATGGTAAGTGGCTACCGTCGCTTATGGTCACTGGCAACACCAGGGGTATGTTGACCCTAAAATCTGGCCAGCGGAAATATACAATTTGAATACAGTTTTATGTATGAAGTTAGTAAGAGACTAAAGACGAGGGTAGCAATGAATACTACTGAAGTTGCAACGTCCACAGGCGGAGATGACCGCTTACCCTTAGGGGGGCCGGAAGCACGTTTTCCAACGTTATTACTTGATAGAAGAGACCAAAGAACTAAATTGCCGTAACACTATAGTGAGTACTATCTATAAATATAATAAAATTTTACGGATCGCTGTCTGTACATGAAAGATATATGAGAAAAAATACGATTGGAACCTTTTTAAGCACAAATAGCACTCAAAACACTGATTGTTTGAATTTTTGTCTGCCTGTCTGTGCATCTATGCACGCTTATCTTAACGGCTTATCCGATTTAGATGTGGTTTACAATAATATCATGTGGTAAGCTTTTAGCAACATATTCAAAATTTATCAAAAAATGCTGCCCAAAGTCACTTTTCCACGCGGACGAAGTCGCGGGCACAGCTAGTACCAAATAAACCTGAAAGAAACCTCTTTATAAAAAAAAACATTAAAATTACACCTTTTCCGTATCGTGCATTAATTACAAAAGTTGCCAAGAGTCCCAAAGACAACACAACGGAACCGAGCCAATACCGTTTTAATTAAAGAATAATAACCACTTTGCCTTCACAAATCATATTGGGCGAAAGTAAACAGGCGGGAATCGATCCGGCACCGGGCCAATAAGCCGCTCTCAAGGCCTACGCCACGGCTCAATTTAGCTAAAAGCATTACCATATACAATTCATCGGCGTATCTGAGATAACTTTTGGCATGGGTAAATATTGACGGTACATCCATCTAATCAATTATAATCTATTGATAGTCAAACATCGAATATTAACATTGTATGTTTCCCAAATAATTCAAAAATAATTTTATTAATATCATCACAGAGAATACAGCGCCATCTCTCTCTTTACACTTTTGTTTAGATTGTGCAGTTGTTTGCGTGTTTTTAGGGGACTTATGTATTAGGGTACAAACTACCAACCTGCTTTTAGGGCACATAGCGACCTTTAGGGAACAGACCTGCTCTTAGGAAGAAACCTGATTTCAAGGCACATACCTGTTTTTCTTACTACACGTCTGCTGACGGTATGTACTTATCTTTCGTTCTCTTTAATGACAGTGAAGTATATATACCGCTTGTATAACGGGGAGTGTTCTGCAGAATTGTTCGACATGATGCCCACTTCCACCTTACACCACCGCACCTCTCGCCATCGACGGGGAATTCATCCCCATACCTTGGAACCACAAAGGTCTCGCACTGCGCGGTTCCAAAGGAGTTGTCTTCCGCGAATGCTCAGGCTGTCGAATGAGCTCCCCGTTAAGGTTTTCCCTGGAGAGTACAGCATGGAGTTCTTCAAGAAGGGTGTGAAAAGATTCCTGCAGTCGGTCGGCAACGCGCGAGTGATACCCCTGGTGTTGCAAGCGTCCATAGGCGGCGGTAACCGCTTACCATCAGGCGGACCGCATGTTTGTTTGTCACCCATGTGGTATAAAAAAAAAAAAATGTTTTATGTTTAAGAGCACACCTGTAAATTTACAAGGGCCGGCTGCATTCATTGCATTCTACAAAATTCGTCAGAAATAGAATAGCGAAACGCCACTGCTCGCAAATAATGCTTCTTAGTTTGTGGTCGTATGTAACAACACTTTGTAAACTATATTTCAAGTGGAAACAACGTGTTTTTGGCGTGCCAACTTGTAAATACACGAATAGAAATCACGTGAAGTTATTTTGGTTCGCCTATTAGACAATGTTTCAAACATACCTAGAGCTAGTATAGGTTTAGGTTAGGTTAGGTTAGGTTATATAGATTCATACATTGTATGGTTACTCTTTTCCAACCTTTTTTAATTTCATATACATATATACCAAAAAAAAATTTAAAACCAAAGAAGTAATCAACTACATATATAAGAAATGAATTGTAAGGATATTTGTTGAAATTGGATGAAATTTGACAAACTAGAGACAGAAGAAAGATTATTAGCTGGATTAATTCCCATAATGTTTTATTCCAGGAAAATATCTACGAGAAACCCCGGGACACATTTAAAAATAAGAATAATATATCCTCACGCCTTCCCACAAGGGTCCCCGAAGGGGTAGGCAGAGGTGTATAGGTAATACCCACACACCCACTTTCCGCCAGAGGTATATAAGGTGCCAACGTGACAGATGGCAAGTCCATTTAGCATTAATATAAATCTATATTCTACGAAGTCGAAATGACGGGGTAAACTAGTATTTAATAAAGGCGACGAGACAGCAATAATACTAATATCTATTACAACCTTGGGCTTTTAATATAACACAAAACCAAAATGGCGCACTGAAAATGCTTTATTTATGACTGCACCCTTCATTAATGCTACACATTTTCTTACGGCACCATCTAGTCCGGTGACGGTGAGTAAGCTTTCATGCCGAATGCTTTCGGCATGAAAGCATTCGTCATACATTTGAGAAGCGTAACTACTAAATAATAACTTCTTTTAATACACTTATTAAGGGTGTCCGAAAGGGTAGGCAGGCGTATAGCAGCACCTTCTTTTCATCTGAGATATTGATGTCAATGTGACAGATAGATAAACACGACGGCCTATACAGAATTTTCTGAAATTCTTCTGTAACATGTATTCTTGATGTTTTCCTTCACCATAAAGGTTTGAAAAATAATCTCTGCGTTACAGGGGAACTCAACCACTCTGCCATCACGGTTCTATTTTAATTCCATCAAATTTATCGCACGTTAAGTCTCATAAGTAAAAATCATATTATATAAAAAATACTAACTATTTTATTTTCATACTTATATTATTTCACTTTCAACTGTTCATAGATACCCAAAAAGTTTGAGTGTCTACACATAGTTGACAGCTCGTCGTATCCGCCCATCCGAAAATGGCGCGGATAAACGATTCGGATACTTTATTCAAATAGTTTATTGACACAAGTAAGCTGAATTCGGCCGCATGACGTCACACAAATAACTAGTGGCTATTGGCTCTTGAAAACGGTAGCGTTGCTTCGTCTTTCTCTACATCGATTGCCATTTTTTGATTCGACATGATAATATGAGTTACAAAGCCTATTTTCATTTGAATTATCTACGATTTCTCTATTCTAGAAATGTTTTTCAATAAGTAAGAGAGAGTACCTACCTCTTCCTATAGACACTCCTACGAACATAATTATGTATAGTGGATATGAAGTTTGAGCGTTGCATTTGCTATTTTCTTGACACATTAAGATGTTAATTCAACAGAATATGAAGTCCGTTTGTTCGCGATAATTAATAAAAAATACATATTTCATGAACTCCGCTAATACCTCACGTCACGACATGTCAAACTCGACCCTTCGTTGTCCGAAAAGTTTGCCGAAACTTGCCGAAAACCCGTCAACTTGAGAAATCCCTACGCTACTCTGTCTCTGTCCTTTGCGCTCGTTGCTTGTGTATTGTTGTCCCTGTTCCTCGTTTTGTAATTAATAATGTATGAAAGCTGCGGAGACACTATGCATCATTATGATATACAGCCTCTTCGGTGTCCATGTACGGCCGCCAAAAAAGAAAAACACAAAATGAATATAATTAATTTAAAGAAACCATTAATATGGATTAGGGAACAATTCATCGCCACGGCTATGTTTTGTGACAGTCTCAAATGCTTTTTAATTTCTATAAACATGAAATGGGAATTAATTACTTGAGTTTTTATATTTATTAACAGCAAGTGGACTTGTTCATCACGTATTCTGTCAATTTGACATTGCAATGTGTCGAAAACATTTATTAAGTACTCTTAACTGGCGAGTATGTATGAAGAGAATGATGAATGGTGTACGAAGCGAGAGGTCTGCAAGTCTAGGAAAAGAGACTCTGCGTAATAATATGTAGGTATATAAAATGTATACCTACCTAAATAAAGAGATTAATTTAAGAGAGGTAGGGCATAACGGGTTTTCCGTTCGAATTCGGAGCTGCCCGACTGGGGCAGGACCTCCACCTTATAGAAGTCCGTAGCCAAATAACACAATTTATTGTGTTGTGTTGAATAAGGTGGTGAATAAGGTTTCCAGTAATGAGCTCCTTGGGGAGGGGGGGAGGATTGTTACATTGTGTTGGAAGCAGAGGGATTAAACCTTATGCTGCCAACACACTATATATAACTCTCCGAACACAGAGTGGCAGCGCGCAAGTGATACTTCGGTATCGTGAGCGTTAATAGGCTACGGTAACCGTTTCCCATCAGGTGGGCTGTATGCTTGTTTACCACTCTTGTTGTATAGAAAAAAAAAAAAAAAAAGATGTGGTGGTCGAGTGATTCGAGTATATGCCTGCAACACATTGATTACGAGTTCGAATCCGACTGTAGCAATGGCTTTTTCTGAACTTAAGTACAGTCATGCCACGAGCAAAGGCGAAGTCGTAGTATTTATAGTCGTGCTTGATGGCGATGGACTCGCTATCTGTCACTCACTATCTGGCACCTAAAATATATCTCTGGCGGAAAGTGGGTGTGTGGGTATCTTTACACCTCAAGGTAACCCTTCGGGGACCCTTGAGGGAAGTCGTACATACACATAGAGGTAAAAGAGGCAAGGCGTCGTACATCCCTAGAAATATTTATTTACTTTCTTTTTCTGCTGACCATATGCGAAAGAGTTCGAGGTAATTAATTCATGTTGTTATCCCGTGTTTTTATGTAATTACTATGAAAATGTTACTTGGGACTTTAATGGGTTATTATGAGAAGTCAGTTTATCGGTTATCAGAGGGTAAGTAGATATTATGTTGAACACGAAGGAACAAGTGAATGCTAATTTCAATGGTTAACTATGCGTGACCGTGGCGCGATGGCTCCGTCGTAATGTAGCAACCCGAAGTACCCCAGTTCGAATCCAAGCGAAGTATGATGTTGTTTTGTATTTTTTAAGTTTATTTTATTGTGGTAGGAGGACACGACGGTAGTCGACAGAAGCTATTAAGAAATCTTGTGAGCAACACATGTTTTAACTTTGTTCCCGTAATATTTATATTTTGCTCGTTCAAGTAACGAATTTTGTGTTTGTGATTGTGCAATAAGGGGTGAGTTGCATGTTTTACATATGAACTAGTTTCTGCTGCTTATGTATAGTCGAGGGATAAACTTATGTACCTCGTGTTCCTCATTGTTGTAGCCTACCGGAATGCCCTTTTGGATTTGACTGTAAGACGAATTGTAAGAAGTTGATTACTTTCCTTGAAACGAAGGATCTAGCCGTGGCTTGGTTTTGGCAGAGTTCCACGAGTCAAACAAAACTCTCCTGGCGCCCACACCTACTTATTATAAGTTAGATTAAGTATACAGATAATTTCAGTTAATATAGTTTGTTATGATATTTCTTGTTGAATTTCAATTATATCAAAAGAACCCGTAACAAATGGCGCCCAACGTTAAATTTTAAGGGTTCATCATAAAAATTATAATAATTTTGTTACTAGAACCAATACTAGATACCTCGTACTTTTTCTTAAGTACCCTCTTTTTGATTAATATTTTGAACGGGATCTGTGTACTCTTAGTAAATATAGTGACTAACATACTACTTATGAATTAATGTTAAACGTATGTTAATATGCATTAACTTTGTACACTATACTTTGATTTAGAAAACCATTTGCACTGATACATTTCCGATATACTAAATTTGATTGTAAGCTTAGAAAGTCGAAATGGATCCACAGTTTCTTTTAAAAGATGAAGTTGAATTTGAACTTGCGTGTCGCGGGTATGTACAACCGGGGGCCTTAGTATCCGCACTAAAGCGTTTACTCAAGAAAATGTTACATGTTGAAAATTTACAACAAGTATCTTATGAAATTCGAGCTCCACAGTCATGCATCGCTAGTCCAACGAAAGAGTTAAATATCTGCTCAGATAAATTAAATACGATTCAATGTTATATTTCCGAGTTAAATGAAAAACCCGATAGACAGCTTCACAAACGTTTAATTTCCCGGCTATGCCACATAGTGAATCGGTTGAAGCTTGTTATTGCCATTGATGAATTAGATAAAGAAAAAAAGGTAGTTCTCTTGGATAAAGCGTCATTACTGATAAATGATTTAGAAAACAAGAATGACATAGAAGATGCGGACGAAATAACTCCAGAAATGAAGGAAATTTTGCAAAATTCTTTGAGAGAGGATGGCAATACAATCTTGGATCATATTGAAGATAATGCCTTTGCTACTTCGATGAGCGCGTCTACTTCAAAACAAATAAAAAGTAGTACTAGCGAAACCGATATTCCTCCTCAAAACTCATATAAGAAAAGAATTAGTTTTGTTCAAGAAGAAATAGACTTACCTACTTCTCACCGAGAAAAGGCATTAGAGGCGAAATTTTTCAATTCCACATCTTTTGATGACACCCAATCAGAGCGAAAACATAAATTAGTACCAATTAGTCAATGGGGTGTTCAATTCGCAGGTGATAACAGATTTAGTGTTAATGCGTTCATTGAGCGAGTTGAGGAGCTTAAAGATGCTAGAAATGCAACATATGAGGATTTATGGAGACATGCCATAGACTTCTTTAAAGGTGATGCTTTAATTTGGTTCCGTGCTAATAGAGAATATGTAGACACTTGGCAGGAATTAGTTATCTTATTGAAGCGTACTTTCCAATCTCCTTATTATCAAGAAGAATTATTAGCTGAAGCCAAGTCAAGATCTCAGGGTAAGCAAGAGTCAGTACTAATTTTTATTTCAGTAATGCAGAATTTGTTTAATCGGCTCCCAAACAAAATATCAGAGAATGACAAAATCCTAATTATTTTGAAGAACTTACAACCATATTACCAAAGAGCAGTATGTAGGGACACTTTTTTCTCAATAGGAGATTTGGTCAATGTTTTAAGGATTATTGAAAGAACTAAAATCAGCTGTGATAATTTCCAAGAACCTAGAACTATTGTCAACTCCTTGGAACCTGATTTAGCATATAAATTGAATCCTACATCCAACGAAAGTAACGACATTTATGAAATAAGAAACTTGAATTCTACTCGTAGTACCAACATTCAAATGAAATGTTGGAATTGTCGCAAAATTGGTCATCTATTCAGATCATGCTCCATGCCAAAACAACGTTTATTCTGTTATAAATGCGGTCGGTTTGGAGTCACATCAAAAGATTGCCCCTGTAAGGAAAACGCGTTAGGGGAAATTCAAAAACCTGCAAAATGAACTTTCCCCTAAGAACAACTGATACAGAATGGCAGGATTGGTTAAAATATGTGCGCTCCTTTATGCATAATGAGATAGCATCGCCATTGACTTTTAAAAAAGAATTTGATAACAGACCGTACATTCACATAAATATCTTAAATCACCCATATAGTGGACTTTTAGATTCTGGAGCGACACGTTCGGTAGTAAATACAGAATTTTCCAAAACATTGAAACAAATAGGGGTAAAAAACCAAAAACTAAAGTGGATACATTTATCTACTGCTGACGGAACCAAACATTGTATTAAGGAAATATTTGACGTTCCGGTTCAGTTTAATAATCAATTTCACATAATATCTATGTTAGTAATGCCCAACTTATCTCAATCGCTAATTTTAGGTAAAGATTTCTTTGATCAATTTGGTATTTCATTTAAATTTAATGATTCATTACAAAGCACTCCCGTTATCAACATGATTTCTGACCAAACTACAGCAATAATTGGTAAAGAAAATCTTAGTGTAGATCAACAACAAACTCTAGCACACCTTATTGAAATGATAAGAGCCGACATAGGAAATGGCTTAGGTAGAACAACTATCATTAAACATAGTATAGACACGGGAGATAGTAAGCCGATTTATCAAAAACAATATAATTTTTCTCCAGTTATCAGAAAGCAAATAGAATTAGAATTAGATGATATGCTAGCTAAAGATGTAGTGGAACCTTCACATAGTCCGTGGTGCTCACCTATAGTCCTAGTAAAAAAACCGAATGGTAGTAATAGACTTTGCCTAGATAGTAGACAACTAAATAAAGTCACAAAAAGAGATACTTACCCTTTACCAAGAGTCTCCTACATCATTGACAACTTACGCAATGCAAAGTTCCTCAGCACAATAGATCTGAAATCAGCGTTCTGGCAAATTGAGTTAGAAGAAAATAGTAAAGAAAAAACCGCGTTTGCAGTACCTGGAAGAGGTTTGTTTCATTTTAAAGTCATGCCTTTTGGCTTGGTCAATGCATCTCAATCTCAACAGAGATTGATGGATATGTTATTTCATGCATTGGAAGGAAAAGTATGGGCATATTTAGATGACATAGTGGTATGTTCGGAAACATTTGAAGAGCATTTGGAAATTTTAAAAAGCGTTACAGAAATCCTTAAAGGTGCAGGTCTAACAATCAATATTGAAAAATGTAAATTTGCGAGAGCCAGTTTACGTTTTCTCGGATACATAATTGATGAAAATGGATTACGCACTGATCCGGAGAAAGTGTCAGCCATAGTAAATTTCGCAAGACCAAGAAATATTACAGAATTGAAGAGGTTTATAGGAATAGCCAGTTGGTATAGAAGATTTGTTAAAAATTTCTCTCTTATAGCGGCACCTCTTCACAATTTGACAAAAGGAAAACGCAACAAGAAATTCGTATGGAATGAAGAAGCTGATAAAGCATTCATAAAACTTAAATCATTGCTTATCACCACTCCCATTATCTCATGCCCAGACTTCAACAAACAGTTCATCATTCAATGCGATGCCTCAAACAAAGGTATTGGTGCGGTATTATGTCAGAAAGTTAATAATGTTGAACAACCAGTGTCATACTTGAGTAGAAAACTAAATGATCGTGAACAGTTATATTCGACATCGGAAAGAGAATTACTGAGTATTGTATATGCCATTGAGAAATTTAGACCTTACATAGATGGTACTCACTTTTCTGTTGTCACGGACCACAGTGCTCTTAAAATGCTTCACAAAATGAAGGACCCACATGGCAGGTTGGCCAGATGGGCCATGAAACTTCAACAGTTTAGTTTCGACATAGTGCACAGGCCTGGAAAATGTAATGTAGTGCCAGATGCCTTATCAAGATCAATAAATGCATTAACCGATCATTACACCAGTATACAAATTTCGGAGGAACACAAAGATAACTGGTATAGAAATAAAATTGCTAAGATTACCAAAGGACAACAAAATGATTCGGGTTGGTTAGTAAAAAATGGTCTTCTTTATAAAAAAAATCACTTAAAACAATATCCTGACAGGCAATATGATTGGAAATTGTTTATTCCAAAACCATTAAGGGAACAAGTTTTAAAACGATATCATGATGACATTGCGGCTGGCCACTTGGGAGTACGTAAAACATTATTCAGAATAAAGCAGTTTTTTTTTTGGCCGGATATGTCGACAGACATTAAGCAACATATTGGGAAGTGTGAAACATGTGCCAAAGTTAAAGTATCTCAGAAGGCGCCTTTGGGTCTAATGGGTAATCAAAGAAGAGTAACAAAGCCATGGCAAATAATAGCTTTAGATCTTATGGGCCCATTTCCTAAAAGTAAAAATTGTAACACCATGCTACTAGTTATAACTTGTCTGTTCAGTAAATTTACCTTATTATTTCCATTAAGAACGGGCAAGGCTGATAAAATATGTGATATCTTAGAAAACCAGTTTCTATTATTTGGAGCACCACAGGCAGTAATCAGTGACAATGGTAGACAATTTGAGTCGCACATTTTTAAAGAGCTTTTACAGAAATACAATAGTGAAATTTGGTTTACTCCGAGCTACCATCCGCAGAGTAATCCTACTGAACGGGTAAATAGAGTTATAGGTACCATGATATCATCCTTCATAAGTTCAAAAAAACACAATGAGTGGGATATGCATCTACAGAAATTTGCCTATGCCATTCGTACTTCGGTTCATGAAACCACAGGATATACGCCATCCTTTTTGTTTTTTGGTCGGGAGACATCTATACCACCCTTTCATATGGACATATGCAAGAATACAATCCGGGATTGCAATGAATCGATTGCCATCGATACTCGTGAATACTTATCCAACCTTAAACGTACACCTTCACTTTTTAAAGAAATACAAGACAAGTTGCAAGCATCACACGATAAGAGTGTAATACCATACATTACAAAAAGGAGATTGGCTAGTTTTCAGGAAGGAGATGTGGTATGGAAAAGAACAAAATATCTCTCTAGCGCAGGAAACAAATTCATGGCAAAATTAGCACCAAAATTTGAAAGAGCTATCATAATAAAAAAATTGTCAGACAATGTTTTTAAGTTAAATAACAGTCAAGGCAAAGCGATAGGTACTTGGCATGCAAAGGATTTAAAGCCTCAATGGCACGGATAGGTGAAACAGTTTACTAAGAAATAAAATATGTGTCTTCTAGTGACATATTTTATTTCTTTACTGTGGTTGAGGGAATATTATGAGAAGTCAGTTTATCGGTTATCAGAGGGTAAGTAGATATTATGTTGAACACGAAGGAACAAGTGAATGCTAATTTCAATGGTTAACTATGCGTGACCGTGGCGCGATGGCTCCGTCGTAATGTAGCAACCCGAAGTACCCCAGTTCGAATCCAAGCGAAGTATGATGTTGTTTTGTATTTTTTAAGTTTATTTTATTGTGGTAGGAGGACACGACGGTAGTCGACAGAAGCTATTAAGAAATCTTGTGAGCAACACATGTTTTAACTTTGTTCCCGTAATATTTATATTTTGCTCGTTCAAGTAACGAATTTTGTGTTTGTGATTGTGCAATAAGGGGTGAGTTGCATGTTTTACATATGAACTAGTTTCTGCTGCTTATGTATAGTCGAGGGATAAACTTATGTACCTCGTGTTCCTCATTGTTGTAGCCTACCGGAATGCCCTTTTGGATTTGACTGTAAGACGAATTGTAAGAAGTTGATAACTTTCCTTGAAACGAAGGATCTAGCCGTGGCTTGGTTTTGGCAGAGTTCCACGAGTCAAACAAAACTCTCCTGGCGCCCACACCTACTTATTATAAGTTAGATTAAGTATACAGATAATTTCAGTTAATATAGTTTGTTATGATATTTCTTGTTGAATTTCAATTATATCAAAAGAACCCGTAACAGGGTTTATGGGCTATTCTAGTCATAATAAAATTAAGGTTTGCTGAAGCCAACGACATTGGCATCGTATGGTTTGAGTTATGTTTTTTTTATACCACAAGAGTGGCAAACAAGCATACGGCCCACCCGTGGGAAAGCGGTTACCGCAGCCCATTTACGCTTACAATACCGAAGTATCACTTGCGCGTTGCTACTCTGTGTTCGGAGAGTTATACTGTGTTGGCAGCATAATGGGACTAATCCCTTTTCTGCCAACACAGTATAACAATCCTCCCCCCTCTCCAAGGAGTACAGTTTCAAGTGCCATGTTATCAGAGGTTCAAACCCCGATATGTACCAAGTAATTATTTCGTCTAAAGGGATGTGTGAAGAAATCCTCCAAATGTGTAAAAACCCAATAACACATGAAAATCCATCTTGGCACGTCAAATATAAAATTCGGAGAAGTGGGTGTTGCCTGTGCCGATGCCATGCGTGAATATATTTGACGGGTGGTCTAGTGTCTGAGATCCTGATTCTGAACCGATTTTGATGAAATTTTCTGTGTGTCTTCAGATGGATTTGAGAATGGTTTAGATTCACAATTGGACCCGATAGGTGGCGCTGTGATCGTGTTTTAGGGCATTTACTTTTTACACCCAAGTGAAGCTGGGCGGGACCACTAGTATATATATATATATATATATATATAATTGTCTGCTTCCCATAGTTCGTACTATGCTTAGCTTAGTTTGGGACTAGGTCAATTTGTGTGGAATTGTCCCAAGGTATTGTTATCTCAGAAAATAATTTCATTAAAAACCACACTAACATTTAAATAATAACTAACCAACGTATTTTGTTTCAGGTATGTCCGATCACGTGAAATCATTCAACATTTCCAGCGGTATGATAATGATAATACATTCTATTAAGTGTTTATTGAACCAAATATGCAAAATCCAACCGTACCACAATCAATTTACGACTTAAAATGGTAACCGTAAATGTATACAGGCACATTATGAAGCGAGTAGGGTTGTCAATCACAATAAATGTTGGTATTCCTTTACTAATATTCTACATCGTTATTTAAATATTGACGAAACAGATATATAAATCAAAAGGGTGTGCAAGATGAGGCAGAGGAAGACCACGTTCCAATTACCTAGATCAAATCGATCGGACGGGAACGTCAAGAGTACTCGAAACCGACGAGCATGTATGACGAGACTAATGAATTTGAGGGGAAAATGGCATTTTATACTCTCTGCCTGCCCAGTTAGGGACTCGGCGTGATGATATGTATGTATTTAAAATGAGTTGAAACACCTTATTGTGTTATCAAAATAATACATCGTTTATAAAAAGAACGCATAATGATTCCCGAATATTATTATTCATACTCACATACATTTTATCCTGCAGAGTCCCTCACGGGATTGGCAGAGAGGAGAGCAGTTCCCTCTGGACTTACAAAACCCATTTCCTTTATTTCTCTTTTGAGTGCCTACTCTTGGCGTTATTATTATTATTATTTTAATTCGTATCTTAAAAAATACTTTTCAAAGAAACCTGTAAATTCATATTATTCAGTATGTAAATAAGTTTGTGTCGTGAAGATTAAATCTCTCTAATAAATAAATCATACTTGAAAGTATTTTTTGAGTTCCGTCCATAACGTAGTAATATAATAAATGCGAAAGTTTCTTTCACACAAAAATTGCTAAACAGAATCGGACGATATGTGGCTCAGTGATGGATTATTTGCGGGCTCAGCTAGTTATAATTACAATAATTTTACATCTTACTCAAGTACAATCAACTTAAACGCCGCAAAACAAATAAAAAAATCGAACAAAATCGAAAATAACTAATCAATCAATTGCCGTGGTGGTCGACTGGTTCGAGTGATTGTAAGATCGAACCCCGACTGTATCAATGAGTTTTTCTAAACTTCAGTACAGTGATTAGTCACGCCAAGAGCTTGATGGTAACGGAAAACATCGAGAGGAAACCTGCATACGTTTGAGAAGAAATTCAAAGACGTATGTATAGTCGTGCCTTTGTAACAGCGGATGGGCTCGCCATCTGTCACGTTACCCACATACCCACGAAAATGGGTGTATGGGAACTATCTCTGCCCACCCCTTCGGGACTCTTGTGGAGTAGCGTGAAGATATTATACAAACAATCCAATCTTTCCTCTTTGTAATATTAATGTAGATTTTGTTCAAGGGCAACCCTAACCCACAGTAGGTAAATCTGGTATTAAAATTCGATAGACCAAACGTTATCGCACTTAGTTACATGGGAATCGTTTTGACTGTGGTCTCTCCTCTCATTCGTACAAATGTAAGTAATAAAATATACGTTACTTTGCCTGTATAAATATACTAAATGTATGTCTGCAATTGATACCTACTTAATAAATTACATCGATCGATCACTCAAGGATTTGAACGTCTGGAGTACTTAACCGGCGAGCATGTAAGAAGAGACTGATGAATGTGTATGAAGCGAACGAGGACGATATCTGGAGAAAACTGGCGCTCCCTCTTCCAATTTTTTAAGGAGTCGGTGCGATGATATTTATGTATTTACATAAATTATATGTACGCACAAGTTACAAAATATTTTCCACGTGCGGGTTCATAAACAAGAAAAATCTTATGCGAGAAAATTTTAATTGTACAACTGCATTGCAACGTGCTATTTAACACAGCCTAAATGCCCCGTAGATAAAACTAATATGTTCCAACCAGTCTTAAAATCGATACGATCGAAGATCCCACACACTGTAAACACTTAGCATGTACATAATATGTATGTAGAAGGTTGTGTGTTAAGGTGCTAACTAGAATACGTCCAACAAATTTCATTCATGTACCTACGTGAAATATGAACGTTTTTGTCTGAAACAGACGCTTCAACAGCTTCCAGCGGATCTCAGCTGTCAGACGTCGTTCGTCGTTGGAGTTCGAAAAAGTAGCTGATATATTTTCCTCCTAGAATCGGTTCAGCCGCTATGCCGTGAAAAAGCAAGACACTTTGGACCTTGAATCTTTCGGGATTCAAATGTAGACTATGCCCTTATCCTAGGTATAACCCATCATCATTTCAATTTTCAGCAAAGCGGCTTTTTTATCCTTAGTTAAAAATATTTTTTGAAATAAAAAGTATCCTATTTTACTTCTAATACCTCCAAGAATATGTGTACAAAGTTTTATGATGATCGGTTAAGTAGTTTTTACGTGAAAGCGTAACAAACAAAGTTACATTCTCATTTAAAATATTAGTAAGGATGTAGGACGGGTTCGTAGAAAATGGTCGAGTTTTTGGGTTGAAGTTTAATTAATTTTGGCTTTATTATTATTATTAATTGATAACGCTTATGGATACGGAAAGGTATTCATAAGCCTTATAGCAAAAATATTTAGGAAGGGGTTTTGATACCAGTCATTCCACCACTCTCCTCGACTCCTCATTAATCAGACTGAACTATAAAATCGCGAGGCGCGTGAGATTTGTATCAACCACTCGTGAATTATCTCTTCACGCCATTACGTGCCCGAAAGGGTAGGCAGACGGGTGTAGTTAGAACCCGCACACCCACTTACAGCCGGAGATATATTTCAGGTTCCAACGTGACAGATAGAAAGTTCATCGCCGTTACTAAATCACTAGTACACATACGTATAGAATTTCTTCTCAAACGTATGTGGGTTTTTTCTCGATGTTTTCCTTCACCATTACTCTCGTGATCACTGCACATGCGTTTAGAGAAATCTCATTGTTACAGTCGGGATTCGCTTGCAATATTTGCGTTGCTGATATATGCAGCTATATTTGTCAGTTTCGTCAAAATTCACATTGCTCACACCATTGTGTCTACGTCAGTGGTATCGCAAAGCCTTGGTTAGTTCCAGCTGCCCACTCACCATCCCTATTCAAAACCTATCGGCGACCGCCCGCCTAAAATCACAGATTTCCTTTATGAAACACAAACATTATGATGCTATCATTTACCCCAAGGGCGCTCAGGATAAAACAGATAAAAGCATGCAATATTTGCTAAGTTTAGTTTTAACCTACGGCGTAATAAAGTCGAGATTTCCATGGCATGTGTATCAATACATATGATAAAATGGACGATGTTTGTACATTTTTATAATTGAAAAACTAATGAATTGAGAACTTGGCTCGGTCCAGCAAAGCTCTAACCCTAGGTCCATAGTCCAGAGGTGTCCTTAGCTGTATTTGCTTAGCACCTAAGACGTCCTAGGCTTGGGAATTCACGCTACAAACAAAAAAAAACTTTTCCTTTTTATTTGGCCAAACTAACATTCTTCAAATTTACAACCGCATTCAAATATGTAGCACTGAGTATGTCATTCAAACGCCCTTTGTTTTTATAAGCCCTGTAACTAATCCCTTATAAATCAGTTATGTGTCAGTTGTTAGTCAATTTGACCCTAAAATACCTGGGAACACCTGAGCCTGCACTATCCGTCGTGCGAATGTCGTCTGGAGTTAAGCGGATAATTAAGGGATTATTCCCCCTTCCTCCCCCCTCTGTCTGAACGCCCCCGCCTCTACTTCAACCCCCCATACTTCACTTTGCCTCAATGCACCGCAGTATGTGAGGTAATGGTTTTTACGTATATAATTTTTCGTCTCTTGGTTTGTTGTATTATTTGGGGGAATTATTCTCTAGTACTCAAGGGGTGTAGGGGTTTAATGTTACCAGACGGTAATTTTACAAGCTTTAGTCCTCTGACGAGTTTTAGCGGTCCCGTAGTTCGAGTAATCGCTTGCAACGCAAAGATTGCATGTTCGAATTTATGTACAAATGGGTAGATATTATTCTGAACTTAAGTACAGTAATTAGTTTACGAGCTTTACGGTGAAGGAAAACAACGAGAGGAAAGCTGCATGCAACGTTTTAGAATACTTTAATTTGTCTTTCTTTTTAAAAAACATCATGGATATGTATAATCACAAGAGTAGGTACTCGACACCGGCGAGCATGTATGAAGAGAATGATGAATGTGGACGAAGCGGAAGAGCTATGTTAGTTTAGAGAGAATTGGCGCTCTACCATCCCTGCCTACTCGATAGGGACTCGGCGTGATGATATGCATTTATGTATATATTAATATATGTAATTATGTATGTATGTGTGTATGAATGTATGTATAATCAAATTTTACGCGAGTAAACCGTAAAAGAACTAGTCTTTAGTATGAATCAACAACCAATTCGCTAACTAGTGAATAGTTCTAAATTTATTGAAGTTGCTTTCCTTCCAACTTTAAGATTTGCGACCTTGACTTTTCTATGATGTCTACGTCCTTGAAGCTTGTTTCAGCAAGGGAAATCTTTCGTCATATTTTCAGGACTGCTTAATAAATGTATATTGTACAGAAGTTTCAGTTGTTTCAGTCTGCGCAGTCTGCGTGTGTTTTATTTACTATGTTAATATGTCGTCTTTCTCTCCCATAAAGCCTTATGCATTACTATTTACATGGTTTTGAGTTTCTTTATATATATATACTAGCTATCCCGCCCAGCTTCGCCCGGGTGAAAAAGTAAAACTTCCTTTAACACGATCGCAGCCCCACCTATCGGGTCCAATTGTGATGTAAGCTATCCTATCTTTTAAGTAGGATCAAACTGCACACGGTGTGCAAATTTGATTGAAATCGGTTAAGTAGTTTAGGAGCCCATCGAGGACATACAACGTGACACGTAATTAATATATATTAAGATATATATCTTGAATTGTTCTAACATGGGTCTGGAGATGTTACAACTCCTACTATTCGCTGAAAGAAATCCAAATTTACGAAAGGAATTTAGGTGCCAATGAAAAGGAAAAAAAGGGGATCCCATCCACGTTTTTCGCGAATCTCTTCTCAAATGTATGCGTTTCCTCGCGATGTTTTTATTTTTTTTTAATAATCATAACTTTTATAACGAAAATATTTACCTAGTATTCAAGTAATATCAAGGTCGTACAAAAGCAACAAATTGAAGAAACTTTCATTATGAAAATACGAAACTCAACTGGTAACGCAGTCTCGGGACTAATCGAGTGAGCTACCGAGGGAAACACAATTATTTTTATGGCAACACAATTTTCCTCGGCTCATTACATACATAGCGCGGCTATATGTACTGGCAACATTAACATGGCCAAGGGTGGGGCCGGCGTAATGTCCAACATGCACGCGAACTGGTTTTTTTTTATTATTTCCCCCAAATTATATCCCATTTTCACACCAAAACAGTCGTGGCGTGTGTGCAAAGCTTAAGGCGTTATGATGTTCGTGACCAGAGACAAAATGTTGAGAGTCACGGCGGGTAGCGGGATTCGACTGCCACTCGAATTGACTGTCGATGAAAATGCAGTAATTGAACGTCTGTAATGTCTCTATGGTTTGTGTGTAACTGAATGAGATTTATTATTTAGTAATCATTACGGCTCCAACTTTTTCAAAAATAGACTTCAAAATGACGACCGTCTAGTCTAGTGGTTAGAGGTCCTGACTGTGAAACTTGAGGTCGGGGGTTCGATTCCCGCTGAGGGCAGATATTTGTGTGATGAACACGAGTATTTGTACCTTAGTCTTGGATGTCCTATGTGTTCATGGATATATATCTATTTAAGCAAATATATCGTTGTCTAGTTACCATAACGCAAGCTTTGCTTAATTTGGGACTAGGTCAATTTGTGTGGAATCGTCTCAGGCTATTATTATTATTATTAAAATAAGCTGATAAGACCATCGAGGAATTCAGAATGCTAAAACAGGTTGAACGTTTTACGAACAACGTCAAAATGTTCACCGAAAACGCTCGAGAACCAGAAATATAAAAATATCGTGTTCATAGTCCCGTGAAAAAATTTGTCCTCTTTGTTTATGGTCCGATTTAGATAAAGATATTAAGAGTTAAGCACTCAGTGTATCAAATTTGCCCGCCGGCTCGTTTTTTCATTCGCCTCGGTCACGCGAAGTTTAACATGAACCAGGAATGCTGTTATCGTTCTGATTGCATAAAACATTATTTTCATACCGTGTTTGATGTATTACAACTGTTAACTTGACAGCTGTGATAACTATTCGTATTTATTATTGCGTAGAAGGGTTTTTACAAATTAGGGCGCCCGTTTCACATTGACTGGGTAATTAATTTAAATGTTTTTTGTTGAAAAAATATTCCTTTTTTTGTTTTCATTATCGCTTAGGTAGCGTAAATACATGCGGTACGCCTGATTGTAAGCGGTTCCCGCCGCATATGAACGCTTTCAGTAAGCACCAAGGGTATCGCTTGCGCGTTGTCAATCCAAGAGGAATCTTTTGACATTCTTAAAGAATTTCAGTGAGATTAACGAGCTTAGATTTTAGGATCAGACCGGCCATGGGGTAAGCTTGCTGTTAACAGATTTTGCAGGAGTATGATATTTCTAAGTGTGATAGACTGCGGTAGCCGCTTTTCTTTAAGAAAGACAGGTATGTCTGTCGTTTTTAGAAACAGTTTTGTTTTCAGTGTAATGTAATTTAATATTATTCTATGAATAGAAAAACAGCTAGAAACGTAAAAGAAAGAGAAGGAATAAAAAGTTAATATAGGAGAAAGTAACGATCTACTCGTAAAACTGAAAACTTCAATCCGTAAGCTATGAATTTCCGACTATACCTTTTCAAATGCCGTTAGTGAGAATATCACGCGATTACTTACGCTCGGATACGAAGAACCCCGTACGTACGCGATTCAAAAGTGACACGTCCCTGGAGAGACGTTCGATTTTCAAACGTTTTGGCGGGAGCGTCGTGACAAGATGGCCGCCGCAGGACGACAGCGTGCGATATCGTGCCAATTCTTTTGTGCCAACTCTACGGATATATCTCTCGGATTCGTATTCCAATCCGATTTGAAAGGACAAGCTAATCTCGCTATCATTGTACAGAATTGTGCTATAAATTGTGCTGTTCGCCTCTCACACTCCCGGTTATGTTTCGAGCGTTAGTTGGTCGGTGGCTAATAAATTTAAATTTCAGCTGCCATTTTATTTGTGGTTACAAGTTATTTTATCGCGCTTTATTTCTTCATTTGGGTTAAGGTGCGAGGCAGTGAAATAAAAATACTTTTTTGTTTTCTTTGTTGCCAGTATATTAAATTCATTGAGGTCATTTGGGAATGACGTTAATTACTCCCAAAACTCGCTGGTAATTAAGAAGAACTAACAAACAATCAAGAGAGCTACAAACGTACACAATGAGGCCGAATCTTTTAACGTTTCTCCGAATTTATAAGAGCCATGCATCATTGTATGTACATAGTCTATATGTAGTCCACGACCGAGAATAACATAACTTGTTTTACGTTCACGTTTCGGCGAGACTTTTGCGAAATAATGGACCGTTTCGGACCAGTAAATCTATAAAGGCGAGAAGAGTAGCACATGCTATTAGGTATCATACATATCTACGTGGTTTAATCCTTCCTCTTTAATCATTCTATCTACTGATGAAAACTGCATAAAGATCTGTTGAGTAATTTGAAAGATCTAAGCGTACAGATGACGAGAAGCCTTGTTTTTTTTTACTATGTGGATATCTTAGATCAATACAAATTACACCATTCTATTCTATTCTATTCTATTCTATTCTATTCTATTCTATTCTATTCTATTCTATTCACCGGAGTATCTACACGTAAAGCGAAGATATTCGGATTAAAGAATTTAACTTAAATGAAAAAATCGTTTGTAATTTATAATAATATATATAAAATATAAATTAATTTCGACAACGTAATTAAAGTAACTTAGTCACACCACGAGCTTTACGGTGAAGACGTCTGAGAAGAAATTCAAAGGCGTATGTATAGTCGTGCCTGAGTAACGACGATGGACTCGCCATCTGTCACGTTGGCACCTAATATACCTCTGGCGGAAAGTAGGTGTGTGGGTATTACCTATACACCTCTGCCTACCCCTTCGGGGACACTTGTGGGTAGGCGTGAGGATATATATATAATTAAAGTAATTTAATTATAATGTTATGCTATGTGTTAGATGCTATTGGTAGAACACAAACAAATATTTATGTCGTATAATTACATACATACATACATACATACATACATATCATCACGCCGAGTCCCTAACGGGGTAGGCAGAGAGTATAGAGCGCCAATTCTCTCTAGACATATTATATAATTATATAACATGTACCCTACGAGGTTCCTGCTGGGCAGTCTGGGGTACAATTCCTTGGAGGTCAGGAGAAAGCGCGACCAGTTGGTAACCGCGCTGAAAACAATTCATGGTCACATTGATGCTCCCGCCCTCCGATCAACTGTGTCGGTTCCATGTGCCCGACAACTACTCGCGCTTTAGGAAGCACAAGCTGTTTGCCGTACCCGCGAGCCGAACAGTCGCGCGAGCGCGCTCTCCTGTTCCGCGCACCCTCTCCGCACTCAACGCTCTTCTGGAGGAATATCCTGAATGTGATTTGTTTGCGGATGACTGGAAGGATATCTTGTTAGTATGTCTGGAGTACTGTGAGAAGACAGTATGAAAGCGTGTACCTATTAGTGTAAGTGGCATTGGCCGTTCTAATATGAAATATAAATAACCGTACTTATAAAAATTAGCGTAGGTCGGGTTTCAATATTGTTTTGTTAGCATCTCTTCGCTTAGACAAGTCTTGACTACAAATTGCGAGAATGTGAGATTTTGTGGCAAGGTATATTTCTACATCAAAGATCGAAGATATTCAAGTAAATCTGTGTTATCAAGCAAAGCTTTAAATTCAAAGAAGAGTCTGCGATCATTACTGTAACTCAGATTGTGGCCGCGTGTCATTAGATGAGACGAGAGACGAGAAATGGGACGGAATGGAGCAACTCCCTGTGTGCCCCGGAACTGTGTTTTGCAATTCAATCTTTGTTTATTTATTTATTGGGATCACCAACAGGTAAGAACACCTTAACATTAACAGAATATGCCATAATAAAACATACATAAGTATCCACCCAATGACAGGTAACCACAACTACTACAAGAATTAAGTAAAAAAGCTTAAAAATATAAAAAAGAAATAAAAAACTAAGAAACTAGGAACATATTATAAAGAATATAAAAAAAGAAAATTATATGTGTACACACACACATATATACACATACACAGATACATGGACATAAGGCATTTAAATTTCTGTTTCATCTTTATCATAAAAATTAATTAGGTTTGTTTTAAATTTGCTGATATTATCTCCGAAGATATCAATACCAGCATTTCTTGGCGTACTTCTAGTAGGAATTGCAGGCACCGAATTGTTAAATCTCTGACAATCTCTTACTGCAAAGTTTAGGTAATTTCCTTTATTCGATGTAGGGTTACTATAGGATGAGAGAGCTGTTTGACACTGCTGGCAAACATGCCACCGCACGGGTGGCAAACATGCGCTCCGCCTGATGGTAAGCGGTTACCGCAAAACCAGGGGTAGCGTTTGCCAATACTTAACATTTTTATTTAATAAAGATTTAGTTTAATATCCATATAAAAAAATTACTTAGAAATGTATTCCACTAAAGGACTAGTATTAATCTCATGTATATGATAACATAAAAAGATGAGATGTCAAATCTCAATATAAAAATCCCATACCATGTAAGTTATAATATTTGCATTTAAATTTGTAAATTAGGAACAAGGGACCAAAAGTTTTGTTTTCAATGCTCACTAGCGCCGACTGCATAATTTTAATTACATCCCACGAGGAAGGCTTCGTATTAACACAATTTACAGAGATATTATCCACGTTTAAGACTATGTAATAAACCTTTATGTAAAGATATATACACGTGCGCCAAGGTTAGGCCAATAAATTGTATCCAAAGACTAATCTTTACATTTTATTTGTTATGATTTAACTCAAAAACTATTCAACCGATTTCAAAAAATATTTCACCAATAGAATGCTACCAAGTAGCTTAGGCTATAATTATAGGAAATAAAAAAAAATTGTTCACGTTAGTGAAATACTTCCTTACATAGACAATTTTTTTTAATGACTTATGTGGTTTCTGAGTATATCCATCACAAACAACCAATCAAAAGTTTCCTCAATTATAATTAAATATAGGCCTAGATTAGCATTCAGTCGGGTAAGCGGTCACCATACCTTACTAACTGTTGTTTACTTACACCCGGCACGAACCAGAAATAGTTAGAAAAACTCTCATAAAAATAAAATCCTATTCTGACCCGACTGTTGACGTATTTACACAAAAAGCGTTTTATCTCAGCCATTTGATATAACGTTGGCATAACATCATAACGCATTTACGACAATGAAATACTAAGAACGTCGTCAAAGATAATGAAATGAAAAGACGACGAAACGTTTTGACCATTTACCAGTTTAAAAAATAACTTTTTGACAGATAGTGAGATGCCTTGGAAACTGAGTCGGCCAACTAGTTTTGAGATCTAAGTTATAAGCTGACTATATATATAAAATCGGCTTTTTTATACGACTAGAGTGGCAAACTTATTACAGATTATGGGCGCTTGGAACACCACGTACCCTGCATTGGGGTTCGATCAGATCGAACCCGAACTACTTGAACCATTCGGCTACCATGATATGCTGTAGTCCATATGAGGACTTGATATTCCAGCTCTACGTCCACTGAAGCTATTCAGTACTATTCGGATCGACTTTTGGTTCGATAAGGAAGGAATTTTAATAAATAGGTGTAATAAAGACCAAAAATAAACATAAACTTTCAATGCATAATGTACGCCGTATAAATAACTATAAAAATGGGGTAGTATGGTAGAAATAACGCCTCGGATCCGCCCACAACGTAATATAGTGGTCACCATTAAATCGTAACGAGTTTCACTATAAATAACTAACAGCCATTGTAATTACGAACGAAATTCCTCTTATCACGCTCATATTTCACCTAAGAGGTCTAGCATTAGGCATAAACAGAAAAAGTCGTTGCGTCGTAAAATTAAAAAAAAACACCGCGCGCCAAATTACTTTCCTTCACCTCGATTAAGTGATCATTACAGTAGCAAATACCATTTATAAAAGAGCCGGGACAACGCTGGCGCAAAATAAAGCGCAGGAAATTGCGTGTGCGGTTAAAAAAATAAATACGAACGCGGGGTGGAGTGGCGGGAGAGCGGCCGCCATGTTTGACGTGACATGTCACCATCTTGGCAGCCATCTTTTGTCAAGTGTAACGAAACGTCGATTGAGTCACGTATTTCTGTTTCCTTAAACAAATCTCGGATGCGAATGTATATTTGTTTCGTTGACAATTCACTAGCGCGAAGTGAACTATGTACTTAAATAGGAGTATTTACGTCTTTATTTACAGAATTGATTGTGACTAGATCGTACTTATATAGAGTTGAATTACATTCATCGGTTAATAGAAGTTGACAAAGTTAAAAATAAAACCAGTAATTATTGACAGTTAATTATGTTTCTAATCAAATATATCCCGTTCCAAAGCCTGAGCGTTCGCTGAAGGAAACTCCTTTGAAACTGCACTGTGCGTGTTTGGTATGGGGATGAATCCTCGTCTATAAGTAGTATATGTCTATAAGTATATGAATCTTATCTCTTGCCAAGTTAATACAGATCAAACAGTACAGATCAATCGCATAACCTCAATTCGTCCTGGATCAAGGACGTCAACTCGATATCGTCTCTGCCAAAAAATAACTTCCTACTGCTAGTTTTAAATATATATTTGTATTTCTTCGCGCGTAATAAAATTAACATACCCACAGACATTGCCGCAGGTAAATCCCTTAGCGACTACCAACGCGAAATTGTAAAGAAATATTCACGGTATCAAAGAATTTCTTACATTTCTGTGACAATGTCACGCATCAACAGTTCCTTCGGTAATAAAAAATTGCCTATCATTTACATTACGTACTCGCGAGACGAAAGCAAGTAGCAGGTCCTATCTGCTCGTAACAAGTACTTTCATATGTCGATCATTCGTGATAATACATACGTTGAGTAAAGCCCTATACACACGATTGGTTTTATCTGCCGCTCAATTGTAAGGCTCCGTTCACACGTGGATTCAATCAAAAATGTTGTGCAGAAAATTCCATGCAGGTCTCAATTATCTCGTTCTCTTTTTAAATGATAGGCTATTATTTTGACGTTCAGGGGCTAAGTTACAGGATAAGTTTTTTTTTATTCCATCTTTGGGACAGGTGAGATACTGTTATAGTTGGTTGTAACTAGTTACTCAGAAAATCTCATTGGTACTTTGGAACTTGCGATCTTTGTGTCGCAGGCAACTCGAACCACTCGGCCAACACGGCTATTACAGTACAGTGATTATTCACACCACGAGCTATACGGTGAAGGAAAACATTGAGGAGACCTGCATACGTCTGAGAAGCAATTCAAAGGCGTATGTATAGTCGTGCTTGAGTAACGGCGATGGACTCGCCATCTGTCACGTTGGCACCTTAAATATATCTCTAGCGGAAAGTGGGTGTGTGGGCACTACCTAAACCTCTGCCTACCCCTTCAGGGACCCTTGTGGGAAGGCGTGAGGATAACTAGTTACTCGTTAGCACTATCATAACGGTTATAGCATATCTCACGATGGTTTCAATGGAATGGAAAAACATGAAAAGAATTAAGGAAATTCTTTAGCTACAGCTAGGCCGAGTGGATGAAATCTCGTCGTCTATCGTTCTATCGTTATCTATTTCTATCGTTCTATCGCCTATCGTCTGCCAAATTAATATTGTTGGTTCCAACCCCGGCGGTCTGATCTTAACGAATTACTTCTAAGCTTGTGTATCTCGAACGCACCGCGAGTTTAAGTACGAAGGAAAACATTGAGAGGAAACCTGTATACGTATGAGAATACATTCAAAGACGTATAGATACGTAAAGTCGTGCTTGAGAAAAGGACTTTCTATCTGTACTTTATCATCAAAGTTTAATTTCAGAGCTTACTTCAGCATTTTCTTTCTTCACCTGATGAGAATACCAATAAATATCTCCGGCAAATGTAGGTCTAGTATCTTAAATGGACCTCGGACAGGGTGACTCCTCTTTCAGGGATCCTTATAGATCGAAATGTCTACAAGCAAAAGAGGTCTGTAAGACTAAAGAAAACTGGTGCTCTAATATTTCTGACAAATCACAAAATCTGTATGACTCATCTTGCATTACCATGGAGTTTCTTGCCGGTTCTTCTCCATGGAAACGACCAACCGTGCACCTATTTCGACGTTTTATATAGTGTCCAGATTTTGATGAGGTGGAAAAAGCTTGGCTGTTAAAAAAATTGCTAGTGTGTACGGAGCCTTAGTGCCAATGTTTATTCTCGCGTGAATGGGAAGTACTGATCCCGAGGGAGGGAGACAGAATAATTCCCTGTCACCGGGGCGCACGTACTAATGTGTGAAATAATATTTCGTTCTCTTAATAGACAGCGCCTCGGGCAGGCCAAATATCCGTGGATCAGGCGCAATAAAAATAAGGGGTTGAGATTAAGGCTGCTTGGGGTGTCTATGTTCGAATCCGGAGAAGCCACTATTTTGTCACATTAAAGGATAGCTTTTTAACTATAAAGTGTTATTATTTCTACTAGTGCTTTACTAGCCAGAACGGCTGAACGGAATATGATGGAATTCGGTCACAGATAGTTTTTTAGGACCCGAATGCTTAACTACATAGGCAGATAGAGTAGAGGGCTAGCTCTCTCTACTAACATAACTCACATTAGTCTCTACAATACACGAACACCAGTTTGGATATACGTATTAATAATATGTTAATACATATCCAACCTATGTTCTAACAAAGATGTGAGGTATTCCAATCCATACTTATTTTTATATTTATATAGGAGGATAGGTAACTGCGCGTTACGCTCGGCAAAGTCAGTAACTCAATCGGCGGCATTGCCTCCGGGCAAGGCGAGAGGTAAATGTTACTACCCTCTTTTATGTCATCTGATCTGTGGATCTATATTTTTGTGAGTGAACCTCGAGGTTTATACCAGCGTAAAATTTGATTCATTAATTTGCCTGAAAAAACATCCTATGTGTCAAACCAGCTAATAATCTAGATGAATCTTGGTCGGCCGTCTGGTCTAATGGCTAGAGCTGCAAATCTTGCGACTGCGACTGCAAAACTTGAGGGTTCGATTCCCGCTGAGGGTAGATATTTGTGTGATGACCACGAGTATTTGTACCTTAGTCTTGGATGTCCTATGTATTTATGTATATATCTATCTATATAAGTAAATGTATCGTTGCCTAGTTACGATTACACAAGCTTTGCTTAATTTGGGGCTATGTCAATTTGTGTGGAATTGTCGCAAGGTATTTTAAAAAATCTACCCGTGTGCCAAATGCCATCCAATCACTGAGTGCGCGAAAAAGAAACAAAAAAACCCCATCAAATTTCAAATGTATGCTATTAGTGGGATTCTATAACATTAATGAACTCTACAGTAGAGCGTGGAGTCTCCAAAAAAGGTGTGAAAACGTTCCTGAAGGATCCGCAGTCGTCCACAAGTGCCGTGCCATGTCGTGTAATACTAGTAATTACAATTGATTCTCCGCCATTTTGCTCAATGTCTATGGTCAGGATGTTTTTTGACATGACATGGTATCGAGTGTTGTGGCGGTAATCGGATCGTGTGGTCGAGCTTAGTCCGGAATAATGTGGTTAGTACTGGCTTCGGGCTTACAAGTATACCACTGAGAACTTTTTTACTTCTAAAGTAAAAAATATAATAAAATTATTTTCGAAAAACAAAAACAAAATTTACCACGACAGAGCCACCTATCGGGTCCGATTACAAATACAAATAAAAAATATCGTCTTATCAGTCGTGTCGTTCTCGAGTTTTTGCGAGACAAAAGAACTTACGACGAAGAGTATTATCGGTATTAAGCTTGCATAAGTTTGAAAACCTTTATTTAGTTGTGGCTTAAGGAAGGCGTGAAGATTTAATATCAATATTAAGCTCCATACGTTTGCTATTTACTATGGAAATTCTAAGTTGTAGCATTTACATATAAACCGTAAGCCACATTTCCTTAAACTGTTCGACACAGATTTTACCATATCTAATGACTGACCCCATAAAAGGTTCCAGTTTATTTACTCTCACACGACCAACGTCTTTACATACACACTTCAAATAAATATTTGTTATTTTCATTCACACGTTGATGATATGATAACAGTTATTACGAAGTCGTACGGAACGTCAAATGTCAAATGTCAAATCGATTTGTTCCTTATTTAGACAATGCCAATCACCATTAGCCGCTTCCAATTTTAAAATTTAAATTGAGATCCTACCGTTCCGCTTGAATTTCAACGTATATTTTATGCAAGCAGCATTATTATTGGTGTATATTATTATTCGAATTTTAAAATAGTTTTTGTTAGGTTTTAAATTTGGAAACGCGCGAATGACCAAATTGGGGTAGCGTGAGCAAAAACAGTATCCGTCAAATTATATATCCGAAAATAGAAAAGAATATATCGAAAAAAAACATGGCGATTGCTTTTGTTACTTCACATACTTTGTATGAGAATTTGCAATTTGATCCGTATGTAATTCAAGCTTTGTCACTTGTAGGTGGTGTGGCCAAGAGCTTTCATGGCTTCGTTGAATTCCTTAAGACTGCAGTATTTATTGCACTCGTTTTTTATTTGACTGCACTAATGCATTATACATACATACATACATATAATCCCGCCTCTTTCCCGTAGGGGTAGGCAGAGACCACTTCTGTCCACTTGCTACGATCCTTGCATACTTCTTTCGCTTCGTCCACTTTCATTATTGTCTTCATACATGCTCTTCAGTTTACGGTACTCTTGACCTGGCCTTTTTATTGCATTATCTATCTATACAATATGTATATATATATATATATATATATATATATATATATATATATATATATCCTAGAACCGTTTCGGCGTCCAATATGGAGTTAATTGCATTTAAAATGGCGTCCACCTGCTTTTGGCGTCCCATATACGGACGTCATTTTAGTTGACATTGCCAAACCACGCGTCTTGGTCTTAAGTACTATGTGAACTTTGTAATAAAAAAAAAATTGGACTTCACTTTACAGCCACAATATATGAAATTGTATTTCGATTAGTTCTTGGCAATTTCGTTTGTAACGTGTAGCGCTGTTGTAGCGCAAGATATACGTTTGACGACAATGTAACGAATGAATGCGACTGTTGACATTGTTTATTACTTAGAATTCGGCTTATCTACTTCCTGGCCGCCTGGCGCGTTTAAACCTAGTGAACTATGGCTTGTGCAAAAATAAACCTCACCGATACGATCACACAAGATCCGATAAATCCATAAACATGATTTTTTTTTATAATAGGCTAAAAGAAAAAATCAAAACAACCTTCAATATCTTGGAAACTATGCATTTTTTTTGCCTATAGCTTAAGTTAGACCTCTAACTACACATATTATGTGAAAACTGCATTCAATCCCATTCAGTAGTTTTTGCGTGATGCGCGTACAAACATACAGATAGACAAAAATCTATAAACGGTTGTTACGTGTTCTGTTGCTATAATGGAGACCCCTGCACTCCGTTTTTTTTAATATCCTCAATGAACAGCCATAGCCTCGTTACATCTTTATTACATATTTTATTGTATTTTACACAAACCTACATAGATTCACTCACTGCATAAACTAAAAATACAATTTCTTTATTCATCGTTCATCCCACGGGAACACTAAATTTTTTCGAGATAAAAAGTTACCTATGTTCTTTCTCATGCTTTAGACTACTTATGTACCAAATTTCATTTAAATCGGTTCAGTAGTTTTTGCTTGAAAGCGAGACAGACAGACAGAGTTACTTTCGTATTTATAATATTAGTACGGATGGTACAAGGTAACGTAACAAATATTGAAATATCTTAATAGATATTTTAAATTGGAAAAAGAGACAAACACACTTATTGATTCGGAAAAGGGTTCAACCCTTGGGTAATTTTTATATGTAGTGATAAAATAAAACCATTAATACGATTTAGAGCATATATTTTATTTAAAAAGGTAAAAAGACAAGTATAAGCTGACATAATATCATATCACGGCCACTCTGTCAAGAGTGTAGCATACAAATGTTACAAATATAAGTAAAAAAACATTGAATTTCAACTATAAGAATATTAAGTAAATTTCTTCACAAATATCTGAGTCATTATTCAGATTCGTCAGTGGTTTCTGGTACATAAAGGTTATCGCTTGATTCCCAAAAGTCAGCATCGTCATCGCTTTCCGGCACATTCAAAGATGTTCTTTGATCTTCTTCGGTGTTTACACAACTTTCAGGACTATCTGTAGTATCAATTATATCACTCTTTTTAGTAACTACGTGATTGATATCGTAGACAGATCGTAGACTATCATAGACACGGCAGGATCTTGTCAATATTTTGTTCATAATTGCATACATTAACTGCGTTTGTTTTATTTCTTCTGGTGTTATATGCTTGTACTGGATCCAAAAATAAAATAAGTTTAGTTACAAAATATTATTATTATCATACCTATTTAATTTGTAGTCTAATATTAAGTAAAGAAAATTAGTGCACCTTTAATATTTACAAATTAGAGTCAACTAAGGTCTAATTATAAATACCTAGTTTTCCTGATGACAATATTCGCACTCATCTTGTGGGTAATGATCATACAAAGCAAAGGTACAGTTACTGCACCAAAACCATGATTGTTGAAGTAATGTAAGTACATTATAACCAACATTTAAATCAATAATCATATGTTGTGGTTGCGTCGGTAAAATATTAACAACAAATGCACAATTTATACAATGCGTTCGTAAAATAAAATGCGCCGTATCCCAAGGCCAAATCAAATCATCATTATTTAACAATTGTTCAAAATCCGATCTAGTTATATAACCATCTACGTCAAAAAAAATAACCATCTTGGGTGCACTTGAACTGAATACTGACTGTAAGTAAAGACAACTGAGTGCTGAATGTTTGTCGGATATTTTGATGATGCCTACTTTTAAAAGCCTGCGCATAAGATTGTTTTGAAATCTTATTAGGCTTCGAAGCAATCTTATTTAGGTTTCAAAGCAATCTTAGACCATCTCAGACTGTGCACATTATTCCAAATGGCTATGTGAAAGGGCAATTTTGGTGCCGACTAATGAGATAGTTAATAAAATGAACGAACAAATCATGTCAAACGTTGACGTTGTTGTCGAATCCTCCTCAGTAGACAATATTATGGACACTGAACATCATAACCTATTGAATTTCTTAACTCCTTAGAATTATCAGGCTGAAAGTTGATGTTCCAGTCCTATAAATGAGGAATCTTGACGCGCCAAGGCTATGTATTGGTACACATAATGGTAACATAACAAATAGAATGTATTAAATTTCCATGTAATTATTGTTGCACGCCGCCTAACGGAACAATATGTGAACCATATTTGACGCAATAAATGATATTATTATTTATGATTTTGCGCCCTGGTCAAGATGGAAACTTTTCCATGAATTTTGTATGAAATTGTCTGAAATATTAATGAATAATAATTCAATGCGCTGGAGTACTATAGTAAAAAAAACCTAGTCCTAAAAAACCAACAGCTATATTTTTTTATATTAAATTTTCGTATGGCCATAATAGAGCCAATAACAGGTTTCCGTTCACTTTAACGTTTAAAAACTATAACGGCTTAAAACAGAGGATGCCAATAGTAATTCTAGTTATACACTATTAATGCAATGCAAAAGAATATTATCACTACATAGTATAAAACAAAGTCGGTGTCGTCTATCCGTCCCTATGTATGCTTAATTCTTTAAAACTACGCAACGGATTTTGAAGCGTTTTTTTTAATAGATAGAGTGATTCAAGAGGAAGGTTCATATGTATAATACATCTATAATATTGTAGAGAAACACTGTTCAATTTAGATGTTCATCATTGCACCCGTGTGAAGCCGGGGCGGGTCGCTAGTTATAAATATAAATCTTGTAACAAGGTTGTCATCATCAAAAAATCGTTAAAAACAGTATCAGTAAATTAACATTGACTATTTTTATATTATTATTATATTATATTTTATATATTATTATATATATAACATTGACTATTTTTTCATTTTATTTTTTTATTCAATGCGCTGGAGTCCTATAGTCACTGTGTTTAGGACTGTATAAGTTGACTCTGGCCCACCTCCTGCGTCACTACTGTTCTGCTGGGTGGTAGATGCTGGGATGTAATCGTCAGGGGCTTCGGTTCGGGCTCTGGCATCATTTCCACGTACGATGGCGACCGGTGGCAATTAATGCTTACGCTGCTTATGCCTGTGAAATAAAGTTAATAGCTTTTAATTAGGGCACACTTCTAGAGCTAGTAAAGATTTGCTAATTGACATTTTCAATTTTTTCAAAAGTATTAATTCCAAAATCTTTTTAAAGCAATAAGTTTATCCGTAGTTAAACTGCATTGTTTTCTATTCTATTCTATAAATAATATAATTGTATTAAAATTAGTTTACTCACCTAATTGTTCCGTTTTGTCCGAGAGATTCAGTGAATTAGGAGGAGCACAACATCCTTCTTCCTTACACGCCATATTTAAAAAAATAATGAAGCAATAATTACTTATGTTTGGGTGTTGTTTCACCAAGGCTTATTAGATAGCAACTAATGTTAGCATGGGTAACTCTCCACATTCCAAACGAATATCATTACAAAGTATTTTAGCAACGAGTGTATTAAAATGTTATTGTTTAAACTATTATTATAAACAGGAAATATTAGATAAGTTCCGAAACGATTTTAAACATTGTTTCACCATTAGAGAGGTACATTATCCCTGAGTATCATATGACCATCCATACTCATGCAATGCCAAATTTCCAGGAGTGCTCTGAAAAGAGGGCAAGGGAAGGAACAGAGATTTATGCTCTGAAAGCGTAAATCTGTTTTGTTGGCGTAAAAACGACTAGACACTCACACTCCATCAAGAGTTGCCTATAGTATAGATATCCTTTTAGTAGGTACATCCTTTCCAATTCAAATTTAAGACTTATATGGTTTTGTCACGGATACCATTTTCAAAATTAGACCAAATTGACATGAGACCACACGAGCACCAACTTTCAAGTAAAAAAAGAATTAACAACATCGGTCCACCCAATCAAAAGTTCAGAGGTAACATACATCTTCTATAAAGATAAATGTAAATATAATGTCTATTTGTAATAGAACCTTTTTTAGAATTTTTGTCTGTCCATCTGTTTGTTCCGGGTAATCTCTGAAATGGCTGGGCCGATTTTGACGGGACTTTCACTGGCAGATAGATGATAACTTTGCGTAATATAGGCTACTATAGGCTTAATTTCCGGAAAATAATTAGGGTTCCGTACAAATCAAATAAAACCCTTATTTTTTATTGAAGGCGGGAATCAAATGTGGCGTTAGCGAAGCCGATGCTTGTAAAACAATACACTTACAGACGAATTGAGAACCTCCACCTGTTTTTGATTTGGTTAACAATACAACGTTTTATAACAGCACGCAACAAAGTATGCACAGCAAGGACGTCAATTGTACTTAAAAGAAGGGGGAACAGTCGAAATATACGATGACGCCATATAGGCGTAGATATAAATGTGGGTCTCAATAGGTACCAGAATGAACAGAAATTGAATATTGATGTATAACTATAATCTTGTAATTTTAAATTCATCACACAACATTTTATAGGATTTTAAAGCAGTATATGCAAAGATATAAAGACAAATGTCATTGAAACACATGGACGCAAAACTGATGTAAATTGGGGGGACGCTGAAATGGAACTGGGATGTAAATATATATATACCCATAGTACAAGCTTAGCTTAATTTGGGACTATATTAATTTGTGTGGAATTGTTATTATTATTCAGCCACCACGGTAATTATATATACTCACGCCTTCCCACAAGGGTCCCTGAAGGGGTAGGCAGTATCCTAGAAATATTATAAATGTGAAAATTTCCTCTTTCACGCAGAAACTACTGTATGAAATTGTATGAAATTTTACACGTAGATAGATTCTTTCTTTTGTAACCGCGAGGCAAAGATATTAAGGAATAAACTCCAAATACTTTCGTTTGCAAGCAAGAACAATGCCATTGCAGCCTAGTTTTTCCTACCCTCACCTCGCTAGCGTACAATGTAGCCGAAATTTAGTGCACTCTGTATCGCGGAAGAAACGCGGTGTTATTTACGACCGCTCTCGGGGTAGGTGGAACCTACAACACTTAAAAAATAATTCACCTTTCAAAATAAGAGGGGTTCGCGATAGTACTGGATAATTTCTCTCTTTTATTTGATCCCGGTTGATTTTTTTAATCACATTTCTAAGGCGATTGTGTAATGCATACCGCTATTTTATCGTTGTTTGCCTTCCCACAAGGGTCACCGAAGGGGTAGGCAGAGGTATATTTTAGGTGCCAACTTGACAGCTGTCATTCATCGCCGTTTCTCAAGCACGACTCTATAAAAGTCTTTGAATTTCTTCTCAAACGTATGCAGGTTTCCTCTCGATGTTTTCCTTCACCGTAAAGCTGGTGGTGTGACTAATCACTGTACTTAAGTTACGAAAAACTATCTATACATCAGATTCGAACTTGTAATCTTTGTGTTGTAGGCTACACGAACTACTAAGCTACCAGGCTCTAATTTCTATTCACACGCACTTGTTAACTTATCATTTTAGTCATAGCCCCAAAACTCTGAGGTCCTAAATATGGATTCGTGTGCTTAGTAAATATGTTGACTTCCATTAAAAGATAATTCAAGTTTACATTGAGTAGGCTTACTGAATTTGAACGATCCTTTAGTAACAACGTTTTCTTCACTATTTCGGGTCTGTGGCCAGTATTTATGTCCTATATACGCATACCTATATACATACACACCTATGTATAATATATATAATATATCCTCACGCCTTCCCACAAGGGTCCCCGAAGGGGTAGGCAGAGGTGTATAGGTAATACCCACACAAACACTTTCCGCCAGAGGTATATTAGGTGCCAACGTGACAGATGGCGAGTCCATCGCCGTTACTCAAGCACGACTATACATACATATAGTAAAATGTGTTATGCTAACTAATGTTAGTTAATTTAATATTTAATTATTATTTTATTTCGTGCTTACCCTGAACAGAAACCGAAATTGTGATATTTTTATTTTTTATTTTTTGTTACCACTCAACCGGCAGATGGTCTGAAAGATACATTAAACAGATTATAGCGAATAGATATTTACATTATTATTTTTCTTCTTTTGTTCTTTTAATTATTATTATATATTGTTGTTTATATATTAGTATATATTATATTAATATTTTTCTCATTATTTTGTTTATTAGCAGATATGTCAAATGTTGATTCAAATAGTGATATAGATCCAGATGATTATTTATCAATTAGTAGTTCTGATACCAGCTTCAACAGTTTTCCTTCGCTTGCGGAGTCTTTGTCTTGCCAGTTTTCCGATACTCACAGGAATATGAATGTTGTCCACATAAATGCCCAGAGTATTCCGGCTCACTTCCCTGATATGCTGGCCACTTTTGATTGTTCGAATATACATGCCATTCTAGTTTCAGAATCTTGGTTGAAACCTTGTCTCAATTCTATCTCCTATGATCTTCCTGGTTTCCGACTGGTAAGAAATGATCGCGCGTTGGGCGGTGGCGGTGGTGTTGCTATTTATCTGCGAGAGTACATTCCTTATTCTATCCTAAGCATGTCCCCACAGCCCCCACCGTCGGACGCTGGTGAGCATCTTTTCTTGGAAGTTGTGCTTAACCATACCAAAATTCTTCTTGGTGTTTATTACTGTCCTTCACTTCGAATTAATTTCTTTGACTCATTAGAAAACATACTTGAACAATTTCTTCCATCATACAACCATACTATTATTATGGGAGACTTTAACACTTGTCTTCTTAAAGATGATTTCCGCGCTTGTTCACTTCGCTCCCTTGTAGGCTCCAAAAATTTATCTATTCTTCCTCTAAATGCCACCCACCATTTTCCAAACTGCATTCCTTCCCTTCTTGACTTAATCTTTGTTTCATGCACTGAACATGTAGCCAAACATGGTCAATATACAGCTGATGCCTTCTCTTATCATGACCTTCTTTTCCTTTCTTACAAAATTCAACCACCTAAACCTAAGACCAAAATCCTTATGCAGCGAAATTTTCGGACTATGGACGCCAACGCTTTGCTGGAGGATGCGAAGAACTTAGACTGGAATCCACTCGTGAATAGCACAAATGTTGATGAACAAGTTCAAATTTTTAATAATATAATAACTAACCTGTATGATAAACATGCACCCATTCGAGCAATTAAAATAAAACATCGCCCTTCGCCTTGGCTGACTGATGAAATAAAAATGTTACTGGCTAAAAAAGCCAAAGCTAAATCACGCTACAGGTGTCGAAAAAGTACTCTGGATTGGGAAAAATATGTCGAAATCAGAAATCACTGCAATAAGGTGTGTAGGAATGCTCAACGCCGACATATTCATAGTTCTATTGAAAATGGTGATCCGGTTAAAATTTGGAAATTTCTGAGATCGCTGGGGCTTGGAAAATCGCGTTTGAACACTTTGCCGAGTGATCTAAATATAGATGCACTCAATGATTACTTCTCATCTACTCCTAAATTTGATGATAATATAAAAGCATCGACAGTACGATTTCTCTCATCCCTTCCGAAGCCCGATTGTTCTCCCTTTGTTCTTAATCAAGTTACTGTCAGTGACGTTAAGAAGAGCATAATATCAATCGCGTCCAATGCAGTGGGCAGTGATTGTGTCAGCCGTAATATGATCCTTCCAATCCTAGATCAAATTCTTCCCACAATCTGCCACATCCTCAATACCTCAATTGAAACTGGCGACTTTCCGACAGTGTGGAAAGAAGCCCAGCTTACACCTCTACCTAAAAAAAATAACCCCACATCCTTTTCTGAATTTCGCCCTATATCCATTTTACCATTCCTCTCTAAAGTCCTTGAGCGCCTTGTACATTATCAACTCAGTGCTTACCTGACAAAAAACGATCTCCTTAATCCGTTCCAATCCGGTTTCCGTCCCGGTCACAGCACGAGTACAGCTCTGGTTCATATTACGGATGACATACGGCTAGGCATGGAATACGGCAAGGTGACGGTACTTGCATTGCTTGATTTTAGCAATGCATTTAACACCGTCGACTTTGATGTAATGCTCAGTATATTGTGTTCTCTTAATGTATCTCCTGATGCAATTGATTGGTTTCATAGTTACCTGTGTGGCCGTCGGCAGCGCATTCATATCGAGGGTCAATGCTCATCGTGGTGTAATATAACTGCCGGCGTACCACAGGGCGGCGTTCTTTCTCCTTTACTTTTTGCAATTTTTATAAATACGATTTCCAATGGACTCTCTTCTTCCTTCCACCTATATGCAGATGATCTTCAGATTTATACTCAGGCTCCTGTAGATGGACTGACAGCGGCTATTGACTCAATCAACAGAGACTTGTGCCACATATGTGATTGGAGTAAGGCGCACGGCTTGGCAATTAACCCTACAAAGACTCAAGTGCTTGTGGTTGGGGGACCTAGAATGAATGCCAAATTTCAATTGTCTCAACTTCCCCAAGTTTTTTGTGATGGCTCCGTTATTGAATATAACGATCAAGTAAAAAACTTGGGGATAATCATAGATAGGAATCTTTCCTGGAACCCACAGCTACAAGAGCTTAGTCGTAAGGTATATGCTGCAGCCGGCTCCTTACGAAGATTGCGTAACTTTCTTCCCATTCCTACAAAAATTTCCCTCGTGCAATCGCTTCTTTTTCCCATCCTTGACTATGCTGATGCCAGCTATCTAGATCTCACCGAAAACCAACTGAACAAACTTGAGCGCCTTCAAAATTTCTTTATTAGATTTATATTTGGCTTGCGCAAATATGATCATGTGTCCGAGTTTCGCACTAAGCTCAAGTGGTTAACAGTCCGCCTTCGTCGGAATACTCATATTCTTTCCTTACTTTTTGCTATTCTTTTTTCTCCTTCTTCCCCTTCTTATCTTAAAGATCGTTTCGGGTTTCTTTATGAGTCTCATTCCCGACTGTTGAGATCATCGGAAAACTTAAAGCTGAGTACGCCGATCCACACGACACGCTATATGGACCAATCCTTCGCCGTTCAAGCAGTGCGCCTGTGGAACGCGCTGCCATTGACCATAAGGCAAGCAAAGACATCTCATTCCTTTAAACTACTTGTGAAGGAACATTACCTAAATTCTCTGCAATAATTATAAATAAATATATTTGTATCGACATGTATATATATATATAAATTTTATGTATTTAATTTCTTTTAATAAGATGCCGTACACCTCCAACTACCAAAATCTAAATCTAAATATTAATGTATTCCATCCAATGGTTGTCTGGAAGAGATCGCCGAGTGCGATAAGACCGCCAATTGTACTTTTAGCCTATGATGTACTATCTAAATTAAATATAGTGTACAATAAAGCATATATAAATAAATAAATAAATACGCCTTTGAATTTCTTCTCAGACGTATGCCGGGTTTCCTCTCGATGTTTTCCTTCACCGTAAAGCTCGTGGTGTGACTAATCACTGTACTTAAGTTTTAGAGAGAACTGGCGCTCTATACTCTACCTACCTACCTAGCCTACCCTACCTACTCGGCGTGATGATATGATGGTGATGATATATATATATATATACATTGAATACCTGCGGGATTTGGTAAATATTATAATATATAAATGCGAACGTTTGTGAGGTTTTTTTGTAACTCAATCTCGCCAGAACGGCTGAACCAAGTCGGATGAAATTTGGCACAGATGGAAATTTAGGCGGATGAACCCTGAAGATGAAATATATATATATATATATATATATATATATATATATATATATCCAGAGCTTTAAGTATGGGAAGGCGTGAGGATATAAGTATGGCTTCCCACTAGCATCCCGAAAGGGGTAGTACCGCGATATTAAAAATAAATACAATGAAACTTTTGGCTCCGTCTTTGGAGGTTGGCGTTGCGACCCAGTTTGTACTTCTGCAACTATACACACGTCTGTGAATCGTTTCCGAAACGTACGCAGGTTTCCTGACACTGAAAGAAAGATTTTCTACCCCCTAGCAATCTTACACTCCCGTGTAAGTAAGTATCGCAAATTGTATAGCCGGATGCAACCCTCTGGGCTAAAGAGGAAGAAATCTTATTTGGACCCCTCACTTCTACACGTGCGTGGGTAAATCATGCATGTACAGGGGATTCGTTCACGTCATGGGGTGGGAATAATACGGTTTTTAATTAGACTAACCGTATGCTATGAATTTGGTAAGCTATGATACTTGCGCTCAAAATTGAGATTGGTGGCTATCGTAAAATAATATTATTTTATTATTATTACTAGCAGTGCCCGCGACTTAGTCCGCGTGGAATTTAACAAAAAAGTATTTGTTTAGTTTCTACAATAAAAGTAGCCTAAGTTACTCCTTTTTACATCAGCTATCTGCCAGTGAAAGTCCCGTCAAAATTGGTCCAGCCGTTTCAGAGATTACCCGGAACAAACAGACAGACAGACAGATTTTTTTTTAAATATATAGTTATATGGTATATGTACCGTGTATACATTCATATGCATTTAGTAAAAAGCGACACTCAGATTTTATTTATTTGTATAGATAAGCGAAAGCAAAATCCGTGATGGCCGAGTGGTTCGAGCCTGCAACAAAGATAGCAAGTATCAATGATTTCTCTGAACTTAAGTACAGTCACACCACGACCTTTACAGTGAAGAAAAACATCGAGAGGAAACCTGCATACGTTTGATAAGAAATTTAAAGACGTGCTTGAGTAACGGCGTTGGACTCGCCATCTGTCACGTTAGCCTAAAATATATCTCAGGCGGAAAGAGGCGTTGCAACACCTGCCTGCCTACTCTTTTAAAGACCCTTTTGGGAGGGCATTAGGATGTAGATTTCGCAATACGAGCTCGTCGTCGAAAAAATCGAAAAATATTATTGAGAGAAAACAATATTAAAAATGGATCTTCAGGGTGGAACGAGACTGCATTTAAGTAATAAAAAATACTTTTCTCCAACCCTCCAAAGTCCATCGTCACGCCCAAATAACAATGCGAAGAAAAAAAAGAAATCTCTCAGGAAGCGTCCATAAGATACGTGACCAGGGGTGCATATATCGGTGGAAAAATCCCTAGGGCTACCCTTAGGGTCCCAAGTATCAAGCAAAAGGCTACGAAACCATTTACTTATAATGCTCCAACGCGCCGAAAAGTCGAGTAGCCTTTTTCGTTGTACATTTGTAGTTGCACGGCCAAGATGGCACCTAAATATGGATATATCTTCACGCTTTCCCCCCAAGGGTCCCTATAGAGGTAGGCAAAGGTGCTCGACTTATCTCCAGAGATACAGATCGGTGCCATTAATTTACATTCGTGTTATCATTTTCCTTTATGCGTATTTGATTCACCAAAAAGGCTAAACGCATAAGGTACATACCGCCGAGGTTTGAATCTGCAGTCCGGGCAACTGTTTAAACCACTCGCCTACTACGCCTATTTGAAATAATTGTAAGGTTTACGACAGAATTTTCTTACTATCCGAAAACAAAGCCCGAATCTCATTACCTAAACTCACTTCTTGAAGACCCAACCCCACATAAACGGGCAAATGCTCAATACATAAACCCGAGCTCAACGCAAGCATTCCTCATTCAGCACGAGTTGTGCTTAGTAAAAGTATACGAGTGTCGAACTACAAATCTCCTGGGGTTTATTTTTATCAGAGCACCGCAAGTAACGTACCGATTTCCCTACGTAACGCCGACAAATCGGGGTACGATTCCGTAACTCGTAAAACAAGTAGTAAAATAGTAAGACTTCGGCTGGATCGATCGAGCACGTCACACCGGCTCAACGTTTCGGGCTCGTCTAACTATTTTACTACCTTGAATCTTTAAATTTCGAATTTAGAATTCAGACGTTCCATGTTTTAAATTCAAAGTGGCTGGCGATTGCCGTATTTTGTCTTTTTCTTTGTGCCAGCCAGTAAGTTGGCACACAGGTTTTTTTAAGTTGCTCTTAAATAAATATACCATATTTAGTTTCCTTTTAACATATATTTAGGGAAAGTTAAAATTAGGGAATATAAAAACCGACTTACATAATATAAAAACATATAATATATATACATAGACATATTATCAAGGAGAAACTAAACGGATTTATTAGATCCAAGTATTTTGGTTAATCTATCTGGCAATATAGTATATTTATATATAGTATATATAGTAGCTTTTTTTAATCTGTTTCCGTGTCCAGTTTTGGTTTTGCATAAGAAGAGGAGGATGTTTAGACATTTAAATTCAAAGCGTGAGGAATAATACTAGAGACAGACGCCGTAAATTCGAATTGCCCCAACGTACCATAGTTTAAACATGTATGCAATCGGTGCAGAGCAGGATTAAAATCTACGCGAGTATTTAATTACTTCTAAGATGGCCAGTACGCCCGATGCAATGTGTTGTCTTAGCTTTTGTTTCCTTTTACCGTGTACTTTTAGGGCCGCATCGGATTCCGAATGTAGCAATTTTTTATTGCTCAATATATTCATGACTTGGATACTAGTCTTTTCGATGTATACATTTCGATTTTAAAATTACTAGTTATATCGGGATAAAAGGTAGACTAGACGGATTAATTCAGGTTATAAGCCGTTGGCGTGTTGAGTTACTAAAGCCCAAGCATCCAGAGCAAAAAATTGCTTTGTCTTTATATTTTGATATTTATAATTAATACAACAATTTTTAAGAAAGATGTATTTATATTCACCTCATTTGTCATTGCTGTATCAAAGTATTAAAGAGCATACATTTTTTATCTTAGATTAGTATGAATATCGTTTTCTATTTCCAGTGGTTAATTAGTGTGGAAGTGTCCCACTTTATTATTATTATTGTCAACATGACGGTGGAATTTATTCAATTTATAATTCATTCGCTAGAATTTTATTTTTCTCAAGTGGGATATATCCCCACGGTATGATTGTCGCATTCCTTTCAACGTCTGCCCCTAAATGTCTAACAGCTGCCATAAAATTCTGTTAATAAAATTACGAATAATCCCACTAAGCGCTCTACTATCTCGATTAATGACAGAGAAAATTAAATTCGCCTCGTTACCAATATTGTTACATCTGTGGCTTCTCAATGTTAACAATGGAAATTCTACCTTATGTGCATTGAGCTGTGTTTGTTTTCCAACAATACATTGTAGAAGCAATGGGACGTCCGCATATTCGGCGTTCGAATATCAAATGACATCGCATGTATTCGCTAACGAGGTAATACAATGCATTTGTTGCAGAATCAAACCAATTTAATCTTTATTACGAACGTCGTAAGGTCGTTATGAAAGTAATTCCTATGATCGTACGCGAATAGCATAATAATATTATAATGGTTTTGAAAGAAGAATGCGAAAATATCAAATTATACTTGAATTTAAAATAAGAATCGCGTTTTAAAAATGAAATCAATCATCAAATACATATGCAATCGATGAATTTAATTTAAACGCTACAAGATGGCGCTGTTATAGTAAGCAGATTATTTGAGAAGAGTCCTTCAATGCCTAAATATAAATTGTAAAGCTTCAACTGAATATACTTTAGATCTTTCCAAATATTTATTTATCCCTTTTAAATTGTTTTCTACCCTAGGTAACGAGTGGTTTACTGGACATCTCATATAAATCATTTTTATTATCCACCCTCGACCCGAGGGGGTGACTGGCGATTTTACTGCGATCAAGAGGGTGTTATTTTCGAGTGGTTTAAAATAGTTTGGTATCGCTCTAATCTGTAATATCAGCTCGAGTGCAGTTTTGCGTGCGCTGCAAATATTGGAGCTACGATAATAATATTATTTACTATACTGATCGACAGTGAGAATAATTTGACATGATTGTGTCACTCAACAAGTTGAAATAAGAACGTATCATTTGTTCTTTTTGTTAAATTATTGGCAATGGATAATTGGTTTTTGGCGAGTTTTTGACATGCTCAAGAAGAATTTTCAGTGAATGCTGATGAAAAATACAATTTAATGGAAAATTACTACCCGCAATTATCTCAAATTGTGGAAAACTAAGACGAAACAAACTATTGAATACGTTTTAACTTCCTATAATATTGTTTATTTTTCATTGTAGTATATGCTAGCTTTAAGCTTAGTTAAGCCCTGAAAACATTTACCATTTTTTTTACCTACATACAAACATACCATCACGCAGTCCCTAACGGGGTAGGCAGAAAGTAGAGCGCCCGTTCTCTCTAGACTTACATACCTCTTTCGCTTCGTCCACATTCATCAGTCTCTTCATACATACTCGCCGGTGTTGAGTTTTGCTTTGTATATTTGTTTTGTCAGTCTGTCTTCACTCATCCTATCAATGTCCAAACAAACGTAACATAACTTCTTCATCCTTACAATCACATCTTTGTTCACATCAGTTGTTTTACGATATTCTTGCGGATTAAATTTAATGTAACAGGGTTTTTTATGTCTCTGGTCAATCTGCCTCACTTGACTTATGGATATTGATGAAATAGTTTTAAAAGCACTCTATTATTCTTATATATCACAAAGTAATTATTTAACAAATTACAAGATAACATTCGCTAATTGGTTCATAAATTGAATATGAAATAGGCTATAATTATTCGCCGGTCAAACGGTGTGCTATCATAATAGCTTTGATTCCAATTTCAAAACATAGGTAGCATTTTTAAATCGATTAAATTAATTTTAATTGATACTGGCAACTTGTAAATGTATAGTTGAAATTCACAAACGCGAATCTAGACGCGGACTAAATGTAATGGTATTTTAAATTGATAAAATAACTTAATTCTAAATTTGAATTTTAATACAAGTTGTAACACCAACTCAAGTGATTTATTCATAACTAATGATCTACCGAGATGTGTTTGAGTCTATGGTAGTTTTTATTTTATTCTTAATTTAAAAGTCACTATTATTGTATTTCAAACCATTCCATTTGATTGGTCATTGACCGTATTGTCGCAATGGATGGCGGCGGTTTGAAATGTTTTGCGTAAAAGCTCCATGTACCACGACTTTCTTTTTAATTCGACCTGTCATGTGCGTTGTCAAATAAACTGCCTTTTTTTGCTAACTAGGTGTTTAAAATATATGTATATGAACTTCACGCTTCCCCACAAGGGTCTCCGAAGGGGGTATGCAGAGGCAACGACCTTTGAATAGTGCCAACGTGACAAATAGTCCATTGCTGTTTCTCAAGCACGGTTATACTCTCGTCTTTAATTTCTCCTCAAACGTATGGAAGTTTCCTCTCGATGTTTTCCTTCGCCGACCAGCTCATAGCGTGACTAAAAACTTTACTAAAGTAAAGAAAATCTCATTGATACAGTACAGTTGCTACTGATGTGTGTGTGTGTGCCCGACTTACATCAAAAACTGAGAAAGTTTACATAGAGCACAGAACACTACATAAATCTCATCTCCCCTAACACCAACGAACGGAAACCGATCATTTATTATCGGAAAAGTGTAAGATCCGTAAATAAATCCAATTAAACGAACCCCGTATTGTTTATCACGATCGTTACGCTAAACCATTCATCCGACGAAAACAGTAAGACAAGGAAACTGTCGACTCAAGCTCGCGCAATCACTCATCAAACGAACATTTGCCTTACATCGACTGCTAATTTAGCGGGCGAAGGTATGTGAAACCCACCCACGCGGCAATGGACCACTCGCTAATATTACGGGTGGTTTTCTTTGAAATAACAAGCTTCAGGCCGTGTATATAACATTTGCCTTCTATACATCGACTGCTAACTTAGCGAGCGAAATTGTGTGAAACCTACCCACGCGGCAATGGGTCGCTTGCTTTTAGCAACGGGTGGTTTTCACCGGATAACAAGGTACAAGGCTGTGCATATTCTGAGGATCTGGTGTAATAAATCTGCGCGACTGAATGACGGTACTGTCAGATCGTTTACATGAATCGCATCGTCATGGAGTGGAATGATGGGTAGTGTGAAGGTGCCTTTATACTTCCCAAGCATTGTGTCGGGTTTATTAGCGTAGGGTGTATGTACATTTGCCGTTATACGACGTAATTCGACTCGTGACGGGCGCGTGTTCGATTCCCGGCTTGTTCTGTTAATCATTAATCACTTTATGTGTAATTTTTTACAGCTTTTTTTCCATATTATTAATTGTGTAATCATTTATTGCACGTGTACTGTTTTATTTACTTCGAAATATTAATCGAAACCATAAAAAGGCTAGAAGGTATCTTGCGCAAAGAATCAGCATTGCCATCCAGCGTGTCAATGCTGCCAGCCTTCTTGGTGTGTTCAAAGTGTTTTCTTTAGTTGGATGCTGAGTTAAAAACGATGTTTTATTTGGTTTAGTCACATATGTATTTACGTAAATGTATATCTTCGCTTCTTCCCACAAGGGTCCCGAAAGGGTAGGCAGAGGGGTAGGAACGCCACTTCTCAAGCACGAAGCTTTGCGTCTTTGAAATTAATTTCAAACGTATGCAGGTTTCCTCTCGATGATTTCCTTCACCTTATAGCTAACTACCTACGTTCAGTAAAATATCATTACTAGAGTCGGGATTCGAACTTGCAATCTTGGCATTGCATGCGACTACTCTCTTGCCGGTTCTTCTCCATGGAAACGATAACCGTGCACATTTTTCGACGTTTTATAAGTGCCAATCTAGGCCTATGTGAAATGAAATATTTTAATTTAGATTTTTTTTATTCATACAAACAAAACATCACGCCGAGTCCCTAACGGGGTAGGAAGAGGGTATAGAGTGCCAGTTCTCCATAGACTTACATACCTCTTTCGCTTCGTCCACGTTCATCAGTCTCTTCATACATGCTCGTCGGTTTCGAGTACTCTTGACGTTCCCGTCTCTGAGCGTCCGATCGATTTGATCCAGGTAGTTGGAACGTGGCCTTCCTCTGCCTCTTCTTGCACACACTTGCTTTGTATATCTGTTTCGTCAATCTTTCTTCACTCATCCTTTCTATATGTCCAAACCAAACCTAATTTACAATTTGTTTTCTCTTTTCCAGAACCAAGATATGAAACGGCATACGCCTGTGAAGGGAAGACACTGAAGATAGGATGCGGGGAAGGATCTGTCATTCACCTCATCAGGGCGAATTATGGCAGGTTCTCCATAACGATATGTAACGACCATGGCAACACAGACTGGAGCGTCAATTGTATGTCTACGAGGAGCTTGCGAGTGCTACACAGCAGGTTTGTATCTTACTATATATTGTCTATCTTATTAATATTATAAAGGAGAATGTTTGTAAGTTTGAATGTTTGCTTTTTTTTTTTTTTTATACAACAAGAGTGGCAAACAAGCATACGGCCCATCTGATGCGAAACGGTTACCGCAGCCTATTGACGCTCACGATACCGAAGTATCACTTGCGTGTTGCCACTCTGTGTTCGGAGAGTTATAGTGTGTTGGCAGCATAATGGGTTTAATCCCTCTGCTTCCAACACAATGTAACAATCCTCCCCGCTCCCCAAGGAGCTCATTACTGGAAACCTTACTGGAGTTATTTGGCTACGGACTTCTATAAGGTGGAGGTCCTGCCCCAGTCGGGCAGTCCGAATTCGAACGGGAAACCCGTTATGCCCTACCTCTCTTATTATGCCCTACCTCTCTTGCTGCTCTTTCATGGTAAAGCGGCTGAACCGATTTGGCTGAAAGTTGAAATGGTGATGCCTTTCGCTACGTCCACATTCGTCTCTTGATACATGTTCGCCGGTTTCGAGTACTCTTGACGTTCATAATTAAACTCTAATACATATATTCATTGTTAAATATTAATTTTATTGTTATGAATGTTCAAAATAAAAAAAAAAAAAATTCAAAAATAGTTTATTCTTCCCACATACAAAAATTTTGTACAGAAATGAAGGCTTTTAATAAAGCAGTAAATTAGCTTTGCAGGTGGGAGTCAGGAGCCCTAACTAGGTTGCCCTGTGGTAAGGGTCTCCTGGCCTCCCTTTTGGATTATAGGATACAATGATAATGTTGAAGTGCATAAGGGAAAGTAAGAAGTATTTGGACGAAGCGAAAGAGGTATGCAAGTCTAGTGAGAACTGGCGCTCTATACTCCCTGCCTACCCCGTTAGGGACTTGGCGTGATGATGATAAATATATATATTTTTTAATATGGCAACATTGGTCTGTAATCCTTTCATATCTTCATGCGTTCGCAATGTCTGGATCGCGCTAGTGTTGCAAGCGTCCATAAGTGAAGGTAGGTAATGATCTGACAGTTCGCATATATACATATATATTATCCAATTGATATAGTCACATAGAGGTATATAAGTAAATATAATTGGACTTTTAAATTTTTTATTAGGTATAACTTGCGGTCTCATTTGTAATCCCGCCGCGAATATCGTATTTGCACGATTAATTGGAGTTTATAATGAATTGAAAACTTGCCATATTCAATTTATTTTAATTGAGCGCTCTAAATTGATAATATATCGTTTTGTTCTTTCGAGCTTTTATCTAGTGTGGTTTTATTATCTAGTGTATGAACATGGCGGCATGAGTTCAGAGTGACAGAAGACCTAGAGAAAATAAGGGTCATTAAGTTGCAGGAATGGTAGGCAGGTTCAAATATAATAATAAGTCTTTATAGCCGTTCCACAAGGGACACCGAAGGGTTAGAAAGATTTCTTCGGAGATATATTTTAGGTGCCAAAAGGCGAGTTCTATACGCCTTTGAATTGCTTCTCAGACGTATGCTGGTTTCTTCTCGATGTTTTCTATAATATATAAATAATGTATCCTCACGCCTTCCCACAAGGATCCGCGAAGGGGTAGACAGAGGTGTATGGGTAATACCCACACACCCACTTTCCGCCAGAGGTATATTAGGTGCTAACGTAACGATGGCGAGTCCATCGCCGTTACTCAAGCACGTCTATACATACGCCTTTGAATTTCTTCTCAGACGTATGCAGGTTTCCTCACGATGTTTTCCTTCACCGTAAAGCTCGTGGTGTGACTAATCACTGTACTTAAGTTCAGAAAAACTCATTGGTACAGTCGGGATTTGAACTTGCGATCTTTGTGTCGCAGGCAACTGCTCGAACCACTCGGCCACTTGATGTTTTCCTGTGACTAATAACTGCACCTAAGTTAAAAATTTATTGGTACAGTCGGGATTGGGACTTGCAATATTTGTGTTGTATGTTTTGTTGGCGACTATTCGAATCACTCGGCCTACCACAGCCATGTTTGGCTACTAATCCCAAACTAAGCAAAGCTTGTTTATGTATATATATATATATATATGTTTATGTATCTTAATATATATATTTCATGTGTGCGTGTGTATGTGACTGAACTCCTCCTAAACGACTGGACCGATTTTGATGAAATTTTTTGTGTGTGTTCGTGGAGATTCGAGAATGGTTTAGATTCACAATTGGACCCGATAGGTGGCGCCACCATATTTTTTTTTCCACCCGAGCGAAGCTGGGCGGGACCACTAGTATATATATATATATATATATATATATAACATATATATATAAGAGATCCCATTTGAGAACTCACTCATCACGAAATCTCCGAAACTATAAGGCCGATTGACTTTTTTGATTGAAATTTGGTAGGAGTATTCCTTACGCGGTGTAGAGGAAAGGATTTTATTAAACTCAACTTTTTTTTAAAACACTTTTTTTCTATAGCCTCCATATACGCAATAGTTGAAATACGTGTTATTTTTACTTTTTCACCCGGGCGAAGCTGGGCGGGACAGCTAGTTACTAATTAATGTGGGACATGCTATTTTATACGTTAGCCTTTAATGTAGTTATCTTGCTATGATGGTTAGCCGATTTCGTCAGAAGTCGTAATAAAGACACAAAACGAATTGGATTAAACATTATACAAATTAATATTTCCATTTAATAACGTTATATTAAAAATAACGAGCTCTTTTACGAGAAAAAATATCGAGCCGCCTGGTCACCAATTAAGTTCGAATATCAATCTAGTATCCAATGATAGCCGAATAGAATTACGAGTTTTACGAGTCCGAAATGAAGATGTCATCTATCAAAATATTAATCTCTAAATACGGTTATGCTTATGGAATATTAATTCTTACTATTGTTTTATTATTGTAATGAACTGTGCCTATTAGAAACACAGATTAAGTGAGTCGGCATTTTCGTACAACAAAAAAAAATTGTGGAATAATTTAAAAAAGTTTTTATGTAGTTTGTCATCTGCGCTGCAGGGGTTAGACAAGTTTTTAAAGATTTATTTTACATTTTTTTATAATCGTTTACGATTTTATAGATGATTGGAGATTATAGAACAAGCTGTATTGAGTCGACTTTGTCCGCGTGGAATAAAAAAAAAACTGTGTCTTGTAGCCTAAGTTACTCCTTTTTGCGTCAGCTATCTGCCAGTGAAGGTCTCGGTCTAAATCGGTAAAGCCGTTTCAGAGATTAGCCGGAACAAACAAACAGACGTACAGAAAGACAAAAATTGAAAAAAAAACTATTTTGGAATATGCAACGTGTAAACATGCAGATGCATTTAGTAAGAAGCTGTTATTTTAATATTACAAACAGACACTCCAATTTTATTATATGTATAGATAGATGAGCAAGACTAAATATTTATGAGGATATAAAATATAGGGAGCCATTAAGATTTTATAAATTATACACACGATTGAAATATTCGTATCCGTGTCATGAAATTTCAAAAGAAGTATTTATTCTTTTAATATTTGTTTTCGTGCCTTCCCACAACCCCGACGGGGTAGGCAGAAGAAGTAGTAAAGCAGATGTGTAGGACATCTGCTCTACTACTATATATTGGTAATTTACTTGGTATTGTATATAATTATTTATCGATCTACTTGACACCAATTTTTTACCTGAAAATTCCAAAGCCATCCGAGGACACGAAAAGTAAGCAAGTAATAACCAAATCGCTAGGCCGACACGGCGGAGTGGCGAAAATTGCCGAAAATTAAATATTGCCAACACCGGGTGATCGCATTACCCGCGAGATTGCCAATAAACTGCACGACCCTCCCTAACTCATGTAAATTAGAACGAAAATTGATTGTCGGCACATCACTAGTTGAGGGCCCGGAACTGAGAGTTTTTTTTGATAAGATATGTTTATTTCGACCTCGTAGTGATCGAATGAAAATTTATTTAAAAATAGAATCATACTGTAACTACTAATGTTTATACCTGAATATAATATCAAGTCAACTGTAGATTTTACAGAACAATGTTTGCCATCACAGAAATAAAAATCTAGATTCGGTACTTTATTAAACTAGGTATTTTGTCATATTTAAGATATATTAATTATCATTGATAAATCTTGATTATGTTCACATAGAAAATTAGTTTTAACTTACCTGCATATTATTAATTGTAAACTATACTGTACTATACCTTTAAGTAGAATTCCAGCTTTAATACAACTTAGTAAATCTTTTTTTGTAAGTCTAGAGAGAACTCGCGGTCTACTCTCTCTACCTATCCTGTATTGTAAAGTCTTGTGATTGTAATTAATTATGAATTTTTGTGATTCCAGGTGTAGTATGCATCAAAACTGCAGTATCCTAGCCAGCACCGCGATGTTCGGAGACCCATGCCCCAATACCCTCAAGTACTTGGAAGCGCATTATCAGTGTGTACCAGGTAATATGGCTTCCCTTTACCATTGCATAGAGTCTACATATAAGTGGCCAGTAGTTGTTAATTTAAAAAAAATGAATGTCTTTACACTTAAAAAACATTATATCTTAAAAATGTGTTCGAAATTCGAATTCGAAATGAAGTTTTAAATAGCAACACATATTTTATTCTGTTTTTCTGTCGAATATCAGTATCAACAGTAAGTTCTATTTTTGAATTATTTTAGAAAAAGAGCAATACATATTTTTAATTTGGAATTATTGTTGTAAGCTCAGTTATTTGTCACACTAATACAGAAGTATAATCTGACACTGTTGAATGTTACTCGCTACTATTGTACAGATGTAGTAAATTATACAGTCTGTATGTAATCTAGTTACTATGACCTAAAAGATTTCAAAATAAAAAAAAATACGTAAAAATAAGTACCTACGAAATTTCAAAATTGTTAATTTTGTCAATAAAAGCCGTGGTGGCCGAGTGGTTCGAGCAGTTGCCTGCGACGCAAAGGTCGCAAGTTCGAATCCCGACTGTACCAATGAGTTTTTCTGAACTTAAGTACAGTGATTAGTCACACCACGAGCTGAACGGTGAAGGAAAACATCGAGAGGAAACCTGCATACGTCTGAGAAGAAATTCAAAGGCGTATGTATAGTCGTGCTTGAGTAACGGCGATGGACTCGCCATCTGTCACGTTGGCACCTAATATACCTCTGGCGGAAAGTGGGTGTGTGGGAATCACCTATACACCTCTGCCTACCCCTTCGGGGACCCTTATGGGAAGGCGTGAGGATATATTATTATATTATTATTATTATTATTATATAATTTTTTCTTTTGTCTGAAAAAAACAAACTTTTTTTCTAGCTTCAACCACCAGTACCACTAGTAGACCTTCACCCCAGTGGCTCATCACCTCCCAGCCCACCGTCTGGAGGTCCACAATCGCCCCCATGCCCAAATCCCCGGTCCAAACTCAGAACGACAAGAAGAGGCCAACGGTCATCACCCCACCGACCTTCAGGCCTCACATCACATTACCTCCAGAGGTGAAGCTCGGAGATATTGGGACAAAGGTAACTTCGTGTAACTCCTCACTTTTTAATTTTAGGAAGTGATACTATTACGATGCACTAGCTTAAGACCGCGTCTTCGCCCGCGTGGATTTCGAGAGAGTAGCTACAATATTTTCCTGCTAGAATCGGTTCACCCGCTATGCCGTGAAAGAGCAACATACAAACTTGCTTACCTTTATAATATTAGAACATCGAATTATTTGGAATTTTTGTAATGACAGGATTGAGTTTTCTAACATGTGTCAAAATAAAATGTAATTGAAATCAAAAGCACTAAGGAGTATTGATGTCATTTTGATGGAAATCTGAATTACAACCAAGGCAAAGGCAAATTTTAATTCCTGTATGAACTTTGCATTTTCGGGATAAAAAGTAGCCTATGTCCTATTCCTAGGTATAAGCCATCACCTTTTCAACTTTCAGCCAAATCGGTTCAGTCGTTTGGCGGTGAAAGAACCGCAAACATCCAAACTTACAAACTTTCACATTTATAATATTAGTAAGATAAGATAAGATATGTTAGTCTGTAAGGTATTTATGAAATATCGCTATATATTATGGGATAAGGTATATATTATATGGGCCCTTTAAATTGTAACATATATTTTAAGAGAGGTAGGGCATAACGGGTTTCCCGTTCGAATTTGGAGCTGCCCGACTGGGGCAGGACCTCCACCTTACAGAAGTCCGTAGCCAAATAACACATTTTTTTGTGTTGTGTTCCTACGCGGTGAATAAGGTTTCCAGTAATGAGCTCCTTGGGGAGGGGGAGGATTGTTACATTGTGTTGGAAGCAGAGGGATTAAACCCATTATGCCAACACACTATAACTCTCCGAACACAGTGAGCGCAAGTGATACTTCGGTATCGTGAGCGTAAATAGGCTACGGTAACCGTTTCTCATCAGGTGGGCCGTATGTTGTTTGCCACTCTTGTTGTATAAAAAAATTAAAAAAAAAATGTTGCCTCAAATAAAATGATTTATTATTATTACATTATAGTATCACGACTCCCATAAGGGCCCTTAATGAAAGATGTAAAGACTGACAGCGAACATATTCACACTCCTTGTAGAACCGCTTACTGTACGAATATTACACCGGTTGCACAGTTGACTGAATATTCTCTTCCACAGAAAACCACTACCCGCCAGCCAGATTCAACATCAGAGAAAGAACCGCCCAGCCGAGGAGAAGCTGCCCCCGAAGCCAAAGACGAGGTGCCCAAGCCAGTTGAAGAGGACACCAGCGCCAGAATCGACAAACCTATCAAGGAGGATGACATACGTAAGTTGATTGTAAAGGAAAACATTGAGAGGAAGTCTGCATACGTTTGAGAAGAGATTCAAAGACGTGTGTATAGTTATTCTTGAGTTGATGCTGTCACGTTGGGAATATATCTCTGGTGGAAAGTGGCTGTGTGGGTACTACCTATAGACCTCTGCCTCTCCCTCCGGTGGCTATTGTGGGAAGGAGCGGGGACATATAAAATTTATATATAATCAGTTTCCCCACTTGTGAGTTTGTTTGTGTCTAACGCATCTAATAATAATAATAATATATCCTCACGCCTTCCCACAAGGGTCCCCGAAGGGGTAGGCAGAGGTGTCTAGTCTAGTAAAGTACTAGTAGTAGAGTCTAGTAAAGTGGGTGTGTGGGTATTACCCCACACACCCACTTTTTTATTTATTTCTTACTAACAACTTTATCTAGTTATTATTTTATTTACCCAGCGCAGATGTGCTGGTTAAATAAATATGGTATGGTATGGTATGGTATATATATATATGGTAGATACCAAATGTGTAATTTTTATTTTAGTAGAATAATGTATTTTTATGCATTATAATATGGTTAGCTTTTTGCACTCATAAACTTTAACTGTGGTAGGTAACTTTTATGACCCTCCGACTGCGTTATGCGTTAGGAATAAAAATCAGCCTTTGATGTTATTATGATATAAGTAAGTTTTTTTTTCTAGCTGTTACAGAGGAGACAATGCAGTGGCCAGTGAGAGACACGGACGCCACGGCACCAGCAAACCCCAAGGACAGCAGACCAGACCCTGATGATGACTACGATAGGATATACTGTGAGTATATATATATGTACATTTATATATTGCCGTATTAAAGAGCCGTGGTGGCCGAGTGGTTCGAGCAGTTGCCTGCGACACAAAGATTTTAAGTCCGAATCTCGACTGTACAAATGAGTTTTTCTCAACTTAAGTACATTGATTAGTCACACCACGAGCTTCAAGGAGAAGGAAAACCTCGAGAGGAAACTTGCATACGTCTGAGAAGCAATACAAAGGCGTATGTATATTCGTGCTTTAGTAACGGCAATGGAGTCGCCATCTGTCCCTTTGGCACCTAGAATATATCTCTGATGGAAAGTGGGTGTGTGGGTACATTCACACCTCCGCCTACCTCTTCGGTGATCCTTGTGGAGGGAAGGCGTGAGGTTATATATACCCCATAATTATATTTATAAAATAATATTTGGGCACCCAGTATAATTAAGTTTATATTACAGCAACGATAGCGACCCCCAGCGTGGGTCGCAGGGCCTACTGCCCCCAGCTGTCGGCGCGGGGGCTGCACTGGAACTGGACCCTGGCGGGCTCGTGGGCCGTGCAGCCTTGCCCGGGGGGTGCTACTGGCCTGGCACGCTGGAAGTAAGTCCTCATCATCATCTATTTGAATTAGAAGTTACTATAAAGCCTTGTGGGAAGGCGTGAGGATATATTATTATTTTATTATTATTATTTATAAAGCCTTTATTGAACAATTATCGGACGCTCAAGGACAGGAACGTCAAAAGTACTAGAAACCGACGAGCATGTATGAAGAGACTGATGAATGTGGATGAAGCGAAAGAAGTATGTAAGTGTAGAGAGAACTGGCGCTCTATATTCTATGCCTACCCCGTTAGGGACTCGGCGTGATGATATGATGATGAAGATTGAACAATCACTAACTAGACTGTACATATTTATAAATAATTGTCTGTGGGACATTATAAATATCGGTTATAATGTCCCACAGACAAATCTGTCTCGCGGAAGGGTGCCAAAAAGGCTGGCAGCATTGCCACGTTGTAGGGCAGTGCTGATTCGCAGAGCGAAATACCAGTAACGTGATATAATGACGTCCATGTTGATGATTTTCTCTTGTTAAATTCTGGTTGTATTAATATTTTCAAAAAAAAAGAAAAATTTTACCTTGCAAGTTTATATACACATTTTTCTGATAATCTTTACAAAACATAATGATGAGAAGTGTACCATTAAAAAAAAACAACCAATTTCAACTTCTTCCCAAACGTATGCAGGTTTCCTCTGGATGTTTTCCTTCACTTAATTCGTCTTGTATTAACTTTAACTTTCCCTATGTCCAGGTGCACCCTGACCCCCCACCAGTTCACGGAGGAAGACCGCCCCAGGAGACGAGCCACCGGCCTGCCTTCCGGAGAAAACTACCACGACCTGGGACTCGAGCCTACTGACACGCAACTCCAACTTATCAGGAGATTGGGATCCGAAGCTCTGCTCAAAGGTGCATTACATATTTACAATATGAACAAGAAGATTACTCTTTCTAAAATTGTTTGTGATGTATCTCTAACGCCACGTTGTCGATTTAAAAAATCTTATATATCCTCACACCTTCCCACAAGGGTCCCCGAAGGGGTAGGCAGAGGTGTATAGGTAATACCCACACACCCACTTTCCGCCAGAGATATATTAGGTGCCAACGTGACAGATGGCGAGTCCATCGCCGTTACTCCAGCACGATTATACATACGCCTTTGGATTTCTTCTCAGACGTATGCAGGTTTCCTCTCGATGTTTTCCTTCACCGTAAAGCTCGTGGTGTGATTAATCACTGTACTTAAGTTCAGAAAAACTCATTGGTAACGTCGGGATTCGAACTTGCGACCTTTGCGTCGCAGGCAACTGCTCAAACCACTCGGCCACCACGGCTCTAAAAAAATCTTCACCTTTAGAAAAGTACATTATTACGAAGTAATGTGGGAAGATTGCAACAACAAATCACCACGCCGAGTTCATAACGGGGTAGGCTGAGAGTATGGAGCGCCAGTTCTCTCTAGACCTACATACCTCTTACGCTTCGTCCACGTTCATCAGTCCCTTTGTACATCCTAGCGCACTCTTGACGTTCTCATCCTCGAGTTAATTTATTAGTTGTCTATCATAGCGTCAGTTTCGATAACTTTGGCTACTTGACTGAAGAAGGCGAGTCCAAGGCCTCCAGCCAGGCAGTTTCTAGGTGCAAAGCCAACCCAGCTTAGGTAAGGCACCTCGGCTTAGAGTGTTGCTGGATCGCGATCTTTGGACCTGGGGGCTAGTTAATCTTAGTTAAGTAGGAGGCATCCTTGGGTGTTCGGTCGATTTGATCAAGAAAGCTAGCGATTCCTCCTGAATACTAAGTAATAATATTTCAGGTCGCGACGGCGACACACCAGAACATATGATAGACTACCGAGGGTCCAGCAGTGGGTCTGAAGCCTCAAGCAGTCCCCTCGGGAGTCCTGAATACGTATACAGTAAGATTTGCACATTCAACACCTACTTTTTAAATAACTAATACACAACTACTATTATAAGTAACTAAAAAACTAATTATATATATCGCGCCTTCCAATGAGGGTCCCCCAAGGGGTAGGCAGAGGTGTGTAGGTAGTACTTACGCACCTGCTTTCTGCCAGAGATATATTTTAGGTGCCAACGTGACTGCGGTGTCCATCGCCGTCACTCAAGGACGACTATATAAATCTTTGAATTTCTTCTCAAACTGCATATGGTTTCCACTAGATGTTTTCCTCCACTGTAAAGCTCGTGGTGTGACTTATCTTGGTACAGTCGGGGTTCGAACTTGTGTGTTGCAGGGTACCCGAACCAGTCGGCCACCACTGTAATTTTTGGTTTGGTCATAAATATAAATGTTGTTACAGCAGACACAATACCAGAATGGTATGGCGCCACTCCAGATCTCAGCGAGTGCCGGTCAGTTTGGCTGAACAGCCTCGAAGCCAGGGTCCGTGAAGGAGAATCTCTCCTCAGCATCAGCAATGATCTGGCACAGGTACGTTAAATACACATATCTCTTACGCCAACTCTTCAAGGAGTAGAGCGACAGTTCTCTCTAGACCTCATTCGCTTCATCCACATTCGTCAGTCTCTTCGTTCTCTCGTCGGTTTCGCGTACTCTTGACGTTCACGTTTTGCCGTTCCGGTTATATATTTGAAATGGACTTATGTAACTCATTGAATCCGGTGATTAATAGTTAGAGCCTGGCTTTGTTAGATATTACTGTTGCTTCATTTTGGTACAGTTTTATATATTTTTTTGTTATTATGTAATTATAAATAACCATGTCGGGTGGGCCGTATGCTTGTTTGCCAGTCTTATTGTATAAAAAAAATTACTGCGATGCACCATGGGAACAAAGGAGCTGGCAAAAGCAGACTTTATTTTTTCTGTCAGCCCGTTTTAGCAACGTCGTTTGACGTCCAGTTAGCCCTTATTTAAGTCTCAAAAAAAGGTTGGTATGAAACGTCTAAAATAATATCTTTTCTAGGTGACGTCATCCAAAACTCTCTACGGTGGCGACATGATGACCACAACCAGCATCATGAAGAAACTGGCGCAGAGAATGGCACAGAACGTCCAGACGTTCCCGGACTTGCGACAGCGTGAGGCGATCGTTACTGACATGCTGCTAGGAGTCATAAAGACTGGTGAGTAGTGCTGGATCAGATGCCAATACGGTCTGAAGGTAAACGGTTACCATAGCCGCAATATAAGACGCGCGTTGCCGATCTCATACGTGGAGGAGCTTCTGTGCTATAGACAGTGCCATCCACGAAGACGCGCCCCTCTATTCTTCCCAATAGTTTTTATTCTAAGTGCAACCATCCACTAATGTTTGAGTATTATCAGTACACACTGATTGCCTACTGCACACGCATACTATAATTAGTAGACTCGGATCATACTCCCAGCATCCCGCGACCCCTCGGCTAGAAATTGGCGGGGCGCTTCTTCGTGGTTGGCACTATCTGTAGCAGTAATGATGAAGTGATTGTCTGCCAGCACAGATAATCTATCTGAGTTCCAGGCCACACTGGCTCTTTGATTAAATGTTTATCGTTACCCGTGACTCCGTCCGCCTTAAATACAACTTGCTAATTGGATGATTTGCAATCAAGTTGATTCGCGTGGTTTTTTATTTCTTACCAAAACCTAAACATGTATATTTCAAATAAGGATCGCTTTCATTTTTTTTCTCGTATAAATCATCCCCTTTCCAGCAAATTATCTATCTTTGTACGAAATTTCATCCAATTTCGTTCAGAAGTTTTTAAGTGAAAGAGGAACATATATCTTTATAAACTTCCTAATTTATAACCTAAAATATAATTTATATTATATTGTACTTAGTTACGAGCATGTCTGTTAATCCCAGGGTCCAACCTACTCGAGGAGAGTCAGCGCGCGTCTTGGGGTGACCTGAGCGCGGATGCCCAGAACCGAGCAGCCAGCGCCCTGCTCACGCAACTCGAAGAGAATGCCTTCCTCTTAGCCGATGCTGTGACCAAGGAAAAGACAATATTGCAAATTGTTAAAAATATTTGTAAGTTTTGATAATAACAGTATTAATTTTAATTAATAATAATTACAAGGAAATAACGAACTAATCTTAAAGAGATCGCAAGTCTGAGAAAGAATCCGATCTCTTTAAAAGGTTGGACCAAGGGCCCGATGCAGAAGAATGTTCAATTAACTATCCTCAGATCAATGGACTGTGATGAATTCGATTACTTACTAGTGTTAGTAACGCCTTCCTCGAAGGGGTAGGCAGAGGTATAACAACACGCTCTTGTTATGCAAAGATCTCAAAATAATCCGAAAAATACTAACTAATATCGCTTAAGCAGTTAAGAGCGAATTCGTTACAACTTTGACATATCTTTTCAACCCTTTGGGGGGTGTATTATGAGAAGTATACTTCCATATGTCCGTTCCCAAAGACAGATCTTTCTTAATTACTACTCTACTCCCTACCTATAAGATTTTATTAACAACTAGCTGTACCCTGCCACGCTTCGCTGTGGATATGTGACTGATGCAAAAAGTAGATAAAAACAATCCTTGATGCAGATTATATATCATGCTAAAATTTCAGCTCGATCGGTGCAGAAATTTTTGAGTTTTTGAAGCGTACACAAACCAACATAACATTTATATATATATATATATATATATAGATTTTATCACTCATATATATATATTTCATCACTCACATGTGTATTATACATAAATATATAGCAGACATACCTATATAAAATGTTTCTAGGTCCAAATTAATTCCAATACCATACTTGTCTAAATCTGTTTAGCGAAATTAATTTGGCTATCTGTACAAGATGTTTCATTTGTCACTTATGTATATACCAATATATATTTATATATATCTGTAGGTCTGTCCGTTCGTGTGCTGGAAGTGAAGAATGTTGAAGACGAGACCTTCCCGTCCACCATAGCTCAGGAGCAGTGGAAGTCTTCAGAGGATACCATCACCATACCAAAAGCGGCCTTATTAGGTAAAGTTTAATTTTCTGCAAGAGCTACGAAGCCTATGGCACCCACTTTTTAAACAACACTGTGTTAAAATTACTTAAGCCTATCAACCTGTAATATTTCATCCAAATCGGACTAGCCATTTTAGGATCAAGAAGTTTCAGCCATATTAACTGACGCAGGCGCTCACAAAGTTTCATACTATCTTTAGGTAAGGCTGTATGGAATCTGATTTCATATAGATTGTTCACGCTTTTCTACAAGGTTCCGGAGTTGTTACAACACCCCCTTTCGCCGGAGATTCTATATTTATACATACATGGCGAGTCTGTCATGGTTTACTTCACCGAAATCTCGTCGAGTAATGCTTATATAATAATAATATATCCTCTGCCTCTATAGCTCTGCCTACCTCTTTGGGGACCCCCCCCCCCCCCCCGAAGGGGTAGGCAGAGGTGTATAGGTAGTACCTAAACACTCACTTTCCGCCAGAGATATATAGGTACTAACGTGACAGATGGCGATTCCGAGTGTGATACTTAAGGTCGGAAAATATGGTTATATATATATATATATAATAATGTATAATAATAATAATATAATATACCCCACAAGGGTCCCCGAAGGGGTAGGCAGAGGTGTATAGGTAATACCCACACACCCACTTTCCGCCAGAGGTATATTAGGTGCCAACGTGACAGATGGCGAGTCCATCGCCGTTACTCCAGCACGACTATACATACGCCTTTGAAAAAAAAATGAAAATCTCAGACGTATGCAGGTTTCCTCTCGATGTTTTCATTCACCGTTAAGCTCGTGGTGTGACTAATCACTGTACGTAAGTTCAGAAAAACTCATTGGTACAGTCGGGATTCGAACTTGCGACCTTTGCGTCGCAGGCAACGCTCGAACCACTCGGCCACCACGGCTTTTTACTATTATTAATATATATGTATTGAAATCGACAGATAACAGACAAAACGAACTAGTCCGCATAGTTTTCTTCGCCTTCGACCGTCTGGAGCAGATCCTACCCCCCACCTTCGGCAGAGTGCCACAGTTCGCTGCCTTCCAATCAGAGTCCTCGACCAGCATCAACTCTGAGAGGGAGAAGAGGAACGTTACCAAGGTTTTGAACTCAAAGGTGAGGACTTTAAAGCTCAATTTTCTTCAAAGCAGCGCCATTTGGCTTGTCAAAGGGCAACTTTAGGAGGCAACCTTGTACCTTGTAGAATATACTATAACGATTACACCAATTACAATAATTAACTCATCATGAAAGTTAATAATGACATGCACATGCACAGATAAAAAAAAAGCTAAAGATTACAAAATAGAAGACACTCGCAAACTGATGATATATTTATATATAAAACTAGCTTTGTCAGCGACTTCGTCCGCGTGGAATATAACAAAAAAATGTTAAGTTTCTAAACTAAAGGTAGCCTAAGTTACTAGGTTTTTATATCAGCTATCTGCCAGTGAAAGTCCCGTCAAAATCGGTCCAGCCGTTTAAGAGATTTGCCGGAACAAACAGACAGACAGACGGACAGACAATAATTGATATTTCGGTGTATGTATCGTGTATGTATACATCCATATGCATTTAGTAAAAAGCGGTTATTTTAATATTATCAAATCAAATATATTTATTGACATATCTCTATATATATATCTCTGTATATGAACATCATTATACATTTAAAAGCTGGGCTCTTGTCGCCGTCTCTGATGCAGTCCATTCCATTTGCTTCTGACCAGCGCGACCTCTTTATAAATCATAGGTTAAGTTAAAGGAAATCTATCAATGAATATGCATTTTGCTTGTGTCTAGGTCATATCAGCGAGCCTGGGCAATGGCCGCCATATTGAACTGTCCCAAATGGTCCGGCTCACAATGAAACACCTTACCACGGAGAATGTCACCAACCCTGCCTGCGTCTTCTGGGATTACACCTTACAGTGAGTTATCAGATATACTTACACTAATCAGGTTCTATAATCACACTACAGATAGTGCCATCCACGAAGATGCGCCCCATCAATTTCCAGGGGGTTACAGGATGCGGGGAGTTTGACCCCAGTCTATTAATTGTAGTGTGCGTGTGCACTCATAGGTAAACAGTGTGTACCGGTAATACTCAAACATTAGTGGATGGTTGCACACTTACACGTATGTATAAACTACAGGGAAGAATAGTGGGGCGCGTCTTCGTGGATGGCACAATCTATATATGGAGAGTAAAATCACCGTTTTTCTACCGGAGATATATAAGGTGGAAATGTATTAAATGGCAAGTTCTAGAAAGTATTTTTTTATTATTTTCCCTCAGTGGATGGTCTCCCGAAGGCTGCCAGGTAGAGTGGAGCAACGAGACACATACAGGGTGCGCCTGTTCCCACCTGACCAACTTCGCTATCTTGATGGACGTGCACGGTGTGGCGCTGGGCGCAGCGCACGAGCTGGCGCTTCAGACCCTCACGTACATCGGCTGCGGGATCTCCACAGTCGCGCTGGCGGCCGCTATGATCGTCTTCGTCTGCTTCAGAAATGGAAAGGTAAGTCTATTTTGGTGTTATTACTGCCTAGCCCTGTGGGCAGGCCTCAATTCCACGGTGCGACACAATTCCCTTTCTGCCCTTCTACATCTGTGGTTTACGCGTTAAGTACTCTACCGTTTCTCGATTATATTACACTGCATACGTCTGAGAGGCAATTTAAAAGCGTATGTATAGTCGTGCTTGAGTAACGGCGATGGACTTGCCATCTGTCACTGCCAAAGTGACAAATGGCGAGTCCATCGCCAAAAATATATCTTTGTCAGAAAGTGGGTGTATGGGTATTACCTATACACCTCAGCCTACCCCTTCGGGGACTATCGGGGAAGGCGTGAGGATAACTATTCATAATTATATGTATTGATATACAAACAATGAATTATTTAACAGCGCTTAATAGAGACTGATGAATAAAATAATAATAATAAATAATAATAAATATAATAATAATATATCCTCACGCCTTCCCACAAGGGTCCCCGAAGGGGTAGGCAGAGGTATATAGGTAATACCCACACACCCACTTTCCGCCAGGTATATAAGGTGCAAACGTGACAGATGGCGAGTCCATCGCCGTTACTCAAGCACGACTATACATACGCCTTTGAATTTCTTCTTAGACATATGCAGGTTTCCTCTCGATGTTTTCCTTCACCGTAAAGCTCGTGGTGTGACTAATCACTGTACTTAAGTTCAGAAAAACTCATTGGTACAGTCGGGATTCGAACTTGCGACCTTTGCGTCGCAGGCAACTGCTCGAACCACTCGGCCACCACGGCTACATATAAATAAATAATAATAATAAATAAATAATAATAATAATAAATGTGGATGAAGCGAAAGAGATCTGTAAGTCTAGAGAGAACTGCTCTTCTCTCCACGTCTACCTTTTGAGGGGACTTCTTCATGCATACATATGTACAATTTATGTTTTTTTTTTCTAGTCGGATCGAGCCCTTATCCACAAGCACTTGTGCGCGTGTCTCCTGGCTGCCGAAGTCGTGTTCCTTGCGGGCATAGATAAAACACAGAACAGGCTGTTCTGTGGTCTGATCGCTGGCACTCTTCACTACTTCTTCCTCGCCGCCTTCGCATGGATGTTTCTAGAAGGTAAAGGTTATCGACCCCATAGATTCTTTTGGGAGTTTGAGACTCTTGAAAATTCGTATTGAGATGGCGCAGAGGTAACATGGGCAGATTGAAAATTATTAGTAAGCGTCTGTCTCTTCGCCATATACTCAAAAACTATAGCCGTGGTGGCCGAGTGGTTTGAGCAGTTGCCTGCGACGCAAAGGTCGCAAGTTCGAATCCCGACTGTACCAATGAGTTTTTCTGAACTTAAGTACAGTGATTAGTCACACCACGAGCTTTACGGTGAAGGAAAACATCGAGAGGAAACCTGCATACGTCTGAGAAGAAATTCAAAGGCGTATGTATAGTCGTGCTTGAGTAACGGCGATGGACTCGCCATCTGTCACGTTGGCACCAAATATACCTCCGGCGGAAAGTGGGTGTATGGGTATTACCTATACACCTCTGCCTACCCCTTCGGGGACCCTTGTGGGAAGGCGTGAGGATATAAAAACTACTGTATGATTTTTAATGCGGTTTACTCTAATAGAAAAAGTCATTCATAAAGAAGATTCAAGTGAAGTATTTGGGAAACAGTCAATCCGCCTGGGAACTGTCATCAAAGACGCTGCCTGATCCCTTTGAGATATTACAAAACAATTAGTGGTAGGTCTATACAGATATGGATAATGTCTTATAGTACCCATGCGAAACAGGCACGGGTCGCTTTCGCTTTCTCATCCCATTGCAATATTCTTGTTTTGGTATGGAACCACGGAACCATAGAGTCTCGTACTGGGCGGACCGCGCACGCGCAGCTCCCCGTTAAGGTTTTACCCAGAGACCTCTGCAGTTACATACATTGACAGTAACCGCTTACCAAAAGAGATCTTTTCGCACTCTTCTTGCAATATTAATATGCCTAATGTATAAGGCATAAGCTAACGAGCCGTGATGTGCAGGTTTCCACCTGTACGCCATGCTGGTGGAGGTGTTCGAGCCCGAGCAGCCCCGCGGGCGCTGGTACTGCGCCTGCGCATACGTGCTGCCGGCGCTCGTGGTGCTGGTCTCCGCGGGCGTGTTCCCCGCCGGCTACGGCACCGAGCGCCACTGCTGGCTCTCCACAGACCGCATGTTCGTCATGAGCTTCGTGGGCCCGGTCGCTTTGGTGCTCGCGGTAAGTTCTACTTCGCTATATATTATTGGCTAACTCCCCCACCGTGTCTCTCTGTCTGTCCAAAACCCAAAAATTCGAATTGCGGTTTTTCTGCGGTTTCATTGATAGACAGAGAAACTCACGGGGAAGGTTTTAGCGTTTAATTAGTTATGTGTGAATTGGATGAAAAAGACAAGCCGCCCTTTGAAATAGAACAGAACAATGACATACTCCTGAGGATGGGATTATTTTGAAGAGCCTCGATAGCCGAGGGGTTCATATTTTCGTGAACGGTTGTTCTTTACCTAGCATGCGATTAACTTGGTGTAATGATACACCCTGGATTAATTTAGCACCATCGCAGTACAGATGAGACCTAAGAATGTGGAAGCGAAAGTGCTATGTAAGTCTAGAGAGATCTGGTGCTGTACTCTGCCTACCCTGTACAGAGCTGCGTAGTGTAAATAGATAAGTTTTTGAATGTGATCTGAGAGATCTCATTTTTTATACCACATGCGTGACAAACAAGCTTGCGGTCCGCCTGATGGTAAGCGGTTACCGCCGCCTATGGACGCTTGCAACACCAGGGGTATCACTCGCGCGTTGCCGACCCTGCAGGAATCTGTTCACACCTTTCTTGAAGAACTCCATGCTGTAAAGTAAAAAAAAACTGCTCCTCGGAAAACCTCTCATTAAATATTGTATTTTTTGCAGGCCAATTGGATTTGTCTCAGCATGGTGATTTATATGATGTGTACACATTCCACCGTCTCTCTCAAGACGAAAGACGACGCCAAGTTCTACAAGATAAGGTGAGCTGTCGTTCTGTCTTAATATGTTCTGTCTGCTTCTCATTTGTTATATCTTGTATGTTCTAAGCTTAAAATATAATTGTTTTTTATTATTGTTAGCCAGTTACATCCCATTGCTGGGCAAAAGGAGTAATTTATCATGTTTATAATTTATTATTGTTTATGTATAATAATAGAAAGAGGCGTGGTTCAGTAGTTGCCTGCAACACTAAGATTGTAAAATTCATAACTTAAGTACAATGATTAGTCACACCACGAGCTTAACGGTGAAGGAAAACATGAGAGGAAACCTGCATACGTCTGAGAAGCAATACAAAGGCTTGCTTGAGTAACGGCGATGGACACGCCATCTGTCACGTTTGCACCTAATATATTTCCGGCGGAATGTAGGTGTTTGTGTTCTACCTGTACACCTCTGCCGACCCGACCGTTGTGGGGAGGCGGGAGGATATCATATATGTTTATAATTTGTCTAAACAAAGTCTTGTACCGTAGCCCTGTTTCTGAAGTTATTTTTTTTTACAATTAATATTTTACATAGAGCCGTGGTGGCCGAGTGGTTCGAGCAGTTGCCTGCGACGCAAAGGTCGCAAGTTCGAATCCCGACTGTACCAATGAGTTTTTCTGAACTTAAGTACAGTGATTAGTCACACCACGAGCTTTACGGTGAAGGAAAACATCGAGAGGAAACCTGCATAAGCCTGAGAAGAAATTCAAAGGCGTATGTATAGTCTTGCTCGAGTAACGGCGATGGACTCGCCATCTGTCACGTTGGCACCTAATATACCTCTAGCGGAAAGTGGGTGTGTGGGTATTACCTATACACCTCTGCCTATCCCTTCAGGGACCCTTGTGGGAAGGCGTGAGGATATATATTATAATATTTTACACACTAGATTTTCTAATAAACTTTTATTTATCTTATAAAAATGAGGATTTGATTATTACATTAACATTGAAACGCGACGAAAAATTGGCTAACCGTGATTAAGTCAAAGGCTGTTAGAGAAACACAGTGATAGCATACTCTAATTCACCATTCACCTGTTCCAGGGTCTGGCTGAACAGCTCTCTGGTGCTGGCCTTCCTTCTCGGGCTGACGTGGACCTTCGGCCTCCTGTACCTCAACGAGCAGACCGTCGTCATGGCCTACGCCTTCACGATCCTCAACTCCTTGCAAGGGCTCGTCATCTTTATCTTCCACTGCTTACAAAATGACAAGGTAAACAGAATCTTGCCTAGACTAAGATCATGAAATACATGTATTTATTAACCACTATCTGTGCCCGCGACTTCGTCCGCGTGGATTTTAAAAGAAATTGTTCACTTTCTAAACTAAAAGATAGTCCTTGTTATATCAGCTATCTGCCAGTGAAAGCCCCATCAAAATCGGCCAAGCCGTTTCAAAGATTAGCCGGAACAAACAGACGGATAGATAAAATAAAAAAATATATTTTGTTATATGTACCGTGTATACATCCATATGCAGTTAGTAAATTGCGGTTATTTTAATATTGTTACAAACAGACACTCCAAGTTTATTTATTTGTATAGATAAATATTTATTGGTACGATCAGTATGGTAGAAAGGGAGACTCAGAAAAAACCTGTATAAGGTGTAAATGAAGAATTATATATCGGTCCTATAGTCACGTCAATAGACTGATGGTGACTTACCAAATGCATGTTAAAATGGGAGATGTAACGTTCGCTGCGTGTCCAGTTCCGCAACGAGTGTGCGCTGGTGGGGCGGCGGCACGCGTGGCTCTCGTGCTGCCTGCACTTCACGGGCGCGCCCGAGCCTCCCGCCGCGCCCAAGCCGCGCCGCCGCCCGCCCGCCCACGACGACCTCGCCACCGACGTCACGGTCAGTGCGCGCATGCACACGCTCGCTCATACTCGTACATACGCACACAAGCGCTAATAACGTACGCTCATACACACACACACACACACAAACACACAAATATCGCACAAATTCATAATTGTGCAGTAATACGCACACAAACTCTTACACATACGAATACACGCACATACGAGTAAACACTGAAATACGCGCAAACATATTACTGCCATACGCACACACACTAACAATTTACGGCTTACCCAAATAATACTACTAATGTATTTATATGCTTTAAGACTAATCCTTTAACTATAGGTAATAATAACACATAAAAATAAACGAATTAGTCATGCGGATTTGCTTGGGATTTAAATGTTTGCTCGTTTAGGGTAGAGCTATTACCATTCATATTATGTGAAAACTATGAATCTAAATTATCCTAAATCCTAATTCTAAATCCTATCCTCTCCTATCCTAAATCCGAAAACCTAAATTATCGTATTATCCTATTAGATGTTAATATATTAATTCAGAGATCGAGGTGTTTCCATCAAAGCCTTTAAAACTACACATAAAATCTGAACTTGCGAGCCTTTAAAACATCATATAAAACGCTTGTCTAATTGTTGACGTGCATGAATTGGTGAAAGATATGAGCTGGGAGTTTATTTGAAACATTACAAACACACACCAATAAATATTATCTTTAGAGCAAATAACGTAAATTGGAACCTTAATTATTGATTACGTATGTACATAAACCTCCCTATCACTAGATAATATACAAATTCCCCCGCCTCTGTCTGTCTGCGCAATAAACTCAAAAACTACTGAACATTAAATATATCAACACCATATTTTCACCGGGGATCTAATCTAGGTACCAACGTAGATGGTTCCATGGCAGTCGCTCAAGCACGATTATACGTCCGTGAATAACTTCTCAAACGTATGCAGGTTTCCTCTCGATGTTTTCCTTCACCGTAAAGCTCGTCGTTTGATCATTGTACCTTAAGTTCAGGGAATATCACTTAATTTTATTTAATTCAACTTTAAATCTAGCGACAACTGGCTAATTTATCTCTACCTACCCCGTTAGTCGGCGCGATGATATGTACGTATGGAATGTTTATGTGCAAAGCCGGGGGTCGGTAGTAATAAACATTTATGGTATACAGCAGAGCACAGCGAGCACCTCAGGGTTGCCAGCCGCGTCCGCCTCGACGACCAACAGTCTCGTAATCAACAACCTCAACGTGGTAGTAAACAACAACAACCACAATAACAATAATGTCATCAACAACGCCGCGGTGGCGTCCCTAGCCGCAGCCGCCGCGGCGCATTCTTACCACTCGCACAGAAATAGAAGAAACTCGCAAGATAACCAAAACTTTGCGCCATCCAATTTTGGGCCTACCCTCAACGCGACAGGGGCTAATTTCGCGCACAGTAACCCCGAGAGAGATCCCCCGGCGCCCATGACCCACTTGCGGAGCCCCATCAATTCGGGTAGCGGCAGATATCCACCGGGATATAGGCAGAATGTCCAGCAAGGTGCGTACGCATTTTATCTAGAGATTGGATCGAAGTATAAAAGAGATTTTTTTTCCAAAACCACCAGATACCACTTAACTTGTAACTTTATGTAACTAATTGGTTTAAAGACAGCTCAATTTATGTTTTTTTTTTAATTATTTAATATCATATTCTGTGTTTTATCCAAGTGTCACTAACCTTTCCTTGAACTTGAACGAAAGGGCGATGCGTATGAGCAATCGTGACGGTAAGTCAATGTTTTTTTGTTTTTATTTCTTTCGTAGTGTCTACGAACTCTCTCTGTGAACTAATGCTTTAGAAAATAAACTACTAACTTTAAAACTCTCCTTTTAATTTCCTAATGGTGGTTTGGTGGTTTTAGAAGAGTAATTGCATCCCCTGAATGGTTTCAAGTTTCTCGAGCCATTTGGACGACTCAAGCGAATCCTATCTCTACATTGATGCGTAGGCATTCTTTCCCTCTACAATGTATGTCCAACATATGTATAGTATGTATATATAATATGTATTTTGGTGAACACACAGAGCTACAACTTACACCCGGAGTCGGCAAGATGGCCGGTGCGCCCCACAGCACCTATTTACGTACCGAATGATGACGCCCGCTCGATGCGAGCCCCGACCCCCCTCAACATTCCCCACAGCGCGTCCCACACACAAAGCATCGCTTCCATGCATAGCTACAGAAATAACATAGAAGTGCCCAATGACTACCAGAACCTAAGGTCGCGGTCGCCATCTTGTTTTTCGAACAAAATGGGCGCGTCTATTGGCGCCAACGAGTGGGGGGTGATGGCCAACGTTGGAGGTTGGAAGGTGAGGGGTGGGCTGACTGTGGCTTGGTTAACGCTCTTAGAGTGAGTTTGTCGTTCTGCATTTTAGTGAGATCTCCAAAGATATTAATGATTTGCTTTTTTTATTCAATAAAAGTTATATAATTGAAATTAGCTAGAGGACTTTAATATCGTATTAGCTTTTAGGAAAGCAGATATTAGATAATAGCGATTAAGTTCCTTGGTTTCTTCGACATCAAATTGCCATGGTTTCCCCAATAAAGACAAAAAAAAAACATTTTTAAAAAGAACAAAATTTTGCTAAAATTTTTTTTTTTGGTTACATACATATCCCGATAAATCCTTATAAATATAACCGATTAAATATGTAATAACGAGCCTTTATCGGGTTTTAAAAGCCGTAAGAAATTATCTAAGACTACGGACACACTATAGCATCACTTAAGTTAACGAAAAAATAATTTATATCGAAAACTGGGTGAATCTATTTCATATCCAATGATTTTGAATATAAATATCACGTAGCATAAGAAATGCTTGCTTAGTTATTAACAATGAATTGCAGACGCCATTTTGACATGCCAGAAGCACATCTCAAAATGGCGCGTTGACATGTTTGAAATGTGTAGCAAAAAATGTAACGGCGTGAACATTATAATGGCCTCCTTTTTGTATATATCAGACTTGGTTTTCTTACACTGGAGATCTTGCTAAATCGCTCTCAAATGCATGGAGAATAATACATTGCATGTCCTGCCTGTACATACACTAGCTCCACCCATCTCCTTCATCAACATTTTCACCCATCCATGTGATTCTCGAGGCGCAAAATCTGTATCGACATTTGTTCTCCGACGGCAAAAGTCGAATCCAACTAGCCGATTTTGACAGAGTATATTCTGACAGCTTCAGCGGCACAGATGATATAAATAGTTTTTGTGTGTTCTGAAAGCCTATGATTTTTCCAAAATATTCCAGATGTTAGTAAACTACACCCGTTAGGTTATAACGAAATTGTCAATGTTAATTGACTGTGAAATATAGATGATAATCTAGGATGATGTTCGCCCTTGGCATGTTCTATCTCACTCGCACTTTTACCGCTCCACTCTTTAAATCTTCTGCTTGACACCATAGATAGACATACCATAGAATAAATAACCACGGCATATATATATGTTATATAATATCACAAGCTGTCATTGTATAAAGTACTCTATACCTTCTACTATTAAGGTGTTATTTAGTTCGCTGATTGGAAAAGTTGGACGGGTATATACAGGCGATACTGGTCCTAATCACAAGAACTAAAGAGTCAATTTTCCTCAAAAATATATACAAGTAAAATAGTAAGCATTCTAATATCAACCCTAAGTATAGATCTATAAGTACTACAACTTCATCGTTCTATCCGTTCATTTAGTGTTGGTGTCTGGATACGTTCTGTAATTGGGCACAATTTAGACAATGCATGAAAACTGTAACTAGATATGACTATGTAATTGTTATAAGAATTAATAAATGGGTTTACTTTACAATAACGCTTCTAGTATCTTTATAAGAATGTTATCTTTTTTTTTTGTATTTAAGTCTTTACAAGGAATACTCACGATTTTCAGACGACAAATTGAGCTGTCTTCGCTACGATTTTAATAAAATTTAAAGTATTTTTGTACTTATCGAATCCAACATTAATAAAGCCAAATTATCGACAGAACACTTCTTCTAAACATCACGCGGGGAACTCCTCAACGCTGCCGCATCATGACACGCTATCCCGGCAGCTGGCGCAGCAGAACCACGTTCACAGCGCTTACGAATGCGAGCCGGCCCCTGCCTCACCGCGACACAAGGGCGAGGAGAGCCCCCTCCACCACCAAGGCTACCAGACCACCAGAAGCTACAACCACGACTTCCGAAACCCTCACGTCTTCATGGCGCAGCACTCCCCCGGCAGCCAAGAGATGATCTTCCGCAAACAATACAAAGACGACCGTCGTAAACACCACCATCAAAACATGAACCACACTTACTCCGAAATAGCCGGACAGCAAGGCCGCATGTACAGACGCGGCTCCGACCAGGAGTTCAGGGTCATTCAAGACGACCCGGTGTACGAAGAGATAGAGAGGAACGAAACGCTGATGTCGGACGTGTCGGACGACAACTCCGGACCGGACAACTGCCGCCCGACGCAGGGTCATCACGGCTCGGCCAGCTCCAAGTTCTTCGGCGACCACAGACCCTTGATTTCGTACAGCCCCGGTGAGAGGCATCACCACGAGGAGTATGCTAAGTACGGTAAGTGGGACACTCTGGAGCGCTACGACCCGCGCCACTACGAGGGCGGGAGGCTCGTGTACCACCAGCCGGAGAACATGAGGGCGCTGGCAGCCGTGCTCAATGGTGAGAACAACGTCGTGTGCCACCTCGAGCCGCACAACTCGTACGACGTGTACCAGCCGCAAGCTAGCAACCCCAGGACTCTGTCGCAGCCCAGTTTCTAAGTGACAGTGAGCGTAATGTACAGATTAGCGAAATGATTCTTTTCTATGGACGTAGATTAGCGTATAGTGACACATGACAAGTGATAGCGTTTTATGTAGGGAACTTGCCATAACATGGATTTTAAAATAACAATTATATTTATAGGATGTAAACTTTAATATTAAATCACTTTTTCCACTGTGATCCTCTTTGTAATGGCTCAAATTTCATTGTCGCGACCACATTTTTGTTTGACAAGGCGGGATACTTTAGCAATGTTGTACATATTGTTAGCGTATAGTGCTAGAAATGTTGATACTTCCCTTGTGCCCTTATATTACTGACCGCCTCGGACAAGCCATGGAATACCCATTCTATTGCATTTCCTTATCTGTGATTATTTATTTTCTTGTTTGACATAACTACGTGGTACAACTTGACATTGACAATCTACTTCGTGACATGGATCAAGGTCCATTTTGTCGCTCACTATTTTATCTGTCTTTTCAGTCGTAATAAAGTATTATATACGTTATGAGAACTTCAATTAAATGTACCTTAAAAATACACCAGTAATTGAGTGTCTTAAAAATCGAACATATACAAGACATAGTACTAAAAAAAGTTTTAAATATATCTTTAATGAATTTAATTTAATAGTCATAAATGTATGACAGATGTTTTGAAAGTACTTTTCATACATCACTACAGCTTGGGTGATTACTTATATATAGCTTCACAAGTCCCCGAAGGGGTACGTAGAAGTGTGTAGTTCTTAGCCACTTTACGACGGAGATATATTTTACTATGGTATTCTAGTAGTTATGTCAAACCTAATAGGAAATGAATTTGCTTTAGATTAAATTTGCTTTAACAGCGATAGAATGTAATCTCACTGCCACCTCTGAACATAGATTGTCTATGGTACATTATAGCTTTTTTAGCGATAACAGGCAGGTTATAGAATTTCTTACGTGTTTATGTTACTTTGAAAGGAATTTCGGTAAATCCACCCAAATTCATTTATAGACTGACACCAATTAATGTTGTGCACTGTATTATAGAGATATTAGCCGTACGGGAAAAGTGATGCTGTGTTCTCATACACAAAATTGCCATGAACTTACATCCCGTACGATGTCTGCTATAAGGAATTGTTTGTTGTAGAAAATGAAGTACAATAAACTGATTGTTTTTCTTTTCATGTATATTTTGATCTGTAAAGCAATATATATATAGACTGAGTATTTTTATAAATGTTTGGCCATTTTTGTACTGTGTATCACTAATTTATGGACTGTTTTTACTTTTAGCGCGGCCAGAATTTATAAGGTACTTTTTTAAATTAAAAAAGAAGTACATGATAAATAAATAAATTGTGGGAATTATATTTTCTAATTGGGTATTGCTAGTCCACCACCTGTTCCCCACTTCTAAATGTGTGTACAATTCATGTCATGTGTATGTATTTCTGTTATGTATGACAATTTCGTTTACTTTTTAAAATGTTGATGAGTATATTAAATGTAAAGTAGGACAACAAAATGTACATAATTTAAAGTTTATATAAATAAAGAGTGGCTATTCTGTGAGGATGGCACAAATTAAACTAGTTTTTTTTTATCCAACACGTAGGTACATTTTACATTCTGAGTGCAGTAAGGAGAGATTAGGGTGCCTGCTCTCTCCTAGACTCACAGAACTCTTTCGTTTCATCCATATTCATTACTCTCTTAATCGCATATCCCTTGATCGCCTCTCTTACGTTTCGAGTACTCTTTTCGTTACGTTCACATTCTTGAGTTTGAGTTTGATGTACTCCTGCTACAGTTTTATAAATATTGCAGACGTGAAAACTGTTAACTAAACCTTAAATTAAAAGTTAAATAAAATTTGTCAAAAAAAAAAGTTAACTGTTAACTGTTAACCTAAATCAATTCTTTAATTTTTTTGCTTTGTTCTTACTGCCCATCAGCGTCGATATGACCCCGAACAAGGTATTACCGACAGTGACTTAGCACCGTCTGCTAAAGAGGGACTCCCTTAGGATCCTTTACAAGTTTTTAGTTTTTGAAGGACCTTATTTTTTATTATTAGGTATTAGGTATTATTATTGCTTATTTATAGACATCTGTCTGCTAGGGAGGCCTCCCTCCAGTCTTACCTTACCACTCCCCGCGATCGAGCACCAAATCCGACCCACTGCTCAGGTGCTAGTCCAGTTCGTACCGCCATTTTCCTTTTGGCCTTATTATATACCATTATTTGTAATGAATGAAACCAACAAAATATGTTTTCACAGACATATATTTCCATATAAAAGACACCCACAAATAATACGAATCATAGGAGATTGAAAATGTATTTCTTAGAAAACTTATAGAGACGAAAATGTTAGTATTGTATCGACAGCAATCGTATTTAGGTATATTTTATAGATAACGCCACTAACACATCTCTAAATCTAAAAATATTTTTTCTTTGTATAAAAAAACATTTAAAATTTCCTCCATTTTGTCAACCAAAAAGTTTGCGGAGATCTTTAAAAAGGCACTATTAGAACAGGTGCCTAGGGGTTGAGATCTAATTTTTGAAAATTCTACGCCCAAGGTAATTAATTATTCCATTTACTAGAACTTATATTTAAAAAATTTCATCATTCACGCCGAAATAATACGTCACAATAATAATAAGGGTAGGTACTGTCAATTACATTTCGTATAAATAAGAAACTATTTAAGCACCACCCGCTAGAATCTTAAAAGAGAATATTTAATTACATGTATAATTTTGAACGAGATCCAAACATTGTCGAGAGTTTCACAAGGACAGACATAAAAGACGTTTTTACATAAGACTACTTAAAATTACATTGTAAAGATGAAATGGTCTACTATGGGATGACAAATGTTATCTGGTGTGCCAGATTGGGTGCAAATCCAACAATCTGACTTTTCAGATGAACGCAAATCCGTGCTATCTTCACGCTCTTGATAGCTATATTGATGAACTAGTCAAACAGGGGCTATATATAGATAGAACAAATGTTTACAGACGCACACGGGCACTTTATGATAAAAAAACCAGTCTGCGATGTAAATGCTATATGAATTAAATGCATTTCTTTACCCAAAACGAAAACTTAAACTTACTAAAATTATGCATGCAATATATTAACTAATTTGACACTTTTAAATCAACCTAAATAATCAGAGTATTTTTAATTTTCTTACAAGTTATGCCTTAATATTATTTATTTATTTGCTATTACATAGATGCACAGATATAAGTGCGTGCCCGTGAACTCAGTTGGTACACTATTGTCCTCGACTTGTACATAGTTATGAAGGCAAATATCCACCAAAATGTATTATATATCCGCATTGTTTGCGTGGGTCACTTAAGTTTACGATCATTTATGTGTACACAGTTATCAACGCCTATCTATACAATTGGTTATAAACGGATACACAATTGGTTATAAATGCATACACAATTGGTTATAAATGTATACACAATTGGTTTTAACTGTTGAAAAAGTTTGTCAGAAATAATATTTACACCATACATTTTTGTTTACGGTGTTTTGACTGAATATATGCTTAATTTATAAAACATGACAATAGCATATTTAAGTTCACATTTATATAATTTCAAGTAGATTTATTCGCAAGTATACATGGAAATTTCAATGAATATACTGAAAAAAAATTTTTTTCATCTGTGAGGATCCAGACTTGTCGGATGTATTACATTCCTACCTCGAACTGCCTTTTTGCTCAGAGAACTGATACATAAAGATAATTTATCACATTTAACCTCCCACACCTATTTATCGGTTTCGTAATGGAGTCAGAGGTCGCAAAATTAAGAAAAAAACGTTATTACATTTCATTCTATTAACTGATATAAACTCGTTTAGAAATTAATTTTAATTAATAAGTATGATAAGGGTTTGATTGAAATTAGAACTTTGAACAGTGAAACTTTGAAATATGATAACTATTTAACATAAGAAAGATGAATGACGTGATACACGATGAAGGTTTGTTAATATTTAAGATTGTTTCACACCAGGCATAATGTTATATAGAAAGTAACCCAATAGTCTATCAAAAAACGATCCAAGTTTAAATAGGATCGAGCGCCAAATTGACATTCATAAAGTGTCAAATTGACAGCCGTCAGGTGTCAATTAATTGGAAATAATTCGATTTCAATTTAGGATTTATTGAAGAGGTTAAGGTCACTGAAATCGATATAGGTATACTATAAGAGGCTCGTGTGACACACTGTCTAGATGACAATTCATTTATACTATAATGTAGGTATAATCGTAAATTAGTTTACATTTTCCATTCGCACCGCACACAACACAAAGGTTTGCAGTCTTCAGAGATTATATCACATACCTATAGACACACGCGAGGGCTCCAAGCTTGCAGAGAATGTCATCTCGAAACGTGAGACACATTTGAATTACTTCGAATGTTATGAGTAAAAAATATATGAAGTTACATCACATACGTACAAAATTGGGACACAAGCTACATTTTTATTATTAAACGAGAGCTGGTCTAGTTTATGGTATAAGGAAATTTGAAAATCGAACTAGACCAAAATACAAAACCAAATTCAAATTTATAACAGTCAAGATTGCGACGATTTTAAATTTAGAATTTTATAAACTTTTCGAATTCCATATAAATAGATTTTAATAGAAGTATTATGGCACTCGGTCCATTTACGGTTAACGGACAGATACGGACCCTGTAGACCCTGGAAACTTGGAGCCCAGAACTAACTTAAACAGATGTTGCTATGAGCAGCCGCAGCTCTCGACCACCATACCGGGGATGGTGCCGTATATAATGTTGTACTCTTGGTCGAAGTACAACATGGTGATGCTGCTCATCCGCCGGGGGGCGCAGCAGGGCCCCCCGCTACCTTGCGGAGCCGCCAAATGTACTAGGTGTGTATGAGGGTACTTCTGTAAGAAGCTGTATGGACACTCTCCGCTGCAGTAGTTCGCGTCGTACACCTTCGGAGCTATGATCCAGTCCCAGCCGAACTCCTCGAAGTTCACCACCAGGGGATACCGGCAGCAGCGGGCTTCTTTGGAGTCCTCCGTGCAGTCCATGCCAATAGTGCGGCGCGTGCGCTTGTGAGTATTGTCTCTTAGTCTTACTTCTATGTATGGCATCTGAAAAAATCAAAAAGAAATAAGCCATATTCACGCGGTACAATGTCGTCCTAATAAAAAGAGGGGGAACATGACTTCAGTCGCTCTGACTCAATGAAAGAATGCTCAGCCATGAAAGCGAAGTGGTAGTTACGGTAACCGCTTCCCATATAGCATTCTGTAAGCTTTTAGGTCAATGAAAGAAAGTTTAAGGGGAACTGAATTACAGGCGAAATTACACAGAAAATCTTGGAAAACTCGAATTTTACACTTTAACAGGTAAGTGTTATCTGCAAACCGTTATAACTAAGGTCAGTAAGAGGCTCTAAATTTAAAATTAGTATTCGATTTGCGCAAGAGTCAAACGAGATCGTTTTCTTTAAGATTCGAATTTTAAAATAATGCTCTGCAAATTGGCATAATTTCTTCCTTTGAATCTGAGCGACTACCGCGTAATACTACTGCGTATTAAATAATTATGGTAGATAAGCAACTTCCTGATAATATGCCAGAATGTAATGACCTCGGATTTACTTGAAATGCGCTTAGCAACGGATAAAATGCTATCTTCATATATATATTTAAACGCGCAATGGTGACCTCAATAGAATTTAATGAAGTTTTTTTTAGTGGAGAATTGCGCTCGTTTCAATTCGAGCGCTTTTGAGTTATCATTCTTATTTCATGAATGGAGTTCTTTTGTAGACTAACGATTTGAAATCATGGAGTTGTTAACATAGCATTTCTTACATTCATTTATAATACCTAAATGTCCAAGCATTATCTCTGGGTACCGAATTGAGATGAAGCTAAACCGGCTTCGTATGTCATCAGGTTCATAAAACGTGTGATATTCAAGTGCCAATGGGTATATTTTTTATCTATAATATTTATAAGAGGTACATATTGTTGAACAGGCTAAACAGAAACAAATGCTATTTGAAAAAATATTTTAGCGTTAGAGTTAATCTATGTCTTTCTTCATCTGTTATATTTTTTAAGGTAAAGATACTAGCGTACTAGTCTTAAGACGTAGACAGCAGAGTAGACGTCTAGAGAGGTAGGTTCAACTTATTTGAACGAAAAATTGTATACCCTTTAAAAAGATGATTACGTAGAGCAGTTCAAGATTACAGCTTCAACTACAGCAGTCTGTTCCAATGAGCTTTTTCTATGGTATTGATGACTACTAGAATTACCTTCATATTTTTAAAACCAATTTCATAGACGCAGACTCGTGCTTGCGAAAAGGGTCGAACTCGCCATCTAGAGTATTGTCACCTAAATACATCTCCGGCAAGAGGGTTTTACACCTCGTTAAAGGCGTAAAGACTACTCACCAAAGCATTATTTGATTCAGAGCTTGGATGCGGGACCACCAAACTCATCCAATTCTTCGAGTCTTGTATTCTCACAACTATCGCTAAGTTCTCCCTCGGCAGCTGACAGAACTCGGCCACCATATTGGTGACGTTGATCTTCAGCCACTTCCCTGACTGCAGCTCTGTCCTGCTCATCTTAACGGAGTTATCTGTGTATGCCACAGATGCTTTACTCCCTTGACTGTTCCTCGTAACTCTACTGACTTGTAAAGTTATGGTCAAGTGCTCGTCAGGGTCGAAGGTGGTGTTCCTCATCTCCAACTCTTGGACATGCAGGTTGAGGATGGCTTCGTCCAGCTCGTTCTCAAGGACCTTGCTGGTGATGCTGAAGTTGATGACCTTGAGGCCTTTGAAGTGATTGTGCCGCCTGGTATCTGCGGGTAGATTGAGAAAATTGTTATGAAAAATTTAGTTTTATAGTTTTTACCTAATGTTTAAGGGATTTTTTGCGGTGCCCAATGTTTTACGTGTAGAAGAAATTCTTACAATGTATCATTATCGTAATGAACGCCTCTTTTGCTATAAATTTACTTACCTTACAAACAAAAATAACTTAAATAATAAAGACATATTTTTTTTAACAAATACCCTTCAAGAAAAGAACAAATACCCCTTTGAAATTATTCAAAGAGTTACAGTTCAAATCTCTTTTTCGACTTCATTTTCTTAACCACAGATATCTTGCATTCATCTGATACACTAGTTTCCATAGACATATGATGAACAGAGCCGCCACTCGGAACACCATAGACTAAAGTCACCTACATTTATGTCACCTTCCATTAAATCTGTAGCGTGGAACGAAGTCAAAAAGCGTTTTTTTTTTCAAACATATACGATAGCCTACACTAATATTAGCTAATGGTAAATAGACTAATGCTGACAAATATGAGCAGTTTCAAATTTAATATTATATTTCAAATACTCTATTTGATATAAAGCTGTTTTTTTAATTAATATTCTCTACAAATCCAAGTTGACGTGGTCTTTTCATTCTTCAATTTCGAAGTCTTGCGATGAACGATTGATCTGTAAAGAAAAAAACATATTGTTATACTTTAGTAAGTACTTTGTAAAATATATCTCTGGCGGAAAGTGGGTGTATGGGTACAGGTACCTCTGCCTACCTCTTCGGGGACCCTTGTGGAAAGGCGTGAGGATATATATATTACTGTAGGTAATTTTATATGAATGAGTTTATTTGTAAAGCAAGCACCTTCAATTCCTCTAAAAATATATCCGGAATTAAACTGACCTACGATTTTATTTATCATTGTGATATTGCTCAAAGTGTGGATTCCGTCTTTCGCCAGAACCAAGGTTTCTGTTAAATTATTTGCAGAAAACACGTGCAATTCTCAGGCGAATTTAAAGGTACAACAACACATGTATGCGAATATTGGATTTCTCTGTTCTATTCTTTTATGGCTTCTTCAAACATTTAACTGAAGTTTTAAAGATTGAAAAAAAATGAACAATAAGGATTTGAGAACGAATGAATCGCTCGTTTGAGGGTATCTTAAATTTAGACATTCATATAAAACTGTTCTTTAAGCAATCACTTATGTGAAATGTTTGCTCACAAAATCGCGTCAGTGGCCAACCTCTTGTATGCTTATCGTTCTGATAAAACTACTATGAACATCACTCCAAGATCATGGGGAATTCCACCTGATATCCAATATTCATGTAAATGGGTTATGAATCCCATGATCCCATGGTCCCATAACCCACGATCATAATGCTTATATATACCCTCACGCCAAAAGGGTGCCCGAAGGGGTAGGCAAAGGCGTATAGATCCCACACACACACACTTTCCGCCAGAGATATATTTTAGGTGTTATTGTACTTAAATTTAAGACCGTCATCAAAAATTTTGAAAACGATATTTCTTGGACTTATAGTATCCAATATTTCGTAGCGTCAGGAAACTAAAGAGTATTTCCTCCTTGTTTGAGCAAAATAATAATAATAATGTATAAATTAATTGTTCTATCCCTACCACCGAGTTGACAAACATGCATACAACCCGTTACCACTGCTTTTAGAAGAGAAAAGTCCTCAGTATATGTAAGAATTTTCCACTTTAAACTAAGGGGTATGATCTTTGCCAGAAAGACATCCACGGCCCCGAAGTGTAATAAAGCGTTTGAGAACGCAGCTGATCGCATAGTTTATAATTGTTTGAAAAACGCTGAAATTCGCTGAGCAGGTGCGAATGAAATTTCTAAATATAAAGAGTTCGTTCATCCAGCCAAAAGGTCGATCTCACCCACCACCTATATCTATGACTAAATACCAGTATCCACAACCGATTCTGCCATGTGTACTGGCGACGGCTTGTTTATAAATCCATCGTCGAATATTTACAATTAACTTTTTTTGGTTTGTTGCAAAGAACAGATGTGCCTGACGCTTACATGGGCGATCTCTCATTGTCAAATTTAAATCCCCTTTCAATTTTGGTTTTCCTAGTGCATTTTTGAGATGAAAACTAACTGTACCGTATGGTTTCACCCGGGTTTATTTTTCTCTACACCTGTGGGCTCGTAGGGATCTGTAGTAGTTTTTTTTCAAATGGTATTTCTTGTGTGATTTGCGAGTTCAAGCCAAGTAACTCTGCCTGTTTATATTAGTAGAGATTGGTAATTCCGATATTTTAGAAATTATTCTCTATCTAAACTGTCTTGTTTCAAGAATTTTGTACATTCGAGAAATTCGTTGTTTCGATCATTATTCAGTTACGTATCAATATTTTTAGCACGCGTAAATTACAAAAGGTAGACTTAATGCACTATTTTGTTAAACTTTATAAGTGGAAGAGAAATCCTGGTTTTACCTAACATTTTCAAGAACATTCTTAAAATGAGGTAACGATTTACATATACTATATTAATCTGTTGCAAAAAATGTTTATTTTATTTTAAAAGTAGCGCCAGATAAGAGGTAGCAGGAATTTGTACATGTAAGAGACAGTTTTAGGTCACGTTCTCTAATAGGTTGTGAAAACAATATTTCCAGTAAAACGGGACTGTTCCCCACAAGGGGAAGGGGTAGGCAGAAGTATGTATTACCTACTTTTTAATAAAGATTTTATTAGGCGATGGTCTCGCCAACGTGACCGATGGCGAGACCATCACCGTTCTCAAGCCAGACTATGCAGGTTTTCTCTCGATGTTTTCCTTCACCGTAAACCTCGTGGTGTGACTATTACTTTACTAACTTCAGAAAAACTCTTTCTGACAGTCGGGATTCGAACTTGCAGTCTTTGCATTGATACTACTAAAGATATTGTTTTGCCACCGTACTTTATTAAAAATTACACAGAAGGTCTGCATATCACTACATAGTATAAAACAAAGTCGCTGTCGCTGTCTGTCCGTCCCTATGTATGGTTTAATGTTTAAAACTACGCAACGGATTTTGAAGCGGTTTTTTTAACAGATAGAGTGGCTCGAGAGGAAGATTTATATGTATATTACATGCATAATATTTTAGAGAAACACTGATAAATTTAGAGGTTAATACATTTTCACACAAAAAACGCTGTAAACGTTGTTTTTAAGGACATTCTGTAGTAGGTAGGTATATTTAGTATCAGCATTGCACCCGTGCGAAGCCGGGGCGGGTCGCGAAACGTGAAAGTTCTATATATTTGACCTAGGTAGTTGGACTCTGTCCCTTGTCAAACTTCCTTCACCCATCATTTCTATACGTCCAAACCAACGTAGCACGACTTTCTTCATCAGTAAAATTACTCCTTCCTTTTTTCTTTCTTTTGCGAATCTCTACATTGTTTATAATTTATCGACAGGAATTGTTCGAAAAAATCGACTACCGTTGATCTGCAACATGACATTGAGACAGATAACCTAGTATCCAATATAGAACCGCATTAGCTACAAAGAGCTCTTGTATTATGTTGTTTACAAATAAGAGAAAGTAACATTCGCATAAGTGGTGCGAACAGATGTAGGTATTATCAAAGTGGGCGTCCCCAGGGTCGCCTTACTGATAACGTGTCGAGTAAACAACACATACCAGACGCAGAGAATATCGGCTTGGACATTTCTTCTTTGAGACTTTCATACAACAAGGATATAATAGAGCTTGCACCGATTGTCAATAATAGCGAGCGATGGTGGTCGAGTGTCGAGACGCCTGCAACACTTGTTAGCCACAATCACGACTGCACCGTGATTTCTAGATTTGTGATTAGTCACACCAAGGCTTACGGTGAAGGATAACATCGAGAGGAAACTTGCATACGTTTGAGAAGAAATTCAAAAACCCGTGTGGGAAGGCGTAAAGACAAAACATATTATTACTCGGTCGGAAGATTTTTCAAGCAATTCTTTAGAAGACCATCTTTTGCGATCACAGCTATTACCACCATCACTGGACACCTTGACTTCATTAATCATTAACAGTTCCATAGTAATTTGTGTCCAAAAATCGACATAGATTAATTATTACTCAGCTGTAACTTTTCAGCGTGACGTGTCGAGTGAGCTGAAGGTAAATAAAGAAATCCTACCAATGTTATAAGTGGGATTTTTCAAGTAAAAAGTTACTCAGTAACGCCAGAACGTCTGAACGGAATTGGATGACAATTGGCAAAGAGATAGATTACCTAAATTAACATAGAACATGATTTATGTATGTGAGAAAAATAATCCTCACGCCTCCCCACAAGGGTCCCAGTTGAGGTCGACAGAGGTGTATAGGTAGTACCCACAAACTCACATTCCACGAAAGATATATTTTTGGTGCCAACGTGACAGACGGCGTGTTACTCAAATCTACCAATCTACGAGAAAAATCTACCAAGAAAAAAAAAACAGTGCATTAGTTTTATGCAGTACGTGGGTGAAACACCGAAGCACAGTTGGTAGATACATCATTTGGAAGACATCTGTATATTCGTGCTTGAGAAGCAGATCAGATCAGAGCAGAGCAGCATCAGATTAGTATTTAGTTGTATTGTATCTTCTGTCTATCTATATAAGTATATATATCGTTGTCTAGTTACCATGACACAAGCTTTGCTTAATTTGGGACTAGGTCAATTTGTGTGGAATTGTCCCAGGTATTTATTATTTATTTATTTATTAACGGCGAATTGAGGGTGTTTCTAGACTTTTACCTAACCTTCGGATACTAGTGGGCGTGAAGATCCGTACAGCAACAGAATTTTAAGAGCTGGTCTCTTGGTTGGCGTCTCTGCAATCCGCTACCTTTACTTCCGTCCACTGTTCGACGTCCCAATACGTCATGAGTGACACTATTCTAGGTTTCCTTCCTTCTATGATATTCTTAAAAAGCTGACATGTCGTGGTCTATCATTTATTCTCGGCTATCTGTAAAAGTAACCTCGTTTGTGCGAGGTTTATCTTTATATATATATAATTCGACTGTACTTGTGAATGACACTGGACTCCTAAGCGGCTGGACCGATTTGAATGAAATTAATTAAAATAGTTTAGATTCACAATTGGACCCGATAGGTGGCGCTGCGATCGTGTTGCAGGAAATTTTACTTAGTCACCCGGGCGAAGTTGGGCGGAACAGCTAGTAGGATATAAAATATTTGTTATTATATTGCCATGGATGTATCATTTAAATATCCTTGCAATTTTGTCTGAGTAGAAGTAAGACTTGTGTCCTTATAGCAGTGCCAACATTTGTTTGTAACCAAATTTGCGTTATATCCACGTTGTCCTGAGTTCGTCATATAATTTGGATGAGAGGGGACGGATCGCATAGCCTTGGTGCTGATTGGTGGTCTTCAAATGCGACGTAAGAATTCTCCCCAAAGTTTTCCGTCCACTAATTCCGGAAATTTTACTACTCATTTTGGCGGAAGCAGGTTGTATTTGATATAAGATTATTATTGGTAGGTGACTGATATTAAAACTTATATAAGTACTAGTTGTCCCGCCCAGCTTCGCTCGGGTGAAAAAATACGATGGTGGCGCCACCTATCGCGTCCAATTGTGAATCTAAACCATTCCCAGATCCCCTTGAACACACACAAAAAATTTCATCAAAATCGGTCCAGTCGTTTGGGAGAAGTTCAGTGACATACACACTCACAGAAGAATTATATATATAAAGATATGCGCTTATATAAGTTCAGTGATTAGTCACATCACGAGCTTTACGGAGAAGTTCAACATCGAACAGTGGATGTGTGTACCTACACCCCTCTACCTACCCTCCCCCTTGTGGGAAGGTGTAAAGGTATAATAATAAGGTGTATGAATAAGGGTAATGAATTTGGATGAAGCGAAAGAGGTCTGTGAGTATTGAGAGAACTGGCGCTCTATCTGGCTACTTCGTGAAGGACTTGGCGTGATGATAATTATAAATATATGTGTTCTTCACTTTTATGATATTATAATATAAATTAGTTTTTTACTTTAGTTGTGATACTAATTGATAATATCAATTAAACGAAAAGGTGTCTAAGAATGACATCTACTATATGTACTTTATGACTTATCAGTAAATTATTATTTCAAAGAGGTATGTAAGTCTAAAGAGAACTGGCGCTCTATACTCTCTGCCTACCCCGTTAGGGACCTGGCGTGATTATATGTATGTATTATTTCAAACTCTTTCTCTTTCCCCTTCTGCCCGTTATTCCCTTCTGCAGCATTCTAAGCACCCTCTACCGTGTCACGTGGAAGGGTTTTGAATACTGGCATTACCATGCTTTACCACGTTGTACAATAATTAATATAAATATTCGCCAGCCCTCTAGTTAAGGGCCTCAACAAGATTCCTCAAGATCCCCTTTTAAGAAATCTAGAGCGTCTACTCCACGGTCCTAGAGTTTCAAATCCAAGATGCTTAAACCCAAACCACAGAATATTCCTGGTGAAAATAATCTGTGCTACAACTGACAGATCTGACTGACACTCTACCCCATAACTTCCCCTACTACCATGCAGGTAGGCGTGTAAACAGCAACTTTGATTAGTCGATACCACCCAGCTAATGGGAGCTGGCTTGGACATGAACCACATTAATTAGCACTATCTTCTTTGTTAAATTATAATAGTTCATTTAATGTCAAACTGTCTCGTACACAATGCGATTATTTACTATGCAGTTTATTCCCACTATATTTATGTATATGCTATGTAAAGATACATACATACATATCATCACGCTGAGTCCCTAACGGGGTGGTTAGAGCGCCAGTTCTCTCTAGACTTACATATCTCTTTCGCTTCGTCCACATTCATTCCACATCAACGTGACAGATAGCAGGTCCATCGATACTCAAGCACGACTATAGATAAGCCTTTGAATTTCTTCTCAAACGTATGCAGGTTTCTTCTCGACTCTTTTTCCTTCACCGTAAAACTCGTGGTGTAACAAATCACTGTTCAGAAAAGCTCATTGGTACAGTCGGGGTTCGAACTTTCAACGAACTAACTACTTGAACCACTAGGCCGCTACGACTATAAAAAGTCCATATCCTAATCTTGTGTGTTTGACCACCGTAACAGCTCATGACCTACACACTGTAGGTTTGAGATAGATGAGTAACTGATGACATCATCTATACAAACGATTTTTTTTCGTATCCGCTGTATTTGGATCATTGCTCAGTAGCAAACTTTTTTTCATATCGAAAAACTTGCGCTTGAATTGTAGGTGAAAATATTGTATATTTTCAATTATTGTCAATCTTTGGGTATATGTATAACTTGCTCGTTTTATATATCCTCACTCCTGCCCACAAGGGTCCTCGAAGGGGTAGGCAGAGGTGTAGTATCCATACACTTTCCGACATTCACCGTAAAGCTCGTGCTGTGACTAATCACTGTACTAAAGTTCAGAAAAAACATTGGTACAGTCGGGATTCGAACTTACGATCTTTTTGTCCCAGGCATCTATTCTAACCACTCGGCCACCACGGCATAGATAAATAAAGGCTTTTTTATAATTTAATAAAGAAAATAAAATACATCTCAAATATACGACGCAGTTAAGACAGGCAGACTGGTCGGCGCTTGCATAGGCGGCGGTAACTGCTTAGCATCAGGTCGACCGCATGCTTGATTGACACCTTTATGTATAAAAACAGGTGACTGAGTGTGATATCTCGGAAGTGCATTCGCACGTGATAGAAAGTATGAAAAGGATATTGACATTTGGATAACTGCCGGTAATAAAGTTTATGGGGCCATGTCGGCGTCGATGGGCAGTAAAAGTCTAAGCAAGGATGATCGTGTAGCTATCCAAAACGCTATATTGGTGCCCACTTTATTATAAGGCAGCGAATCCTGGTTACACATTAAAATAGCATAATTGCATTTGACATGCGTCCGTACGGAAAATTTGCGGTTTAACGATATTAGATCGAATCCGCAAAGAAGAGATTTGCAAAGCAATTTGCGGAAATTTATAATAATATGTTGGTTTGGACGCACTCAGTAGAGGAGAGTAGAAAGATTAACGTAACAGATATTCAATACGAGAGTGTGTGTAAGAAGAGGCAGAGGAAAACCACGCTCCAACTACCTAGATCATATTGATCGGACACTCAAGGATGGTAACGTAAAGAGTACTCAAAACCGACGAGCATGTATGAAGAGACTGCTTAGAATTGAAGCGAAGGAGTTTAGAATAATATTATCTTTATTAATCGGAGGTTGCTTTTCCGCAACAATCTCTCTCTGTGCTAAATTTCAGCCAATTCTATTAAATAGTTTTGCGTTAAAAAGGAATAATTAAAAAAAATCGCATTTAATATTATGTGTATATCCTCACGCCTTCCCACAAGGGTCCCCAAAGGGTAGGCAGAGGTGTATAGATAGCACCTACACCCCCACTTTCCGCCAGAGATATATTTTCATATATCTTTCCATCGCATTTAATACTAATGGGACTAAAGTAGATATGTATGTATGTGATATAGAATAGTGTTGTTCCTATCTGTCTAACATTAATTAAATAATTAAGCTATGATTTTGTCCTTAAAATTAATTATTGCCAGTCAGACCTAGCTACCAGATAAGTTGCTTAATACATAGTGAGTCAATTACCAATCTACCTGCCACCGATTGGTAGACAGATCGACTGTAGTGGCTGAACCCTGCGCCCCGAAGATAAGATATGTAATTTCGAGTCGGTGATAGCTCAGTGATACAGACGTTGGATGCTGCTGAAGGTCACAGCTTCAAAAGCTTCTAATGAGTGAATATCTGATTGACATACTCAAACGATTCTTAGTCTTATTTCAATTATTTAAATATTTATCTACTCTCTATGAAAAGCCGCGGGGGCCGAGTGGTTCGAACAGTCGGCTGCAATACAAAGATTACATGTTCCAACCTCGACTGTACCACATTTTCTGAACAGTCATTAATCACACCACGAGCTTTACGGTGAAGGAAAATAGAGGAAACCTATAAACGGTTGAGAAGAAATTCAATGGCGTATGTATAGTCGTGCTTGATTAACGGCGATGGACTCGCCATCTGTCACGTTGGCATCAATGACAAGATCAGATTATTTGAATGATGGCCATATATGCTCATATATGCTCATATGCTCATCTTGTCGAGAGTTTATCCTATATACGTTTAATCTTTTCTACCCTATGTAAAAGGGAATGAATGTTAAAAAAAGGAAGGAAGTTGGTTTCGCCGGCTGTGTAGCTTAAGGTAATGGGTTCGATTCCGTAAGAATATTTGCATAATGAACACGAGTATTGTAGCCTTGGTCTTGGATTACTATGTATTTGAGTTTATATCTATCTTAATAAGTACATAGCTGTTAACTGAAGACTAGATATGCCCATGGTTTCACACGGGTGAAATTTGTTTTCGAGATATATCTTTTTTTTTATTAAAATATGTCGCTCACGTTCATAATAATGTAGCATTCCAAAAGTGAAAGGATTTCTAAAATTTCTTTGTACTAGATTTTGCGTTTATCAAAATTATAATATGGGCCGTGGTGGCCGAGTGGTTTGAGTAGTTGTTGCAACACAAAGATTGCAGATCTGAATCCCGACGATACCAATGAGTTTTTCTGAGCTTAAGTACAGTAATTAGTGACACCACAGGCTTTACGGTGAAGGAAAACATCGAGGGGAAATCCGCATACGTTTGAGAAGAAATTCAAAGGCGGTCGAGTAACGGTGATGGACTCGCCATCTATCACGTTGGCACCTGAAATATATCTCTGGCGGAAAGTGTGTGTGTGGGCACTACCAATACACTTCTGCCTACCCCTACGGGACCATTGTGGGAAGGCGTGAGGATACATACAATAAGACCAATTCCTTAGTGAAGATTAAGTATAAGAACGTGTATGTACCAATACGAAGGGCCTTCATAGAATAATTTCTTCTAATCGACCAAGTCTTCACACCCAACAATTTTTATGCCGTAGCAGAATAGTTGTTGGAAGGTTGGTATTAGATTAGAACTTAAAATTCAAACTGGATTGAGGCTTTAGTATAATAACTTTTTCGTTTGGATACAAGGTATTTTGTCACTATTCTTGTTGTTTGTATGATGGGGCTGAATTAGTATTACATATAAATATATTTAACCTCAATTGAAAAAAGTATAAATAAATATGTAAATTTAAATCTTTTGTACAAGACTGGGCAGTACTCTGTTAAGGATACTCATATATTCAAATTAATAATAATTCCGTGCCGGAACCGTGGTAGCCGAGTGGTTCGAGCAGTTGCCTGCGACGCAAAGGTCGCAAGTTCGAATCCCGACTGTACCAATGAGTTTTTTCTGAACTTAAGTACAGTGATTAGTCACGAGCTTTATGGTGAAGGAAAACATCGAGAGGAAACCTGCATACGTCTGGGAAGAAATTCAAAGGCGTATGTATAGTCGTGCTTGAGTAACGGCGATGGACTCGCCATCTGTCACGTTGGCACCTAATATACCTCTGGCGGAAAGTGGGTGTGTGGGTATTACCTATACACCTCTGCCTACCCCTTCGGGGACCCTTGTGGGAAGGCGTGAGGATATATTATATTATTATAATAATAATAATTCGTATAGTTTTTTATGCGTAGCTAATAATTGTACAGATATTCAAGAATTTAATAGGAATATAAAAAAAATTTAGCTGCGTTGTTTGTCCAAACTGTAACGTACTTTACTCAATACGATTTTACCTGTAGTAAAATATGGAAATACAACTTTTTAATTTCTTTTTGCATAAAGTTTTTTAAACATTCACCTCCTATCCCAATGCCTTAGCCAATGTAAAGGACATAAAAAATTCGTTATAATTAATAGAAAAAAATTAAAACCGCGCTATGGTCGGGGACCCGTCGGCGTTACGTGCCTTCCAAGACAGTATGATGTCCGCTCGTCCGGTTACCCTAGCAACTACTGACCATAAACCTTTAGGCTTACTTCAGAGACTTATTTACCCATGGATGGTAGCTTTTTGTGCGGTTAGTTACCAAAAATACATATTTTTTTTTAATTATTATATTACGTCCCATTTTTTTTATTTATGAAAGAAGTCGCTAAGTAGATACATAAATGCATTTTTTTTTCAAGGGAGGATCTTTTTTATTTCTTACAAAGCTTACAAGGCAACTAATTCAGCGCAAATTTAATAAGCATTACTGATTATTTACAGTTTTTGTTATATTTAATACCCAATCGGTTTTTATCTTTATATATTACAATTATGTATATATAAAAAAATTCACCATTCCAAGACCAAGTTAACTTAACAAAAGAAAAAAAAATACCTTCAAGTCCTGTAACAAAACCTTTTCGAATAAAGAACACAATTCACCCAAGATTAAACTTTCTGGAGCCACGTTGCAGATGTCGCGCGCAAATTTTAAATATGGAATCGAACATTTTCGAATTCGCGGATTTCATTGTTTCTAATTTGGGACGCGCGCGCCCTGTAACAGCCAGTACCGAACTGATGCGTTCAGATCTCGACCAAAGTCTGTAGTGAACTGTAACGCGTGGGTTTGCGTTCAAGCAGATTGAATCATGCACTAGCCATTAGCATCTCTAACTTTATTTTTAATGTAATAAGAGTCACTTTTCCAGAAGAGAAGCTCCTAAATAAATTTACCTTTTTAATTTTCGCAATTTGTTTAATTATTGTATGCAGTGGTCAAGGCCACGTGGTAAAATTTCTAAGAATTTGATAAAGATGAGTGCAGAACGTTGGACTGAATTAAGACCTTACACCATAAATAAGGAAAAAATTGCATCTTCTTTTTAAGTTTCGGTTTCCATCGAGGCTCTCTCACTGAGCCTCTTCACGGAGGAAAGCCATCACCTGTCAACATGCGAAATCTTTTCTATACAGAATGTAGCATATATATAGCTGTGCCCCGCGGTTTCACCCGCGTAGAATAATTATATATAGCTAATTACATATTAATTATTATATATATGTAGCCTATGCCCAAGTAAAATTTACCGCGTAGATTTTTTTCTGCATTTTTTTTATGACATTGGAACTGAAAACTGGAATCTCTTTGACAAATTTATCAAATTACACTGAGTAGTTTATGCGTGAAAAAGAAACAAACTTTCACATTTATAATATAGGGACAGGTAAAAACACATTAATTCATGAGTTATCTTAAAATTCTCAGTCCAAAAGAGATGAGAGGATCTATAATAGCCGTACCCGCAGACTTAGTACCAATGTTCCAAATTCAAATGATCCCCCTTCTACTCATGTCAATGGCAGAGACTCTATGACGCCTGCGCCCGCGCACGTAATAACAGGATATCACACGCGCAGTAAACCCCAAGGTTTCACACCATTATTGATGGGTGTACTGACAATGTCCATACAAAATTAATGACTGGCCTACCAAGTCAAGATTGCAGGTTTGAATCCCAATGGTCTGGGTCATTGAGATTTTCCTTAAATAGATCGAAAATAATTAAATCTTCATGTAATTAGATCTGTCAAAATGTAGCGCCAACTTAAAACTATTCAATTATCGCTAATGGCATATTTATATACATACATATCATCACGCCAAGTCCCTAACGGGGATATTTATATCTTCGGTAAATTTAACGAAATTTACGAAAATAGTTATATATGTTTTAATACAACACTATTGTGACAAATTAACAGATTGGCAATTTGGCAGACTTCTAAGGGAAACGGAAGAAAGTCAAAGCGTAATCTTGTAAAAGCAGGAGAAACCGTTTAAATTACGCTTAAAATTGATATGTTCTCAATTCTACATTTGAAATTTAGAATCGTAATTCGAAAAATCTAAATGCAATTCGAATTTAAATTTAGAACTAATCCCAAGCTAAATGCCAAATTCGAAATGACGCATTGCGTATTTTTGCAAGACTATGGCAGTTAGCGACAAAGATAAAGGAATATTAATATTTGATTTGGAATAAATTTATATTATACCGAACTCTCTTATCACTGCGGAAATCTCGCACACGACCTGAGTCTACCATTAGGCTAACTCAAAATGCCACATACCTAATTTGTAGAATTTGAAAGGTAGTCACGAAAAAAGTCTACCGTCTATGAGCTAATGTTAGAGATGACGTTATTTTGCTTTCAATGGCGAAAAAAGTCATAGAGGTCGATAGGAATTACCCGAAGAAGTAAAGATTTAGAAATCGAAATAAGTGTCTTTAAATATGGGTTGTAAAAGCCTTAGTAGAAGATTTGAAAAACATGACCCGCCTGATGGTAAGCGATCACCGTTAACATTAGCACTACCAAAACCCATTCATTATTTTTCCGAAGAACCCCACCCCGTACTCCTCAGATAAAAGATTACATAAAAACTAGTTGTCCCGCCCAGCTTCGCTCGTGTGAAAAAATGTCTTGAAACACGATCGCAGCGCCACCTATCGAGTCCAATTGTGAATCTTAGCCATTCTCGAATCCACCTGAAGACACAGAAAATTTTAATCGGTCCAGCCGTTTAGGAGTTCATTGACAAACACACGCACAGAAGAAATATATATAAAGACTAGCTGTGCCCGCGACTTCGTCAGCGTGGAATTTAACAAAAAAAATATTGTTCAGTTTCTGAAATAAAAGTAGCCTAAGTTGCTCCTTTTTATATCAGCTATCTGCCAGTGAAAGACCCGTCAAAATCGGTCCAGCCTTTTCAGAGATTAGCCGGAACAAACAGACAGACAGACGTACGGACAGACAGACAGACAAATATTGTAAAAAAAATTTTTTTGGTTTATGTACCGTGTATACATCCATATGCATTTAGTAAAAAGCGGTTATTTCAATATTGCAAACAGACACTCCAATTTTATTATATGTATATAGATAAACAGCTAGCTATATATTATATAGGTATCTATATCTAGGGTCTACTTAGTACTAATTCAGAGCTAATACTCTTTTTCATTCTATGTTGTTAGTGTACGTAGCCTGTAGCTATACTGATTATGATCAAATACATATTTATAATCACGTCTTACCCCCAAGGGTCCCCGAAGGGGTACACAGTGGTGTTAGTACCCAGTTTCACCTAGAGATATATTTTAGACTAGCTTTCCCGCCCAGCTTCGCTCGGGTGAAAAAGTTAAATTGCCCGTAACACGATCGCAGCGCCACCTATTGGGTCCAATTGTAAATCTAAACCATTTTCGAATCTAGCTTAAGACACACAGAAACACACAGAAAGCTTCGCCCGGGTAAAAAGGTAACATTCTTGAAACTTGATCGCAGCGCCACCTATCGGGTCCAATTTAATATAGTCTATGTTACTCGGGGATAATGTAGCTTTCCAATGGTGAAAGAATTTTTGAAATCGGTCCAGTAGTTTCGGAGCCTATTCATTACAAATAAACAAACAAACAAACAAACAAATCTTTCCTCTTTATAATATTAGTATAGATGTCAACGTCACAGATGGCGAGTCCATCGCCGTTAGTCAAGCACGACTATACTTTTAATTTCTTCTCAAACGTATGCAGGTTTCCTCTCGTTGTTTACCTTCACTGTAAAGCTCATGGTGTGACTAATCACTGTAATTAAGTTCGGAAATATTCATTGCTATAGTCGGGATTCGAACTTGCAATCTTCTAAAACGACTTCGGCTCTAAATAATGATCAATAAATAAATAAAAATTCAAGTGTACACTCGCCACGCAAAATATGGTTCAAACCTGGCTTACTCATAAGTTCTTCTAAGTAAATAAAGAACTTTTCATTAAAAATGGTTATACATTCGTATTACTAGCACCGTTTAGTTACGGTAAGCGGTTATCGCCGCCTATAGAGGCTAACAACACTAAGGTTATCGCTCGCGCGCTGCCCTACAGGAATCTCTTCACACCCTTCTTGAGGAACTCCATGCTGTACTCTCTTAGGAAAACTTCTATTGTCTATCTTTGTCTTCTATTTATCCGTCTTTATATTTATAACCATGGATTTGATCTTGCTCTATCCAAAATGCAATTCGTTCTCATTTTATCAGATCGTTATTTCTAGATATTGTCGACACAAGAGGTCGGAAACCTCTGCAATGTCACAGAGGGACATTGTCCCCGGTCCATCTCACGTGGTTGGTGATTAATGTATCTTGCTTACCGAAATTATACCATATTATACAACTGCTCTCGGGGGATGTTACGTTGCCACCCTACAATGTCGTTAAGGCGCAGATTGCCTTATATACAAACAAGAGCCGTAATGGCCGAGGGGTTCGATGAGACGCCTGTAATGCAGATTGCAAGTTCGACCTCCGATTGTAGCAATTAGTTTTTTCTTAACTTAATTACAGTGCTCACACGACGAGCTTAATGGCGAAAAAACATCGAGAAGAAACCTGCATGTGTTTGGGAGGAAATTCAAAGATGAATAGTCGTGCTTCAGATACTGCAACGGCCTCGTCATCTGTCACATTGACACGTAAATATATATCTTCGACGAGAAGGGGTGCACCTGTGTACATCTTCGACCTTTTCGGATGGCGACCAAATGAGGCTAGTATTTTAGGCTTATATGGTGTTAGTGGGAACACTGTGTGGCTTAACACTTGAGCTCATCCATCAATTTGACATATAAGTATATCTCGAAAAGTGGATGATGTTAGATCTCTCCGAGAGAGGCAGAACTCTGATGGGTTAGTGAGTACGTTCGAGAGAAAACGAATGTATTTTAAGTCTGGTAAATGATCAGGTCGCTCCGTTAAGAGATGTTAGGTACACTCATTATCATGACCTGACCTCAACTGCACCCAAAATAATTCCTTATCGATATAAATATGTACAGCAATTGGTTTTTTTGCGCGTGGCCATCGCTGACCCGAACCGATGCCGAAACACTATATTAAACAATTACGTTCAATATTCCCGACTACACGTTTGAATATCGTTACCAACTTACAGAGGTAGTTGGTAAAAATATTCCAGGCTAATTTCGACCTTATGTGAATCATTCAGAAAGATTTGGCGCAACCCTAAGTGCAGGGTCCCACAGGTCTACGTCGTTTAGTGTAAATGCCTAAAGCTCAAAGTGACCGCTGGCTATGAGATAGTACTATGAAACGGATTGATGCGTAACGTTTTAGATGGGCCACAGACGATTGTTGATAACAAAAGTAGGCCAAATTGAAGAATGTTTCGCTTGTTGAAAAAAAATATTACACGCCAACTTTGCCCCGCGGTTTCGCCAGCGTAATTTTTTTTCTGTTATAAAGTATCATATGTGTTAGCCCAGCCAATAACTCTTTGGAAAATTTTGAAGCAGGTACACACAAATCCTCACAAACTTCAAAACTCCTCTTACAAATCGCATTTATAATATTAACAGATTACACTAAACACTAACAAGATAGAAAATAAAAGCTAAAAAAATTATACAAAAATTAACATGGCGCCAAAACTTTTCGCGCCTATTTAGCTATTTTTTATGTGACAGCCATATTGGCTAAATTTAAAAGTGTGTACTTAATTAATTTATTTGTTTTTTGTCAACCATTATATATAACATTGAGTCGTTCGTAGTTTATAATCATAATATTTTCTACTTTTATAGTTATTAATAATGATTCAACGTTTTTTAATACCTTACAATTATGTAATCACTCCTCCTCACAATGGGTATTAACCCATTTAACAATGTTCCATTTTTTTTTACCATAATTTTAAGTGGAGATTTAAGTCACAAGCATTGATACAAACAGCTTTACTTTGTTGATCTGGTTGACAATGAAAGTGTTTGCAGTGAGGCCGTGAGGCAAGCAGGCCATTCCCACGAACGTCGCCCGGATGCCTACCAGAGATGACCCCCTAGTCGCTCCATCTGTCGATATTTTATAATATCTACTTTTACCATAATACGTTTTTTGGACTAGCGAGCTGCGTGACCATAAGCCGTGTCTTGAACCCAATAAAATGCGAATATTAATTAGCCTAAACATTTTTTAAGCGATAGATTTTTTACGTTAATTACAGAAGCTCATTTTGCAAAAAATCTTTAAGGCTAATGAATTAGCCTAATACTTACTCACGCACTGAGTTACTAAGAAACGGTAAGAAAAACTATATTGACGATGTTCTCTATGGTTCAGCGAGGCTCCGATGTCTAATGAATTTCTACGTTATTATGAATATGCGCATAGGCATGCGCTATACATATGACAAAATAATATTTGTAAGTTCTTTGTTTTATTTTTCTGTTCATCTGTCTAGCTTGATGTTAATTTTATAAAGATTTGTTTTTGTTATTGTCACGATTTAACTCAAAAACTACTTAACCAAATTAATATTTTTTTTACCATTTTTAAGCTACATCCGAGATAGGCTACATTATTTAAAGAAGAGTGTAGATTTCTCATTAGTTTGTTTTTTGAAAAAAAATTAGTTAGCAAAAAATTTAATAAATTAAGTAGGATCTATGTGTATTTAGATTTTGTACCTATTCATAAATTGAATTCTCTTAAATTTTAATACTAGCAGTATCCCACGTTTTTGCCCTCGTTAAGTTAATACATACCTAAATTAATACGTACTGCACATTTAACTGTATACTGATATGTTCTTATAAAGCTTCTCCTTGAAACATCAAATGATGCAATCCGCATTAAAATCCATTGCGTAGTTTTTTGTTTTATCATGCATAGAGATATAAGGAAATTACGCATTCAATCAGACCTAAAATCTGCGCAATTTTTTTTCTCATATCCGATATTAATTGTAGCAGTCATTTTATACGCACTCCATCTTAATCTTTACTAACTTAACGAGCAACCTTCTTAATACAGCAATATTTTTTATCGCGACCAAATCATCGCACTTTATAGACCCCAGCACTAGTAAGAAATAGGGTCATTCGCCCTCCTCCAGCAAATCATTTTTAATTGTCTGCGTATTTCTTCAATCTTTCCATTAAAGACAAAACTGTCGCCGCTCATACGCCCGCCATTACGGACAATGACCTTTATCGTTTTTTCGCGAAGGCAACACAGGATGGGCCGTTGTTAAATGGGTCACGTCAAATTTTCAAGTGTTGCGCGAATTTGGGTCATGCGAAATTGATTGATTTATACTAATGACGGGAGTTGTGCGGATATGTATGATTGAAGTCATTTTATATATAGAAAGTATAGTTTTAGGATACATAAGGAATCGTATATGTTTGTATAATTGCAAAGTACGGGAAATTTTAAATAATAAAAGACGTGACAAATACTATTCAATTTAATCTTGAGCAAATAAATGTAGAGAGTTATATAATTTCACAATCCCTGATAAAGGTGGTGCTAAAGTTAAATACGCTCAAATACTCGCTGGTGTGATCAGCATTTTCTTTAAATTAAATTATTAACAGCAGTTAGCAATTCCTGTAAAACTAACTTAATAATATTTGACTCTAATCGATATCCAGCGGCTACGTGGCGAAGAAGGCGCCAAGAAGATTAGCAGCATTGCCACGCTGGATAGCAATGCTGATTCCCTCAAGTATCTTCCAGCCAGAGGCTAGACGACGCGAGATCTTCTTTATAAGATGGTGAATTTCCGAGCTATAGAATACATATACGAGAAATGTAAGCCTGAAAATAATTTCGCAAATCCAAATATACAACGCAATTATACTTTAAAAGATATATATACATAAACATGCGAATTGAAAACCTCCTCCTTTTTTGAAGTCAGCAATTTTTTTTCTCTGGATGTCCAGAATCTATTTATATATTTAAATAGGACAGCAAAAAGTTACGTTTAACTAAAGTAATTATAGAAATATCCACTTAAATGACATGTAGTTTAAATACAAACCTTGATTTTGCTACACTTTTGTATACATTGCTCACATTGATGACGCTACTCCATACATTGAAGCATATACCACTGTTAATATACAAGCATTGAAGCATTGACCTCATTAAGTACATGACAGCTTTCATAATCCCAAACCGTCCATGTGACACAGACAATAAATATCAATATTGTGGGGAAAAAAGACAATATTCCCGTATGGCAACCCTGATTGATTGCCGCGATAAAATGGAGCCAAGGCTATCGAAGGACATTGTTCCCGCGCCCGGAGGCGCTAACTATCTAAATCCTGTGTGAAAGGGAAGGAAATAACAGCCGCCAATTGGATTGTGATTAACGTACTTTATGCCCATTTAAAACTATGGAATACGTTGCGGTAAAATTATCAGGGCGGCATGGCGGGCTTTAAATAGAATGGCATCGTTTGATTGGTCGAAATACAGATTTATGGATTAAGCAAACCTCAAATAAATTTATAGCAGCAGATCATAGAGGCTCCGAACCAATTCTGGCACACTTCAAGCTATACATTGTAATTATGAAATTAAGAAATTATGTGCTAATTTCATTGTAATACAAATTATAGTAGAGATAGAGAGGTGTTGGGGGCAAGACGTGGTGCTACACGTATGCACGTACTATATATCACTGGCTGAAAGTGGATGTGTGGGTACTACCTATTCACCTCTGCCTACCTCTTCGGGGACCCTGGTGGAAAGGCGTGAGGATATAGATAGATATAGGAAATGTGCATATTTTACGCGCGCAAAACCGCATCGCATAGCTAGTTGTATCACAAATTGGTTTTGCAAAATTAATTCAAACAGGAAGCATCGTCGTGTGGGGTCGCCCGCATCCTGTGGATTCTATTAGGGTGGTGGCGAAAAGACCACACATCAAATATAATATGACTGAATAGATAAAAATACATTTAATATTGTTATAAAACCAGTTAAGTTACTGGCCGTTGATGATTATAAGAATTTGAATTTGACATTTAGTGGGTAGTTTTTTTTTCTGGAATATCTATGTTTGGTACAAATTTTTTTTTTTACAATTCCGTTATGTAGATACCTAATTGAAGCGAAAACCTCTTAAGGCACCTTGAGCACTTTTTGGGTGAACAAAATGAATAAAAACTCGCGTCATTGTCATCGAACGCTTTTCATGAGCTAAAATTATGTATCATGTATATCCTCACCCACAAGGATCCCCGAGAGGATAGGAAGAGGAGTAAAGGTAAAGAACCCTCACACCAAATTTCTGCCAGTTATTAGGTGCCAACGTGACATATGAAGAGTTCATCGCCGTTACTCAAGCACGACTATACATACGCCTTTGAATTGCTTCTCAGACGTATGCAGGTTTCCTCTCGATGTTTTCCTTCACCGTAAAGCTCGTGGTGTGACTAATCACTGGTTCTTAGTTCAGAAAAACTTGTTGGTACAGTCGGGATTCGAACTTTCAAATTTGGTATACTTTGTACATATATATATATATACCTCCATGTGCTATTACTACGTTTTCTCCTATCGGCAGTACCCAAAGATTGCGTGCAAGAGGATCTTCATCAACTTTCACATTAATAATATTAGGAAGATACCGTCATACGGCGTTAATTCAAATTTGGTGTTAATACAATTGTTACCTGCCAGTACCCAAGGAATCGTTTGAACACCTATTCGAAGATTAGCAATTCGAAATTCAAATCTTTAATGGCTGCCTACGTTTTTAATCTACGTATCAGATCGGCACGTCACATTTCGCGCCATATACTTATGCATGCCATTGACTCTATCTGTCATCGCTACCAAAGCTCGCTGGCAATTATGACCCGTGTGCTGAGCTATTGTTTAGGAGGTAACTTGCAACAGAATATGATTAAATAGAATTGAAAACTAGACATGCAAAGATGAAACTTTAAGTTTTAGCTACGTACATATCTGTAAGTCTAGATAAAACTGATGCGTTATACTCTGCCTACCCCGTATGGGAATTCGGCGTGATGATATGTACCTACATACATATGTATAGTTCGTTCTACAGTGTCCGGGTTTAATTTATTTAAATTATAAATTTTGTGTAAATTATGAATTTATTTAAGTTATAAACTTTCTCGACTAAGTCTACATACATATGTATAGTTCGTTCTACAGTGTCCAGGTTTAATTTATTTAAATTATAAATTTAGTGTATATTATAAATTTATTTAAGTTATAAACTTTCTCGACTAAGTCTGCAGACCATAGATAGACTAATACCAGACTATTACTGATCAGAAGCAGAAGATCCTGACATCCTACAAAGGCGAAGGCAGGGGTTGTTGAAAATCTCTCCGCACTCCCTCACTCCTCGTACACAAAGATCAAAGGATTTCCTCAATGCTCAGAAAGTCAGGGCTTTAACACAGATATGTGTTTTTTGTTATATTTCTATTCTATGTTCTATTCTACTTCTTCTTAGCCCTATGGTATTTTTTACACGTCCTCTTTTTACGAAGTGCAAGTACATTGGCATTCTAAGTTCGTCGATGCAAATTCGTGTCTCAAGGCCTGTCGCTTTTTTGTATCGACCAGACAGCTCCCAGACGAACATTAAAAAAATATATATATTTAGGTCCCCGTTTAATATATCTCTGGCGGAAAGTGGGTGTGTGATACTACCTATACACCTCTGCCTACCCCTTCGGGGACCCTTATGGGAAGGCGTGAGGATATTTTAAACATATTCATTCGCAATGTCCGTTTATCAATTACACTTCCCCTGTAACCTGACGAGTTTTAGTGAAAAACACTACATGGGAACTTTCTACAATCTTATGAGAAAAGGTATTGTTTATTAACTTACTAGTTGTCCCGCCCAGCTTCGCTTGGGTGAAAAAATAAAAGCCACGGACACAGTGGCACCACCTATCGGGTCCAATTATGAATATAAACCATTCTCGAATCCACCTAAATAAACACAGATTTTCATTAAAATCGAACCGTTTCCGATTCTATAAAAGACATACATAAAACATTTTTTTTTGTATATATATATATAGCAGGTCTATATATACCTACGCCTTCTTAAAAGGTCCCCGAAGGGGTCGGCAGGGGTGTGTAGGTAGTACCCTCGTCATCTGTAACGTTGGCACCTAAAATATACCTCTGGCGAAAAGTTGTATAGTTAGTTTGTAATAATAATAATCATTTATTTGCAAAAAACATGGTATAAATTTGGTGTTAATAAATAAATAATGTTGTACATACATGTTTTGCCGAGTTTTCAGCATGCAAATCCAGGTTAGTGTTCAAAAAATTATGCACGGTATGACATTATACCTGTATTAGTATTTGTTACATTTTTTATTTGTTTAATCGCATACACAAATTTATTTATGGAAATAGATAATTTATCTACATGGGCTTTCCAATTCATGCCTTCATCTATAATAACACCTAAAAATGTTGTATGTGCTACCTCTTGAATCTTCGGTATTTTCAATTTCAAATTAAATTTATTAATATTTGATTTATTAAATTACAATTTAATAAATCATATATGCTGACTTCTCTAAATTTATTTTTAAGTTATTCTGTTCTAACCAAAGAATCAGTGTATTAATTGTGTTATTGATATCTATTTCATGATTGTGCACTGTATTGTTTTTTTTATTGGTTGTTACTATAATCGATATGTCATCAGCAAATAAGATGCACTTATGATTTGTGGTATGGACAATGTCATTAATATACAGCAGAAATAAGATAGGTCCCAGTACACTCCCCTGTGGAACACCCTGCCGGTTATATTTATAAGCCGTATAATATGTAGCCGTACTAATGACTCGTATGTATATAATAACTTAATAATCGTATGTCACCTATTATATATTATGTTATATATATTCCTGTGGCACATAAAAATACTTCCGGAGAGAAGTGGGTTCTCCTATACCTGTTTACCCCTTAAGGCGACACGAACAGATAAAGAAATTCTAAAAATAAGTCAGCCGTTCAATTAACACACAGATAAGTGTAATTGTTAATAATAATGTTCTTATCTGTTACAAAGAAGTGTCTATTTATATAAATGTAAAGTCATAAATCTGTATAACAGACATCTACAATACGGATAGGCAGGAAGACAAGGCGACGATAACGATATAATTAATTGCACATTATTAGTTTTCTAATAACATAACATTATTGAAAACTATATCTAATGAGCCGTGGCTTGTTCGAGTAGTTGCCTGCAAAGTTCGCAAGTTTGAATCCCTTCCTGTACCAATGAGTTTTTCTGAGCCTAAGTACATAGCCATTAGTCACACCACGAGCTTTACGGTGAAGGAAAACATCAAGAGGAAACCTGCTTATTTTTTTTTTTAAAGTACGTCCATAAGTAACAATCGAATATTTATGAAACGTCATATATTAAATATCAAAGTACCTATACCATCTATAAGACAATAAACCTGCAAGGCTAAATAAATTCCCCGGTTTTCTTTTTTAACTTTGTTCCCCTTTTCACTGGGCAGAAGCAAATGCAATTCCTTGCATCAGAGACGCTGACAGGAGCCCGACTCTCTAATACCCGATGATGACAGAAATATTATATTTTTTAAATATGTAACTGTTTGCAAATTCATTGCCATGCATTATAAAAATATTCTGTTGTTGTATAATAATTAATATAAACTTAGGGGGCGGCCATAAATTACGTGAGGTGTATTTTTAAATTTTCTGTCCCTCCCTCCCCCCTGGTGAGATATCGTGAGATTTTATTCAACCCCCTCCCCCATCCCCCAATCTCACGTGAGATTTTTCAAAATGTGGGTTTCTTACGTAAGCGCGTTGGAGTTGTTCAATCTGGATTAAATGGACCAAAATAGTATATATTTTTTTAATCAGAAAAAGAATTGCGTGATATTTGCCGAGACCCCCCCTCTCTCCAACGTAAGATTAGATGAGATTTGACTCGACCCCCTCCCCCCCTTAAACATCTCACGTAACTTATGGACGCCGCCTTATGTATATGTAGAAATATATCCTCTGGGATACGTTTTATATAAACTATATTTTTAGCAGAATAATAATTTGGTTACGACCAACCTAAAATGTCATCTTATTTTATCTTATCTTACTAATGTTATAAATGTGAAAGCTTGTAAGTTTGGATGTTTGCGGTTCTTTCAAAGCAAAACGGCTAAACCGATTTGGCTGAAAGTTGAAATCGTGATGGCTTATACCTAGGAATAGGACATAGGCTACTTTTTTTTATCCCGAAAATTCAAAGTTCTAATATTATAAAGTATGATGCTCTTTCACGGCATAGCGGCTGAACCGATTCTAGCAGGAAAATACATAAGCTACTTTTTCGAACTCCACGCGGGCGAAGCCGCGGGCATAAGCTAGTTCAAAATATGCCAGGCAACCGAAAAGTCTTTATTTCTTAGAACAGTTTTCGTAAGCTGATGTAGTTTTGTTTCCACAAAACCCGACCAGTAAGTCGCAATAAAAGCAATATAGGTAATGTGTACTGCGAAGCCGTAAAGCTCACTTTATATCCTGCCCTTTGGGAATCACAATTTGATGTTTGTTCTGCAGCGACGTGCAGTAAACGACAAGTTACTACTTGCAGTTTGGGCCAAGTTTTTCCTACGGTCATAATTAATATAATTTTTATCATGGCTGAGATGGCCGGTCTAGTTTTCAGCGAAAGATGTGAAGCTTTAGCATGCGGGTTCAATTCTACTGTTTAATTTGTATTAAAAGTAACCGTGAAAGGATTTTTTACTACTAATACTAATGATACTATTCATCATCATCATCATCATCATCACTCTAGTCCACTACTGGACATAGGCCTCCCCTAATGAGCGCCATAGCGCCCTGTCTTCAGCTTGCCGCATCCAGCATCTGCCACCAGTCCTTCGCAAATCGTCATCCCACCTGGTCGGAGGGCGTCCTGTTAGATATGATACTATTAGACGGGGACAATAAGTTAAGGTTTACTACCTTAACTAATTGTATATCTAAACCCACACACATATATATGTACATACATACAAACAGTTATACATAGTCCCTGGACAGGAGACCCTGATCGCTAGATTAAGTATAAGAAATACTTTCGCGAAAATCGCCCGCGTAGAGTTCGAAAAGGTAGCTTATGTGTTTTCCTGCTAGAATCGGTTCAGCCGCTATGCCTTGAAAGAGCATCATACTTTATAATATTAGAACTTTGAATTTTCGAAATAAAAAAAAATAGTCCTTATCCATGTGTCCTATTCCTAGTTAAGAGCCATCACGATTTCAACTTTCAGCCAAATCGGTTCAGCCGTTTGGCCGTGAAAGAACCGCAAACATCCAAACTTACAAACTTTCACATTTATAATATTAGTAAGATACTGAATATGTACAAAAACTACTGTAAACTGGACTGATGGTCTCAATATTAAGCACGTTGGCACCTAAATATACCGGTGAAAAGAGGGTGTTGTGTTTTCTGCCTATCCCTGATAATAGTTGCTTGTATTTATTTACTTAATCGCAATATATTATGCTTTGCACCACACTCAAAAGAGAAGCTATAAAAAGGATTTATTTCGCATCGCTTTTGAGAGGACGAGTCAAAAATTTACGAACTGTGATAAATGCTCCTCCACGCATGATTCATGAGTATTCTCCTGATTGTTAAAATAACTTTAAATATTTATTAAACACTGAAAATACGTCCCTTACAAAGCGTAGCTGGAGATCTTTGACCGACTACTGCAGAGAGAAAGGTTATGAATCTGAACCACACTTTAATCTTGAAAGTGACACGAATCTATACTAATATTATAAAGAGGAAAGATTTTTATGTAAGTAAGTATGTTTGTAAGGAATTGGCTCAAAAAGTACTGGACCGATTTAAAAAATTCTTAATTAACCGATTTTAAATCTTATATTTATGCCAAAATGTTGAAATAAGTAAATGTCCACCCGTGCGGACGGACTGGCCGCTACTGAATAATAAAATGCACACATAGCGAACTATAAAATATATATATACATACCTTTCTATTAGGTCCCCTGAAGGTGTAGGCAGGGGTAAGCAACAGCCACCTTTCGCCGGAGATATACATTAGGTGCCAACGTGACAGATGGCGGCACCATCGCCGTTTCTCAAGTCATATGTCTTTTCTCAATTCCTTCTCTAACGTATGCAGGCTTCCTCTGTGAAGCTCGCGGTATGTCTCACTGTACTTAAGTTCAGAAAAACTCATTGGTACAGTCGGGATTCGAACTTGCAATATTTGTGTTGCAGGGACACTCGAACCATTCGCTCGACAATCTATCGCTATTATAAATGTGAATGTAAGTTTGTTTGTTACGCTTTCACGTAAAAACTACTTAACCGATCATCATAAAACCTTGTTCACATATTCTTGGAGGTATTAGAAGTAACATAGGAACTTTTTATTGAAAAAATTGTGGCGTCACGGGACGCCTGACAGATGTGAAACATCGCAATTATATTGTAGAAGTAATATGCATACAGGAACAGATTACGACAGGAAGCTAATATGACTTAATGTAAAAATAAAATATAACGATATTTTTCCAGAACATGATAACAGTTTATAAAATAATTTACTTTCATAAACTACAAAAAATATTTCAAATTGTGACAACTCAATTATTTTAATCAGTGAATAGGTTAGAATAGCTTCGGTAGTACATAGTTATATTCATATAGCGTGGCGACGCGTTGCCATGGCATGCGTCGCCACGCCACCAATCGGTTTTACGTGCGGCTATAGATGTTTCACATCAAAAAAACATTTTTCGAAAGATAAAAAGCCGTCCACGCCGACGAAGTCGCGGGCACAGCTTGTAGTACATAAGAAAAATAATTAAGGTAATATAATTCACTATTCGTCGTATATTGGTGTACAGATAGGATAGACTTTTAAGAAGGTAGTCTAGACACCGTCATAGTTGGGTTCTAATTAGGCATACCGTTGATAAGCATACCGCATCGGCACAGGCTACATACTTGAACTTTATTAATGTTGCAATGGAAGGTGTTTATCAAGTGCTTTATCAGTGACTTTAGTGAGTGTTACAGTGTTGTAGTGTACACAGTGTTGAAGTGTTTCAGTCCCTAGGGCTTACTGTGTTGCAGTGAACAGTGTTATAGTGAATAGTGTACGGATTCATCCTGAAAGTGTTCGGAAATATTCAATGTTAGAATTAAGTGTCGTTTTAGTGCAACCACCGGCTGTCATTAAATTATCCCAAACCCCAGCTCGTAAATAGTATGTGGTGACAGAGTTTGTTTGTTCGAACTTCGAACGCTCAGTGCCTGAAGCATAGGCAAGTCGACTCGAAGTCGACTCGACTTCGAAGTGGACTCGAAACCGGCGAGCTTGAAAGTAATTAGAATTAGAAGTAGAGAAATGGACGTGGATGAAGCGAAAGAGACTTGTTAGTCTACAGAAACATTAGTTGGGTGAAAATTTCGCGTTCATCCCCCCTCTAAATGCCGTAAATCACTTAATTTATGGACGTCCCGAAACTCTATTCTCTCTGTCTGTTCCGTGAGGGGCTCCGTGTGATGCTATATAAGTTGTGCCCCGCGGTTTCATCTTCTCAAAAAATAATATTCTATTGGTAGGTTAAATTTTTTATGTGTTAATCTAGTTAATTATCTAACTCAGGCGCCGTGATTACTAAACAGCCATACATACATATACACAAAACTTCGCATGTATAATATTAAGTAGGATACCTACCCCGTTAGTTACCCCGTTAGGGACTCGGCGTGATGATATGTATGTATATATGACGTGAAATTACTGAATGGCATTGAGCAGTGACATTATTGTGACGAATTTTGTAATCATATAATTCGACTCCCCCTTAACTAGCCAACAATACGAATACCAAATAGACTCCCAAAAATCGAATGACAATTGTTAAATTTACATACAACATGCTGTTGTCTAGACTGTGCGTGAGCTGAATGTCCGTCTGTCCGTCTGAATATGCAGCTTTGTCCCATTGCACTTAAGTAAAGGCCAACGACCCCTATTTTGATTGCTATCTTCTGCCTACCTATTTTAGGGTTACCGTTACCGTTTTACCGTTATTACCGTTATTACCGTTTACCGTATTACCGTTTCTTACGAACACTCAAAGATGGGGACGTCAAGAGTACTTGAAACCACCGAACATGAAAATTGGTATTTTAGAGAGATCTGGCGCTCTACTCTCTCTGTTAACATTTTGGGGGACGCCTTAATGATATGTATGTATGTATGTATGTATGTACTATCTCTAGCAAAACTAGGATATTAGTATACCATTGCCTACAAGTAGAAAAGGGTCAATATAAAATCATGCCGGATATTTAGGTGCTAACGTGATAGTCAGCCAAAAATAGGTGTATGTCAGGCATAACTGAACCAACAGATGTCGCTTTTACAGGATCTGTGTTTAAAAGGCTTCCCCTTAACATTCTAATTTGCCGCCAAATTGCACTTGACAGTACAATTTTTTGCGCTATTTTTATTATAACAATGAATATTAAATTAGTATATTCGCGTAATTCTGAATTTCTCACGCAGATTAGAGTGAAGTTGAGTCAATATACTAACACCTCATTGAAAAAGCTCCACATACAAAGTCAAACATTAAAATATAAAGTAATCCGGCGAAGCCACATCACTCAAGCATAATGTGGTACTGCGAAGCTGGATTAGGAATAGTATATAATATACATTTGTTTTTTTTTTTATCATAGATATATATATAGCGCCATCCATGAAGACGCGCCCCACTATTCTTCCCTATAGTGTATAGTGTAAGTGTGCAACCTTCCACTAATGTTTGAGTATCATCGGTACACACTGATTACCTTGAGTACACACACACTACAATTAATAGACTCGGGCCATACTCCCCGCATCCCGCGACCCCTTTGACTATAAATTGGTGGGTCTTCGTGGATGGCAATATCTGTAAGTAAAATTAAAAATAAAACAAATTGGAATTCAAAACAGTTTTTTTTCTCTTAATACAATTCAGGATTGTAAATAGCTGAACAATATACTACTAATATTCAAAGGAAGGTAGACCAGTAGACCACGTTGAGGATAAAGAAAGAGAAAGGAAAGAAGAATCTGGAGAAGCGATCGATGTAGACAGCGGTCTCCCGCCCGTTGCAAAACGTTTCGTACTGGGGAATGGAGGCCGATGTGCTGGCTCGGGGGTCCACTGTATTTGGGAAGATATGCTGGAATAGGAAAGACAGTAAGGGAATTAAAAATAACTTACACACACACACACACACACACACACACACACACACACACAAAGTAGTTCATATAGAGCGGGTCTCTTACCACCGGCAACCCTTGCTAAAATAGATATACCAGTCACTAGATTAAGTATACGAAATCCTTTGTGAGTAAATAATGATATTGTTAGTAAAAAAAAAATATTTTAATACTATGTCATTCAAAAGTACAGGTCAGACTATGCAGGACTGGCACTTAATCGCTAATCATCATTAATACTGTGCCGTAAGGAGCCGTAGCCGAGTGGTTCGAGTAGTTGCCTGCAACACAAAGAATGCAAGTTCGAATCCCGACTGTACCATTGAGTTTTTCTGATCTTAAGAACAGTGATTAGTCACACTACGAGCTTTACGGTGAAGGAAAACTTCAAGAGGAAACCTGCATACGTTTGAGAAGAAATTCAAAGGCGTATGTATATTCGTGCTTGAGGAACGATGAACTCGCCATCTGACACGTTGGCACCTAAAATATATCTCTGGCGGAAAGTGGGTGTGTGGGTATTACCTATATACCTCTGCCTACCCCTTCGGGGACTCGTGTGAGAAGGCGTGAGGATATTATTATTTATTTCTGAAGGTTTTAAATTAAAAAAAAGTTTTCCCAAGGATTAGCAGCCCAGCCTGTGACCCAACAGTCGACCTTAATCTCACCTTAAAAGCATCCAAATCCCTTGACAAGTCCTCGTCGGAGTATCCTTTCATTGCTTTGGTGGCCACAGGACCCATGTAATTGTTCACCACGGCGAACTCGAAAAGGGAGAGAAAGACGAACACAGAACACGATGACATCCACACATCTATAGCTTTGACGTAAGAAACTGGAGGGAGTGACTGCTGGGACTGCGTGTTTTGGGTTGCTGGAAGGTTAAATCAAATGTACAAACTCACACACTTGTCTTTGAACGCTGCTTATTCCCATAGGAGGTCGTCAACAGAACTCATCAGCAAATCTCTCTGAACAACTTATACCAGAGATAGATTTCTGACACGAAGTTAAAAGCTACCGCAGCCAAATATTTTGTAGCCTTCCTTTTATGTGCCCTTTATAAATAAATCAATAATATTAAAGCTTTTCTTGGACCACTAAAGCCAAAGCAGCTTGGCTTGCTGCAAGAGCAGAAAAATCTCTTGAAAAACTCCATGATGTCTTCCTTCGCGGAAAGAAACTTATTTGAACCCGCAAGTGCAGTTTAAGTGCGTATATCATCCTGCCACTACCCATGGGAGCAAATTATAGGACAGCTCATCTTCAGATGAAGTCAGATCAAGAAAATGACATATCATCATTTCGTCTCTTCGGACAATTTCTTTGCAATTAGCCTTACCCAATGTCAAAAGTGAAGTAACCCCCAACGTAACCCTAGCAGGGATGGCTTCAGGCTTGATCCAGAAAGAGATCCAGGACATGACGACGATCAGGGCCGAGGGTATGTACGTGTGGAAGAGGTGGTAGCCGAGGCGCCTGCGCAGATTGAACACGATAGCCAGGCAAGTGAAGTTACCTGAAACAGGAAAGCTTAGAATGTTAAATCTAGAACAATCGTATTGTATGATCGTTTTACTCATAAGAGTAGAGAATAATTACTAAAGGAAAGGAAAAATAATACATATACATTATACATTATATTTGATTCGTAAAGCAAGGGCGTGTGATATAAAAGGAAGAGAAAGGCATGGTACATTTACAAAACAGCTCTATACAATACGAAAGTGGATGAAGAGAGAGAGGAAGACCACGTTCTATGTACCAAGTTGATCTTGGTACATAGAACGTGGTCTTCCATCGGAAACTTAAAGATGCGATGGTGAGGAGTGCTCGAAATCAGCGAGCATGTATAAAGGGACATGTGGGCGAAGCGAACGAAGTCTGGAAAGAACTAAACCTCTACTCAGTCTGGTCACCCCGTAAGAGGCTCGGTGTGATGATACAGAATCTAGAATCTTAGAATGTACCAGTCTTCAAAAGTTGGGAGCTGCCTTAGTTTGTGGACTAAAAAGACTCCTTAAAAGACTTTCGTGAGTATTCTAAGAAAAACTTACCAGTAGAATACTCTATGGTGCAGTCAGTTGTGTAGTTGTTGGAGATGTCCAGCTGAGGCAGTTCGATGTCCGGGTTGACCACGAGAGGGTCTGTCAGGTTCCAGATGAACACCAAGTCGTGGACAGTGTGGGACACTTATGCAAGAAAAAAGAGATAATTATGATTTTCAACCATCAAGAAGATTATCTGATCTGGTTGACCTGTCGCAGGTTCGATGGACCGGTCGCAGGATGTTCCTTCATGCCTTACGCAGAGACACACCTCGTTTTCGCAGAAGACATATTTAGGTGCCAACATGACAGATGGTGAGTCCATTGCCGTTTCTCAGGCAAAAATATACATACGCATATTGAATACCTTGTCAAACATATACGGGATTACTCTCGATGTTTTCCTTCACCGTATAGCTGGTGGTGTCATTAAACACTTTAGGAATCACGTTCAGAAAAAATATTAAAAACTGTTGGGATTTGAACTTGCAATGTCTGCATCGCAGGCGATTACTCTACTATTATTATTACACTTACAACTCTCAATCATCATGGAGCAACTCTGGGTGTCGTGTGGATACGACTCGAACTTCATCGCGCAGGATAATACTAGGGTTAACCTGGAAATAGATACAGAAGTATTTAAGGCTTTCTGATGTAAAGTTACGATATTCCATATGTATGTATATATAAATACCTACCAGCTAATGATGCCTACTTTATTGTACTGCAGCGAATCCTGGGTTTTCCAGGGAAGTATGAAAATAGCATAAATGCAGTTGATCTCGTCGAAAAATGTGCGGAGTAACGATCTTAGATCGAATCCGCAATTAAGAGATTCGCAAAACAATTGGCGTGAACGAGAGTGTGATTGTAAAGATGAAGAAAGGCATGTTACGTTGGTTTGGACACATAGAGAGGATGAGTGAAGAAAGATTGAAGAAACAGATATACAAAGAAAAAGTGTGTGCAAGAAGGCAGAGGAAGGCCACGTTCCAACTACCTGGATCAAATCGATCGGACTCTCAAGGACGGGAACGTTAAGAGTACTCGAAACCGACGGGCATGTATGAAGAGACTGATGAATGTGGACGAAGCGAAAGAGGCATGTAGGTCTAGAGAGAACTGGCTCTCTCTCTGCCTACCCCGTTAGGGACTCGGCATGGTGATATGTATATGTATGTACCTACCTACGGAAACCTTCGCATGCCAATATTATGCTGAACGCGCGATTCAACAGCGTAACTAACCGTGATATAGCAAAATTATTTCGATCCTTGCATTCATCATGGATCTTTAGATGTAAACAAACTTACTTAGTCACGCATTATGAAAGATGTAAAAGAACTTACTTAGACATGTAAAGCAGTGTCTTATCATGGTACAGCCAGAGGTAGTGATTGGGGATGCTCATCTCGTGAAAGGTCACTTTCTTCGCATTCTTGAAGAAGCAGTCTGGTCTCCAGATATTGTTCAGCCACTCCACGTCCAGGATTCTATACTCTTCGTGCATATTCTCCGGTAAACGGAGCCGAGGGTCGCGCCAGGACTGGGCCAGGAAGATGTCCGCTACGTATGTCTGGAATAAGAGAGGCAGTCTTTCACTTGAATTCCCTTCGACCAATGTGCGGCGTAAGGATACTAGATCGAAACGCAATGAAGAACAAAGCAACTGGCGTGAATGAGGGTGTGATTGTAAAGGCGAAGAAATACCTGTTACGTTGGTTTGGACATATTGAATAAAGATTGACGAAAGAGATATACAATGCGAAAGTGAGTGTAAGGAGAGGCAGAGGAATGGAGTGGAGGAGTGCGTTCCAACTACCTACATCAAATACTTAAGTTCAGAAAAACTCATTGGTACAGTCGGGATTCGAACTTGCGACCTTTGCGTCGCAGGCAACTGCTCGAACCATTCGGCCACCACAGCTTCCTTGCATTTACATTTGTTTTTATAATCCATAACATCATGTTTCGCGAAACCGAGGGAGCGACCTTTTAATAATGTTGACATTTTGTTATCTTTGGAGCTATTTGTTATATTTCATCGTCATGAGTAAGTCTACAACTTTTAGAAGACAACTGTTTTATTTTCTGAGGTCCTGTTCATGTGTATATCGTATACTACGTTGCTAAAGCGATGATAGCTGCGCATGCGCCATTGCCAGCGGTCTATGAATTCGCATATTGTTGTGTATTGCCTTGGATTGTAACTCACCATACTCTCCTCGTTGATAGAATCCAACGAGAGGACGGTGACGTGGAAGTAAACAATGGTGGGCTGGCCTAGTAGCTTGGGCGCCCTATTCTTGTCGTAATACTTGGCTTTGAGAGGCAGGATGTCGCGTAGAGAGAGGCTCGACTCGGATTTGAGCTCAATCTCTTGATATGAAGCATTCGTTCTGAAAGTAAAGACAGATAACCAAAAAAAGTAGAGAGAATATTAAGCGCAGCACTTTGAAAATGATGCACAAAAAATTTACATTAGTTTCGGTTTATCTGTCCCTGTACATTAAGATTCCATACTGTTATCTGCTCGTGACCAATGCTGCTATGACAGTTTTAAAGAACCCCGTATTGCCATGCCAATTTGAATTTATATATAAATCAAAGGGTCCCCGAATGTGTAGGCAGAGGTATGTTAGCATACCCATTTTTGGCGGAGATATATTTAAATGCCAAAGAGACAGAAGCGAATCGTCTTCTCTCAGGCACAACTAGGTATACATACGGCTTTGAATACCTTCTCACAAGGATGTTGATGTAGGCGTTCACCCAAAAGTCAATTAATGTTTAAAACTAGCTGTGCCCGCGACTTCGTCCGCGTGTAATTTAACAAAAAGTTATTGCTTAGTTTCTAAAATAAAAATAGCCTAAGTTATTCCTTTTACATCTCTTCAAAATCGGTCCCGCCATTTCAGAGATTAGCCGGAACAAACAGACAGACAGACAGACAAAAATGAAACAAATATTATATTTTGGTATATATGTACCGTGTACACATCCATATGCAGTTAGTAAATAGCGGTTATTTTAATATTACAAACAGACACTCCAAGTTTATTTATTTATATAGATTAACATTAAAATACTTACAAGAAACTCACGGCCGCCTGTACCCTTCCTGCATCACAGAATTTCGCTAATATAACGCACATAGCTACCAACACTTTTATAACCATTGTTAATTGTTAAAACCATTAATTATCTATGGAAGTTTTATTTAAGCACATAAATGTCACTTGAATGTCACACAACCGCCATCTTGGATTTTGTCCTCGACACCTTCCGGATAAGAATAGTTGAACACGTTAAGTTGAAGACTTACACTATCTTAATCCCTTTAAAGGGTTTACCATAGACTTAAGTTATTTTTAAGTAAAGTTAGGCTTGAGTTGCATTTTATTGCATAGCGTACATAATGCCTACCCAAAATTATGCATGAATATGAATAATATGTGTTCCAATATATAGATGCTAACGTTACAGTCCCTCAAACAACAATTTCCTTAAGGATTTATACCAAATTTTTCGATCCATGCTTGGTTAGAATTTGTGAATTAATCGAAATGTAACGCACTAGTGTTAATACTACCTACACATCTCTGCCTACCCCTTCGATAACCAACTATTAGGGGAAGGCGTTCAGATATAATATTAAAGAAAACTTGCTATCTACTGGGTTCAAGGGATTTTCAAACCATTCAGGAACTCACTCTCAAATACACACACAACATTTAAATCAAAACAGAAGATATATGTGTGTATATAGGTACTTACTATATTTGAATACGCCTTCCCCCTAGAGCCCGCTAAGAGGGAGCTAGATGCGATGCTTTTTTTCGCGTGAAATATTATATGAGTTGGTGCCAACAGATGAAGAGTCCATCGCCTTTTCTCAAGATTAGTAACTTGAGTACCAAGTACAGAAAAACTAATTGGCAAACTCAGAATTCAAATATGCAAACATTGCGTTGCAGACTACCACTAAACCACTTGGCCATCACGGCTTTTCTTCACCCATTTTCGCTAAGCCATACGGAACTTCCATTGGTCTAATAACAATAGATATCTAAGGTCATACAGACCGCAATACCTAACTTGAAATGGGTAAGCTGCTTGCATTGCACTTAAGGGGCTTCAACACGTAACGTTGTAACTACCTAGGGTTGGCAACCCTTATATAAACGTGGTGGCAGAGTGGCTTAAATAGCGAGCCAAGATTGCAGGTTCGAGCCCGATCATATCACTACTAGGTTTACGTTGAAGAGAAACGTGACAACGACGTTTGAGAAGAAATTAAAAGCCCTACGTAGTCGTGTCTTACAGATCTTTTGGTTATTATTGTTAGCCTTCTATATCTCACAGTTGGACAAAATGTCGAGGTGTATCTGTCCAATGCTACTGTTGGCCAGTGCACGGATTACACCTTAGTCTGTCTGTGACAAAGGGTGTAATTACCGCTGCTTATCCCTTCGGCAACCTTTATAGGATAGCGTATCGATATAATAAGGATAGTTAAACGATATACAAGACACTCACTCAAATTTCAAATTTCATTCACCTGTTTAGTCGCTTCAATGCGAGGGAGTAACCAATATTTTACAATAACAGTTGAATGGTTTGGCAATATTGGTTATTTCGTACAAAATACTGCTTTTTTAAATTACTAATATTATAAATGTGAATGTTTTTGAGGGTGTTTATTCCTCTTTCACGCAAAAACTGTACCAACTTCGCCCGGGTGAAAAAGTAAAATTTCCTGAAACACGATCGCAGCGCCACTTATCGGGTCCAATTGTGCCTAAGCTATCCTATCTTTTAAGTTGGATCAAACTGCACACGGTGTGCAAATTTGATTGAAATCGGTTAGGTTGTTTAGGAGCCCATCGCGGACTTAATTGCCATAAAAAAGGTTATAGTGAGTCAATCTTTGTTTTTATATATTCTTATACACGATATTTGTGTAACTTAAACCGTTTACGCAGCGCACGCAACGGAAGCTCTCAAAAAGGAATATTTTTCCCGTTCTGGCAACATTATTCATTAATGCTTCGCTCCTATTGGTCGTAGCGTGATGTTATATAGCCTAAAGCCTTCCCAGAGAAATGGACTATCCAACACAAAAATAATTTTTCAATTCCAACCAGTAGTTCCTGAAATTAGCGCGTTCAAACAAACAAACAAACTCTTCAGCTTTATAATATTAGTATAGATTAGCTGGATTGACACAAAACTAAAACAAAATTAAATTACAGGTGAAACTGCAGGGATTAAAGTATACACACTTTAGTGGTCGCTAACAAACGAAAAATTCACGGTTTATATTAACTTCATTGTGACTTTTATAACCACACGTTCCCCTAAGGGATACCCTTTAAGAGTACCCCTTGGTAGGCAGAAGTGTTACCTTATTTATCACCCTATGTCCGGAGCTATAATTGGGTGCAAAATTGACCATTAGCAGGTCGGTGGCCGTTTGTAAAGCAGGACTATACAAACGTCTTTGAATTTCTTCTCAAACGTATTCAGGTTTCTTCTCGATTCCTAAAGCTCTTCATTAATTACTACAAAACGACATTACACACCAATTCTCACTGTCACAAAAATGTTTTGCTTAAATCAAAGTGTCGTATTTTATAATTAAATTGGGTTAACATTTTGCTCTGTAACACTCCTTTAGTAGAACGTCCATCGTGCGTGGTGTCAATACGACTTTGTTGAAAGCGAATTAGCCTTTCAGCTAGGCGATGGTATATTTGAAAGCGACTAGCGATACCATGAGCAGAGGCGATTTTAACTGTATCCTCTTTAAATTGATCGAAATTTCTCATCGATCATTCGATCTATCATCAAGGATAGGAACGTCAAGAGTACTCGAAATCAACGAGCATAAAGAATCTGATGAATGTGGATGAAACGAAATAGATCTACCCTGCCTGCCTATCCCATAATAATGATATTTATGTGTATTATATATCCTCATCCTAAAGCCATGGTGGCCGAGTGGTTCGAGCAGTTGTCTGCGACACAAAGATCGCAAGTTCGAATCCCGACTGTACCAATGAGTTTTTCTGAACTTATGTACAGTGATTAGTCACACAACGAGCTTTACGGTGAAGGAAAACATCGAGAGGAAACCTGCATAAGTCTGAGAAAAAATTCAAAGGCGTATGTATAGTCGTGCTTGAGTATCGGTGATGGTCTCGCCATCTGTCACATTGGCACCTAATATAACTCTGGCGGAAAGTGGGTGTGTGTCCCCTTCGGGGACCTTTGTGGGAAGGCGTGAGGATATTATATATCCATTTTAAGATATTGATACTATTCGCAGGCTTAGGGGGTGGGCTGGATTAGCTAATGCATCTTTCAAACACTTGTCTCTTGTATAATGATATGGCCTTTTAAGCCCGTAGTCAGTAGATTTACCAGAAGGCTGAGTAAGAAACCTGGGGCGGCAGATTTTAGGTGTAGCCTATCTACATTGATCTCGTGTAGTCACACCCCAGCTTTATGTGCGATATTACTAATTGGAACAAAGAATTAAACATTTCAGGTATTCGTATTATTTTGTAAAAATAGACATGAGTGATTTGAGTTAATACTAGCGAACTCAATATTGTAGGTTCAACTCCAGGTGGAATAAATTTGGTTATATTTATTTATTACCCATATGTATTTCTCAGTTTTAGATATTTTTTGAACCGACCAAATTAGCGTAAATGACCATGCAGTCGTGCTAATTGAATATGATAAATAAATAAATAAGAAAATAAAGCTCATGGAGTAACTCCAGAATAATTTAGGTTTCCATAGGTGGAAAATCTTAAAAGGATTTCCAGTTAAATATATCCATTACAAAAATTCAAATATGTACCTATTTCCCCTTTACAATATTCTTTCCTCTTTTCAATTCTTACAGGAGGTTGTGATGTTCTCCAGTAATTTAAGCAAAACGATAAGGTCTTCCTCAGAATGAGAAATAATAAACTAGTAAAATAAATTGGTATTTTGACATTCAAAGTCACTTTTTGTGACCCTGAATATCTTGAGACGCGGACACTAGAGTTTATGAGACTTTTGAGACAATTTTTAGAATGCCAAAATAAAGGCTTATTTATACATCGCTTATCTCTCATTCCGAGGAACCCCTAATATGACTGGACTAATGACGCTTCAAGTATCTATATTTCCACGTAGGGTGTAACAAGATTACCCTAGTGCCGCGTCAAGTGAAGGACACCTTGATATATTGACTGCATTCACATTCGACATATTTTATTCAACATTAGAGACACTGGCAAAACTTATTAACCTTCACATTTATGTATGTTATTAATATTATAATTGCGATAGTTTATAGGATATTTGTTCCTCTTTCACGCAAAATTACTGAACGGAATTGGATGAAATTTGGCACAGAGATAGGAATTTTATTTCGAAACACCTACCAATGAAATAAAATTTTACCTTATCGCTTTATCCAGGACCAGTCATGAGAAGAAACGGCTTTCCTTTGGCTTTGATGGCAACCTATAAATACCCAATACTCGCCACAGTACCTATCTTTACATCCACTTGCGTCTTCTCATGAGGGTCCCCGAAGGGGAATTTCTGGCGGATAGTAGGTGTGTTGGTACTACCCATACACCTCTGCCTACCCCTTCGGGGACCCTTATGCGTAGGCACGAGGATATATATAATTTGATATAAATATTTAATTCATATCAATTGCCTAAAAAATCTAAATAAATCATGTTTCTATGGCACTATCTATTAATTCTTAATTTAAGCTTCGAGCGTCGAGGCGTCGAGCTTAAATTTGATTTCTCGCAAATCAAATTTAAGCTCGACGCCATTTTAGAAGGGAAGACAAAAGTAAAACACTTTAATTGCTAATATATGTATTTACCAAAATACATCGCGACTTAACATATATATTTACAATAAATTACTCGACTTATACAAAAATAATACTATATAGTTGTATTACGCTTACGCTTACGCTTGTGGGGACGCGTGTAGAAAAAGAAGTACAATTACACTTGTTAATAAGAAAAACATGATAATTCAATCTTGCTTTATTTCCAGCTTAATTTTTATATTACATCCATAATAGTCCGTTTTTAAGTGTCAAAAGATTGATTTAATCAATAGATATACACAGATAGTTCCTTGAAAATGGTCTTAAATTAACTAATTAAAGTCTGCTTTAGGGGAGTCTCTTAAAATGCGCACTTCACATAATTAACGTCCACCAACAACCAACAGCAACATATTTTTTTTATTCTATACAAGTTTTTCATCACATTATTTAAACTTTTCACATTGTCTTTTTGCCAGTCCCATATATTTTCTGACACAAATCATGGAACCTCCACGTACTCAACTCCTCGGAGGTCTCTCTAACCATGTTCCGATACTGGGTCCTGATTTCGAACATTTTCTTTGAACAAGCCAACGGACTTTTGTGCAGAGTGCTTGAAACTTCCATCCAGAGGAAACGTCTTAGGAACTTTGGGTTCTTAAACTTGTCCAAATAACTCAGATACCACTCCAATAACTTCTCAATTTCTTCATCGGTCCATACTTCGTTGAATTCCTCATTGGGTTTCTCTGTCGTCTCCGTCACTAGAGTGATCGCTATTTCTTTGGCAGATATCTCTTTTAATACCTCACTGAATTTGGTAACTTCCTCTGAAAGATCGTTATTATTGTGGGATTGCTTTAAAAAGTTGATTTTGTTATATACTTTCGATACTGGCTCTGAGACGCTTTCGGCAAGTTCAGTCCACAGGTATTGCTTCTCGTACCTGGGGCTAGCAAACTCTTCGATATGTTGCAGATAGTAGTTCAAAGCATTTTTGACCTTATCCGTTGGCAAATCGACGTCTTTGAAAGTTTTCCCCTTCGCTTTACTTTGAGCGATTTTGACGAACTTAGGCTTCATGGCGAGTATCTTTTGCAACAGCGTGGAGTACGGTGTGCTTGCACTATTGTCCTGTATTGACATCTGCATATGATTCGCCTTGAGTTTGCCGAATAGCTTTCTGCAAGACAAGGGACTTTTGTTGGGCAATTTTGAAGCTATATCCCTCCACATCTGGTTGGGTTTAATGGCCTGCCCTTTATGAGATCTCAAATAGTTTATATAGAGGATGAGCAATCGTTTCTTGGAGCGTTTAGTCCATTTACAAACTTTAGGCGGTTTATCTTCTTCGGTGTTCTTCTGCACAATTATTTGTGCCTGGTTAATGTCGGTCAGTTCCTGGCCTTCAGGGATAACGATGATGCACTGGAAGTCCTCTTCTGTAGATGAAAAAATAGTGATTAATACGAGTGCTAAAGGGTAAATAGAGACGAAACAAAACTTGAATACGTTGAATAGGTAATTCAAAGACATATGCACAGTCTAGCAATATAAACGGGTACGGACTGGCCATCTGGACGAAAAGAGGATGTTTAACACGTCTGCCTACCCTTATAGAAAATGGTTTTGAAGACCACAAGGATGACAAACATGCAGTCCACGTGATGGTAAGTTGTTACCGCCAATGGACGCTTGCAACACCAGGGGCTAGGGCGCTGCCCACTGCAGGAACCATTTCCAACCCTTCTTCAAGAACTCCATCATGCTGTACTGCTGAGGTTTATTCCTTTCTACTTACGGTCTTTCAACATGCGCTTACCTTCTTGATTGTCCATCGACGCCTCGTCTATGTGACCAACATTCTCCTGCTCATCACCCTCAACCAAGTCGTAGTTAGTGTCCTCTTTCGATACATAGATCTTGTCGATCGCATGGAAGTACTTCCACGCTATCTTCACGTCAGGGTTCCGGGATCTGGTCCGCAGTTTCCTGTAAGACTTCCTAAGTTCCAAGAACTTCTCCTTGCACGCATACTCAGTCTTGTCAATCTCAGCTGCAGCATCAGCCCATGCACTGACATCCTCGGTGTTACTGTTGATTCGTTCAAAGTTCTGAGAGAAGTGGTTTAAGATTTTATATATATCAGAGTCGGTCCACTCATCACTACCGGAGTCCGATTCCAACTTTTTGTTCTTGATCTTGTTCTTAATGGCTCGGTAGCCGAATACTTTCTTGCATAGAGTGTAGTAACGCCAGCTGATTTGTTCTGAGCTTTCAACTTCTCTCTGTACGTATGATATGTACTCGTGTTTGATGTCTTTGAGCATGCTTATGCATTGCTCGGCTGTGATGCCCAGTTGTTTAGCCAATAGTTTCCACACAGACTTATTGCCTTGGGGTTTGGATAATTTATCTTTATTCTTCATGAAGAACTCCAATATTTTGACTGTTTTTGAATTGTTCAAATTCTTTCGCTGTGTGGATACCTCGTATAGGGAGTCGTCATCTTTGCTTACAAAACCGTTTTCTTGTGTTATGTTCTCTGATCTCATGTTCAACTTTTTTACTGAAAATTCATGAAAAATCGTGTTAACATGTGTGACATGATTTAAGGAATCGCCTGCAAAAATTACCCTGGCGGTTTATTTATTTTTCGTAATCACATAACAGTGCTACAGGAAAACATGTTTTCATATATGTGTTTGAGCAGAAATTCAAAGTTGTATATATCTTGCTTGAGAAATGTCGACGGACTTACCTGAGGGAACATGAGACAACTTACCCCCAACTTTCCCAGCATCTACTACCGGAGACTCTTTATACTGCTCATAGCCAACTAGGAGGTTGGTGTCCATACCATAGTCGAATATCCTGTCGAACAACTCAATGTATCGCCAATCTATTTGCATATCGGAATTTTCCTTCTTATCATGCAAGATAGACTTGTAAAGGACTTTTAGCTCCTCCCAGTGCTTGAAGCAACTGAACACCTCCCTCGCAAGCTTCTTACTCACTGCTGACCAACACACAAAGTAACATAATGGATCTTTGAACATTTCAATGTTTTCATAAAAAAACTGCACCAGCTCATCTAACTCCTCAGTTTTCCATATTTCCACCTGATCATGCTTATCTATGCTTCTTACCATCATGACTTCAGTTTCCTTCGATATCAAATGATCACATAATAGCTCCAAAGGTTTACGGCCTCTCAAATTGTAACTGCCTTCTATATATTTGTTTAAGTGTATTGCTTTTAACTCCTCATATTTTTCCTTACACTTTTCAGGCACCTTATCCAAAAGCCGACCAATTTCATTCCAGAGGAAAGTGCTTGGTATGGTGGCATCTTGGAACTCATCAAAGCAATCAAAGCAATACTTTACCAGAACAATGTTTTCAGTATCATTCCAGTAATCTTCATCCTCGTTGACTGGAGCTGTAATTTTCATGTTCTTTACATATTTTCTCTGAAACTCCTCATCATCTGCAAATATTTCATCAAACAATTGGGTATATGGCCAATTACTGGCGTCAGAACCAGTCACCTTTTGTTTTTCAAGGACTCTTATGTAATGTTGTTTGTAATTAAGGAAGCGTTTGTGCCAATAATCAACATCATCTTCACCCATCTCTACAGCAATAGTCTCCCACAATCCAGTCCTACTATTATGTTTCTGGGAATCCATTTTATGTCTCAGATATAAAGTTAACATAGCTTCAACCTTCTCATCACTGCCAAGTCTATTACTCTTCTTTACAACCACATTATTCTGCAGTTCCTCTTGTGGTGTTGCTACATTCAACAATAGGTCAGTCTGATCACCTTGAACATCTAATAGCATCACTGAGTCTTCATCCTCGAAAGACTGATGACAGAGTTCAAAGAAAGGCCATTTAACATAGACACCCCTCTGAATATGACTTCGTATCTGGTTGTATTTTGATTTTAAAGTTTGCAATTGAGCCTCACAATCATCTGGTTCTTTTCCAATCAGTATAGTCTTGCAGGCAACGGTCCATAGATGAGTTTTTTGTAAAACAGCTTTGAATGTTTGCTTATTGTCATTGTAAAATACCAAAAGCCGTTTTATGTCGTCTTCAAGCCAGGCTTCTGCATCCTCGCCCGTTTCTTCGAGGTTGTCTTCATAAGCTTGTTCTTGAATGGCTTCTAATAAGGGTTCCTGCACTCTTGCATCTTCCACTTCTAATGCATCTGATAGAATGTACTCTCCGTCGGCAGTCTGATCCAGTTGTAGGCTGTGCTGGATACCATCTAATTCTGATAGGACAGCTTGCTCTGTGTCACCATTTTCTGAAAAGTAATAATAATAATACTAAAGTACTGCTCGAAATGGCACTTGTTGTGAGGAGATTTCTTTCTCTGGAACCCTAACCACCAGTACCTTGGACCCTGATCCCGATACCGGTGGGCCCCTATATTTTATATTTTTAAATATGTTTTTATATACATACCTATATATATCTATATTTAAAAATGTATTTTATAAGATTTATTTGAAATAAAGAATAAAAATAATATCCTCACGCCTTCCCATAAGGGTCCCCGAAGGGGTAGGCAGAGGTGTATAGGTAATACCCACACACCCAGTTTCCACCAGAGGTATATTAGGTGCCAACGTGACAGATGGCGGGTCCATCGCCATTACTCAAGCATGACTATACAAATGTTTTTAAAATTTGCGCATGCAGGTTTCCTTTCTATGTTTAATGTATGTGTAAAAATACATTACATATACAATACATAGTAATGATTTTTTATTTCCTGATGTTACCATGAATACATATACATTTGTAGACACTTTGTAGTTTATGTACATACATATACATACACACTAAGAAACATAATGTATGTTCTAAATAATTTATCATATATTTGCTGTTTATTTTTAATTTTCTTATAATTTAAAATTTATAAAGAAACTTCCAGAAAACCAAATAGTGGAAGCACTGCTATCATTGTGCGAGTAGATAGTTGTGCTGGCTGGTAGTTTTGTTAGGACCTGAAGAGTTTCGAGTTAGATGGCGATAATGGGTGCCAATATTATATATTATAAAGATAAGCATAGGTGTAGATAGATCCAGAGAACTGGTGCTCCACTCTGTGTGAGGAACTTGGTATGAAGATATGTAATTTAAAACCATGGTCTCTCAAAATCAGTGCAAATTTTTATATTATACAAAAAATCTGGGATTTAATTCTGCATATAACCTACAACAATTATTGTAGATTTACTTTTCTCCAAGTCTAATATGCCAAATACATGATCATCATACATCATCCTATTCAGTCCACATGCAAATTATTACCAGGTAAAGGCCTCCATGGTTCTATGCCAATGTTCTCTGTCCTGAGCCAGTCAAACAGTGGAGATAATAAAGGCCAAATGCAGGCTACCATTAATCTACAGATATACAATTGTACCCAATAAGTCTGTTAACAGTAGATTCACTTAAAGTTATATAAAATGATTTATGAAATGGAATAATTGAATATATATTACCGTTGACGTAGAACAGCAATATCTCTCCATTCGTACCCATCTCCGTCTTCACAACTATTTGTTCCATTCCTCAAGCTGGTCCCTCTATCCTTGAGTAAAAATGGTCAAATGAATTCATAGGACTGGTTATCGTTATAAATTGTACGCAGAACATCGCACTTCTCTAAGATACGGCGGTTTGAATACAATATTATTATATTTCAACTGAAGAACGCATATACTCCACTTCATTAAAAATACGCCCTACGGTTATTAGAATGGTTTATTAGTTTTATTACGCTATGGTACACCGCAAAGATAACAAATTAAAATTTCCAGTAATCATCTGCAAACTTACTTTATTTATTTTGATATTTTGTTGACATTAGAAACAAATTGCTGGTTTTGATCAGAAATTCGCACCGAAATTCAGAACGATTTCAACACTTTTCTTTACAAGCATCAAACGTTTCGGTCCGCCATTTTAAGATGTCTTATTTCAAGTAAAGTTTAGACGTAAAATGTTTGATGCATGAGAACAAAATGTCAATGATTTCGTTTTGTTGGCGCCACAGAGCTATATGTTGTGTTGCTTATTACTGCCAGTATTTATATATTTTTTCATATGTTTATAGATCTTATTGTGGCATTAAAATATATATATATATAAATTGTCCTTATTATATGGCAATATGAATTGCTATCTGTCAAATCTAATTAATTACGACATTGATTTGTCAAAAACTAATAGTGTTCAACTGTAGTCTTTGACTGGTACCAGACGAAGACTACTATTGAACACTGGGTACCAAAGACTTATTGAACACTGGAAATTCGGGCTCGGCGTTGATGGGGGTAAAAGTCTGAACAAGAGTGCTCGCTCGAGTACTCGAGTAGCTGTCCATAATGCGATATTTTTGCCCACTTTAATGTACGGCAGCGAATCCTGGGTATGTCAGAGGAAGCATGAAAATAGCTTATAATGCAGTTGAGATGCGATCTCTTCGAAAATTGTGCCGAGTAACGATCTTAGATCAATCCGCAATGAGGAGATTCACAAAACAAGTGACATGAACGAGGGAAAGGTTGACGAAACAGGTATACAAAGCGAAATTGTGTGCAAGCAGAGGCAAAGGAAGACCACGTTCCAACTACCTAGATCAACGTCAAGGAACGTCAAGAGTACTCGAAACCGGCGAGTGTGTATGTAAGAGACTGACGATGACTGACTGACTGAATGTGGACGAAACGTAATAACGTACAGGCTACTATTGAACACTATAACGTGCAAAGAAAATCTAATGATTTCATCGAGCAAGACAATAATTGAGCTAAGAGATTCTGTGCTTGTTTATTGCTATGTGATTCTGGTAGGCTATAGTAGGATGTAGTTTTATTTAGTCTTTAATATTGTTAATTATTTACTTCCAAATACTGTTAAGATAAAATATTTGTACCCAATTGGTACCCCGCGGCAACGTATCAAGAAGACATTGCCACGCTACTTTCAACTATGACCGAGATAGTGTTCAATAGAAGTTTTTCACCGAGATATCTGCCCACTTTATAGGACAGAGAACGTAGCCACTGGGCAATTAAAAGGTAGCAGTATACAAAAGCCATTTTAAGACTTCACATTTAAAATTAGTCAGTCCTAGGTTCAAAGTGAGGTGAGGCGACCTCGGGCGACCTCCGAACCATCGATTCAATTCAATGAATGGATACAGACTACGAACATCTGTGAATTTTATGTAAAATAATAATTATTCCAATATTTTGCTTTTTGTAGTTTAATGGCCTTCAATCATGAAATCTACATAAATCAATTCAACGAGATATTATTTAAAAGGGCAAGAATAATGTTATGCTTTGCGTCGAAACAAACGGGATAGGTACAATGAGGTTTTTTACATCAATGGATAGGTAGGGTAGTTTTTAAATAAAACAATTCATTTGGAAAGTATTGAAACAACGCTTTTCATTCAAAAAAATATTAAGTTAATTAAAATCAGTCATAACAAAATAAACTGGTTCACAAAATTATATTACTTAAGTTACTAATAATAATAATTTTAACATTGTTTTGTTGGCTGGGTCCACACACGCAGAGTTCGTGCTGATAATTTCGACACTTGGTCTATCCGAAATTGACGAGCTTGTACGAGCACCACGCAATGTGGGGCCGACTGCTATTACGAAAAATATTACTTACAAGTTGGGGTAACTTTATATAATTCAAGCATTCTTATTATGAAATACTGAAACTATTGTACATAATACTGTTCCTTTGTTTAATTTCTATGGATAAAATACATATGCCCGGACCATGCTATTCAAAAATGCGTCAGATGTCACATACCTACATGCATTCGCGTTCTTGAATAATGATAGGAATTAACAATCATTGTAAGTGGGCTTCATGATAATGGAAGTATTGCCTTAAATTAATTGTATTTGTCACAGTGAAGTGTGCCGCTTGTAGTTGAGTAAAAATTGTTCGTACTTCAGATAGGTCTGAAGTTGGACGCAGGTGAAATCCATAACTACTTTATTGTTAAGAATTTACTTGTATGGTATATATCGATACCAAACTGGATTTGATTACGTGAAGATATGACAAATTTTTACATAATAATTTGGGTCTTATATGACCTACTATAGCAAATATAAATCCATAAAATTTACAATATTTGAAAAATAACACGAAAGCTCTTTTATTATACATATAAAATTCTATATGCCTTAAACTTGTCTGTCTGACGCAATGCTATGGAAGATTTACAATGACTATATAATATTACGTTAAGTTTATACGACAAAGCGTAATATTTATATGAAAATGGAAAAAAGTTGCCAGTATAAAAATGGTGATGTATAAGAGACATGGGGGTTTATTGTCTATTCATAACTTCATCACCAGCATAAAACTTGACACCATCAAACATTTGCTTTAAAGAAGGTGTAATATCTATGTAAATAATTATTTTATTCCACTTTATGCATCAAGATGATATCGCCTGGGTGAACAGAGTGGAATATAAGAATCAATAAAAAATATTGTTAAACAAGTTAGATTGGGGAGTTGCTATGAGTAATTCATAGGCCTTGCTGATGACGTGCAGAGGTGCTAGAGAATAAACAGCTATTTTATAATACCTATACAACAAAAAATTATTGATTTAATAATCTCACAAGTTTGCCTAAGGTTTTACTATATGTTTAGTATAGGCTTTACTGATTAATAAACCGTGCCATAAAATGATCACCGCCCAGCATCTTCAGGGTCAATTATTATTGAAAAATCTTAATGCTATCTATCTTACTACCTATTTAATGAAATTATGGATATTTCCATATTTGGCAAAATGTGACTTTGTTCAAACACTTATAACGTAGTTAATTCAATAATAATAAACCAGCTACATATGTTATGTTATGTAATGTTTTGAAATTTCATGTCGAGATTCCATAATGTACCACTGTATATAAGATCACAATCAATAAATTACACCACTGTTGACTCAGAAGCTAATAATATAAGAAAATAACAAAATAAAGTGTTAGTGATTATAGTTTAAAAAATATTTTAAAAAATAATTGGAACATTGGTAACATTATTCAAAACTATGAAATGGCACTATTTTAGAAAATATATAATTTCACTTAGTATTAAGTACGTCTAAGCAATGCATACATAAGTATAAATATAAAATTATATTATCTCACATAAAATTAGTACTAGGGAACGTATGACATAAACCATAAGCGGGCGAAATTTATGAATATTATTATTCACTAAAACATTACCTTCTGGGGAAAACTGAGTAAATATGACAGTTACTCGTTGAGTTGAGACATAAATTTGCAAGTAGTTATAAAAATCAATAATAAAAATGTGAGTCACCAAGTAGGACTGCCATAAGTAATTTTGGAAAGTTTCGTCATCTATACCACTAATACAATACGCTAACGTAATGACTGGACTTAGACGTTCTAATTTAAATAAATAACATATTTTTTTAAATTTAAAAGTACTCTTATCTGATAACACAAAATTTACTTGTAGAATAAATTGGCAGCCCTAGCGATGATTCTTTTCAAAACAGCAGTATTTACATACTCTTATAGAAGTTTATCTCATCACTGCACGACTGCCCAGAAGGAGTAGGCAAAGGTGTTAAATCACCTTCGTTTTTTAACTCTTCTTTGAATGTATTTTCAAACGTATGCAGGTTTCCTCTCAATGTTTTCCTTCACACTAAAGCTCGTGGTGTGATAAATCAGTGTACTTCGCTTAAAAAGAGTGATTAGTACAAAGTTTGATTTTAAACTCTTAAATTTGTATGTGACAACTTAAACGACTTGGCCATTACGGCTCCTAAAGCCTCCTACATATATATAGTAGATTACTAACACAAAAAGCAATAAATATATTCAATTACAATTTTACTTCGAGAAAACACCAAAAATATTTCTATATATCGAGTCCATACAAAGTTTGCTCTAAAATTATCCAAAGACTACGGTCTACTATGTTCTAATAAATGATCTTTTGTCATCTTGATCTATGTGCCATCTCATACAGACCCGCATTATAAACAACTATCAACACATTTTATTTGAAGCTACACCCTCACCAGATACCCGTTTTTAACAACTGCTAAGCTCATATATACACACAATATATCTATAAAAATCCTAAGTTGAGACAACCCTATGATAGACATGGATTAACGAAATAGACACGACAGTTCTATGTGAACTTCTGCAATTGTAAAATATCCGTTATTTGATACTACAACATTTAATACGGATAGTAAAGGATTTCACCATTATCTTTTTAACCATTAACTTGAAGATTTTGAATATCTATATCCATATTATATTGGCAGTAATTTAGTTACTTTAGAGCTGGTTACAGGTAATATTTATATTCGTAATATTTATTCAACATGGTATTAAAGAGGTTTATATCCATAATATTAAGATGAGGCTTCTAGTGCATATTTATTAATATTATTACGTCTTATTGCAAGATTTTTAGACGTCATCAAGCAATAGATCTAGGTGACCACTTTAAATCTTTGGCAATCTTGAATAATGATGACTATAGCGCGTCATAGTCCAGTCACGTGACTTGAGGAAAAATGTAGGATTTTTATGAAGTCCATTTCGTTAACACTACCTCATCCTCGTCCATCAACACGACCATACATTTTGCGTCTCTGCTAAAGCTCCTTAGCGACATATTAATAATACCCGATATAACATCAAATCACTTGTGATTGAAGCTACGCGATTTCTCGAAAGTCAGTATGGTGTAAAATATTTCTGAATTAAAAAAAATATTTGAATATAAGAGTCGCCGACTGAAATCTATCTGCTTTCATGTCTAAAACTGTTGTCACAGGTTTCTAATACGCTTTGCGAACTTCGAAAGGGGCGTGGCATAAATTGCCGCACATAAATCGCATAGACGCATTATTAAGCGGATAATAATTAGAGCTGAGATCGATCCAATCGCGTAGCTCCCCACCCCAACCATTTACCAAACCTCGCATTTCTCTGCAGGATTCATCTTGGTACCGACGGGACAGTTGAACTCGTTAGAAAACTCTTTCAAGTTAGATATTGGGCCTATCACTCTGTACTTTGCTACTGTGTGGTCGTCTTTTTCTATCTGCATTTTTGTCGATTCCTTTGTCATCGCAGAACACCAAACCTGATGAACGCAAAAAGTGGGGGTATATCTTCACGCCATCCCACAAGGGTCCCCAAAGGGGTAGCTAGATAAGGATCCCAAAAAGGGGTAGCTAGATAAGGATACCCAAAGGGGTCGCTAGATAAGGATCCCCAAAGGGGTCACTAGATAAGGATCCCCAAAAGGGTTACTAGACAAAGATACCCACAGAGGTAGCTAGATTACGATCCCCAAATGGGTAGCTGGATAAGGATGCGCCAGTTCTCTCTAGACTTACATACCTCTTTCACTTCGTCCACATTCATCAGTCTCTTCATACATGCTCGTCGGTTTTGAGTACTCGTGTCTTGATGAAGCACGTAGTCAATTTGTGCGTAATAGTACCAATATATTAATAATAAGGATCCCCAAAGGGGTAGTTTTGCTTTTTAGGTGGTAGAGTTACGACATCGTCTAAGTAGTTACCTGAGCGAATGATATGAAGAACAGTTGTCGATGGTTATACCGCAACCCTGGCAGGGTCAGGTTTGCCGTAGCGGTCTTGCTGTAGTCCACGTAAGCGTGAAAAGATGCCTTCAGGCCTCCATTATCAGCTATGTTTTCGCCTGAAAGACAATGCTTATACTTTATCTAGGTACAGGTTAATCAGATTCCTAATATTCAGCTTTTCCTTGTTAGTTTTAAGACTCATTTTTCGCTGCATTTGTATTTGATTGAGGTGCCAACGTGACAGATAACAAAGCCATCGCCGTTCCTCAAGCACGACTTTACATACGTCTTTGCATTGCTTCTCAAACGTATGAAACCATTGAGGGGAACTCAATGGTTCCTTCACCTTAAAGCTCGTGGCGTGACTAAACACTTTACCACGGAATAACAAAGCTTATTCGGTGGTAGGTGGCTGCTTAATCTCAGAAAGATTCATTGGTGTAGTGGGGATTCGAACTGGCAAACTTTCTACAGCATGCGACTACTCGAGTCTCTCGACCAACACAGCTTGAATGTATAAAAAAACAATAATAATATATTTTTATATATTATTTTTCGCGTTTTACCTTTCCCTACAGTACTTAGTACAAAGATAGTTCAATTAATTATAAACAGAAATTATCGATCAGTATTTGTTCACTCCGATCAGAAAATCACAAAATAGATAACACATTATTAATTGGAAAACTCGAGTGAAAAAAATTTTCCATACTATTTGGAATATAATTTGGAGCCAGGGGGTCTCCACTCCTTTGTTGCTCCGAGGCCTCGAGACCTCTAAAATCGGCATTGCCAAGCCTAGAAGGATCGTAACTAACGTATGTATATATATGTATATGTATACCAAGCGTCTGTTTCCCGTTGAGAGCCTGTCCATCCATGGTGTACTTGGAGTACTGGTCCTGCATGCACTCGGCGCGACCCTTGAAGCGAGCTATAGTACCGTTGTTCCACCAACGGTTCAGGTTGCCGAACCTAGGACAAACACACTAGATTCAATATTATTTTGTATTTATTATCCCACCCACATGAGTGTGAAATTTGTCTTAAGAATATTGTTATTTTTATGGGCCTTGTTGTCTGAGATAAATAAATAAATAAAAAATTATAAGTTTCTCATTATCTCTCTCTTGTCTCTTTCTGCAATAAAACAGCTAATCTCCTTGTTCCAAATTTCTCCCAATTCCGTTCAGGAATTGGAAGAGGTCCTAGCAAGAGGAATACAAACATCCTTACAACTTTCGCATTATTATTAGTTGAATCGTACATAAAACTTTACGCCAATTGAATTGAGCCAGCTTACGTATATAATTATGACATTATTGAACAAAATCAATAAAAAAGCTGACTTTCATGGGGTCATGTGGGATCTCAAGTACCCATTACCTGTCATACTCCCGGCCCTGGTCGTCGAAGGCGTGCGTCAGCTCATGTCCCATAACGACGCCCATGGCCCCGTAGTTGACGCTCTTGGGGCTCTCTCCATCATAGAAGGGCAGCTGGAGGATCCCGGCTGGGAACACAATCTGGTTCTTTGTCGGTGTGTAGTACGCGTTTACAGTTGATGGTGTCATGCCTGGGGATATAAAACAACTATAAAATATAAACCGTGTTGGCCGACTGGTTCGAGTATGCAATACAAAGGTTGCTACTTCTTATCCCGACTGTACCAATGAGTACTGACGGGGACCCTTGTGGGATGGCATGAAGATAAAATATAAGATATACGCCTTCCCACAAGCGTCCCTGAAGGGGTAGGCAGAGGTGTATAGGTACCCACACACCGACACCGACGACCACAAACTTTCCGCCAGAGATACATTTTAGCTGCCAACGTGACAGATGGCGAGTCCATCGACGTTTCTCATGCAAGACTATAAATGTCTTTGAATTTCTTCTCAACGTATGCAGGTTTCCTCTCGATGTTTTCCTTCACCCTAAAGCCATACTTCGAGGTGTGCCTTGTCGAGTAAAGTACTTAATTTTAGATATACTCATTGGTACAGCAGGGATTCGAACTACTTGCTACCATGGCTCGAAGCTCGGCCAAATATATGTATCTATACTAATAGCATAAATCTGTAGAGTTATTATCTTTACTTGTTGGTTGACGCGCCAAAAACTACTAGTGAGAATTGAAAAATTAAATTATATAAAGAGGCTATATAACATCACGCTACGACCGATAGCAGGGTAAATGATAAAAGAGATCTTGAATATTCCTTCTGAACTGTGGTGTCCCTAAGAGATCCCGGGTGTTCCTTCTGTACTTTGAAGTAGTATTGTGGCTCTAAGAGATCGTCAGTGTTGCTTTTGTACTGTGCAGTAGTTTGGTTTCCCTAAGAGATCCCGGGTGTACCTTTTGTACTATGCAGTAGAATGGTGTCCCTAAGAGATCGCGGGTGTCCCTTGTGTACCTACCCCACTTGGCTTTGTTGACGGGCTCGTCGAGCTTCAACAGGTCGTTCTTGAGACTGAACATGTTGTACACGATGTTGTTCTCGAAGTACTCATTCGGCTTCACCTCCAGATCCTCGTACTGTCCGTCCAGCTCGTCTTTGTTGAGAATGTAGTCCGGGAAACCTGCACGATATGGCATTGTGAACCTTATTGCAAGTAACTATATATGTATACTAGTTGTCCTGCCCAGCTTGTGAATCTAAACCATTCTCGAATCCACCTAAAGACACACAGAAAATTAAAACTACTACTCTCCTGTTTGAGTTGAGTTCGGTAAGGTTCCCAGAAATCGTCCTCGGCGTAATGATATGTACGTATGTGACGTACATATCATTACGCCGAGGCCCTAACGGGGTAGGCAAAGAGAATAGAGCGCCATTTCTCTCTAGACTTGCATAACTCTTTCGCTTCGTCCACATTCATTAGTCTCTTCATACATGCTCATCGATTTCGAGTCTCTTGATGTTCCCTTCTTTGAATGTCCGATCGATTTGATCTAGGTAGTTGGGACGTGATCTTCTTCTGCCTCTTCTTGCACACACTTTCGCTTATGTATTGTTTCTATTGTTATGTACTGTTTCGTCAATATTTCTACACTCATCCTTTGGACATATAGTCCAAACCAACTTAACGTGCCTTCCTACGTCTTAACAATTGCACCGTTAATCTTATCGCATGCACATCCCCCCTCCCCTATACCTCGCACTCTCACTGCGCTCAATGCCCTTTTGGAGTCCAACCCTGACTGTGACGTGTTCTAGGACGGATGGAAGGCTATCATGGCGGCATGTTTGGAGGATTGTGAGATGATTGTATGAATGAGGTTCTTATAATTACTAATTAGTGTAATTGGTTTTTAGCCGTAGGTACTAATTATCATAATTATATATATATATATATATCCTCACGCCTTCCCACAAGGGTCCCCGAAGGGGTAGGCAGAGGTGTATAGGTAATACCCATACACCCACTTATTATTATGTATATACTAATTATGTATAAAAAAAATAACGATATAGGTAGATAGATAGATAGCTATAGATAGCGCCATCTACGAAGACGCGCCCCACTATACTTCCCTATAGTTTATAGTGTAAGTATATAGTTTATAGTGTGTGGCACTATCTATACCTATATAGATAGATAGTGCTATCCACGAAGACGCGCCCCACCAATTTCTAGTCGAAAGGGTCGCGGGATGCGGGGAGTATGACCCGAATCTATTAATTGTAATGTGCGTGTGCACTCGTAGGTAATCAGTGTGTACCGATAATACTCAACATTAGTGGAAGGTTGCACACTAAATAAACTATGAGGAAGAATAGTGGGGCACGTCTTCGTGGATGGCACTATCTATAGAATACCTACCAATCATATCAGTGATAGCATCGGCTTTGATCTCGGCCGCCTTCCTTGTCTCAGCGTCCATCCAGTCCAGGTTCTTCAGGTTCTGTTTGAAAGCGTTTCTGATGTTGTCTATCATGATCTCGCCCTGAGTTTTGGCCTCGCCATGGAACACTTCCCGCACGAACATCGCTCCCACTGCAAAACCTATAAATGGGAGATTGTATATCTATATATATACTAATATTATAAAGAGGAAAGATCTGTTTGTTTGTTTGTTTGTTTGTTTGTAATGAATAGGCTCCGAAACTACTGGACCGATTTCAAAAATTCTTTCACCTTTGGAAAGCTACATTATCCCCGAGTAACATAGGCTATATTAAATTGGACCCGATAGGTGGCGCTGCGATCGAGTTTCAAGAATTTTACCTTTTTACCCGGGCGAAGCTTTCTGTGTGTTTCTGTGTGTCTTAAGCTAGATTCGAGAATGGTTTAGATTTACAATTGGACCCAATAGGTGTCGCTGCGATCGTGTTACGGGCAATTTAACTTTTTCACCCGAGCGAAGCTGGGCGGGACAGCTAGTATTTTATATATCTATAGTACTAATGAAAGAAGCTGACTGCTTGTATGAACGCGTTGCGCTGCGGTAGTAATCCGATTTGAAGCAACTTTCTGTTGTTAGCCAGTTTATTGAGGCCAGCTATATTATATATAACTATACTAGCTGCTCCGCCCAGCTTCGCTCGATGAAAACATTTTTTATGGTTGGACAACCCTTACCACTTAAGGGTATAAATCTCTCAGACCTACCGAATATGCATATAAAATTTCATAAAAATCGGTCAAGCCGTTTCGGTAGAGTATGGTAACTAACATTGTGACACGAGAATTTTATATATATAATATAGAGAAATATATAAATATACTAGTTGTCCCGCCCAGCTTCGCTTGGGAGAAAAAATTAAAACCACGGACCCAGTGGCGCCACCTATCGGGTCCAATTGTGAATCTAAACCATTCCCGGATCCCCTTGAACACACACAAAAAATTTCATCAAAATCGGTCCAGTCGTTTAGGAGGAGTTCAGTCACATACACACGCACACAAGAAATATATATATTAAGATAATTTTTATAGATAATCATGTATATATATATATATATATATTTATATATTTTTTTATACAACAAGATTGGCAAACAAGCATACGGCCCACCTGATGTGAAACGGTTACCGTAGCCTATTTACGCTCACGATACCGAAGTATCACTTGCGCGCTGCCACTCTGTGTTCGGAGAGTTATAGTTATATATATATATATATCATGATAGCTCCTTTAGAAATATATTTGAAGGAAAGGTAGAGGGGAAGACAGGAAGAGGAAGACCAAGATTAACACATACATGGGTCAGATTAAAGGAAAAATTTATCTCATGACGTATAGGGAGGTTAAAGAGGTTGCGCTGGACAGAAGCAAATGGAAGGGACTGCATCATCAGAGAGGCCGACAAGAGCCGAGCTCTTAAATTTATGATAATTATCGATAACAAACACTGATTGATGAATTGATGAAGCCGTTTCTTCTCCTTTCAGGTATTTTTTCTTGAAAACAGTGGTATCTAATGATACCACTGTTTTCAAGAAAAAATACCTGTTTATATTACATATGTGCCTTTTTTTTTATTTGATTTTGATTGATTATTTAATAACAATATTGATGTTACACCTATGCCTTAGAGACTCCATGTGTGAAACGTCAGGACATGAAGCAGTTACCTATAGCATTGTTGGTGTCGGTGACGCAGTACCGCCAAGACTCCTCCGTACCCTCGGAGCCGAACAGCGCCTTGCGCAGGATCTTGGTGGCGTCCCGGAACGGCTTCGACAGGTACGTGGACAGCGAGCGGGACACTTGCCACATCATGTAGCTCGTTACCGTCCTGTACACGTATTATATACTAAAGCCCTTAGGGTCCTTAGGGTCTACTCACAAAATTGGTCCCTAAATACCTTGGGACCCACCACCATCATTACGTGTACCCATGTATTTATTATTATTACTAGCTTATGCCCGCGGCTTCGAAAAAGTAGCTTCACGAAATGCCCAGGCACATCAAGATCTGGCCAATTCAACGATCGGCCCACGACATTAATAAGGGGTAACCTATGTCCTATTCCTAGGTATAAGCTATCACCATTACAATTTTCAGCCAAATCGGTTCAGCCGTTTGGCCGTGTAAGAACCGCAAACATCCAAACTCGAACTTTCACATTTATAACTAGCTGTGCCCGCGACTTCGTCGGCGTGGACGGCAAAAATAAAAAATTTACAAAAGATAAAAAAATCCGTAATATTTTTTTTTAAAGTACCTATGTTTCTTCTAATACCTCCAAGAACATGTGTACCAAGTTTCATGATGATCGGTCAAGTAGTTTTTACGTGAAAGCGTGACAAACAAACTTACATTCACATTTATAATATTAGTAAGGATATTAGTAAGATATAGTGAGATAGGACTATTGTTGATACAGATTCGCATCCATCGCACCACAACACCAAACTACACTTAACCTTTTTTGAATAATGTATCGAGATAAAAACTTAGATGAAAATCATGTTACCTTTGATCCTCTTCACTCTTGCTGTACCTCCGCATCACTTTGGTCAGATTTCTGAAGTAATCGGGGGCGTAAACTACTATAGTTTCGTTATCGCGGATCTGGAACGTAATAATAATAATGATTGTGGATATTACTGTCCCGCATGATGGGAATCTCGTGAAAGCGGAAAAAGACAAACAAATAAAATATTTGGACTTGGCTCACGAGATTGTCAGCATGTGGGATGTGGACTCTGCAATCATTGTGCCGATAGTAATAACGGTCAATGGCCTAATGGCAGAAAGCCTCGACCAACACCTCAAGAGGCTCTCGTTAGACAGTTGGATCAAGTGCCTGATGCAGAAAGCAGTACTGCTCGAAACGGCACGTATTGTTAGGAGATTTCTTTCTCTGGGACCCTATCGACCGGTACCTTGGCCCCTGATCCCGATACCGGTGGGCCCCTATATTTTATATTTTTAAATTATTTAAAAATGTAATCTATAAGATGTATTTCAAATAAAGAATAATAATTCATACAAATGTTATAAATAGTACTCGAAACCGATGAGTATGAAGAGACTGATGAATGTGGACGAAGCGAAAGAGGTATGGAAGTTCAGTAATGAGCGCCTTGGGGAGGGGGGAGGATTGTTATATTGTGTTCGCAGCAGAGGCATTAGTCCTATTATACTGCCAACAGAGTATAACTCTCCGAGCACAGAAAACTGGCGCTCTATACTCTCTGCCTATCCCGCTAGGGACTCGGCGTGATGATATGTATGTTTGTGATATTATGGATGGGAAAGTTTATGAGGATGTCCGTTCCTTTTTCACGCAAAACTACTGAATGGAATTGCATGAAATCTTGCACAGAGATAGATTTTATCCGCTGGATTAGTACAAAGTATATGTTATAATATAGAAAAATAAACTACGATGGAAATATTTATTTACAAACTAACTGTGCCCGCGACTTCGTCCGCGTGGAATTTAACAAAAATATTGTTCAGTTTCTAAAATAAAAGTAGCCTAAGTTACTCCTTTTTATATCAGCTATCTGCCAGTGAAAGTCCTGTCGGAATCGGCCCAGTCGTTTCCGAGATTAGCCGGAACAAACAGACAGACAGACAGACAAAAATTGTAAAATTGATATTATGGTGTATGTACCGTGTACATCGATATGCATTTAGTAAAAAGTTGTTATTTCAATATTACAAACAGACACTCCAATCTTACTATATGTATAGATGTGAACTATGCGTCACTGCTCGTACACACTATTATTATAAACATACAATGCAAAATAACGGTCCATAGGCGGCGGTAACCGCTTACCATCGGCGGACCGCATGCTTGTTTGTCACCCATGTGGTATAAAAAAAAAACACAGGCATGTGTATATAGGCTGTGGTTTGTGTGGTGTGGGTAGGTCGGAGGCTTCATTACCACCTTGTTAATATATAAAAACCTATATTAAACTTTAATTATAAAAATATTAAGTTTAGCCGTAGTAGTCGAGTGGTTCGTGTAGTTGCTTCCAACACAAAGATTGCAAGTTCGGATCCCGACCGTAAGAATTAGTATTTCTGAACTTAAGTACAGTGATTAGTCACACCACGAGCTTTACGGTGAAGGAAAACATCTAGAAACATGTATAGTGCTTGAGGAACGCCGATAAACTCGCCATCTATGACGTTGACTCCTCATCCCTTATACCTGGGACAATTTCACACAAATTGACCTAGTCCCAAATTAGGCAAAGCTTGTGTATACAACGATGTACTGGACAACGATATATTTACTTATATAGATAGATATAAGCTTAAATACATAGGACATCCAAGACTAAGGTACAAATATTGGTGTTCATCACACAAATATCTGCCCTCAGCGGGATTCGAACCCGCGACCTCAAGTTTCGCAGTCAGGAGCTCTAACCACTAGACCAGACGGTCGTCTCACCTAAATACATCTACGGCAAAATTTGTGTGTCACATACCCCTTCAGGGACCCTTGTGGGAAGGCGTAATGATGATTATACAAAACATACTATAGTATAGTATAGTCGTGCTTGAGTAACGGCGATGGACTCGCCATCTGTCACGTTGGCACCTAATATACCTCTGGCGGAAAGTGGGTGTGTGGGTATTACCTATACACCTTCGGGGACCCTTGTGGGAAGGCGTGAGGATATATATTATTTTTATATCTTTATATATATAATTCTTCTGTGAGTGTGTATGTCACTGAACTCCTCCTAAACGGCTGGACCGATTTTAATGAAATTTTCTGTGTGTGTTCAAGGGGATCTGGGAATGGTTTAGATTCACAATTGGACCCGATAGGTGGCGCCACTGGGCTTTAATTTTTTCTCCCAAGCGAAGCTGGGCGGGACCACTAGTTATTTATATATTTCTTATGTGCGTGTGTTTGTCACTGAACTCCTCATAAACAGCTGGACATATTTTGACGATTTTTTTGTGTGTTTTCAAAGTGGAGTCGAGAATGGTTTAGATTCACGATTGGACCCGATAGGTGGCGCTGCGATCGTGTATCGGGAAAATTATTTTTTCATCAATGCGAAGCTGGGCGGGACAGCTTTTATTATAAACATACAATACAAAACTCACGGTACGTCACACAGAGGCTGTAAGAGAGAGAGAGAAGACCAACCGAACGGTGCCTAAATATTATCCCCGGCGAAATTTGGGTGTCGCACCTTCACTGACCCCTTCAAGGACCCTTGTGTGAAGGCTTAATGGTGATTATACAAAACATACTTACAGTTCTATTAACAATCTTAAAGGCATCGTTGAAAAACATGGTCCAATTAAGAAAAGGTGCTTCTTTTTGCCACTGTTGTATCGTAAAGGGGTTGTACAACCCCTCTTCATCCCTTCTATTCTCCGAGGGGGTAGTGATGTTAGCCAGGTCAGTTTCGAATTGTATCACTTTTTGCATCTGCGACTTTGCTTCGGTCTTATTAGCGCCGAGAAGAACGCATATCCGGGTCATGTAGTCTAAATAGGCATCGAGAACTTTCTTGTGGGCTGTTTTGTTGAGGTAGTTATCGCGGGTAGGCAGGTTCAGGCCGCCTTGGTCGAGCTGGAAGTGTTTAAACAAAGCATAATATCTAGAGAGCCGTGGTGGCCGAGTGGTTCGAGCAGTGGCCTGCGACGCAAAGGTCGCAAGTTCGAATCCCGACTGTACCAATGAGTTTTTCTAAAACTTAAGTACAGTGATTAGTCACACCACGAGCTTTACGGTGAAGGAAAACATCGAGAGGAAACCCGGCATACGTCTGAGAAGAAATTCAAAGGCGTATGTATGTATAGTCGTGCTTGAGTAACGGCGATGGACTCGCCATCTGTCACGTTGGCACCTAATATACCTCTGGCGGAAAGTGGGTGTGTGGGTATTACCTATACACCTCTGCCTACCCCTTCGGGGACCCTTGTGGGAAGGCGTGAGGATATATTATTTATTTATATAATTATAATATATCTACTATAGATAGTGCCATCTACGAAGACGCGCCCCACTAATTCCTAGTCGCGGCGGTTGCGGGATGCGGGGAGTATGACCCCGAGTCTATTAATGGTAGTCTGCGTGCACTCATAGGTATCAGTGTGTATCGATAATACTCAAACATTAGTGGAAGGTTGTACACTTACATAATAAACTATAAGCAATAATAGTGGGGCGCGTCTTCGTGGATGGCACTATCTATATATCATTTGAGTGCATGATATGCATGATATGATTTCATGATAGGGATTTAAGATGTGAAGGCGTGAGGATATATTGTTGAACCCAAGAAAAGTCAATCAGTCACTCACCACTATAACATATTGAGATGAATTGCGATCATCCTCCGTAACCGCCCAGTTGAACAATCCGCCCAAATTGTATCTAGAAATATATTAAAATTATTGTACACCTTTGGAAGGATCCACAAAAAATTACTTTGCCCCAAATTACTTTGCCCCAAATTACTTAGCCCCAAATTAAGCAAAGCTTGTGCTATGCAATAGGGAACTAGATAGCTATAGGAACTATCGAACTATCGAACTATAGGACGGATGGAAGGCTATCATGGCGGCATGTTTGGAGGATTGTGAGATGAGTGTATGAATGAGGTTCTTATAATTACTAATTCAAAGGGGTATGTACAGTCGTGCTCGAGAAACGGCATCGGACTCGCCATCTGTTGTTGTTCCTAAAATATATCTCTGGCTGTGTGAGTGGGTGTGTGGGTATTACCTATACACCTCTGCCTACCCCTTCGGGGACCCTTGTGGGAAGGCGCGGGATATCTTTAACATATATAAATTACGTGTCACGTTGTTTGTCATCAATTTGCCACCACACCATGTGCAATTTGATCCAAATTAAAAGATAGGATAGCTTACACTTGGACCCGATAGGTGGCGCTGCGATCGTGTTTCAGGAAGTTTAACTTTTTACCCCGGGCGAGGCTGGGTGAGAAAACTAGTATATGTATATATTTATTAAAATATATGTAAAAAATAAAAAAAATAAGCGGATGATGATCAGGAGAGAAGATATACTAACGTATTCTGAATATCCTGCAGCAATTCCTGCAGATCCCACTTGTGCTGCTTGATCATGGTGTTGGAGAGGATGTGCCAGCCTCCCAGCCTCTTGATCACGTTGAGGAGTGGCTTCTCGCCCAGCTTCTCGATCGTCTCGTTGGAGTCAATGCAGGAGTCATAGTAGATACGGGCCTTGGTCTCTGCGCTCTTGGCGTCTGACGTATTCACCTTCTCTGGAATATCATACATAATGAATAAGACCTTTTTTAGAATATCCTATAAAGGTCCCCGAGGAGGAACAGGTGTGACTCACGTGACCTCAAGCACGACTAGATAGATACGTCTTTGAACTTCTCAATTCTCCGACGTATGCAGGTTTGCTCTCGATGTTTTTACCTTCACCGTAAAGCTCGTGGTGTGACTTATCATCACTGTTCACTATTTCATAAAAACTCATTGGTAGTAGATAGTGCTATCCACGAAGACGCGCCTCCACTAATGTTTGAGTATTGTCGGTACACACTGATTACCTATGAGTGCACACGCACACTACAATGAATAGACTCGAGTCATACTCCCCGCTTTCCGCGACCGCCGCGACTAGAAATTGGTGGGGCCTGTCTTCGTGGATGGCACAATCTGTACCTACAGTTGTGATTCGAATTTGGAATCTTTTCGTTACAAGTTCCAATACGACTAAGGCGTATTAAATCCGACGAAAAGGCTGTCACATCTCTGCCTACTGAGATCCTTATGGGAAGGTAAGATATGTATTGATAACCTCTCGCATGCAAATAGTTTGTCGAGAGGACGCATAACAATACAATTTTGGTGAACACATCGACTGTGCTCTTTGCACAACTTATTAGTTGGGTACACACAGGACGTTATACGTAAACCACGGCCGTATAAGCGATTTACTAAGAGTGATAAGTGATAGTCTGAACTCCCATTTAACAATAACGCCCTAATTAAATGTAAGCACAAGAATTATTAAGGTATATATACAAAAATGTACCAAAAACGTACTGTTGTTGATAAAGACTTTATAACACTTGTTTAAGTCAACTATGAGCAGATTCTATTTGCAATATGAATGATAGAAGTAATGTATTCTAGGTATATAATGTAATAAACTGCTGAGATGATAGAGATAAAGCGAATGATCTGTAAGTCTTGGGGGAACTGTCGCTCTGCTCTGTAGTAATTATTTGTAATAATAATAATATCCTCACGCCTTCCCACAAGGGTCCCCGAAGGGGTAGGCAGAGGTGTATAGGTAATACCCACACACCCACTTTCCGCCAGAGGTATATTAGGTGTCAACGTGACAGATGGCGAGTCCATCGCCGTTACTCAAGCACGACTATACATACGCCTTTGAATGTCTTCTCAGACGTATGCAGGTTTCCTCTCGATGTTTTCCTTCACCGTAAAGCTCGTGGTGTGACTAATCACTGTACTTAAGTTTAGAAAAACTCATTGGTACAGTCGGGATTCGAACTTGCGACCTTTGCGTCGCAGGCAACTGCTCGAACCACTCGGCCACCACGGCTCAAATTTTTTGTGTAATTATTTGTGTAGAGCTTAAGGGTTAGAAGACCCGTAAATCGTTAAAATTGTCTTACTTTAGATACGATACGATTACTATACGATATTTTGTACTATAATGACGTTTTATATTACACATATACATACATATAATCACGCCAAGTCCCTAACGGGGTAGGCAGAGAGTATAGAGCGCCAGTTTTCTCTAGACTTACATACCTCTTTCGCTTCGTCCACATTCATCAGTCTCTTCATACATGCTCGTCGGTTTCGAGTACTCTTAACGTTCCTGTCCTTGAGAGTCCGATCGATTTGATCCAGGTAGTTGGAACGTGGCCTTCCCTTTATTTAATTAGATGTATATAAATGAACTCCCAAAAGAAATCAAATAGGTTAAATCTATGTTTAAGTAAAAAAATATATTAAAACACTACGTCACTCAAATTATTTTGTATATCCTCACGCCTTCCCGCAAGGGTCCCCGAAGGGGTAGGCAGAGATGTATAGGTAATACCCACACACCCACTTTCCGCCAGAGGTATATTAGGTGCCAAAATGTTATATTCCAATACTATTTATTTTAACTTAATACACCATACCTGAACTAGGCCATATTTCCTATAACATGTCACCGCGTGGCCGACCAGTTCGTTTTTCTACCTTCCGATTTATTATAATGTTTAAGTAAGCTTGTGTTATGGTAACTAGACAAAATAAGTACAAATATTCGTTTTCATCAACAAATATCTGCCCTCAGCGGGATTCGAACCGGCGAACTCAAGTTTCGCAGTCAGGAGCTCTTACCACTAGACCAGAAGGCCGTCAGAATATATTTTTTTGTAACATTGTGCGAAGTCGTACCAAACATTTGTATTTTCATTTCACACAAGAAGGTCGATAATACAATATCAAAATATATTCACGTGCGATGTTGTATAAGGCTTGAATAGTTTAGTGTTTTCTTGGTATTTCTAGAAGCTGGATATTTTTAATAATAATAATAATATATCCTCACGCCTTCCCACAAGGGTCCCCGAAGGGGTAGGCAGAGGTGTATAGGTAATACCCACACACCCACTTTCCGCCAGAGGTATATTAGGTGCCAACGTGACAGATGGCGAGTCCATCGCCGTTACTCCAGCACGACTATACATACGCCTTTGAATTTCTTCTCAGACGTATGCAGGTTTCCTCTCGATGTTTTCCTTCACCGTTAAGCTCGTGGTGTGACTAATCACTGTACTTAAGTTCAGAAAAACTCATTGGTACAGTCGGGATTCGAACTTGCGACCTTTGCGTCGCAGGCAACTGCTCGAACCACTCGGCCACCACGGCGCGTGGATATTTTTTGTTTTAGGTATTCTTATATCTATACTAATATTATAAAGAGGAAGGATTTGTATGTAAGTAGGTTTGTAAGGAATTGGCTCAAAAAGTACTGGACCGATTTAAAAAATTCTTTAACCATTTGAATGCTACATTATCACTGATTAATATGGGCTATTTTTTTTGCAAGTTATTTAATTGCAAAATGTTTGAAAAATAAATGTCTACTAGTGATAAATATTTTTTTACAGTTAACAAAGAGTGGGTAGTTTAGTAAGCAAAGCAGTGTCGTAACTGTATCATCACATTTCCTACACGTGGGTATCTCATTGATTGGACCCTACCTTTATGTACATAAAGATTCGTTAGGCATCTTATTTTAAAAATGACTTATCTCTGTGCCAAATGTCATACAATCTTTCTGGGGTGAAAGAGGGACAAGCAACCCCATAAACTTTCGCATATATTATACTAGTGGGACTAAAGTAGATATAATATGTGATGCGGTATCCTATAGGCGCATTGCCTGATATCACTTGCGCAGCGCACCTTATGGTGGCAAAGATATTTAGGTGCTAGGGGTAAAAAGAGGGCGATAGGAGTAAAAATAACAGCGCTAGACAATACCCCTGTTTTGCTATACTTTGGTTCGTTGATACCGTGAGCGTGAGCGTGAACCGATAGGGATTTTGGCTATGGGAGTTGATCTCTCTTTTGCCAGCACAGCTGTAAATACGGTAACCAACTTGTGGTAACCTGATACAGCAGGTGTTCCTACCCAAAATCAGTGGTTACCTGCAACCTGTAAGGTAGCTGCTACGAGATTATTATTATTTATTTATTTATTTTATTTATCCACAATCTTATTAACATCCTTATCTTATTTGTCTTATTATTATGAAACTCATACCTAGAGCAAAGCGAATGATGAGCTGATTCTGCAGTTCAATTTTGCTGAAGATACCCCATGTGGACTTTCCTTCTGGAATAGGGTTGTTCCTGATCCATCCCCCGCAGGCGAACTCGTAGAAATCATCGCAAGGGTCCTGGTTCTCGTCCAGGGCTCTGATCACCTCACTAGCCGTGTATATACAGGAGCTTGACAGGCAGACGCTCGAGTCTGGAAGGGAAAGCATTCATGTCATAACACGCTTTTTTACCAAAAGCGTTAAATTTGATCTCTAACTTAAGGTATTATGATACATTCATACAAGTTTTCATTCCATTCAAGACATTTTTGAAAGAAAATAAAGCCTTTTTCCTTTCCAGGATATATTATATAGACTTATAGATATCTATCTCGTTGGCAATTTCATTACAATCCGTTCCGCCGTTTAGTCGTGAAACGGTGAAAAAAAACAGAAGTACATTCGCATTTATAAAATTAGTATCAATAACAAAAAAAACAATTTTTTTTATACTATATATCCTAGCTATCTCACCCAAAGTAAATAGACTTAATCTATATATAATAACATAATAAGTAGCAAGGATAGGCACTTGAAAAGGTATAAATTTTACACCTAAACAACACACATCGATTATTCTCATAACACAAAAGTTTGCTACAGACGGCGATCGAATTGCGACCAATGTATACAGAGCATCACATCGCCGAGTCCCTCATATTGGTGACAATTAAATTTCCCTTGAGGCTGTATGACATACTTTTCAAACAGCTGTTTCATAAACATCCATAAACATCCATAAACGATTGTCATTTATTGTTTTTAAGTTCTGCGATGATTTCGTGTGTTATACAACAAAAACGAGCAGTTGTTTAAATAAACGCTTAGTACACTATACCTAATTTATCGGTCATAAGGCCCTCGATAGGAAGGGCTTTAATCCTCAGAGCTACATACCTCTTCCGTTTCATCGAAATCATTAATCAGTCCTAAATACGGCCGTCTGTTCTAGTGGCTAGAGTTCCTGATTGCGAAATTTGAGGTCGCGGGTTGGGTTCCCGCTGAGGGCAGATATTTGTGTGATGGTTTATATCTATCTAAGTAAATATATCGTTGTCTAGTTACCATAACACAAGCTTTGCTTAATTTGGGACTAGGTAAATTTGTGTGGAATTTTCCGTAGGTATTTATTATTATAGAAGATCGCCGGTACTCTTGACGTTCTCATCTTTGATCTATTTGATCTAAGTAGTTGAAACGTAGTCTTTCTCTACCTCTTCTTCAAGGTACTTTCACAAGTGTCTCTGTTTCGTCAGCCTATTTTCACTCATCCTTTCAATACGTTCAAACCAACGTAACATGTAAACGTGACTATATATACGATATTTTTTAGTGAATTGCGGACGTGGAGCAAACAGATTCGTGCCAAAACCAATATAAATAAAGCTAACACGACCAACCATAATAGCAGTCAAACACCTCACAATATATGGTTGTGCAAAATCCCTAAAGCGTAGCCGCCATAATCAATATTGACATCCTACAATTATCATAAATGCGAAAGTTTGTGAGGATTATCTAGATCTTCGTTACTCAATCACGCCTTCGGTTCAACGGAATTGGATGAAAGATGGCGCAGAGATAAATTATAAGCTGTATTATATCATGTCCTTGTAAACAATATAATATGTGTTTTATTCTAGAAAGAAAAAAATTTATAACCGTGGTGACCAAGTGGTTCGAGGTAGTTGCCTGCGACATAAAGATCGCAAGTGCGAAGCCCGACTGTACCAATGTGTTTTTCTGAACCTAAGTACAGTGATGAGTCACACGACGAACTTTGTGGTGAACTAAAACACCGAGAGGAAACCTGCATACGCTTGAGAAGAAATTCAAAGGCGTATAGTCGTGCTTGAGTAACGGCGAGGGTCTCGCCATGAGTCACGTTTTTTAAAATACCAATAACCTAGTGTGGGAACTGCGGGGCTCAGTAAGTTGTATGTATATTTTCGACAAGGTAACACTAACTAAATTATCTCAAACAAAATTAATAGTGCACGAGGTATTTTCTACAGAACGAATCTCCCTACCAACCCCTATCTGTCTCTCGCTGTCTATCACGTTGTAACCTAAAAAAACGTAATTTGGGTTATTTTATACATTAGACTATGCCTTGTGGCTGCCTTCTAAGAAGCCATCAAGATAGTATGAATACTGACATTCTATTGAGTATTTAGCGCAGCTTACAAAGCAGAGTTAGCTGTTATTAGTATGTCCCTAATTCGACATCCGCGAATTTACAACATATGGTTAATAAACGTTGTTTTCATTACAGAATATGAAATGCAGGTAAAATTCATATATGATAGTCGAAAAAGTCTTCACGCCTTCGGGACAAGGGTCCCGAAGGGGTAGAGGTGTATCACAACACCGCTTTTTCTCAAGCACTATTCATATATCTTTGAATTTCTTCACAAACGTATGCAGGTTTTCTTTCGATGTTTTCATTCGCCATAAAACTCGTGATGTGACCAAACACTGTACTTAAGTTCAGACAAACTCATAGGTACGTTTAGTCGGGATTCGAACATGCAATCCTTGTACTGCAGGCGTTTACTCGAACGTACATTATTAAAAAATAGCCACAAAAATATCATCACATTGAGTCTCTGCAGTATAAATAAAGGGAGTATAGTGCCAATTCTCTATCAACGAACGCGAAAGAGAAGATCTCTTTCGCTCTGCACACATTCATAATGATCTCATACATTTTCAGATTCACATTCACAAGCGCAATATAAAACCAGAATAGGTTAAGTACTTCAGCCGTTGACAACAATTCCATTTATTTATGAAGGCCATGCCCTTGTTTTAGCTGTAAAGGCCACTCCCATCGATCGATCATATGGCTTCAGTACACACCGACGACTGATTACTATAACACTATGGTTTTCATTACTCTATGCTATGAGATGTCTATTACTCTAAGGCGTGTCTAACGGTTGTTTATGTAACTTTAGCCATTACTAAAGCTGTAAAGATTAATAAAGCGAAAGTTTTTATTTATTTAGCGACCCACCCCGGCTTCGTATGGGTGCAATGTATATATGTACAAATTATTTATAAAAGATAAAAATAATATTATAAAGCTGAAGAGTTTGTTTGTTTGTTTGTTTGTTTGTTTGTTTGTTTGTTTGAACGCGCTAATCTCAGGAACTACTGGTTGGAATTGAAAAATTCTTTTTGTGTTGGATAGGCCATGATGCTAGGAAGGCTTTAGGCTATATAAAATATAAATAAATAATAGTTAATATTAAAAAAATCTCTGAGAAGTGAGTGTGCGAAAGAGACAGACAACAAGATTCTGAGACGTTTTCAATATATTGACAAATACTCTGTCAGAGTGACGTGTAAATATTGACGGTAAAGGTGCGTTCCACTAAGCGCCCACAACAATGAAAATTCTCCTATACCTAATCGATCCACATAACGACCGCGGTCGTTGTGGTCGCGGCGAAAACGTCAATTACAATGTCATAACTTACGCTCATCTAAAAAGGTGGGTCGAAGTGATCGTTGAATCGAAGAAAATTTGCGTGATTTTCAAAACTCAAAGCATATAAAATGGCGACTGTACCTCTTACCAAATATCCAAGTGTCGCCGCAAGACATTTTAATTCTATTTGAACGTAAATTAATTTAAAACACCAATAATATTAAATATAAAAAAAACATTATATTTTTTTTCAATATAAATCTATTTAAATTAATCAAGTTTATTTTCAAGGCTTACAGATTATAAACTAACATCTTAAATCTTTTACTTTCTTTTTACTTACTCGCCGTTTGTATTATTTACCTGCACGCTCAAAACGCTCTGTAATCCATTCCATTTGAGGTTACGACAGTAACGCTTACAAGCAAACTGTGGTCGAGAGCGTGATCATTGTGAACGCTTAGTGGAACGCACCCTTTGTATAGCTAGACTGACATTTCATTCAAGTAGTAGTTTTGACAAACCTCAAATTACAGTTTCTTTCATAACAACAAAAGCAAAAAGATGTTTGTTGTGTTTTAGTGTGAGTTTCATAATTAATCGTCGTATTTTATTAGTAATACCACCCGTAAGGCGTCAAAATATCCGTTGGCGCACACCAGTTCGATCGCAGTGTAACGCAAGTCCTATTCAATCGCAGTGTAACGCAAGCCCAGTTCAATCTTCGAGCCAATGAGACTGAAGAACAGCGTAGGCAATGGTAAATACAAATTTCTCCAGATTTATTTCCTGGGGAATTCTGAAGAAGAAGTAAATGAACGCTGTTCGCAGATATCATTTAGCAGTTACAACAACTTTTGCATGAACATAATCAGTTGATCCAATTGTTCAAAACTGTCTTACAAGTAATGTGATGCCATCGGACAATCAGAAAATAGTGATCACAGCAGACAAGCGACCTGCAGGAGACAACATGTCATGAGAGAGGCATCAATGCAACAATGTTAAATGATGTTGCCTTAATCGTGATTGGGGAGAATATGGAGTCTCGCGATATTGTAATGTAACCAAGAAATGATGCCATCATCCTTCAGCATATTAGGGCAAATTCTCACCTCTTATCAAAATAATCTAATATCCATGTAACAATAAATGAATATAAACTACACCTAAACAATACTTTTAATGCCTAACTTTTTAACATAATAGTAATGTTTCAAACTACTTAACCCTTTCGTTAACAAGTCAGCAGGCATTTCAGTAGTTGGCAAATTGCCTTGGCATTGAAATTTTGATATTGAAAAAATGGCATTGCCATGTACTCGGCCTCAGTACTGGACAATGCCACTGTCGGTTGTTTTCTGCATTCATATGATATTACAGTACCAGACAATTTAAAACAGAAACCTGTATAAGATCTCCTGTCAATAGTATTTGATGTCCAATCTGAGTCTACAAATCCTTCTAAGTTTTTATTATCATTTGTAAACATTAAACCATAAGATTTTGTTTTATTTAAATATTGTAACACTCTCTTTGCATTTTTCCAGTGAACTGCAGTAAAACAATTGTTAAATTGGCTTAAATAGCTGACACTGTAACTGATATCTGGGTGTGTAAGTATAGACAAATACATAAGACTTCCTATCAGTTGCTGATAAGGATATTATTTACAAACATTTTCTGACTTATCCAACTTCAATTTACATTCAATAGGAGTATCAACAACATTACGGTTTGACATCTTAAACTTATTTAAAATATGTTCGACAAAATGCTCCTGATCTAATGATATACAACCATTTTTATATACTTTTACTCTCATACCTAAGCATTCTTTCACTTGCCCTGAATCTTTAGTTTTGAAATTTGACATTAAACTATGTTTCAGTTCATCTGTCAATGCCTTGCTACTGGAAAATATGAAAAAATCATCGACAAACACAGTTTTTAAAATTTGTTAATTATTTACCATTTACTATATAAACATGGTTCCAATTTAGACTTAATATAACCCTGGCTTAACAAACAATCATCTACTCTCTTATTCCACTGCCTTGCTGATTGTTTAAGTCCATAAATTGCATGTTTTAGTTTGAGTACACTGTTACTCTGACATTCTAAATTAGGTGGTACTAGCATGTATACTGTTTCATCAAGGTACCTAGCCATTTAAAAATGCAGTGTTAACATCAAGATGAGTAATTTCTAAATTTAACTTTACACTTAAAGAAAATAACATTCTCCAAGTGTTAATACAGGTGAGTATGTTTCTTTATAACATTATTCTTATCTAGAGCAAGTGAATGAATTTGTATATCTAGGAAGCATGTTCACACGAGATGGAAAGTATGAAAAAGATATTGAAAGAAGGCTAACTGCCGGTATTAAGGTGAATGGGGCCATGTCGGTGTTGATGGCCAGCAACGGTTGCTGTCCACAGCGTGATATTTGTGCCTACTTTATTGTATGGCAGCGAACCCTGGGTATGTCAGAGGAAGTATGAAGATAGCTTAAATGCAGCTGATATGCGATATCAGCTGCGAAAAACGTGCGGAGTAACGATGTTAGTTCGAGTCCGGAATCAAGAGATTCGCAAATCAACTGGCGTGAATCAGGGCGAGATTGAAAAGATGAAGAAAGGCATGCTACGCTGACTTGGACATATAGTAAGGTTGAGTGAAGAAAGATTGACGATACAGATATACAAAGCAAAAGTGTGTGCAAGAAGACGCAGAGGAAGGCCACGTTCCAACTACCTGGATCAAATCGATCGGACGCTCAAGGACGGGAACGAAAAGAGTACTCGAAACCGACGATCATGTATGAAGAGACTGATGAATGTGGACGAAGCAAAAGAAGTATAAAGTCTAGAGAGAACTGGCGCTCTATACTCCCTGCCTACCCCCTTAGGGACTTGGTGTGATGATATGTATGTATGTATGTATGTAAATTTTCACCCATGCGAAGCTGGGCGGGTCAGCTAGTAAAAGATAAAAATGGTGACTGTGGATCCTTTCGAGAAAAATATATACCATCGCGGACATTATTATCGATCTTTTTAAGGTATACAACTCCGTAGTACATTAGTTTTATCTTTCTCGCGTTCGAAATTTTAGCGCGCAAAAATATGTTCGTTACGACATCACATTACAAATCGTAAGATTATACGGCTTTTCTGTACTATAATATGTATGCTTTATACATATAAACCTTCCTCTTGAATCACTATCAATTGCTGAAAACTACATTAATATCCGTGGAACAGTAGTTTAGGTCTTCTAAGCGAACAGACAGTGGAAGCGATTTTATTTTATACTATGTAAAGAGGCAAAATGTTTAGGTATAATCCTAGTCATATTATACATACAAAATATGTGAGCATGTTTGTAATTCCACGTTAAAAAGGCTGAACGGAAATGGATGTAATTCGACACAGAGATATATTTTTATCTGGATTAACACATGGGATGTTTAAAGCCGGAAAAAAAAATTACGCGATTGAAACCGAGGCTTGTAAAAACAGGAACCTGCAGTAGTTGTAAACCGTATCGCTGTCATCAAATACTCAGTTCGAAAAGATATGTGATGACTTTCAATTATAATAATAATAAACTGTGTGTATGTTTTGAACATCTTTAAAGTGACGATCCATTCTTTTTACCAAATAAACTTGACGAGATGGTACCCTAATCGGCACTTTAATTGAAACAGATACATTTTAGTTGCACGTTGAATAATACCCTGACACCATTCAACTGACAATTAAATGGCGGAAATCGTATTTCCTGTTTTGATAAACGACGATATTGAAAAAAAAGCTTGTATCTCCGTTATTTGTCTTCTCGCTCTTCCTAAGCGGATTGAACTATTTTATGTTGTTTTTGTGTGATCAATGGTTAAGATTCACAATTGGACCTTGGATAGGTGGCGCTGCGATTCATGAACTATGATTTTTACACCCAAGCGAAGCTAGGCGGGACAACGAGTACATATCTATTAGTAATGAGATCTTTAAGTTTATATAATCCTCACGCCTTCCCACAAGGGTCCCCGAGAGATAGGCAGAGGTGTAAAGGTAATACTAAATACAACATTTTAGGTGCCAACGTGACAGATGGCGAACCTGTCGCTGATTCTTAAGCACGACTATACGTATGTGCAGGTTTACTCTCCATGTTTTTTTTCACCGTAAAGTTATGTCTAATCACTGTACAGACACTGTACATAAGGCAACCGCTCGGCTACAGAATATTAAAGAAATACCGTCACGCATAGTGATAGGCAGTACGTTCACGGGGTAGGCAGAGTAAGAAGAGCGCCAGTTCTCTCTAGAACTATATTTAAATGTGTTGTTATAACTTACTCGCGTATTCAGGATTGTAACATGGCGGCACAGGCAAGTAGCCTGGTACTCGCACGGTCAGGAGCAGGGTAGTGGTTATAAGGACACCCACAAAGAGACCCGCGCTCAGGATCATCAGCAATCGCTCCAGCTTCGACCGCTGATGCCATCCTATGAATGACACTCCCTGAAAGTACAGACAAATAACATTAAACTTCGTTAATCGTTACGGGATTGATATTAAAACATCCACCTAGGATACTCGTTATAAATTACATGTCACGTTGTTTGTCCGCGATGGGTTCCTAAACTACTTAACCGATTTCAATCAAATTTGCACACCGTGTGCAGTCTGATCCAACTTAAAAGATAGGATAGCTTGCATCACAATTGGACCCGATAGGTGGCGCTGCGACCGTGTTTCAGGAAATTTTGCGTTTTCACCAGGGCGAAGCTGGGCGGGACAGCTAGTTTAATATAGTTCAGAAAACTGATAATTTCTGAAATTGCATATTCAAACTTTGCAAGCGACTCAGCTACGGAGTAGACAAGATGTCGGATTTTGACCAATATCAAATATCTACGACTACCAATATCAAATTTTGCGAATTCATTTAGCAGCTAGGAGATTATATTATAGCTAGCTAGCTATAATATAACTGGGGCAATTCATCCACCTCGCAGAAGATCCCAGCCGAATGCGCCCAGCCACTGGATTCCATAGAGACAATAATTAAAAACCTCGTAACGTATACATCTGTGTCTTGCGCTCTGTTGAATGATAGCTCTCCATCTTACCATAAACACAGATGAACGCGTATTTTCACGAGAACTTTACACGTTATCGCTTCACAAGCTCTTCTAAGAAACAATTAGAGTACCTACCTATGTTCTATTTGCGTACGGAATCTGTATCCATTATAATTATAAAGATACAGAGTTTGTAAGAAGTGTTTGTAAGTTTGTGTGCAAGAAGAGGCAGAGGAAGGCCACGTTTTAACTACCTAGATCAAATCGATCGGACGCTCATGGACGGGAACGTCAAGAGTACTCGAAACCAACGAGCATGTATGAAGAGACTGATGAATGTGGACGAAACGAAAGAGGTATGTAAGTCTAGATGGAACTGGCGCTCTATACTCTCTGCCTACCCCGTTAGGGACTCTGCGTGATCATATGTATTGAATAGATGTTGTATGATTGAAAGTTTATCTCAGGAACTATCAGAATTTAACAGATTGGGATTAATAAAGCAGTTCTTTGTTCTTCATCATGATACTACCCACCCACTAGTACTGCACACGTTTGTGGGGAGTGTTGGTTGTTCCTCTTTCACGCAAAAACTACAGAACGGAGTCAAATCAAATTTGGCACATAGATATATTATTAGTTGGATTAACACATGACCTCACGCCTTCCCACAAGGGTCCCCGAAGGGGTAGGCAGAGGTGTATAGGTAATACCCACACACCCACTTTCCGCCAGAGGTATATTAGGTGCCAACGTGACAGATGGCGAGTCCACCGCCGTTACTCAAGCACGACTATACATACGCCTTTGAATTTCTTCTCAGACGTATGCAGGTTTCCTCTCGATGTTTTCCTTCACCGTATAGCTCGTGGTGTGACTAATCATTGTACTTAAGTTTAGAAAAACTCTTTGGTACAGTCGGGATTCGAACTTGCGATCTTTGTGTCGCAGGCTACTGCTCGAACCACTCGGACACCACGGCTTTTTTTATATTATTATTTATTATTATATAACACATGACATATATGCTATATGCTATACATATATGTTTTATTGCGGAAAAATTATACCAATGCAGTATATACCTATACCATACCTACTCAAACCACCCGCGTTCTCATCCGCGCAGGATGAGAACGCGGGTGGTTTGAGTAGATGCCTGCATTACAAAGGTTGCGAATACGAATCCCGACTGTACCAATGAGTTCATCGAGAGAAATTCAAAGAAGTTTGTATCGTGCTTGATTAACGGCGATGGACTCGCCACCTGTCACTTTGGCACTTGAAATATATATCTGGCGGAAAGTGGGTACATGGTCGAAACTATTACACGGTTTCTGAGGCTAATTGATGTGAAAAAAAACATTTTTACTTTTCGTAATGGCTGTAGTAGACCGAAACACACACAAACACAACCAAACGCAGTAGTGACGCAGAAATGTAAACATGACGCAAATTGGTAACGATTTTGATTTTATTTCACAATAAGAACATTTACATATGACACCCGATACGCAATTTCAAATGAATGAATGATTAATATGTACTTTACTTTTAATAATAAGGCCAGCAGTGAACATTCCAGAGACAGACAAATAACAAATGAACATCAATAGTATTTTATATACTCAAAACCGGCGCTCTTTGATCTCTCCCTAACCCGTCAGGTACACAGACTGTCGGTATATAAAAAATATTGATGTATGTAACTTCTTCGAAACGGCTACGAAATTGCCATCTGTCTGTAACTCAAGCACGACCATACATACAGCTCTGAAATTCTTCTTTATGCAAGTTACCTTCACCGTAAAGCTCGTGGTGTGATTAATTACTGTACTTAAGGTCTGAAAAATTCACTGCTACAGACGGGATGCCAACTTGGAATCTTTGTGTTGCAGTCAATTACTCGCACCACTCGGCCACCATGGCTCATATAAATATAGATATTCAGGGTTTCAGAGAAAGAGATTCATCACTTAATACATATTGCCTTATAAAATTCACATAGATAAAACACATTTTTAAATGCACAATATAACTCACAGGCATCGAAAAGTGGATATGTCGGACTGGACTACACGATGCCAGACTCAAATACAAATAGTCTACGAACAGACTTCGCTGGGTTTTTATTTACAGTGCATTTAAGTCCTTAACGATCAATTGTTGGTCAATTCTTGACGATTTTACGACTGCTTGCTCTATTGTGAACTAGTTTAGGGACGTCATTTCTATGAAACGTCCAAATTAGGCAGAGAGAATAGAGCGCCAGTTCTCTCTACACTTACACACCTCTTTCGCTTCGTCCACATTCATCAGTCTCTTCATACATGCTCGTCAGTTTCGAGTAGCTACTCTTAACGTTCCCGTCCTTGAGTGTCTGATAGATTTGACCTAGGTAGTTGGAACGTGGTCTTCCTCTGCCACTGCTTGCACACGCTTTCGCTTTGTCCAAACTGTCTATCCTTTCTGTATGTCCAAACCAACTTAACATGCTTTTCTTCATCTTCATCTATACTTAATTTTTACATTTATAAAGTTACCAACACAATATCTACACGCTTTCCCACAATAGTTTCCGAAGGTGTACTCTTGTGTGTGTGATCTTCTTAAGTGCCACGTGATAGGTACTGGTCCGCTCTCTTGGGTAGTATAAAGATGTAATAAGCTTACATTTACTATAAGGCCTTCCTTAATAAATGTACTATATAATGCTTAAATATGTTAGTAGTTCCCAAGACATAAGCGTTAAAACAAACTCTGCCTCTTTAGGGTTTAAGTATAGATTTACATGTATAATTAAAAAGAAATTCCTGTTAAATTATTAACGAGAGTTGAGTCAATTAATTTGTTCAGAAACTATTATAGATAAAGAAATAAAAACGTAGTTAGATTCTACAGCATAAAGCAATAATATACATATTGTAAATCTGGAGCTATTGAAACCTGAAGCTCTGTTAACTAACTAGCCAAACACAAATAGTATTGACGTGTGAAACCCCATAACTCTCAACATTATGATCAAAATAACCAGTCAAGTTCACGACTAAACGATATTTGGAGCGCACTGAAGTTGAAACGGATTACTACAATGGCTTCCAATTTCACGAACGTCATGTTATTTTGTGACGCAGCCCAATTCCCCAACTAGCAGAGTTTCGTTTCAATTTGATTGTCAAATATAGATAAATCTGGGCTTAATGATAGGGTAGGTAACGATAAATATATCGCTGGCGGAAAGTGGTTGGGTAGTACCTATACATCTCTGCCTACCCATTGCGGACCCTTGTGGGAAGGCGTGAGGATACTATATACATTAAAATGATAAATTAAAATGATTTCTAGACAGTGACAATTGAATTCACATATCAAAATGTTTTTATCGTCAATATTTTAAGTTGCGAAACCATCTGAATGAAAAGGCTGAGGAAGAGCACCTTCCCGCTACAGAGATCAAGTGGATCGAATGATCAAGGATGGGAACATCAAGAGTACTCAAAACCGGCAAGCAGTATTAAGGGATCGAGGTAAATAAAGCAAAGTAGGTAAGTTAAGAGGGGACTGGAGGGACACCTAGCGTAGGCAGGGAGTCGACGTGATGATATATATTTTAAGTTTCTGAAGTGATATCTTTTTTTATTTATTTATCATTTAATCAAACATACATAACATTTGGTTGAATAAATATACATATCTTACTAATATCATAAAGGTGAAAGTTTGTAAGTTTGGATGTTTGTTGCTCTTTCAGGGCAAAACGGCTGAAAATTTTAATGGTCATGGCTTATACCTAGGATTAGGGCATAGGATACATTTGAATCCCGAATAATTCAAAGTTCTAATATTATAAAGTATGATGCTCTTTCAAGGCATAGCGGCTGAACAGATTCTAGCAGGAAAATACACAAACTTTTCCGAACTCCACGCGGGCGAAGCCGCGGGCATAAGCTATTAGTTAGTAGTCTATAGTCCATCTCTCTGTTTATCTGATCTCATCGCATCGCTTATAGGACGCTAGTAACTAACAGGGAATTGCCCAGTTGCGCGATAAATTAAAGTGGGAATCCCGACGTATCATCAAATTCGGAGATGTGATCATTAATAAATTGCATGGATACATTTCTCGGAAGCTGAAATGGACCAGTTACATCAATTATGAGCTACAGTATTGTAAATGAATCAGCATTATAGTTGCTGGCACTTGATCGAACCCGATGCTACCAGATCTTCGAAATGAAAAGTAGCTGACATCCTTGTGGACGCAAATATACATATGATAACACAGAGCTCCTCACGGGGTAGGCAGAGACTAAGCTTCCACGCCTATTTTGCCTCACATGTATCATTCTCTCTGTACATTTTATTTACGCATAACGTTCCCATCCTACAGTGTCCGATCGATTTTATCTAAGGAGTTGGATCATGGTCCTCCTCTGCCTCACCATGCACATACTTTCGCATTGTATATCTGTTTTGTCAATCTTTCTTCACTCATAGCAGGCCTTACAATCTTTACAATCATATCCTCATTCACGCCAGTTGCTTCGCTAATCTCTTCGTTGCGGATTCAATTAAATATGTAGAAACGAAACACAAAGAATAAGATATATCCTCACGCCTTCCCACAAGGGTAGGGGTAGGCAGAGGTGTATAGGTAGTACCCACACACCCTCATTCCGCCAGAGATATATTTTAGCTGCCAACGTGACAGATAGCGAATCCATCGCCGATACTCAAGCTCGACAAGCAATTCAAAAGCGTATGTATATACGCCTTTGAATTGCTTCTCAGATGTATGCAGGTTTCCTCTCGATGTTTTGCTTCACCGTAAACCTCGCCGTGTGACGAATTAGAGACTAAAGACTTACTACTAGTTCAGAAAAAAATACTGGTACAGTCGGGATTGGAACTTGTGGTCTATGTGTCGCAGGCAATTCAAACCACTCTTGTACCACGGCTTAAATATAGAAAGAATAAGATGCCATACAATTGACGAAGCTAGAACTAAGTACCAATCTTAATGCTTCAGTCACTAACTCGCTACATCCGTAGTGTGTGATGTAACGTTATACGTATAACAATACAAATTGTACTATCTAGCATTGTTTAGTAATGTCATTTAGATTAGTAATCTGCAGACGTGTTTGATTTTATTGTATAAATAGACGAGAAATATTGTTTGGGCGGTGACGTAAGCGTTGAGCCCTACGAATGAGTTGCACGTGTATCAGTAGGAAGCAGGAAAGAGAAACTGACAGTTGTGAAGGTTCCGTCTGTTTTGGAAGTCCGAATAAAGAATACCTTATTAACACATGCCATTCCGAACCATCATTGTGAGACCTTGGCTCTTGTCTGTGTATCTGTTTTAACTCCTTCCATTTGCTTATGTCTAGCGCAATATCTTAAACTACATTAACATTTTTGCTTTGATCAAATGCATGAATGCCGATTAAGGATTGTTATAGATTTCACAATTTTTGACACTGATAACCTTAAGAGCTGAATGCGTAGACAGAGGTGTATAGCAAAATTCTATTTTCGCAGGAGATATATATATCAGCACGAACGTGATAGTCAGTCTGTCGCCTTTTTCAAGGTTTTTATGTGCGTCTTTGAATTTCTCCCTAAAGAGTGGCATACTTTTTCTTAAATAAATATGAATTCATAACTCTGAGTCCCTCACGGGGTAGACAGAGGGAGCACCATCCTTCTTATAAGTTACCAATAATATCTTGGACGAGTCCTAAACCGGACAGAGCGTGTACTGTACCAACATAAAAAAAGCGCTCAATCTTATTACTGAAAGATCTTCATCCAAATCACATAATGTTATGTTATAAACAGTTTCTTTGCAATTATCAGAGCTGTGTAATAGGCATGTAGGTCATGCAGGTATATCTCATCAGTCAGCCAGAGAGAGCACTCTTCTTCTTCGCGTCATCTTGATTCATCAGTCAGTATCTTCATAGATGATCACTGGTTTTCAGTTCTCATTAAAAGTGTTGTGAAATCCTTATGCAAACCTTGTGAAGAGGGAAAAATGTCCCACGTTCTCGTGCTTAAGCCAACAGCATTCATTTCATCCTTCCATAATATTTACAGGTCACAAACAGGCGTATTACCAAAAAGCAAATTTAATTTATTTGTATATATTTGGGAAGCGGTCACCGTAATCAACGAATACTCATTACTACCCAAGCAGATCTACCAGTTTCCCAAAAAGGGAACTAACTATAACTTATTCTGTTGTTGAAAATCGTGGAGGCATACCTGTTTAAACCCTTGGGTTCCTTCAGGCTTAGGAGCTGTATCGAACAAGTTGAGTCTAGAACTCTGAAAGAAATCCGCACTGGAGTTTTCCCTTGAGAACAGTTCAGCTGAAGAACTTTCTCTCGTGAGAGAAGGTCTAGGCTTCACGAATGGATTTTTCCTCGCAGCCTGCGCTTGTTTGAGGAAGTTGAACTTGTTCACTGCATGAGGTCCTGGTGAAGGAGTTTCCTCAGAGGTCTCTGATGACGTCGAAGTCTCTTGTTGTGAAGAACTCATTTTGATAATATCTCGACTATCTCGAGATGAGAAAATGGTTTCTAAATTTCCCTCGCTATTTACCTCGCCTCATTGAATACCGTTTGTACAGTCTATTCTTGTATTGTTTATGTTAATTATGTATGTACCTATACACTAGGTACTTATAATCACTATTATTTTCTGCACAATCTAAATGGTTCTTTATTAAGACGAACCATTTTCCCGGTTTGTTTTTTTTTTGCTTTTTTGTTTTTGATCACCCGTGTCTATGGTACGGAGTCCCGCGTGAGACTGAATCGGCGTGTATTTTGATCGACTCGTGCGCACTCCGTTCATAATAAAACAAGGCACATTATTATACTGTATCAACGACGTCTTGGTCCTTTAAGTCCAAGGCCGGTCCGTTTTCGCGGTTTTTAGCAATTAGGCGAAAAAGTTACCGTGTATTTAAATGTTATTATATATAATTTTCATGGTTACTTTTAAGTTCCTCAAAAAATCATATAAAAAAAATATTGACCAGTTAAAGACAATATTCCGAAGTGACTTTTTAACGTAGTAGAAAAAAAACTGGATTATAGATCTGGAGTATGATTCTTAGTTGTATGGCAGAGGTTCCGACTTTAAATTAAGAAACATAAGACAAAAGAAAACTACATAAATTTTCTTTTCTTTCGGATTATACCCCAGATATACTCCAAAGAGGGTGAGTTATAAAGAATATAACTTTTGGAGTTATAAATAATATTGACCTATAAATATTCAGATCACCCATGATACCCCATTCAATAAATATTTAATCTTTATAGTCGTATTTTTATAAATACCGTAATTAAACATTCCCAAAATCATAACCCACATAATATTCCAAAGAAAGTGATAAAATAATGTTAATCTAAGAGTTGGAAGAATTGGGATACCCTGTCTCCGAAATACCTTCACCTTTCCTGACCCAGAACATGCAGACAGAAGGTCAAACATACATACATGTTTGAACACAAGCTTGTAATTTCTCATCAGTGTCAATCATCCGTGTAGTCTCGCGATTGTTTCCGCGCGGGTTTCTTTACGTCATATTTCAATGTCAGTATGAAGAGAATATATTAAAAATATATCTAGTAATATATAGCACCTAAAATTAATCTCTAGGGAAAAGTAGGTGTATGGATAATATGTCTATAATATAGACATATTATCCATGTAGGTAGTAGACATATGGACTCTATATGTCTACTACCTACACACCTCTGTCTACACATTAGTTTTTATTTCTAACTATCGTATATCCTATATTATACTTCTAACTTTACATTATATAATTATATTTAGCTAGCTGTGTCTCGCGGTTACACCCGCGGAAAAATCGATTTCATTAGTATAATTTTTAATTAATAAAAATGTCTTAATTGTTTCATTAATCCAGCTAATAATTTAGCTCTGTGCAAAACTACATTCAATTCCATTCTGCACGCAAATAAACTAGGGTAGATGTACGGCGGGGTGAGATATTATCTCTTACTGAGATTTTATTAAAGAAGTCGTCAGGTCGTACAGGTAGCAAAATAAATTGTTTAAATATGTAATATATACCTAGTGTTCGTTCCATAGTGTTAAATGTCCTTTTATGTCGTAATTAGGGAATGGAAATTTACCAACGAAACAATAACGCAGGCGGCGCACTAACTCGTTACACAAATAGTAACTGCTAATAGAAGGATTGCGAGTCGGTCTGTCCGTTCATCACTATATTGATACAGCAAACTTCGTGTGCCAATTGAATATTTTGTCTGTCAATAAATGTATTATTTGATATCCTTATAACTGCCCGGCGCCACATAAGATACTCGTCTAGTTTGCGGGATGGGTTTATGATCTTTACTAGCTTTGAATTACTTTTGAGAGAGTAAGAGTGAGATGAGAGTTCATATTTAACTTGATATCAAGTTCTCTACATGAAAATATGGATTATGCATCTATGTCGAAAAGTGGGTGGCATAATTAGGTACAGATATTTATTCTAATACCATAAAGGTGAAGGAAATCATCAAGAGGAAACCTGCTCAAGTTTGCTGAAATTCAAGGACGCATGTAAAGTCGTATCTGAGAGACAGCGACAGACTCGCCATCTGTCACGTACATAAATATCTCCAGCGAAAATGTGTTACTTTCTTAAGAATTTCCCGTTGGCGATTATTTGCCATATTTATATTTTCATGTGAATATAATCAAGGACAGTTTTTTTCTGGAATAGAACATATCCTGTGTTTTTCGCCCAGCTTCGCCTGGGTGAAAAGTAACAGTTTCTGAACACGATCGCAGCGCCACCTATCGGGTCTAATTGTGAAACATTCTCAAATCTACGTGAGGACACATTTCATCACAATACACATATACATATCATCACGCCAAGTCCCTAACGGGGTAGGCAGAGAGTATAGAGCGCCAGTTCTCTCTAGACTTACATACCTCTTTCGCTTCGTCCACATTCATCAGTCTCTTCATACATGCTCGTCGGTTTCGAGTACTCTTAACGTTCCCGTCCTTGAGAGTCCGATCTATTTGATCCAGGCAGTTGGAACGTGGCCTTCCTCTGCCTCTTCTTGCACACACTTTTGCTTTGTATATCTGTTTCGTCAATCTTTCTTCACTCATCCTTTCTATGTGTCCAAACCAACGTAACATGCCTTTCTTCATCTTTACAATCACGCCCTCATTCACGCCAGTTGATTTGCGAATCTCTTCATTGCGGATTCGATCTAATATCGTTACGCCGCACATTTTTCATCACAGAATTTCATTAAAATCGGTCTGGCCGTTTAGCAGGAGTTCAGCGACATACACACGCACAGAAGAAATCTTTTTTTTCATACTAGGTTAGTATGTCTCCCGTCATTAAAGAATACATAAAAGAAAGATTTATCCAATTTGGTGCAGTCGTTTGGAAGTTATGCGCGTACAAACATTTCGGTGATTCATTTTTATATATATAGATGTGACAAACGGTAGTTACATATAGATACACATAAGTTTTGTTCTCTTTTGTTCAAACAATATTTCTGTGACAGGATCCTGACAGAGCCGTGTTGGCAGCGTGGTTCGAGTAGTTCCTATGGGTTCTCCTGATAAAAGTTGTCTCACGTGCAATGTAACAGTTTTATTTAAGCAATTATAATATAATAATAAATAATAATAATAATAAGGGAGGGGTAGGCAGAGGTGTATAGGTAATACCCACACACCCACTTTCCGCCAGAGGTATATTTAGTGACGTGACAGATGGCGAGTCCATCGCCGTTACTCCGTCACGACTATACTTATGTCTTTGAATTTCTTCTCAGACGTATGCAGGTTTCCTCTCGATGTTTTCCTTCACCGTAAAGCTCGTGGTGTGACTGATCACTGTACTTAAGTTCAGAAAAACTCATTGGTACAGTCGGGATTCGAACTTGCGACCTTTGCGTCGCAGGCAACTGCTCGAACCACTCTGCCACCACGGCTTAAACAATAAACCCAGCAAATATGTGACAGGTACCTACTACCTACATATCTCTGCCTGCACCTTCGTGACCCGAGATCTTCGTGTGAGATGGTATATACATATACATTTGTTAATTCTTGCGTGAAAGAAATTTAAGACCTCACAAACTTTCAAATTAATAAATGTTGACACAAATACAAAATGACCAAATCCGCCCTAAGCTATGCCGCCCTAAGTTCCAGCCTTCCAGCCTGTTGATATATCCGCCTTTGGATTTTCCAAAGAGCTTTAACTTTCCAAACAATATTGGCATTCTTCAGTCCGACAGCTTATTGCATATCGGGATCGAGCAGGCGCGTATTGCTCTCGCGTGAAACTGACCTGCCTTTGTATAGGAATTTAATTTACGTCCATTCAGACGATTGGTTTTTCGTTTTTCTGTCTCAAACAATAAAAGGGTTCCTATTTAATGAAAAAGTAATCTTGATTACAATAAGGTTTGAATAAGTGAATAAGGTTTCCATTAATGAGCTCCTTGGGGAGGGGAGAGGATTGTTATATTGAGTTGGCAGCAGAGGCATTAGTCCCATTATGCTCCCAACACAGTATAACTCTCCGAAAACAGATTGGCAACACGCAAGCGATACTTCGGTATTGTAAGCGTAAATAGGCTGCGGTAACCGTTTACCGTCGGGTGGGCCGTATGCTTGTTTGCCACTCTTGTTGTATAAAAAAAAATCTTCTTAACTAAACTTAATAAAACACCAAAGGAAGGAGCCAGGAAGGCCAGTAACATTGCCACGCTGCTTCCTCAAAGAAATTATACAAGACTAGCTGTCCCGCCCAGCTTCGCTCGGGTGAAAAAATACCATGGTGGCGCCACTATCGGGTCCAATTGTGAATTGTGGATCTAAACCATTCTGGTGTCCACCTGGAGACACTAACAATTGAAGACAATTTCATTAAAATCGTTCCAGCCGTTTAGGAGTTCAGTGACATACACACGTACAGAATAAATATAGATATAAACCCTTCTTTTTCTCCGTTCTTAAGCTGCTAGCACAGTAACGTACTTAATCTGAAGCCAAAAACGTGCGATAAAAACTTTTTAAAACGAACTTCTTTCTTTCTTCTAATCTAAAATTTTATATAATGTCAATTAATTTGAATTTCCTATAGCTTCCAAACACTTTCAATCGCTAGCGTATAGCTAAAGCTCTCGACGTTAACTACGAATGGCTATGCTATACGCATAACATTTATTTTGATCAATTTGATAACACATTAGTTCATCGGTCTCACAATAGATGGCATTACGAGTCGCAATTACTATGTGACGACAATATGATAAATGCCGAAGTTTGTGGTAATGTTTGTTACTTAATCAGGCTAGAACGGCTCAAGTGAATTGAATGAAATTGAGCACAGGGATAGATTATCAGGTGGATTGAAAACTCTCTACATAGATAAAACAAATAGCTCCAAATATAACGAAATTTTTCAACTATGACTGAGAGAGATTAAAAAAAAAAAAGTAATATAAAGAATAATAAAGACGTAGCTAGTATTATTATATATACAGTCGATCTTCATGCGAATATAGGATGATACATTTGAAAACTCTGAACATTTTTTTTTATAATAGCAATGAAGTATTAAAAATATTGGTGATGGAATGGTAACCCTTAAACATAAATAAATAAAACTTGAGAGGTGTCAAGGGACACCCGGATGGAACGAAGTTCAAGAAGCACACGTCACTCACACGGGGGTTATAAATATACAGCAAAAAAAAAAGTGTCGTGACAAAAAGTGTCGTGACAACTTTTCGTAAGAATTTTTTCCGTCTAGCCCCCTTTCACAACGCGCGATAAGGAACTTCGTTCCAAAAGTCTCACCATATGATATCTGATATGAGTTCCTCCAGAGCGAACCCCTTCGTTGAGTTGGATAGAGCTCACGCTGCCAGCATCGTCGTCCATGAAGCCTGTCTTCTTATAGCGAGCCATCTGGAAAATGACGTAGAAGTAAGCAGAGCAATTTAGTAAATAAACCGGTTGCGACCAACATAATTGTTGGAAGCTCGCAACAAAAAAAACCGTTGGACGATTGATGTTAATCGCGTTCGCGGGTGGCTTGAGGACAAGAGTTCAAACTTGGTCCAGCCTAAATTAGCAGTACCGCCAGCATACAGTAGATCGCAGGTAACTGTCGTAGCTATGGTCGTAGCTTCCGAAGAGTTGATGATTTCTGAAATACCAAGACACCACTCTGTGACGGTCGGTGATAGGAAAATCTGTTCAAAGAAATTCATAAGCGTGTGAGCTCTCCATCTGTCACGTTGGCACCTAAATATATCATCAGTGAAAAAAGGGTTCTGTTACACCGTCTCTAATCCCTCGTGACCCTACCACCTTCCCAACGTGTGAATAATTACTTAAGATGAAGTTAAATACATGCAGGGTTAATTTCAGGGCTTAAAGAGAGTAAGAGTTGGCGAGAGTTGAAGGAAGGTTGACGAAACAGATATACAATACAAGTGTTTGGAAGAATATGCAGAGAAAGATCTTGATAACCTTGATCCAAGTAGCTAGACTCAAGGATGAAGGAATTTAGAAAGAAAGGAAGGAAACATTAAGGGTACCTAGTCGAAACTAGTGAGTATGAAGAGACTGTTGAATGTGGATGAAGGTAAAGTCTGCAAGTATAGAGAGAACTGGCGCACTCTCTGCCTACCCCAGGGAGACCTCAGTGTGATATTACGTATATCTGATAGCATTTTATATAATATAAAATATATCCTCTCGCCTTCCACAAGGGTCCCCAAAGGGGTAGGCCGAGGTGTATAGGTAGTTCCCAGACAACCGCCTTCCGCCTTTATTTTTGATGCTAACGTGACAGATGGCGAGTCCGTCGCCGCTACTCCAGCACCTATACATACGACATTGAATTTCTTCTTTTATGCAAGTATCCTCTTGATGTTTTCCTTCACCGTTAAGGTGTGACTAATCATTGTACCTAAGTTCAGAAAAGTTCATTGGTACAGTCGGGATTCGAACTTGCAATCTGTGCTGCAGGCAACTACTCTGCCACCACGGCTTTTTAAGGACATTTTAAAGTCTTATTTTTTGAGATACAAAAAAGTGTAGTCAATAGCTTATGATTATATTATTCAAATAAGTAGTCGCTAGTCGTCCAAGGTCATAAGACCGACCAGAAGGTCGCGGTCAAAGGTCAAGGTTCCCGAGTTTCAGCAGTTGATCAACAAACTTTCGCAGGGACGTGGTATTCTGACAGAAAGTAAAATAGGTGTACAAGACCTGAACTAAATTTATTGTAATTAACTGAATAATACCAAGGGGTAGACCTAGGCGGACGTTTCTAGACCAAATTAGGGACGTCTTGAAAAAAGACCAGGTCAAGAGTACCCTAAACCGAAGAGCAAGTATGAAGACAATAATGAAAGTGGACGAAGCGAAAGAAGTATGTAAGGATCGTATCAAGTGGAAAGAAGTGGTCTCTGCCTACCCCTACGGGAAAGAGGCGTGATTATATGTATGTATGTCTATGTATTATTAATTATTACAGTTACACAATGTTTTACATTTAGACATACATATCATCACGCTGAATCCCTAACAAGTTCCAGCCAGTTCTCTCTAGACTAACATACCGCTTCGTTCACATTAATCAGTATCTTCATACATGCTCGTCGGTTTCGAGTACTCTTGACGATCCCGACCTTTAGTGTCCGATCGATTTGATCCAGGTAGTTGGAACGCGGCCTTCATCTGACGCTTTTTGCACACACTTTCGTTTTGTATATCTGTTTCGTCAATCTTTCTTCCTTTCTTATATGTCGCAACATGACTTTCATCATCTTAACAATCACACCCTCGCTCACGCCAGTTGTTTAAAATTTTAATAATTCTAAGCTGGTTTCTAAATGCTAAATTAATGTATTATTATATAATAATAATTCTAAAGTAGGTTTCCAGTAATAAACCCGTCAGATATTATTATTACTTAGTAGGATTTACTTTATTAGATTTCTGGTAGGAACTTCCTATATACATACTGTATACATATATATATACATTTGGTACAGATATATCGCTTTATCTATCCGTTTATGCAGCGCAAGCTAGCATCTGCTATAAATATAAATTATTTAAAATTATTTAAACATTATTTAAAATACAGCTAATACGCTACATTTATATAAAAATAGCATACCTATTTGTATTTAAAAACATAAAATATATCTCAACCGGTATCGGGATTAGGGTCCAAGGTACCGGGTGGCTAATATCCCAGAGTCATATAATTATTATTATTTTAGAAAAAATCTACCAAGTAAATAATTTTTACGCAAGTGAAACCGCGACGCACCGCTAGTATAATTTAAAACACGTAAATGTCACTTCAAAGCTATCGATAGAAAATAAACAGATGCGCTTTCATCTCGTCTGCGCACGCGCATATTAAATGCAATAATAAACATTAATGTACTAAACCTGAATTATTGCTACTATAAACAATGATAGCTCTCCCTTTTGCAATGGATAAGTAAAGAGCAGTGGTGGCGAGTAGTTTGAGTAGCCTATGAAGTAGAGACTGCAGGTTCGCGCATGGGTTGTGTAATGAAATTTATTAAACCACATGTGAGCTCTATCGATGAGTTTTTATTACCTATAATACAGTGATTTATCACTCCATAAGGTTAGCGGTAGGGAAAATATCGTAAGGAAACCTGCTTACCTTGCAGGTGGAATTTAATGATTAATTTTCCCCAAGTGACGGCGTAAGACTCGCCATCAGGCATTTTGGTGAAACGTGGGGAAACCTGATAACAATTTCTGTTTCCTAAGATAATGGAGAGTAATGTATATCTTCATCACTTCCCACAAGGGGCTCAGAGGGACTGTTCAAACTTGTAACACCCACTTCTCGTCGGAGATATGTTTAGATGCCAATTACAATTATGTACCTATATTATAGATAGTGCCACGATGACGCGCACCACCAATTTATAGTCGAGGGGGTCGCGAGATGCTGGCAGTAAGACTCGTGGAGAGTAAGTGTCGTATTTGAGTTCCTCTCGGGCCTGTATTCTCCGGAGGACGTATGTGCGATATTCGACCTTCATAAGTCCTTTATCAGGGCCTAAAGTGGATAAATGATTTCCATTTATACGGACTCTGGCGTCACACTCACTGCACACACCAACTAACCTTGTACATAGGACATTGTTATCGTGAACGCGTATTTGATGGGAGGCCATGATAATTTCATACGTTCCCTTTTACGACAGCTGGCCATGTGTTTAGCGCTACTAGTACTTTCAAACTATTGATTACAGGGACTATTTTCATAAAACTGTATTTATATTTCTAGATCAAATCTAAGCGTGAAACGTGACAGATGGCGATGGACTCGCCATCTGTCACGTTGGCACCTAATATACCTCTGGCGGAAAGTGGGTGTTTGGGTATTACCTATACACCTCTGCCTACCCCTTCGGGGACCCTTGTGGGAAGGCGTGAGGATATTTATTTTAAATCTAAGCAGAAACTCAAGGATGGGAACGTCAAGAGTACTCGAAGACGGCGAGGATGTATGAAGAGACTGATGAATGCGGATGCAGCGAAAAAGGTCTGAGTCTAGTGAGAACTTGCGCTCTACTCTCTCTGCCTACCCATTAAAGGACGACGCGTGATTATATGTATGTCCATAGTGTCCCAGAAGGGTAGACAGAGGTGTGTCGTAGCAACTGTGTGTGTGCAGAGCGAATAGTGATTTTCTCTCTAAATATATTTAGGTGCCAAAGTGACGGATGGTGAGTCTATCGCCGTTTCTCAAGCAAGACTATAGAAATGATTTTATGTATGCGGGTTTCCTTGGGATCTTTACTTTCAGAGCTTGTGGTGCGACTAATCACTACAACTAATTAGTTTAGAAAAACTCATTGATACAGTCGGGATTCGAACTTTGTGTTGCAAGCGACAATTTAGACTAGTTCAGATTGGAATCAAATTAATTGTTCACAGATGTCGAAGATGTTGCCAAAGCAATGTGATACCGGTTTGATAAAAAAAAAAACATGTTCGTTCGGCTAGTCATTATAATCTGGTACATTATTAAATTATATAAGTATTAATATAGTCGTATTCTCGAATGTCCGAAACGTAGCATTTTTTCTTTATTTTAATATAAATTAGGTGGCAAACAACCATGCGCCTGATGGTTAGCGGTTACGCTTACATCTTCAAGGGTAAAGATAGTGCCATGCACGACGACACGCCCCCCCAATTTCTAGTCGGGGGGTCGCGAGATGCGGGGAGAATGACCCGAGTCTATTAATTGTAGTGTGCGTGTGCACTCATAGGTAATGTGTACCGATAATACTCAAACAGTGGAAGGCTGCACAATTACATATGGAAGAATAGTGGGGCGCGTCTTCGTCGATGGCACTATCTAAAGGTATCGCTCGTACATGGCTGACCGTGCAATTTTTAACACCCTCCTTATGGAATTACATGCTTTATATCCAGGGTCTTGAAAGAAGAGTTCATTCCACAGCCTGAGCGTTCGCCGAAGGAAACTCCATTTTCCATTGTGGTTCCAAATTGGTTCCGAAGTCAACATGAATTGCCTGGAGATAGCGACTTGTTTAGTAAAAAGAAATTTGAAAAACAGTCTCGTATCGCACAAGTTAGCATTAATGGCGTTAAATAATATGTTTATGGGTCCGAGCTTCGACCTTGGGCGTTAGGGATCAAGGCGGATTTGGATCAAGCTTGGATGATATTGTGTAAATATTTTTCAAGGGCAATTGGCGAAGTTAATATCATCTTTAATCAAACTTACATGTAAAGTATGTACGTATACATACACATAAAACCTACGTATAAAACATGTACAATAAAATTCAAGTCCATTTGTAATAACAAAATAACAGTTTTTTTATACGCAGACTCGCCATCCATCACGTTGGCAGAGATATATTTAATCTCTGGCGGAAAGTGGGTGTGTGGGTATTACCTATACACCTCTGCCTACCCCTTCGGGTCCCTAGTGGGAAGGCGTCAGGATATATCGTTTGTCTGTCTGCCTGTGTTTCCGCGAATCTCAGAAACGTTTGGAGTAATTTGCCATCGTTTCATAGGGCAGACAGGTGATATGAAATTCAAAACATTTCGTCTGTATATTTTTTTAATTCCACGCAGTTCAAGTCACGGGTAGCAACTAGTGAATACAATACCACACACCAGTTGATCGACCGAAAGCGCTGCAAAGAGCTTTCCCCAATAAAGATTATGAGATAGCCAGAACCAATTTATTGATATGGGCCCTACAATTCGCGCTATATGTTTAGCGCATATATACATATATACTAGTATATATGTAGTACGTATTGATTATCTAACTATATTGTGTTTGCAAACTGATTGTGATTGAAAATTATTTTGTCTATACCCACAGGATACATTTAATGAGAACTACGACAATAACACTAGATGACTTTATTTGGAAGCGAGTTTAGGCCATGGCTATTAGTTCAATGACTTCATAATGGTTTCATTTATCTTCTTGTTTTGGAGCCATAGGCATGATTCATGGCCCTGTTTGGCGATTCTGGTGCCCTGGTCAATGTCCTGACAGATGATTCTAAGTCCTAGGTTATATCTTCGCTTTTTTATCCAGATATATTAGATAGATATATTATAGTGCTGATGTGACAGATGGCGTGTCCATTGCCGTTGTTCAAACGCGAAAATGAACACGTCTTAGGATTTAATCTAAGGTTTTGCAGCCGAGATAAATTAGTTCTTGGGGGAATTTTATAGTACTAAGCTGGGAATGTAGCTGAGGGTATTCAATGACAAACGACCTACGTTTTGTAAACAGTTGCCTACTTAATCGCCTTCGTATCGTTTCGGTACTTACATATGTACATATTATCACGCCGTCCCTCATGAGGTAGGCAGAGTAGAGCACCAGTTCTCTCAAGACTTACAGACCTCTTTCGTTTCATCTTTAAGAATTTGTCTCTTCATACATGCTCGCCGGTTTCGAGTAGTTAATCTTGACGTTCCTATCCCAACGGTTGTCAGAAGTAAAGTTGCAAAAAGTAGGTCAAGACTGGTAAACGCCTAGGAAGACGCCTAGGTTTAAAATAAATACACATAGAATTAGGAGGAATCTAGAGAAAATATCTATAATATAATAATAAATATAAAAAATAAATATATAATAATATTACAATAATAATAATTTCTCATGTTCTATTTCCATTTCTTAATTAAGGAAGTTTTTCTATAATTAACGTGATGAAAGGTAGAGTAATACACATACTTTGCTAGTACTTAAAATAACGAATGATACTTAAATATGTACCTGTAGCTACAAACTGATATCTGTCAAATCCGTATTACAGTAACTTTAGTCCTTTAACCAACACATTTCAGAAAATGATAGAAATTAATTTCAAATAGGGAACTTGTACATCGCAAAACCAAATACATGAAACAGCATCCGTAACAAAGAAACAAGAATCCGATGAAAAATTGCGTGCTATTTTATCTTTGGTCGCATTTTAAATATGTGGAAACAAGCGATTAAAAAATACGTTTATTTATCATTGTATTCTGGTGTTAGTAGCTAAAACGTCTCTCACCCAATAGCCCTTAGCAAATTGAGAATACGTGTCTATTTATACTACAAAGCTCAAAAATATGCTGAATAAAATGTTAAGCGCAAAATATTACCGTGATTCCAGGCTTCAGATGTAAAGAGGGCATGGGTGCAAATAACTCCCCGATACGTAACTTCACTTCACATTGATTTTGACACAAATTTATTTATGTATTTTACACTAACCGAAGATAATTCGGGCGCGAAAAATCTTCTGCAACCGAGGCATGATTCAATTCGATTGAATGTTTTGGTCCCGAGGCGAGAAGACGAAGTACGAACTACGAACCAAAGCAGCAGGCAGTCTCACTTTGTAATGATCGCTTTTAGAAAATTGTGTTGAGCGCCATCTGCCGAACTTGTGTAAAATCCTATACAAAAGAAAGTAAATTGAGAATCTTTTGAATGTTTTATATCAAGAGTTATAGATTAAAATATTGTGAAACATGAAAATTAGCATTTAAAAAACATAAAAATACGGATATAATCTATTATTTATTTAACAACATAAGGAATACTGATTTATAAATAAAAAGTAGTACAAGTGATAACGGTTTTACTACTGCCATCTATATATTTTTATGGTAACTACTCATGTTCGTACTTGGCTGGCTAAGTCTCCACAAAACTTCGAAAAACTGACGAGATAATGGTTTACGCAAGCGCGATGGTGGGGCGTGTAGTAAACTCGTCAACCAACGAAATCGCCGAGAGCATTTTATCGATAGTGTAGTTCATCAGTGTACGTTGTGGTTGGCCTGTATGTAGGTAGAGGCATTAACGTTGAGATTTGAAGCGACTCGGAACATTTTATACGCATAAACGCCTACACTTGTCTTAAAAATAAACTTGTGCTGGTGCATAGTGAATTGAATTTGTGAAAATGACCAACGCTCCTGTAAAAAAAGTTCCAATCCATTTGCAGGTAAGAAACACCATTCATCCGGCCACCTGTTGTTTTTACCAAAAATTCGCAATGAAAAGTAATCGTCCTAAATCAACAAATTTATCTATCCTTACTAACCATTATAATGCTAAATAAAGCATATTATATTGTTAAAAAACAAAGATTTTCAGTATCTTTTGTTTGAAAATGAGTGTGACCTAATTCGACACAATTTGGGTTGCCGGCAGTTATTGCGAAAACACTTCTAAATAGATTCTCACTGACTGATCAAGATACGTATTTTGGGTTAACCGTGTATGAACTGCTCAATATTTAATGGAAATTTCACAAAAAGGGTTTTTATGAAGACATTAATACCTCGTAAGACAATATATAAACTTACATACCTAAATTAATTTGCTATTCAGATTACTATTGTTCAACATTAGGTACTTACCAAATTTAAACGTGGAATTCCGTTGGAAAACGTGATGAAAGTTAATACGTTAAATATAATATATTGTAATTCACAATTATAACGTCTCAGTAAGTCCTAATATTAGTACTTACTAAAACTGATATGTAACAAAATGTTTATTACTTCATCCATTAAGTTTCATTATCATCTAAGCTCTTAAATAATTACGTTGAGCCCGAGTGAATGACCTCATATCCATGACATCGGCTTATATTTTCTGTGGGTCGGGTCCAGTCGGCACACCCCAAGGTAGAAACGTGACATGCGCAGTGCGAGTGAGATTAAAATTGGTTTACCAGCCAGTATAAGAATGGATTTAAAATTACGAAACCGCTCTAGTGGCCAACATTCAGTCATATTTAACCCTTTTACTAGACCCGTGATTGTTGGCCAAAGTTTACAATATATTTACATTTCCCATCTCGCTCTTAAAGTCAGATATTTTTTATCTATGAAAATAACACAATGGACCCGCTGACGGGACTAAGGTATTTTCTATTTTATTTTATTTTTTTCGTTTATTTAAATACCTACCAATCAAAACGTAGGTTCATATTGGTGCCAGGGAGAATTAAATATCAATTGATACCTACTTAATATCGTAAAATCATCATTTCTACATGTATTAATATGATCATAATTGAAGTGTTTGTTATAATATAATATATCCTCACGCCTTCCACCAGGGTCCCCGAAAGGGTAGGCAGAGGTGTATAGGTAATACCCACACACCCACTTTCCGCCAGAGGTATATTAGGTGCCAACGTGATAGATAGTGAAGTGTTTGTTTGTATGCTTTATGTTTTTTCTAAAGGCTAATAATAGTGAAAGTATATGTATCTTTTCTTGTTTGACCGAAAATCGGTTATTATATTAATTACAATACATTAAAAACAATACATCCTCTTTATATAATAATTATATGATATTATATCCTCACGTCTTCCCACAAGGTCCCCGTTCCCGTCCCCGAACAGGTAGGCAGAGGTGTATACACGGTACCCACACACCAGAGATATATTTTAAGTGCAGAGTTCATCGCCTTAACTCAAACATGCTAGGAAACATGCATATTTCCTAGCCAATGTTTTTCTTCACCGTACACACGTGTGTGATTAATCACTGCATTTAGGTCCGAAAAAACTCACTGGTACAATTGGTATTCGAACTTACAATATGTGTTGCAGGCAACTACTTAACCACTCGGCCACCACGGCTAATCTAACCTCTTATCTTTATAATATTACTGAGGAAAATAAATTACGTTCCAGTTATGTGTTATATTTAACACGGCGTTGTAAATGATATATATCTTCCTACCTTCGTTTATCATTTCCACTCTGATACCCCGCCCGACCATAGTGTAGAAAACTAAGTTTACCTCTACGTACATACGTTCCTACAGAGTATAAAATAGCACTGCCGACAAACTGTCATAGTTTGGCAGAACTTACAATTTTTAGACATGTAATCAAGGTATCTACTATACTATAATACAAATAAATAAAATTAGAGTCTGTTTGTAATATTAAAATAACTGCCTTTTATTAAATGCATACGGATAAAAACGGAAAATATTATTTTTTTAATTTTTGTCTGTCTGTTTGTTCTGACTAATCTCTGAAACGGCTGGACTGATTTAGACGGGACTTTCACTGACAGATATCAAATGTAAAATGGAGTAACTAGGCTTACTTTTATTTTAGAAACAATTACTTTTTTGTTGAATTCCGCGCGGAAATCGCGGGCACAGCTAGTATTCTATAAAAATAAGTCTACTCTCTTAAAACATATTGTATAGGTATACAATGTTTTAATATTAAACATTTTTGCGTTTCTTTATTCCAAAATCTTCGTAGTATCATAGCGTATAGTATACGTGTACAGAACTTCAAGTACACGTCAAATGCTCACATTAATTCAAGTGGTATAGTGTGCCACATTAATGCGTTAATGTTTTATTATATCTATCATTAATGTTCTCCATTCGTGTAGATATGAGACGGTAGGTACTGGTCAGTAAAATACTTGTTTACTGCTCTATCGACCAAATCCTCCACAGGAATTATGTTATCTGTGGACACTGTTTGTCTATGTATTAACCTTATTTTATTGTGAGACTGTCTGTGTTCCTTAATAAAAAAAAATATGATCGAAGTCAAATGTTCAGTTCATCGTAACCCATTAATCTTTGATTCGTCCCATTGCTACGCAATCCTAGTTAAGTTAATAAATGTATCAATCAAAGCCAAAATGCATTCTAATCCTACGAATATTTGTGAATGTGTGAGCAAATAGTACGGACCGGAGTTAAATTAAATTTGGCAAAGAGATATATTACTAGCTGGATATCACAAGATATGTTTTATTATTAATGTTGAGTGCACAGAAATAATCGAGGAATTAAATTTTACGCATTAAATATATACGTACATATCATCACGCCGAGTCCCTAACGGGGTAGACTTGCATACCTTTTAGGCTTCGTACACATTCATCAGTCTAAAGTTAGTTATGTCAGGACTTAACTTTCCTCACGAAAGTTAAGTCCAAACTTAACTTGCTAAGATATTATTCTAAGGTATTATTCTATTACCACTTTCCCTAATGATATCATATGACTTGATTACAATCGCATTGAAATGGGACTTGTATTTTCAAGTTCAACCTGCACAGAGATCGATCCAAGTGATTTTGAGGAAACATGCGCTTTGACGCCATTTTGATTCAAGTTTCGCGCCAAACAATTTGTGACAGAACACATTTCACGAAGAGAACTAGTATAGATAGAATATAGAATCTACAGATAGAAAATTGAATATAACTATAGGATTTGATCCAATGCAATTGTACATGTTTAAAATTGGGATGAGTGCGAAGAGATCGATGTAAATATCACGTATAATAATTGTGCGTGTTTGTAATGAATAAAATGAAAAACTACAGTGCCGATTTCAAAAATTATTTCACGATTGGAAAGCTATATTCACCCTGAGTGACTTAGGCTATATTTTATTTTATAAAAATAATCTTATGTCCACCCGTGCGAAGCCGGGACGGGCCGTTAGTCACGTATAATGCTATCCCTTTCTTAGTCTTGAATAATTATGACAATAGCACACCATGGTAATCAAAAGAGGTTTGTCCGTTACTTTATGCAAATTGCAATAGTTCGAATTACCAGTTCCGCCAAACTATAACATTTTTTATAAAATTTTTGATTACACATATGTATGAAAAATAAGCCTAAGTTACTCATTAAAACATTGTGTATATTCCAGTGAAAGTTTCGTCAATACCTGTTAAGCCGTTTCTGAGATGAGCCGGAACAAACAGACAGACAAACAGTCACAAAACTATAAATTGTGTTTTTGCTATCTTCATAATATGCATTTACAAACAGACACTTAAATATTATTTATTAGTAAAGATTAACTGAGTGTTATCATTATGAATATTCAAACGTACCAACTTGAGGACGTCAACATCCGGCAGTACATTAACTTTAGGACCTCAATCCACGAGACAGCACTCAAGCGTGAACATACTTTAACATAGAAACAGTAGGGTTCAAAATCGCATGGCCATATGTCATGGGATAGTAGTCTATTCTCGTTGCGGAATAGGGGCAGTTCCCCTTATTCTATACAAGGGGCCGTAAATAATGATTTATGCATGCGTTAAACTGTACAGTTTTAAACACGCGTTTTATTATAAATGGCTTAGGGCTTTGGCCACAAGTTGTCTTCTAGAAGGGTAGAAGCATTCTTACCCTACAACACCGTAAAAGGGTTATGAGATATCCTCACGCCTTCCGACTAGGGGCCCCGAAGGGGTAGGCAGAGGTGTATATGTAATACCCACACACCCACTTTCCGCCAGAGGTATATTAGGTGCCACCGTGACAGATGGCGCTTTTCGCCAGCGATATATTTTGTCAACGTGACAGATGGCAAGTAAATCGCCGCCTCTCACGCACAAGAGTGAATAAATACTTTGAATTTATTTTTAAACGTTCTTCATGTTTTACTTCACTCGTGGTTTGATTAATCACTTCTTCAAAAACTCAATGTTACAAGTCGCGGTTAGAACTTGCTAACTGTGCGTCTTGAACCACTCAGCCACGAGGCTCGGTTTTAATCACTGCTAGGCGAAGCATGACGTGTTATTATTCAAGAGGGCGCGAGTAACTTAAAGACCTTTCATACACCCCTATAATGTTATAATAATTATATAAAGTAAAAAACTATTGTGTGTACATGCCCTAAGAGTTAGCCAGCTGAAGTATTTTACTTGGAAATTGTGCATTAACTGAAGCACTCGTTACATCTTACATGGGCATCTGCTTTAGTAACTGTTCTTGGTCATTGCATGCTCACACACACATATATACACACACAAACGTACATACACATACATACACACACACACTCACGCAATCACGTGTAGAGGTAAACGCGAAAGAAAGTATTTTTTGTATTTGAATCGCCTTCCCACAAGGGTCCCCGAAGGGGTTGGCTGAGGTGTATAGGCAAAACCTACAACACCCACTTTCCGCCAGAGATATTTTAAGTGCTAACGTGACAGATGGCGAGTCCATCGGCGAAAGAAAGTAAGTAACTAATAAAGTAGTCTAAATCAAAGTCACGGCATACATTGTGTTTGAACAAGGTAGAAAGAACAATGATGTCGAAAATCGTCAAACAAATACCTGACGACCTTCTCAAATTTTCTCAATAGTTCTCATGATTTGTTTGACTTTTATGCTGATTAGTATTTCGAATTAGCACTTGTTCAATTGTGTAAGAAGTATGGAAAGACTGCCTATGAAATATCGTCACGCCTTCCCACAAGGGTCCCCGTCCCCGAATAGGTACGCAGAGGTGATACCCACACACAAGTGCCAATGTGACAGATGCCGATTCCAACGCTGCTTCTTGAGAAGACATTCATTCACACATATTTAGATACGGTGCTTGAGCACCACTATACGTCTTTGAATGTCTTCTCAAACGCAAGTTTCCTCTTGATGTTTTCCGTCACTGTAAAACTCGTGGTGAACTGTCACTGAATTTAAGTTCAGAAAACTCATAGATCGTCGGACTCATAGACGTCGGATCCCGACTGTGATTCGTGCAAGACGTGCAAACTGTATTGCAGGTGGCTACTGGAACTTCCACCTAGGCTAGTCTAGGCCTAGCTAGATCCAAGGCTATTCACCTTTTGCATGAGGCTAAATCTATTATGGCCTCAACCAGAAACTGTTAACAAATTAGCATGTCTGTCAGCTGTGACTCAGTTCAAAACTTTTTGCAAATTCAAGTAGTTGGTATACGCCATTTTACCAGTATTTATTTTCCAAAGCCTTAGAGACTGGAAAATTGATACTTCTCACAGGGTCGTCACCACAATAAACTATAAAAGTTCTCTTGTATCTTGGTATCTTAATACCCAAATTGACATACCAACTTAACAAGCCTGGTATTAGTCAACGATACTAAAACACATCGAAGCATGTGCCGCCAGGATTTTGTTCAGGATACGTAAGAGGTCTGGTAATTTAGAGAGAAGTTTGCTTTGCTTGCAACATCAGCGATATACATAGCACGCGCACACGCAGGAATCTTTTCACACCCTTCTTGAAGAAGTGTACTCTATAATAATAAATAATAAATAATATCCTCACGCCTTCCCACAAGGGTCCCCGAAGGGGTAGGCAGAGGTGTATAGGTAATACCCACACACCCAGTTTCCACCAGAGGTATATTAGGTGCCAACGTGACAGATGGCGAGTCCATCGCCGTTACTCCAGCACGACTATACATACGCCTTAGAATTTCTTCTCAGACGTATGCAGGTTTCCTCTCGATGTTTTCCTTCACCGTAAAGCTCGTGGTGTGACTAATCACTGTACTTAAGTTCAGAAAAACTCATTGGTACAGTCGGGATTCGAACTTGCGACCTTTGCGTCGCAGGCAACTGCTCGAACCACTCGGCCACCACGGCTCTGTAACCAAGTCTCTGTGACCAAGAAAAGTGTACTCTGCATGAAGATATATGTGTGTAAGGAGTATTCAGGAACACTGACACCACACAACCTTATCATTTATTTATGGTCCATTAGCTATAAAGAAAAAAATACTATTCGGCCGTACCACTGTCACTAAAGGTTACAAGTTAGATGTAAAACAATTCATTGCAATTACAGCGAGAAACCAAAGCTATTGTGTCAATTTAGTGAAATAATTGGGTATAACGACTTGAGTTCAGTCGTCCATTTTTTATTGTATCAATGACGATACGAATAGGTGAATGGTTTTCAACACATATTATCCTACTAGAATATATTACAGACACAGCGGTGTTCCGCGGATTCGCCTGCATTAAATTTGAGTATACAGTTATATAATTGAATAAAATTGATAATCCTTATTTTTCCTCTGAATAACAGAAGAGCTGCGGTATGTGTAATCGATATAAGCCGGGTAAAACCGCGTGTCGCAGCTAGTATAAAAAAATATACAGTCTACAATAATTATTATCAGATGTGGCCATGGTTTAGGCGCGTATAATGTAATTTCATTGACATGTGCTAATCCAGCCAGTAATCTATCTCGGTGCCAAGTTTCATCGAATTCCATTTAGTAGTTTTTGCGTGAAAAAGAAACCAACATCCCGACTAGCTTTCTTGTTAATAGTATGTATATGTTTTTTTTATACCTCATGGGTGGCAAACAAGCATGCGGTCCGCCTGATGGTTAGCGGTTACCGCCGCCTATGGACGCTTGCAACACCAGGGGTATCACTCGCGTGTTGCCGACCCTGCAGGAATCTTTTTACACCCTCCTTGAAGAACTCCATGCTGTACTCTCCAGGGAAAACCTCAACGGGGAGCTCATTCCACAGCCTGAGCGTTCGCGGAAGAAAACTCCTCGAAAATTATTCGTAGAATTGCAACAAACCTTAACTTGTTTCCATTGCGTAAGGAAATCGATCGGTGTCGTGAAAACCGCCATGACCTTGGCGTGTCACAAAAGTCAAATTTCCGAAGATTGGCTGGATGTACTAAGCTAAGTAAAGGTAACCATTGCCGCACGACTTCAAAACGGATCTTTCATGGTCAATAAAAGCTAACGTTTGATTGTAAAGTTGTAGAAAGGCATGTTACGTTGGTTTGGACACATAGAAATGATGAGTGAAGAAAGATTGACGAAACAGATACATTTACTCATTATCACGCCGAATCCCTCACGGAATAGGCAAAAAGAGTAGAGTGCCAGTTCTCTATAGACCCACCTTTTTCGCTTCATCCACGTTGCCTCTTCATACATGCTCGCCGGTTACGAATACTGTTGGCGTTTCCATCCTTCAGTATCCTATAGAAATTGTCTATGTAGTTGGTTTTTTTTTGCCTTTCTCTGCCTCTTCTCTCACACACCTTCGCATTGTATATCTGTTCAATCTTTCTTCACTCATCTTAAGCCTATGATAATTGAACAGTTTTCATTCTAGAATTACAGCAAAGACTATCTATCGGTAATTAATTAAGGCGTATCCCGTCAGTATTAATATTATCTTGACACAATCTATAAATCAATACATAAGCGCTTATTATCTCAGCGGCTCGCGAAAAATTTTGAATGGACTATGGAAAAATTTCATTCAGCTTATTTCTTTACAGTATCAGAGAAATTGGTAAGAAATTGTCGCGATGACAATTCGAAATGGACAGTTTGCTAACTTTTCATTAATATTACTTTTAACTTATACTATTGTACATACGTACATATCATGACGCCGAGTCCCTAGCGGGGTAGGCAGAGAGTATAGAGCGCCAGTTCTCTCTAGACTTCCATACCTCTTTCGCTTCGTCCACATTCATCAGTCTCTTCATACATGCTCGTCGGTTTCGAGTACTCTTAACGTTCCCGTCCTTGAGAGTCCGATTTATTTGATCCAGGTAGTTGGAACGTGGCCTTCCTCTGCCTCTTGCACACACGTTTGCCTTGTATATCTGTTTCGTCAATCTTTCTTCACTCATCCTTTCTATGTGTCCAAACCAACGTAACATGCCTTTCTTCATCTTTACAATCACACCCTCATTCACGCCAGTTGATTTGCGAATCTCTTCATTGCGGATTCGATCTAAAATCGTTACTCCGCACGTTTTTCGAAGAGATCGTATCTCAACTGCATTCAAGCTATTTTCATACTTCCTCTGACATACCCAGGATTCGCTGCCATACAATAAGGTAGGTACCAATATCGCGTTGTGGACAACAACTCGAGCATTCTTGCTCAGACTTTTACTGCCCATCAACGCCGACATGGCTCCATTCACCTTATTTCCGGCAGTTATCCTTCTTTCAATATCTTTTTCATACTTTCCATCTCGTGTGAACATGTTTCCAAGATATATACTATTGTATATACTGTAATACTGTATGTATTGTATATGTGTGGATATTTTTTCCCGTCTTTCCCTAAGTAGTTCTCATAAGGAAATTTGCCTGCCAAGAAAACTGACAGACTCATTGATAACAGTTGCCCTATTACGAAATATTTTATCAAGCAGTATCTATTACAGTATCAGTTGCAATCAGTGCAACCATTTTTATATTACCTTCATTACTATTATTACCACAATGCATGGACCCCGCTTGATGGTAAGCGGTAACCGTCGCCTACAGACGCTTTCAACACAAGTATCGCTCACACATTGCCGACCCTGCAAGAATATTATTAAGTAAAACAGATTTATATCAGTTTCATATAGAAACGAAAGGCAAGGCTTACGTAATCGGGACACGGACTACATCGGCAGTATTATCTGTGTTCCCCTAACGCTCAATACGGGAAAAGGGGGATAGACCAGACGTTGACTCACAGCCAGTCGCCAGTCAGGGGGGAACTGTCGGTTTAGGCTGTGCGATTTGTTAGCTCAAGCAAAATTTTCGCTGTAACTTGAGCCTACTTAGAAAACACCCGGATACGGATATACGGATTCGTCTGAGTGAGTGCGTTAACTTCACGAAATAAACAATGGTATGTAATTTTAATAATTCAGCTCCTTGAAGAATTAAAGTGACAGTATGTTGTATGTTATGTAAACGTGCTTACTTAAAAAAGTACTTCATCGTATCAACACTAGTTTTTCCTAGAATTACAGACCTTCGCCTCGTCTACATTCATACATGATCGCCGGTTTGAGTACTCTTGACGTTCCTGTCCTTGTGTCCGACTATTTATCCGGCTATCCGTAAAGCACGTATCTTGATGAAGACATTATATATTATATTAGATAGATTATATATATTATATTAGATAGATTAGACTGTAGGTTCATCACATTCCTCATATACAAAGAGAGCGCCAGTCCTCATTCACGTTCATCGGTGCCTTAATACACGCTCTCCGATTTCGAGTTATTGACGTTCCCATCCTTGACTGTTCGTAGAATTAGGAACAAGGTTATTCTATACTTTTCTTCCTGCATTAGCGTTGTATTTCTGTTTTGACAACCTTTTTCACTCATACTTTAAAATCGTTGTTTTGGCGACAAATGTGTGAATCCGCCTTTAACATGCGTATTCTTAGTTAGGTGTTTGGTACTTTTTTCGATATTCCTCGAATATTACATTCACGTTACGCCCACAGAGAAATCTCAAGAACGCTCCAACTCCTAATTGATTACGCACATAATGTTTGCATTGTTATGAAAACATGGCATTTCATAATGCACCAAACCGAGATACGCTGAGCTAAAGATGACAACAAATATCTCGTAGAGCCGTGCTAGCTGAGTGGTTCGATTAGTCAACACAAGATTACAAGTTCGTATCCCGACCGTCGCGAGAGTTTTTCTCAACATTTGTACATTGATTAGGCACAAAGAACCTAGGGTGAAATAAAACATCGAGAGCATCATTGTAAACATCAAAATTTGAGAAGAAATTCATAGATGTATGTATTATAGTGCTTGAGCCACGGCAATGGACTTGCTTTGGAGGCCATATATCACGTTGCTCTTCTAAACTATGGGATTTAAGATGAAAGGACTATCTTAGACAATAAAATTTGAGAAGAAAACTATATTTATGTATCTTCGTGCTTGAGAAACGGCAATGGACTCGCCATCTATCGCGTTGCTCTTCTAAACTATGGGATTTAAGATATATGAAATACCTTATAAGAAAAAATTATAACAATCATTACGAGATACCTTATTTAAAGACTTAAATGAACTTAGCTTTTACCGCTAGTTTGGTTGCGTTTGTACTTCAAAGGCGTTGCTAAAAGCAGAAATAACAAGATTATCTTATCTGTATTTCAACAATAAGTCCCATCTACACACTGTGGGAAGTAGGTTACTAGGCTAGTGTCCAAGTTTTATAAATGACAAAATATTAAGAGAGGAGTCTAGCCCAGGCTTAAACATAAAGTTAGGTCTAACAGGATCTTTACACTATTGGGTTAGTCTAATTGGGACTGGAAAACTGTTGCATAGAAATGACAAACAGATATAATAATAAATTTTTACTTGTTTAGATTTCCGCTGACTAATATTTCAACGGCCATTCTAAGCCCGCATGTTTTTTGTTTTTAAGAGCATAACAGCCAATAACCCTCCTTCATTATTTCCAATCGTTCAACTTAAACTTACCCTTATGACGCTAAACGAAGTTCAAATTTTATTGTGTTATTGAATTTGACATTTCTATGAACATACCGACCTATATGTGTATCCCAAATGAGACCAAGACTTGGAAGAAACGCCCTCTAGCAAAGCAAAAGGAAGACCAAGATTTTGTTGGTAGACCTTTATCTAGAATGGCAATTGTATGTGGTAATCTATCACTGTGCCAAAATTCATCAGATTCCGTTCAGCCGTACTGGCGTGATTGAGTATCAAAAATCCTCACAAGCTTTCGCATTTATAATATTGGTATTCAATAGTAGTTCCCGAGATTATCGTGTTCAAAGAAACAAACTATACCTCTTTATGCTGTCAGTATAAAAGTCCATCCACTATGATAATGAATAAAACCTCATTAAATACACCGCTAAGCTTCACTCTGTGTCAATCTATTTTTAATCTGTGACATCATTCCTGACATGACGCAAGACATACGTTTGCCATAGAAAAGATTATCATATTTCTAAATTATCTACCATTGCTTACCAAAGTTAGTAGGTTTTCTACGCTCACAAAAAAAAATAGGGTATATTGTTTCAACGTAGATTGGTTTAATATATATCTAGTATATATTAATACCTTGGGATACAACAATTGAACTAGTCCCAAATTAAGCAAAGCAATGGGAAATAGACATCGATATACTTATATCGAATACAAAATCCGCAATCGACAAATATCCGCATACATCGGGAATCGAACCCGCGACGTCAAGCTTCGCACCTCGGATCTTTAACCAAGCAATACAAAAGTTGAACTGCCGTTCAGAACCGCATGGCATTTGTTCTGTCATAGTTTAAGTTTATCACGTTTTGGGACAGACATACGGCAAAGTGGCCTTATAATTTATGAATAGTTATCTATTTTGTGACCATAGCCTAATCCCCAACTTATCTAATTGTCTATCTATGGTCGGCAACGATATACATCCCTGGTTGCATCCATAGGCTTCGGTAACCGCTGACCATCATGCGGATCGCATGCTTCTTTGCCACAATCTTTATATATATAATTCTTCTGTGAGTGTGTATGTCACTGAACTCCTCTCAAACGACTGGACCGATTTTGATGAAATTTTTTGTGTGTGTTCAAGGGGATCTGGGAATGGTTTAGATTCGCAATTGGACCCGATAGGTGGCGCCACCATCTTTTTTTTCCACCCGAGCGAAGCTGGGCGGGACAACTAGTAGTGGTATAAAAATCGTCGATATATAAAGCATAACAGTATCTATACATTATTAGTTTTCATAAAAAAAATTGGTATACATAATGGTGGTGTTAGTACGGCTGAAAATTCGCTAGAGGCGCTAGCAGGCATTATTTTTTTTATATATACAACAAGAGTGGCAAACAAGCATACGGCCCACCTGATGGGAAACGGTTACCGTAGCCTATTTACGCTCACGATACCGAAGTATCACTTGCGAGTTGCCACTCTGTGTTCGGAGAGTTATAGTGTGGGCAGCATAAGGTTTAATCCCTCTGCTTCCAACACAATGTAACAATCCTCCCCCCTCCCCAAGGAGCTCATTACTGGAAACCTTATTCACCACGTAGGAACACAACACAATAAATTGTGTTATTTGGCTACGGACTTCTATAAGGTGGAGGTCCTGCCCCAGTCGGGCAGCTCCAAATTCGAACGGGAAACCCGTTATGCCCTACCTCTCTTATAGCAAATACAATATTAGGCATTTTTATAGAGCCCCAGTCTATTAGATACATACGTAACATTCTTAGCACGCACGAGTTCTTGACGGGATAGATAGAGAGAGTAGAACGCCTGTTTCGCTACATCCAAATTCATCATTCTCTTCATACTCACCGGTGCCGGTTTCGACTTAGTCGAGTACTATTCCTCGTTCGTTCCTCGAATGCACGATCGATCTGATCTAGGTAGCTGACACTCTTTCTTTTACCTCTCCAAGGCTTTAACATCTATAAACCTTAAAAAAGTATATAATTGTATTATATATACAAGTTGGAATCCCAACTGTACCAATGAGTGTGATGAGTCACACCACGAGCTTTACGGTGACGGAAACATCGAGAGGGAACCTGCATACGTCTGATAAGCAATTCAAAAGCGTTTGTATAGTCGTGCTTGAGTAACGGCGACGGACTCGCCATCTGTCACGTTGGCACCTAAAATATATCTCTGGTGGAAAGTGGATGTGCTAACTATACACCCCTACCTACCCCTTCTGGGACCCTAATGTGGGAGGGCGTGAGAATATATTATATTATATTGTATATACAGACATATACCTGCAACGGAGCTAATCGCGATATATTTGCACTCAATTATAGACCTAATATTTGAGGGCCTAATAACAGGTAAACTCTAATTTCGACTTAATATTACATTGATATAGGTACTCATTTCGCTAGTTTATCATTGCTGATGTCTGTGTCGTTACGGTCAACCTATACTCGGCTGAAAGATAAGATATTTACACTTATTTTATACATGTATGTGAGATATCGGAATGTTAGCGCGTCCAGTTGTGTGCTAAGAGCAAAACTGTTTGGACGCGGGAATCTGCAATGGTGAGACAAATGCACTTCATAACTAAATAGCTTTACAAAATGTTTATTGACGTGTCTGCCTTCATGTTGCTTTAAACACATTACATCTTCAACCTCGCCTTTAAGTATAATGCGTTAAGAATTTCGCAAGGATCATTGTTCTATGCACAATCGCAAAACCCCTAAACATCTAAAATTTATAGATTATAGCAGAGTCCCTGATAGACTAGGCAGAGTAGCTTCATCAACATTCATAAGTCCCTTCATACTTACTCGCCGGTTTCGAGTATTCTTCAAGCTTCCATCCTTGAGTGTTCGATCAATTTGATCTAGGCAGTTGGAACGTGTTCTCGTGGGAAAAACAAAATGTATTTGTAAAAAAATCTAATTGATATTATAAATGCGAAAATTGGATTAGATTGATTGGAATTGCAAAAAGCATTGTAACTTTGATTTATCAATTGAATTTATATTTTGTATATAATTGATATGTAATATTAATAAAATATAATAAATAAATAAATAAATAAATATTAATAAATAATGTATGTAATTAATCATTTTCTTATTACTTTCGCAAACTTTACAGGTATTATATTTAATGTCTTCGTCTCCATTATTCGATTGCTATAATTACTAGTCAGGTGTTCTCAGGGTTTTTTTAGGTGTCACGGGTGTCAAATGGTCGCTGTGGGTGTCAGAAGATCTCTTATACAGGGTGGGATTAGGAGTTAGGTGGTCTATGTGTCCCTATTACTATTACGAGACACATACGGCACCCATAAGACGCCTTAAGCGATTATAAAGCACCTAAAATGGTCCCAAGATCCCTAAAGAGTCAGAGTGACCTTAAGCGACCATAACACATCTCATGAAATCACCACGAAGCTGCGGAGCACATCTAGTGCTTCTATAAGTAGGTTAGACATATTTGAATGTACTTCTTTGTCATTGTGACAGCTCGAGGTACAATGGATGGCAGGGCAGTTAGCCTTGTGGCTATTGTGGTGGGCTTGTATTGTATGCAGGTTCGAGATTTGTTCGCTAACAATAGATATGTGATACGCCTAATTCTGCACTAAATCGTATCCATTTCAACGTGCGATCTGGTAGCATGTCTGATGGTAAGCGGTTACCGCCGCCATGGACGCATGCAACACCAGGAGTATCGCTTGGAAGTTGCCAATCCTGCAAGAACCTTTACTTGATGCAGTTGTATTGGCGATTATAATTTCGGCAGGTAGTCTAAAATTCAGATTTTTGTGTGTCCGGAGGCTTGAACCTCTAAACCCTCAAAAACTGGGTAAGAGACACAAAGATCTACCGGTTAAACGATCCGTCCGTCTGTATGCTGTCCCAGCCCTGTCAAGAGCGATCTCCGACATCTGTGCTGGCAACTGAATAAGCTTTCCGTAGTAGTGTTTTCTTAGTTTGTTAAATTAGATTTCTTAGTGTCCAGGAGTGGGCGCTGTGTCAGAAAGCAGTATATACTATCTCCATATAAAATAAAAAGAAATCAAAATCTTTTATTCAACGAAAGGGACACAGGGAACCCTTATTGAAACACATATTAAGGTAAAACATACTAAAGTTATCACTGTTTCCAAGAATAAACCTGTAAGGAGAAGAAACCGTGAAACAAACTCCTTAGTTTTCTTTTTTTTAATTTGTTCCCTTTTGGCAATTCATTGCCATGCATGGCCATCATTCAAGTAAGAGCAGATGACATTATCTCTTGGCTTCGGTGACCGCTAATTGCATTATGAAAGGGGATCGTTTGGATGCCAACTAAGTTGTTATACACGCATCTTCACGCCCCCCATAAGGGTGTAAGGAGAAAGGAAGAGGTGCAAAACTCCTTTCGAATGAGATATCTTATAACTGCCAACGTAACCGATTGCGGTGTGATAGTAAAGATGAAGAAAGGCAAAGGTTTGTGATAATACTGATGAATTTGGATCAAGCGAAAGAGATCTGTAAGACTTCTTCCAGACTGAGTGTAGAGAACAAATGAAACACAAAGAGAAGCAGAAAGACTCATTTTTCTTCTCCATTTATGTATGAATTAATAAATATTGGTCACTTTGCATCACTATCCGCTTCCGTTTACACACACGTGCAAAGCTAAATATACATGAAAGTGATTCCGTCTGACATACCCGTTTTAGACATAGATTGTATAAACAGAACATTACTTAAACATCGTCAGTCAATACTGATGTAAATAAACTTTTAACGCATGTTTATCCGCGATTTACAACTACTGAATCAATTTAAATGGGAATTTTATAGATGTGTAGTTTCGGGAATTGGGTAACTAATAACGAAACTATTGACTACTATTTACGAAATGTTGTAGTTCTGTTTTTATTCATTTACTAAAACAACTTTAGAGTATTAAATTAATCTTGAACGAAAAATATATTTAAGCCCCGCAAAACAAATACTTAATTTCATATGTATCCAATACGTAATTTTTCTAAATTCGACTTATAGTATACGGAACCCTAAAATGGCTTTCAACAATTGCGAGGTTCAAGACTCCCATCGGGCCAGTGTCCTATCAGTGCAACAACTTTGTAATCTCTGGGAAATTCTGGCTAAGACAATAAAATTGAGTTATGAGCTAACATGAAGAAATGCAGCTTTTGTTGACAAGATGACATCACAATGTGTCAAAAGAATGGCAACATTGAATGGGAAAGTCTATACAAGATGGCGCGAGAATTTTTTGCTTATGCAACATTTTCTCAATGCGTTGCAAGTTTTTTATTTATTTCCATTTTCCATCTTTACACAATATTAGACCTAATGCGATGAAATATAAAGTACTTAATTCTAACTATATTAATTGAAGTAATAAAGCTAAAGGTACATACTGTTTTGGTTCGATCCAAAACCACGTAAAGTGTGAACCTTGGGTTGTGTGAAGGAATAATACTCAGATACTGTGCACTGGTTATATATCTGTCTGTACTAGCTATGTCCCGCAATTCCACCCGCGATAATGACTGCTCTGCTCCCCTGGATAGCAACATGATACATATATATATCCTTCTCAATAGCCGGGGTTAATAATTAAATGTTAGTGTTTTTTCAATCGGGGCCTATTTTGTCTTCTGCTTCTTCTATATTATCTTTGTATTCCCGGCGAAAACTTGTCGATGTTAATTAAGGGACCCTTGTGAAAATATGGGGATGAGTTGTCTTGTGTTTTGTCTTAATATCTGATATAACAATTAGACCTTGAAGCAAGTATGAGATCTGGTTTGTAAGTGAAGCTCTTGAATCTCGATACAACAACTTTTGTGGAAACGTTAGTTAACTCGAAGAGTGAAGAACAACTTTCTTTTAACGGGCATACAATGTTTAAAAAGACAGTATTGGTAAGAAAAGCGCATAATTACTGGTTCGCGTTGTGACTGTAGGTATATAGATTAGCTGTGACGGCTATCTATATATATATACACATATTATGTACATGTACATACATACATATATCAATGTACTGTTTAAGTCTTGAAATTTGTTTCGTTGTTGGAAATTGTCATTGGTACAGTCGGAATTCGAACTTGCGATCTTTGTGTCGCAAGCAACTACTCGAACCACTCGGCCACCACGGCTTTAATTGTTATCAATCTACCAATTTAATCACGCGACGTAATAATACAATTATTTGTCGTGGTATATGCATTGTCGTTAAGTTAGACGCGCATACTTTTCACGTAAACACATGGTTTTTTTATGCGCCACTGAAACGCGAGGGGGACGGGATACCTTCTATTTTGGGCCACGGATTTTCAGTTTCAGTCAGTGTCCCGCGTTAGGCGCGGCGGACGCCATTTTGTACGCATTATCGACCGCGAATTTACTCCAAACAAGTTATTTCATCCTAAAGCTCTAGGATAGCTATAGGATTTTGTTTGAAACATGACTGTCGATGCAACGCCTTCGTCTGTATCGGGGATCAATATAAAAGTGAGTTATTATCCATTGTCGCCAATTTTCTGAGTCTCATAGGGAATTTCGCATGCGTCCCTATTATGCAGATGTATAGAACTGTCGCGAGCTGAGACATTTGTAGACGTTATAGACTGAAAGCTTTAAGGTGTACGCTTGTAACAGAGATTGTATGATAGACTAGCGAAGTGCCCGGCTTCGCACGCTTATTTAGTCATAACATTTTAAAGAAGCACCGGGCCAAAACTCATAACATCAATAATAATAATATGTAGGTACTTTGTACTTGTCGGCGATGGACTCACCAATAAAATCCTACTTATATTATAAATAATAATAATAATAAATACCTGGGACAATTCCATACAAATTGACCTAGTCCCAAATTAAGCAAAGCTTGTGTTATGGTAACTAGACAACGATATATTTACTTATATAGATAGATATATACCTAAATACATAGGACATCCAAGACTAAGGTACAAATATTCGTGTTCATCACACAAATATCCGCCCTCAGCGGGATTCGAACCCGCGACCTCAAGTTTCGCAGTCAGGTTCTCTAACCACTAGACCAGACGGTCGTCTAATGCGAAAGTTTTGGAGTTTGTTTGTTCTTCTTTCACGCAAAACCTACTAAACTGAATCGGATAAAATTTGCACAAAATATTTGCCCATTGTGTTAATGATAAGATAAATTTTTCGGATAAAAGTCTACCAATGAAATTTACGAAGATGAAAGACCCCGTGAACAAATACATAAATTTGACTGTATATTGTTATCGTTAAGTTTATTGGGCAATTTATGGCATTCTTTATCAATTTCCCAGTTCTTTGTTTCTCTGTAGTGCTGTGACTCACCCCTTATACCAGCTTTGATTTAACATTGCGAGCCGGCAGTGGCCTCGAAAGATTTTCTTGTGATAAGGGAATCGCAATTTCTATTTTATGTTTTTGACTTATCGTAATTTTTGTTTGGTTTATGAAGCTGATATGTAAGAAACATTTGATATACATATAGGTATATACTATCTTTGCGTGAGAAGTTTGTGTTGAATTGGGTTGGGTTAAAACAAATGGAAGGAATTCCGTCCGACGATGAGATGAGCCCAGCTCTTAAATTTATGATGAAGAATTTGATAGGTATGGATTATGTAAGTAGATTTCTGTAAAAGGTTCATTCTCTTTTATAACTAAACCTCATTCAGCCACAAAAATGGTTAAGGTTGCTTCACAAAGAAATTTTTTTCGTCTGGGTATTTTTTTTTTATGCAACAAGAGTTGTAAACAAGCATACGGCCCATCTGATGGGAAACGGTTAACACAAAAAATTGAGTTATTTGGCTACGGACTTCTATAAGGTGGAGGTCCTGCCCCAGTCGGGCAGCTCCGAATTCGAACAGGAAACCCGTTATGCCCTACCTTTCTCAAAACTTGCACAAAGTATTGGACAGCATAGAGGTATAGGTGTATAGGTACTACCTACTACTCACTGGGTACTACCCACACACGAGACATATTTAGGTGCCAACGTGACAGCATAGAGTTCCATAGAATATGGTTTTTAAAACAAATACGTAGATGTGTCATAAATTTGGTAAAAAAAACATACCTTTTTCCTCCCCACTGGAGGTTACTAAAGTCATTGTCACCTATATTCCTAAGTATCACGAAAAGAAGTGTACCACCTCCGTCGAACCTGAGTATCACGAAAACAATGCCTACCTTCGTCGAAGATTTATAAAGATAGATAGTGATAGATGGCGAGTACCTAAATTTTCCGTCGAACGACTATACTACGTCATTCTACTGCAGGTCTAAGCGTATGCAGGTTTCCTCTCGATATGTTTGATTATGTCCCCGTTAGGGACTCGGCGTGATGATATGATGATGATGTTTGATTTTTTATATCATGATAAGATAATGTGCGAATTAAAGCTAATATACCAATTGCCATAATGCCTCTCTTGTTCCAGAGTTCCCAGAACCGTCTGCTGATCAAGAATGGCAGGGTTGTCAACGACGATGGCATGGAAGACGCTGATGTCTACATCGAAGATGGAGTTATTAAGTAAGTGGCAGTTATAATTAATAATTTACTGGAAGAAAGCCGTGGTGGCCGAGTGGTTCGAGCAGTTGCCTGCGACGCAAAGGTCGCAAGTTCGAATCCCGACTGTACCAATGAGTTTTTCTGAACTTAAGTACAGTGATTAGTCACACCACGAGCTTTACGGTGAAGGAAAACATCGAGAGGAAACCTGCATACGTCTGAGAAGAAATTTAAAGGCGTATGTATAGTCGTGCTTGAGTAACGGCGATGGACTCGCCATCTGTCACGTTGGCACCTCTGGCGGAAAGTGTGTGTGAGGGTATTACCTATACACCTCTGCCTAACCCTTCGGGACCCTTGTGGGAAGACGTGAGGATATATTATATTATATATTTACTGGACCCAGCGAAATGCTTAGTGCAGACGTGGGCTTCGGTCCATCTTGTCCACAAAACATTGTGTGGGTAAAAATAACCACCAGTCTGAGTAGTCTCTCTGCCCACACTTCATTTGAACCAATTTACAGAATTTACAAATCAAGATGTGTATGATTTTATTTATTCACAAATGATATCCAGGTACGTGGTCTTCCTCAAGACGCTCTCTCTCTTGAGGGGGGGGGGGTAGTTTTCTATATATTTATGAAGTATTTTTTTATTTTAAATTAAGTTTTGCATTAAAATGGGGCGGTTATGTACTTCACTTGTGGTCGTATAATAATAATTGTGGGGAAAATCCATTGCGTGTTCCAAGGGTTTGCATACAAACTTGGGGGGTGATGTCATGAGAATCACCCCTGTATTTTTGGCAGTAGTTAATAGCTGTTAGCCCATTACTTAGGTTCCTAATTACATTTGGCATTTGTATTATATGTGACTAATATAGGCCTGGGGTACACATAAGTAACAGTCGCCTCCGTGACCAATCAGGTTCGAGTCAAAAGCCTTACAATTACTTTCCAACTTACAAATTACTTACTATACATTAACGTACCAAGGAGATGGATGGCTAGTCCATCGCCGTTTCTCAATAACTACTAGATTACTTAGACTAGATATATATATATATATATATATATATATATATAAGTACATGCTCCTGAATTTCCTGTTAAACGTATGCAGGCCTACTCTCGATGTTTGCATTCACCGTAATGCTCGTGGTGTACTGTACTGACTGTACCGTACAGTCGGAATTATTACTTTCTCTTTTTATACTTAGGGTCCGCCTGAACTTGCTATATTAGCGTTGCAGGTGACTACTCGAACTTCTCGGCCATCGCCACTCTTTGTAAACAAGATAAAGAATATCGTTATTACTTATTTTATCTGTATTTAAATATCATTCAAAATGTGTGTGTGGGTACTACCAATACACGTGCCTACCTTTTCGAGGACCCTTGTGGGAAGACGTGAGGTTACAATTTTATTTACACTAATGTACAAAATTTGCAAATTTATTTACCTACAACAATACAACTTACATAGATAGCAGGTATGTATGAGATATGTATGGTATGTATAAGTCAAATTAATAGAGGGTGTACCACATAGGTGTATGCTACCATTATGACGTACCTCAACCATAGTATAAAGAACTATGCCTCAACGCTTGTTGACTTCTTATTCACAGCACGAAAACGTGTTGCAAACATTTTCTCCGAGTTTCTAGTGACAAGTGTGAAAATAAACACCATGTATAGTCATAGATGTAAAAAAGAATAGATACGTCTTACCGCGCTCGGCTTGGCTAACTCAACACAAGCTAATTGGCTTGAGTCAACTTAGTCGCAGCTTGACTGGCAACGACGTAGCACTTATTCAGCATTTAGGAAAAATGCCTTCTTAGGTGCTTAGAAACTGCAGAATATATACTGGACGAGTGTAAAAAAACAAGAAGGATGTGTCTTTTCATTTGTAAGTAATGTAAATTTGTTTTAACTATCAAAAATACGAAAATTTTACATTAAATTTTAATCTGAATTAACTCCTGCGACGGTAGCCGAACACAACGATAGCATACTGCATACTGGAAAGCTTAAGCTGGTAACAAAAGGAGGGGATGAAAGTTTGAAAGTATGCCTTAAAAAATTTAATGCTGATCAATGTCACTTTTCCACGCGGACGTAGTCGCAGGCACAGTTAGTATATAAATATATCGTTGTCTAGTTACCATAACACAAGCTTTGCTTATTTTTTTTTTTTTATATTGAGATGGCTGTGACGGTATGACAATAAACTTTTAATCTTTACCTCCCGTGCTAGTCGAGACTGTGTAACGGCAAGGTAATTTTGATAGCAAGGTAAATTTGGGACTAGGGAATTATCCTAAGGTATTTATTATTATTAATAAATTATTCAAGCCTCAAATCATGGACATTGCGTGTTCTCATTTAAACTTTGAAACCATTATCCAATCGCGTATTCAAGATCGATTTCGTTGTTAGGTTAATTGGCTTTGAAAAGCATGCTACGCGCTGGTAATGTTACCCATGCGTTGCATATGCATGCATGTCTCGTAAGCAAATGGATTGTATAACGGAAGAGAAATTGCATGAGAAAAAATGTTTTCTTACTGTAAAAGTTGTACTGTAGTAAAATGGTTTTGTACTTTAAGTAAATAAACTAAGCTATGGAAGTGCAGAGACTCCTATCACAGGCTTACGCTTAAAAGGGGACTCTGGTCACTAGTTATGTAATTTGTTATTTTTGTTACTGAATAAAGTTTTTTATTATTATTATTATTATTATTATATTTAGTATATTTATTAGTATAGTTTATATATTATAGTTTAGTAATAACTTAAAAATAAACTATAATAATAATATAAATAATATTATTATTACAGTTTCTTACTGTAAAAGTTGCAGTCAAGCATCTAATGACGCGCTGATGCAATCATTAATCATGGGTACGAAATAGGTAATCATATTTTTTGATATCAAACAAAGGGCCTAGTGGATAGAGATCCTGGTTGCGAAACTTAAGGTCGATGGTTCGATTGCCGCTGAGGGCAGATAGTTCTGTGATTACAACGAGAATTTGTTGCTCAGTATTGGATGTCCTATGTTTATATGTATCTTGTCTATATAGATAGTGCCATCCACGAAGACGCGCGTCCGCCAATATCTAGTCGAAGGGGTCGCGGGATGCGGGGAGTATGACCCGAGGGTATTAATAGTAGTGTGCGTGTGCACTCATAGGCAATCAGTGTGTACCGATAATACATTAGTGGAAGGTTGCACTTACACTATAAACTATAGGGAAGGTGGGGCGCGTCTTCGTGGCACTATCTATATCACTTGGCAAGTCATATACTTTTAATATCCTCACGCCTTCCCACAAGGGTCCCTGAAGGGGTAGGCAGAGGTGTGTAGGTAATACCCACACACCCACTTTCCGCCAGAGATATATTTAAGGTGCCAACGTAACAAATGGCGAGTCCATCGCCGTTACGCAAGCACGACTACACATACGCCTTTGAATTGCTTCCCAGACGTATGCAGGTTTCCTCTCGATGTTTTCCTTCACCGTAAAGCTCGTTGGTACAGTCGGGATTCGAACTTGTGATCTTTGTGTCGCAGGCAAGTACTCGAACCCACTCGGCCACCACGGCTTCTTTTTTATACTTCACATGTGCAATTGTTTTACGTGCACACCATGACAACATGATTAATTTAACGTTGTGTCCCGTTCACCATAACGTTTTGTGCTTGACAAGGAAACCAGGTCAGTAACATTGCGCCATTCCATCTGGCGTCGTATCTTGCGATGTGCTGGATGGACGAAGATCCATAGATTAGAGTAGCTAAAATAAACAGAACTAATTGTCTATGGATGGAATCTTACAGAGTTACAGTACGATTTTTTCATTGCTTTTGAAAGTGCTCGTATGTATACTAATAATATAAAATTTGTTGGTTTGTTTGTTTTAACGCGCACAAGGTTGAGGTAAAGTCAACTGCTAATCCGTACTCCATATCATCGCACAGTGTCCCTCCCTGGGTAGACCATAGACGCAGAGAGTACAGCGCCAGTTCTCTCTAGACTTACATACCTTTAGATCCCAATCTACCCGATATCCCTTTTATTGCAGACTACGCTAAAATATCACCATGCTACAGAGTGGTAGCCACAGTAAGCGTCCATAGGCGGCGATAACCGCTTACCATCAGGCGAAACGCATGCTTGTTTGCCACTTCAGTGGTATAATTTTTTTAAATAAATATTTCGCGAGTAAAACCGCGGAGCGTATCTAGTGCTGCTATACAATGAATTGTTTTCTACAGTTAAAACTCAAAACAACGCGTGTACGATATCAGGCCTATTAGAAATACAAGACGCATGCAAAAACATCACCACGATAGACCAATTACGCGCGGAATAGGCATATTTAGAAAACAGTATTGTAATTGTTGATGAGAAACAAAAAGTGGTTGCAATTTACTCTCACAGTCTTCTCTATAACGATGTTACACAATAGCGGGTCAAGCACCTGCCCGCTCCAATTAGTGACGTCTTTGTTCCCGCCAACCGACAGGGCTGCCAACCGGTTTGACATTACTTTTTTTATTTTTTATTTTTTTACGCTTATGAGCATGAATGAAGTTACAAAGTCATTTTAGTATTCCTTAAAAAAAAAAAACTAGTAAATTTGTAAGCTAAGTGAGTTAAACATTTAATCGTACTTCATATTATAATTCAAAGCCCCAAATGTGTGGGCCCCGTTGAATTACAAGATAACCGTCAAATTTGGTGATTACAGTTACTCTCGTATTGTAACATTAGTCAATTTGATAGGATGTGTTCATTATTATCTACTTAAATGTATTTATCACTCACCTACATATTTTGTAGTAATAAATACACACCGAATAATGCATATTTAATCACGAAATAACGCCCTTGATAAATAACTTGCTATCGACATTATTATGTATTTGCATTATCGCGGAAGGCCAAGGCCATATGCTGTCCTGTCCGGCATTAGTTGTGTTTCACGTTCGCTAGATGTCGCTGTTCATGTTGATGTCAAACCTAACGCGCGCTAGTGAGATTCTCCACGGTACAATGACCCCATTCCAATATTCTTTAACTAGTATCGCTTCTCGGCCTTTTGGCTAAGATCAAAGTGTAGTATCTGTTCTTTTCAGCTTAATATCTGAAAGTTCCCTCATTGAGGGACCAGTATATTAAACTGATTTTTGTATCCAGACGGGATGTTCGGGGCTCGCTCCACTCCTGTCGCGGGTCGGCCCGGCATTGCAGTGCCGCCGGGATCGGCCCACCATAATAAACCTATCGAACGAAACGTATAGCAAAGCACTTAGTTCAGTTCAGTGTTAATGATAAAGTAATAAAATTACCGACTTACTTCAGCTCATACGTACTTTTTTTATGTGTTGTTGGCTTGTTGGTAGGGCATGGTAATGGTTGTATTTTAAATGTCGTTTCTGAACTGAAGTCTGTAAGTCTACTGAACTGAACAATACAATTACTACCGGTGAAAATATATGTATGGTCCCTTAAAGATTCTAGCTAGGGTACTCCTAACAATGAATAGGACTCAAGACCCTAAGGTCTAGCTAATAGAATATATATAATTAACCCCAGTATGTATGGCAGGTGCAAGAAAACAGTACGGAGGGACATAAAGTGTAACGACCCTAGTCAGGTGGTGGACGTTATAATAACGTCAAACTATGCAATTAAGAACAACATTATAATACACTTGTTGAGCCACGTGGTTTCGCTCAAGTATAATTCGATTTCATTGCTAGATTATCATTCAGAAATGAAAAAAAACATCCACATCCGTTCAACCATTCCGGCGTGATATTTATTTCAGTCATGAGTCCACAGTGTTAGTATACAAGATAACTTAATAAATAGTGTTAGTAATAAGGCTACATTGAGTAACAAACATCCAGAAAAACTAAATTTTCTTCTAGTTAAAAAAATTACAAAAATGTTTAAATATGGATAATTATTATAAAATTACCTCGAAGAGGGTTCAAAGCCGGAGAACCGATATGAAGGGTCAATGGTTGTGACTGAAGCGAATGAGGTCTGTAAGTTTAAGGAGATAAGGCGATTTGATCTACCTAGATAGTAGGAACGTGGTCTCCTTCTGCCTATCCCACACTATTTCGCACTGTATATCTGTTTCGACAATCCGTTCTTTATGTCCAAAGCAACGTAACACACCTTTCTTCATATTTCCTAAATGAACACTGTCCATTTTTATTAGACTACCTGTGCCCGCGACTTTGTCTGCGTGGATTTTAACGAAAAAAAAAATTCTATTTCAAATTAATACATCATACATACATATAATCACGCCTCTTTCCCGTAGGGGTAGGCAGAGACCACTTCTTTCCACTTGCTACGATTCTTACATACTTCTTTCGCTTCGTCCACTTTCATTATTCTCTTCATACATGCTCTTCGGTTTAGGGTACTCTTGACCTGACCTTTTTTCAAGACGTCCCTAATTTGGTCTAGAAACGTCCGTCTAGGTCTACCCCTTCCAACACTTTCATTCACACTCGCCTTATACACTTTTTTCGTCAATCGTTCTTCATTCATTCTCTCGACATGGCCAAACCATCTCAGTATACCTTTCTCAATTGTTGTCACTACATCTTCTTTCAGACCACAACGTTTCCTTATCTCACTATTTCTTATCCTGTCACTTAGTTTAACTCCTATCATACTTCTTAACGCTCTCATCTCAACTGCATTTATTCGGCTTTCATGCTTCTTCTGCCATACCCAACTTTCACTTCCGTACATGAGTGTCGGAACCAACACTCCCCCATGCACAGCCAAACGAGCCTTGAAAGACACATTCCGACTGCCCATGAAGGAGTGCAAAGCTCCATTCACCACGTTTCCTGCATTCACTCTTCTTTCAATATCACTCTCACACTTTCCATCTCTTGTAAACTTTGAACCCAGATACACAAACTCATTCACCTGTTCAATTTGTTCATCTCCAATAATTAATAATAGTATTTCAAATGAATAGTAGCATACTACTAGTTACTCCTTCTTACATCAGCTATCTGCCAGTGAAAGTCCCGTCCAAATCGGTCCAGCCGTTTCAGAGATTAGCCGGAACAAACAGACAGGCAAAAATATAAAAATATGTTATTTTGGTATATTTACCGTGTATACATCCATATGCATTTAGTAAAAAGCTGTTTTTTTAACATTACAAACCGACACTCCAATTTTATTTATTTGTAAAGATATATAGACATGTCCTCCCACGCAAAGAATGTAGACAGCCATGGACTTTCTCCACTGCAAATACACGTGCTTATTAGGAAATATTTTTATCGTACACGATAGGTTTATTTTCCTTTGGATGGTCGGAACAACTTCCCGTATGGTCACTTTCCCTTTTCGTACACCTCTTAATCAATTCAAAAGATGGGTTTAGTAAACGGATTTCTGTCTCCATCCATTGATGCCCAGAGTTCACTATTGTTTTAAGTAAAGCATTGTCTGGTTCTCTATACAAGCTTTGCTTAGGTTGGGACTAGGTCAAGTTGTGTGGAATTGACCCCAGGTTATTGTTATTACAGTAAAATTTATATATTTTATGTTTATTAAACCAGTTGTCCCGCCCAGCTTCAGTCGTTTGAAATACCGTATAAAACCTCATAAAACACAGTGTGTTTCGCAATATATAATTTAAATCGGTAAATTGTTACAAATAATAATACCCCCACGTCTTTCTATAAGGGTCTCCGAAAGGGTAGGCAGGTGTGTATAGGTAGAACCCACACACCCACAAACCCACTTTTCGCCAGAGATATATTTTAGGTGCCAACGTGACAGATGGCGAGTCCATCGCTTTTACTCAAGCACGACTCATTGACGACACCACAAACCACTTCACGATACTTCAACACGACAAGCACAACGTCTTTGAATTTCTTCTCAAACGTATGCAGGTTTCCTCTCGTTGTTTTCCTTCAGTGTAAAGCTCGTGGTGTGTCATACCACTGTACTTAAGTTCAAAAAAACTCATTGGTACAGTCGGGATTCGCACTTGTAATTTTCGTGTTGCAGAACACTACTCGAACCCCTCGGCCACCAGGGCTCTAGAATATTCCAAAAAATTTACGACGAATTATATTTTATAATAGAAAGTGTCATTAATTGTAACTATAGCTTTCATATCCTGATTAAATACAAACAATATTATCTTATTCAATTTTATTTGTTTTTAAACGACTGTACACAAAACACCAATGTTTGCCATGTACAATCTACATAATAAATAAATTAACAAACAAACTGAGTAAACGAGAATGTATTAAGACCAGTTAGTTAACATACGCATCTCTTTAATGGATATAATATACTAGCTGTCCCGCCCAGCTTCGCTCGGGTGAAAAAGTTAAATTGCCCGTAACACGATCGCAGCGCCACCTATTGGGTCCAATTGTAAATCTAAACCATTCTCGAATCTAGCTTAAGACACACAGAAACACACAGAAAGCTTCGCCCGGGTAAAAAGGTAAAATTCTTGAAACTCGATCGCAGCGCCACCTATCGGGTCCAATTTAATATAGCCTATGTTACTCGGGGATAATGTAGCTTTCCAAAGGGAAAAGAATTTTTGAAATCGGTCCAGTAGTTTCGGAGCCTATTCATTACAAACAAACAAACAAACAAACAAATCTTTCCTCTTTATAATATTAGTATAGATAATTTTCGAAACTGTGAATCAAAAAAATTTGCTTTATTGCATGTAATCAGAGAGAAGACGTCTATTTTCGTACGTAACTATTTATTTGACAATTCTGCACTCCATAATTTTGCATGACATTAAAGTAAAATATAAAAAAGCAGTGTTTTCATTATCCAGCCCTTAAAAAACATTATTATTTTTCCAAGTCGATAGATGTCGCTGTTCATGTTGATGTCAAACCTAACGCACGTCAGTGAGATTCTCCGCGGTACAATGACCACATTCCGATATTCTTTAACCAGTATCGCTTCTCGGCCTTTTGGCTAAGATCAAAGTGTAGTATCTGTTCTTTTCAGCTTAATATCTGAAAGTTCCCTCATTGAGGGACCAGTATATTAAACTGATTTTTGTATCCAGACGGGATGTTCGGGGCTCGCTCCACTCCTGTCGCGGGTCGGCCCGGCATTGCAGTGCCGCCGGGATCGGCCCACCATTAAACACTATCGCAACTAACAAATTCATATTAACAATACCGAACTGAAAACTGAACTAGTTCAGTATTGTTAATGTTTTGACACCACTGAAACACTGAATTTCATACCTCATGGCAAATTTTTGTAGTTTGGTAGACATAAACTCATTGATGCAATCGCGGCGATTCGAACTTTTTAATTTTTTTTTTTATATATTTATTTATTTATTCATACTAACATCTATCATTACAGGTTTTTCCCAATGCGATAGTGTTGAACAAAATAATAAGGTCCATAGGTAACTTCACTACGGGTTCATGTGGCACTTGTCCGCGGAAGCGATGAAACACCACGTTCTGACATTGACTGAAGTGACATTCGACAGAAGTCCTCGTCCATGGCAAGGTGCAGGTAGCACGTCGGCACGCGCACCACGAACGCTTTAAAATTGACGTTGCGGCGCGACTCCAGCATCTGCACTCTCGGCCTGTACCTGAGCTTCCGGTGAACGTACTCCACTACGTCTTCCGCCATTGTAGTGTTGTGTAAGCGGGAGACATAGACCGGAGTATTCGGCTGCGCTGCCCGTATGGTGACATTGACATATGGTGACAACTTGCAATCTTTGAGTATCAGGACACTGCTCCAACCGCTAGGCAGCCACCTTAGTTTTCAGATCGCCTTTACTACCTACATTAGTTATTATTCACGTAATCCTTATTTACCTGTGCGAACTTCATACTTAGGTACATTATTAGTTTTGTTCCTACCCCTCTAAACGCATTGAATGCGTGCGGAGATGGAATGGACTCCATACGGTTACAATATTTATCCCGGACTTAGTATGGTATTCCCATTCTTAATACAAATATGGGTGTGATGATAAATACGCGACTTGCATTATTCAACTGACAAATAAATATCGTCGGTGATCAATCCTCCACAAATGGTGATGGATTTAGTAAAAACGATAAAGCAGTCTGTCTATATATACCTTCATAATAATATATATTCAAGCCTACCCACAAGGGTCCCCGAAGGGTTAGGCAGAGTTGTATAGTTAGTACCCATGCACCCACTTTCCGCCAGAGATATATTTTAGGTGCCAACGTTATAGATGGCGAGTCCATCGCTGTTACTCAAGTACGACTCAACATACGTCATAGAATTTCTTCTCAGACATATGCAGGTTTCCTATCATGTTTTTCTTCACCGTAAAGCTCGTGGTGTGACTAATCACTGTGCTTAAGTTCAGAAAACTCATTGGTACAGTCGGGATTCGAACTTGCGATCTTTGTGTCGCAGGCAACTACTCGAACCACTCCGCCACCACGGTATTACAACCTACTTAATTAACTATACTATTATTGGACATGGATAACTAAAGTTATTGATATATTTTATTAAAGAGAAACCGACAATTTATTCATGTTTTTCACGGGTGAATCCGCGTCGCAATACTATATTTAGGTATATATATCATGTATTCATGTTTCGTGAGAAATACCATTACAAAACACCACTCCCAGCAGTCATGTGACCATTAAATTGCCCCAATTGTGTGAACTTCGCACAAGTGTGACAAAGCGGTCACGGGGAGTGTTTCGTTATGTCACTTGGTGTGTCCAATTAAACTAATTTGATTAACACACTATTGTGAAGTTGACCTATTTTCTATTATAATGTATATTGGATTAACTCCACTCTATCAGTCTAAGTATTTGGATGCCAGTCAATATAATGTATTGCTTATACATACATATCATCACGAGTCCCTAGCGGGGTAGGCAGAGAGTATAGAGCGCCAGTTCTCTCTAGACTTACAAACCTCTTTCGCTTCGTCCACATTCATCATCATCCACATGCTTATACACATATAATAAAAACATTGTAACTCATAGCCGTGGTGGCCGAGTGGTTCGAGCAGTTGCCTGCGACGCAAAGGTCGCAAGTTCGAATCCCGACTGTACCAATGAGTTTTTCTGAACTTAAGTACAGTGATTAGTCACACCACGCGCTTTACGGTGAAGGAAAACATCGAGAGGAAACCTGCATACGTCTGAGAAGAAATTCAAAGGCGTATAAAAAATTATAGTCGTGCCTGAGTAACGGCGATGGACTCGCCATCTGGCACGTTGGCACCTAATATACCTCTGGCGGAAAGTGGTTGTGTGGGTATTACCTATACACCTCTGCCTACCCCTTCGGGGACCTTGTGGGAAGACGTGAGGATATATATATGTATATATATATATATACATGTATATACATTGTAACTTAATACATCATTATTACATGTGCGAATGAGTTTTTATGTAACGCTATCACTTTATTACATAACCTTCGTGAAATTGTATATACGTTGTCAGAGTTACATGAGAGGACACAAGATACTTAAACCCAAAAATTTGTGGATTTAATTGTATGGTACTCGCTCAGAATATCAGCATTGCTATCCAGCGTGGCAATGCTGCTAATCTTCTTGGCACGTTGCCTCGGATACCGATTTGGGACAAATATTTTATTTGTAAGTAATTAGTTTCAACTATTCTTTGTAAATATTGTTAATTGTTGTTATTGTAAATAAAGTATAATATAATATTGTATCTTATGGGAAAAAACATACTACTAACAGACAGTATACTTTCCAAATCAAATTTTACGCGAGAGAAGCCACGGGGCACAGTCTTGAATAGTCTCCCACTCAATGTTGCCTTTCTTTTTGAAACACTGTGATGGCGGTGGTAACCGCTTACCATCAGGCGGACCGCATGCTTGTTTGTCACCCATGTGGTATAAAAAAAATGTCACCTTGTCTAATGAGCTAACTCAAACTATCATACCTATACCGTCGTAACCTACGCATTGTCATCTATTATCATCAATGGCTTCTTGTGATGCCATCAGGCGTCCCAAATGCCAAGTGGAATTTTAACGAGTTGAGCAAACGGAAGTTTAGCACTCGTAATGCTTAGAACAATATTCCTGGTTACATATTTGCTCTTCAAATAGATATAAATAAGATTTTTTTAAATCATTTATTTACAATAACAACAATTAACAATATTTACAAAGAACAGTTGAAACTAACTACTTACAGATAAAATATTTGTCCTTATATTATAGATTTTCTTTTATAACAAAATATTCTGTACAAGTAATATATATGGTACGTATGTCATCAATTGAGATGCCTTCCAGATTGTGTAGTTGATTATGTGTTCTTTTTGCTATTTTTCATGCAATGATATGAATACTAGTCCTTCAGTTGATATATTATAATTATAATAATAATATCCTCACGCCTTCCCACAAGGGTCCCCGAAGGGGTAGGCAGAGGTGTATGGGTAATACCCACACACCCACTTTCCGCCAGAGGTATATTAAGTGCCAACGTGACAGATGGCGAGTCCATCGCCGTTACTCAAGCACGACTATACATACGCCTTTGAATTTCTTCCCAGACGTATGCAGGTTTCCTCACGATGTTTTCCTTCACCGTAAAGCTCGTGGTGTGACTAATCACTGTACTTAAATTCAGAAAAACTCATTGGTACAGTCGGGATTCGAACTTGCGATCTTTGTGTCGCAGGCAACTGCTCGAACCACTCGGCCACCACGGCTCTATATTATAATTTTTGTACATATTTCAATGCCAAGATAGAACCGGCACGCTATTCTCTCTGCCTTCCCCGTTACGGACTCGTGTATTTCAATGTCACTATTACAATATTATCAATGAACCTTACGGCATATTATGACAAGATAAAAACGGAAAAATTAAAACCCGCTCTAGTTCCCGCCGAAAATTCCATGAATAATTGACGTGACAACCTGACGACGGGTAACTAACCTAAAACTAAACTTATTTCTTGGAATAAATTGACATAGATACTAGTCATTCTATCTATATTATATTCGCCTATATTTACGTAATACTATATCTAGGTGTATTGCATAAAATGCTTGTCGTTTTCCTATACTTGTAAGGGTTTTGCAAGTAATAGATTCTTTTATCAGAGGTTATATGTAATAAATTGATATACATAATACCTATATCATTTCACATTCGTTTATTGTTTCATCCGACACTTAGCTTAATTCCCACCAAAACTTTTATCACTGGGATAATGCTACAACCAGCGCCATCTAGATGTTTCTATTATGATACTTTGGTTCGATGGTGCATTTTAGAAATAAGAATTAAATATTGTGGCAAAAGGCAATGACTTGCATTTTTTTTATAATTACCTGTTATTGTTATTTTTTTTGCTAAGATTCAAATACTTAGAAACGAGGGTAATACAAAAAATATGTTAGAACTGTTAGGAATCGATTCTATCAAAACATAAGTTTCTTTGCTTCTTTTTTTAACTTAACCTCATTCGCTACAAAAATAGTGAAATGTGCATCTAAAAATGTTTTTTTTCTTCTGGCTACTTGTAAACGAATACCTCTTAGTAATTATGTTTTTTATAATAAAGGCTTTTTTGTAGTGTATTTATAAGATAAGAAATCTGATTATACAGAGAGATGATTTGATGATTGCTTATAATGTATAAGCTGAAAAACTACTTTACAAATTTTTAAATTATATTGTCTACTGATAGCTCAATTATTTCGAAGTTACACGAGCTCTATTTTATTTAAAAAAATAATTGAAATCACAATAATCACAATAAAAAAAACATTCTTCTGTGCTTGTCTGACGTGAAAGACTGACTCTTCCAAAACGGCTGAACCGATCATGATGAAACTTTTTTGTGTGTTCATGCGGATTCCCCAAGCGAAGCTGGGCGGGTCAGCTGGTATAGCGGAAGTGAAACCGGGGAGCTCGGCTAGTAGAGTAAAATAATTAGGTAATGGTATATTACCTCTTTAAAAATAAACAATGAATGAGTAAACATTATTTTAAACATACCAGCAGTGCCCCACAGCTTTATTTTATTTTATAGCTCGATTTTTCAGGCTATGTTTCAACATTAAATATATTCTATTAGTTAATCCAGTTTTCAGTCTAGTCGTTTTTGAGCGAGAGGTACAAATCACCAACTCACATTGATAATATTATTAGCTTTTGCCCGCGGCTCCGCCCGTGTGGAGTTCGAAAAAGTAGCATACCTATGAATTTGCCGTGAAAGAGCATCTTTTTTCTGGATTCAAATGTAGTCTATGTCCTAATCCTAGATATACGCCATTACCATTTCAACTTTCAGACAAATCGGCTCAGCCAGTTTACCGTGAAAGAGCAACAAACATCCAAACTTACAAACTTTCGCCTTTATAATATGATTGTAGGATTTTGTCTGTCACTGCCACAATGAAAATAATATCTTTATTATTGTGACAAATGAGAGTTCCGTTGCGCATTGGCATGCGCGTGCGGTGGGCGGAAGTGCACTAATAGGGCAACATTGACATCCGCGCTAGTGCGTGCATTGTTGTCTTCTTTTTAGGATATTATTATTATGTTTTAAAGAGAACCGCCGTAAGCCGTGGTGGCTCGAGTAGTCTGCAACACAAAGATTGCAAGTTCTAATCCTGACTGCACCAATATGTTTTTCCTGAACTAAAGTCAGTGGTTAGGTTACAGTGGGAAGCACTTTTTGGTAGTCCAAAAAATTATCGAATATGGAAACAGTAGAAATCTTTATCTTTGTAACTAAAGTAAAAAATTTATAAAAAAAAACAATGAGAATTCATTTATATTCGAAGATAACATACGAGTTTAAATTTCATCTTAAATATTGATTCTATTTTTCCTTCACCGCTAAGCTCAACGGAATCATAAACAGATCAAAAACCGTATGAACCATAGCTTATCTATCTATGCCATAGACGTGGACTATCTCAAGATGGTCGTCGTGAATCAGTGTTCCCGCATCACTTGACGAATATGATCGTGTCAATGGATTCTTAACCCCAATCTAAACGCTGTAACGCAATCTAGTTAACTGCGCTCGTTAAATTACATTGCTTTGCTCACGAAACATTAATCATTTTATTAGTCTTGGGATGAGACAGCGCATTCTTTTGTTCATTATATGTAAAAAATATATTTAAAAGAGTTTTGCAAGATATAATTTATCTAAACATAAATTTGTCTGATAATTTTGGCCTTCGAGTATACGAACATCAAGAGTACTATTTGCCAAAACGTTCACTAGATGGCGCTGGAAGAATTTTAAATCGCGCTATGGTTTCGATCTCGCGTTTCACCCTGGTGAAATCGACTTTATGCAACTTCACGTTTGACGTTTTGTCGAATAGAAACAAGATTTCTCTTGAAAGGGCGTTGATCAGCTAACAGACTGGTCTATGCCTACACTACACTAAATAAATAAATCCAACCAAATATAAGTAGTAGTGATGGGTCGTTGACGGTTTATCCGTTAACGAAACGTTAACGTTGATTTAAGTTTGTCAACTAGTTAATCAACTAGTTAAATTCGTCAACGAGTTAACGTGCTACTAATGTCAACTTGCAACGTAAACCGTTGATTCATTGAACGGTTTTTATTCAACGATTGCGCGTTAAATTTTAGAAACAATTTGGTTAAATTTATGTATTGGAAAACGTTTGATTGATGGTTCTACTAAGATTCCCTTCATACTTTCTCTTCAGGCTTAGGACTGACTGAATAGAATATAATTAGCTATAAACCATATTCTACTCAGGCGTATTTAAAAGATCATCTGATTCTATATACACACATATTTTTTTTTTAAGTTTTTTAAATTGCTCAGCTCGTTGCGTTTGCGTTCTCGTTTATTGAACGAGACGCACAAGTTAAATTCATAAACGTTGACGAATTCAACTAGTTGATTCATAAACAGTTAACGTTAATACGTTGACAGGAGATCAACGGTTGATTCAACTAGTTCGTTGATTCAACGCTCATCACTAATGGGTCGTTCGTTGACTTGACGGTTTTTCCGTTAACGAAACGTTAACGTTGATTTACGTTACTTTTGTCAACTAGTTAAATTCGTTAACGTGCTACAATTGAACGGTTTTTATTCAACGATTGCGCGTTAAATTTTAGAAACAATTTGGTTCAATTTAAGTATTGGAAAACGCCGCGCCATTCCTTCCACCAATATCTTGTACTATTCTTAAAATAAATATTTTGAAAATCAGCTCTTTCATCCGTTACTTAAGAGTTCAAATTGATATGATATGATGATATGACCGTCACTCGCAATCTATGACGTTATTTTCAACGTAAGTTTTTTAAATTGCTCAACTCGTTGCGTTTGCGTTCTCGTTTATTGAACGAGTCGCACGAGTTAAATTCATAAACGTCGTTGACGAATTCAACTAGTTGATTAACAGTTAACGTTAATACGTTGACAGGAGATCAACGGTTGATTCAACTAGTTCGTTGATTCAACGCTCATCACTACTAGGGACGGACACCACGGTATCGAATAGAAAGTATCGATACTGTAGTACAGTACATGAGTAGTATCGAAAAAAAAGTATCGTACTCATTGAAGTATCGAGCCTATTAATGGTATATGCATGATGCATTGGCATCGATCGATAGAAAAATAAAGTATGGACAGTATGTATGTGTTTTAATGGAATGGACGCCGTCCGTCCGTACCGACCGTAGCTAGCTTACGAATAGAGGCTACCAACAGACTTAACTGACTACCACACCACTATTGTATGCAATCTATAATCTATACGGTAATACAATATATTATATAAAAAAATATAAGTTATAAATAACATATGCCCAGAAGTGTTTATTCATTGAGAAGGAAAATAAAGCCAAACATGAAAAATTAATCCTGACCTGTTTTTCGCTATTCGCTTCGCATGACATACCCCATGCATATCATATTATATCTATGTAGACATTGAATTTTAATACGTCCAACTTTAACGTGCTTTTGTGATCATAATTCAAGAATGATAAAAGCAAAGCAACAGATTATGATTCTAATATGAAAAACGGCAAGGGCCCTGCTATTCATTTAAATATCTTGAATAGGTAATCATATGGATTTAATAGTTATCTGTATATTGATAACAAGACTGAACACGACGAAATCTTTGTGAGACAATCTATCCTTTAATGTTTTCTTGGTCTAACAGCAAACTATTTTTCTTCCAGGCAAGTGGGTCGCAACTTGATCATCCCGGGCGGCACCCGAACCATAGACGCGACCGGCAAGCTGGTCATGCCAGGAGGTATCGACCCCCACACTCACTTCGAGCTGGAGATGATGGGGGCCAAGTCAGCTGATGACTTCTACAAGGGCACTCGCGCCGCTGTAGCTGGGGGAACCACCACCATTAGTGAGTTATAATCATAATGAAGAACTATTGTTATTTGACGATGATCTAGTGACGAAAAATCTTGGCCGCGAAACTTGAGGCCCTTGGTTTGATTCCCGTTGAGGGTAGATATTTGATGAGTACGAGTATTGGTTCTATCTGCATAAGTATGTGCCAATATCGATGTCTAGTTCTCATAGTTTGTCATAGTACAAGCTTCGATTAGTTTCGGAATTGGTCATGATATTTATACATACATACATGTCATCACGCCGAGTCCCTAACGGGGAAGGCAGAGAGTATAGAGCGCCTGTTCAATCTAGACTTACATACCTCTTTCGCTTCGTCCACATTAATCAGTCTCTTCATACATGCTCGTCGGTTTCGAGTACTCTTAACGTTCCCGTCCTTGAGCGTCCCATCGATTTGATCCAGGTAGTTGGAACGTGGCCTTCCTCTGCCTCTTCTTGCACACACTTTTGCACATGATATTTATATATACTATAAATAAATTGTAATAAAAAGGAAAACCAAAGCTCAAACCTACCTGTACCTCAAAGAGTTTTTCTCTCAATCAAATCTCAATTAGGATATCAAACTCAAGGACGTACAACGGACTTGCTATCTGTCACGTTGATATTTCTCTGGCGAAAAGAGGGCGTCGTTACACCTCTACACCTCTCCATACCCCTCCGGGGACCAGGTGAGAAGATACAGTTGTGTTTACAACGGCGACGGATTCACCGCAAAGGCACCTTAATTTCGTATACATTTGCCGAAAACATTACTCTTCTCGGTTCTTTTGTTGTATTAAAAGTAACCACAGTTTGTTGTCATCGTCATATCATATATCATCAAGCCGAGTCCCTAACGGGGTAGGTTGTTGTAAAACCCAATATTCCATCAATGTCAAAACTGGGCAATATGACAGATAGCGAGTGTGTCGCCATCTCTCGTATGTACATGTAAACTATACGTTTAATTACAGTTGACTTCGCGCTGCCTCAGAAGGGTCAGTCCCTCATCGAAGCTTATAACAACTGGCGTGAGAAAGCTGACGGAAAGGTAATTATGTAGTGCCTACCCTTATATTTAGACGGCCGTCTGGTCTAGTGATTAGAGCTTCGGACTGCGAAACTTTAGGTCGCGGGTTCGATTCCCGCTGGGGGCAGATATTTGTTGGATGCACACGAGCATTTGTGCGTTAGTCTTGGGTGTCCTATGTATATACATATCTATATATATAAGTAAACTAGCTGACCCGCCCGGCTTCGCCTGGGTGAAAAAGTAAAACTTTCTTAAACACGATCGTAGCGCCACCTATCCGGTCCAATTGTGATGTAAGCTATTCTATCTTTTAAGTTGGATCAAACTGCACACGGTGTGCAAATTTGATTGAATTCGGACAAACAACGTGACACGTAATTTATATATATTAAGATATATCGTTGCCTAGTTACCATAACACAAGCTTCGTTTAATTTGGGACTATGTTAATTTGTTGCTAAGTTAAACATAACAAGTAGCGCCATCTAGTTCTGCCTAATGTAACTAGCCTTGTATTTCTCTTTGCTCTGTGCTCGCACGACCGTCACATATTGTAATACTTAATTAAATAAATTATACTTAAATTAAACTTTAGCTCTGTTTTTTCAATACAACAGGTTATCTGTGGAATTGTCCCAAGGTCTATAAAAGAAATATATTTTTCAGGTATGCTGCGATTACGCTCTACATGTAGGTGTGACGTGGTGGTCTCCATCGGTGAAGAAAGAGATTGCGCAGCTCACTTCAGAGCAGTACGGAGTGAACTCCTTCAAGATGTTCATGGCGTACAAAGACTCCTGGATGCTGGACGACTATAGCCTTTATTGTGCTATGGAGACCTGTGCAGAGAACGGGGCTTTGGCTCAGGTATTCAAGGGCTATTTTTGCTTAACAGCCTTACATTTATCAACAAAAGATATGGTACGGTTAACGAAATGAATGGTGCAGACAGTAAAGTATATCATAGAAAGAAGGATACCTAACTATACGTCTCTGCCTACCTAATTGGGGCGGCTTGGGAGATGGAACAATTTTCAACTCTTAGTGAAAAATACTACACAAATATATTTTTCTCACCCAAAAGTAGTTAGAGGCAGTCCTAGAGATAGGCAGAGGTTCTTATAACACCCACATTTTCACTACACATTTTGACTGACAGCTACGAGGGATAAAATAAATCACTCTCTCTCTCTCTGTCTGTCTGGTAGGTTCACGCAGAGAACGGGAGTATAATAGCCCGCAACACGGAAAAGCTGCTGGCGGCCGGGGTCAACGGCCCCGAGGGTCACGAGTTGTCACGTGACGAGGAGGTCGAGGCCGAGGCCGTGAACAGAGCCTGCGTCATCGCCAACCAGGTGGGCCCCACACACTCGCGTCATACGCATATTCGATCGCTTTAGAAACAGAAATTCAAGAAGTTCCTGACAGTTTTTCACGATTTTCAGTTGTGTTGTTGTAGTTGTTGACGTGGAAGCGTAACAGCTTACCCATTTATAATATAAAAAAAGATTGTATATGGAGCATGATGTTAGATCGAAAGAGTTTCGTAAAGCAACAGGCGTGATCGAGGGTGTGATTGTAGAGATGAAGATGGCATGATACGTCTTTCTCTGAACTTGGCATGGATTTTTTTTGGAACCGATACAAATATCTACATGCTGATACATATATCTACATGCTGATACATATATCTACATGCTGATACATATATCTACATGCTGATACATATATCTACATGCTGATACATATATCTACATGCTGATACATATATCTACATGCTGATACATATATCTACATGCTGATACATATATCTACATGCTGATACATATATCTACCTATATTATAACTTTTTTTATCATACCTGCTCCACCCAGTACCTTTAAGGTATTGCTAGCGCCTGAGGCTACGGTAAAGCTTAAACGCCGTTGATGCTAGTTTGCTAAACTTGAAGTGCAAAAAAACATTGGTAGGGTACCTGTGGATACTAAATTGTTCTATAACTAAGACGTCCATGGAATAAATAAAGAAAAATTAACAAATTATGGTCACCGTTTTTGTTAAATAAATTCACTGACTCACTTTATCATTGCGCAGGCGAATGCCCCTCTTTATATAGTGCACATGATGTCCGCAAACGCCGTCCAAGCACTGCGCATCGCACGCCAGACACAGAAACACCCCGTGTACGGAGAGACCCTCGCTGCCACCATTGCTACTGATGGTAAGTAAAATACTCGGGGAAAAAAATCGGTGATTACTGTCCAGCCATTTTATTTATTTATTTATTAAAGGTACAAAAAATATATCGAGTACAAAATTGTATGCTATAACACCTGCAGTTATAAACTGTGTCACAGACATAAACACTCACCCCCGTATAGAGATGGTCACAGTTTCTATAGATACAGGATATACATGAAATAACAGAGTGTGTGCGTGGGTGTGTGTGTGCGTGGGTGTGTGTGTGCGTGTGTGTGTGTGTGTGCGTGTGTGTGTGTGTGTGTGTGTGTGTGTGCGTGTGTGTGTGTGTGAGTGTGTGAAAGTGCTTTGTTCCTATGTGGTGTTAGGTACCCGAGTTTTCCTTCACAGTAAAGTTCTTGGCGATCTCCTGGAGGTGCCATCTCCACGTTTAAGGATCCATCGCCGTTCCTTGAGCATAACTATTATCTATCGTATTTAAACTACTTCTCAAAAGTATGCAGGTTTCCCCTCGATGTTTCCTTCACCGTAGAGCTCGTGGTGTGAATCACTGTACTTAACTTCAAGCAGTCTTACATATATACATATATCATCACGCTGAGTCCCTAACGGGGTAGGCAGAGAGTATAGAGCGCCAGTTCTCTCTAGACTTACATACCTCTTTCGCTTCGTCCACATTCATCAGTCTCTGCATACATGCTCTACAGTCTTAATAAGGATTATATGGTAGCCGATTCGATTCCAGGCACTCAGTGCAGGAACGCGTGCTTCCGTCACGCTGCGGCTCACGTGATGTCTCCGCCATTACGCAGTGACGTGAACACGCCACAGTTTATGGTCGAAGCACTAGCTGAGTGAGTACACATAAGGATGATTTTTCTTGGCGTTTTTTTTTATACACCAAGAGTGGCAAACAAGCATACGGCCCACCTGATGGGAAACGGTTACCGTAGCCTATTTCCGCTCACGATACCGAAGTATCACTTGCGCGCTGCTAATCCGTGTTCGGAGAGTAATACTGGGTTGGCAGCATAATATGTCTAATTCCTCGGCTGCCAAAACAGTATAACAATACTTCCCATCTCCCCAAGGAGCTCAATGGCTACCGCTCAATTGGTTACCGCTTTCCATCGTACACAAACCAACTTAACACTTCTATACCTAGTGTTTGGACCAACGTTGGGGCGTTATTACGGCCGTCTGCTTTAGTGGTCGCGGGTTCGATTCCCGCTGAGTGCAGATATTTTTATGATGAACACGAGTAGTTTTACTTTAGTCTTGGATGTCCTATGTATTTACGTATATATCTATCTATTTAAGTAAACATATCGTTGTCTAGTTACCATAACATACGCTTTGCTTAATTTGGGACTAGGTCAATTTGTGTGGAACTCTCCCAAGGTATTAGGATATATTATTAAGGAGAGAAGAAGAATTTCTATTAATATTATTGACCAATGATCTACATCATCACACAGTCCCTAACCGGGTAGGCAGAGATAGTCTACTCTTCTCTCCAGCTAGTTCTCTCTAGATGTCTAGAGAGAACTAGCTGGAGAGAAGAGTAGACTATCTCTGCCTCCCTCTAGATGTCTAGAGAGAACTAGCTGGAGAGAAGAGTAGACTATCTCTGCCTCTCTCTAGATGTCTAGAGAGAACTAGCTGGAGATAAGAGTAGACTAAAAGAGTAACATAAATCTTCCGCTGCGTCCAGTTTTATTAATCTCTTCTCTGAATAAAATCTTTCACATTTAAGCTTTGCATGTGTTCCAGCCACCACTTGCAGCTGATCGCCAGCGACAACTGCACCTTCTTCGAGAAGGACAAGGAACTGGGGAAGGACAACTTCTCCAAGATCCCCAACGGAGTCAACGGCGTCGAGGACCGCATGGCCGTGCTCTGGCAGAAAGCTGTCAACACCGGTAATACTATACTTGACGGCTAGCAATGACCTGATTCCTGATGATGACGACGGTTGCCGTTTCTACATTTCCATAAATATTTACTTTACTTAAGTATATTAAGTGTAATTAGATATACTTACAGGATTAAATAAATTTAAATTTCATAACTGGCCAGACAGGCCAACAGTTATGAAATTTTTAAGAGTAATCCTATAGTAGGAGTCTCTTCTCCTCTGTTTGATGGTCCACTGATTATCCTATGCTAGTCGTAGCCTATTTCTAACCTTCCATTTGACTTGACTTCTGTAAGGAAGGACTGCCCTTCCTTTTGAAATAGCCCAAAAGCTTGTTTGTAAGGCAATCGGGTGCTAATGGCTGAACAGATTTGGATATAATTTTAAAAGTATGTAGCTTGATTATTTTATTATATATATATATATCATCACATCGAGTCCCTAACGGGGTAGACAGAGAGAATAGAGCGCCAGCTGTTCTTGGGCTTACATACCTCTTTCGCTTCGTCCACATTCATCAGTCTCTTTATACATGATCGTCGGTTTCGAGTACTTTTGATGTTCCCGTCCTTGAGCGTCCGATCGATTTGATCCAGGTAGTTGGAACATGGGCTTATTATTGTATTATCTTAGGTATAATGGACCCGTGCCGCTTCGTGGCGGTGACCAGCACAGCCGCGGCGAAGGTGTTTAACCTGTACCCGCAGAAAGGTCGCGTGGAGGTCAACAGCGACGCCGACCTCGTAGTGTGGGACCCAAGGCTGGAGAGGACCATCTCGGCAGCTTCTCACCATCACGCGGTGGACTTCAATATCTTTGAGGTTCGTTGACAATCTAACCTGATCTGACCCGAACTGACTTCGGTTACAGTAGTTATGCTAGCGGCTTATGGGACTAATGGGTCTCAATTTTTTTATCTCTTATATTTTCTCTAGCATTGGACAGAAACACTTGGAAATCATGTAGGCCTTTGCCCAGCAGTGGGATGTACCAGGCTAGCATCATCATCATATTTTATCATATTTATTATCATTATTATCTGGTATAGAGTTATAGACGTCAGATTACTTGACGGCTAAGCCAGACGGCTTGATATCGTGGCTTCAATTTCCGTTTGGGTAGAAATTTACGTGATGAACTATGTATATAGACGTCTATACATCGTTGTCTAGTTCCCATAGTACAAAGTTTACTAAGTTAAGACTAGGTCCTTACGGTATACCAATAATCATGATATAATGATAGCCCCCTTTGTTTTAAATTACTAGGGCCAGCACGTGGTAGGCAGCCCTCAATACGTCATTGTGAATGGCAGAGTGTGCCTCGATGATGGAGAGCTCCGGGTTGCCGAAGGTAAGTCTAGAGATGAAGAAACTCTCCACCTGTCAATGGAAAAAGTGCCAACGAGTAACTCACCACCTGTTAATGGAAAAAGTGCCAACGTGACAGATGGCGAATTCACCGCCCTTTCTCAAGTTTTATTTCTTGTCAAACGTATGCCAGTCCTCTCGATGTTTTCCTTCACGTTAAATGGTGCGATAAATCTCTGTACTTAAGTTCAAAAAAACGTTATTTGGTGCGGCCGCGGTTACTTGCAATCTTTGCAGGCGACAACTGAAATCACTCGGCCACCGCGGCTATATAATAATAAAGAGTTAATATTACCCAAGAAAACTAATATTAAGCACTAATCAGAACAATCCTACTATCTTACTAATATTATAAATGTGAAAGTTTGTAAGTTTGGATGTTTGCGGTTCTTTCACGGCAAAACGGCTGAACCGATTTGGCTGAAAGTTGAAATCGTGATGGTTTATACTTAGGAATAGGACATAGGCCACTTATATTTTTTTGTAATACCAAAAATTCAAATATCTAATATTTAATGAATTCTAATATTATAAAGTATGATGCTCTTTCAAGGCATAGCGGCTGAAGCGATTCTAGCAGGAAAATACATAAGCTACTTTTTCGAACTCCACGCGGGCATAACCTCGTTAGTATATATATTGACTTGTATATGTGTGGTGTGTTGCTCAGGCTCGGGCAAGTTCCTGAAGACGGCAGCGCACTGCCCCTTCGTGTTCGGCGCCGCCCCCGCCGCCCCCGCCGCCCACACGGGCGCCTCCCCGCCCGCGCCCCGCGCCACCAACGGCGGGCCCGCCCCCACTGGTCTGGCGCACACACACACACATACTCCCTCAGACGCACGCACACACACATACTCCCTCAGACGCACGCACACACACATACTCCCTCAGACGCACGCACACACACATACTCCCTCTACGCACGCACACACACACATACTCCCTCAGCACACGCATACACACATATTATTTCTACGCACGCACGCACACACACATACTCCCTCAGCACACGCACACAAACATACTCCCTCAGACACACACACATACGCCATCAGTCACACACACAAACAACTGCTTCATCTTACGCACGCACTCATACACGTACACCCTCAGACACAGGCACACACGACTTCAGACGAACACATAGACATCCTCAGACACGCACACGCACACGTACATCATCTATACTATAGCCTTAACGCACACACATGCTATCAGTTACGCACGCCCACACACTCAGAGACACGTAGACTCGCACGTCCTCACGTAACACACACACATGCACATACAAAAGCATGTAAGCGTAGACGTATATATCATTGCACACACTCACACGATAGAAAAATAATGAGCTCAAAACTAATTTAAAATGATCTTATGAACAAAGCAAAAAGGTTCAAAAGTTAAATTTATTTATTGAATTTTTTTCTATGTTAAAATGGTGCGTCACCGGCATTTAAACAGCCGTTAGCCTATAAGCGCTTAGAAAGTCGAACATGTCCACCAACAGAAAGTTGCTGTACTAACATCTTAAGAGGATCCTCTTACTGGCAGTAAAGTGTTTGAAGGAGTAGGTATGTAACTAGTTGTTTGTGCAGACCTGGCGCTGGTGCAGAAGCAGCTGGAGGGTATGGGCGTGTCCTCGGGCTGCAGCACTCCCACCGGCCGCAAGATGAGGGACCCCTTGCAGCGGGACCTCCAGAACTCCACTTTCTCTATTAGCAGTAAGAAATCATTATATTCCACTACTAAACTACTATTAAATCAACATGCCGAGTCAGAGAGAGACCTAGGCAGAGTGAGCAGAGCACCTATTACACACATATTAAGGTGCTGACGTGACAGATGGCGATTCCTAGGCAGTTTCTCAAGGACGATTGTACATACGTTTTTTTTCATATTTATTTGACTTCATTCCAAACGTATGCAGGTTTCCTCTCGATGGATTCCTTCGCCGTGAAGCTCGTGGTGTGACTAATCACTGTACTTAAGTTCAGAAAAACTCATTGGTACAGTCGGGATTCGAACTCGCAATCATTGTGTTGCAGGCAACTCGAACCACTCTGCCACTGCAGCTTTTTTATAACTTTTAAATTTTTGTTATGTTATACTGATGAGTTAATATTACACTTACAGAAGAGGTGGAGGGCTTGGATACTAAGACCTCAGTGCGTGTCCGGAACCCTCCCGGTGGGAAGTCGTCCGGCCTCTGGTAAAACCCGGAAGCTTCCGGATATAAGCCGGATAGCTTTTCAACGCTACGGTTAGCTTTACTTGTGAAATAGTTGCATGACATAATTATTAAACTGTAACTTGTCGTACTCAATCCATGGCTTTGAGGGTTTTGACGAGCTATTGGTCCTGTCACATATTTGATGCTGTGACAGACATTTTGACAGTTTTTTTACATATTCTGGAGAGGAATACAGGGAGGCAAAAGAGATTACCCTGGACAGAGGTAAATGGAAGAAGTTACATTAGAGGCGCCGAGAAAAGACTTTTAAGGAATTAATAGAGGAACTAGTAATTCGACTCGCTCTATTTTTTGACATATGGTTGTAAAGCACCGAATATATGTTTGAGGTTATAGAAAGGACCATACAGTGATAAAGTAATTGACGGGTGAAGGCCATGGATAACAAAGAACTATTGGAATTTAAAAGATATTTTGTAAGCAACAAAATATTAAATCCCACACTTACAACAAGTTTTATATAAATGTCTGTAATTATTTAACAATTATCGGAGCACGCAAGGGCTTGTGGCAGAATCGATAGTAGACTATTGTAACTAGGGTTGCCTAACATCTTACATTTGCACGTTAGGACAGTGTGTCACTACCAAGAAGTATGACAAAGAATCTGGATGGCTGATTTTTCATTATTTTTTAAGATGTGGCAACCCTAATTGTAACCCAAAGCTTAGTAATGATAAAGTAGACATTATAACCGACATGATTGTAATACACAATATATTAAGTTCCACGTACGTACACCTACACAAGGCGACCATCGTTATGGTTAGTTAAAGAAAAGTTCTGACTCATGTAAAATGTATCCATTGAATATCATTAATTTAACCGATAGAGCGTGATATTATCTCTATGTATTTATATACATAAAACAATTATTAATGTATGTTTGTTCAAAACCCCAAATTTTCTAAGGTTCTTTACTTAATCATTAGTCACGCAAAAACACGAGAATACACTGACTTTCATGGAAATTGCTGTTTGCAATTAAATCCGATAGATGGCGCTGCGCTCGCGTACAAGTTTTCTTAAAAAAAATTACTTTACTTTTTTTTTTTGTATTTTCACTCATGCTTATCCGGGAGGCATCTATTGCTATTGTCCATGAGAGAAAGAGACAAGTTTATGGACGACACTATACATCTATTCCTCTACACGTACACTTCAATTATATTGGCAACACTTGCTTGGAGTAAGCTTTTCAGGTGGACTTTTTGTAGGTGTACTTATTTTAGACTGATCTTTAGACCTACGGAGGAGTATATGTTATGTGAAAATTGTTGTAGTCGAAATATAGACAGTATTTCATCGTTGTTTTAACGATCGCATTGGTGTTACCATATAAGACGAACTGATTTTCATTCGTTATAAATCACGACGGTCGTCCGGTATAGTCTGAACTCCTATTGTGAATATTGAGTTCGGTTTGGAATCCCCGTGGGGCCGGACATGTGTGTGCGTGCTACATATGTATATCCTTATGTACTTCCCATTGGAAAAACTTTGCATAGATTGACCTAGATCAAGTGTGGACTTGTCCCAAGGCATATCTTTACGCCTTCCCACAAGTTTCCCTGAAGGTATAGGCAAAGGTATAAAGTATATTATTGGCCCAATCTATTATTATATTGACGAACTAGTGACGAACTAGTTGAGAATAATAATTTTTCATTTGACTGTATTTGATTCTATTAGGCTGAACAATTTTCACAAAAATTACGAATCCGATTACTGTTAGTATGGTAATTATATTATTGACCTTCATTTCGAATTTTTTTTTAACAAAGGCTGGTTCATTGACCTTAGATTAAGATTTTAGTTTTAACATGACATTGACAATTAGGAAATTAAACCTAACACTTCCAAATAAGATTTTCCAAGTCCCATAAGTGTCAAAATAACATCGTTATAACAAATTTCATACTAAAAATGGCATTTATTCACGATTTTTTGTTGAATACTTAATTATTATTATTATTATATGTGTCTGTTAAGTTAACGGGCCCGGTCCTTAATCTAGTGCATGGGGGAAGAGGCCTTTATTATTATTATTATTAAAATTAGATGAAGAGCGGTTGAAACCTTGATTGTCGTGCTATGTGTTAAATAGTTTTGTCTGTATGTTTATTGTACGTATGTAAGGTTTTATTGTTTTTATACTAAGCACACAGGTAAGCAATAACCGTTAGGTTTAAATGTAAGCGTTTATTAAAAAGCATTTTTGAATGACGTTTTACAAATGCACGCAATCTGAACTCCTGTAAGACGACCAGAGAATGTTTCTGTGCGGAATATTAAGGAACCTAGTCTTGTATCACAAGTTTCTAATGATTTCTGATTAGTTTACTAACTGTATATCTCTATTATGCATTGTCACAAATAAACAATGTAATCTCAAAGCGGTTTTTTATTTTCACAAGGACTTAGATTCGCTAGTACAAATATTGTACTTATTATTTATAACATTAAGATGTTTCAATTATCTGATTTCGTCACTATCAACACTTTATCAGATCCATTTCCAGATTCACGCGAATCACTACTGAGATTAACAACTGTCAGAAATAATAAAACAAAGCTATACATTTTTTTATATTGTTTATTAAAATAATATTCGTTCAACTGAACACAAGACATGGGGCCAGACCTAATCCTTCAGTTATCTAAATTTGACAAAATTTTCTCTACGAAAAGCGGTCGCGGGAACCGCTTTACCTCTTAACAATAAAAACAACCTATAAAATCTATCAACATAAAAGGTCCTTCAGAGGTATCAGTTACATATATACCCACTTGCTATTATATGTAATTATATAGTTAAATTTGGCACAGTCATATATGTCCGTTAGATGCACTCCCTGGCACTCGAGGCTCCTAGATGGTTCTGGTCAATCTAATCAACACTCGAAATGTATACAATATCGGATTAAACAAAAAATGTCCCTTCTTTTGGACGAAAACTCAATGTTTTATCAAATCAAAAATTCTTAATAATAATATTTTTTAAGTAAAAATCATCTAATTTAATATTTACGCGAGCAAGTACCCATATTAAAACTGTATTGCACAAAGTTGGTTCATTTCCCATGCAAAATCATACAAATAATTTGCAATATATCGATTGCCAGGGCCTCGACTCCATACGTAACAATTTCATGATAAGTCAAATCAAAAGCATTAATTTTGAAAATCAAACGTAGCCTTCAAATAAATAGCTATATAATAATGTTATAATATGTTTCAAGTAGATTCTTGGGTAATGTATAAACAAATCTATCGATAGAATATTATGGAGGCGGGCCCTTATTTCGTCAGGAATATGTTAAAATGTGATGGATTCCACGTTCGTCATTGCAACAATAATATTGTGTAAATGTTGATTGTACAAAAATCGAGAGCACAATTGTTAGGTCATGGATTGATATTGCAATTAACAAAGTTAAAATTCTTAATAATAACAATAAAAAGTAATTAACAAAAGATTTTTCATGAAACAAACCATCCGAGAACATTCCGAGGGAACTGAACGTTTCTTTTAATAAATGCACATTTTTTTACCGAAAACATTCTTAGTATTGATGAATTACAAAGTCTATTTACAAAATGCCACTCCTAGCGTCGAGTGTTGGTAATCGTCCAAATTAATATATATATGTATATATATATATATTCATATAAAATTATATCTTGTTTTTACGCGATATAGTTCTGAGTCAGTATTCAAGTAATATTTTTTATTTAAACTTTTTTTTATATATTGTATATGCATACATACACGTAAGTAGCTAGTACGCTTACAAACTAATATGACACATAGATTAAACCTAATATTACACATTTACATCATGTATGTACACGAAGCGCGATGCTGTCGCCGAAGGATCCTACAAATAAATTATAATATAAAACTGCATTGTAAACAAAACATTATCCTTTTTATTCCATGCATTTAAAAGTAACCAAACCTTGTGTCTTATTTCATTAAATAAAAAAGCATGCATTTTTGTCTTTAGTTAAATAAAATACATTTGGTCGAGACTGGTACTTTAAGTGCTTTAACATTTCAAACAGTTCACGACGAGGTATAAGCTGCGTGAACACAAAAAACGAACGCAATACATAATATATGAACGAAAGTCCCGTAGGCACAGCATCGCTAACAGTTCAATCGTACATTCCCCTAAAGTCGACAGTCTAAAAGTTCCGCACAACGGAAAATCAACATCTCCTTCGCTCAGCTCTCTATGCTAACTTTTTACAATAGCTCTTACGAAGGGAAACGGCTTATTTATAAAAATTAAACTTTAAAACTTAAAATGTAACATATCTAACGCTACATGGAACCTTTATGTTATATTTCAAGCCGTCTTCGGTCAAATTCGGGTAAAATATTTTGTCACAGAAAGATTATTCATTGATGTTCATCTTGTTAGTTTCGTATGCGTCTGGGATCGTATTAGTCAGTACAGAGCGCAGCTGCCTTCGAAGGTTAGAAGGGAAATAAATTAACAAACAACAAACTATTCCAACATCAATGAATGTAACGTAACTATTTGACAAACCTATCGCAAAGTCCAGTCTAGAATATACACAGAAACAGATTTCAGAGAGCAGTTTTCATTGCCTGTCAGGAAATATTTTATAAATTTAGCGCCATCTAGTGATAGAATATGTGAATTACAGTACAAACTGACGCGATTTTAAGTAAAACTAATGTATATTGTCGATATGGCAATAGCGTACACTTTATTTAAGTAGAGTAGTCCTACACTTTTACTGACCGAATAGCAATAATGTTTTAGGTAAGGTGAATTAAAGCCATCGAAACTTTGTATCAAATATACAAGCGACTGAATGCAGTTCCATCAGTGGTCGCTAGATGTCACTGATATTCATTTTAAAGGATGTTAGAATGGCACTTGAAATTCGGACTAGTTCAGAACTATTGTTGATATTTGGACATTAAAAGTACAGGTATGTTAATATAATAATAGAAATGCACGTAAATGACTCGAACAGTACTTACAATTTTGAGATCATGTTTCAAACTGTATTAAAATTCGTTTAGTAGGGATATTGAAACACACTGCGTCAGATATAATGGCGTCGTTAACAGAAGGTAATGGATTATTAACGTAGTGACGGATTGTACTTCATTGTAACCAACCCGATGTATTTTTGATTTCCAAATAATAAACGGTTTATTGAAACTAGCAGTGCGGTTTTGATACCCAGAAATACCGTACATTTGGTCAGAATGAGACGAGTCAAGGAAATTATTAGGCCATTTTACAGTTTAAGTCTCGCATGCGAAGTATGTAAAACCGAGAGTACACAAAAATGCCGGTATTCCCAGATGTCAAAATGAATTTAAAAATAACCGCCATAGCGGTGTAATAAGTGTTCGAAAATATTGACACAACAGTTTCTCGGGTAGTCTAACAACCAGCTTAAAGTTCATATTATCACAACCAACACGACTCGCTTGAACGCAGCCGCCACTCGACGCGCTTCCGCCACACCTCGACAGATGGCGCTACCACCATTGAAAATTATTCGCTCAGAATTTTTAACGTTAATAGTGCGTAAACAAATTGTTGAACAAATAACTTTCCCACACAGTTTCGGTACACGATACTCTCCGTCACGATTCTACCTCGGTATTGTCGTATGAACGTCCAACGAGCTAAAATGATCACAGAGGACATCGATTTAAAATGTTTGTTGTCGCGGAGTGGCCCCCGGGGGGTCGAGCGCTATGAAACTGAGATCACCTCGTGCGAGGGGCGGGGGGCGGCGCGAGGCCAGCTCTGGGAGGTCAGCTGCCCCACGGAGAGGGGGTTGTTGGCGTCGCGCGGGTTGGTGCCCACGGGGTTGCGCGGCGGCGGCGGGGGGTCGGAGGCGGGGGACGCGAGCGACGACAGCGCGCTGAGCCCCCCGGGGCTGGACGCGGAGTTGAGCGGCGTGTCGGCGTCGCTGGACGCGTCCGACATCTCCTCGAGCTTCACGTCCTCCTCAGAGCAGGGGGACTGGGGGGTCGCCAGTGGGAGGGGCACCGTCCCTGACGCGGCTGCTAGGGCTTCCATGTAACGGACGCACTTTTTCTTCCGCCTGCGGAAAAGGGGCAACATTATGATTTGGTTATGAAAATACATATATTTTAGTGATAGAGCCTGTTTCATATTCCTCGATACAGTGTGATACATAATACTTATGAACTTGGTAAATAAGTGTTGGTAAAGAGCAGCTCATTGGCTCTTACAGGGAGACTTAGACTAATAATTTTAAACTATACTCTAAGAAAAATCTAAGAACAATCTTGTTCTTAGAGTATATTATTTTTTTTTCTTAAAAAGAATTGCAAAATCTTGGAATATGAAACAACCTCGTGTGAAAACTGAAGCTACAGCATATCCTAAAACATTGAAACTTTTCTAGAACACATATTGTTAACTCATGCTCGAAAATGTTAAGAATAAGGGTATCACAACAGAACTTGAAACATCTATACAATCATGCTGAAAAAAAAAACTCGAATTGTTCAAATAAAAAACACGAAAGCTCTACCTACGACAATTAAACACCATTCCACTGGTAACCTACAAATCAATAAAGCGTACGTACATTTATTATGAAACTCATTTAAGATGGGGTACAAACAGAAATAACCTAATATGGAGTTTGTGGGAATGTTTGTTCCTCAACCATGCCAAAACGGCAGAATGGAATTGGATGAATTTGGCTCAGATTTATTAGCTGGATTAACACATAGGACTTGTTTTATTCCATATTAAAAAAAACTGGCCGGATCAAACCGCGGGGCATGGCTAGTACAATAATTATAGATATACTGAGAACCAGATGATTGATCTATACATATAAATAAAATTGGAGTGTCTGTTTGTAATATTAAAATAACCGCTTTCTACTAGATGCATATGCATAATTTTTGTCTGTCTGTCTGTCTGTTTGTTCCGGCTAATCTCTGAAACGGCTCGACCGATTTTGACGGGACTTTCACTGGCTGATAGATGATGTTAAAAGAAATAACTTAGGCTACTTTTATTTTGGAAACAGAACAATTTTTTTGTTGAATTCCACGCGGACAAAGTCGCGGGCACAGCTAGTCATACATACATACATTGAGAGAACTGACACTACTCCCTCGGCCTACCTCGAGAGGGACTCGGCGAGATTATGTTTTCAACGTAAGTAAGGGACCGAATTGAACGACTTTTCTATGTAATTGATTCTTTCCAAAGGGAGCAATTAGTTGCAATTATTAATATTTCGTTCGTCAGCGTCGTTGTAGGACATCTATGTTAATTCATTACAATATACGATGTTTCCCAGCAACTAGCTATAATGGAATGTGTATACTGGAAAATAATCTGACCTTAAGTTAGGAAGCTTTGGACGGTAAGTTTGAGTTCAACCGATGAACAAACAGGCCATAGGCATTGGGCATACTTAAAGCCAAATAAAAAAATATATATCTCAACCAGGTTTTGTTGATCCAGGTATGTTGGGAAGTAGACGTGAGTCGGTGGACAAATTATGGTGGCAGCCCTTTATATAGACAACGGACTTAGAACTTGATAACAAAAGAAATATGATATCATCACAGTTTAATTAACTCAATGCGTAGATTGGATGAGGCAAAAAAAAATGAAAACAATGCCATAATAAGGATCAAATTTCTACATTCAACAAAACCTAAGACGAACAAATAATAAAAGAATAATATTGATCACACAGCAAATCAACACGAATGCTACACTATCACACACATTCCCTCATCGTGGTGGTGTCACTGACCGTGGCTGCGTCGGCGGCGGTGGGCCGGCACTAGAGGTTAACGTAGGTAGGCTCCTGCGGGGAACTGCCTACCAGGCTGGCGGGGGGCAATGGGATGGGCTCCGGCCGCAGGAGCCCTAGCCCCCCGGAGACCATCACGCTACTTGACTCGGGACTGAGGTCAGGTTAATTTCGGGGTTCGGATCGTAGTGATATTGTTAAGGGTGTGAGAAAGATACGACAAGATAATTGTTTCATGGTTAGGAAAAAATATTGGGATTTATATTAATGATGATGAATTAACAAGGGATGTAATAAAATAAAGATATATGATCATTATTCCAAACGAAAAACCAAAATATAGTTAGTCAATTAATTATATGATTGGTGATATAATAATACAGTGACCAAGGGAAATCGTTACAGTAAGGGTCGATGTAAGAGAAACACATGAAGGCATTACATCCCAAACAAAGCCGAGTAAATTCAATTCGTAATATTCGTTGCAAAGATTGAAATTATTGGAAATTCAAATTTGAGAGCATGCAGAGCAATGAAGATGAGCATTCAAAGATCGATCCAAAAGATGATAAAGAGATGAAAATAGAAGAGAATTAAGATGATAATGAAGTAAACAAGAAGTCGAGTCAAGTGGCGTTTGGCAACAACATAATCGCGATAGGAGAAGAAATTGAACGTATCACCAAGAGTGCCCCGCATCCGTCGTGAGTCCGTGAGAAGCGGCAATCATAAGTAGAAAAAAACATTCAGATCAGTTCATTGTTTAACCTTACAATGTTCAAAACAAAAATTTGGTAAACGGAAAGCGAGCGTATTCAGAAAATGTGTCAAGATTTTTTTGAAAGCATTCTGTCGACAAATGATTGCCCTTCCTCTGCGAGAACTATGAACACATTCTCTATACTATCTCCTATGCCTACTTCACACTCGGGTCTACTTTCAAAAAAATCTATTTCGTGTGATTCGATTGTGTTTATTTCTTTGTGAAAAGACACATTTTCTGAATTGCATCGCCATCGAGAGTTTACAGTTATTTTTACATAAATCTTAGAGCACTGCATAAACAGAAAAATAAAACACAAAATAAACTCGTGATTATGTTCAGGTTATATTTACGACCGGGCTCCTCTGACTTCGGAGAAGACTTTAATTACAGCCAGTCTTTCCACATAGAAACAATATGACGTTAAAGGGATACAATAATTGACGATTTGCTTGGAAGCGGAAACAAATAATAATTAAATAGATTGAGGCTCACCTGCACGGCTTACACCATTGGTTCTGTTGCTCCAGGCCGTACCGCGCACGGCATTTCTTCAAATTATTTCCTGAAAGTTTTAGTTCACGCATGTTAGTATACATCCTTGAAAGCCTACACGAAAACGTAAAGAAAAATCTTTGGCAAATTAATTGAACATCAACAGCTACTACAAATTAATATTAAGTTGGCAAATTGGGTAAATTAAAAATCTTTTCAATTAAGTAAGAATTAAATTCCGGTAAATTTAAAAGTAAAAACAAAATAGATTTTAACGTTAACGTTACCAAATTAAATAAATTATTATCAAAGGTAGTGAAAATAATTTTACCGTAAATAATAGTGAAGCGCCTTAAAAATAATAAGCAAACACTATTGGTATGCAGTATAATGAAGCGCATGCGCCGCACCCTCGTACCAGTACTACTACGCTACAAACGATGTTAGTCATGCAGGACAGGACGGGACAAAGTAATCGGAACAACGGAAAAGACATTGGTTTCACATCAACCAACGTATCAACTACGCGCAACTTCCAAAATAATATGCTAACTACGGCTAATATATTGCAGTCGAAATAAAAATAATCACAAATAAACATGACGTTTGTAAGCAAAATTGAAGCAGAATAGGTTCTCCGGAATCAAAATAAATAAGTTCATTTGGCCAGTATCATTATAAATAAAACCGCAGGCGCAGAAGCGGTACTCCGATCTCCTTGCGAGGCGAGTAGGCACTCGACCACGCGACCACCCGACCACTGGACACGCTACGGTCGCAGTGGCGTGCACGGAAGGCTGTCCAGGCCAGTGCCTCGCGCAACTGAACACCCCGCGAAGCATTACTCGAGTGCTCCATCAGCTTCGGACAGTTGGAATACTTCATGCACGCAGGCCGCGCGCCGCGCACGTGCACGCGCTAGGACTAGAACGGAAAGCCAAAAACCGGGACAACCTTCGAGGGAGTGCCGCTTGCAACTGGACAACTTTTGTACAGCGTTCATAATTACAAAAGAAATAAATAAATGCGATAAATATTAAATAAAAAATACTGATAATAATGTCTACAACCTTGTACCCCTGAACCATACATTCGGCAATTTATACTGTGTCGATCGAGCCGTGCGGGGCGCGCTTTGGACCTTTGGACGCGCCCGGGATGCGGACGAGGACGGGAGATGGGTGGCACGGCGGGAGGGGAAGGGATCGCCGGGTTCGCCGGACTTAATCCTTCGTTAATTGACCTCATTTTTTTAATGAGTCGCTTGCATATTACCCGGCTTCGCCGTCGCGTGGCCGAGTTTGCATAGGATGTTATTGGCGTGTGATCGGGCACGGCGCGGGAGTGCTGAGGGGGGAGGAGGGAGGCGGCGCGGGACGCGGAAGCGGTCGTCGACGGAGCGAAAGGCAGTACCTCCATCGGTTGTCTCCTGTTTTCGTTTCCTCTTCTTGCCCCTTTGCGTATTAGCCCTAGACGACCAATCGGGATAGAGTTGCATGTGCAGCTGGCGTTCCCGGCGGGCCAGCTCGTAATACTTGGCTTGCTCTTCACGGCCGAGCGCATGCCACTGTCAACGGACGCACCAATATGGAAAGAAAAGAGAGAATTGCACTTGGCGCCGGTCCCTACACTGAGGTGCTAGAAAAACAGCCCGCACTAAGCTACAATTTGGAACCTACAAATGATTTTGGCCAATTGTTTTTCCTCACAGAACCTATTCTGCGGTCGCGTCGGAGTCGCGGCTGGGCTAGACATATAACAAACCAATATAGTTTCCGATTTGGGGGTGTAGGGTGTACATAACACGGTCACTCGACGACTACAGTACACAGAACACGCAACAGTTAGCGGCGCGGCGCGGCGTGCCCGCTCGCGGCGCGGCGCGAGTCCTCGCTAAATCACATCGTTACGACAAACGATACAGAAAACAAACGATGCCTTTCCAACGCTGACAGCTGTCATTACCTACTTCATTCTAGGCTGGTAATGTAGCACTACTATCGGAAGGGCATGGCTGGATTCCTGGTGTTATGTTAGTTCATTTAGCAGTGACATCACCTCGCAGCCTCGAGAACAGGCCGACGAAGATGGCCGATACACCGACAGGGGCACTCACATACTGGCAGCTAGCATGACACTACTTTGACGTGACAGAGACTTTAACCTAACTATATCTCGTCTCTATCTATCGTGACATTCGGATATAGGAATATCTACACGTTATGTACCTACACGTTATTTATTAGTAATTTCTTCAATTTATCTTTATTCGAATTTACTTCCAAAAATGTATGTGTAATGAATCTAATTCGCTATAATTAAGATGTCCTTATTATGATGCTTATGAGAAACGGTAACAAGCTTCCCATCTGCCACATTGGCACCTATCCATCTCCGGATAAATTAGAATTATAAAAGAGAGTGCACACGTCTGCATATCCCGTCTGGGATCCTTGTGAGGAGTCTAGATGTTTGGATTAAGGGATCTTATGAAAAAAGCTGTGCTCTTTGTAACGGCACGTATGTAAGGTAACCTAACCAACTTTAGCTTTAATGTACGTTGCAATAGTATTAAAAAAAAGTTATGAATGCGAGTTTATGTCGACGAATAGAGGTGGCATATAGTAGTCTAAAGCCCAGTGTGACGTAACCCTGGCGATGTATTGGCGGCCCGTTAGTCGGGAGCCGCGCCGCGCCCACTCCGAGCAGTGGGCAAACGGTTGTAGCCGCTTTTCTAGCACAGACACCGCAAGAGCTGGCTGGGGGTGACACTGTCGGAGCACATAGCACACTCACATACGGGACCTGGGACGCGAGTTAGTGGGACGGTTAGTCGGTGCGCGGTCGGGAAGCGAGTGTCAAGCGGCACGAGACAACCCAGCCAGTGGGGCCACATATACCTCCCAGCTCGGCTGGACTGCGGTCCTTTTTCCGCTTTTTCTTTTTGGAACCGTAACCGTAGTTGTCCCTGGCGCTCCATCCCGGGTACAGCTGCATATGGAGTTGTCTCTCCTGCCGTGCTTTTTCATAGTATTTCGCTTGTTCCTCGCGACTCAACGAGTGCCACTGCGTGTTACGATACGGGTACATTTTACCTGGCATCTCGCTCGTGGCTCCAATTACGCTTTCCGGTCGGATTCCATACTTACTACTTACTATACAAGGATTGCGGTCGCGAGATTTGTCCCGTAGCTTGTGTTTGCTATTGAATCGAAAGCGTGAGTGATACTCCTGTATTAAGCCCTGATTAGTACCTTGGTGGTATAAAGAAGTATACATAAAACTAGTCGGCTATAGATTTAGTATGGTTAGACTTTTTTAATACAATTTTGTTTGTAAGGGCGTTGACTCGCTCCTGGTAGAAACGATGGAATCCTTCCAGAAAGCGTCATTGCAAGCCAGCATTTTCTACTACTCATTATAACAATAAAATAAATCCTCGTAGGTACCGCTGAGTTTGCTATTGTTGTTAGGAATAAGTTTACATTCTCGGAACGAGTGGCGCGCGTTCGATTCCCGGTAGCGTGCCGTCGATATTATTATTCAGTACATCAATTAGATCATATATAGGTATCCATCGCGCAGGTTAGTCGTGACGAAACTAATTCCTAACAAGATTAACAAAGACATCATCGATGCTATTGTAAGCAAACTGCAAAAGGATTGAATTTTAATTCGGTCATAATTAAATTTATAAAACAATACATTTAATGATTGTTGAAGCACAACAATGTTGTTTTTTTGGTGCCTTAGCCAATTCAGCACAATTTGTGGCCAAACGGAAATATTAAATTCCTTTACACCTCTGGATTTATTCTCGGATTAAAAAATTGTTACCACAGACGTTTAAGAGAAAACAATTTGAATTAATAAAACACGATTCCAAGAACACATTAAAGTAAAAAAAAATATAATTTAAAAAAAAAAATTATATTTTCGAAATTAAGAGAATTCTAAATTTAAATTGGTAGTTGTAACTCACCCGTCTGCCCAGTATCTGGTTGATGGCTGCGGACTCCTTGAGCGTACACTCGGCTACCACCTTGGCCCTCATCTCCTTCATGTACAGCATGAACGCATTGAGGGGTTTCTTTATGTGAGGTTTCTTGTTCTGTTCCTTGCTGTTGGAGTTGCCGGAGCTCTCCGAAGGCTTGTCAGAGTTGTTACTTTTCTCTAAAGACCTGGAATGTGGTCAAGTTAAATATAAGGCTCATTTGCTCGAAAGTTACAATAAATAAGTTACAAATCTACTTAATTGCAAAATTTATATTAGTATTCATTTTGATTCGAATACCATATTCTAACCACCTAGATCAAATCGGCGAGCATGTACATGTTTGTAGCTACTTTCTCTGCCTACCCATTAGGGCGTTATGATATTCACTCATGTATCTATTCCGATTCGAACTTAATGTTTCAAAGTAATTAGTCAAAAGTTTAATATTTTGGTAACTATATTTTAAAAAAACTTGTATAATTCCACACAATTCGGTATAAACAAAACTCCGCAGAACTTCTACTAGGCGAATGGGACAACGATGTGCGTGTATACACAGGACATCCAAGACTTAAGAAGTTAGTGAGGAACCCAGTGAATAAAAAATATTGTAATCATATCTTCCAAAAAGGTCTCCGAACGAGTTCCGATAGAAAGCACGAATAATCTATTTCACAATAGAAGGAGTATACTCCATTTTCGCTAGAAATTATGATATGTAAAAATGACAGCTGGCGAATCTGTCGCCGTCAATTATATAAGAGAAACATTAAAATAGTAAGCCTACAAAATACATGCGCAGTAGTTCTATTTAATAGTAATTTAAAATGTATGCATGTTTCGTACGCCGTTAAGCTTGCGGTGTGACAAAGCTCTGCATTGGATGTTGGAACTAGCAATCTTGACGTCTTAAACCACTCAACCAACACGGCTATAGTCACTAAAACCACCAAAATGAAAGCAATACGTTCTGTCACCGCTACAGTTCCATTCCAACAAACAGACGCCTCAACAACCGGCGCAGTGCCGTCGATCTATCAAGTTTATCTGTGGCAGTATCAGCAGGATCAATATGTTAATAACGAGTTTAGGTGTTAACGACACCCGCCAGACAGACGACAATAAACAAGCGAACGTCCGGTTGGAAATAGACGCGGCGTTTCCGGCGCAGGCGCGTACGCACAGTTGGATTACACTCGCTATCATAGCACTGAATTAATAATCCATTTTATTACACTTTAAGCTAACATTATAGTTTTACTGTTCGTTCTTTAAATGTTGAGGTATTCTTGTTTGGTTGTATGGCAGAATATCAATATTTTTATTAATTTTAAGCTACTGATATTTTTTCAATATTGGATAGTCTTTTGGAAGCATTCAGGCTTTAGGCGCCAGGAATAAAGGGCCTTTAGCCTTCTTTCTTTCTCATATGCTTTTTTTTGTTAAGGCTGCTAAAAGACAGAACCAAATAATGAGGAGGTAAGAGCGAAGTAGCACACTGTATCGTCTACCACAATGGCTCAAAGCGTGAGTATATTATAGCCCGGCTAATATAAAAAAATCTAACTTGCCAAAGGTTTGTTCTCGATGCCCAAGTCTCGGTTTGAGCCATATATCTGAATAATAAAAAAAAAACAGTGTCACATAAAAAAGAAAACAAAGGGGGCACTGAAAAACCACTTCCTTTCAGTGGCGAGCATTCTATAATAGGCAAAAATAGAGACTATAAAACACATTGTCACTGAAACATAACTTAGTTTTAATACGTCCAATATAAGAGATTTAACTCATCGAAATTAGTTCCAAGAATATATCCGAACGGATTGGAATATACGACTTCCTGAGGCGAGCAAGAGTCGAGTTAAAAATGGGAAAAGATAAAAAAAGAAAAACGAAAATCCCGGCACAATGCGCGTACGCTCCCAAACGAGGTATTCACTGGCCTGCACGCAGTCATTATGCCTACACCGTCCGTACCGTCCACGTAAAAGCTACAATTTTAACCAATTTACAAATTATGAACTGCCTCCCCAAAGAGCTTTTAAAAGAAATTATGAATATTATTATTATTACATATATAATGCGTCAAAAGTACTCGAAAGCGATATAAGTCTGATGGCTGGGTAATAGCGGAAGGGTCGGACGGACTGGCCTATCTGCCTACCCCGTAAGGGACTCGGCGTGACGATATTGTATGTATCTATATACATAAAAATTTACGTTTGTCTGTATGTCCTTTATAAAATCATAAGCAACTGGTACCGATTTTAATGGAATTTTTTGTGTGTCTTCAGGTGGATTCCAGAATGGTTTAGATTCACAATTGGAGCCGAAAGGTGGCGCTGCGATCGTGTTTCAGGAAATTTTACTTTTTCACCAGGGCCAAGCTGGGCGGCGGGACAGCTAGTATATAATAAACGAGTTAGTTGGAAGTTTGACAGCTGTCGATAATTAAATATAGATATTGTTATAGTTGACCGACTTAATACAAAGTGGTTCAAAATTTAAAACAAAATATGCCAAGAACAATCATATATTTTTTATGGCTGGAAATGTTTACAATATTAATTCTGATGTCATTTCAATAATTTTAAACGCTTTAAAATTACATAAAGGCATGTCTTGTATTGAGTTTCGAAATTCAAATAGCAATGTCCGTCATTATCTAAAGTGAAAAAAGTAATATTGGAGGCAAATATCGGTACAAAAGACGTTCGGCGTGTGTTTTATCTCAAGTTGGATCTCGGAACCAGATCATTTCGTACTAAAAACACTCATCAAGGCAAGGATAGTGTGGTAGGTAACACTCTCGAGAAATTATGGTATTCACAAAGTACTAATTACTTAAAATTAACTTAAAGCTATCGTCGTAAGGATATTACACCGAAAATTAAGCAAGCTTATCAAGGTCATTATCACTCGCAAGACCGTTGTATTAATATCGAACACAATGTGATGCAAATAAGAATAATATTTTTTTACTTAAAATAAACAACTTTTCCTTTAAAATACTGTACATGACCGTCGGCTATTTAGTAACTCTATGAAACCATGACATGCTATCGTAATCATTAATCAAAAATGTGATATGATTCCAAAAGAAAATTTATTGATGTCCATAAAATTACAGTATGCATTTTTGCAATTAACTAAATGCATAAAAAAGAGTGAACTGACTCTGTTCTCTCTGCCTACCCTGTCAGGGCGCGTTAATAGGTAAATATCGATGAATAAAATGAGTACGGTAATTATAATTATATTATACGAAAATATCATTATCTACACGCCTTCCCCCACTAGGGTCATCGATGGGATAGGCAGAGGTGTACCGATACCCTCTTTTACTACTTTTAGATGTTTAACGTGACAGATGGCGAGTCCATCGCCATTTCTCACCGTTGATTTAAATTAAATGTAATTAATAATAAATCAAGGAGGTGTTTGCTGACGTTACCTACGTCTCAGTAATCGCGGCCCGTTAACTCGCGACGTGCCATATATCATCTTAATTAAATTTCTCCAACGGTTATTTACATTCAAGTTATATATAAGGAGGAGCAGCCTGTAGATGGATCCTCGCGTGATTAACGCATCGGTGTGAAATATACTTCTCGTTAAGTTCAGTTAATCAACGTCTTTCGAACATGATATCGCAGTAAATTTAAAAAAGTTCTTCAAACATTCGGTAGGTCAGTATGACCTACTGCTATGCTATACTGTTCTCCTGGTAACTTACCACCACAGTGGTCTGCTCCAATGGGCGTTACTTTTAATTAGGGTAGGAGATAGACTTTTTAGGCTTTTAGGGCCATCTAGACATCTGGTAATGATGTAGGACTCCTTTTTTTTTCACGCCATCCCACAAGGGTCCCCGAAGAGGTAGGCAGAGGTGTGTAGCAACACACCAATTTTCGCCAGAGATATATTAAGGTACAAACGCGACGGTCAACCTCCATCGGCAATGCTCAAGGTCTAAATAAGTCTTTGAATTTCTTTAGGAATGCGTTTTATTATTAATTCTTCGTTATCATTACCCTAATTTGTATATTAAAAAATATTATATCCAAATCACTTAGAGGGCTATTCGGAACATCTGTCGCACCCTTGAAACAGCTCTATCTTCAATCTGGGGGTGTACAGTTATACATGCCGATAAGATCTGATAACAACGCGGATTGTATGTAGGGTGTGAGCGTTACTGTATCGCGCTAAGCGGAACGCTTTATTGTAATATTTAGACCTGCAATTATACTTTTGACATAAGGTTACTGTTAGGGGTGCGTCTGTTAATTATAGTGATTACAATGAAATGCCACGTGGATAGAGCTATTGGACAAGAAAATAAGAGTATACGTTTAGAAAACATGAAAAACTAAACTAAATTGAATCAGAGATTTTATTTAGCGTAATATACACAGGGGGTACTTATTGGACATTATAAATTACGTACATAGTTATTACATATAAATACCGTTAGAATACCGCTAGCACCGTTTCTTAGAAACCCCTATCAAGGGAAGAAACGGCGAAACAAAGTCCCCAGTTTCTTTTCTAATACTAGTTTCCTTTTTACGAAGGGATAGAGAAAAGCATTTCATACGCATAATGTAATTGTTTGCAAAATAAGCAATTCTAATTTCAACTACTTCTTACCTCGCGTATCGCGCATGATGTGATTCGAGATCAGCCTTAGAGGGGGGCGGAGGCACCAGCGCTGGACCTAACCCCAGCCCCAACCCTCCGCCCAACGTTGGGGAGAACCGGTACAATTCACTGCAAAATTTGATGAATGTAATTTTTGACAAACTTACTACTATTCACACTGAGTTAAAAGCTTTTCGTTGCGTCTGTACATGGTATGAAATCACACGCTTTTATTGCCAATAGATGGCGCTGCTAGTTGTAGGGCGTAATCTAATACAGAGTTGTCAACAATTCAAAATTCAAATCAATCGTTTGTCAATTTTCGACATTAGAATAGTATCTAAAGAGAACAAGGTAAAAGCCGACTTCTTCGCGCCGTCCCTGAAGAGGTAGGCAAAGATATAATAACATCCTCTTCACAACAACTTTCACGATCGAATCTCCTTAAATTCTTATCCTGTCGATGTTTTCCTTTCCTTCGGTAAACTCGTGTTATTAAAAATCGCACTTAAGCTTACAAAAAAGTCATAGGTACTGTCGTGCTTCGAACTTGCTATTCATTTGTTGCAGACCATTAATAAATTTGACATGACCCCCCCTACCCCCGTGTGTAGGTTTCCTCACGATGTTTTCCTTCACCGTAAACCTTGTGGTGTGACTAATCACTGTTCTTAAGTTCAGAAAACTCATTGGTACTGTCGGGATTCGAACTTGCGATCTTCGTGTCGCAGGCAACTAACTACTCGAACCACTCGGCCACCACGGCTTCTGTCATACCATGCTAATAATCTATCCCTATGTCAAATTTTATCCTTATTATTATTCTCCCGTAACTCAATGTTAGAAATCGCATATTTCGACTTTTACACTCCTCTACCACGAGATAAGGCCACGTAGAGTTGTAGAACCCCCTCTTACGTAATTAATGAATGGCCCCTAAGATCAGGTGCTTACAGGTAAGGTAAGCTGAGGGTGTGATGTGCTTACCTGGATAGACTAGAAGTGGATATCGGTAGCGACGTGGGGTAGGGACTCCGGAAACCGCTCGCCGCTGATGATATGGGGTACATGCTCGGTGTGTGCCTGATCGAGCCAAACAACATTGAACTTAAAGCTTTGCACGTTATAGTTTATAAGGTATTTATAGACGGCGGTACCATAAGGCAGACCGCATGCTTATTTGTCACCTTAGTGATAGAGACTGATATACGTACATAGTTATTTATATGTAAATATGTACTAAAATATATTTTATATGAATACTATATGGAATCCATGTTAATTTTTGTACTGATGAGTTGACTTCAGTTATTAGCTAATTCCGCCTACAAGTATTGCTCATCGCACAGATGTTTTCTTCTACACGGGAATCGAACCCGCTTCCATTAGCACAGATTATAAGCCTTGAACCTTATTTATTTAATGTCACTGAAATGAAGTCTACAAACAAAAATGTTTGCGTGCAATAGTTATATTAGTTGTGTCGTAGTACGGGATCGAGTGTACTTACCACGAGGCCGCAACCTGCGACATCTCCGGACTGAGCATGGGGTAGGGGTACGTACCCCCGGGGAAGGGGTACATTGGCGTCCTCGCCAAGCCGGCTGCTGTAATACAATTGATTTAGACACTACAAGCATAAGCAACGCTCGTTGAATGGCCACGTAAGTAGCGCCTCTGTGCTTGCTGTCACAGGTGTATTTCATATTATTAACATTATACAAAATACTCGGTGCAATATATACTTATCTATACTAATATTATAAAGAGGAAAGATTTTATTGTTTGTTTGTTGAATAGACTCCGAAACTACGGGACCGATTTGAAAAATTGTTTCACCATTGGAAAGCTACATTCTCTAATTCTTCTTCTTCTTCACGCCACAGGGCCCCGAAGAGGTAGGCAGAGGACGGAATAATCACTGTATTAAAATTCAGAGAAACTCATTGGTACTGTCGGGAATCGTGCAATCTTTGTGTTGCAGACAACTATTTGAACCACTCGGCCACCACGGTTCAAATTAATATTCGGAATAAATGATCAAAATCAAATCAAAAATCTTTTCCTTAACGTAAGGGACACAGGGAGCACTTATTGAACGTCTCATCTATACATACAAATAATAAAATTGGAGTGTCTGTTTGTAATATTGAAATACCCGCTTTTTACTAAATGCATATGGATGTATACACGGTACATATAGCAAAATATATTTTTTTACAACTTTTGTCTGCCTGTCTGTCCGTCTGTCTGTCTGTTTGTTCCGGCTAATCTCTGAAACGGCTGGACCGATTTTGACGGGACTTAGCTGGCAGATAGCTGATGTTAAATGGAGTAACTTGGGCTACTTTTTTTTAGAAACTGAACAATAACTTTTTGTTTATTTCCACGCGGACGAAGTCGCACAGCTAGTACAGCTAGTACTAAATATTAAAGGTAAGAAGTATACAGTTTTTTCCAAGAACAAAGAATCTGTCAGGAGGAGAAACAGCGAAACAAACTATGTATATATTTTTACAGAGGTTCGTTTTTACATAGGGTTGGACAAATATTTTATTTAACATCATTATTTTTTTGCAGGAGTTAAGAAGGAGTAATTTATTGCATTCTGATAATGTATAACAAGTTTACTCGAAGTATCTAAGTGCATGGAGTTCTCAAAGTAGAATTTAAGAAGATTCCTCATGATTGCAAAAGTCCACTGTGGCGGTAACCGCTTACCATCAAGCCGCAAGCTTGCTTACCACTAGCGGTTTACAATATCCCAGTATCATTTTGTTATATCCGTGTCATGCAAAAACAAAATGACATGTTTTGTAATGTAATCCATTGGTACAAAGATGCTGGTTACAATGTAAGAGCGAATCATTTTACAGACCTCACGACTCCCATCACCGTATTAATGGAAAAAACCAATGTCGATTTGTCGGAAGGGTCATTTAATTGTGGCGACTCCACACTCCAGTGAGAGGTGACTTGGCGTTAAAGAGGACAAATTACGTATTATTATGAAACGTTAAGTGTAGTTGCCCCTGAGGTTATATTAAATAAAAAGAGATCGACGTTAAAAAGATGATGGTATTAGAACGTGTAGTTTGAAGCACAGTGGTTAAAAATCAGCTGCCGAGTCAAGATTACAGGTTCTATTCCCGATCAATGTGGTTTGCAGGATTTTTATAAGTATGACACCAAACCTTACGTTAAAAGAAACGAAATGAAATATTTCAGAAAGATAAATCAGGAATGTATGCTATGGGCGGGGGCCGCTTATCATCAGGCCAGCCACACATGCTCAAGCCTAAGTGGTATCTTGTCTCACAATTGATATATCTGTATACCTACCCAGCGTGATGATATGTATGTATGTATAAAGGGTTCTAGATATTTTCTATGGTGTATACGTTACCTAATTTGGAGTCGAGCTGGTAGGGCGGCGGGATGCCCATATGGGCGGGCGGCGGCTGTCCAAGGTCACCGCCCGGGCAGAACAGCGAGAGACCACCGCCCGTTGGTAAGCCCATCTTGCTCGCCTGAAACAATAAATAATATATAGTCCTAATAATTTTATAGATGCGAAAGTTTGTGAGGACGCCTGAACAGCAAATTCGGATGAAACTTGACATAGGGATAGATTGTTAGCTGTATAACATGGTATGACAGAAGCCGTGGTGGCCGAGTGGTTCGAGTAGTTGCCTGCGACACAAAGATCGCAAGTTCGAATCCCGACTGTACCAATGAGTTTTTCTGAACTTAAGTACAGTGATTAGTCACACCACGAGCTTTTCGGTGAAGGAAAACATCGTGAAGAAACCTACATACGTCTGAGAAGCAATTCAAAGGCGTATGTATAGTCGTGCTTGAGTAACGGCGATGGACTCGACATCTGTCACGTTAGCACCTAAAATATATAATAATAATAAGGAACTTCGTTCCAATAATAATTTATTTATTTATCAGATATCAAAATCCATTTCATGTTAGTAAACATAGGCTTATCTACTAGGTTAGTACAAATAAATTACAAATCTCTGGCGGAAAGTCGGTGTGTGGGTACTACCTATACACCTCTGCCTACCTCCTCGGCGACCCTTATGGGAAGGCGTGAGGATATATATTATGCCAGTAAACAAATCAACCAACGAATTACATCTTTACGCGGGTCAATCATCAGCAGGGCACAGCTAGTTCTTGCGTACCTATAGATAATGTAAATATTGGAGTCCTTTATTTAATCTATGGATCGTGTATAGTGATACCATATTTGTTGACAAATGAAATGAAACAACATAAAATATTTAACATCATAAATTAAACCAAATATAAAACATGTTGTCTAGCCAAAATGAACCAAGAATACAGCCCCACGACTAACCCTTCAACTTTCAAATTCCATACAAAAAAAGAAAAAAAATATTTGCCAGTAACAAAAAAAACCAACAGTGGCGCGAAGACGCGTCATTAGCAAGTAAATTGGCGCGCGAACGTATAAATTCGCCCACCCCTCCGCCGCCCAATTATGCAAAATGCCGCCCGACGAGGGCCATTGAGCCAGCGCACTTCCTACCAAAGTGTCTCACCTCTAATTAAACGCGACTTCTTTTACACACTTTATTATGAAAAAGACACTGTTTTGTTCAAATTGGTTTAGAAATATATTCCGTTCATTTGTATGGTGTTTTCGAAAGTCCCATTAATGTTGAGCTTTTTGCGATTAGCATAAAAGGTAAAGGCTTGCTGGATAATTTTAACATTTTGATATAAAAAATATGGGAAGGATGTAACAAAAAGTATTTAAATATGTAATGTGGAAATGGTTCGAGCACCCCTTAGTCAAATAGAACTAAAGAGTACTGGCCAAAAACCCTTTTGGAAGCGAGCGTCATTTGAATGCCGTAGGGCGGGCAATCGAGCCAGCGCTCGCTCGTATTCCAAGTGCAGGAACTGCTTATTAAGACAATAATTGCCACGAACAAAGAGCCTCACTAATTAATAATAAAACACGAACAAACAAAGCCCTCCATTCACGCTCGGGACGGCTAAAAAAAGAAATGGAAAAATATAACCGAAACGGTGGTCGAAAACCTCGACATGCGAGACCGAACAAAAAGAAACCATAGACAATGATGACAGTCGAGACGCATAATGCGGGAGCAGCGCGTTCTTAATTTGAAAATATTTCCATAATAAGATTTGTCTATGGCGCGACCGGTAGAAACAAAAGATGCCGAGCGAGCTTTGTTCCGCTGACAGTACGTAATAATTCATAAATTAAATAATGCAATTAGATCGCGTCGCTATTAAATATAGCGCCAACTCGGCTGGAGCCTCCGCCGTATCTGGTTATTAGCTAAATAAGTTTTCTCGTTAAAAACTTGCGTTTTTTATTAGTAAGCGTCGCCTTTCCAGCAATGCGTTTACATTGAGGCCCCTAATGAAGGCCAGGTGGAGTGGCCGGCTATTGAAGAAATCGCTGAGAGGGTAGTTATTGAAGCCGCATGAAAGCGCCGCGTGACGTCACCGCCACTCGAGCTACAAGCTCCAGTCGCTAATTGGAACTCGTGACGATAGGACGCGAGAGATGTTTCCCCAATCGACTAATACTTCAAATTTGAATAGGTTTGTTAACGAGCGGTCGGTGAATGTAGCGAATGGGACTCGACATGGATTGCATAGCCTTAAATTTTTTTCAATACCTAATCTTTTGTATGCGAGTGAATATGAAGTAATCCATATATATCAGATGTGACGCTTAAGTCGATGTCTCCGTCGAAAATGGAATTGGCATGCACTAGGTGACTCACACAGACACAGTGTGTACACCCCTTTAGCTCACCAATGCGGGCGAGGTACTGTAGGGCGTAATATCTTGAGTTCGCCCCCGGGTAGTGGGCGTGGACGTAGGATGCTGCGTTGCCATGGCGACCATGTGTAGGGGTGACGTACACGTGGGTGCAGTGGTGTGAGTGCCTCCCCCTCGATGATTAGGCGACCTTGGCAGTTTTGGTCTAGTTTCTGGGCCACTCAAAGACTTAGACTTATGGTGCGAACAGCTGCTACTGTTATAGTGGTGCTTTGAACTTTGCATACAACAGTAAGTATGTGCCGAGGAAGTTTTGCCGACAATTGCCTTATCAAGAAATATCAACGGCAAATCTCGACAGATATCATCTTGTTCAAGCTCAACAAACTTCAGTTTTTCAACCGAAATTCACTTCTTATTTTATATTTAAATTGAAAGCCGTTAGACCGATCGCTCAGTTCAATGACAATTTCCGGAATCGGTCCTTCGAGCCGGAAGTACCACCGGAACTTTTTAACGAGAAAGCTTTCCTACCTCAACACGGATTCCGATTTTTCTTGTTTGCTGAAGGCGCGTAAAAGTTTAGTGACAAATTTAAACATATTTAGAATTTGTTACTTGATTTGAATTCAGAACTAATTAGACTAGACTTTTTTAATGATCTTTAGTCCAATTTTGAATTGTATCGTATCTTTCTAGAATGAAATAAAAAAATGGAATAGAGTAAAAAAGTCAAATCTAGAAAGTCACTGCGCACAGGTAACCTAGCATGGTTTTTCATAGAAACCAGTCATGGAGCCGGATTTCCTCTAGAAATGCCCATTTTATATATTGTTTGTTCTGAAGAGCGAGTGGGTTCCAAGAAATTTTAATGGTAAAGTGGGTGAGGGGCCCGGTATTCAAATCTGCGTATATCGGGGGAGGCTGAGGTCGTCAACCTTTCCCTGTCAGAATTGTATATATACCTACATATTTTAGAGAGGTCGCTACAATGATCTATGTAATGTTTACATTGTTCAACTTATAATTTCTAAGCGACGTATGATCGTAAAACCGCGGTGCCTTAGTGGTTAGACCTTAATTTTAAACCACTCCGGCTGTTAACACCCCATGGTGTCTTTAACCAATTTAAAAGTTTTATTTATTTAACACATTCAATTTACCCCACGTCTTCAAGATTATTTTGGTATAAATGTGTTTATCCTTTTACAAAAAGGATAAACACATCCCGCGATTATTTTATTTTGCGACCGATTCTTCGAATAATTCAATTTAAAAGTAAAACGTGAAATCGCCGTTGAGTCGAACATCAATCTCAATCTGCTAACGCGATGCACTTAACCACTGAGTCATTGTGACTCATTAGTACAGTCGGCGACAAAACGTTAACTTCCCTGTATATTAATGTAATTAATATACAGGGAAGTTAACGTAATTTTTTGGGTAAGTATTGTGATCCTACATATATTCATGCCTTCCTACAAGAGTCCCCGAAGAGACCCAATTTTCGCCAGAGAGATATATTTAAGTGCCAAAGTGTCTGATGGCGAGTCAATCGCCGTTACTCAAGCACGACGATACGCTTTTAAATTGCTTCTCAAACGTATGCAGGTTTCCTCTACACATTTTCCTACACCGTAACGCTCGTGGTATGACGAGCTGGACTTAAGTGCATGAAACTCATTAGTAGAGTCGGGATTCGAACTTGTAATCTTTGCGTTGCAGGCAACTCGAGTCACTCGGCCGCAGCTCTTTGTAGTGTTATCCAATTTCACTCCTCCTTACTCATACTGTGATACAATTAGGGTTGTATCTCATTACATGAAATTATCTTTACTCTTAAATACAAAGAAACTCATACTTATATATACAACCTATATCATCGACTATTAGAACCTAGAAGTTCTTTGTTTTCAAAGACTGACGCACTTACTAATATATTATCATTCCTTCAATCTCCAATCAACCTATTTAAAAAATCAGCATGACAGTCGCTTCATTATTCTATTTTCAAAAAAGCTTAAAAATAAAGCAATTTGTAAATGTATTTTAGTAGTTAGCGCCAGAGTTATTCCAGCATGAGTGTACAAAAAGGACGCACTTGGCGTCAGCGCATTGCGATAACGCGTCAGGTCGCGATGTCGCGTCCACGACTTGCGTTCCCTTCGTCTTGTACAGCGAGCTTTCTCCTTGTAAAACATTTTAGGTGAGCGCACGCCCCAAAAATACCTCTTAGGGCTGGTAAACAACATGTGACAATGATAGTAGTTCTGTTCTTGTCTTACTTTGTCACTTTGTCAGAACTTTGTCAAAGCAGGGGGGTGAGGGGATAACACTATATATGTATCGTCACCTTATACTACATGATAGAAATATCGTAGAAAGAAAGATAGAGGGGGAAGAGAAGAAGAGGAAGACCAAGATGAAAGAAAAAGTACCTCTTATGACGTATAACAAAGTGGTTGGACAAAAGTAAATGGAAGGGCCTGCATCAGAGATGCTGATAAGAGCCCAGATCTTAGATTGATGATAACATGTATGGCGTCTGATAGCCGGATTTCCGGTCTAGAATTTGAGTTGCTGCTGTACCTTCATCCAAAGAAGATGGCACTGTTGTCGAGTATTACATGATCACCAGGAGTACTAGTAGAGCGGTGGGTACCATTCGTTACTTATTTGCATTCATTGACTTGACAATCCTGATCCTCATGTCAGTTTGTATATCAGTCAGGTGGTACGCTTATCATGAGGTAACCATCGCTGTTCATAAAATGCTCTAGATGTTTCAGTATTTCAATGAGTTTTTATTTTACCTCAATACGAAACTAAAGCAGGTTTTCAGAATGTATTTATATAGGGCGTGTTTCCTAATTTTTCCCGCAATAAAACCACTGAACATAACTTGTATTCATATTAACGAAGTATAGACAATAATAAGCTTGCCCTAAATATATATGTCCACTTCTTATTGCGAAGATGACAGCCCTAATGGTGTCCATAACACGAGCTCTCCAGATTGCAAGTACCAGGACTGTACACGTCACAGTTTGAACGTTAAACAGGTTTCATTAAAGTCTAAATTCATGTGCAAGTTGCGGAGTTTAAATTTAAATCTGCCTCAATGATTGTCTCCTTCACTAATCGTAAAAATTCTTGCGACATTCCCGTTACGGTCGGCTTAATATACGCTGGCGGGTATGTCTGCTTACACGGGTTTTTCGATTTGGTTTAATGGGCGTAATTTGTTTTCATTAACACTTGCATCTGATGGTTTATAAATTCGCGCGTTGGTGTCATATCACATTGCCTTACTGTGGAGTCCAAATATTTTTTAATTTTATCTTATCGAAAGATTTTTTTGTTATTGGTATAGGATAAAGCAATTTGAGGTCATCATAAGCAATAGAGTTTTAGGATAGGGAAATGGAAATCAATATCTATTCATAAAGCACATAATTATCCTATAAAAGCAGTATTTTTTGTAGGTAATATAATATTTATAAGGAAGGAAGTATGAAAATAGCTTGAATGCAGTTGAGATGCGATCTCTTCGAAAAATGTGCGGCGTAACGATATTAGATCGAATCCGCAATGAAGAGATTCGCAAATCAACTAGCGTGAATGAGGGCGTGATTGTAAAGATGAAGAAAGGCATGTTACGTTGGTTTGGACACATAGAAAGGATGAGTGAAGAAAGATTGACGAAACAGATATACAAAGCAAAAGTGTGTGCAAGAAGAGGCAGAGGAAGGCCACGTTCCAACTACCTGGATCAAAAAGATCGGACTCTCAAGGACTTAAGTTAAGAGTACTCGAAACCGACGAGCATGTATGAAGAGACTGATGAATGTGGACGAAGCGAAAGAGGTATGTAAGTCTAGAGAGAACTGGCGCTCTATACTCTCTGCCTACCCCGTTAGGGACTTGGCGTGATGATATGTATGTATGTATGTATAATGTTCGGCATATTCGTAGATTTAATTTACGAATCTATTTGTAAGGAGTGTATAATTCAATTCCTTTATTGTGACGGTAGGTACAAAGTAATAATAAATATAAACTAACTATAAATATAATAAATGTGTGTGTGTGTGTGTGTGTGTATTAGGATTGTGTGTCTTGATGTATGTAAGTACGTGTATCATCTGTCCCTGTCACCAAACAGGATCTGCCTACCATAAAAATCTACGTCATAAATTGTAAATTTAAACTTAACAGTAATGTCCGTTGCTTGCGTTACACCGACGGATATTACAATCCTTTAGTAATTCACGATGTAGACACACGCTGGCCATTTCCGCCGAGAATGCGAACGCGAAATTCGGTATTAAGTGCGAATGCGGTAATTGGAATGTATTTTGTCCAATGATGAACGAAAGTGCACGGTATTTTTACATCTGGAATACTGCAGTGAATAGGTGAATAGTTATTTAGATACAGCCCGCAAGCGACCGTAGGCGGTGACCGTTTACCATAAAAAACTACTTAGAGATGCGTATTTAAATAAAATGTACAGGATACACGAAGGTTTGTGTAAATAATTTAAAAACATAACCTCTCTTTAATCTTATATTCCGTTGTCCATTTATTGAACAGTCCGATTAAACCATAAACGGTGCAATTTGTATTAATAACAGCCTAGAGTGGATAATAACACAATGAAAGGGGTTAACTGCTCTAATCACACCGTGTTAGATTATAGAAAAGTGTGTTTTCAATTATAAAGCATGTCACTTATAAGGGCGTATACACATTTTTCACTCTGTATAATAAGTAGCCAAGAAGATATCTTACACGCCTTAACAAATAGGTCCCACAAGGGGTAGGCAGAGGTGTTTAGGTCTATACCCACTTTCCGCCGGAGATATATTTAAGATGCCACGTGACAGATTGCGAGTCCATCGCCAAGAATTTAACTTGAATATTTGAAATAGTAGCCATAGTTTAGATTATATAAAACCTATGGTTGTATTTAATCTACTTCAATTTGAAGCTGCAGAGAAAGACCCAACTACCCAACTACCATAAGAGTTAGGAGTAGAGAGCAAACAAGGGAGAATGTATGAAGTTACAGTTGAATGAGAAATCAAAAGAGGTCTGTAAGACGTGAAAGGAATGACTACTTTCTGCCTACCCTGTGAACGAGTCTGCTTGATACTCAACGTAATACAAACGATTAATTCCTCTCAAAGAACACAGTATACCATAGCGTACCTTCATCTACATCTTTTGTTATTCAGGATTACAGCAAAATTCTAATTCAAATTATAAAGAAATACTTGAAAATATTATTGATAGAGCAGAATTGTCCATGTGAACAAAACGACGTGACAAACAGACTCAGTTTAATAAACAAAGAGGCCAATTAGACCCGCGACACGTGACAGGGTTAATGGCAGGTTGGCCGCTCGCTGACCGGGGTCGAGCAGACCGTCGTGCATACTCGGGTTGTACTACACTTTTCAATTAACAGATGGAATAATATATTCAGGTAAAATAAATATAAATTTAATCTTATTCTTACTAATATTATAAAGGCGGAAGTTTGGATGTTTGGTCGTTTGTTGCTCTTTCACGGCAAAACGGCTGACCGATTTGGCTGAAAGTTGAAATGGTGTTGGCAAGGATTAGATAAATAGATATTATATAAGCTACTTTTGCGAACTCGACGCAGGCGAAGCCGCAGACAAAAGCTAGTATAATGTACTTATATATGTACCTTATACTTATATGTGTCTACGATACTCAATACATATAATAAAAATGTACAGGATCGCAGTCTGTACATGGAAGATATATGAGCTGCTGGAAATTGCTAGTGAAACCCAGATTTTCATGTGTATATATTGTAATATAATAAAACTGAAAGAATTATGTACAAAACATAACAACATACAGAATTCAATTTTCTATGTGTAATAAACAGGTTAACCCTGCAGTTGACGCGACGCCCGCGGCGGCACTTCAAAGGAAATATATGAATTGTTTAGCGAAAATCCGCCCGCCCGCCCCTGCAGCGACCCATACGCAAGGGGTTAGAATATAATATACAAATTATTCGTAATGTTGCCAATTTTATAGCGTTTAATAAAATTGGATAAATTTTATTGTGTTTCTCCCAAATACATATATTGCTGTCTCTGTAAAGTTGGCTTATTAATTAATTATTCAAGCAAAGTAGTCCATAAGCTAGTATTCTCCGAACTGGACTGGACATAGTGCTGGGACAGGAAATCCGGTTGTTATGGTTTGGTAAAATGGTAAACTGTCAAAACAGCTTCAATCAAGTTCTTTAGCAACGATAGTGATAGAAAACATAGCGACCGTGTGTTTGTCCTCTTTGCTAATCTTTCGACAATTGCCACACGCAATGATATTCCATTTTTATATAGAATTCTTAGAATATTTTCATGCCATTCCAGAAGGGTCCTCGAGAGGGTAGGAAGAGGTGTAACACCTCATTCCGAAGGAGATACATTGAGGTGTCAACGTGGTCAGACTATAAATGCTTTGAATTTCTTCCGAATGTTTGCGTCACCGTACATAAAACGTTCCAGGCGGCCACCGAAGCTCTCTACATTCCTAGAATAATCACTAAATTGATCTAAACGTGTGCTAAAGCTTAAACTTCAACGTCATTGTTAATTCAAAGTATAGTTTAACTAACCGACCACCTGACAGGCGAAGAGTGATTTGCAAAGTTAAAAGATCACAGTGTGGCAGTTTGATTAAAGGCATTCGAGCGCCCTATTTGCATTTTCAACATTTAAGTGTTCATATTTTATGGGAAATAAATCGTGATGGCTTCGTATTATTAATGATGGCTGTCATTAATTGTTAGATAAAAATATAAAAGGTATATTAGTTAATGAGCGTTTTACCATATTCATTCCTATATTAACATTTGAAGAGCCGTGGTGGTCGAGTGGTTTGAGTGGTCACCTGTAATCAAAGATCGTAAGGTCGAACCCAACGAATTTAAGAATGAGTTTTTCTGATATTTACTACAGGGCTTTATCTCATCAATAGCTTTATAGTGAAAACTACATACGTTTGAAAAGAAATTCAAAGACATTCAAGCTTGAGAACAAACCACATTGGCAGATTTTGGTTTTTAACAAAAATTTATTTACAATAACTAATGAAACGATACCTATAAACCTGTGTTTTTAAAAGATCGATCTCTAAAACCGTACGTTTAAAATGGATATAAACAAAATTATATTGCCTTTAGACATGAGCGAACATCAAAAGGAAAAAGTAATGCGCGCCGACGGTTCACGATGTCATTTCCCTGTAAAATATTAACAGGGGGTCGGTTGTACCGCGCCCTGTCATTTGAGGGTTAATACAGGTTAATACTCAGCTATTCTTTATAATAGCGCGATTGTAAGAAATTATCCCGTCTTAACGAGCTGGCTATGGCGCTTTTTGTTGCGATTTAGTTGAAACCATCCGGGAGCTTGGGACGGTTCCATACAAATCTAATCCCTGAGCAAAGCTCGCACGGAAACAAATATAGGACATCCAAAACTACGCTATTCTTGTTAATCAAACAAATATCAGTCAATACTAATACCAATCGAACCCACGACCTCCAGCTTTGCAGCAAAGAGCTCTGATCATCGGACCAGGCACCGCTAATAATATAAATACAGTTATATTTTTGTTTCGAAAACCATACATGTTCATACAAATACGAATTATCTCTTTATGGTTAATAAATCACTGAGTTTCGACCTGTAATCCTGACCTCAAATTAGATCAACGCAAGTATGGGTACTGTCACAGTATACGAGGCACTACTAGTGCCCCACGGCCCGCGATGGTTCACCGTCGTGAAATCTTGTCACCTGAGCATTCGTGGTCTTCTCTGTATAAACATATCTTCACACCTTACTCACCAGTCCATCGCCGTTACTCAAGCACGACTATACATACGCCTTTTGAATTCCTTCTCAAACGTATGCAGGTTTTCTCTCGATGTTTTCCTTCACCGTAAAGCTCGTGGTGGGACTGATCATTGAGCTTAAGTTAAAAAAAAACTCATTAGTAGAATAAAATCCTAATCCCCCTTTGTGCGTATATTTATCCCATTCAGTTCCGCCGTTATGGTGTGATTGAGAAACAGATCCTGAAAAACTTTACTAATAAATTGGTGTTTACAATACCAGTATCGGTGTTTTCGACTATTCGACACAATACGTCAAGTTTGGTTCCAGGTAGTTGTCAGTGTAAAGATACAATATTCTACTATTCGAATAGTTCACTCTTGGATTTTATTTAGTAGGATTAATGATTTAGGATCCGTAAACCCACGTACGCAATTGAAGTTATAGAAGTCGGTTAAAAATACCGAAGCTACTTATGAAGACGTGACATCCTTGTAAAAACGATAATGAATACAATTACTGCCTATTACACTACCGCACAAAACGTCGCCGTGACTCATACATTTCCCACGGTGGGAATAGCATTTTCCCGAAGTCGGGTTAAAAAACCCTCTGGTCGTACAGTCAATCCGCATTTATTGCGTTCACGGATGAACAGTAAGGCGGACTGTACTTTATACCATGAGAAAACTCCGTGAATACAATGATGTTAACAAAGTATATAGGTATAAGCCGTTAATTCTTAACTACGGTCTTGAATTATGATTGCAATAAGGCTTAAGGGCCTAAAATAATTAACGTATTTTACTATCCCGTATCTTCCATTATATTAAGAAGGGTAGCTTTTTTTCTGAATACTACTACTCATAAAGATTTATAATTTTATACTATTTTATAATTATTAAATTATAAGAGCCGTGGTGGCCGAGTGGTTCGAGCAGTTGCCTGCGACGCAAAGGTCGCAAGTTCGAATCCCGACTGTACCAATGAGTTTTTCTGAACGTAAGTACAGTGATTAGTCACACTACGAGCTTTACGGTGAAGGAAAACATCGAGAGGAAACCTGCATACGTCTGAGAAGAAATTCAAATGCGTATGTGTATAGTCGTGCTTGAGTAACGGCGATGGACTCGCCATCTGTCACGTTGGCACCTAATATACCTCTGGGGGAAAGTGGCTGTGTGCGTATTACCTTTACACCTCTGCCTACCCCTTCGGGGACCCTTGTGGGAAGGCGTGAGGATATATTATATATTATATTATTATATACCTACAATACATTTAAAATAAACGGAGTGAAATTGTACTTTTCTACGCAAACAGAGAGTAAGTCTATTTTAATTATCAGCATCGATATCGGGAGGTTCCTGTCTTGCCTACTCGGGAGCCGTGCTCTACTACTGTTAGTGATGTGCCGCTCATGGTGACGCCGATATCGATTAAAATAATTGTTCTTCTTTTACTTGCACATTTGAATGTATATAAGAAAGCGGACTGCGACAGTCGTTGGACTTAAATATTATGTATCTCCATCGATAAGAGGGTATTTTCTAGCACATACCTGTGATTACCATTCCTTGATCACTGCACTGAGCACTGATATAAAGATCTTTCGACTCGACTCAACACTTGATGTGATGATTTGATCAAGGCTAGACTAGGCATCCTTTAAATTTGTGCTTCGGTAAAGTAGCCTTGTATCTCTGCGACATTCTTAGTATTGTAGTCAAATATGGTTATATTTTATCATTCGTCTAATTATATATACACACGTATATGTTCCACGCTTTTTGTGAGATGTCATAAATAAATGATTATGATACTTAATTATTTGCAAAAATTTACGATACATGTATCGATATCTAAAGTTGATTGTCTAGCATCACCATCTAACACAAACAAGACTCGATAACGAGGTGAAATATTCACGTTGCAGCTATATAATCAGCATCAGCTGTTTACTACCTATCTCGCTCTCTCATTCGCTCTCTTATGGCGACGTTACGAGACGAGAAAAAGACGGCACGCGACGGCGGCGTACACAAAGGGGTCGCGCTCTCTTTGATCTCGACGCCGCGCGTGCGTGCGGTGCGAATGTGTGCGTGTATGCAGATGGGTCGCGACTCTGATTTTGATAACTGCTAAGATTAATGTGGGTGCTTCAGCACGAGCTGACCTTACACTAGAGGAAAATGGTTAATTTGTTGTAAATTAGTTTTTCGTTTATTTACCGTTTTAAGAGTTATCCGAACAAAATAAATATTTAGTTAACTAACACAAACAACTTAGTTAATCATCAACTGGATATTTGCCAAAAACTTATATGGATCTTACAAAAATAAAATTGACTGTAATAATAAGTACACCTCTGCCTACCCCTTCGGGGACCCTTATGAAAGCGTGAGGATATATAATAAGTATTAACCACGTATACTAAGTATGTACTTAAGTTTCATATATTTATATACTTAGGTATGTAGATATCAATACATGAATAGCCGTAGTAGCCGAGTGGTTAAAGAGGCACCGGCTAATTAGTGTAGGTACCTCAATATCGCCGGAGAAATTAGGATGTGTCTATATTATGTCTATAAATCTATCTGAAAGTGTTTATTTACACTTTTATCTTGGTTTTTTTTTTCAATTGGAGATTTCTATTAAGAAATCACACGTGTTTCTTTCTGAAACCTTCCCTTTCCACTAGATATATATTTTAGGAGCCAACGTCACACATGGCGAGTCCATCGCCCTAACTGAAGCACGACTATACACACGTATTTGAATATCTTCTCAGACGTATGCAGGTTTCCTCTCGATGTTTTCCTTCACCGTAAAGCTCGTGTGACTAACCACTGTACATAAAGTTCAGAAAACTCATTGGTACAGGATTCGAACTTGCAATATTTGTGTTGCAGGCAACTCAATCCACTCGGCAACCACGCCATTTTATATAATATATTTATACGTAAAGCATTTGCATAATCTGGCGAATAAAGCGCTTGGGTGGGGTCATTGGCATAGAGTGTAGATAATCTTACAGATAAGCATTTAAGGCTTCATATTTTGAGTTCCGCGCCTGAATAGGGCGTGGCAATGCTTGGGCTCGGGCGATTGCTTAGGATAATTCGTTACCTTTCACTGAGACTATTTAAGGGTAGGCGTGATAGAGGCGTGATATTGGCAAATTGTCAACGACATCTAAAATTACATACACATTTGATATGTGTTACGTTATCTAAAACAGAATCTAAAATATTCCCTTTGCCTACCCCATGGGGGACTCAGTGTGATAATATGTACATCTTAATATATATATTTCTTGTGTGCGTGTGTATGTGACTGAACTCCTCCTAAACGACTGGACCGATTTTGATGAAATTTTTTGTGTGTCTTCAGATGGATTTGAGAATGGTTTAGATTCACAATTGGACCCGATAGGTGGCGCTCTGATCGTGTTTTAGGGCATTTACTTTTTTCACCCAAGCGAAGCTGGGCGGGACCACTAGTATGTATGTATATCCTTTAAACAAAATTATGTAGATGCGAAGTGAGCGATGGAAGATGTCTGATATCGGTTCTACCAATGTAAGTTTATTTCTTCTATCTAGTTATCGTTGCCGTACCGTATCCGCTAGTTTAACGTTGACGTTTGACGTATTCAAGTGAAAAAAAATATAAGCGGCTTTATTTCCTTCATTTTTGACAAACTTGCTGTTTTCTGAGCACCATATAAAAGCATCCTAACAATTTATGTGACAAGTATAATTAATTATGCATAAACAGCGAATATACAAAGACGCCAGGCTGTTTATCAAATTATTTAATGGCCCATAAAGCCAACTCGGTAATCGGTTTTTGAACATAAAACGGTGATTATTCCTTTATTTTGGATTGAGTGTCTGATTTAAAATTTGTAATTTCCTCCTTGGAAGATTGCTGCCAAATAGTCTCTACCTGTAAGAACCGAAGTAGTTTGAGTGAGAAAGTTCATCTCTCATGCTCATATCATAACACTCCTCACAACGTTAGATAAACTACCCTGGTTTTGCCGGTCTTATGCTACGGTTACCGGTTACAAATATATTTATTTGACGTCTGCTCAATTAAGAATGGGGCTTCGATGCCCGTTGGGGGGTCTAACATGTACCATAAATCATAGACTTTAATACACCTATATCTATACCTATCTATACGTGTGTGATACTGTGGTTAGTTCATAAAAAACTGTCTTAGCTTATTCTGCCACTGGGTCAATTTGTGTGTACACATATCTAGTTCGTACTTGTGCAATTTGATGACGGCTTTAATTGATTTTTATGATACGAGATGATCAAATACAATTCAACCATCATTGTAGATGCTTTCGTCAGTTATGCCGCTGTAAATATCATAATATAAGCGGGATCAAAGAACGGATCAGAATAGGAAAAGTACAAGCCGAACCGAAAATGCCTTTACACCGTGTGTGTGTACACATATCTAGTTCGTACTTGTGCAATTTGATGACGGCTTTAATTGATTTTTATGATACGAGATGATCAAATACAATTCAACCATCATTGTAGATGCTTTCGTCAGTTATGCCGCTGTAAATATCATAATATAAGCGGGAACAAAGAACGGATCAGAATAGGAAAAGTACAAGCCGAACCGAAAATGCCTTTACATCGTGTACCTACACACACGTAGCGCAGAGTTCGCGCGAAAAACTAAAAAGAAACGCGAAAATTCGAGAGGCCCCGATTTCCCTGCCCATTGTCGTTATTTTTTTCATCTTATTTAGCGCTTTGTCGGCAAGCCCTTTGAAGTCCGCCCCCACCGAGGGGTGTTACAAATTGCGTCACGGCTGTATTCCGAACCGTAAACATATTTCTGCTACTATTTGCTCGTTAGTCGATACAGTATTTTTACAGGAATTGGGATTTAGCGACACAAGGGAGTTTTCAGTCTGCTGGAAAATACCTACTGAAATATAGTCAAGGAGATATCAAAAGTTGGAAATATTGGATAATTGTCGACGTCACGCAGAACGAAAATAGTCTGTGAAGCTGGACCTGGGATTCTTCATGCCATTCTTCGTGGTTTGTGGTAGGCATATGTCTTAAAAGTAAAAGTATGATATAATTAACCTTGATCAAACCAAGGATGGGCACATCAAGCAACTGATGAAAGCGGTTGAAGGTAAAGAAGTCTGTAAGTCCATGCAGAACTACCGCTCGTATCTCTCTGCCTACCCCGTAAGAGACAGCGATATGTATGATATGTATACACAGAAAGCATCCTTTTTCATATTGACAGTTGTCAAGTGCCAAGTAAAAAGCCGTGGTGGCCGAGTGGTTCGAGCAGTTACCTGGGACGCAAAGGTCGCAAGTTCGAATCCCGACTGTACCAATGAGTTTTTCGGAACTTATGTACAGTGATTAGTACACCACGTGCTTTACGGTGAAGGAAAACATCGAGAGGAAACCTGCATACGTCGGAGAAGAAATTCAAAGGCGTATGTATAGTCGTGCTTGAGTAACGGCGATGGACTCGCCATCTGTCACGTTGGCACCTAATATACCTCTGGCGGAAAGTGGGTGTGTGGGTATTACCTATACACCTCTGCCTACCCCTTCGGGAACCCTTGTGGGAAGGCGTGAGGATATATATATCTGTCGTCTGGAATAGAATAAACTTCATGAATCAAAGAGCGTTTAGCTCCGACACGAGCCATAAATTAAACAGATAAGAATCCTTTAAAATTTAATTCTAGCGAAATAGCGTTTATAGCACCATTAGTTTTTATAAAAATCCCATTACTCTTTTGAATTTACTTTCGAAACAATTAGTTGTTGAATTAATTGTAAGTTTCCAATAATAATGGTGTCCAAATACATAAAATACCTTTTGCACTAAACTTATACACAAAATACATACATACATCAGCATCACACACCACGATGTAGACAGAGAGAAACAGTTCAATTCTCTATAAAGTTACCACAAGACTAATTAAGTTAATCTCTTTCACTTCATCCACATCATCAGTCTGTTCATACATGGTCGCCGGTTTCGAGTACACAAACAATAAATACCAACTAAAGGTTCTATAATGGGCGGATTTAACAGGATGTGGCTGCCGGAAGTCGGAAAACCAATAATGACAATCGTAAACCTCACGCATCCCCAACGGTATACATTTATTAATATAATAAACGTAAAAAGCGAACATTTATAGCCAAAGATTCGTGTATCATCTTACGAAAATGTTTTATAAGGTTCGCACCTTGAGACTACATATTTTGTTAATAATAATATTTAATTTCAGATATCAAGAGATGCATTCTTTGTTAGTAAAAACAAAATTACTTAAAAAATAATGTTAGTAAATACACTTAATCAACCTCTTCACGAGGCAATTCCATATCGGGGAAGCGTAGCTATCTGCCACGTTTTTCAGAATACTGTTTTGATTGCCCCTCACTAGACTTATCAGAGATGCTGTTTTCTATCTTCTTATATCATGAAAACCATCAGTGTGGTTAATGTATGTATCTAATTTTGATGAGTATTTATGACTAGCTGTCCCGCCGAACTTTGTTTCGGTGTAAAAATATTAATGGAACACGATTGTAGCGCCGCCTATACAGTTGTTCCTGCGGTACAATTTAGCCTTTATTTTAAGCAAGATCTTCAGCAATAAATCCGTGAAAACTGCATTCAATTCCATGCAATTGCGGTATATATAGGTATAACATATCCGTAGTAATTTTCTCACTTCGTTTTTATTTTCACAAAATACTGCTCATAAAGTTTGATTACTTATAGAACATAGTTCAATGTCTTTGGTATAAATATACTTGCATTAATTCTAAATGTATTAATTTTAATAAATCAAAACGCGAATGTTAAAAGCCCCCACCGAGTGCTACATAAAAATAGCAAAGTGAAATAAATAATATTTTCCAGTTGCCAGCTCTGTGACTTTATTATATAAATGAAATTATTAGTCTGAACAAAAATAAGCTATTCATTCACTCACTCACTGGCATTGCCAAATTGTGTCACGTTGCCATAAATTATATTATATTTCTAAATTGCTTCCAGGATGTACGAATGTAGAGAGAGCTTTTAGAAACTATTTGACTTTTGAAGATTTGATTGGACTGAATACTCGTGGACCTGAATAAGAGTGAGAAAGAGAGCTAGGCAGAGGTTTTCCCAATAGGATGGATTTCTGAAGAAGGAAAAGATTTTGGATTTGTAAATCTACATTCTTGCCATCTTGGTGGTGGAGGAACGCTGTGCCCAATAGAGTTTTCACATTTGGGAAGATTAGAACCAAATAACCTACTTTAGGATGGCAAGTTGGCAAGACGTGACGAAATTGTCGTTTTCGTTTCATGGATTTGCGTTTGCATTTGCGTTTCATGGACGTAAATATTGCCAAGCTTAACGGAATTAGATTAAATTTGACACAGTGATAGATTATTAGCTGGAGTATCACATAGGATGTGTTTTCATTAAAAAAAGAACAGCAAATTTTGCGCAGATGAAACTGCGGGGGCAGCTTATAAAACAAATGCGACGGTGTATTTTTGACATTTTTTCACGTCAAACCCACACATTTCAAACCTAATTCTGCTTTTTGTCATTGCTGGAACGCAAAATAAAAACATCTCTTCTCTCCGTTTTCTCTATATAACTATAAACTCTCTTTAATTACGAGCCTTCATACAAATCAAAACGGGAAATTAATTTCAATGATGTAACTGCTTCCATGATCTAAGAGGCTTTAGATGTGTTTTTAAGTAAAAAGGAAGGGCCAATCGTATGAATATAGATGATCCTAATTACTCGTTTTTATTGGGCCGTCTTTTTGTTCGTATGTCCCGCCTAGCATAAATCTTACCCGTATCTCTTCAAAGTAAAATTCTTAAATATGCATAAAAATGTCAAACAGGAAAATTGATGGCGTCTGTACTATGCCGCCTGGAATGCTCTCAAACGAATGATATACTTATCAGTGGTGCTGAAACGATTTGTAGAAATAAAATGTGTGGACAGAAACCATTGATCCTAATTCACAATGCGCATAAGATATTTAATCCAGCAAGATTATTATTTCTTTATAACTAACGATTTAATTCAATAACGGTAATTGATGATATACCGCCTGTCAGGATTACGGACATAAAAATAATTCTGATACTAATTACTGATGGCAAGTTTTCAGAAACACATTTTCCCAAATTAAACTACATGCTACGTGAATTGATGCAATAATAAACTCGCGTAACAACTTAATACTAATGCTTAAAAGCTGAAATATTTATGCCGAAGCTTTGCGGTGCAGAAAAATATCGTGAGTAAATGTACTATTTTAGAAAAATAATTAGGCGTGCCCCAATCACTCTTGTTGACCTGAATAAATTGTTTGTAGTACAGAAAGTACTTCATATGTAAGCGCGAATGAAGCCGCTAACAAACGCTAGTATTGGATAAAATTTATTGCGAAATTAACTTACCGTCTACTAACAGTATCATATGAAGGACCATTAAAATTTTCAACTCGAGTAAACTGTCCCAGTTGCAAACAAACTTGGAATTTCTGAATTGTTTCAGCAACAAGGTCGCTTTCAAGATTGCAAGCCTCTTCATTTTATGATATTATGATAACTAGATGCTGAAGGTTAGTATATTAATAATCTGCTGTATTAAAGAAGCTTAGAAGTTTGAAATAGATAAAGAAAGATGTAATTAAATGTAAAGATGAAGCAAGGCTTGTTACGTTAGTTTGGACTTATAGGACATACTGGAAGAAAGGAAAGATTGACGAAACAGGTTTACAATACGAAAGTGTCTGGAAGCAATAGAGGAAAACCATGCTCCAAGTACTTAGATCAAATCGATCGGACACTCAGTTACTGATGAAGGTGGATGAAGCTAAAGAGTATATAAGTCTAAAGAAGACCGAAGCTCTACTCTCTGTAGGCAGTGTTACCCTCACCGAGTCACTCATGGAGTAGGCCCCGTGAGGGACTCGGTGTGATATGTATGTATGTATGACGTGTTTATATTATAGAAGATAGAGTAAAAGAAAGATTTATTATTCTATTAAAAAATGTACTGAATACATCGGAGTCCCTCAGGGGCTAAATATAGGGCCGTCTCTTCACTTACTAGACAAAGACTGATACAAACTGTGGCTCTTCTATAGTCAGTCATTTAATATCCTAATTGGTCATTCTTAGTCGTAACGACCCAATTAGATCCAATCAATCCCTGATACAGGATTAACAGTGCATAATTTATTCTCTCTTATGAAACAACTACAGAATTTATAGTCGCATTAATAGATATCGGAGTATCTTGATCAAACTTGAAATGAGAACCTTGGGTTATCACATCGATTAAAAATATTTGTCCATTAATAATCCAGGGGAAATAATGATGACCTATAAAAATCGAAATGTTGGTAATAATACATTAAATATGTCGTAATATCCTGTTTTATGTTCGATGAAATGATGATGGGCGAAATGGAGCATTTCGTTAAAAGTCGTAGCACCAACGGTTGTTTTAGATGTAGATTTGTATAACTTTTCCTAAATAAAAAAAAACTGGTCAAGATGATCATGTGTTCACTATATAAAAAAATGAAGATTACAGTATTTTAAAGGTTTATTTTAGTACTTTGGGAACTTCTTGAGCCTGCCTGTCATGAAAACACTTAGATAGACTTAATTATAAATATTCAAACCGTAGGTAGGGTATATCAACACCGTCTTTTCCCACATATATTGAATATATTTCGCTGCCAACATGACAGACGAATCCATTGCCGCTTCTCAAGTACGACAACATCCTTGAATTTCTTCTCAAACGCATGCAGCTTTCACCTCAATGTATTCCTCACCATAAAGCTCGTGGTATGATTAATCACTGTACTTGTAGTATATTCAGAAAAAAATATTGGTAGCCACATCACTGTTAGACTTAATGTAAGTAAACATTTGTTGAACGATTTTCTTATGGGTGTTCCAGGTAGACCATGTTGGTCATGGGTGATGGAGATCAAGTATGTTTTGACCATAAAGCGAAGTATCGTACACATTCGCACACCAAAGCGTTATGATAATAAAACGTTGGCTTGTCGACGCGGACGTAAATTTGCTCTTTTAAACCGTTGGCCACGAGTGCCCATTTGGACAGACATAGATCTGGTAATGCGTAGTTTTTTTTGAAGTTCATTTAGGTACAGTTAAAATAAAAAAAATTTTTTCTTATACCATTTTTTTTATGGCCATGACAAAACATTTCATATAATTTATTCGAAAGCGGCGGTGAAATAACATTTTTTGCTGGAGTATGTATGAGCAATGTTGAGCCTGACTCTATATTTCTTAGTCTCTGTAATGTCTCCTCAAACGAGGTTTGAAACTGCATATGTACATTGAGCAAGTGACCAATTAAACCACACAGTCACCATGGCTTACATGCTACGTTTGTCACCAGATGTGAAGAGTTGTGATACGTCAATTATAATAGACGTACGCTTCTTCTAGACTATAAAATAGTTGCTCAGTTTGGACTTTGAATCACAAGATATAAACCATTTGTTATCACTAAAATATCCTTACATGTATCTATTTAAATAATTTTCTAGACACATTTTGAGTATAAATTCCGTATCTACGATCGCATAGGTCTGCGGGGCGCGTATTTCGGACTCCTTTGATCTCGCCGCCCGCTTTAATGAGGCGGGCCGTATAAACGTTAACTAGTTCGGAATTGTTCCTTGCCTACTGTCTTGTGTTAGAGTAACGATGCTTATAGCGTTTACAATAATGGTTTAAGGTTTTCCTGAAAGCAGACTAAAATATTCTGGAAATGTAAATTATCCAACTTGATTCAATTACATATATAAAAACTAGCTTATGTTATTATTTCTATACACATTACTCTTCATGAAGCACACTATTTCCTCCTCAAATTTGGTTTACCAACTTAGATCAGATGCAAGAATTTAGATCTCTATGCCTATGTGTATGTAACAACATGTAACCTTAAGGAGTGAACTGATTTCCTCAAATGTGGCGGTCTTGGATGCTGCCAGCTGCTAGGGTGACTAACGTAATATCTGAACAAATACTAAGGCGTAAGAACGCTATAGTTAATGTCGTAAATCTAACATCAATTCAGCAATAATGTATTCCATAGACTGATACATACCGATAGAGTATCGTTTATTTTTCACGACGGCAACAATGTTTAATTTTTCATGTCCAAGTTTGCGAGTCAATTCCAATAAAACCAGCACGAAATAGTGAACACCTGTGAAAACTACAAAAATGAACCCTACCATGCACCACACTGGCCGTAAAATGTTCAGTAAAAGAATAAAAATGGCACGCGACTTTTCATTTTGTTGCGCGGAAAAGCGAACAATAGGCGGGAAAATTGCGCGTCACTCTGGCGTTCCAATTTGTCAAACGGCCGTCGGAAGATGGCGGCAGCGGACGCGTAGCAACATGGCGGCTTCCGGGGACGTTTAATTAAAAATGCGTCTCATTTGATGCTTATAGCACAGTTGTAATGGACATGTGTAAGGATTCTTTGCAATTGGGTTATAATCGCGAATACCGCACGCGCAGCTATGTATTGTCAACATCATATCCGACTATGGCAATGCATATATATTTGCTTATTTGTTCATATCATCACGCCGAGTTCCTTACGAGGTAGGCAGAGAGTAGAGCGCAAGCTCTTTCTAGACTTGTCTCTTTCGCTTGATCCGCATTAATCGGTCTTTTCATATATATGCTCGCCAATTTCGAATTCTCTTGACGTTCCCATACTTTAATTTATTCGGTTTCATCTAGATACACATACACAGTTATTTGTTACTATGATCATTGATCACTATTACAGATGACATCCGATCTAATGCAATATTGCTCTGGATAGTATATCGCCATTAAGTCTATGCACACTGGCTACTTTATAAGAGCAACTTAAAAGCTTAATATGTGGGTAATAAGAAAAACTTATCAGAAATAAATGTAGCAGCGCCTTAACTACTTCAAACCAAACCGAGAGAACTCTCAAAACGCCGACCTTCTTGAAAATTGCTAAGGGTCCTGAAATCCGGATTCCAGAACGGAAATGAGGGCCTCGGTAATAGCGGCACTCGACGGAAGTATTCCGGGTCAGTATTGTGGATAACGAGTTCTTACTCGCTCTGAGAGGGGTAAGGGCGCTGGCGACGATATGCAAATATTTAGAATCGATTGCGGTAATGTTTCTTGAAGTACGTTGTATAAAGGGATAAAATGTAAAATAATATTTTCGACAAATCAACCGACCTTAAATAAAAAGTCTCTACTATAGATATCGACGTTCTAATATATAACTGACATGGTTGTTAATATGTACGCAGACACTTACCTCATAGCCTAATGTTTGCAGACGATGAAGGAATCAACGAACAGTGAAGGCAGAACCATTACCAACATGACGGAAATACTACAATATCTCTCTCTCTCTAAAAGTGCCACTCCATTACTGGAGGTTGGCCGTTAGCTCGGAAAACATCTCCCTGTCTTGAGCCATCCGGAATAGTTGCTCAGCACTGCTGATTCCGGTCCACTCCCTGATGTTTCGCAACCAGGACTTCTTTCGCCTTCCAGAGCGCCGCGTTCCCTGTATTTTGCCCATCAACTACAATATACCAACTTGCAAATATTTAATTCAAACGTATCATGTTACACGCCAAAACTAATATCTCGGTACTCGACTCACCACTTGACCTGATGACAAATGATTAATAAAGTCCGCATCACGCCCCACCGGCCAGCCCCATAGACCATGTCGCCAAGGACTCACAATGGAATAATAGAAACTACCCTCTCGGTTAAAAAACAAGTGAAAACACAATGGGCATTGAGCCCCGGCCCTAGCTGTCGAGTCAGGGCTGTGCTCAGAATTTGTAATTCCTTCGGTTGTTGACTTCGATTTTTTGTGTGCTTTATGGATAGAATATTAAAATTGTCTCTTTTTTTGGATTTATATTTTAATAGTTATTCACTGCCAGGATTTATTCGGTTTTATCGTTTATTCTGATGGTGTTGAGTGCAGTTTCAATAGTTCTTTAATAGTAATCATAGATGTTTATTAATGGAGAGAACTAGCCTCCATACTCCAAGAGTATGGACGCCAGTCTATCCCGTGAGAGAATGCGTGCTTAAATATATGTACGTAAGTTTTATAAAATATCATTTTGTGGCAACCCTTAGTGAAATGGCATCCCTCGCTTTGAGCATCGAGTGTATCAATAATAGTTGAATTTGTTTGAGATTGGTATTATTAATTAACTAAATAAAACGAGACTCGAACTCGACTCGAAGTCTTTGAAAATGAAACTATTAAATTTATTAAAGTAAATGGAAATGTTGAAGAGGTTCGTTTTCGTAGATAGGATGTTTCCTTGCAAATAATTAAAATAACATACCATAGATAATAAGTCTAGATAAGTCTAAGATAAGTAAAAATTTAAGATTTATAAGTCCCCAGAGAACTAGCGCTCTACTCTCTCCCTGCCTAACCCGCAAGGGACTCACCGCACTGTATACACACACACACACACGTATATGTATATATATGTTGTGGTGAATATATTTGTATATGTTGCTATACAGAATAAACATAAATAAGATGTATTTGAAAAAAAAAAAAAAACACATCTATTCAAAATGAATTTCATAATTATTCAAATACCATTTCGCACCAACTTTCAAGGGTGCTCACCGTGCGAAAAATGTGAAAACTAACTAGTAACTCCCATTCTAGCATCATTAAGCCATAATCCGGACCACACACTGCGACAGTTACATTATTCTCTTAAACTGGTCCAATTACTTGGTAACCACCAATTAGCGAGTTGGCGCCTGGCGTGGCTCGTTGGCGCCCAACGTGGTGCGTGATACTGAATACATTCGTCTAATTACGTTGTGACGGGTATTGATTGAGTTGGAGAGTTACGTTCAATCACATGTGACTGGTTTTATTTTTCATGTAGTATTTATAGCCGTATTTAGCTAGGATTCATATTAGATCAAGAGATTAAATAATAACAACAACAACATTAAAGAGAGCTATGAAACGATAATAAGTATCTACATAAAGGCATAGGGTTCAAAGTCATCTAAATCTTCTGAAATGTATACACCCTTAGAGACAAATTTCCATACAATATGGGTTATAAAAAATATCTCAAATATATAATTTCAAATTCTAAAACACTTATAACAAGCATCTGAGTTATAATGAGAGGTATCAATATTCATAGGCGGGATTGAACACGTGCCGGAAAGAAAGGGACAGTGCTATTCATTCCACGACCCTCCCTCTCGTAGACACTTTAATTTGGAAACAATCTCTCCCCGTCAACATTTAAAATTCGAGTACACGCTTCTGGTTTATTGTTTGACAGGGTGCATTTACGGATATGGTCATAATTATTTTTTTATATTCATACGTAGGTATGATGCTTTACAGGCTACGTTGGTGGGCATAGGAATATTGATAAATTTTAATGATTTCCATTGGAAACAAGTGTGAAATCATACGTACTGTATTTGAACGAAATTTCGTACTACTGTAAATTCGTAAAGGTAAATACACACTGATCCGTTCCTCGAATACGTGGTGGCACCGCAATGAACAAACACAGGGTGACGCCTGGAGCGAGGGAGGGTGTGGTCGTCATCCCTTTGAAGTCACCGCCGCTGGCGTCTGCGAGCGAAAGCGGGCTAACCAAAGCTTAGCTTTGTTTTCGAAATGATAGACATTTAGAAATTCTCCTGTTCGCGACATATTAATTTGACAGGGTAATAGTCCTTCGAGCCGATTTATGCGATATTTTAGACATTTCAGTTTCAAGGGTTTCAATAATAAGATTAAACTGTAATTATGACGGGTTTCAAAAGGCTATTTATAGTAAGTAACCTTTTCGGGTATTGTCTATAAATATCTAATAGTATTACTCGTATCACAAATAAGATCGCACATAATATATATAATGTTTAAACTTAAGATATTTATTTTAGAGATGTAATGTATGAAAAAATTACAAGGATATACAAATTTACCTAATATATATTAGTACTAGTGATAGACATATTTATGTATCTAGATCATGTGCATATTAAGATAATTACAGATCGATGCACAAGGAACAATACTTATACTCATCACATAATGGTTAGAAGGACAAGTAACGTGCCTGTTATGCTCATGGCATATACATAATTTATATGTCGAACGGCGATGGAGTTAACTAAGTTAAATGCCGCGTGGAGTGTACAATTGTGAAACGTTGAGCCGTGGTGGCAGCTTGATTTGATTGATCTTAAGTTCATGGATTAAGATTGCAGGTTCAAATCTTTTCTGATATTAATTAAAGTGACAAAAGCTTTTAGTATGAAGGGAAACCTGCATACGCTTGAGAAGAAATTGAAAGATTACTTACTGTACAACTTTAACTACGTTGGCATCTAAAATGTTATATTTATTTATTTTATATTTATATATCCTCACGCCTTCCCACAAGGGTTCCCGAAGGGGTAGGCAGAGGTGTATAGGTAATACCCACACACCCACTTTCCGCCAGAGGTATATAAGGTGCCAACGTGACAGATGGCGAGTCCGTCGCCGTTACTCCAGCACGATACGCCTTTGAATTTCTTCTCAGACGTATGCAGGTTTCCTCTCGATGTTTTCCTTCACCGTAAAGCTCGTGGTGTGACTAATCACTGTACTTAAGTTCAGAAAAACTTATTGGTACAGTCGGGATTCGAACTTGCGACCTTTGCGTCGCAGGCAACTGCTCAAACCACTCGGCCACCACGGCTCTTTTATATTTTATATTTAATTATTATTTATAGTAAGGCATTTATTGTTCTTCATAGAATACATCAATCTCCCATTCTCCCGCATGAAGAGGGTGGTATAACACCGCTGCGCCGCACTACTCTTTCGGTAAAGAGCTAGGTTGTACTTGTCACTGCAACCAGACATGATGCTGTCATATAGGAGTTAACACGACCCCTGTTACTTAAAAGGGGTTATTAAAAATATCTACTCTCAAGCGCTATGAATATTGTATTGCGTAATATAATCAAGTAGGGTACCTATGCCGGCGTGCAGTCTCGGACATTCGTCCGATCTCCCTTTGACATGCTAATTCTATACCTAATGTTTTTTTCACCCTGTGACTTAATTGGGGTAGAAAAGGGGAAAATGTATATGGGTACATACCTACATGTACAAACCATACAAGTACATATATGTATTGAAAAATAACTAGATATATAAAAACCATGATTATAAATCCCATAAAAAAAATCTACATAAAAGCCTTGGTTTAACTATTCACTTGCAACATTAAGATTGCCGGTTCAAACCTCGACGGTGAGCACCCATAAGTTCGAACCTAAGTTCCAAACAACGATATATCAGTGACAAGTTTAACGATGAAGAGAAGCATAGTGAGAAGAACTGCATGCATTTGAGAAGAAAGTCAAAGTGTGTAATCGTGCCTGAGATACAGCGATAGACTCGCCTGTCTCATTGGCACTTACAGATCATCGACGGAAAGAGGTAGCTTTAACACGCTAGCGGTAAACTACAAAGAGTTGGGTGCAGTGACGTTAATATCAATCAAAAGTACCCACGTGTGTGTCGCTTGTTGGAATACCCTCACCTCCGCATAATTCGCGTCCCCCGCGCGGTATAAATAAAACATTCGCGGCGGCGTGTCATGAGAAACGCCACATTACGACATTATCTACCAATTTGCATTTGACTAATCTATTCAAAGCATAGCGTTTTTCTTTGATGTCTTCATACGTTTGCCGCTTAACCTATGGCTCTCTTTTGATACGGTTTTATTGGCTTCCCCTATTCTAACGTCATAACCGGAAATGTTTTTCTTATTAAATAATGTGCTTTGCCGGTAATACGAATAAATTTTCTTTTTTCCGTATAAGGAATGGGAATAACAAGCATTTGTATAACCGTCCTTATTTACGGGTAAGTATTTAACATCCTTTGGAAGATATTGTATATACATGCTTTTATAATGCGAATGGAACTTCAGAATTTTTTTAAGGGTTGCGTCCTACGAAGTAAGCAAAAATGGTTATTCATAATTTTTTATAGTAGAATTGCGGTCACGTGTCTTATGAAACAGTATTTTGTGAAGAAGTGTAGAAGTATCATGTTAAAATATTAACTTTCCTGAAATCTTATATCCCAGTACGGATCCCAGGATTTGTGAATCTTACTCACTTGTCTTGTGATAATTAAAGTTACATTAAAATTAAATTCCAAAAAAACAGTGTGTCCACAAAAGGGCAGCAAAACCCGATTACTCTGCTGAGATTACAAGCACCCGAGAGTGCGACAAACCATCACGTACGCAACGCGAGTTGAATCGCAATGAACTCGCCCCTCGGTCCCAGACGTCCCGGTAGCATGGTCACATGGTCACCTGGAATCTGGTAAAGTAACCTCTATACCTGTGAAATTAATGGCAAATACGTACCTGAAACAAAAGGAAATGTATTGTTAGTATTGTCATTAATAAACTAGCATTGCCAGCGGTTTCACTCGTGTATAAATACATTTCATATGTAATAATAATAATAATATTTTATTATCTGGAATTCAGCTAATAATCCGCCTCTGTACCAAATTTCATCCAATTCCGGACGGTAATTTTTGCGTGAAAAAGATCAATAACGTCACATACAACCACTACTAATGATGTCGAGTCTTCGAGTCATCGTCAGCATGATGTGAGAGTGTATGTGAGAGTAAATTAGTCTGTTTCTTACTAAAAGCGATTTGTCGTGTTACAATATTAATTTGGAGAATATTTTGATATTGATTTTACACACACAGACTCCAATCCAAGGACAAGCTGTTTTTTTTAAATACGTGTCACGTATCAAAATTCCGGCCCAATAATGCCGACACATTTAAAGTGAAGTCTGAGGCAAAATGTCAGATTAAAATAGACACTCAACTTAATGGACCGCATAATATTTGGTTACAAGCAAAATCGCCTTGTCACGGAAACAAACTTTCTGATGTCCCGAGATAAACAATAGAAAAAACTACAATTCTGAACTCTATTATGAAAGCAGCAAGGCTTTATATTAAATATAAGGTTTTATTTCTCAAGCTTAGCCTAAAGCTCTCTGGTTTGATAAGATGATCCCTCGGTGTTAAATCTTGAATATTTTTCATGTTTAGATAAAAGTGGAGATTTGGGGGTGTTTTTACTGTTTCGCATACCTGTGACGATTTTTTACTGAAACCTTCTGAAGATTATTTGGTTTAAGAACATGAAAACATTATATTGAGGTATTATATACCTTAATTCAACAATGATTTGTTGACTATTATTACTAGAACAACAATATTTAAAAACTCTAGTGAGTTGGTGTGTTACACTTTCGCTTAACGGTAGAATCAATAAATGAATGTCTAGACTACTCCGACGAACACTCACATTTTCTGGCGTACAGAAAACGCATTCGAGTTGCAGTAAGAAAACATTTACCCGATCAAAAAAAAACTAAAAAATTACCGACGAGCATTCATGAAGAGACTGACGAATTAGCTATGTAAGTCTAGAGAGAATTGATCTGCTCTCTGCCTACCCCGTGAGTGACTCTCCGTGGTGGCATGTATGTGTGTATCATGGATAGAGTTTTTCGGCTTCGATAGCCTGACGCATAAATACCTATCGGCCTTGATCGATAGGTATTTATGCGTCAATAAAGCATTCCTTTAGTTCTCGGCATCTCATCGTTCTTGCTAAGCTTATGATGTGAGGAAATAAAATCATTGATAAATGGTAGGGTTTCCTTTCACGTCATCGTAAATATATGTAGAATAGTGTTCAATGGACTACTTGACCCGCATATTTAAGATTAGATTCAGAAAACGAGGCAAACATTTTCATCGGATAGCCTACTCAATGAAAATAATAAAATCAGACCACATTCAGAAGATAAATATAATACAAGACTCCTCATATTTGTAAGTCGGTAATGCAATGACAGTATGCAAGTAATCCCAACTTAAGTGTTTTACGCTAACACGAAAATAGATTGCAATCAAACGCTTTAAATAAAACATTGAGATAAAAGTACTTTCATACAAATTAATCTAGTTCTCAAACACACACATACACATAGGTACATATAAACAAACAAACTAACTAACTAAAGTGGGTGTGTGGGTAGTACCTATACACCTCTGCCTACCCCTTCGGGGACCCTTGTGGGAAGGCGTGAGGATAACTATCACGCCGAGTACCTCACAGAGTAAGCAAAGAGAGTAAAGGGTTAGTTCTCTCGAGAGGTCTACCTTTTTGCTTCATCCAAATTGATCAGCCCCTTCATACAAAAAATATGATAAATATATCTGATTCTTATCTTAGCATTCAATCCATTTCCCTAATTAATTCATAACGACATCGTAAAATACATTAGAAAATAAAAATTTGCAAATATAAATAGATATACAAATATATAGCATATTTGTATGGAATTTATAGTCCATTTAATTTTTACGATTACGACCAAAAACCAAACCGAATAGCTCCATAAATCCATAAAGTATTAGTGTCGTTCAATCTAATCGCCTCACTATAATACGATCGCACCTACATAGTTAGCAAAAGGTGAGCGTCCATCGATTCGCTTACATTGTCGAAGTGTACAATGTAAAAAAGTCGAGCGGGCGGGGCAGGGCCTTTACAAATTATACCTTTGTAACAAAAAACAAACAATTATCAATTTCTATTTATCGACAATTATGACGAAGTTATGATGGCGATGATCCGACTACACACCGGCAAATTATCGACTACAAAGATCCTATTTTTAAATAAAACTGAACGAGCCTTAAGCCGTTGGTACAAGGTGGAAAATCGAACAGTATACGGGTCTAATGTTATTGGCTATGTTTAAGTGTATCCGTTGAGGCGCAGTTTCTTGCGAATTAATTCAATTCAAATATGAAAAGTGGGCGTGGCAGTGCTACCGCGATACGCATCATGGCAGCCGAGAGAATATTAATTATTACTGTGCGATTATTTATCGTATAATTAGTCGTTTTAATAATACGTAATGTAAGGGTGAGCACAGAATGGAACAGTCGGTTTGTTTACACAATTGAAACTGTTATAGCAAACATGTTTAATATGCATTTAGAATGTTAACTTCATAAAGTTTGACGTATCCTATTTAATACGAACATAACATGACTTATGCCAATTGTATTGCAAATATAAAAAAAAATGTTTTAATTCTGCTGATAACAAAAGTGTCCGCATAAAGTCGTAAAATTTAATTTCATTACTTATATAATTATCTTCACGCAGTCCCCTATAAATTTTCAGACCTCTTTCGCTTTATCCACATTCATCAGTCTCATCATGCTTTCCACTTTTGGATACTCTTGACGTCCTGGTCCTAGAGTGGATCGGTTTGTACTAGGTAGTTAGATATCCTTCCTGTTTTGGACGCATGCCGTCGCTACCGCTGAAATATCAATCGTTTTTAAAATTCTAGTAAGTATTGAAAACATTAATACATTGAAATATTTATATTTGCACTTACGCTAGAGAGTCGAAAGTAGAAACACAATAGATGCGTTGGCGTCTGAGGGAATAGTGACTTTATTGCAACACTGGAAAGGTTATTTTGTAGACGAATTTAAAGACATCTATTATTTCAACCACTTCACTTTATCCTCAATTTCGATGAACGCTAAAAGCCGTCTGCGGCGAGGGATAAAATATTCAGGCTGACTGCTCTGGCGGCTCAGCCTGGATCTAGGTAAATCGGCAACTTTAAAAGAACTGGGTGACGCATTGAGAGATTTAGGGTGACGCGATAAATGTGAAAATAGGACAATTTGTCTCATCGATTTGTTGTTCGAGATAAAGTGAAGTTTTCACGTCGCGTTAGGATGAAATATTGCGTTTACGTATTATTTTGTTGATACGTATATAATATAGAATTTTTATTCCCGCCTTCCTAGTAGGATCTCCGAAGTGGTAGGCAGAAGTGGTAACTTCTCGTCGGAGATATATTTAAAGTACTAAGGTGATAGATGGCGACTCCGACTTCTTTGAATTTATTCTCCAACGGAGTTTTCCTTTACCGTAAAGCTCATGGTGCGATTAATACCACGATTACAGTCAGATTTCGATGACCACGGATTTCTAAAAGTTTATTTAGCTTGATAGCTCCGGAAGTGTGGAAGTTATAAATAAATAACTATTCCCGTAGCAAGAAACCGGTAGCTATACTTTTGCATACTATGTTGCAGCATCTACGGTAAACGCTTGCCTTTACAAAGCTTATTAACAATATAGCCTTGTGAAACACAGCCTTATAATCTACATGGGCAAATACGAAGTGTGATCGGCCAATATTGATATTGATTCTAATTTATTGATTATGCATAATAAACCGGACCGGTCATGAATTTGGCATCAATAATGTGCGCGGAGTCATCTCGTAGGTACTTATTGCTAGGGTCAAGACGAATTTAATGAAAATATCACTCACTAGCTATTGCTGGCGATTTCTTATTTTCATATAGTTTTACTTTAATACAACGCGACTTCCTTACAGTGTCATCCACGAAGACGCGCCCCAACAATTTCAGGTCGCGGGATACGTCTATTTGTTGTAGTGTGCGTGTCCACTCATAGGTAATCAGTGTGTACTGATAATAATCAAACAATCGTAGAAGGATGCATACTTACACTATAAACTTTAAGGAAGAATAGTGGGGCGCGTCTTCGTGTATTTACGCGCAAAAAATTTGCCTATGACTTTCTTCAAGGTCCTATGTACGCTGCACATCAAAAGTCACAATTTTTTTTTTGTTTAGCAGTGAGAACTTTGAAGACAGGCAGACCTACTGACTGGCAAACTTAAACATTTATATTATTAGTAAATACATATGTAAATAGTAATTATAATATCATTATGAGAACGGTAGTAACCAGAGACAATAGACGTACTTGTCTCACGCATCCATTATATTAATGTTAGGGGTCGGAATGACAAGACGATAATTATACCTCTATGGTTTGTAATTATACCTCTTTGGTTTCTAATAAAAAAACGTGCGTGCACAAATGTGCCGTTCGTTGCAAAGCTTTCATACATAGGTACATACATACATGTCATCACGTCGAAACCGTAATAGGGTAGGTAAAAAGAGTAGAGCGCCAGTTCTCTCTACACTTACAGACCTCTTTCGCTTCATACTGGAATTTCTCTAAAAGTGCTCGTTGGTTTTGAGTACTCTTGACATTTCCATCATTGAGTGTTCCGATGATTTGATCTAGGTAGTTGGAATGTGGTCATCCTCTAAATCTTATTGCCGACACTTTCGTATATCTGCTACAACCTTGCTTTTTACTCATCTTTGAAGCTTATATTTATATAAACGCTTATGATACGCGGAGTATGATCCTTTTACGCAGAGGGAGCTGTGCTAGCACCATAAATAGTTGGTTCCACTCACTCGGCACAGTCTTAGTTTGTGCAATTCTGGATATTAATCTCATCGCAACATTAACCTATCGAAAAAAGAAAGCAGAAAAATCCCACGACTGAGTTCTACCAAAAAATACTTCTCCGATCTCGTTCAAGATCGAGGTATTATTCAAGGCAGGTGTAACTGCGATTCCGAGTGCGAGACACTTTGTTTTTTTTTAAGGACAAAAATAGCAACTAAGCATGCAGTAACGTCTAATGGTAGCTTAAGGAAGCTATCAACTTTAGGCATATCGCTCGCTCGTGGCCAACTCCGCGGGTATTTTTTTAGAACCTTCTAGAGGAACGCCAACTTGTGCTCTTTAAAAGTATAAGATAGAAGATATGGCTACTACTTAGGATGCAAAACCATAGACAACGACAAATTACATGGTAATGAAATAACAATGACACCGTCGTTTGTCAAATAGTGCCACCAAAGTCGTATCCTCAGGCGGAAGTGTTTAATATTCCACTAGCAGAGGAATAGGTTTGGCTAGCCGGACGTAGGTAGCCTAGGAGAACTATGTATTCCAATCCCATGTGAGAAAATTGATGTCTGGCCGAGATAGCAAGTGAAGGAAGATACATATATCGACACTAATGCTATTATAAGCAAGTGTCTATGCATTACATTACGACTCATGAACTTAAGCTAATTTTGTGATATAAGGCCGAAGATAGGTAGGCTTTAAGGCAGTTTTTTCCTGGAATAATAAATGCCGAATTTCCAATTCCATTCAACCGCTCTGGCGTGAGTGACCACACCTCACCACAGGATCAGGATTTATCATATAGGTATTTTTTGTAGTATAATAATAATGGTATGAGTACCCACAGTACTACCTATACACCTCAGTCTACCCCATCGGGGACCCTTGTGGGAAGGCGTGAGGATATATAATAATAATAATAGAAACACATGCCAAATAATACGCATTTTTTTTTCATAATAAATAATAAAGTTTCTATATTATTATTCTATTTATCGTTCGACCAAAAGCCCTCGATGCAGCTCAACCTCGTACTTCATGAGAGAATATTATTAAAAAATTATAACAAACAAGTAGTAGATAACAGAACTGAAGACCAGATCTCCCGGCAAATGATAATCCCAGTCTCATTATGAGCGATGTACACACGGCTGTCGCTCCCGTCCGCGCCACGAGCGCGGTAATGAGACGCGCCACTATCATCGTCAGCTTTACAATTGCTTACTCGCTTGTAAAACATACGACTTTATACAATACTGGTTGGGCGTTAAAATATTTTGATTGCAACATGCGTTTCTCAATTTTTGCGCATTTGCGCATGCGTGCGTTTTACCATCTTTGTGGTAAAAAACGAATAAGAACAATAATTATTCAACTAGCTTAGCAGCCCAGTCTTTACTTGCCATAAGTAACACTACAATTAAATATGATGCGTTTATTATAGTGTCAGCGGTCTGATCTGATGATGGGTCCAGGAGGTGACGACGGAACTCTTCAAAGAATAATAGGAAGACGACAGTTCTTGGGCTCATTTTGATTTACAGAAGGAAATTTATGGTCGCTGGTAATAGTGTTATTACTCACGCTCTCTCGGTCAGCTCGCCACCCAGCCCAGCTCATTACTTGCGATGCGCGCCCGCCCGTCGCCCCGTCCGCGGCACGCTTCCTGCCCGTGTGCACGCGGCTTTACTTTTGTGACACGTTTGTCGGTTTTTATTTGATCAATTATTTGAGTTTTAAATATTTTTTTGACAGTTGATAATGCTAATATTGTACTTTACTTAATTTATAGAAGAATTACATCAAATATCATATAATCGCGAAGGCCGGTGCATTTTCACGTTTTCAAAATTGTAGGTTTAAAATACTGATACGTACGTTTGAAATAGTAGTGCTTGAAAACTTGACTCTCCAGCTCTCGTACCTAAATATCTCGACCGAAACGATGTAAATTTAACTTTTTGTTATTATACAATACTACTAATATATTTCTATATTAATTATTTTTTGCTTACCAACCCAGGCGACAATAGAATAAATACATACATACATACATATCATCACGCCAAGTCCCTAACGGGGTAGGCAGAGAGTATAGAGCGCCAGTTCTCTCTAGACTTACATACCTCTTTCGCTTCGTCCACATTCATCAGTCTCTTCATACATGTTCGTCGGTTTCGAGTACTCTTAACGTTCCCGTCCTTGAGAGTCCGATCGATTTGATCCAGATAGTTGGAACGTGGCCTTCCTCTGCCTCTTCTTGCACACACTTTTGCTTTGTATATCTGTTTCGTCAATCTTTCTTCACTCATCGTTTCTATGTGTCCAAACCAACGTAACATGCCTTTCTTCATCTTTACAATCACGCCCTCATTCACGCCAGTTGATTTGCGAATCTCTTAATAGAATAGAATAAATATATAACAGTCACTTGACTATTCCTAATCCGCTTGCCCGATTTTGATGGTATTTTTGTGTGTCTGCGTGTATCACAACTGGTCACGTGACGCTGCGATCGTGTTGCAATTAGTATACGTACAAATTTATAAATACGAAGTGAAGTTTGGCGAAGGAAATGATGTCACAAAAGGATATTAGGGTACACATTCACCTGAAGACACTCGACGCGTGTCTTCATTGAACCGTTCCAAATGCATTTGTCAGAGCATGCAACTGACGACGGACTGACACACGAGTGAACGTGAATAAGACGCCAAAAAGGGCAATTTACGACCGCTCTACCGAACGTATATGAGAATTTATTAACCGTTTCATATTAGGGGCGTTATCGACTTCAAAGGGTCAATATTAATATACGAATGACAACACTCACTTATTTTAGAGTCATATTGCTACTATCGCGCCCCGTGGTTTCGTCCGCGTAAACTTGGTTTCATTTGTATTTTGTTTTTCTGGTATAAGACACATCCTATGTGATAGTAAAAGTTAAGAGGAGTTCATCACAAATTGTCGCATTATATTAGTACCATCAATGCCTTTTGTTCAACATTGCTATCCAGCGTGGATTCGATGTTTGTGTTGCAGGCGGCGGATCGAACCACTCTGCCACAACGGCTCCTTCCCTATGTACCTACCTAATTCACTTATTTATTGTGATATGCCTAATAATATAAAAGAGTGTGACAACGTATTTATGTTTAAAAGTAAACTTAAGAATTATATGTATACAGTGTAACAGGCCAGAAACAACTATAATGTACTTATAATAATTTATTACGTTTGTATCTCATTGTAAATGAACATGTATGTTTTTATGAGAATAAATTCTTTAAACCTATATTGACCCCTACCGATTTACTCTCTCTGCCTACCCCGCGATGGACTCGGCGTGAAGTCTTGGTATGTATGACAGTTCCAGAATTTCAAATGTATATAGACGTGAGTGCATGACAGGCAAGTATGGTTAATCCATGGTGGTTTGATATGCGAACAGAATCCAATCAAATGGTGTAATTAATTCTAGCATCTCTATCAGCGGCAAATGGAATTGTGCACGATGACAGATGGGCCCTACCCGGCCCGACGGACCGATGACAAATTTGCGATATTACATACGGATTAATGTCCACGCACCATTTTTTAGGGTTAAATTGTCTTTTTAGGATCACCCTCGCGAACTTAATTCTCAACCATCCAATCCTATCTACAGCTCTATCACGATAACGGTAGGGTTGAAAATAGTTTGGATATTTAAAGCAGTTATTTTCTTTCGAGTTCCGAGGTATGTAAAGATCGCAAAGGGTGATTCCCTAGCTGGATCCGTACGATGGTTATCATAATCCCTGCATTGACATGATGTGATGACACATGTCGTGTAGTCGTGTTCTAAAATGTCGTTTTAAAAAATGTGCTCGTCACACAACACGGTCACTCCAATTTTCACCCTTATACCTTTCAACTTAAGGGTTACGTTGTATGATTTTGTTGGAATTTTAAAGTTGTCGGTCCTGGGAAGATAGTCTATGGCCAGTTCACAATGTTCTGTTTGCTCACGAAGATCATCGAGCCAGTGTTTACCCGGCTCATGTCAAGAGCTCAGCGTTGTTTGATTAGTCGCTCGAGATCGGTATTTTTAATTTGTCGTCATTATATTTATTTTATGTCAGACATATGTCAGTACACATTGACGTGTCTGTAGATTTATAAGACCGGCTTCGTTGATCGTAGGTTAGTAACTACTCTTCATGTACCTGGATACACGGAGCAAATAAGGATCACATATTTGGAACAATGTTCTAAATCCTGAAGACTGCGCGACTGAATCTGCAGGCAAAAGCCTACTATTTAGACTAGATCCGACAATATGATCTGGTGGTCAGCTGATCTATCTAGTGGGCAGATATGCGATGAACAAAAATAACATTGATCGAGCATAGGTATTTTATGTATCTATGTAGGTACAATGATGAACTAGGCTACACATGGACATAAAAACCATGCTTGGTTTGTGCTAGGTGAATTTGTGTTCAATTGTTCCCTGATTATGATGATTATACATATAGACAGATGTGGAAAAACGTAAATTTTTCGCCGGAGACATAGTTAAATGGTCAAGAGTACTCGAAAGCTACGAGCATGTAAGAAGAGACTGATGAATGTGGACGAAGCGAAAGAGGTATGTAAGTCTAGAGAGAACTGGCGCTCTATACTCTCTGCCTACCCCGTTGGGGACTTGGCGTGATGATATGTATGTATGTACATATTTAGTTATACATACGTCATTGAATTTATTCTCAAACGTTTGCACGTTCTCTTTCGATGTTTTCCTCCACCTTAAAGCTCGTGGTGTGGTAATGGTTCAATCAGGGTTCCAACTTGCAATCTGTAGCAGGCGACTACTTGAACCACTCGGCCACCACAGGCAAACTTTTATTATTATTTAGGAATGTCCGAGTCAATAACCAATCGCTCAGCAATGATTTGCGCAATGAGTTATTAGTACAGATTAAAATATCCAACAAAAGGCTGAAGAGGGAATGATTCCGTAATAAAGGACCCCAACAGTGGGGTAAACTGCACCATTGCAGAATTACTGAACTCTAAAACATGGACAAAGCTTCCCTTGCGTCAGCAGTTTCTATGAGCCAAACGAGGACACTTTTTAATATAGGGTTGTATTGTTCCAGAGTTGTTCCAAAATACAAACAATTCAATTTTTATCTAGTATCCTTGTATCCGGATACATTTAAGCCGAAATTTCGGAAAGTATTAATTTTTTAATGTTTTCATACTACGACTGGGTAGGACTACCTAATAATAATAGGTACCTTTCTTAAATTCTTAAATTATATAAATAAAACGAGATGAATTCATTATCAACGAAATTTCCGATTTTAATTAAAATAATATACACGTGTCTTCTAACAAGTGTGTCCGAAGGGTAAGGCTCGGTTCAGACTTCCAATATTTACGTCGTAGGCGTCTCGTTTACATCTCGAACCACTCAGCCACCACGGCTCGATTCGAATGGGATGATTCCAGAACTTGAAAAAGGAGAATGCCAAGGCATAATCTAAGCTCGACTTGGTACGTGCGTACCTAAAGTCCTCCAAGCCGGATCGTTACAGGACAAAAAAAGGGAAAAAAGTTAAAATAATCGTACGCAAACCCTCGCGACAAATGAACATCGGGGCTCGAGAGGTCATTAAAACGAGGCTCGATCTAAAAATGAGGGGAAGGGGAGGGGGGACTTTTGAGAACTCTGTAATTGGACCAGGGAGGGCCTCAAATCGTATTCGAACCAAGGCAGGCGGAAAGTCGGGCCGACTGCCTATAATTAACAACAAATATGGGTGAATCGATTTTTTTTCACGTACATTCATACCCCAAGTACGCCTTATGGTTTATTTCGCGAACCGAGCAATTACTCGGGCAATCCAATTGAAATATTAAAGTTAAGCCCACCTTTTGTGGGAAAACTACGCTTGTTTAGCAACTGTGGTCGAGTTAATTGTGTGTTGTGTTTTCTTTTGCATTTACAATATCGTAATCGGCGGGCATTTCTTTATATCCAATATTTCCCTTGTTTGCGTAATTGAGTGTTTTGTGTGCGCACGAAGGGACGGTAATCGCTCCGGTAATTTCAATTTGACTGGAATAATAATAATGTCATGCATTCACTGTGTTTACTACGATTGTGGACATGACTTGACTCTATCTCGCGTGACGTGAATATGCCTAACGAACAACTAACAACTCACCAATTCTGAGAACGTTAAAAATACCTAGCTTCCAATCCAAATATACTTTTCATCAGAAAAATCGAAACACATTGCAATGAAAAAAATATATTTAGGAATATATGCCAAACGTCGTTTAATAGTCAATCTCGTTTATTAATAGTAGCATTAATATACCTGGTGACAAGTAAATCGTTGAGACCACACAGTGCGGCCAGCGTGAAAAAGATATCTGTCAAAAAGGCTAAACAAGCGAATCACATCAGCGCATTATGTTAATAGGTTGGAGATATGACAACATCGGAGATAATCCGCTTTGTCCAGGGAATGGGCACATTAGCCGACCGGTCCCTGGTCCTGTGGGACGCGCTCCTTTGATTTTGGATTCGATGAAAATTAATATGGCATATATGTGCCCAGGAAAGATAAGTACATATTTAATGATTTACTCTTGGTGACAGAGGGACGAATTCGTTCCATATTTATGACAAAACCAAATGCTCTCTGAGCTTGCTTAATACAACGCCGACTCTCTCACAGAGTAGGCAGACAAGACACTCACTTCTCTTGAGACTTATTTTCTACTATGATTGTTAGTAATTCCAGAGTTAATATATTTTCACTAAGTTATAGATACTATTGGGAAAGCGAAGACTTTTGTGATAAGTTGTGAATATAATAGCAAAGATGACCTTTACCTCAAATTTGTTCTATGTAGCTCATTACCGCTTAACCTCAGGTGAGACCATGGGGCGCAGTAGTAAAGAGTAAAAATCCCTCAAATTATTATAGGCAAATGAATTGACGTGTTGGAATCAAAAGCCGCATCATTGAATCAGCGGTTCAACCATTATAATTCACCTGTCACGAAAACAAACATTTATAAATATGAGCTGTGGGAACAAGATGGACCATAATTACTGGTTACCGCACTCCCCGCGCTGCACGCGATGCCAAAAGGCGTCAAATAGCTCGTTAAATGCCCCTTATCAATAGAAATATTACTCATAACTTAATCCCCGCTTATAATAGATTTAACCTGCCATAAAATCATATTCATTTTTTTTCGGTTGTGCAAATAAGCGGGGTTGTATGCTCATTTACAACGAATTGGCGATTAATACCGCACAATGGTTTGAGAGGTTGTAATAGTCATAATTCATGTTTTTTTTGTGTGTGGATAATCGAGGGGTAGTGTGAAGGGTAAGTTGGTAAATTGGATTTAATATTTTCATTTTTAGTAACACTTGGTGTGAAATTGGACGCTCGTTTAAGGGTTATTGGGGTCTCGGGTTGGATAGGGCTAATCCGAGCGATTGAAGTGGTTTTGCGTTGATAGGGTTTGGTGTTATTTGTACTCAATATGGGATTATTTATAATTATAATGGTTGTTATTATAGAAGTGCCAAGGTGGCCGATTGGTTCGAGTAGTTGCAATCTTTGTGTTGCAAGCGAATCCCGACTGTACAAATGCGTTTTTCTGAACTTACGTACAGTGGTTAATCACACCACGAGCTTTACAGGTTTCCTCTCGAGACATCGAGAGGACCTGCCTCTTAGTCGTGCTTGAGTAACGGCGACGCACTCGCTACCTGTCACGTTAGCACCTAAAATACATCTCTGGCGGAGAGTGGGCATGTGGATGCTATCTATATACCTCTGCCCACCCCTTCGGTGACCCTTATGGCGTAGGCATAAGGATATTATGAAATCTCTAAAACATTTGAAATTATTGTTGATAGCACCTATTTCAGCGTAATTGAGTAAAAGTATTTAATATAAAACAAGATATTTATTACATGTAGGTATATATTCTTTGACAGTTTAATTACGTCTTTAATCATTTGATATTTCATTTCGCATCCATTGAGGTAACTTTTTCTAGTCGCATTTGAGATACCTAATGGAATAAACAATATCTCGTACGGGGCAGGCGAAGAGACACTTCCGCAGTCTCTATTATACAAGGTCACTTGTTTCGAGTTTCATTGTACCCTAACTTTACCTTCTTTGAGTGTTCGATTGATTGATTTAAGTAGTTGTAAAGAGGTCTGCCTCATCTTCCAGACCCTTTTTTCATTTCTATATGTATGATAAGATACATACATATTAAATACTTCTGGGATTGAAAAGCTCTAAAAGAATCATTTGATAGTACAATTCACATCGCATAATTTCACATTGCAATCCATTCTAAACGGGATTAGACGAGGAATAATGTCTCTAAAATCTGCCAGACTGGGTGTAGGGGGTAGAAGGGGAGAAACTGGGCCGAGGGGTGGCGGTGGGGTGAGAGTGGGACATTCTAGGCAATTACCATCCGGTGGGATGCGGCTCTGGGCTGAATCTTATCGGGTAAATTTATAGAGTTTAGCGACGGTTGCCACTACAAAATACAGTAGTATATTGAACATCTTTATATATATAATTCTTCTGTGAGTGTGTATGTCACTGAACTTCTCTCAAACGACTGGACCGATTTTGATGAAATTTTTTGTGTGTGTTCAAGGGGATCTGGGAATGGTTTAGATTCGCAATTGGACCCGGTAGGTGGCGCTGCGATCGTGTTTCAGGAAATTTAATTTTTCATCCAAGCGAAGCTGGGCGGGACAACTAGTTTTTATATATGATTTGGAACATCCTATAAATGTATACACATATGTGTATATAAGTGTGAAAGTATGTGAGGATATTTGTTCCTCCTCAAAAACTACTGAACAGAACTGTGTGAAATTTTTCACAGAGATCGATTATTAGCTAACTGGATTAACATATAGGGGGGATGTTTAATTCTAGAACAAAATATCCAGAAAAAGTCTTCCAACAATGCAAATTTTACGCGGTTGAAACGCGGAAAAGGCAGAGCTTTTGTGAAAATATTCGGATGTAGCGGAAGATGTCTGTAAGGTTAGAGGGAGTGCTACAATCTTGCCTTTTGCGTCAGATACTTATGTTACTGTAACAGCAGCGGTAACTATTGCCCATTACCAGATGGGCCATTTTATATACGGGTATATTTTATTTTCAGGTTCATCCGTCTACTAGCTGCCCCGTGATTTCATTCACACATCTCTTCAAATATCATTCAATTTCGTTCAGTAAATTTTGCGCGAAAAAGGAACAAAGTCGTTATAAGCTTTGGCATTTATAATATTAGTAGGAGTATAATAGTAGTAGTAGATAATACATTGAAATAATAGTAAAATCACTATCCCAGAGTGCAACATGAACGGGTGTGTGCCCCACTACTCTTCAGCTGGTCGTGTAGCACCATTAATAAGTCTCGCGTATGATTCTGAAGAATATCTAATGCCTTGGACGTTATGCCCAGAGACGGTGGTAGCCAATAACGCTACTTGTGAGTATCTTGATCCCAGGTTTCCAGAAAGTTCTCATTACAGTTGCTAATGGACGTGAACGTCAAGAGTACTCGAAACCGACGACGATCTATGAAGAGACTGATGAATGTGGACGAAGTGAAAGCGGTATGTAAGTTTAGAGAGAACTGGCGCTCTATACTCCCTGCATACCCCGTTAGGGACTCGGCATGATGATATGTATGTACTTATTGTATTCCAAACGTGTATTATTGACTTCGGCTGCCTACCATCAGGCGTATGCGTGGTTTTTATACGAGAGAGCATCGAGGGGTTTTTGTACCCTAATTATCGGACGAAACACAGAACAGTCTTGCCCCAAAAACCAGGCACATTTCTAATCAAAAACCCGGAGAACCGTGTATTTTCTCCGCACAATGAGATCTTGTACAAAGCTCTGAGGGGTGATGACTGATGCTTTTAAAAGTATTACAGCCCTCCCGCTACCCCCGTTTGATTATTTTATAGTGGGTAGTTGAATCTACCAAGGGGTTGCACAATGCCGTGTCTTTACTACGGAACTGACAATATATCCCTTTGGGCTTTTATTTATTGTTGAAACTGATATTTACAATTTGTGTATTTGCTGTACAGAAAGCTGTGATGGACGACTGGTGCCTGCAAGGTGAAGATGCATCGATTTATCGCACATGTTTTACGGTGATGGAAAAGATAGTGAAGATACCTGCATACGTTTGGAACGTGATTCAATGACGTTTATATGTATGTACTGTGATGATGTAGTCCGCTCAAAATAGTTTTTTTTTAATTAATGAAAATAAATACATTTCCAAAATAAGTAATAAATAAAGCAGCTTAAGTTATTACACCAGCGCAAGTCCCGTCAAGCCACGCGGTCCAGCCGTTTCAGAGGTTAGCCGGAACAAACAGACAGACAGACAGAAAAATATGTTGGTTTATGTATCAAGTAAAAAATCCTTATGCATTTAGTAAAAAGCGGTTATTTTAATATTACAAACAGACACTCCAATTTTATTTATAGATACAGTTGCCTGAGAAATATACTTGCCATCTATCATTACCTGGGCATGAACCCCAGTAATGGCTCTGCAACCCGGCTATTATGACATATATTCAGTAAGTATGTACTTGAAACCGTTATTGAGTTGATAACCTCACAATAACACCGACGGCGATAAAAATGAAATAAATTTCCAAAAAGTACCCGCAATATTGTTACGCCTCATTGTTTCCACAAGCGCACACCGAAACCGCTCACGCTAAATTATTAAGCAAGATAATTCACATTCAGGTCTCCTCTCGTTAATGCTGTGTAGTTAGACGCTAAATACAACATAAACAATAAACAATTATTCAATTCAGATAAGCGCCTAAGGCGGTACACAAAGGGACCGACTCATGTGCTTGTGTGAATGTCAAACGAGCCGCCAAACTAATATTTCAATAACGTAATTCGTACTTCCGATTTTGTGAGTCATTTGGTCTAATGCAGAGGCAGTAGCGAGATTCGAAAAACTACTTCGTTTCCGAGGATCTGTACCGAATAGAGAGATAAATGGGAGAGACCTACAACAAGACTCTTTAGAGCTTATTGATGGATCTCTGTTATCTTGTTTGTAACCGTAGGCAGTAGCTTTATCTAGGTAGGTAGAGACCAGTGCCGTTTGACGGGGTATGTCAGACTCTTACTGACTAAACTCCACAGGGTTGTAACCCAACATATCCAGGCCGCAGATTCGGTGCGTCATTCCGTGTTAGAATTTTCCATCATCGCTCTTCTAGTAATTGTTGGAGGGTCATCTCCACACATTGGAACTAGTAGCTTCCTTCTAAGATCACTAAGGCTATGTACTGAATGTCACGTTGAGGTTTTCTCTTCAAAGTCCAGCATAGGATTCTATGGGGTCGAAAACTTCATACTCTGATATTGCAAGCATCCATAGACGGTAGCCGCTTGCCATCAGATACCGCCTGATACAATGATTTAAATCTCTTGTATCCTTAGACCAAACCAAGTCAGGTTCAAGGGCAAAGTCGGGAATGTGGTCTAACTTCCGGCAAGTGGGCGGAATATATATTACACGAGACAAGTTGATGGATGAGACGACAGCACTGCGGTTATTAGGTTTTAATTAATGCTAGTGATGAGATGTTTGAAGGAATTTAAAGTTGGATAGACAGAGGGAGTACCTATTAAAAGGAATATAAATAGAAATACATACGTACAAACATACACATCGCCAAGTCTTCCGCAGGGTAGAGTAGAACACCAGGCCTCTCCGGACCTCCAGATCCATTTCGCTCTTTCCATATTCTAACTAAGGGAATTACAAGATGGCGGTTGTGGTCACCGCTTGCTATTAGTATTCTGATTATCTATGGAATCATAAAGTCTTGGCATCTATGGATCAGGTCGCGTCCATGAATACCTCATTTGAAGATCGGTTCAGTAGTTTTTCATTTACATTCATCTTGAATGAGTAATATAACCCCACCTCTCGCGGCAGTCGGTTAGAAATGAAACCGACGATGGCTATGTATATTGCCACAGAGAGTACAATGTGTTGTGCTGCACCCTAACATAATCAAAATGCAAAGCCTTTAAACAAACAGGCGAGCGTACAAAATACAATCCCGAAGAAGTAGATTACGTAGCAAATCCACGGCAGACAGCCGAGCTGGCGGGAACGAAATACTCCTAAAACGTCATTAAACTTATATCTCTTGTCCCCGAACATCTCGCATACAAAATACTTTAAGCGGAAACCCCACACGCATCAGGGCTCCCAACAATGGGTATATCTCACAATCGCTAGCAATAATGGCAACGAGCACCCACATTAAAATCTTATCCCTTTCTTAAATAAAAAATTCACGAAAAAATAAGAGAGGAAATCTCTCCTCTATTATTCAGTGGAAAAGCGTTCCACCACCCACCCGATGTTACTAAAGTTCATATTTCCATGCGCTCGGTGAAGAAAGCACAAAGAAATTCTAACTTTAGCGACTACAGTACAAAGTTACAATTGGCATGACGACTCGGGATTAGCGTGCGAGGAGGTATGCACCCAGTTGTATAGGGTATAGAGTTGATATTCGACCGGTATGCATAGAGAGGATGACAGAGAAATGGCAGCTTAGTTAGTATAGCATTTGAAAATGAGATGCAGCGTGGGGGAGGGTGGGTGAAGAGGGGTGTTTAGGGGCCGGGGGTCTCTCGAAACCCGAATTACCGGGGCGTGTGTAATGATTTTCCCGGGTGGAATTATGGACGGTATCGGAAACGAATCGGAGGCTCGACTGGAGAATGTTCTTTTTTAATGGTCTTATGTACCGATTTAGGGGACTTGAAACTGCTCCTAACTAGATAAATCCGGTATTAAGACCCGCTTCGAAAAAAGATTTATTAATGTAACGTCGTCAACGTCTTTTCTTACGTCCTAAATATAGTATGAAAATAATTGATAATTTATTCACAAAAAGTCAACTGATTCTTATCTGGCGAGCGCGTAGATGCTGTGAGTATCATATTATATTGAACATATCTATATAGATGTAAACAACCCCACTATCAAACCCACATCACAACTATCGCATCACAGAAATGTTTGATCGGGATCGATCCCGCAATTAGCACAGACAGCATCTGTACCATTCGTCGCATCTGCATGATCGGTCGACTATTGACCGAAGGGATTTGTGTCCTAAAATTCTTTCATATATTTAGTTTATGAATGTAGTGAATAATGGAAGGTTGCTAAACTCCTAGCGTCTAGCCGCATCCCACGGGTTTACTCGCACATGGACCGAAAAAACTATGAACCTTTAGGATATGGGTACATTTTTCTCATATTTTTTGGGAAAAATGTACCCATATCCTTGTCAGTACAAAATTTTGTTACGACATTACAGTGAAACAAACTGACGAACATACAAGCGAACTACATTCCGAATTTATGTACACTACTTAGGATGGCTATCATTATATGAAGAGACTGATGAATTTGGACGAAGCGAAAGAGGTATGTAGGGTAGAGAGAACTGGCGCCCTATACTCTCTGCCTACCCCGTCAGGAACTCGGCGTGATTATATGTATGTACTTAGGATGACTATCATTGACCTTTGCCATCATATTCGAATGACATGACAAAAGTTATAAAAATCCTACAAAATCCGGGACGAGCCCAATGTTACCGCTACATGAACTGTGCACAAGTTAAGTGAATATGTACGCCATGGGTGACCGCTCACGGCTTTCGCACGTGGTCCAGATGCGTCGTGAAGATACAAGCCTATTGAGATGTATCTAGTTTTTACTGCTGGTATCCATGTACATCTGATGGTACGCCGGTTAAGTTATGGTCGAGATGAGGTTGTAAATATTAAAGATTTTTAAATGTTGGTTCCGGTTGAGACTAAAGGTTGTTGTTGAATTGTTCCATGGGAGTTTAAATAGGTCTTAGATCACCACAAGAGAACCAGAAGAGTTGAGCACATATGTGTACGTACACATCCTGTTTTCGCCAGGGATATATTTATGAGTCAAGTGAAGGGTTCGCCACGTGTCATCGTGACAGATGGCGAGTCCGTCACCAGCCTCAAACACGACTATACAAACGTCCTCTCGAAAAAGTATGATGCTGATTTCTCTCCGAGAACTTTACACAATCTCTCTACGTCTTCTCATGGGGTCATCCCGGCGGAGGTATAGGTAAAACACTTATGTTACAGTATGCTACGCCGTCATAAGCACAATACATATCGATCTATGTATACGTGTAATTGTATTTATAAATACAATTACACATACATAGTAGTTACTGTATGTCAGTACTCGCGATAACAAAAGTGTAAAGCATTTAATTAAAATTATCACTACAAGTGGACAATTTACTGCGGAAAAGTACCTGCTTACTTTGTAGCGGTACGATCAATGGTCGCTTTATGATCTTTGGTAAGCACAGACAACACGTTATAATACTGGTAGCACAGGAGCAACCCAACCAGCATCGTCTAAGCTACATACATATCTCTGGCTAGCAATCTGGATGTGCAGGTTCAATCCTAGCTCTGCACCAATGAGTTTTTATACGTACGTTTAGTAATAACAATAGATTTATGGTTCCGGCGAAGAATTGTAAGATATTTGGAAACTTGGGTTTAAGACTGTGTTTTTACCTCTGCCTACCTCTATGGGATGGCGTGTCGAACCACGTGTATTATTTAAATGCTATTCTCATACTAAAAGTTTTTTTTTATAAAAAATTAAAATTGCATTGTCATTTATTTTTATACGATGTTTTTTATAGATATAGAATCAGAGTTGAATTCGAAAATTGGATTTCGATTCGCACACAATCTTGGGATACCATTTCGAAAACATTCGAATTTCCAGTCCCGAGACGGAACGAAAGTAAGCGACCCCGAAATTGCTGGCCGCATTCACCCAGACAAAAGCCCTAAAATACACCCCGCGAGTAAAAAGAAAAGCATTTCCATTCTATCCCCTCCTTCATTTAAATTTCCCGCCCCAGAGCGGGGGCGGCGTCCGTAGGGGCGGCTTCGGTACAACAGGGACGAAACTTAAAACTTCATAGAAAAGAATGAGACGGTCGTATGTACACCTGTTGCGTTTCGGGTTATATTTTCGCGACGGATTCTTTTTCGTTTCTTACAGAGTTCGCCGTTCGGAAGGATTTGAATGGCGCGTGTCGTGCATGCGTACTCAGCTTAGGTACCTATTTAACGATATTGACGAGTGCCAGCCGATGCCCGACGTTCGATTTTTAAAGCTTTTCATTCGGGGTTTCTGTTCTAAATTCAAATTTAAAATTCTCTCTTTGTTATTGGAATATTTTCAGCGAGTGTGTATTTTCATTCGCTCTTTGGAATTGAGTTTTTATTTCGTTTATTTTTCGTCCAAATAAATATATATAATTGCTGAACTATTATGTTATATGAAATATCTTTATAAATTAATATACTTCCCTAGTATGAGCTAAAGTATAATTGTAATTTTTATCTGAACAAATTGTCATACTGTTAAAACAACATGCCTAATAGACACTTGAAATAGAATTTGTTGGCCACTACTATTCAGATAGGTTCTTTACAAGCAAGCCACGCGAGACAGTCAGATAAACAAAAAAAAGTAGAGAAATCACAAGTATTTTTACCGTGATGGTACAAACACGCCCGTGTGGTTGCAGGATGGCAGACAGAAATAAAAATTGTTTGTGTTACCGTTTCCGGCGCGTCGCTGGTTCGATCCCGGGACGAACACGTGGTGCTTATTACGAGGAAATACACCAATAAAAATAGTATCACGATTAAATTACTACTGCCACGGTGCTTCCAAATGTTTGTTTTCGTTGAATTCAATAAATAAATACGGTCAGAATATATTATCAAAAATCTCGTTACGGCGTATGTTTAAATACAAGAACGATTAAACTACAATACACATAATACAATAAATCAGATGAGCCGTAGTGGCAGGGTGTTTCGGGTAAGTCGCCCGCAACGCAAAGATTGCATGTTCGCATCCTGATTGTTTCTCCACGAGTTTTGTATGAACCTTTTGTATGAAAGATAACATTGAGATGAAATTGTTCAGAAAAAAGAACAGCGCAATAAAAATGTAAATAGTTTTTTGTAATGTGTATTATTTATAAGGAATTTATTTTAATGTCTGTAATAATGTAAGAAAGCGATAAAATTGTTCCATTTATTATTATGTACACTTTGATAGTATGTTGCATCTTTACTACTCGAACCGCTTGGCCACCACGGATCATATTATGGTCATGCTGAGCGTATATTGTCACCAGCTTTTATACCATTATAATGATATAATCATATTTATATATAAGCCGTGGTGGCCGAGTGGTTCGAGCAGTTGCCTGCGACACAAAGATCGCAAGTTCGAATCCCGACTGTACCAATGAGTTTTTCTGAACTTAAGTACAGTGATTAGTCACACCACGAGCTTTACGGTGAAGGAAAACATCGTGAGGAAACCTGCATACGTCTGAGAAGAAATTCAAAGGCGTATGTATAGTCGTGCTTGAGTAACGGCGATGGACTCGCCATCTGTCACGTTGGCACCTAATATACCTCTGGCGGAAAGTGGGTGTGTGGGTATTACCTAGACACCTCTGCCTACCCCTTCCGGGACCCTTGTGGGAAGGCGTGAGGATATATTATATTATTATTTTATATTATTATATTATATTTAATTTATATATATAAATTTCGTAACTGATTCTAATCAAATTTGCACACCTTGTGCAACACCTGGTCCAACTTGAAAGCTAGGATAGTTTAGATCACAATTGGACCCGATTGGTAGCGCTGCGATCGTGTTTAATGAAGTTTAACATTTTCGCCCGGGCAAAGCTGGGCGGGACAGCTAGTATGTACATATACGCTCACGCCTTCCAACAAGAGTCCCCGAAGGGGTAGGCAGAGATGTATTAAGTAGTACCTACCCACACATCCACTTTCCGACAGATATATTTTAGGTGCCAACGCGAGAGATTATAGAGGAAAAATTTAGTTTTTTTGCTTGAACACGTTAATCAAATCCGGTTTGAGGAAGGGTATTATAGGCTATATAACATCATACGGATCAATTGGAGCGAAGAATCAATGTTACAATTCATAAAAATAAGATGTTACGCGGATGAAACCGCAACGCAGTAGTTATATTACTCTGGTACCTTATATTACCTTTGTGAAAGATAAATAAATAATATTTTCATTTCATTTCATTTATATAACTGTGGGTATTACACACCTCTGCCTACCCCTTGGGGGACTTCTGTGGGCAGGCGTGGAGATATATATATATTAGGGCACTTATTCAAATGTTTTATTTTACAACAAGTATAAGGTAGATTAGATATTTAAAACAAAATACTGCAATGGAATAGATAACACATTATCGTGTTGGAGATGGACACTGGTGTCACCTCAACATATTGGATTACCATCTGTTTCCGTTTTCACTGATAATAATCAGTGTTTGCGATATATTATCCACTTGTATAGCATTCTATAGATTTATAGAACATCGATATTTATAGCATAGCGACATTGAATGTTGTTTTCTTTTCCACGCCTTGCAATAAAGTCCTCGAAAGGGGTAGGTTGTAACAACAAAATTTTGCTTGAAATATAAGATGAAAAGAGAGATGGCAAGTCTGTCGACGCTTAATATTGTCGCTTGATCGAAACGAAAGAAAGCCTCTGAATTCGTCTTCCATTACGAATCAAATATATTTAAGTTTTTTAATCTTTGTGTCGCAGGCAACTACTCGAACCACTCGGCCGCCACGGCCCTCTTCTTCTTATATAACATAAGTAAAAAAATATATTTAAAAAGCTCACCATAGACACGGGCAGCGGATGAGCCCCACCATTGGGGTAAGGGTACGGTGTAACGAGGTAGCCCATGTTGAATCCAGCCGCTGGATGCGGCTCGAATTTACCTGTCAAACAAAAAATACATTAATATGTGTCAACATGGTCCAAATATTAAAAATAAAAGTATTACATGTGCCATGTTAAAATTGATTATACTAATATAACATTAAATATACTCCTTTTAGCATGAGCTATCTGCCAGTGAGTCCCGTCAGAATCAGTCCAGGCGCTTTGGAGATTAGCATGATCAAACGGACAGACAGATAATTTGTTGTTTTTTTGTTATTGCTACGTCAATTTTATTAATTACTATGTATTGGCTTTTTTTTACAAATGAATGAAACTTGGCAAGCCTGTCTCCTTGTCATTCAGCCCGGCAAAGATTACCCAGCTGAACTTTAATTCGCCAATCTTTCAATTGCAAGTCTGACAAACAAACATTATCAATTTACCGAACACTAGGTAAGTACATAGTAATGTAAAACAGGAGACGCACAGATTACTTAATAGTTGTAGACGCTGTGGGCGGGTGGCCGGCTACAGCCGCAGACGGCAAAATTATACCGCTCCAAGAAGTCATTTTCCAGCGTAATTGCGCTCACTACAGACACCTTTCGTGCCTTCTGTCTGTGCTACACTACTCTAGTCTGCGCGTTTGTAATACTATTTCGAGGTATTTTAAGTAATTATTATACATGATATATAGTAGTAGTAGGTACCCACATACCCACTTTCACGGTGCCAGCGTGACAGATGGCGAGTCCATCGCCGTTACTCCAGCATGACTCGACATATACATGTCTTTGAATTTACTCTCAGGCTCTTCTCTCTATCTCTCCGCTCCTCTCGATGTTTTCCTTCACCGTAAAGCTCGTGGTGTGACTAATCACTGTACTTAAGTTCAGAAAAACTCATCGGTACAGTCGGGATTCGAACTTATTATTATTTATAATACAACACAAAGTTTGCTAGTTATTATTATTTATTTATATAAAGATAACAGTGATCGACGGGTTCTGTATAACGGTATTAATGTACGGATAGTAAAATTTATATTTTAGGAACTACTCACCTTTTAATTAAGGAAATCAGGCAATCGTCTTCATTAATAGTTAAAGAAGAGGAAGGCAGAGCTATAATTCGTAGGTGTCGTTCGTTCGTAGGTCGTCATTAAACTTGACGTTCTAAGATTCCTAATTTGAATTTCTTTTCAAATATAGAACTAATACTTAAAATATTTTTTTCGTCTCTAGCTTCTCTATAAACACTAGTGTTAGTTTAATAAGCTTACTAAGAAGACCAAAAATAGCATTTACATTAACTATTTGTCTTTATCTTTGCCTAGATATTAATTACCCTATCTACGATGGCTGTGTTAATTGGTTTTCCCTTAACCCATCAGTTTTTTTTTCAATAGAACCCAGCTAAATTGGAATGTCAGTCAATTTGTTTTTTTGGAAACAAGCCTTTTATCTTCAAGATAGTGAATGTTTTTACTCGTTTCGATATGATAATCAATCATATCTTTACGGTTTCACGAAATTGCATCGTGCCAATGTGTATAAAAATATACATTTCAACTTTGCCATCGAATATTATCTTTTAAGATACCATTTGCTACATGTAAAAATAACATTTTAAACATAACTAAGCGTTGTTTTGCCAGACAGGCTCTTTTATCATATGTCACATTAATATTTGAGAAGCCTAACTGTTTTAGCCCGTCCTTCAAAATGTCCGCAAAAGTCATTCTTATATAAATAGAAACATCTTTCTACGTCTAAGTCATATAGGTAAATTTTAGCTCATCAGCCTCATGCATATTTTTCATTCCTTTTTCATTCATTCGTAACATCCGCAAACAATTATACATGACGCTGCAAGTGTTCTAGAAAACGATTCAAATTTCGAATAGAATTTTATAAAACCTACTACTCTTGTAAAACGAAACTAATCCATTCGTCTTAAAGTACATAATCGGTTAACACGTAGGGCCTTCCGCGGTAGGTCTGCTCTGTAGGGTGACCTAACCAAATATTGACACATAGCCGAGCGCTCAAACCCCATGTAATGTGCAGTAACTACAACAACACACAATTTTGTATGTTTGTTTGTGTGTATGTATGTACATAATGTTGTATGAAGTAGTGAAAGTTACACCAGTGGGTGTCTGACTACTGCGTTTGTTTTTTATTTGACCTGGATGGTAAGCGGTCGCCATGTTATTATTTCGCTGGGAGATGTAAGAATTAATGCTTCGCTGATATATATATACTGGGAGTTTAATAAGTGTTACAAGAGGACCTGAAGTAAATAAAAATTTTACGATATAAATTATTGCCAATGGTTCGGCCAAAAAGGGGTAGGCAGAGGATTTAATGCAGGTTCAGTGAAAAGGAGACACCCCTGCCTACCCTTTCAATTAGGCGTGAACATATTTTCTTTCCATAAAAGCATTTCCCTTTCATTTCCCATCTCCCATTAAACTCGAAAGCAGAGATTTAGAACGCACCATTAAGAGGCGAAGGAGATTTCTATACTATAATAATATTATAAAGAGGAAAGATTTGTTTGTTTGTTTGTTTGTTTGTAATGAATAGGCTCCGAAACTACTGGACCGATTTCAAAAATTCTTTCACCTTTGGAAAGCTACATTATCCCCGAGTAACATAGGCTATATTAAATTGGACCCGATAGGTGGCGCTGCGATCGAGTTTTAGGAATTTTAACTTTTTCACCCGTGCGAAGCTATCCCTTTCTGTGTGTCTTAAGGTGGATTCGAGCATGGTTTAGATTTACAATTGGACTCGATAGGTGGCGCTGCGATCGTGTTAAGGGCAATTTAACTTTTTCACCCGAGCAAAGCTGGGCGGGACAGCTAGTAATTAATAAAAATTGTACATAAGGACACAAAGAACGTTACGACGGTAAAACTTACGACGTTGCAAAAACACATCACCGTAACACGAGAGCCCATATGATACCATGATAAATATAGTAAGCAGCGTTCCGAGAACACATCTCACAACACCTAATTTAATTTCACACTAAAATTAAACACAGAACCTTTTTTCTGCGCATGATTGATGGCAGAGCCAGGTCGCCCTATAGACCAATTATCGAATTTACGTTGTGACAAAAACGGTCCTCGTCGAGAAAAAACACGTTCTTAATTTAAATGCATGCAGGTGACCAGTGATGATGCTGGAGCTGCGAGCGTCAAGCGGTAACCGCTTATCATCACAGCCTGCTCATGATATGACTAAATTGACGTAGACCTGGACAATGATATTATACCGATATAGGTAGATACCTAAAGAAGTACATAGGACAATGTAGAAGGTGGAGCCTCAGCCTCAGCGGAAATCGTACAAAGGCTTCACATTTAAAGGTGAAATACTAAGGTTCCCTGAGAATATTTCGACATCATCCTAAATTTGGTTTAAATTATAAGATAAGCGCATATATACATACATACATATAATCACGCCTCCCGTAGGGGTAGGCAGAGACCACTTCCTTCCACTTGCTACGATCCTTACATACTTCTTCCGCTTCGTCCACTTTCATTATATGAATATATATATATATACACATATATATATATATATATATGTATATATATATGTATATATATACATATATACACACATATATATATATATGTATATATATATACATATATATATATATATATAACTAGCTGTACCCGCGACTTCGTCGGCGTAGAAAGCTTTTTTACCTTTCGTAAAAAAAAAATTTTTTTCAACAAAAAAGGATCCTATGTTACTTATAATACCTCCGAGAATATGTGTACAAGGTTTTATGACGATCGGTTAAGTAGTTTTTACGTGAAAGCGTAACAAACAAACTTACATTCACATTTATAATATTAGTAAGGATGCCCCCGGAGGGGTGTTGCTATAGCACCCCTGCGGGTACCTACTTTTCGTCTTTAATATATTTGATGTTGCTAAAGGCTCGATAAAGCTATGATAAACATTTACGTAACAAAATGTAACGTAAAAGCCGCGCCTGTCGAGTAGTCGCCTGCAACGCAGACATTGCAAGTACAAATCCCGATTGTAACAATATTTTCTTTTGAACTTATGTACAGTGATTAATCACAGCTTTACGGTAAAGGAAAACTTAATCCCGAAACCTGCATACGTTTGAGAAGAAATTCAAAGTCGTATTTGAGAAACGGCAACAGACTATTCATCAGTCACGTTGGCACCTTAATCCCTTCGCGGACATGTATCAGGTATATGTGAATACATATTAAATAAAAAATAATAAAACATAAATTATTATTATTTATAAAACATCCATAAGTGTATATCTTGCACCACACACACAAGTGTAAAAAGCTCGTTAATCTAACGACGAGACTTTAATTGTGTACGCATATCAAGTTCCAATTAGAACTTGGCTATAATGACACAAAATACGGGTACATATATGACGGAGTGAAAGGGACAGGTAGCCTAGTCCCTGCGAGTGAAAGGGACGGGAAATGGGTACTATGCTACTTTTTATTTAGGAACAGACATGTTCATTGTAATGTATTGCATAATGTTCAGGTGCAAAGCGGTAATTCGATGTTCAGTTTTTATGTTCAAGCTAGTTTATATTTGAACCAAACCTCGCTACGAAATGAGCTGCCGTTGTCACTGATCGATAGATAAGACGTAGTGGTAGATTGAATATAGCAGACGCCTGCGCCGCAATGATTGCAGGATCAAACTTGGTATGTTCTAATAATATATCTTACCAATATTATAAATGTGAAAGTTTGTAAGTTTGGATGTTGCGGTTCTTTCACGGCCAAACGGCTGAACCGAATTGGCTGAAGTTTGAAATGGTGATAGCTTATACCTAGGAATAGGACATAGGCTACTTATTAATTTTTTTTTATCCTGAAAAAATCTAAGTTCTTCTATTTTAATGTATGATGCTCTTTCACGGCATAGCGGCTGAACCGATTCTAGCAGGAAAATTTCCAAAGCTACATTTCGAACTCCACGCGGGCGAAGCCGCGGGCATAAGCTAGTTTAAAATAAAGTTAGTAAGAGCTCTGGTTCCCGAGTAGTTCGAGACGCCTTTAATGCAAAGATTGCAAGTTCTAATCCCGACCGTACCAATGATTTTGTCTGAACTTACGGACAGTGATTAATCACATCATGAGCTTTACGGTGAAGAATAACACCGAGAAACCTAACGAGAAACCTGTATACGTTTGAGAAGAAATTATAATAGTATACAATATAATATATCCTCACGCCTTCCACAAGGGTCCCCGAAGGGGTAGGCAGAGGTGTATAGGTAATACCCACACACCCACTTTCCGCCAGAGGTATATTAGGTGCCAACGTCATAAATGGCGAGTCCATCGCCGTTACTCAAGCACGGCTATACATACGCCTTTCAATTTCTTCTCAGACGTATGTAGGGTTCCTCTTGATGTTTTCCTTCACCGTAAAGCTCGTGGTGTGACTAATCACTGTACTTAAGATCAGAAAAACTCATTGGTACAGTCGGGATTCGAACTTGCGATCTTTGTGTCGCAGGCAACTGCTCGAACCACTCGGCCACCACGGCTCTTTGAGAAGAAATTATAAGACGTTATTCCGGTCGAATGCTTCAGCGAATGGAGGGTGTTAGTACACCTCTGCCTACTCGTATGGAAATAATATTTGTACCATTAAAAGGTCAATGCTCTCTGACGGAAGCAGGTAAAATATACAAAAAAAGGGAACTGAATTATATATTTAATAACGTCATAAATATTTCCATAACATTATATCGCCAGCCCTTGTATAATAACACGGGAGTAATTAAAAACCGGTATATCTTAAATCATAACTATATAATTGCTTCCAAGCACATAAACGTACGAAAAATTACTTATCTGTGAAAATCTTAACTTCTAAATCAAATTAATTTACCGTAACTTTATTGCATCTAAATTTGGTTACATTGTTGTATTATGGCGAATAAAAATATTTAATGTTCTGACTACAGTTACTTTAGAATATAATATATAATTATGCTAGAACTTTAACTAACTTATATTATGAAAAAAAGCCGTGGTGGCCGAGTGGGTCGAGTAGTTGCTTGTTAAACAAAGATTGCAGGTTGGAATCCCAACAGTACAAATTCGTTTTTCTGAACTTAAGGACAGGCATTAATCACACTACAAGCTTTACGGTGAAGGAAAACATACGTCTGAGAAGAAATTCAAAGGCGTATGTATAGTCGTGCTACGGTGTAACGGCGATGGACTCACCATCTGTCACGTTGGCACCGAAAATATATATCTCGGGCGGAAAGTGGGTGTGTGGGTATCTATACACCTCTGCATACCCCTTGGGAGAACGTAGTGGGAAGTCGTGATGATGTATTATATATACCATGAAATATTCATCTTCGGATCCGCACCAGTTCCTTATACATATTGTGATACCCACACATACACTAACGACCCACTCACACTAACGTCAGGTTTCAATTCGATACAATCACGAACATATTACACACACTAACGTCAAATCAAATGTTCATATATTTGACATGCAAGTTGAATCTATTTTCGAATGATTATTTCCTGCCAGTATGATGACGCTATAGTTAATATCTGAGTGTGACGACCAAAATAATTTCAAAAGGCATTCTTTTAAACAATAAGAATTTGTTACAGAACATACTCAGCGTGTTCATCTTAAGCAAAGTATTAATTCAATATTTAACTGATAGACATAAGTTTAAGGCGTTATGATGCGCGATTCTCGCCAAAAACGCCATGACACTCGTATCTAGATCAAGCGCGGGCGTTCTGACAGGAAATTGACATTCTGCGAAATTTCAATTCGAATTGGCAGCCACTAGTAAATTAGTTCAGATATTCATTTGATCATTTTGATCTAAATTCTAAGCTTCATATGAGCCTAACCTACTTCTAAATCGTCCTTAGCTAGGAATTTTACAAGTATACAAGTTGTAATAGTATCAAAATTGTTTACGCTCATGCTTGAATACCTCATAATATAACCTCACGCCTTCCCAAAAGGGTCCCCGATGATTAGGCAGAGGTGTATAGGTAATACCCACACACCAACTTTCCGCCAGAGATATATTTTAGGTGCCAACGTGTTAGATGGCGAGTCCATCGCCGTTACTCAAGCACTATACATACACCTTTGAATTTCTTTTTCACAAGTATGCATGTTTCCTCGCAATGTTTTCTTCTGTGTCAATGTTTACGGAGAGAGAAAATTTCACTTCAGTATAGAAAAACCTCAGGAGTACAGACCGCCGGGTTTGAACTAGTGACTACTTAAACCACTCGGCCACCGGGTCTCTTCGTGCCAGAAGACCAGACAAGGAAATATACCCTTCTTGTTAAAATTTGTAATTGAAAACACATATTTCCGTTGAAAAGCACAGTTCCCAAGACGAGATCGAATATTTTTTTTATGGGACCGGATACAATCACAATCATGTGGAGTCAAATCTATCACATGCCATAAATCCTATTAATTACCATATTTTCATTGTAAATTGTATGGTGGGCGACCTGAGATATACGAGAGAAAGCTATTAATTTGTCAGATAAATTAATCTTAAAGGGAAATCTCCTTTAAATGTAAATAGTTAATTAATATGTTTGCATGTGTTTAAAAATACTCCAAACATATATATCATCACGCCAAGTCCCTCACGATGTAGCCAGATAGAGTAGAGCGCCAGTCCTCTCTAGACACGTTTCCATTCATCCACATTCATCAGTCTCTTCATACATGTTCGACAGATTTAGTTTAATTGCTATGTGGTTTATTTAAAAAATCTAAACCAAAAAACAATTCCTTTTCATTAAAAAAAATTGCTCTATGAATCATAGGCGTTTCCGGACATGAATTTCACAGAGAGAGATATTTCAATGATTTTTGGTACACAATTATTTAATTACATACATACATACCCTCCAACGTATTCTCACGACGAGCCCCTTACGGTGTAGGCAAATATATGTATTAGATAACGAGGAAAATGTATTAACAAACTTTAATCTAAGCTTTAATTTGAAAATTCTTCATCCGTCTCTTTAGCCGTACATCAATTCAAGCAAGTGGTTTTGCACTTTAGAGGTAACTCGCCCCATTGCCAATTCTTCTGGCGTCCTGGCAAACTTAGTTGGCGTGATGTTACGCGGATATTTACAGCTAGACCTATGTCTGTCGAAACCCAAAAGCTTTTTAATATTTTCAATTAAAAAAAACCTTTTGAACCTACAACCCGATGAATGTCAATAACCTGAAGAATAGGCGAATTAAAAAAAAATACCAATCGCATCTCTGAGTTTCTCATTGTGGATTGCATTATACTACTTTTTTCTGGTTTGGTCGGTACACGGCCGGGTCGTGATGAACTGATCAGATTAGAACCCGGGACCGGTTCTCGAAAACATCCCGAGGTCCAAAAAAAGACCAAAAAACAACACTAATAACAACAAATAACGAGGCGTCAGACGATAGTGATGGACACATGTCGATGGGCACGCGAGAAGCGTTATCGATGAAAGCAGTCGAATTAGTCCTGGGACATGTTATAAATGGAGATTAACGTGATTGATGGTAATGTCTCTTTATCTTGTTACAATGACGAGGACGTGATAATACGGTGAATGGATAGCTCCTGCGACATATCCATCTGCGATAAACAATGTAAATATTGTGCAATAACACTCGGTATCTCGGCCAGTTGACAATATATATTACAGAATGATCTCTCGCTGTCTTGTATCGATAAGGGATTTTTATTTTTAAGTGCTTTTAATCTACAAGGAGACATACTTGTCATTTTGAGTTGCGAATGCCTGTAAGTGAATATATGTCAAACTTTGGCACTTATTTGTGGAGTTCGATATTTATACAAAGATTTTATGTAGATATTTAACCCAAGGGTAGACTGCCGTAGCAAACACTCTTTTAACACTAGAGATATATTAAGGTTAACCTTATATACAGTCTTTATTTTCCCCCATAAATGGCAAACAAGGACGTAGGCCTCCTTCCCTTATTAACTTCTTATGTATCAATGTAAATTTTTCCACAATGTAAAAAAATCCACTTGAATGCAAAATAGATAATTATTCAATTTATTTATTTATTTAAGACTAGCTGTCCCGCCCAGCTTCGCTCGGGTGAAAAAGTTAAATTGCCCGTAACACGATCGCAGCGCCACCTATTGGGTCCAATTGTAAATCTAAACCATTCTCGAATCCAGCTTAAGACACACAGAAAGCTTCGCCCGGGTAAAAAGGTAAAATTCTTGAAACTCGATCGCAGCGCCACCTATCGGGTCCAATTTAATATAGCCTATGTTACTCGGGGATAATGTAGCTTTCCAAAGGTGAAAGAATTTTTGAAATCGGTCCAGTAGTTTCGGAGCCTATTCATTACAAACAAACAAACAAACAAATCTTTCCTCTTTATAATATTAGTATAGATATGCCAACAGTATACATATTAAACTTTACAGAGTGTGTACAGAAATTGTATTCCTAGCAGGAATACAATTTCTGATATGCGTATATCCGCCAATAGCAGGGACATACAGCATTTTCATCAATAACTGTAATATTATTTTTAAAACCATCACCAATACCGGAAATACAATATATATTTTTATATGTATCGATATTTTTATCGATACCCCTCTTGTCCCTAGTCGTAGGAGGAGCAAGATGAAATTATACGAAAATATTGTAACGATTGTGACAGATGATTATAAGCTGGCGATAAAACATACATAATTCTCAGGTAATGGGCCGAGTAAGGCCACGGGTCGATAATTCCCACCTTCGCACGAGTAATCAATTTGACATCAATAGCGAACGATTTGTATTTAATGAATAGATTTATAGAATCGAATAAATTACTAAAATCGTTATTTATAAATAAATAAGTTTAACCAGGAATCGGAATAATCGGAACTGCATTTATAATTTGGATTATGGATTTCGATATAAATATTTGCTTTGACAATCAAGAACCGCTTTGGCTTCATCTACATTCGTCACTCTTTATATATGCTCGTTAGTTCCGTGTACTCTCGGCGTTTTGATCTGATGGAATCTGCTTCATCACTGCCTAATCTTTAATGTACTCGTACTTTATATTGTCTATTTGTGTCGACGGCGATGGAATCGCCTCTGTCACGTTGGCACCTGAAATATATCTCTAGCGGAAAATGGGGGTGTGGCTACTACCTTTACACCTCTGCCTACCCTTTTAGGGAAGGCGTGAGGCTTTTTGAGCCGTCAATCCTTCTTCACTCATTCTTTCTATATCCAAACCAACGTTACATGCCTTTCTTCATACTTGCAATCACACCCACGTTAACGACAGTGGTTTTGCGAAACACTATGATACAGAATCGATGTAAAAAAATAAATTACGACTTACCAAAAACCGGACTTAAATCCGACTTCACTGATAATTTACCGGAATAAGGCTCGCCGGACTTTTCCTGCAACAAGAAAGCACAGTTAGTTTTATTTCATTCAATTTCAATTTCATACTGAGTACAACTGTAATTAGAATGGGCTCAACCTAAATCAATGTTTTATTCCAAAAATCTACACTACACGAAATTTACTGCAGCTCAGTCAGTAAATACATATAGATAATGTGATTATATAGAGTGATAAATACACATGCAACATTCAAATAACTGTTGGCTGACGGGCATCGAATCCGTATTATAGAAGGAAGGAAAGCTTAAGTCCTAAACAGTCAATTTTATATTCACATATCACACAATTTGACAGTAAATATTACTAAACTTAGGCAGAAAGTCGGCGCTATTACTCTCAGGAACCCTCAAAACCGTAATATTATTTTTCTTTTAGACTTGAAGATTATACTTTTAAGCGTTAAAAGAATTAGACCCAAACAAACACGTAAAAAAAAAACTCTTCCTGTGTTACTACCCCTCTTATAACAATCGATTCAGTTTCCGGTTACATTAATCTGAACAGTTACGTATCTCATCCAGCTATTACGCAGCCAATAGACCGTTTCGTATGTCGACACCTTACTGTGATTTTGTTAGGGGTCCTATTCTGTGGCCTGATAGAGTTCATTCATTTCGAACAATCGATCGATAGACAATTACGAAATCGAATTATTTTTATCAGACCCAAAAATGGTAATAGCGTTGAATATACTTTTTAATTTTAATACGAAATAAATAAGGGAACATCAATAGTACTCAAAACCGGCAAGCATGTATGAACAGACTGATGAATGTGGATGAAGCGAAAGAGGTCTGTAAATCTAGGGAGAATTCGCGCTCTACTCTCTCTCACTCCCACGTGGGGACTCAGCGTGATGATGTTACTTATGTATATATAAAAGTCATCAGTAAATAGTATCGTTAAATGTCTCTCGCTTCGTGCCATCTCGAACGATGCCAGAATACAATCCACGTGTTCTCAGTTAGCGAGGGTCGTAATTGGATAAGTCGGAATCAGTTTAGCCCACTTGGATGTGTGTTTACAGCCGAGGGTAGCAGATTCCCCAATTCACCAACTTTTTCTACGTGACCCCCAATTATTTCAAGTATTTTTATATGGGAAAATATTTACCTTGAACTACCTTTGTTCGGCATTTTTTCGTAATAATTGTCATGGTTGGAATACTTCAGGGTTTTGCGAAAAATCAATGGCGTTAGGGGTGTCAAACTTTTTTTTTAAGAAATTAGAAGCGTCAGGCGTGCACAGAGCAAAGGAATTAAAATTTGAGTTTCTCGAGTGGGGCAGTACTAGGTACTGAATTGTTTTTGTGGTAAGTCCCTCATGCTGCTCAGTTACACTGCCCAACACGAGTCGACGAAGTACTAGTAACTATTGCAGTTTCAAGGTCAGTTGTTATGAATATCGTTTTATATATGTACGTTTTAAGGTTCTTTTAACGAATATAATGGTGTGAGGATTCACTGGAAATATTCAAGTTAATGATACATTTTATTATTGCTTTTATATAGTAAGCAACGACGTATTGTCGGGCCTACGCTGTTCCTCCATACTTAAGTATTATTGCTGTAACATAAAAATATTATTATTGTATACCTAATGATTTGAAAAGAGTAACCATGGAGTTTCTTGCCGGTTCAACCTGAACCGTGCACCTTTTTCAACGTTTTATAAATATCTAGACCTATGTGAAATAAAAATATTTTGATTTTTTTATGCACTGTGATAATTAATTATTCCTTTCTGTCAATTCCCAGTTGTTAATTCGTACATGCATACCTTCTCGACTTGAAAACGTGGTAAAGTCGTACACGGTGATTCTTACATCGGGACAGGTAATAGCGTGCATTGGACCGTCTGTACGTGCGTCTAGGGCTGTCACCTAAACATTATATTGATGCGTAAGGATTACTCAAAACAATATCTACTTTATCTACGTTTAAGGCTGTGTCTATACACAAAAAACTAAACCTAACTATTGTTGTGGACGTGTGTAATATAATAAAATAATAATAATATTGTGGTTGTACGATTTGGCATACGCAGAATCGGGTCATTGCAGTCAACTTAACGGAGATAAAATTAATAATAATGAAGATCGAATTATATCAAGCTACTAATAAGTTCAAGTACCTAATATACTGAAAGCTGTTATAAAAAGGGAGCTAAGGGCAATGCTTTTTTACCTGCTAACAATTTAGTCCCCGATGTGTGACGACCCTACATACCGGCTTTAACCGGTCAATGGGGCGTGTGGACAGTCGCCCGCGGCAGGCAATTACGGACTGACCCTTCAAGGAATTTCCCTGATATCAATTACCTTGTTTAGCTGAAGTGACAGCCCTGACTTATATAGCATGTTGGATTTTTTCGGTGCGAGATGATTAAATTCTTGTTTTTAGATGTACTGTGTGTTAAACATACATAGCATGTTATCAATGGTCGATGTATCAAATAAAGATTACGTTGTGTGGGTTCCAAAGAGTTTATAAAATGGAATTATAGGTAAATTTATTAATGTCTTTTTGTAAGATATTTTTCCCGAACGCATAGGTTCGTAGGTATCTACGGTAGTTACTGAAAACAAAATAATAATTTATAGTATAATAAATAATAATTATTATTTAGACGGGATTTTCACTGGCAGATAGCTATTGAATTGAAATTGAGCTATTGAGTAACTTATGTTTTACATGTATCTATAGGGATTTATAGCTATTTAAACCGTGGGGCAAATCTAGTATTCCTTACATATTACATATATATTCCTTACATATATATGTACAACAAAACAAATACATATTCTTTTGAACAGATTGTTTCTGGAAAAATAAGATCAAACACGTCATTACCTAAAGCTGAAAATGTTAATAAAAAATAAACGTCCCATACCTAGTACCTACTGATCCGGTGGTTGCATAAATTATCCCACTAAGGGCACCTGCGATAGCTAGATGCCGTATGTGGAATACCTTAGGTGCTTAACTCTCAGGTGTTTAGGCGGTGCCCAATGTAACACATGTCGAATCTGAGATCCCTATTCGTTTAAATCGATACGCAAAATAACCGCTTCAAGTATTAAATAATTATTCATACACATGCTTTGCTAACGAAACCGGACCTCGCCTTTGACATTCGTCTTTGAGACAACTACAGATGCCACGATAAGAGCAATTAAGGCCCTTTAAGTCGTGTAATTGATGCACGACATCGCACAGTCGCAGGTTCGATGGATGGTGAAAAAGAACCAAGTATTAATTATGTTTGACATATCAGCTGATGCTTTAAAAGGCATCGTTTAATTATTTAAAAGAATATCTTTAAATATGTCAGTGGCAAACATGCTACGGCGTTGAGCTTAGCCCGTTATCGGCAATATGTATCTTATATTGAGGAATAAAACAGTTAAGCATATAATTATGACAATTTTTTTTGTTGGCAATCAAGGTGCGGTACTCCTGGTAGAACTGTCGCCTGTGGACGCTATCCACTCCAGGGGTAACCGCGGGTACGACACCTGCAATGTTTTATCACTAACTTCTTGAAGTACTCCATGCTGCACTCTCCAGGGAAAACCTCGACGGCGAGGTAGGGGAAGAAAGGATACTCGTGGCGGACGTCACCCCTAAATATATATGTAAAAATATATGTTTATGTCGACTCAAAAACTATAATATAAAATTTACCATAGTAAAACGGAGTACTTACTTAATCAACTCAAGTCATGTAGGTTAGACCGGGTATTATAGGCGCATTTTATGTGTTTTATAGTATATAGTAGGTATTACCACAGATGGCTAAATTAGTCGGAGAGCCTGCACTCCTCGAAACAGATTTCATCTTTTGATGTTGGATACAAAACAGTTTACAACTTCTTTAAATGATATAATTTTTAGATTAATTAGTAATTAAATTATTAGCGGCTTTATATATGCCATATATTATTATTATTACTTGCACGAAATAACAAGTGTAGTAAGTGTGTATAGAACGGAAAAAGATATCTGCTTAATATTTATTTTCGGTTTTATCAGCTCCATATCGATATTCGATACTATCATTTCGAAAGCCGATAAAATAACGCCAAAAATGTGCGATGCACTTTTAATTCTTTTTTTGCAACGGAGGCTACTATAGGTTAAGCGGGAACCGCAATCTATAGTAATAGTAAGTATAGTAAGGTAAGGTAAGATCGCCATACCAGTGGTATTATTTAGACAGGTATGTATTGATAGTTTCGCTGTTTGTTCTAGCGGGATGTTACAAATGGAAGTTGTATGAACTTCCATTTGTATATCATCATGCTAGCTCAGCGACATCCTGAGATCTTAGGAGCTATGCAATTTATAACAATGTGTCTAAGAGGTGATGACAGACTCGTCACTTTAAATATAAATATATATATACACATGTTATACATTTCCGACGAGAATTTCTTGCATTTTTTATGTAGTTTAAGTTTAATATTCAATTAAAGTCGAAAGAACTTAGAACGCTCTACTCTGGAAACCCCGTCAGGAATTGCAACTATTTTCCTTGACAACACACATTCGAAGACAGGGCATAATATTATTATTAATGCAGCATATAACGTTTGTGAGGTTTGCTAAACTATGCCAAAACCACCAAACGGAATCAGAAGACATCAAATCAAATTTGTCGAAGCGTTTGTGAGGAGTGTCCATCAAACGATTCCTTGGGTCTGGATTGCAGTAGTTAATCTGTGTAAATCTCAATATCGTAATCCGGACAGCATTGATCGATGCTCGTACAAGGTGCTTATCAATGCCTAAACACAAATCCACAACGCGTCGATAACAACCGTTATCAGCGCTTGTGCGCGTCACTACGTTTCATATCACGACAAATATTGGGTTATGTAAGTGAAATTTATAACAGTTACATAGTTGATATATTAATTCAAAGACAGCTTACCTTAAAACCTAAACTATATCTTTGGCGAATGGTAGGTGTTAATATTCAGTCCCGCAGACCGCATGATTTTATGCTACCCGTGTAGTATATGAAAAAATATAAATATAAATAAAAAAACAAAAGAATTCATATTATTTTTATACGTACCAAAAGCCTATCTTTAAAACTAACACACCTAATCAATGTATGTAAGTAATAGTCCCAACTAAGAATTCGTACTATAACGACTAAATACTTAAATAAGACAACTGAGTCACACGAACTCGGGATTCGCTTTCGAGCTATGTATGACCTTAAGTCAGATGCCTGAATTTACAGTAATAGTAATTACTTATTACATACAAATCATCACGCCGAGTCCCTCATGGCGGGAGTATAACGGTCTATTCATCATCACTCTCTTTATACATCCCCAATTCTTACCTTTCTATCGCTCTTTCTGATCGTTTTCATCTCTAAAGAGTTGGAACGTGGTCTTATTAATTAAAATCTATAATACATCCTTTTACAGCACTAAAATAAAAAGAAAACTAAGCAAATACAAAAGTTCTTGTTAAAAATTTACACAAGGGCGGTGTTTATAAGTAAGTGAGGATCGAAATGGATCCCAATTACCAACTCGGGAAGGATAATTATGGTTTGGCAACAGACTTAATAAGGTGTACCGGGAATCAGCTGTCGATTTTTCTGGATTTACCTATCTGGCTACTATGTAACACAGGTTCAGGTTACATCAGCCATATTATTTATAATTGCTAAGAATGACAGCTGCAATGGATAAGGCCTTCCAGCTAGGGCATTGAAGAACTATGTAGAAACTATCTAAAATATACGAAATATTAGTAGGTAGGAACAAATTGTATGTCCATTATTTATTTCGTACCCATTATCGACTTTCTTTTTTTTCCTTAATTTCTTAAATTAAATTAAGAGAGTTCCACAAGGGTCTACGAATTGGAAGGCAGAGTTGTAACAACAGCCTCTTGGCAAAGATATATGTAGGTACAAAGGTAACAGATGGCGGTTCGTCCGCCCGAAAGATATAAGAGGTAACTTGCATAGGTTTGAGGACCAATTAAAAGACGTCCAACATGCTTGATGGCGATGGTTAGATGGATGATATATGGTGAATGTAGGATGCTATTATAAACCCTTTCAAGGGTTCCTTATGGGAAGGCGTTAAGATATGATATTACCTATACACCTCAGCCTTCCCCTTCGGGGACGCTTATGGGAAAGCGTGAGGATAATACACGATCGATCATGTAATTGGTAAAACACTCCAAAGGTTGATTCCATATGTAAGGCGAAGGAGATCGTTTTATGTAAAAAAATAATTAAATCGATCCAATCAAACGGTACCTTTATAATTGCATAACGATTAATAAAACCTCAATAAAATTAATATTTTCCCGATACCTTTTAATGATAACCAAATAATTGATTTTTTAATTCGGTGCCATTACAATATCGGACCCGTGTAATAAATGATACTAACAAGTGTGTTTCTCGGAACGTGCGGGTCGCAGGTTCATTTTTTGCCAGGTCACGATTTAGAGAAGATAAATAGTTGAGCTGTGTCGTCATCGCAGTCATATTTGCTCGGTGGACATCGGTCTCACTAACTACGAACAACTACGTTTTTTATCCATGAGGTTGTTAACACTTGAATAAATTTAGAAGTTCGGTAGCTAAGCAGTGGTGGTAGAACACCCACTTTCCTCCTGAGATATATGTATGTACATATTTAGCTATAAACGTGATGATACAAGCACGTGAGGTGCTTCCAAAAAAATTTAAGTAGGTTTTCGTGACGACATTTCAACAAAGCATTGGTGCCTAGGTTTGAAACTTTGAACCTGCTGTTTTGCTCTTTGAGGTGCCTGAAACCAGTAAGCCATCCCGGCTCTTATTATTATTATTTAAGAGTTAATCTCGACATCGGATTCCTTTATCATTAACGTCTACTTTGTAGGTATATTGGCGACTCTTGTTTGTTCTCACACAATTAGTACCTCACTCATTAGCACTGCGAAGGCTGAGCAAACTGCAGGTGTCTCTGTCCATCCCGTTTATTAAATATAGTCCTCTCGCTCTAGCCGGCTGATTGAGTACGATTGTCTGGTGGTATCAAACGATTGGTGTTGAAAGTTTGCTTTCGTTGTTTGTCTATTGTTTTTATGGAGTAGATAATTCCTCACAAGATACACGTAGAGTTGTCACAAATTCCTAATAATGTAAGAGCCTGGATGCCGGGTGCTTAAAGTAGAATCTGCAAAGTCGAGATTAGAGGTTCAATCAAAGATAAGATCTCCAGAGAACTTCAGATGTTCAGAGATATTGATAAGAATAATAATATCTCTCTTATTAAATACATCTCCGGCGCAAATATGCCTATGCCTACAACCCCGTCGGGGTAGTAGCTGCACTGTTAGAACCTTAATCTCGAATCGTCAATGCCCCACATATGATTGAATATAGGCTGCACTGAAATATTTGGTGCAGGTTCGAGCCCAGAAAAAAATGTATAAATATTTTTACAATACCAATACATCTTATTTTCTTACTCTTGGATACACATTGTGTGTAGAAATAAAATATATACATTGCTAAAATAAATTAAAGCGTATATGCGCGGTGGACTGTGTTCAAGTAAGCTATTGGTATACTAATTCAGATTTCGCTATAAATAATAATAATATATTCTCACGCCTTCCCACAAGGGTCCCCGAAGGGGTAGGCAGAGGTATGTAGGTAATACCCACACACCCACTTTCCGCCAGAGGTATATCAGGTGCCAACGTGACAGATGGCGAGTCCATCGCCGTTACTCAAGCACGACTATACATACGCCTTTGAATTTCTTCTCAGACGTATGCAGGTTTCCTCTCGATGTTTTCCTTCACGGTAAAGCTCGTGGTGTGACTAATCACTGTACTTAAGTTCAGAAAAACTCATTGGTACAGTCGGGATTCGAACTTGCGATCTTTGTGTCGCAGGCAACTGTTCGAACCACTCGGCCACCACGGCTCGCTATAAATGCAACAATAATTGCTTTAAAAATCGTGACAACCCTAGCAAAGGCGCTAAGAGATTTAATACCTATTATGTAGTGCCGAAGAAGTTCAAAAATGCATGCGATAAACTTGAGACAATTACGAAATCACGACCATGAGGTTTGAACCCAATTATCTGATTACAGTCCAATGTATATTTGCGACCGGATACGGTTTCACATTCCCCCATTAGAACCAGTCCAGTATTCAATAAGATGATAATTTACAGTTATTATCCTCAGTGACCCTGCGAAACACCCACGGTACCACCATAGCGCGCCCGGTCCACACTCTGACAGAAAAAACAACTTAAAAGTACACCAAAATCTGGTATGACCACAAAAAACACCTTCAAGACGGCAAGCATTTTTCAACCTTATAACTTAGTACACTGAGAAGGAATTCCTTTACGAACAATCATCGTTGTTAGGAGAGAATGCCCCGAAAAAGGAGCTTTATTTCAGAAGTGAGAAAGACCAAAGTGAATTATGGAAATGACTTTACATCGAACCCATGGTAAAACCAATCTTCTCTCGAGTCAATACGGTGCATTTAAATATGTCTTGGTATTTTTAAAAAAGGAGCGATCTCGTTTGACTTACCTGCGCCCGCGCACAGGCCCGTATTTATGGCGCCTCGTCCGTGCACTGGAAACCACGTGGTACATGGTTTTGGTATTAAAAACCTTGTTAGGTTAACTGTTAGTTACCCCTCATTAACGTCCCGAGCGGATTTCGAAGTTTAGAGTTACGGCGGGCTTTTTTAAAACGCCTTTAGACTTATTTTTAAAGATTTCTTCAAGTTAATGACACCAGAAATTCTTATGTGGGCGTGTGTTGTAAATTGGTTGCGAAATTATCGTGATTAATCACGCCGGGCCAAAAACGGCTCGGTGTAAATAAAAGAAATTAAAAGATTTTTCTTATTTTTTTAAAACTCAATTCATACTTATTTAACGAAATCTAAGCTATGATTGTGTTATATTCTCTTTTCTCTCAAAATCTTTCAGTCAGTCATAATTTAAATTATTGAAGAGATTTATGAATGAGGACCAAGCGAAACAGGCCCGGTCAGTCCAGCAAGAACTGACGCTCAACTTTATCTGCCTACCCCGTGAGGGACGGCGTGATGATCCTATGGCAATTAAGGTTAGTATAGCATCAGCTATATGCAGTAAATTTTTTTCTTAATCATATAATACCTTTTATATTTTCACACCTTCCCACAAAGGTTCCTGTAGGGGAGGCAGAGGTAACACACCATCTACGTCGGATCTTCATTTAGAAGCCAACGTGACAAATGGAGAGTCCATTATAACATATATATATATAAATATATATATATCCTTACGCCTTCCCACAAGGGTCCCTTAAAGGGTAGGCAGAGGTGTATAGGTAATACCCACACACCCACTTTCCGCCAGAGGTATATTAGATGCCAACGTGACAGATGGCGAGTCCATCGCCGTTACTCCAGCACGACTATACATACGCCTTTGAATTTCTTCTCAGACGTATGCAGGTTTCCTCTCGATGTTTTCCTTCACCGTTAAGCTCTTGGTGTGACTAATCACTGTACTTAATTTTAATACTCATACATTATAATACTCATTAGCATTAAAGCTATTTTTATTACTAATGATATAAGAGACAAATCTATGAATTAATAACGTTTAGAAATACCCGAACTCTTTATCAAGGAATCTAGAGGTAGACGGAAAACTAATACCTTTTATAAGTGATGCAAAAAGCTTTGGCAAGTCACGGTAACATGATTTATGTTAATATGTTTCGGGTCTTGTATTGCATTTTGACTAAATTGCCACCTTAATTGCCCGTTTAGCTATGAATTATGATCTTTACTCGGTATAAAGGCTGCTAACGAGCATCACCCGCTAAAAGTAAGCGGTTACAGCTACCTGCACTCGGAGTATCACACATTGCTGATCCTGCAAACAATTATTCGCACCCTACCAACCAACGGGGAGTTCATTCCGCAACCTCAGTGTTCAAGGAAGGAAGCTCCTTTGAAACAGTGCATTGCGAGATCTGTTTGGTTAAGTGGGGATGAATATGTATGGAAAAGTATATATATGGATCTCTAAGTAAATAGAAGTATACTGTTAACAATACAAGAAGTCGTCTCAAAACAGTGGAAGAAGTAAAATCTTCAAGTTGAAATATTTTCTCAACCTCTTTTAGAGTATAATCGTTTACACAAGAGCTTAAACGCAGACCCTTGAGGAACCCAATCTCAATATCACATATCAATAGAAGGCTCTTCAGTCCGATCTCTTATCTCATCACAGATTTGGCATACAATTGAATTTCTCTACAACCGGATGGCAAGAAAATACTATCTGCGTCGGCTGGCATTCATTCACAAAAAATATTGAGATGCAGAGATAAAGAGCGTGAAATATGTCTCGGTTATACTTGTGGTACTGCCAAGGATGGAGGCATTGAGGAAAAGGTTTTGCGGGTTCTTGGAATCAAAACACTGTGGAGACTCATTCGTTCGGAAGCTGCGGTGGTCCAGTTGATTCACCTCTAAGTCAAGCTACTGAAGAAGTTCAAACACCAGTGATCTGTGCCAATGGGAATTAATCACACCACAAGCTTTACAGTGCAGGATAACATCGAGACCTACATACGTTTGAGAAGAAATTCAAAGACAGTACAGTCGTGATTGAGAGACATCTGAATATATCTCCGGAGAAAGAGAGTTGTTATGAAGTGAAAATATAGGGCGTAGGGTTAATGCAAATTGATCGAATGATGATCATTGGACTACCGACCTAGTGGTCTGAAGTCCGAGCGGACTATACTCTCTAGCTACCCTATCAGGGATCCAGCGTGATGGTACGTATGTGTGTGTAATACTAGGAAGTACTGGCGTCCTATTCTATCTTAAAAATAAGCATGTATGCAACTTATCTTTATATTATTCCCTTATGCAACAAATCCTCCCTGTTTAAATATTTCTTAAGCCGAAATTCAAAGCCAAATATTATGCTTTTGAAGATAGCAGCGACATGCGCAGGCGTCGGTCAGATAAGAATTGTATTAAGATTTCGGATCAGAAAAAAACTGGTCTATCTCGTACTTTGTCACAGACTGGACTATTGGATAGGTCCGATGGTAAGCGGATAGAGTACATTCAGTTATTTATTTATATTAATAGTAAAAGAAACAGATCAATATCGATACAATTTTTGCATGAATAATTCATTTTTCATATATAATATTCATAATAAAAATATTCATATTTCATATATATTAAATACTCTAGATCTCTAGATGAAATCGATCGAGCACTCAACGATAAAAACGGTAAGAGTGCTCGAAACCTGCGAGCGTGTCTGGTGAGGCGAATGAATGTGGATGAAGTGAAAGAGGTCTGTAAATGTCTACTCGTGTATGTTGAACTGTATTAAAGCTAAATATGTAAGAATATGTTTTCGTATATAGTCTAGAGAGAACTGGCGCTCTACTCTTCCTGCCTACCGCGTTAGGGATTCGGCGTCATGATATGTATGTATGTTTTAAGTGACAAAATAAATGTCCATATTATATAAAACATTCCAATGAATGTAGCACTCGGTAAAATTGTTCCCAAGTGGCAATTTTCGTAATTCCACTTGCGCCACTCGAAACACTTACGAACTTAGTTTCCAACGTTGGCAACCCCTTGAAAGAGAAATTTACAACTTGAAGGCGGAATGGTCTTTAAATTTTAAAAGCGAAAGGGGCTTTCTTCGTGTTGTTGCGTAAAAAAAGATACAGTACAAAACGTGGGAATCGTTTCCCATTTTGAGTCCAGAACCTCAATACATCATCGTTGTTTTCTTAGTGAGCATTGACATATTTTCTTTTAAATAAAGATTTCTTTCGTTTGAGCTGCTTGGTCCACATCCCTCCTCATTACTTGTCCTAAGTGTACCTAATATTGGAAAATGGCACCTACATGTTTAACAAATCTATTTGGTTTCACTATTGAGCCATTGACCCCCATTTCTATCAAAAGGTAAGAACATTTTGTACATATAATAAAATAGACAAAGAGGTTATTACAACTTACATCAAAGGCAATTAGATTCTGATCTTCCGTAATCCCTTATTAATTAGAATTCGAATAAAAGAACGTTCCATTTTCAAATTCAAAAGAGCAAGAAGTCTGTCAAATTCTCCCAATCAAAACATTTAACGCGTTTCCCGCGAAAACAAATAAAAAATCCTTTCAAGTTCGCCCATTATGAGGCGAAAACTTGCAAGTTAAGGGGAAGCCTACCGTAACGCTACAGTTGAACAAAACAAACAAATGGAATGTATATTTGTGGGTATGTATAAAAAGTAAGCTCTTGATCGTTAGGGTGCATGACTGGCAATCGGATAACATCGAGTCAAGGATGTACGAAGCGAACGAGCCCTTTGGACATGGTAATGGAGGTTAAACAATAATATATAATAATATAATATAATATAGAGGTTAAACAAAAAAAAAAATTATATTAAGAGGTAGATAAAGTAAGTCCAGAGTCTTTATGTAATATTTTTTTCTTTATAAAGATCTGAAAATATTTTTGGTAGAACTCAGATAAGAGTAGGTGGAGTTTAGATGGCAATTGATATATTCTTATGTAGACCAAGACAAGAGGTATCTACCTATAGTTAATAATTGTAATTTAGTTTTGTGAAGATATTTTCCTTATCTCATCCATTTATTAACTGTTCCCCGTCCTGTGGCGATCCCGACGCCTCACTGGCGACGATAAAATTGTGAATACATAACGCGCTATGTCATTCATACATATAATATTTGACCATAGCGATATAGTGTAGAAAGCGAACTGGTTGAGAATCTTCTTCATTGCATGTCATTTCGAACTTTAAATATCTTAAGACAAATATCTTAAGACATATTAATTTTGATACAATGGAATATTCACTCATTTTACATGAATATTTTTATTAAAAGTGTTGAGACTTATAAAGATTCACAAAGATTGCAAGTACCAATACCGACTGTACGCTGAGTTTTTCTGAACTTAAGTACAGTGATTAGTCACACCACGAGCTTTACGGTGCAGGAAAACATCGGGGGAAACCTGCATATGTTTGAGAAGAAATTAAAAGGCGTATGTTGAGTCGTACTTAGATTACGGCTGTGGACTCTCCATGTGTCATGTTGGTACCTAAAATATATCTCTGGCGGAAAGTGGGTGTGTGGGTACCGCCTATACACCTCTGCCTACCCCTTGTGGAAAGACGTGAGGATATTCAAAAAGTAACACAGTTACAATTGTCAAACTTGTATCTGAATTTCGAAATGAGCTAACGTTATAATAAGTACGTCCCAAAATTTGAATCCAATCAAAAGAGTTCCAAATTTAAAATATTAAGATTTAAAATAAGAACCTAACAGATTCTTCTGATAAGATGTAGCGTAGCGTTCCACGCGGCGTATACATGCATGCATACATAGATACAGGTATGTTGTATGTTTAGGTACCTACAGGTAAGGCAGGAGCCGTCGCCAAACATAGGAAATTCTTGGTCGGGCGTGTTTGCTCACGCTACCGGTGTTGAACTGTTGACCACACGCGTTTGCCTCGCCCGCCGCGTCTTCCGAACAAATATTCCTTTCTTATTACATTTTTGGGGATACGGTCGGAAAATACAAGCCGGATAAATCACTGCTTATTTCTTCTGTACACACCTATCACGCAGTCCTTCAGAGGATAGAGATTGAGAGAGTAAACCTCTGTCGCTACATCCATATTCACAAATTTTTCATACATCCTCGTCAGCTTCAAGTACTTACTGTTGATGTTCCCCAACCTTGACTTTTTGATCGATTTGCACATACCGACCGACTAGTAGTCGGAATGCGCTCTCCTTTATCTTCTTTTTCCACATACTGGCATTGTGTTTCGGTTTCCTCAAGCGTTATTCACTCATTCTCTTTATTATTTACTTATTTACACAATTAGCACGACAACGTGGTCATTTACGCTAATGTAGTGGTATACGTTATAAAAAAACACATATGAGTAATAATAAATAAATTTATTACCGAGAAGATGGCCTTCTTTCTGCGTATGCCAGACACTAATTCAAAATCACCTTTCATTCACCATTAAAAACTTTTATTAGTCTCATTCACGCTAGTTGCATGTATTGAATTGAATTCAGTTGTTTTTTTCGTATGCAGAAGCTTTCGTATGCAGAATTATGTAATAAATTATTTCTACAAACATACATTTACAAAAATTTAATATTCCACTAGACAAGGTGTTGATTGACACATATAGTTAAAGAAATATAAAATTTAAGGCGCCGCAGGCTTGTTATGCGGACGCTGCGCGTGCGCATGGCCGCGGGCATTTTTGTGTGCACCACGCATAGCTTTTATCCAAGTTAGCGACTAGTTAGACTCTCGTGTTAGCCAGCCTCCTGGTTATTGATAACGACACGGAATCATCTCGTGTTATAAATATGGCTTGAGGTGATTTTTTATGGCAGATTTAATTGAAGCTCAAATATGAACGACTGTAATCAATTAGGCTAGTATTGTATTATATTTGGCTTGTACTGTCCTAGTATTTTTGCTGATCTGTTATTATTACGCGCCTTACTTCAGTTAGATTTAAAATTAAAATCCGTTCGCAACACACGCTTCTACCGTTTTACTTAAAACTAACCCTTGCGGAAAAGTGGACTTTATGCTGAACATTATCTGGGATCGTAAAAGGCCTAAATTGGCATATAGTATATTAGACTTGTATTAATGAGACCGGTAGGTAAATTCTTTTACTGAGTAAATGTTAAATGCACGACTTCGCCTTAATGACGTTCTTATGCCTCAACTAGAGGAACGCTCACTATGTCTGTACTAAATTGTTGTTTAAATATTGAGACCCACAAATGTGATCATAACCTTATTGATCTTTCGCAATTGACATATCTAGATTTCGATTACAGCGCAATTAACGAGATATAGCTGCTATCCATTCATATAACGGTCACTCTTTAAAAGATAAATTTAATTCCTTTGACGAATAGTATAGATGAATACTTCGGGGACAAAAACATAAGGGGAACTAGAAGATGTAATGAAAAACGGATTCAACATTGGAGTAGCTCAACTGAGACAGTTTACCACCTTATTGATGTCAAATGGCACTTCGTTCTAGCTAGTGTTGATCTCCTGCAGTAAACTGAAGGGTGCCATCGAATCCGGGAATAGCTGCGCTGGTTATACAGCATCTGATTGCTTTTACGCACCGATTTGGTAACCGCTTACCATCAGGTATTCTAGTTTGCCACTAACACGGGAAAATTTCTGGCCATTTTAGGGTAGACATACAGACGCTTTCAAAACAAAATTATGAATATTAACTATGATCACAATAGTTATATTAACGCGCTCCAATTCACTGTCGCAAGCATGGCTGTACACACAAACCAGTTTTATTAGTAGACTAGCTGTGCCCGCGACTTCGTCCGCGTGGAATTTAATAAAAAAAAGTATTGTTCAGTTTCTAAAATAAAAGTAGCCTAAGTTACTCCTTTTTACATCAGCTATCTGCCAGTGAAAGACCCGTCAAAATCGGGCCAGCCGTTTCAGAGATTAGCCCGAACAAACGACAGACAGACAGACACGACAGGACACCAAGGACATGTTGAAGATTCTTGACTTCAACAACATCAATGGTCTGCAACTTACTCAACCCACTACCTCTGGAGGTTATGGTGGCAGACGTAATTAAGGATAATAAATAATTAATAAAAAAAAAAAATTTAAAAAAATGCTATTTCAGTGTACGTACCGTATATATGTTCATATGCATGTAGTAAAAAGCGGTTATTTCAATATTACAAACAGACACTCCAATTTTATTATATGTATGTATAGATAGTGAGTGGGTGGTCTGCCGCGAATATAAGGCGATAACTGACCACAATAGGGGACCGAGCTGTTACAAAAATACAGATTGGTCGTGAATTATGGCCGGTGAATACTGACTATTGGGTGTGTGGGGATATTTTTTTATTACATTATCTGTCTAAGAAATCTTAAGGGTCATAAAACGGAACCTAAGATATCTTCTATTATCTCATGTGTTCTTCACTCCTTTCCACAAGGTTCCCCGAAGGGGTAGGCAGAGGTAGTTAGACAGAAGTGTGCTATGATAGAATATATGGTATGAATTTTCAACCACCTACTTTCGCCGGAGATTTGGCAAATGGCGAGTCCATCGTCGTAACCCAAGCACGACGACGTAGCCAGGTTTACTCTCGATGTTTTCCATTACCGTGAAGTTCTAGGTGTGTCTAGTCACTGTACTTAAGTTCAGAAAACTCATTGGTACAGTATAGATTCGAACTTGCAATGTTTGTGTTGCAGGCAGCTCGAACCATTCGCCCACCACAGCTTTTTAGGTTTAAAATAACAGTTGCCACTACAATTACACTGTACATTTATACGCCCTTGAATTTTTCCTCAATCATATGCAGGTTTCCGATGTTTTCCTTCACTGTAAAACTGTGTAATTAATCACTGTAATTACATTCAGAAAAATGCAATGTTTACAGTGGCTATTCAAATTTTGCGTTGCTGGCGTCTCGATCCACGCGGCCATAACCGCACACCATATATTACGATGAAAATTATCGGACTCTCGGACATTTGAATGCGTCGCGATCATTCGGTCGTTAATAAAAACCAACTGCGTTCCCAAGGAGCGGTGATTAAATGATTTTGTACAGTCGCATACAGCATTCATTAACACATTTTGGTGGCCGTTTGGAAGAAACTAATATCGCTTGTAAAATAAATTTGCCACCCGGTAATTTTTTCTGTACTAACATCTGTACGTACTGTACAATATATCCTAAGTGTTAAAGTGCCAAAGTTTATCAAATTCCTTTCAGACGTTCGGGCGTGATTACTATAACTATAACTATCGTATTTATATATCAATAGGATGTATATAATATGTCCGAGTGTAATTTATTAATTAGTATTTGAATTTGAATTTTATTTTTTATTTTTTTATTTGAATCTATGTTGTCGCTCATAGTACCGGCTTTGCTCTATTTGGCCTTTGTTGGATTTGAATTAGGCACACATTTTTCATTATTTAAAATTTTCTTTCCACTATCACTACCCCTACCGCATTAAGCCGTGAAGACACCAGCTCGACTGTTGGACTATAATATCTGAAGTCTATTGGTAACCGTTTACCACCAAGCAAACAATATGCCCTTTTAATGCTGGTGAACCTGAAATTCGATTTAACAATAATTTAAAACCGGTTGTTACCAGTTTTTACCCGCAATATTAATATTAAAAGCACTTCAAAGCCAAATTAATAACCCACAAACAAGAGGACAATAAAAAATAACCCCTAAATGATGCCCTCAATGAAGTCATACGCACCCCAACTATTAACTGGCATTATCCGCAACTGGCAACACTAATCGCTCATTAGCCAGTTCCGGCCACGCTTTGGGGTCGTCAAATTTTTAAATGGGCATTTATTATGACATGCGTTGTGTAATTTGTAAAAACTTGTTTTCAATTACGATACGGATATGGCGTAAACTGTATATCTTTAATGATGAATTTTGTACCTACCTTTATATTATAACAATTGTTAGCTCCGACCAAAAGGTTTTGGTCATAATAGTATCTAAGTAATGTACATACATATTAGATACATACATATCATCACGCCAAGTCCCTAACGGGGTAGGCAGAGAGTATAGAGCGCCAGTTCTCTCTAGACTTACATACCTCTTTCGCTTCGTCCACATTCATCAGTCTCTTCATACATGCTCGTCGGTTTCGAGTACTCTTAACGTTCCCGTCCTTGAGAGTCCGATCTATTTGATCCAGGTAGTTGGAACGTGGCCTTCCTCTGCCTCTTCTTGCACACACTTTTGCTTTGTATATCTGTTTCGTCAATCTTTCTTCACTCATCCTTTCTATGTGTCCAAACCAACGTAACATGTCTTTCTTCATCTTTACAATCACGCCCTCATTCACGCCAGTTGATTTGCGAATCTCTTCATTGCGGATTCGATCTAATATCGTTACGCCGCACATTTTTCGAAGAGATCGTATCTCGATTGCATTCAAGCTATTTTCATACTTCCTCTGACATACCCTGGATTCGCTGCCATACAATAAGGTAGGTACCAATATCGCGTTGTGGACAGCAACTCGAGCATTCTTGCTCAGACTTTTACTGCCCATCAACGCCGACATGGCTCCATTCACCTTATTTCCGGCAGTTATCCTTCTTTCAATATCTTTTTCATACTTTCCATCTCGTGTGAACATGCTTCCAAGATATACAAATTCATTCACTTGCTCTAGAATTTGCCCATTTACCGATATTGCACACTCGGTCACTTGTACACTAAGTAACGTAACATATTATATTTAAGAAAGCTAAAGGTCAGAGCAACGATAACCTGCTGTTAAAGGTTTACTCAAATAAAGTGATATGGCCTCATTGATAGGAACTATTTAGCCTAGGTATTTCAAAGTATTTATATTATCTGATTTCAGTCTCTTTAATATAATATCAAATTACATTTTGAAAGCAGGCAACGAATTCTTTATTTAAATTAACGTTGTAAAATTCATTTAATTCGTAACAATACACTGGCCGTAATGGTATAAAATTCATTCGAAACAATTAAAAATCGAATCGCGTTCCATTTTCGAATTCCTTGCGACGATTGGCCGAACAGTGATTCTCGGGGTTGTAATGGGTAATATTATATGGAACGAGCTTTTTACAACTAAACCGATGGAACGCCAGAAACTGGTTTCCATTCCTTTAACGTGGCTCTCATTTTTATTATGCTTAGTCCGACGGATTTTATTTCATATTTAGTATGTATTTATTATATTCAGCTGTTATTTTAGGAGAATTTAAAGCTGTTTGTATGTTCTTAGTTACAAGTATAAGCAAAGTTTATAGGTTTTAAAATTACACGTATGTAGTTCGTTCCGGTGCAAGGGCATAGAAACAATAAGTCATAAACGATTTTTCAATGTGCAAGAGTTGTAACGGGCTCCCCGACACTCAGCCTCTCGACCTAATAGCCTGACCGAGGTCGAGAAGAAAGGAAAAAATAATATTTTAAAAGCTATGGCAGTCCGCCGTAAAATTAAAAAGACAAATTATTGGACGTCTTCGTGGAAGCCATCCTTTGTTATCTCACAAGTGTTTTTCAAGAGTTCTGTTTATCTTTTGTCCCTTTTGTCCACTAGGGGAGCGTATCAGTCCATCTCTGTCTGTCTTGTTAGCACGAAGGGCGTTCTAACAGGGCGTAACAGACACTTCTACCGTTACGTAATTCTGACACTTTCAGCTTTCATAACAAGGTCGTTTATTGTGTAAATACAATTCGATGGACTGTCCATCGCGACGAATCCTTTAAGGGCGTAACTGTTACTTCAAGTGTAGCGTGATATCGATTTATGTTGCACGGAATAAGGGCTCATTTGGCATAATTGGCAGCTGGTTGATGCCTCATTCCTTTCGACGCGGTACTGTTTTTTCCGTACGTTCGCTTCTGGGTCTAATCGAACTTGGCTCAAGTTACAGGCGGATAAGGTTCGCTTCGGCTTGCGCAAAGGAATTTGAATTTAAGGAGCATTAACATAATGAGCACCGTTCTTGTTTGATAGAGCAGGTGTTTTGTATATCGGTTTATTCTCGGTTTTTATTATAAAAATCTCGTTTATATTACAAAAACCATTGGTATCTGGTGAGTTTACGAGATTACAAGCCCCGGTTACGTTAGTTAATTAATACAAAATTCCATTTCCAAGTAAACTATCTTGCGTTGTCGATAGGTGGAGTCAATTTATTCGCTTTCTCAATAAAGTATTAATTGCATTGACAAACTTTTATGAAAAACTTGAAATTGACAGTTAAAGTGTCACTTAATCGTTGTGGTCAGGTGAGTTCAAATTTTACTCTTGAGAATAGAACTGATAACCATTTCGTCTCTATTTAGGCGCAAATGCTTAAAAACCTAATGGTGAAAATTACATAACATATGCTACACTACAAACATTTGGAAATCTATCGAACTCGATTCTATAGCAAATTTTCTAAGAAATCTAGACTAGGAGATAGTAGATGGAGATATAGTTAGCAACGAGAACCGCCCGTTAAAAAAATTAATACCTTCATTAGATAGGGATGGGATGCTGCAGGGAGTAATCTTTCTAGAACTTAACACAGTGTATGTCGCTCGCCTAAAAACAGCAGTTTTCTTCTTATTATTATTATTATTATTATTACAGACAACCATAGAGTTTGCTTTGAAGTCATACCAAGGGGGAACTAGTCTATAAAATATAGTCTGTAAATATATATATATAAGACTAGCTGTCCCGCCCAGACTCGCTCGGGTGATAATACCAGCTATCGGGTCTAATTGTGAACCTAAACCATTCTCGCCCATCCATCAGAAGGACACACAGAAAATTTTATTAAAATTGGTCCAGTCGTTTAGGAATTCAGTGACATACACACGTAAAGAATGAGATACAAAGCATACGGATACAATAAAATTATAGCCAGATAGAAAATAAAAATATATTGAAGAGGTTGAGAAAGATCTTCCGGACGTGTATAAATTGGTGCCATTCATCTCTCGAGCTCGGAGAGATATGCATTATGCACGCGTTTTAACATTTCATCGGCCTTTTGTAGCGTAAATACAACATTAATTACGTTTACTATATACTACTGTTGAGTTACGATGTTTATGTGAAGTCACTTTTTAAATAACGGCACATTCAAGTTGGAAAAGATTTTTTTTATTAAATAGGACAACTACTGAGCAATTGTGTGCGTGTATATAGTTTTGTCTATACTTTATTTACAACTAGTTGTCCCGCCCAGATTCGCTTTGGTGAACAAAATAAAGTTGCTATAAAGGGGTTCAATTGTGAATCTAAACCATCCTCGAACCCAACTGAAGAACCACAGAAAATTTAATTGAAATCGGTCTTACCGTTTCCGATTCTATAAAAAACAATATAGATAATAACAATTAACAATATTAAAATAAAACATGTAACTTACTACTTACAGATAAAATATTTGACCCAAATCGGTTCCCCGAGGTAACGTGCCAAGAAGACTAGCATATCCACGCTGGATAGCAATGCTGATTCTCTGAGTGAGCAATGTTCCAGCCCGCCTATCACGAGAGGACTCGATAAGACTGCGCGAAACCTATTTCATGTACTGCGTCCGATTTCAATTACTACCGACTTTATTAATTCTTAATTCCCGATGTATACAATTTTATGTCATGTTTCATTATTTTAAAGAAACAGTCATAGCTTATCCTCTTACAGAGTTCTGGTATTGAGTTTATGTAAAGCTGCCCATGTTATTGTAATGAGGTCTATGCGTGTATTATGCATTCAGCACTGGGGGTTTACGTACTACCGAGGTGATGACCCTGAGTTGAGACATGCAATCCGTCTCATATCGATTTCACATTTAATAAAATAACATCAAAACGCCAATGCCATACTTGGCTAGCCTAAATATAAATATCGAATTCGGGTCTTTCGACTTGTAATTTATTTTATAATATATATTTTTAACATATCTTCCATATATAAATATTTCCGTATTTGTTGGATTCGATATGCCATGATTCTTATATAAATCATGGCATATCGAATCCAATAAATATGACTGACGCAGGGACGGACTATTCTTCGCAGTGGTTAAAATTGGTTCCCATTTCTCATTAACTGTTCGTTATCATTAACTGTACGTATGGAACCCTAAAGAATGGTCAGATCCTCGCATATATGTACATGTCAACCGGCGCTTGTTGGTAATTTGCATAATAAATTAATCGAACACCAATATGCAGCTGCTTTGTAAACTGATGCGTTGTGCTATGAGATTATTTTGATAACCGTGTTAATTAGAGGGAGAGGGAAGATCTCTGTAACTTACGCGATGGTGATAAATGAGAGATACTTGTTACCAGCGCAGGTGGAATTAAAACGTTTCACGTCGATCGGCAACGCGAGTGATGGTGGTAAGCGGTTACCATCAAGCAAATCTGTATTAAACCTCAAAATGTATTGAATGTCACCTCCGTGGTGTGAAAAAAGGGTCAGTGAACGGAAAGTGTGTAAGACAAGTGAAGTAGCGCGTAGTGATGGGCGTTGCGGTCTGAGAGCATGTGCTATTTGCTAATGAAAAAAGCTAAATATCAAAATAAATTTTCGAAATTAAATGTTAGCTGCCCTGCGAACAGTGCATGCGTAATATAATTATTATTATCGTTTGCATTATAACCAATAATACATTCTATAATGTCAGCGAGACTTAATAATGAGTCATCATTTATTTTTAAATTCGGGGTCAAAGGAGTACGGTTCTCTGGCACAAATGTTTGCTTGTTTTAAAAGTAATACTTTGATATCACCCGAATGTTTATGCCCAGTGTTATCTGTTATGAACTTAAACTACACATTGTATAATTTGTTAACTATTTGAGTTTAAAAAAAATAATGTCTTTAAAAATATAAGATTTTGTGCATACAATGGCAAATTTGAAACGCCTGCTATATAGGTTAACGAACTATGTTGAACGAGAATAGTTGAGAACAAACCTCACATTATTATGCTACTCAACAAAACTTGCTACGATAACTGTTTCAAAAGGACTCTAAAAAATACAAGAGAAGTCGCTTCAATTTTAAGGCGAGACGTAATAACTACAACAGAAATAAATGTCCAGCGTATGATGAACCCTGGATGATTAAGGAGAGCTCCCTGTGACTTGTCAATTTGTATGTAACGCGGCCGGGTTGAGGGGTCTACCGGAGTGGACGTGAACGGTTCCCTCGGCGTATGATATTCGAGAAACAAACAAAAGAAGACAGATAACATTTGTTCTGAACATGAGTCAACGGGTTGGGTCGGTTGTTTGCTCGGACGCGGGAAATGATGATTCCATATTTGAAATTTCAAATAGGCTGGCTGATTATGTTATAGTTGATATTGATAGAGGAAGAAAATAAAACATTTATAAATACGAATCATTTGAATAACGAACGATGTTTCCACGTTTTGATTTACTATTTTTATTTTATTTTTGTTACTTCGTTCGTACTGTCAAAGCTACTAACCCGGCTACTAAACCAAAGAGGTGTCTTTGCATATCACTTTACTGTTGTATACTTTTACAAGCGTTGATGAAAACTTTATTAAATTAACAAGTTAATATAAGCCATAAATTAAACAATTTCACAATGCCCCAAAAACGCCGACTAAGCACAAACAAAAGTTGGTGGTGATAACACTGGAATTTAGTGACATTAAAATAATGCTTACTGTGGCAACACCCGAAACGTAAGCCTGGAGATTACCCACGGAAGTGAATATTTGAGGAACTCCGTACAGCTATCAGATAAAGCCTGTTTATCTGATGCTGGTCGTTTATGATTTTAAAAGCTTCTTAGAGCCGTGGTGCTGGCCATCTGCAATACAAAGATTGTAAGTACCAATCCCAACTGTAAATCCCAATAAGTTTTTCTGAACAAGTAGGTACAGTAATTATTCACACCACGAGCTTTACCTTTACGAGGGAAACCTGTATACGCTTGAGAAGAAATTCAAAGGCGTATGAAAAGTCGTGCTTGAGAAACGGCGAAGGAGTCACCATCGTCACGTTAGCACCTAAAATATATCTCTGGCGGAAAGTCTATGTGTGGGTACTACCAATTACACCTCTCCCTATCCCTTCCTTGTGGGATGGCGTGAGGGTATATATTATTAAGAATTTCAAATACTTAATCATATGACAAATAATTGTACTGAAATGCGGAAAATGTCATAGACACAGCCTGTAGGATTTGTTATAATTGTGAATCGATGATAGATGATGACGTGCGCATGTAGTGAGTGTCGATCGCACGAGTGGAGTAAGCTCGTCAATTATGCGTACTTAGGTTATTTCGGGACGTTTAATTGCTGTGCCCATGCATAGCGACGCCCTGCACGGCTTAAAACTAATGATTATGTTTTAACTTCACCTATTTTGTGACTTCTGTGTAGCTTATATTTGAAATTTAAATTATTCTAAATTTAAAATTCTTTAAATGTTGTTGATAATTCTTTTGAATTAAGAATTCGGATCAGTTTAACTTATAAAATGTTAACTTCGATACCGGCCAGCATGTGTATATGAAGAGACACACACATACTCATACACACGCACTCACACACATTTTTATATATATCTTTCTACTTGTAAATTTTGATATGGAAGAGTGGGGTCTTCTATCACAGGTATCATACTTACAAGAAGGCCTCAACAATGATTTTTGTTACAACTTGTCATAACAGAAATAAATTATTTTACCCAAATTCTTTTTTAACAGACTGATGAAGGTTTGTAAGTCTAAAGAGAACTGCACTCTACTTTTCTGCCCAGCCCGTGTCTTATTATTTAGTTATAAAAAGAAAAAAAGCAAATACATTTAATTGAAAAAGAGAAAATGACGCATCGCTATTGGCATACCTTGAGCTACCGAATTTCAAGCTTCATTAAAGTTACGGTCTATCGGTAAGGATCCATATTTTTAGCCTCTCCAGTCCGCATGCGTGATTTAAAATGCTTTGAGGACAATTAATATGAGTTATTTTTATGGCTTTCCACATACTGAGGTGTTGCTATTTACGTCCAGAGCTCTCATTTTATAGATTTGGAAAATAATAAGTACAGTAATATTTTGGATACAAATACAAAAATCAATAAAAAATGTCTTTAATGGCCTCGAAGAGCAAAGCCAACACTCGATATTTGTCATTAAATATATTTTATTTATGTACCTACCATAGTATAAAAAAAAATATGTTACGAAACAGTATATTACTTAACTACTCGTAAATAGTTCGTTCGAATAACCATTCTCTAGAAACACAAAATTACAAAAAATCTCGTCGTATTTTACGTCTTTCAATATACCTACTATTTGTACTCACTTGAATTACTTGTACCCACTCACTAACATCACGACGAATCCTCACGGGGAAGTCGAGCCAAAGTAGAACTCCAGTTCTCTCTAGACTTACAGATCTCTGTCGCTTCATCTTCATTCCATCTTTGGGCATTCTATCCATTCGATAGGTAGTTTTTATTTTTTTTTGTATTGTCTCTCGTAGCGTGAGTTCCGGGAACTTTTGCTACTTAACCGGGCAAAGGCGAGACCTAGGCCTCCAGCCAGGCACTTTAGTGCTAAGCAACACAGCTAAGGGCACCCCCTGTGGGGTACGGGCCTCGGCTTAGGGCGTTGCTGGAACGTGGTCTAACATTACTTTTATAGTAAACCGCAATTGTAGTAAATGCATGTACTGTGATAACAAAACAATAAAACTGAATCGAAACCCTGTATCGTAAAACATAGCATCGCCAGTAAAATCGGATTAGTTTACTAGTTTATTGACTAATCGAATGTTTTTCGAGAATTAAATCGAGGACTTGATTAGCTGTAATCGATACATTTTACGTCTTAATCTATTTAACGTTGGATTTTGTTGTTATTTTTGCTTGTTTTATTAACTGTCTATTGAAATGTTGGCGTTTAAATCGAATTTCGAACGGTATTCGATGTTCGAATCGCTGGAATAATGTGGACGTTTATAAACACCTTCATAAAAGTGGGTGTGTGGGTATTACCTATACACCTCTGCCTACCCCTTCGGGGACCCTTGTGGGAAGGCGTGAGGATATATATATATATAGATATATGTATATCTATATATATATATCCTATATATGTATATCTATATATATATATCCTATATATATATATATGTATATATATATATATATATATATATATATATATATATATAAGAGAAAAGTACAACAGCGGTGCCTAAAATTCTTTAAATTTATTCTTATTTTTACTGTACATGTTAGGCCATCGGGCTCAATTATCAGAACCCATGAGGCCGCGGGTTCGTTTCCCACTATAGTCAAATATTCGTATGTGAACAAATTCTAAGGCTATTCGTAAATGTTTGATCCCTACATCATCTGGTCTTGTACCAAATACTGTCGGGGCTTTTGATGTCGTCGTCGTCTCAGTCGTCTGTTTTGCCACCCTTTGCAAGGTCCTTCCACTGAATGAATTGCAAATTAATACTATCAATTTAAAATATGTCAAAGCGAAAACGATTTTCAGTGTTTCTTATTCAGAGCGACCGTTTCCTCAGAGGCTGGCTTCATTATACAATATAAAATTCTTTTAGACGACAATAAAATCGTTTTTACGCGCTTTACTAAAACAATGTACCGAATTTTATGACGTACTGAACAAAGACCGGTTAAAAATAACCGAATAATGTTGTAACTGTTAATTTTACTTAAGACCAGGATTAAGGCGGGTTTATAGCATTATTTTTAGATAACAATGGACACTAGAAAGGCATCTATAAAATATTGCAAGAAACTATTATGAAGGTACGCTTTTGATGGTGTGGATCGGCGCAGGTCACGGTATAAACTATTAACATCACACAACAATGGAATATGTATTGTTTTATAAAAATCTAGTTTAATTATAAGTCATCATCAGTTGTTTCTTTGAACACATCAAGGCAACAACGTACAAAGAAATCAGTAAAACTTTTAAAATCCTCATGCTTTCTAAATATCAAAAGCGACATGCAGGTGTTGTTACACCAGTGTTCTATCGTTGTGGATCATCACCATACAATTTAGAAGTAGGATACCCAGTCTTGTCTTCGAATCTGCTGCCTCTGTCCTACACAACCTTTTTGGCCTACCTAAACGTCATATCAAGCAGCTTTAACAAGTGCAACTCCTTGCACTGTCTATTTTGACATTGACACTTATATAACAGTTGGTTTTCCGAAAAAAAAATAGAAAAGCCCAAACAGGCTTCTTAAAGTTTAGTTTTAACGAAAGAGGTATCATTTATTTTCTTTTATTCTTTTTTATTTATTCATTTATAGAAAACACGATTACAAATAAATGTGCGATAGTGCCTGCAGTTGTATAAACCTGTGTCGCAGACATTAACACTCATCCCCAGTTGACACAATTTAAGTGAACATTAGATTAACAAGGATCATTGATTATTGAATTAGGGCATGATTGTGTGTGTCTATGTAAGTCTAGAGAGAGACCTGAAGCTCTACTCTCACTAATTACTTGTAATTATATGTAATAAAAGTATCCTCACGCCTTCCCACAAGGGTCCCCGAAGGGGTAGGCAGAGGTATAGGTAGTACCCACACACCCTCTTTCCGTCAGATATATATTTTAGGTGCCAACGTGACAGGCGGCGAGTCCGTCGCCGTTATTCAAGCAAGACTATACAACATTTGAATTGCTTCTCGAACGTATTCAGGTTCCCTCTCGATGTTTTCCTTCACCGTAAAACTCGTGGTGTGACAAATCACTGTACTTAAGTTCAGAAAAACTCATTGGTACAGTAGGGATGCAAGCTTGCGATCCATGTGTCGCAGGCAACTACTCGAACCACTCGGCCACCACGGCTTTTATGTATCCTTAGTATAATATCGTATTGTGTGTTGTCTAGAGTTAGTGGTAGGCTTTAGAACAACAACAAATAGCATGTACAATGTTGCCAACGAGGCCTTTAATAGAAACCGACAAAGCGTGGTTTCCTGCTGACGGGTGTTGCTTACAATATCCTGGAGGACAGTTAGGCTGTGAAGCAACCTGGCAATTGGCACGTTAACTGCAAATACAATTAATTCAACTGTTTACTTATGCTAATTGACTTAGGCAACTTGCTTCGACGGCTAAGGATCAAGAAGCTATGGGTTACACAACAATCGCTTTACCACATTGGGTAAGTTTGTAAGTCTAGAGAAAACTGCGTTTACTCTCTCTCTGTCTTCCTCCTGAGGGATTCGGCGTGATGATATGTATGTATAGGTACTGAGACGTGGAGGGTCTGTTTGTATATACACCGCTTTTTACTAAATGCATATACATTTACAGATACCAGAATAAAATGTCTGTCTATTTATTCCGGCTAATTTCTGAAATTGCTGGACCGTTTTTCACAGGACTGGCTATCTGATTTAATTAGGAGAAACTAAAGCTACTTTTATTTTAGATATGTATTTATTTTCAGGGGTAGGCAGAGATGTATAGGCCCTACACACCCACATTCCGCCAGATATATATTTTAGGTGCTAGATGGCAAGTCCGTAGAATAATAAAAAAATTACTATTCCTAGCGGACTAAGTCACGGGCACGGCTAGTAGCTAATAATTCAAATGCGTTAGATGTAAAAAAAAACAGGATCAAATCTTGTTCGCAAGACCAGCATAGTGTATAAATACTCAAAACGCACAACATCAACCTATTTCACAATTGTATCGCCATGTAAACAGAAGCATACAGAACTTTCTTCACAAAAATTGATGTATGTCCTATCTTGGTCAGCTGTCCAAATGTATCAGAAAGTTTGATAAGCGACCATCACATTGTATGTGTATGAGCGTGCCCTAAAACCGTGCTACTGTATCAGTGACGTCACCGTTGCTTTGCGGATATCCGAAACGTATTTAAGTACGACGTAATTTGACTGCAAAATGATTATGCTTTAGTTGACTTGATATTCCGAGAAACCCGATTCAGCATTAGTTGTAAAGCCTCTCTTCCTCGCCTCACAACAAAATGGTCAGTAGTAGCAATGTTAATTTTTTTTTGTTGTTGTATTACATTTGACGTTTGTAATGTTTTACATTTGTAATGCATTTCGGAGTTTTTGAAAGCTGTATACTGAGCAGAAGTATAACTTAATTTAGACGGCCGTCTGGTCTAGTGGATAGAGCTCCTGACTGCAAAACCTGAGGTCGCGGGTTCCAATCCCACTGAGGGCAGATATTTGTGTGATGTACACGAGTATTTGTACCTTAGTCATGGATGTCCTATGTATTTAAGTATATATATATATATATCTATCCCTAGTCTAGTTGTCTAGTTACCATGACACAAGTTTAGCTTAATTTGGAACTAGGTCAATTTGTGTGGAATTGTCCCAAGGTATTTACATATTATTTATTAAGGTATTTATAATCACTCTCATTAGTTAGTTAACTTATTGAGCACCTCTACTACGCAATTTGAACCCAATTTTAAACACTACATTATGATTCACCGTAACCATAAAATCCCTGGTACAAATACATCCCTGGAATTTGTATCCCTAATAGGCTACTAAGCTAAATAGCTCTGGCGAAGTATAAAAAAGTGCCTAAGCTTTTTACAAGCACCACCAACACAAGTTTAATCCTACCCTTCATTATAAGTTTATCCGCGCAAGCTTTACACGCGCATGCCACCGCATCCCGCGTCTTCCGCATCCACTTCCCGTCACCATTTTAAAAGTTAACACCACCTTATTAACGGACCGCTGCATCATAATTATTTATAAATAGCCTGATCGCATCGGACATAATAAATACTTTAATATTAATGGTTTAAAGATTCAATTAATTAATATTTGGACATGAACAATAGCCGCGACTCTAGTCGCCTGCAACGCAATAATTACAAGTTCAAATCCCGACTGTATCAATGAGTTTTTCGCCATCTGTCACCTTAAAATATTTCCGGCTAAGAAATGGTGTAGTTTCACCTCTGTACCTGCGGGGGACCCAGGATGAAGTGAAAGAAATCAGTATTAGAGAGGAAATAAAATAAATAGAAAATCATCATAATATGTTCGTTAAATCATAGTCCTCCAATTTAATATCCGATAATATCCGCGTGAAATAAAAGTTTGTCCCCACCCTATTACACAGGGTTGATAGGGCCCTATCTTATCAGTGATATTGGTCAGTACATTATTGATTCTTGGATAACGGCGATGCTTGTACGGGCGCTGATTTTTATTTCAATACATACATACTGTAATATTTATTCTATTCTCGACACTTTACAATATATATGGGAGGCTTAGCAAGTCTTAGAAGGGTCCGGTTCGCAATAAATAAATTTGAATTGACTGTATAATAATAAATGCCCGGCTTAAAAAACTTGTATACAATAATGCTCACGCCTTCCCACAAGGGTCCGCGAAGAGGTACGTAGAAATGTACCCAAACACCTACTTTCCGTAATATATTTTAGCATAAAAAATAATGCCAAATAAATATATTTCTGTAATACTACACACCTCTGCCTACCCCTTCAAGGACTCATGTGGGAAGCCTTAGAAATATTCAGTCAACCGAAACTTACATACAGACAAATTGATGCCTCAAACATATATTCCTATTCGATAAATATCTTACGTTAAAATTGCACATGACACAACCCTAAACAGAGTTGAAGCCTTGTCCGTTACTTTACTTAAAAACTGTTTATATTATGTACTTTGAAGGTCCAGGTGTAATTTTCTTGCTATTATATATATTGAATTTAATATAGGGGTGCCCCCCATAGTTATACAAAGTTCACATTTCGAGCAAAAACCCTTTACGTTCATACCATATTTGTATCTGTTTCATTCTCGCAAAAACTTAGGTTCATCAATATTCACGCGTAGTTAACGTTACGTTTGCGTTCCGTTTACGTTAGGTTAGTCTTAAGTTCGCATAGTTACAGTAAACGGAAACAATGGTACTTAGCATATACGGCACAAGTACTTAACTCGCATAACTAATGGACTCGCGAAGGTGAACCTTAAGGATAAGCTGAGCTTAACTATTCTTATACTAGATGCGATTACGGCTTTATATATTGTTGTTTAGTTCGTGACATTCGCAGGAACTTGCTCCTGGTAGTATTATGTATCGGTAAGGCTTTCAAGAACTCCACTAGGAATGTGCTGGCAGTAGTGGCAGCCGGCTTAATACTGCTAGCACAGCGACCTACCCAAATTGAATTTATTTGCTATATATGTAAATACAAATCGACAAATATTTACATATACATACATACATACCCTTACGAGTCCCTTACGGGGTGGGCAGAGAGAATAGACCGACAGTTCTCTAGACTTACATACCTCTTTCGCTTCGTCCACATACATATATACCTTAACATGCCTCATTGACTATTCTTTATTATATTATAGCTGGAAAGTCACATTTTTTGTATTCAGAAAGTATAAGTTTAAATCTACCTTCCTTTTTCTAATTAAATTTGTGTGAAATTGTAGTTGGGGCCGCCCTTTCGTCAGCGCTCTGAACTCCACCATTCCACCATCGTTTCCTGGTCACATCCAGCATAGCTACATCTCCCATGCACGTCCATCAGCCTACGTTCAGGCAACAATACTATTTACTTTACTTTGTATGTAATTAGGAAGTACCAGCGCTGCCCACACGCCGCTCGATATGGTTAGTGAAATTAATAATGGTTACAGGGGCAACCTGCATTGAATTGTAAATTTATTGTAATAATTATGATAGCTAACATCATAAATACGCATTGGCGTATATCTGTAAGGTTGATCGGTGGCATTTTGTATGGGCAGGTGATGTATGTAATTTATGAGTGGAATTCCACTGTTTTTCTCAGCGCTTCGCTAGAAGAAATCGATCTCGATCATTTAGTTGAAGGTATTTCAATAGGAAAGAGAGGTTATTACGTACATGGAATTCATTTAAATACTGTATAATATGTTCACCTTATTAATCTATCAACGTTAATTAAAAAAAACAGCCATGTATGATGAGTTGAGGCGAGAGATCTGCAAGTCTAGAGAGCCAATGCTTCCCTCTCTGCAAAGATCGATGTTATTAAAAATATATATCTATAGGTAGAATTGTAAGATAGGATAGTATTAATATTTGTTTCACACTCATGCTTTCGCCAAGCATAAAATAATATATATATCCTTCACACAAGGGTCCCCGAAGGGGTAGGCAGAGGTGTATAGGTAATACCCATATAACCTCTTTCCGCCAAAGATATATTTTAGGTGTCAGCGTGATGGCGAGTCCATCGCCGTTACTCAAGCACAACTATACATACGCCTTCGAATTGCTCCTCAAACGTATGGAGGTTTCCTCCCGATGCCTTCCTTCACCGTTGATGTATTTTAAGTAATTATATTTTATACGGTCACCCTGATGGTTTGAAGTTTCACGCTTGAGGGCTGCCAACAAAGGTTTCCTGCAGGTATCATTTCACATTATTCTTGAAATATTCCAATAAGTGAAAACTAATCCTAGATTGAGTTTTGCTTCATCACACAAAGATGGTTCTCTATACATGCGTCTTAAAGACATTAATGCGCTAAATATAGTCCAAGGCTATATTAATATAAGGATTTGTCGACTAGGAACTCATTAAACTTGTCGTGTGGTTTATTGTGTGATAAATTTTAATTTCGCAACACATGTTCTGCATGCTTGCGTTTCGTTCGTTCATTTAATATGTATATGACTGTTATTCTTTATATGTTAGGTATGTATATCATCACGCCGAGTACCTAACGGGGTAGGCAGAGGGTTTAGGGCGCCAGTTCTGTCTAGACTGATTTATTTGAAGATAGAATTTGGAGCTGCCCGACTGGGGCAGGACCTCCACCTTATAGAAGTCCGTAGCCTAATAATACAATTTATTGTGTTGTGTTCCTACGCGGTGAATAAGGTTTCCAGTAATGAGCTCCTTGGGGAGGGGGGGATTGTTATATTGTGTTGGCAGCAGAGGGATTAGTCCCATTATGCTGCCAACACAGTATACTCTTCGAACACAGAGTGGCAACGAGCAACGGCAAGTGATACATCGGTATTGTAAGCGTAAATAGGCTGCGGTAACCGTTTTCGTTTGGGGGGCCGTATGGTCGTTTGCCACTGTTGTTGTATAAAAAAGAATTAGCTTGATTAAAACAAATGGTATGTTTTATTCGGAAAAAATATCAACCAAAAAAACCAAATTTTACGCGGATACCAGATAGTATCCAGATTTGCAATGGGAACTCTTGAGCTAGGCTGTGGGTGACGTCATGACGAGATGGGTAAACAGCCAAGAGACAAGGGTAAAGAGCCTATATACTCTCTGGTCAGGAGCGAAGATAAGTAAGTCAGAATCCCATCATCGACAAAGTAGATCAACCAATCATATCTTCACCAAATTGATAAAGTTAAACTAGACCAATTGAGGAACAGGATGTCCTAATTGCCGTGTCAAAGGCCACGAAAACTATGACACGCGGATAAAGACAAAGACCCGATCTTCCTTAGACTTAGAACAGTAATAACTGGCGGAGATTAATAACAATTTTAAAGAGCGCTGGTTTGTCAAATAAATACAGTTTGTTGAACTGAAGGACCTTTACAATTAACGCGCTGAAGAATAATGTGCAAAAAATTATGACACAAAACCGGCGAGCCTGTATGAAGAGACTGGTGAATGTGGATTAAGCGAAAGAGAGCATATAATTATGATCGTGGCGCAAAGTTCAAAATACTTTGCTTGATATCAATAGCTAAAATAAAAAAAATACTGGCCATCTATTTCATGAGGGTCTCGGCGTGACATATGTATGTATTTATGTGTGACTCTTTCTACTCAACACGTGTGTAGATCCCATGTTTACATTCCGTCAAGTTGGCTCCTTAATATATGTTCGACCAAAAGAGTTTGTTTATACACCCTTGCCTACCCTTTCGGATAACTTTCTGGGAAGGCAAGACAAATGAACACTTCTCGTTAATCCTTTTCGCTTAGCATTGACTATCTGACATCTATAATTACTAGGTATGACAATGACACAAGCTGCAGAGTGCCAGGAACCATAAAATATAATGGATAGGACGAACCGAAAAGTATTCTGTCTTGAACAGCTTAGCTGCCATACGATAATAATTTAACACTACGATCCTGCGTCATCTAGCCAAAATCCTACTGCGGCAGAGTACTCCGAACCACCAGGGATTCGGAAACGACATTGGTTAGCAGATGCAACAAGAATCCCCACATCAAGGTTTACATAAATACATTTGTTAGTGGAGCCATTGAGCAGTATTCAGCATGGCGGCCGGAAGTGGACGTGAGACAAGAGCACGTTGTTCGCTAAATATAGAGGCTGTCCTGCAACGTCGCCGGACAGTGCCGCTATTGGCGCATTGATTTGAATGTTGGACTGCTAAGTGGATTACCAACTGTGATATCTATACCTACCTAAGCTATAGAGGCAACATGTTCGTTGATACAGATTTATAAATAATAATAAATTATAGATCCTCACGCCTTCCCACTAGGATCCTCGGAGGGGTAGAGGTGTATAGTTAATACCCATACACCCACTTTCCGCCAGAGATATATTTTAAGTGCCAACGTGACAGATCGCGAGGCGAGTCCATTAATATTGTAAAATTGCTAATAATTTATTTATTTAATATTAAGTAAACTCTGCCCGACTCTAACTTGTGTTGGACACGTCTGTCGCATGTCAGAAGAGTCGTCCAAACAAACGTCCCAATGGACCCCACAGAATTTGACGCGCAGACGTGGCAGGCCAAGAAGATGACGGGACGAACTGGACATGGACCTGAGCAATTGTTCGGAGATGGCGCTCGATCGCGGGGAGTGGAAACAGACACACGGGGAGGGGAGTGGACATAGACGGCTATAAATAAAATAATAATTAACTGACAGCTAAAATATATCTCCGGCGGAGAGTGGGTGTGTGGGTAACTCCACACCTCTGCTTGCCCCTTCGGCTGCCCTTATGATGAGGAATGAAGATATTATATTTACTTTTTAAGTCACTAAGGTAGCAAACAAGCACGTGGCTAAATGGTAAGCGGTCATCGCCACCGATGAACGCTTATCTTTTATTTATAAATATAATAAATGGCGTGTTTTACAATTTTGCAATCAATCTAGATTGTTATCAAAAGTTTATATTCTGGCTACAATTGTATCGATCTCCAGCGGTTTGAGTAACTATTATAAATTAGTAGACACTAGCAACACCACGGGATGCTGCTAGTTAAATATTTAAAAATCATATGATGTGTGAATCAAAAGGTCTACTTCGCGCTAGTGTCACCCGAGATGCGTATAACGGCTATAAACGAGTAGTCAATAAAAATAACTTTTCTTTCATTTGCATTATAAAACTTTTTGATAGGATTTACGAGCCATCGTAAAACTGTTATGGTCTAACGTCATTGGTTAATTTACAATTTGACAGATTGCGAGACTATTGCCTATGGTCACATTTTTTCTTATTTAAGGAGGCCTATTACGTTTTGCTACTTAGGATTCTCTCCAGGAACTCTGCGAAGCCTTGAAATAATTCAATATAACAACTTCGTATAAATATGAAGTTAGTTTTTACCTCGTATGGCTAAGGATCAGTATCCATGTCATGAACAAATAATAACAAAAAAAAACTGCTATCTGTAACCGTTTCTTTATTACGGTCATGTATTCTGTTACCTGGTTATTTTGGTGTTGTTTGTCTTGTTTATGCCAATTAGTGAATTATGGGGATAGAGAAAAAAATCTTATAAATCTGGCAATTCATTTTTCCTCAAGCTCTATAGCATGCCTAGCATCTCAAGCATACCTACAAACAATTCATATCAAGCCTTTTGGTAAAGAAGTGAGTCACATCTTAAGCAATTATTGCTTCATATAATAATAGTGCTAGTGTGTTATAAACAAGTAACATCCTTCGTGACAGACAGCAGAGGGTTCGAACCTGCACTAAAACCATTTGATCACAACTTATACGTCTATATTCATATTTTGTCAAGATAAGCTCGTTGCAAAAGCTGTCTCTTCACACCAAATCTGGATAGATTTCAAAACTTAGTTACCGACCATCCGGAGTTTAGAAGGAAACCGATCACATCTATAGAAGGCCAGCAATGTGGTCACATAACCACAACGGAAATCGACCACCATTTTCTAGTCCAGTGAAAGGAATGTTGATGGGCAGACAGTGTTTTTAAAAGATGCGGTTTTACTCATCTTGTTTAAAAGGCTACGTAAAGCAAAGAAAGAAAGATTACTTATTCTTCTTTGGCTGATTACTGAAACACAATGAAGAGAATCGCAAAGCAACAGCAGTGGAGTGAATCTGTATGAGAACACGATGTTCCGTTTATCTGGACTTATAGAAAGGATGACAGACGAAAGATTGACGAGATAGATGAACTTAGTTACTTGGCTCCCTAGCCAATATATCTGGTTGAAGCAGAAGACCACATTGCAAATACCAAGATCAAACCGATCGAACGATCTAGGATGGCAACGTCAAGAGTAATCGAAGCCGGTGAGCACGTATGAAAGAATGTCGAACTGAGGGAGATAGGTCAATGAGTAAGCCTAGATTGCGCACCCATACCAAGAGATACCAAGATATTGCTAACCCCAAGGGTAATCTTTCCACGCACTGATGAATTCGCGTCGATCGTTCCATATAACAAACACCCAAATTGAACAATATAAGCACGAATACCCACATTCACATATTGAACAAGCATAAAAAACTGAAAAGAAAACACATTCGAATATGCAAGTAGGCGTGTAAATCTTCATGTAAAGCAATTCTCAAAATGGACGGGTGTAATCTTAAAGAAATCGAAACTCGACGAAATTGTTCTTTACAACTCATTGTAATGGCATCACGTAGAATAATCGAACGCATTATGACATGCGCGGGATTGAACTAACTATAATCCAATATTTATACCATTCGTGACTGTATTCGAATTTGTCGATACTCCATCTCACGTCTCACTCTTACGCGTCAATGAAACATTGAGATGGAAAGGGACGGCGAAGTATTCTTCTCACAGAGTCAGTAGGTGTTTGGCTATGTTTGCACACCTCGCGGCACAGGTAAATTGGGAACAAAGCATTCTAAGTTTGAATTTAAGAAATGCCTCGCACAGGTAGGCGCTTATTGTACGCCTACCCACTCTGAATAATAGAATTTTCGGAAATAATACAATGAATAACGTAATTTATGTTGGGGAACACAATATTTTACGATTTTCGGAAACGTACCTACCTGTATAAAACTTTTGTTTTTTTTTTGCAGGCGCCGATCGGCTACACAATGGTGTGTTTGGAGTGACGCTCAGTCCCAATTCTTGCGGTTGTTTGTTTGTTTTACGGGTAATTTGCGATTTTAAAGACATGTCTATTACCCCGATGTTATCTATTTTATTTGTGGGCAGACTGATGGTTAATTGAGTGGTTGAATCACTGTGCAGACGATGTTAATCTATGCATCTAATTGTACCAGAAATGAGTTCATTTGCCGCGTTCCTTATGAATAATTAAAATTTCCGAACGAAATATTTCGGATTCATAAAAAATTTAACATGCGTTTAACATATTTTTACTGGTGTGAGGCGAACCTTATCGTAAGCGATATGTACGATAATTATTTAAATGTACACGCGAGCTGCTTTATAATTACGAGAATGTGAGATTTCCGTCGTTTCTGGACTGTTTTGACTTCGGATTTAATATTTTACTCAATAAAAGTCAAATTTTAAAATTTTAACCCTAGCTTCCATTTTTAAAATAATATTCTATAACGTAGAATTAATACTTATGGAAGCGTCATGAGTGTTCTAGGATCAAATTAACTCATTTCTCGTACACGATAAAGTGTAAGTAATAATCAAAAGAACAACTTGCACGCGCATTTTAACAACTCATCCCGCGCCGCATAAAATCAAACCTTATTCTTGGATGTATTAGTTGTATATTCACTTGACACAACAGTTATTGTATGTACGATGACTGCGATTCTTGATCATTGTATGCCAGAATCACATTATGTTATACAAATACGAGGAACCATCAAAAGTGCCCTACCTGGGTTTGACACCTGCTGTTACTCGACTATAAATAGTGCCTTACAATTTGATAGAAACTGTAGCGCCGCATGTGACTTTTAAAATTGGTGGGATGACAATTACTTTACAAACTTTTCATCGCGCTGTCATTTGAAAGACCACCCAATTTGTTACGGTCAGGGTACCAAATTCATTGGCTAATTTAATGAGAGATAAGAATACAGAGTGTATTTATTGGCGACAGTTTATGGCGGCTGTCAACTGACATATTGCAAAGTTATAACTTACAAATGTACGTTATTTATGTTAGCTTCTTCTTATGTCTATGGTTTATAATTTGTGTAACCTACCTATCTAAATAAAGACAATCACTCTTAGCCCTACCGGCACAGAAGTCAATAATTAAGATATGCTACTATGATGAAGGGATTAATTAAAGTTATCTTAGGTAACACTGAAATAGAATAAGTAGAACTCAAATTATTCCATGTGCCCAGCCCACTAGAAACATTAATTCGTAATCAATTAGATTGCAAGGATCAACGTAGAACGGAAATAAATATTCGTGACAAAATCATAAAAGGATGCAGATTATCAAAAGGACTCACCTCACTCTCGGTCCAATCAATGAGACTAGACTTCTCTTCTAGAAGGTTCTCGGAGCTTCTCTTCTCGTCTTCTCCGTCGCCCTCGTCCTTGAAGACCTTGACCTCGTCCGTCGAGCCCAGGTCGTCGCCGCCCGAGCTCGCAGCGGAACTCGAGTGCGCATGCGGCATTTTCACGAACCCAACCCTTCTCCCATTATCCCATCTTCCAACCCAAACTAACTATCTGTCATCCATCACAACTCACTACGCGGCCATTTTGATCAGGAACTGGTCCTTCGAGCCGAATTGGTCCGCACTTATTTTAAAAGATACACTAAATTTAGGCAATCGTTTTCTAAAACTAAACTGAGATCACAGATATTTTTTGTCGGTTGAACTTAAAATGCTAGGGTTGACGCGCGTAAGTCTTGGGTGCTGCATTGCATCTGTAAAAGCAGAAAAGTCGTCGTTAATTAAATCTTATTCCGTTAAAGGTAAGGTTGAAAGTGTAACGGTGAGAATATGACACGTCTTCTGGGTCAAGTCCCCTGTCAAGAGTGCGTCAACAGCACTTCTGGCAAAAAGCCAAGAGTCGCCGAGAGCTTCGGGAGTTATTGAGTAATCAACGATACAGGTAAGACACACATTTTTACTAACATCATTCTATCAGTGTTGGCTTATAATGAAACCCAGTAATCTATTTCTGAGTTGTTATTTGAGTGAGGAATGTCAAGACTTAGGTGAATATTGTAAAAAAAATGGATCGGCGTGTTGTATGCATTCTGTATGATAAAACAAGCTTCAATCTTTCAAGTAACTGACATAAACTTCTACATGAATGAATTAAGTTTTAGAGCTTAAACCTTGCTTGATTTCGCATGCGACTACTCAACCCACTGGGAGACTTCGGGGAAAATACCACTAATAGAGACTGATTGGAAATATTCGACGATGTCGTGGCACGCGTCAGAATGCAATAATATTTATATTTTTACATTAACATTCACGACCTATCCCAACAACTTAGTGTAGATACCCACAGCGAAGGAACCTTAAGTCGACCTGGATGTCGATGCAATATGTTATACATTCGCTGAACTAATAGCAATAGAGATTGAATAGAAATCGGAGCCAGATTATCATTGTTATGATCAGGATACGCACACTAATGCGCTCGCGCAAAGCGACACTTAATGGCTCAGCCATGTTCTATGTTTGCGCATTGCAAATCGTAGCGCGGCTGTCAACCTCTGAATGTATCTGCCCTTAATGTCTAATATGGCTTTGCCTGACTATGACTTCGACGGATGCGTTCATAATCCCACTTATATTATAAATCCTTACAAGGATAATTAATTGTTCCTCTTTCACGCTAAAATAATTCTAAAATAATCTTCTATTTTATTTATTTTCGCGACAACAAGTCTGTCTTGCAAGTGAATCTATCTTTATAGCTAAGATTCATCAGAATTGGATGACGCAGCAGACATACAGAGTAATACTCGCATTTATAATACATATGTCTAAGTGATTGTAAATACCGTATCAAAATCTGTGCAGTACCTAGGTAGAACTCGTTCAGACAGACACAGCGTGGGGTCTTAGTTTTATGATATTATTGGTTGTACTCCGCGGACTCAAACACGTTAAATTCGTTAACATAATTAAGTTGCTCCCCCTAATAGTAAAATATACATAAAAACTTTCTGCTCGAACCTCGTTCTAGAATCACTATCTATTGATGAAATTTGGATTAAAATCCTTTGCCTAGTCCAGAAGATCTAAACGCACAGTCGTCGGAAAGGATCATTGTTTTTTACTATGTAAATAAGGACATATATACATATTTCATATCAGCACCCCAAGTCGTGAGGCAGTAGAGTGAGTAGAGCTACGTTCGAAACAGGTTTAATTGTAATTCTAACATAACACTTAATTATTTATAACAACTAAACAAAAACGATTCCCTCGTCTGTCCCTTCTAAAGTGCACAATTACCTTAACATACAAGCTCATAAAGCAAGCACTAGACACAGCCCTTCTTGACCCTCTCGCGTGATTTATGGCTATGCCTTAGCAATGCATTTGTCAGTTGGTATGTGGAGGTGTGAGCGCATGAATAATGTCAACCACTCCTGATGGGAGTTATGCATGGTAATGCGTGGACGGATACCGCGTCTACACTGACTTATTGTATAGAAAGCATTCTCACTTGTAAATAAGTCTGCTTTAATGTTTAGAAGAGTCACTGAAAAAGCCGTGGTGGCCGAGTGGTTCGAGTAGTTGCCTAAGACACAACTATAGCAAGTTTGAATCCCGACTGCACCAACGAGTTTTTCTGAACTTAAGTACAGTGATAAGTCACACCACACGGTGAAGGAAAACATCGAGAGAAACCAGCTTACGTCCGAGAAGCAATCAAGTCAAATCAAATCAAAATCTTTTTATTTCACATAGGCCCAGATGGGCACTTATAAAACGTCGAAAAAGAAGCAATATAAAGATCATCAAATAATCAATTATTTCGCGAGTCTTTCGTTATTATGAAATGTATCTAAATAATTATTTATGGTTTCTGGGACTTCGGCACATTGCTTGGGAAAGTGGCTCCTTTTACCTCTAAAGGCTCAACTATCTTCATACATACAAAATCCCTCAAAATTATCAATAGTTCAGGCGTAGTCGCCAGACATACCTTCGCATTTATAAAGTTATTATGTATTTGGACATTTAGTCATAATATAATATTAAGTAAGTCTATGTATAATTAACATTTCATCTTAATGACTACCTTGTTCATGAGACAAGAGTTTTTGATTTAAAAAATACTTTTGATTTGCGCAAGCGCATGTACGGAACCCTAAAAAGAGCTGAGAAAGGGGCTATCGATTAACTGAAAAACTATTTCTGTCATGTCACACGAAATTCTAACGAATGGTAAACCAATCTGTGTCGTATTACAATAATTAGAAACGTGGCGTTAATACGATATTGTAGGTATATATTTATCGCAGTTGAGTGACCTCAGTTTTTATTTTCAATTGTAATTGAACATACATATTATATTACACGATTTTTCTTGTTAACGGGTACTTCTTAACTACATATTAATAATAAACATGTAGTGTGTTGTGTCGGTTCATTGAACATATTTTAAGAAAAAAATAAAAGCCGTGGTGGCCGAGTGGTTCGAGTAGTTGCCTGCGACACATAGATCGCAAGTTCGAATCCCGACTGTACCAATGAGTTTTTCTGAACTTAAGTACAGTGATTAATCACACCACGAGCTTTACGGTGAAGGAAAACATCGAGAGGAAACCTGCATACGTTTGAGGAGCAATTCAAGGGCATATGTATAGTTGTGCTTCAGTAACGGCGATGGACTCGCCATCTATCACGTTGGCACCTAAAATATATCTCTGGCGGAAAGTGGGTGTTATAGGTATTACCTATACACCTCTGCCTACCCCTTCGGGGATCCTTGTGGGAAGGCGTGAGGATGAGGAATTGTATGTATTTGATTTTCTAATTTAAACAGGCGTGGTGGCAATGTTCGAATCCCGACTGTACCTATAATAAGTTTTCTAAACTTAAGTCAGTCTTGACCATTCACACCGTTGGCTTTTTGGTGAAGGAAAACATCGAGAGAAAACCTGCAAACGTTTGAAAAGTAATTCAAACTACTCAGCCACCAGGGCTCTATCGCTTAAAAAATATTAATTAACGGGAAAGCAGCCATAAATACAATTTTCTCTCTCGTTGTTATATTGTGTTCTGATAATTCAGTTCCCAACACGACGTTTACACTTCAACTTAATTAAACCACTATTAATACTTACTGATAAGATATTTAATCACAATTTCGTTACAAATGTTTAATCAATAGTTTCTAAGAAGTGTTATCTTTTCAATGTCATAAATACCTTACCTATTTAGGAAATAAAATACGCAATGACAGATAAACAACTCTTACATACGTCTGCCAGCCGTGTCTCATCACGCGCAGTCCCTTACGAGGTAGGCAGAGATAGTAGAGCGCCAGTTCTTTTTACAGATATACTCGTAGTTCATTAACAGTTTAGATACGTAGATAAGGATAATGTATTTTTTTTAATTCAGTGACCAGTTTGATGCAGTACCTAATAAGATAAAGTAGCACAAAAAATTATGACCAAACCTCGATGGGACCTTTTGATACTTAATAAAGCATTGTGACCAATTTTCTATACTTAGTTGTATTTCGTTACGTCTTTGTCGTAACGAAATCTTACATACATATTTTTTTTTCTACAACAGGAATGGCAAACAGGCATACGGCCATCCCGATGGAAAACGGTTACCGCAGCCTATTTACGCATACAACACCGAAGTATCACTTGCGCGTTGCCACTGTTTCCGGAGAGTTATACTGTGTTAGCAGCATAATGGGACTAATCCCTCTGCTGCCACCACAATATAACAATTCTCCCCCTCCCCAAGGAGCTCATTACTGGTAACCTTACTAAAAATACATATCATCGCGCCGAGAGTATAGAGCGCCAGTTCTCTCTACACTTACATACCTCATTTTTTACGAAATCTTCCGTTACCTTAAGTTCATATGACCCGATTGGTACAGACTGGGATTGAATACGTCTATTATTTCTCTAAGCCATGAAATTGTAATAGATTTACAATTTACATTGAATCTAGTATCGCTTGTTATAATTGACTGACATCAAACTGCCATCACATGCGATTGTGGTTTCACAGAACGAACATAAACTATGTAATTTGTTTGAATGGTATTATCCACGTGTTTTAGTGTCAAATGCGCATAAAACACAGAACATGGGGTTTTCATGTCCCGTGTTTGTGACAGTTATTTTATAGTTTTTTTCAGAACTGAAGACACTATTACGACTTCTTCCAAGAGGTGGTGATGATCGCAAAGTATCTAAAGTAATACGAAGCTTGAACTTAAAAAAAAAGGTTTAATTCAATATAGATTCCCTTAACTTGAGGATATGTCTTGACTTATTAAACACTACAGATATTTTAGCCTATGTTAAGTTAGCGGAAGTCGTGCTCCACACCGCCTTCACGTCACACGTGGTGACATTGAAGATTATCGGTTGGACAAATCGTCTCCTATGTCAGAATTCCAAATAAATCTTTTAGGCAATGACGTGTCAATCACTGTGATTGCTAGCACTAAGTGAAACAATAAAAGCATATTCTGAATACTTTTTTCTACTGCTTTTTGCGGTGATACTCGTATTTAAGCGGAAATAATTATAGTCATAAAAGGAAGCCGTATTTTTTCGGAATCTAGTCTATGTCTATTTCAAAATTTCATTATAATAGGTCTAGTAGTTAAGACGTGAAAGCGTAACAAACATAAAGACTACTATATAATCATATATCCTCACGCCTTCCCACTAGGGTCCCCGAAGGGGTAGGCAGAGGTGTGTAGGTAATACCCACACACACACTTTCCGCCAGAGGTATATCAGGTGCCAACGTGACAGATGGCGAGTCCATCGCCGTTACTCAAGCACGACTATACATACGCCTTTGAATTTCTTCTCAGACGTATGCAGGTTTCCTCTCGATGTTTTACTTCACCGTAAAGCTCGTGGTGTGACTAATCACTGTACTTAAGTTCAGAAAAACTCATTGGTACAGTCGGGATTCGAACTTGCGATCTTTGTGTCGCAGGCAACTGCTCGAACCACTCGGCCACCACGGCTTCGTATTTATTACTGTACCTAGTGGTTCTTCGCCGCGTACTAGCATAAGCTATCTGTTGATTCAGCTAATAGTCTATCTCCGTACCAAATTTCATCCAATTTCGTTTAACGGTCCTAGCGTTATTCAATACCGAACATCCTCACAAACTTTCGCATTTATAGGTAATATAAGTAGGTATATATGGCTGTGTTCACACACGCCCTGTGTTTTAAACTGGCGAGAACATTGAGAGGCACTAAACTTGATGTTAAACTTTAACTGCCAATGGCGATATCTGGGACCTCGAAATGGGATCCTGGTTGGGTATGGGTTTTATGGTGTTTTTACGCGTGCCTCGATTGCTCTTCAGGGTGGGGCCTTCAGTATCTGCTTTTCAATTATGGTCGACGCTGTGAAACAGCAGTTGGTTAAGTGCCCGTATTTTAGGTGAATACAAACTTCTACATACAAACTCATATATATCTTAACGGGGTAGCCAGAAGGTATAAAGCGCCAGTTCTCTCGAAACTGATCTTATTTAATAAATGCGATGTTTGTGGGGATGATTGTTCCTCCTTCCTGATGGATAGATAACTACTGAATGGAAGAAAGTATAGGCTATCTCCATACAAGATTTTCTAAAACCCGTTCACCGGTTCAGACGTGAAATAATTAACAAACAGACATACACATTTATATTTCTAATATGATTTAGTATGCATGAGTTATGTCTATTTATTCAACATGTTCCCTACGGTTTACTGTGTCCAAATGTCCCAAGACCTTTGTCTGCCTCTGCATAGACAGAAAACATGTGTTACCTTTTTTATAACGAATGCATTGCGGGCGTGCGTTTAGCGTCGTGTTTCCAATTCGTCACGATGCTTGCTGCGGTCCGAAAACAAGGGATTATGACACTTAACATATTGACATAAGAGCGGGTAGGGTGTCAAGTTACGTTGGACGTTGCAGCCCCAATTTCGTAAGAATACGGTAGCATGAGTGTCACATTACCCGGGGTCACCACTGCTGATGATAATTTAAGGCGATGTTATCAATCAATTCCTCTTTTGAATAATCGAACCTGATTGACTTGACAGGGTGACAGACACAGGGGAATTAATTGGGCATGTTTGTCGTCTAATCAGTATAATATGCTCTTTAAAAACGTTAATCCAGATGATTTTATATGTTTAATTTATTAACGGCATTGCCACGCGGCTTAATGTTTGAAATTTGATTACATTGGTATATCTTTACGCGTCCCACAAGGGTTCCCGAAGGGGTAGGCAGAGATTTATAGGTAATACCAATACACCAACATTCTTCCAGATGGCGAGTCTATCTCCGTTACTCAAGCACGACTATACATACGCCTTTGAATCTCTTACTAACGTTTCCTCTCGATGTTTTCCTTCGCCGTCAAGCTCGTAGTACGACTTATCACTACCTACAACGCCAGGGGTGTAACTCGTGCGTTGCCGAACATGCAGGAATCTTTTCACACCTTTCGAGAACTCCGTGCTGTACTCTTTGGGGCAAACCTCGTAGTTCACTACTAACTACTACTACGCCAATGCTCTGAAGACTTAACTTTTATACTACACTGTGCTATTTCTACCTTGTTATTTACATAGGATTTATTTTCCTACTAGGCCCCAAAAGTTCAACTTTTCAATACCTTAAATTAATTACCGAATACCACACGGTCAGAAGTATATACACACATGCAATTCAATCTCGTCGTTTATTAGCATTGTGTCGTCACGGCGGGCCTGCGTCGAGTGCATATTCGCACTTCAGAACAATGTATTAAACGTGCCCGTTGGTCCTTCGAGCCACTTTCAATGCCTTCTTAAGATTTGTGAGTTATTAACGATTGCATGACAATATACATATCATATAATATCTGCATACATGAAGAATTGTATAAATCCTCACGCCTTACCAGAAGGAGTAGACAGAGGTGTAGAGGTAGTGCCCCCACACCTCTTTTCCGCCAGAGATATATTTTAGGTGCCAACGTGACAGATGGCGAGTCCATCGCCGTTACTCAAGCACGACTATACATACGCATTTGAAATACTTCTCAGACGTATGCAGGTTCCCTCTCGATGTTTTCCTTCACCGTAAAGCTCGTGGTGTGACTAATCACTGCACTTAAGTTCAGAATCACTCATTAGTACAGTCGGCATTCGAACTTGCGATCTTTGTGTCGCAGGCAACTACTCCAACCACTCGGCCACCACGGCTTCTTTAAGAATTGTACATATTTTTATTCTATCTTATTTTACACATTGGCTAATTGCCTCAATTACTTCACACATATTGATGTAGGTATAGCAGTATCAAGTGTTTCGCCTTCTCTCGGAGTGGGCGTCTTTCCCCTAGCCACCGTATTAGTATGTTCAAGTTGATGACGTCATGGACCGTATATGTAACCAGGAATCTATACAAAAACGCTCAACCCAGCGGCATTCGCACCGCCAATGGTTCCACGCCACGGTGGCCGTTATCGCTTCGCTAAACAACACGTTTTTCACCCTCAATTGTAATTAATTATACATACAGTGGTAGATCTGCAGCTCTGTTATACGATCGAAGCTCTGTTATATATCGATCGCTAATTAATTTAATCACAAGCAACTAACGTACAAAATATAGTAAATAACCAAGAGACAAAGATAATTAATAATAATATTAGATAATTTCACTATAATATATTTTTTTTTGTATTGAGACAAAGAACAGTAGTACATTGAGTACGACATACGAACAGTAAAATCTTTAAAGGCGTGGAATTTAAAGATACTACCCAAATCACTAGCACCACTGTTCGATGACAAAGAAAGATATGTAGAGAGGAGAGGCTTCGGATGAGCTTTAATAAACGGCTGTGAATCCTGGGTATGTCAGAGGAAGATTGACAAGTCCTTTTCGTAAATACCGCTAACATTAGATTGTATCCGCAATAAGGATTCAATTGTAAAGATACGTTATCTACAAAATATGAGTCGGCAACGGTTGACGAAACAGATACACAATGCGCAAGTCTGTAATAAGTAGAAGGGGAAGAATACGCCTCAACTACCTAGATCAAATCGCTCGAACATCGTCAAGGAAACGGCGAGCATGGATGAAGAGACTGATGATTGTGGAAGAAAGAAAAGTCATCTGTAAGGTTAGAGACAACTGTGGGAAGAAACCATGAGGGATTCGGTGTGACGATATATATATATATATATATATATATATATATACGACGATATATATATATATATATATATACGACGATATATATATATATATATATATATATATATATCGTCACACCGAATCCCTCATGGTTTCTTCTTTTATATATTTTATATATTTCTTTATATATATAGGACAATCTTAAGGTATGTCTTTTGGTACCAAAACAGAAACTGGTTAGAAGATGGCCTGGTCCATATTCTTGTTGAGAACCGGATGTTCTGTCCAAACAAATTAATTTATCGATATATTTCGACCAGGACAAGTGTCGTAAATTCTCGCCGACTTTACGATACCTCTAGCCCAATTAGTTAAGTTGTTGGACGTACTAGGTCTGCAACACAAGTCTCAAAGTTCGAATAGTTTAAGTTAACCCAAACTAAAATAGTTTGAGAGCTGTTTTAAGATGATCAATGGTTCAAATCAGTCCGAACTGTTACATAGGATTAAGGTCACGTTTCTCAACAAGAGCGCATTTTGTAGTAAAAGCTTTTGATGACGCCATTTTGTATGTAAACTACCGTCTAATTAAGCGATTTCGGTCATTATAAGGTTAATGTTAAGTAATTAAAAGATAATAATTTACTTAAATCTTGATTGATTATATTAGATTTGGCGCTCTTGATTAAGTAAATTTAAGAAGTAACGTTTCAGAATGGACTATTTGCACTAATCCTTACGCTTGTTTAACTTTACTACTATGGTAATTTTAAAACAATACCATTATTCTTTAAATTAATAATTTGAACAAGTTTAATACAAATATATTCTATTAAACGAAGTGTCAAGAAGTATCAGTGAAGATCGTGTTCTATCTATCTAGATCAAATCGATCGGACACTCAAGAATAAGCGTTAAGAGTACACGAATTCGGGCTAGTAGAGACTGATAAATGAGAATGATGAAAGAGATCTGGAGAGGACTGGCGGCCTTCTCTCTCTGCCTAGCCCGTGAGAGTACGGCGTGATGATATGTATGTAACCTATCTATTGTGTAAACAAAAATATTTGATTTAACTCGGGTCGTGTTTCAAACAAAAAGAAATGTTTTCTATCCTTTAGGGATTAAAATTGTAACGATGTAACGACATAGTATAGAGAAGAGAAGTAGGTTATCTTCATACAAACGCACCGCGCGCGGCTTGTATGTGTGCGCTATTGTATCTATGTGTCGACGCACGCACACTTCAACAAAATCTCGACCCGTTTCTCAGTGCGCCAGTCGGGGCTAACACTGCACAAGGTTCGCGCGCGCGTCACGGCTTTTCGGCACCGCTAAATGATTTATTCATCAATATCATCATCAAAATTTCTGATAATCGCAGAAGAACGTATTGCTGTGTGTTTGGGTGTCTTAATAATTCATCGATTCCAGACCTGTCTCTGTTCAGATTACCTATTGAACAGGAAAGGTAAGTTAGTCACTTATTCTAGCATAATATAATTTTACTTGATGATGAGATACCTACTACGTACTTACATATTTTTTGTTTGTATTAGTTTTCTATCACACAGGAAGTAGGTAGGTAGGCCTAATTTCCTACTAGAATGTATTAGGTACTTTTGATCTGGCAATTGGTTTGCCGCAATTTCTTTGTTTACGTTTAGTTATGCCGATTTCTCAGTATTGTAGGTATAGTAACTAAGTACCTACCTACTTACAGAAAATCGTAATTCAAAATAAGTATGTACGAGTACCTAATTGACTAATAGTAAATCAAATACTTGCGAAGGACTGCTGGCAGATGCTGGATGCGGCAAGCTGAAGACAGGGCGCTATGGCGCTCATTAGGGGAGGCCTATGTCCAGCAGTGGACCAGAGTGGGCTGATGATGATGATGAAATCAAATACATATAAAACAAAGTTCGAATCATAACAACAAATTCGATTATAGTCTAAGAGACAGTCGTTAGTTTTTAATGTTGTTTTTATTTCTTTTAATGATAATATTTCATTCACTTTATTCATATTTCACACATTAATTTTTATTATAGATACCTAATTGCCGCTGTTCATGCGGTTGCTAGCGAAGCGCGAACAGCCGCGCCTAATATTTAGCTAAAAGTGACAACCCTAAGACAGTAGGCAATTATATCGCGAATTGGGCCGGAGATAGCCTACTCCCTCTTCTTTATACTATGGTAACGATGTCCGCTTAAACACAAGCGGACATCGTTACATCTGATAGATAATAATACCCGACCCAAGAAACAATGGGTGCCATTTTTTTATGCTTCCTTCAAACCGTTATCCCATTTCCCAAACAGTGCCAGGTAAGCTAGTCTTTGTTTTAATGGAATTTCGATACAGAAGATCCATTTTAGCAACTGTATTTATAAATATGAAGTGATCTGAGCCATTACCATGACAACCATTACGTGCCATGATTTAAGCGTATAAAAGAAATAGGTATATTAATTGACGTCATATACCTATCCCTTTTGCACTCTTGAATAATATTTTTTCAGCCAGCGTTTGACATAACTGGATGACATAACATGGATCAACTCATATTTTTTTTCATTCATAGAATGTTGATTAGGATACAATAGCAAAATTATAATAAATAATTGTATGCAAAAAAATACTCACTTCATCATTATTAATATAAAATATAATAAAAAGCCGTGGTGGCCGAGTGGTTCGAGCAGTTGCCTGCGACACAAAGATCGCAAGTTCGAATCCCGACTGTACCAATGAGTTTTTCTGAACTTAAGTACAGTGATTAGTCACACCACGAGCTTTGCGGTGAAGGAAAACATCGAGAGGAAACCTGCATACGTTTGAGAAGAAATTCAAAGGCGTATGTATAGTCGTGCTTGAGTAACGGCGATGGACTCGCCATCTGTCACGTTGGCACCAAATATACCTCTGGCGGAAAGTGGGTGTGTGGGTATTTATTACCTATACACCTCTGCCTACCCCTTCGGGGACCCTTGTGGGGAGGCGTGAGGATATATATATTATTATCATTATTAATGTAGCAATATATTCTAGTTTGACATTGTGTGTAGCCATTTGAGGAGAGTTGTGTATGACACTGAAGGACTTGTATCCAACTCATGAATGTTTTAATTTTTAAATTACAATTAAAATCATCTATTTATCTATACTTTTATTACTAAGACGCAGTTTATTTGTTAAAAGGAGCTATTTAAGGAACTACTAATTAAATATGAAATAATATTTTATAAGCTAAGTATATATCGTTATTCTATGGATTCCTACATTCATCTTTCAGCCCTAAATGAGACTGTGATGCCTGTCATCAAAATACCGTAGGTCAAACACCTTGTTACCGTTTTCAAACACTAGATAAGTAATATAACCCATTAATAGCAAGGTTAAATTATGGCACCATAAAACCGTATCAGCAATTAAAAACTAAATTTAATAATAAAATTTAAACTATAGATAATTGGCGCTTCAATAAAGTTTTTGCCTGTCTAGGAAATTCTATATTCCACATAAAATTCAAATATGTGTATCTTTATATTAGATCTTAAAAAAACGGCATATGGTAAAAACGGCCGTGTTAATGACAGCCATGCCCACACAGGTTGCAGGGTTATCCATTAAATATTATCCATTTAATAAAAGATAAGGTACTAAAGTTTTAGGCATAAACTAGGGCTTCCTTTGCTTTGATTAAAAGTGCTCAAACTAGAAAAAAAATACAATTCCTAATTCAAATGATTATAATCAGTTCGAACAGACATCGCGGGTATTCCATCCAATTCACACCATATTTGTTAACGGCCTATTAAAGCCAGTAGCGGGTAGCAATTACCGTAGTCTTCACGCCCGTACCAAGCCTCGGCTGGAGGTAACGCGACCGGTTCTAACAACCGCTATTTATACTAAATATAAGCTAAGGACACGACTTTTTAAATCGGTCGGGATAACATTGCCACGGAGATTGCCCTCGGCGATGGAACATGTTTTCTTCGAATTATCGTAACTTATTAGCTTTGGGAGGTTTCGGTATGTTCGGATAATAAGGGTTAATCATCTTAGAATATCTTATTGTTATATACCTACCTCTGTATACCTAATACGGCTAGTTACTTATTTACAACTTAAATTATTGATTGACACAGAATATATATATGCTAGTGATGTCAAAGTGACATAATTTAGACTTTTTTTAAGACTATTACGATCAATAACGTATTAGGTTACGTTTTCGTTTCGAGCAGATAATTCATGTTTACGTTACGAGTTTTGATGGACATACCGAATAAATTTGTAATTTTTAATTAGAGGGATCAACAACCCAAACTAATACACAAGTTCGCGCTTCTCCACAAGGGTCCGCGAAGGGGTGTCAGGTGTAACACCTAGACTACGAGTGAGTTTTGAACTCAACGGGTTTCTTAAAATAATAATTCCTTGTGTTATATTCAAAACGTAGGTACTGTATGGACCTACCTTTTAAATATGATATATGTATATTATCTTATATATATCTATATATATATAATTGTAAAATATTCCCATTCGCAAATCAGCAACATCCTAAGCCAAGGTCGTAAGCCTTTCAGTCTCGCTCGATTAAGTAGCAAAAGTTCCTGGATCTCACGCAGGCACAAATAAGTTTTTTAACTTTAAAATTGTCAAGTATTTTTCATCTCAAAATATCTACATCTGCGTGTAATGATAACAGCCTGCCTTAAAACTACCCACTAGAGCATATCTCATTTAAAACTAGAATATTCCAGTTTGAACACTTCAATGAACACGTACAAAACAATTTCTTTGAGAATGAGTAACTTGGTAGGCGTTATTTTGACACTTGCACAGGTTGACTTAAGGTGTATTTTGTATCCGCCCAGGTTACTGTACCAGGGAACCGGTTACAAAGGAGATGTGCGTGCGCTTGTTGAGAAAACGATTATTATTACACACGCCCGGTACAAAGTATAAAGCGACGGAATTTAGGGGGTAAGCTACGCCTACGTAATTAGTTGCCCGTAAGGACCTTTTAACTTGTATACTTTATACGATTTTTGGGTGAAATTTTGCCTGGAATTTACCCTTCGTTGGTCTTACTTTAGGATTGATTTAGAACAGAAACAAATTAGTTACGAAGTAGGTTCATGAAGTTTCAGTTCAGGGACGATAGATAGCGCTGAGATCATTGTAAATCGAACTAAAATTTATATTTTTTATTGTTGGTGTAGTATGTGCGTTGCGAGATATTTCAAATAAACAACAAACAATAGTTTACACTTGTGTAAAATTATTTGATATATTTTTCATCTTAAAAAAACTGAGACCTAAAAAGTTGCGCGATTTGAAGAAAAATGTATGCACAAGTAAATAAAATTGCCTTTCCAAAATACTTTTATTTTAATAGGCATTAAAGTTAGATAGTTTAGGGAAATAACAATTTATATATAATCGTTAGTTTTTTTCCAATGTCATTCTGATACCTGTGTTTAGGTAATACGTCTTTTGGTTAGAGAAGTTCCTAAGGCTTTAAAGTAGCCCTGCCGCAGGCACTGAACTTCTGTTGCGGGTTCAACCCCGCCGGCAACATAAATATATATGTAAAATCGTCTTATTGGACTGGCGTAAGTATGGGTGTAGTAGAAGCTATGGCTTGTTTTAGGTAATTTGACTTTTAGTATGAATCATAGAATATCATTGCAATTTCATAAATAAAACAAAATGTATTTACAAGCTTACGAATAAAGAGTAGTTTTAAATTGTCACAACTTATTTGGAAATAATTATACCGTATGAATATATTTCGGTATGGTAGGTATTCTCTCCTTATCTTAGAAATCAAGGATATTGCGATAATTATGATAAATTGATAATAACACATTAAATATTCCAAGTATGAACCATATAAGTATTATTATTGTTACGTTAATTTAATTAAGGAAATAGCATAAAACTAAAACAATAGGCTTTGCAATCGTATCTGACAATCTGCGTTTTTCTCGCTTACACTACCGTCGGACGCAGTTTCGAGCGAGACGGCACTATCCGGGCAATTAATGCGGACATAGAAATAATTTAGGAAGATATCAAATGATACTTAAACATACATAAAAATGCAGTTGAGATATAGAATAATATTTATTTACTAACTTAATATAGGCTTAATATTACCTATACAACTCTGCCTACCCCTTCGGGGACCCTTGTGGGAAGGCGTGAGGATATATTATTATTTATTATAATATAGGCTTTTTGTTTTAACACGCAAATATATATATATTTTTCATCGCAAAATTCTCGAGAATAGTGCAGACAGGCAAGCAAGGTGTCGAACAACGAAAAACAAATCATGGGTTAAAATAAGCCACCGCATGACAGAGCTAATGAGACAATTATAATTAAAAAAATCTAGACAATTAGGTATATACATACATATGTATGTATATTCAATAGTATATGGGTAAATTAAATGCGAATCTCTTAAATCAATGCTCCGCTCCCTTAGGTTGTAGCTGATGATACAAATATCCTGTAACTTTCCTTTATAAGCGAGCTATCAAATGCAAAACTACGTTTTTAATAGGCTCCTGAGAGAGTTCAAACAAACAAACTTCATAAATATAATAATAATATATTATATCTTCAAGTGGTTGAACGAACACAGAATATTAAGATTCATTGTTAAATGTAGGGTAAATACGCTTATTTTCAACACTCAAAAATTATGCAACAAAATTAAAATAATTTAGCTTAGGTACTCTATTTGCAGTTCATTTATTGCCTTTGTTAACGGATGTCATACACGTGACACTCCTATCTGTCTACGAGTCATTAGTCGTAAATAATTATAATGACAAAAGTACGGACTTTCAGAACGACTCTTGCCCTTGTGAAAAAAAAAAAGAAAAAGTTGGCGCGGGACTTTCTTGCCACTAATTCTTTGCGGCCGCTTCATTGGATTTTCAACTCTATTACACTTCAGTTGAAAGTCCACTTAAAGATTAGTTGTAGTGTGTTTGATTTTTGTGCCTTGGTTTTTTGGAATTTGGATGCAGTGTAGAATCATCCGTTCTAGGAATCGCTCGTCGTTACGATGTCCAACAAATGTGATTTGTATATGTATGTATATATTAATATATTAATTTATTGGAAATACACTAATTAATTCACAAGAATGTTACTAAATATACTTATTATGAATCTTTAGTTCATCATAGAGCTGCGTATCTACTCATATTTTGATTGTGGTAGTTTCTATGTTTTCGTGGATTTACCCAATAACACAAAAGCGGATGAATGGATTTGGATGAAATTTGACACACAAGTCAATTATCACACGGGTTCATCAGCTGATTCCAAGGCTAATCCGATTTGAAATATTTTTGCATTCGATGGCCCGTTCATTGAGAAAGGCTAAGGGAGTGGAGCAGTAATAATAATAAATATATGTACAATAATCAAATTTAAAGCAGGCGAAACCGCGGGACCCAGATAGTAGCTACATATATATAACTTCTTGCTGGTCATCTCATGAGTATTCAATAAGCAAACTGGCTATATATTTTTAGGTTATAAATTCCACTAACTATATCGACCGAACATTATGTGACATATAACCTACGGCCGGCAACAACGAACATTTGAATACATGGTCCGTATGGTAATCACAGCCGAGATTACATAGTACCATCAAAACTCACTTCTACTACGATGACAACTCGATATCAGTTCAAATTCAGAATGGAATTTGAAATTCTGAATTGATTTCAAATTTGGAAGAGTTTTAATTCTAATGTACGAATGAAGACTGGTCGTTAGATTTTGATTAATTGTGCGTTCTTTGAAATCAGTGGCAAAAATAACCAATTGCCTGTTTGTAAAAAGATATTTTTTATACGACCGATTTTTTTTTATAAGTATACATACAATTTAAAAATGGTATGCGGCAAAGTGTAATAGGTACATTACTTTATTGCTTCTTGCCATCTTTTATAGTTACCATTAGTTGCAGTGTACACTTTATACGCGCATTGGGTATTCTGCGTGTGCGCAGCGCACAACACGAGCACATTAACATTCTCAACTCTCGCGCTGGTTCTCATAGCAAGGCGCACGCGTTTCATAGCGTCTCTGAAACCTACGTTTTACACGTGAATAAAGCCAATAAAAACGCTATTAATTCCCAAAGCAGTAAACAAACACGTAACCTTCCATATACCGTAACGAATAACTGAATAAATATCCGTATATCCACCTAATAACGCATAATAATACTATAAAAGTAACTAAACTACACAAAATTACATTTAAGTAATTTTTTATCCCAGAAAAAATCCGTTTTCACTCGATAAAAATATCGTAAAACAAGATTAGACTATTCGTATGTGGAGAGCGGATATTTAAGCCGTAACCTATCTTAGTAGCGCGTAATTGAGATTTAACACAACGCTTTATAATATTTCAGTAGATAAAAACCGTTGAATCGTTTGTAAGTCCGTCATGCAGTAACATTTACTATTTTACTGCCTTGGATAGATGCAAAAGCGACATTTGTATATGTAAGGCAAATAAAATAATTTGACGCAGCAGTACTTGCCGAGCGTAGGAAATGCGATTATATGAATAATTCACCCGAGATAACGACCAAAATAAGACGATTGTTCGCTTCTGAGAATACCGTGTTTAGATCTCTTTCCCGTGAGGTTTCAAGAACACCGACACTTAAACCTTTATTAAACTCAATATTTTGAGTTCAATACGAGTCGTAAACGGATGTAATGATTATTTTATTATAGCAATTTAACGCTTCGAACTAAGAGTAGTTGCTGATCGCAGTCGAAAAATGTTTGTGCTTAAAAAAGCTTGCTCTTTTAAGCTGACCACTCGCGACCCTGTCCGTCGCGCTATAATATCGCGTCGCCAAAAAAAGGAAAAATATATAGGTATTTGATTTTTTCTGAAAAAGAATAAAGGCGTAATAAATAATATTGTTTTTTGCTCGGAACGGCTGCTGAGCTGAGAAATGGCGACGGGACGCGGGATATTTTTTATAAGCAAAGGATTCTGTCATAAGATTTTTTCTATACTGAAAAAGGTACATTTAAAAATAGAAATTTTAAAATCTGTCCAAAAATGGAAATCAATAATTTTGTTGCTCTAATAGATGTTGATTGATGCTTCGTCGAGGGCCGTAAGGGTAGAGAGAACAAGTGCTCTTTTCTTTCTGCCTACCCATGACGAACGCGGTGTGACGATATGTACGTATGTTTACCCGCAAATTATAAACTTAAATAAATACACTAGGTTATTCATTATATAACTTGATTGGTTTCAAATCCGGTCATAATTATCGGTTATCGTTATCAAGGAAACATAGCACTTATGAGTGATATCGATAAACATTTTTTTATGTTATTACAACATTGTCAGAAACGTTACAAATATATTTTTTATTATGGCCATCCCAACTTTTTGTAAGCAGGTGTGTTCAGGCACATTTAAGGCCAGTAACGTTTATTTATTAATGCTGGCTAATAATAAAAAAACAAATGGCATCACAATTACATATTACGGGTCGTATATTCCCGGGGTTGTCATTTCAAAAATGGAACATTTCAATAATTCGCCGGACGACATTGTTAATTAAATGTTTGCTAGTACTTGACCATGTTCGTTGCAGCTATTTATTTAATAGCTAACGTCTTCTACGAATCAACTAGTTGTATGTTCCGAAGCAGCTTTTGAAGTTTTTCATGGCATGTTAAATTACCAACGGCGGAATTTGTACGTTCCGATAAGCAACCGTCTCCGAACATTTAGTTAACCCCTTCGTATCTCATCATATCCAAAGCTAACTCATTTTGGCAGGTTTCTGTTGATTGTAAGCTTGGTCTCTACCTGCTACTTTTACACCTACAATACAATGCTAAATGTCTGGGAGAACACCGCGTTACTTCCAGGATCAAATCGATAGAACAATTAAGAAACCGAAGAACATGGAATGTGTGTAGAGCGAAGGAGGTTTACAATCTAGACGACTGACGCTTTGCCGCCTACTTTGTAAAGGACGATGTCGTTAATACAAATCGATTATAAGTTATATTACATGTATTTTTGTCTAAGCTAATGTCCGCACCGGGTAGTATACATATTTATCACACAAACTCAACAGGAGCAGGAAACTGCAGCGTATTGTTATTGCAACCTTAGCATAAGCGCTTAGGCGTTTCTTTTATTTATACAAAAAATATGACTGACTTTAAGGGGTTATCGTACCCTAGGTAGGCGCTTGGGATACTCGCGTTATGTGACCATAGAACCATAAAACATTTAATTATGTAGGTACCAACCAACATATTATCAAAGCATAGCAGAAGAAATATTGCGACACAGATATTAAAGTAAAGTTATGTCTTACGAATATTTAAGTACATACTTTATGTGTTCGACCGATTAATCTACCGAATTAACGAGAGCACTAAGAACGAACGGATGTGGAGTGAAAATGGGAAACTTAGTGGTCAACTGCCTACTATACGCCGATGACGCGGTTTTACTGGCGTCATCAGAGGGCGAACTGCAGTCACTAGTTACCATAATGAAAGAAGAATGTGAAAAGAAGGGGCTGCGCCTAAACGCTGGCAAGACTAAGGTTCTGGTATTCGAAAGAGATGAACAAGTGACCGAGTGTGCAATATCGGTAAATGGGCAAATTCTAGAGCAAGTGAATGAATTTGTATATCTTGGAAGCATGTTCACACGAGATGGAAAGTATGAAAAAGATATTGAAAGAAGGATAACTGCCGGAAATAAGGTGAATGGAGCCATGTCGGCGTTGATGGGCAGTAAAAGTCTGAGCAAGAATGCTCGAGTTGCTGTCCACAACGCGATATTGGTACCTACCTTATTGTATGGCAGCGAATCCTGGGTATGTCAGAGGAAGTATGAAAATAGCTTGAATGCAGTCGAGATGCGATCTCTTCGAAAAATGTGGGGCGTAACGATATTAGATCGAATCCGCAATGAAGAGATTCGCAAATCAACTGGCGTGAATGAGGGCGTGATTGTAAAGATGAAGAAAGGCATGTTACGTTGGTTTGGACACATAGAAAGGATGAGTGAAGAAAGATTGACGAAACAGATATACAAAGCAAAAGTGTGTGCAAGAAGAGGCAGAGGAAGGCCACGTTCCAACTACCTGGATCAAATAGATCGGACTCTCAAGGACGGGAACGTTAAGAGTACTCGAAACCGACGAGCATGTATGAAGAGACTGATGAATGTGGACGAAGCGAAAGAGGTATGTAAGTCTAGAGAGAACTGGCGCTCTATACTCTCTGCCTACCCCGTTAGGGACTTGGCGTGATGATATGTATGTATGTATGTATGTATGAATTAACGAGATACGGGAATAATTATTTCGATATATAGTTTCATATTACATATATTAATAGGACGAATTTTGTCGCAATTACCCTAGCGAGCTGTTTTATCATAATAATATAGACGTACATACATGTCTGTCATATACAAATATAGTTATTATATATTATAGTGCTTTTTATAAATTTTTAAGTCTTTTTGACGTTGCTTTAAATGGACAGAAAACTTTAAAAATAGCCTATGCAAACTTGATCCAAATCCCAGATTTTAAATTAGTAATTAGGTAAAAAGAGATAACTTTAGTTCTTGCGTTCAATAGCTCAGGTAATCTACTTTCCGCTGATCTCTGAACTACTCAATCACCGACCTATACCTAGCTCCACATAATAAGATACCTACATAAGCAATGTAGTGTGGCGAAAGTATTTATAATCTGTGGTAATGTGTAATATGTCGTAAGAAAGTTCAAATTTCGACTGCTATTTTAGATTAACAGGGCTTTCGTCAAAAATGATGACTGATGAATATTTTCATTGCAAGTCTTTGTACTTCCGCAAAAGAAACGAGGTCCTAGATACCTTTACGGCACGACCATTGGTCAAGCTGCAAAGTCGAGACGTGCACGCGGCCACATAGCTACACCGGCGGCGATAACGTATTAATTACGTTATAAATTAGACGACACACTTCCCGGGACTGATAACAAACGCTCAGCGGCGCCAAATGCATATAAAACTCGACAAAAAGCAACGGGTATGTGAGCAACTTTACGGCCCATGCAGTGCTCGTGGATGTAAACGAAAACACTCATGTAAATAGCCCGGCCAGAGACCAGTTGGCTTCATGCGCCGCCTAAGGGACTTCGCTCGCGTCTGTATCTGTCACCAATTATAAAAATACCCAGACCGATCACGGTAGCAAAATTGCCGGCCAGCGACCCCTTAAACACTGATGGGCCATAATTAATCGGGTACATACCTAAACACGACGAGCATGGCGCTGTCCATCCACGCGCCTCGAACTCCAAAACACGTTGAAAAACGCACTCCGTTTGACACAACACGCACGTTACATTCTTGTTATCACACACTGTTGTCGCTTGTTGCACTCGCGATGCACGTAATGTGGTACACTGGTCATTATTTTGTTTATCGCCGGCAGTTTTGGTCGGTGGCGGCGTGCGAGCGTGAAACAGACCCGACCGGCCGAAGTCGCGCGTATACTGCACACAACAATGGTAGGTCGGCGCGCGCGAGAGCGGCCGAACGCACACTCGCACGTCGTCTCACTCGCACAAACATAGGCTTGGTGTGCACCGACGACGTTGCGTATTAAAAAACCAGCGATCGGTATGCAGACGTTCGGTTTGAGTTGAGCAGGTCCTCTCGGCTGTTTTCGTCTGCGGTCCAGGGTTTCCAGGATACAGGACAGCTTCCCCCTACTTTTATAATTATGAAGCAATATACATATGTATTTTATTTCGTCTGTTATATTATGTATACGCTAAACAACTGGATCATACATTTCTGAAATATCTGTATACTATACAGTATTACGATGCCACTACTAGAGATGTAATAAAGGGAACACAGTGAATGATCGATATTATCTATTAATTTAAACATTAACGTATGAAAACAAAGTACTATATATAAAATTCATGCAAAGAAGTGCACTCTTGAAAATTGCCAAGAGTTTGTTATTTCATAGCCTTATATATTAGATTATACATATATATGATACAATAAATAAATGATTCTCGTAACAAAATATTGTTAGAGGGTAATTAATATTAATCAAATTAATGAAGTAATTAATTAATACCATTAAATGCTGAAAAGTACGTATTAAGACCAAAATGAAATTTAAACAAGTCTTAAACCAATTTGGGGAGAAGTTTTCAAGTGGCAACATTAAAAACAAAAGAACGGCAGTCAGCGAACCTTGAGTGGGCAGGCGATACGATTCGAGCCTGCGCCCGAGTCAGCGCGCCATGTTGCCGGCGGCTAGACCGAGACGCCGCTCTACAAGAGTATGTAGCTCCCGTTCGCACGCTTGTTAGCGTTATTGCGTGCTCTAACTATACTCGTCAGCGACTGTACCACACAACACACCCACACGCAAGTATTGTTATCTTACACAAAATTTATAACGAGAAGTTGGATTTGGTTGGTCTTAGTTGCGGACACTCCTAAATTCTTTGCGGAAGGATTTATTTTTTTCTTACAATCTTCGGGCCTCGCTGCCCTAAGGCGTTATAAAATTATAATGGAGAATAATAGTTTGTTTATAGCTCGTTATTGTATACCTACATATTTTTGGCGCGGATTTAGTTTTGGCGGGATAATGATGCCAACCGAATTTGCGGCGTTGAATGAAGTAGGTATCTACGAAGTGTCAAAGCTAACAAATTAAGCGCTTCGTGCGAAAGTGTAGTAGGCAGGCAGTTTTGAGTTGTGACGTCATAGCTATGTGAGATGCGAGTGGGTGGATTTCCTACCAATTGCGTTGATTGAGTTTATACCTACTTATCTCTTTTATTTATCAGCGGGATTTTTTGTTAGTTGCTTAATTTGAACATGAGTAAGTGTCGGTTTTATGACAGGATGCATAGGATTACCTAATTAAGTAGGTAATAATAAATAAAATAAAATTAAGTAGGTATGTAAAAATAATCGAATACAAACATAAATAAAAACCTCGCGTTTAGTTCTAGCATGTGCCTGGAGATAGGTTTGTCGTGTCGTTATAATATCGTCTTTTATCTGTCATACTACCGAGCGAAGGGTAGGTAGGTTGGATACCCGTCCGCATCAAACTAATTCAGGTACTGTAGCAGAGCGAGCAGCGACCCCAATTCGAAATTGACACTTACAAAATAGACATTAACCGTGATAATGAAATAGGTATTTAGGTAAACTGTTCCTGCAATTTTTTTTTGTTATAGATATATAAATATTGTATTGGTTTTGTACTGTGAAGATAGATTTAAGTTTGGATGTTAAATAAATAAATAAATAAAAATAATATAGTATTTTTTTTATTTTTTTTCATATGAAATAATAACCTGTACCTGTAACTGTAGAGCCGTGGCGGCAGAGTGGTTCGAGTAGTGGCCTGCAACATAAATATTGCAAGTTCGAATCTCGACTGTACCAATGAGTTTTTTAACTTACATAAGTACAGTGATTAGTCACAGCGAGACCTGCATACGATTGAGAAGATATTCAAAGATGTTATGTCGCATATTAATATGTACGACATACATCTTTTGAATATCTTCCTTCATCTTTCGATTCTTTCTCCGTTTACGACTACAAACGGAGATGGACTCGTCACCTGTCACGTTGACACCTGAAATATATCTGCGGCGAAAAGTTGCTGTGGTACCCCTTGAGGGACGTGTCGGTGAAGATATCTATCTACCTACAAATTCGTACCTATTATACCCGCCCACCAACAATACCTACCCAATTTCGTGTCTACCTACTGTAAATCTAAAGGAAGGACATTGGACTCCCCCCGCCCCCTTAACCCTCGCAAACGCCGGCCCGAGCCAGATGGGCAAATCCTGCCCCTTAGCAGTTAAATAAAATTACCAGTCCAGTCCATACCAGCTCCCATGCGATCCAGCAACGCTCTAAGCCGTGGTCCGTACCTCACTGGGGATGCCCTTAGCTATGTTTGCCTAGCACATTAAAGTGCCTGGCTGGAGGCCTAGGTCTCCGCATTGCTCGGTTAAGTAGCAAAAGTTCCCGAAACAAAAGCTACGAGACACAATACAAAAAAATACGGATTTTACAAAGATATTATTATATTAACGGGGTAGGCAGAGAGAATAAAGCGCCAGTTCCCTCAAGACTTAGGTACATAGTATTTAGCTTCGTCCACACTCATCAGTTTCGAGTACTTCTTGATAAATATCTTGTTGTAATTTCCGACCTTGAGTGCCCGATCGAGTTGGAACGTGGTCTTCCTCTGCCACCTCTTGAAGACACTTTCGCTATATCTGTTTCGTCAATATCTCTTCACTAATCCTCTCTATATGCCCAAACGTGCCTTTCTTCATCTTTACAATCACACCCTCTTTCACGCCAGTTGTTTGGTGTATCTCTTCATTGCGGATTGGATCTGAGATCGTTACTCCGAACATTTTTCGAAGAGATCGCATCGCAACTGCATTTATGCTATTATCATGATTCCCCTGACACAATAGAGTGGGCATCAATAGCTCGTTGTGGACAGCTACTCGTGCATTCATGCTCAGACTTTTACTGCCCATCAACGCTGACATGGCCCCATTTACGTTAATGCCGGTAAAGAAGTTTCCACAATATAGAGATATTCCTGAATATACTATGTACCTATACGCGTATAAATTTTATATTACAGTTTTTTACTTACAAAAAAAGTAATCATAGGTGTAATAACACACCTTTTACACCAGATATTATATGCCAACGTGTCAAATGGCGAGGCCAGTCTAGATCCCTAGCTCGCGAATCGTCAACGCTCTAAGCAGAGGTTCTAGCCCTCAGAGGGTGCTCTGAGCTGTTTGCTTAGCACCCAAGAAGTGCCTGGCTGTTGGCCATATGGTCTCGCCATTGTTCGGTTAGGTCCCGTTACTCATGCTACGAAAGTCAATTCACAAAGAAACAAAATGACGAGTAGTAATTTTGTTGTCCCTAAAGCACGAATCGACATATTTTTTTTGGGTTTTCCCCATAATATAAGAACTATTCGTTACGCAGATTTCCTTGACCGCGTGTATCTATTGGTGATGAACATTGTAGACAAGAGCCAGCTTACGTATATCCTGAGGGTAATATAATAATAAAGGAATTATAGTACTAATAACAATATATCTTCAGGCCACCTCAAAGTCCATGAAGGGGTTGGCAGTGGTGTGTAGTACCCACTTATACCCAGAGAAATATTTTAGGTGCCAACATGACAAATGACGTGTTCATTGCCGTTTTTCAAGCAGTCAAAATATGAGTATTTTACTTTACCGTAATAGAAAGATTTCTGAGGTTTTTTTTATGGGCCATGCTTAGCACATGACAGCAATTTATTACGAACCTAAGCACACAAGTATTGCCAGCAATTATCGTGATTGGTATTCAGGATGTGAACGAGTTTACAAATGATTTGCCATGACTGATCGAATTTCATGCATCAGAATTGACTACACGCTTGTTTAGTGACAGCCGCTTTGTTTTTATGGTGATTGCAAAGTCAGCTGTACTATATTTGTGCAAAGTATCTTTTCCAATGAGGATGGTTATCTAGTTTTGACGTATAAATAACAAGCACAATAAGAAAATAAACTAATGAATAGAATTGTATTTCTGAATGCATAGTTAAGAATTCACAGTTAGCGCCATCTTTTGATATTTTTTTTCAATTTCATGAAAAGTTGTTGGTAAGTGTGTGCACTATGTTCATTTGAAACTTAGTTTACACATAAAGGCTAGATGGCGCTGTCTTTGTATTGCTGTTAGCACGATGAAAGGTTAGTTTAGGAATATGATTATTATGAACTCAGGTATCCTTTTTCGTGTTAGTATCGAACTCATCTAAATGTTTTTCTCACTTGCAAAATATATTTTGTAATTATCAAATGTATTTTTTTAATAGTAGTGGCTATCTTCTTTTAAAAGCCGTGGTGGCCGAGTGGTTCGAGTAGCTGCCTGCGACTCAATGATCGCAAGTTCGAATCCCGTCTGAACAAATGAGTTTTTCTGGACTTAAGTACAGTGATTAGTCACACCACGTGCTTTTCGGTGAAGGAAAACATCGAGAGGAAACCTGCATACGTCTGAGAAGCAATTCAAAGGCGTATTTATAGTCGTACTTGAGTAACGGCGATGGACTCGCCACGTCACGTGGGTCGTGGGTCTACCTATACACCTCTGCCTACCCCTACGGGGACCCTTCTGGGAAGGCGTGAGGATATATATTATTAGTTATCTAGTTTTCATTTAATTTAGCATTCACACACAAATAACACTGTCTTCAACCACTGTTGGGAATGGAACCAACAGTGGATGAATACAGTGAATAAAATGACTAAATATGTTGATGATGAAAGGACCTACGTGAAATTTATTTAAGCATGAACAGCAAATAATTCATAACTAGCGCCATCTGTTGAAATATCAAAAAGCTGTAAATATTAACTTACGCTTAGCTTGCACTTTGTATATTTGCTTGTAATGATGTAGTTCATAAATTAAACACTAGATGGCACTGTTTAAGCGTTACTGTTGCCGCCGTCTCTGTCTTAACATTCATTATAATAAACTAGTTAATTTCTCCTCTTCTTATGATCGAAGTCAAGTATATCAGTATACAATTTATACAAAGTGCGTTCAAGCAAAAAACTTTACGTGTACTTAGTGGATAACGATGGTGACACCGAGTCTGAACAATGATCAAAGAGGGTCTTACATAAAGAGTAATAAGTCTTCCATAAAGGTAAGTTATGTTGACATACAATATTTGTATGAATAAATACTTAATATGTGAATTATAATGCAAGACAATGAGTTTGAAGACCATCGTATATTAAGACAGAAACATTTGCCAACTTTCGCGCGCTTTCCCTACGCCGTGGCACAGATAAAATAAAATAAATAAGTTAATACTTATACAGGTCGTTGACAGAATATAATTAAAGAAAAACACGGATCTAGTTGCAAAATATATTTAACGAAAGTTTTCCATTCGTTATCGAAGGGGTAGGAAGAGGTGTACATCAACTATTTAAAAATCAAAATCAAAATATTTTTATTTTATATAGGCCTAGGTGGGCACTTATAAAACGTCGAAATATTCGCCGGAGAAATATGTATGGAGGAGGGTCGGTCTGTCGCCGTTTTTCAGGCTCTTTAAATACATCTTCAAATTTCTTCCAATACATATATATGTCTGTCACTGTACATAAGTTCAGTAAAAGTCTTTGGTACTAACCGATGAGGATTCTTAGCGTTATTACCTTTGCAGGTAATTATTTAAACGAAAAGCCGAGGTGGCCGAGTTGCCTGCGATACAAAGATAGCAAGTTCGAATCGCGAAAGTATCAATGTGTTTTTCTGAACTTAATTACAGTGATTAGTCACACCACGAGCTTTACGGTGAAGGAAAACATCGAGAGGAAACTTAAAGACGCTGAGATGCAACTCAAAGGCGTATGTATAGTCGTGCTTGAGTAACGGCGATAGAGAGTCCCTCTATCTGTCACGTTGGCACCTTAAATATATCTCTGGCGGAAAGTGGGTGTTTACCTAAACACCTCTGCCTACTCCTTCGGGGACATTACGGGACGGGGATATATTTTTTTTATTTATTTAAGAAAATATCACAAAGGGAACGCTTGAAATATTTTTTTTTTTATTTATTGGGAACAAAAAATACAGTTATGACGTTTAAAGAAAGTGCTATAAAGCTTGCAGTAGTATAAAACTGTATCGCTGACATTAACACTCAACCCCAGAAAGAATGTTACAATGTTTCTGGTTCAAAATTTAATACGAGTCCCTAACGGGGTAAGCAGAGAGAGTACCAGTTCTCTCTAGACTTACATACCTCTTTCGCTTCGTCCACATCGATAGTCGAGCCGTGGTGGCCGAGTGGTTCAAGTACTTGCCTGCAACACAAAGATTTCAAGTCCGAATCCGACTGTACTAATAAGTTTTTCTGAACTTAAGTACAGTAATTAGTAACAAGTTTTACGGTGAAGGAAAACATCGAGAGGAAACCTGCATACGCTTGAGAAGAAATTCAAAGGCGTATGTATAGACGTGCTTGAATAACGAATATCTCTGGCGGAAAGTGGGTGTGTGGATACTACCCATACACCTCTGCCTACCTCTTCGGGGACTCTTGTGCGAAGGCGTGATATATTATTCTTAAGAGAATATATAATAATAATAATAATAATATAATATATCCTCACGCCTTCCCACAAGGGTCCCCGAAGGGGTAGGCAGAGGTGTATAGGTAATAAATACCCACACACCCACTTTCCGCCAGAGGTATATTAGGTGCCAACGTGACAGATGGCTGATGACAGAATATATAAAGTTTCATTATAACAATATAAAATAGCATACTTTGGGACCGTTTCACGCAAACTGACATAATCCAAACCAAAGCAAGCTTGTACTATGGGAACTAGACAACGATATACATACTTATATAGATAGATATATACACCAATTCATAGATCATCCAAGACTAAGTAACAAACACTATTTTCATCACATAAATATCTGCCCTCAGCGGAATTCGAATCCTTAAGCATCGCAGTGAGTTATTCTGACCCCTTGACCAGACGGCCGTCATTGTAGTAGGAAAACAAATTATTCCTTCCTATTTTATCTTACCCTTGATACAATAAGAACGCTAAGTCTAAAACTAACACCGGTAGCCGAATGCAACTGTCGGAAATCACCAATTATTTAGTTATTTTTTAATTGGCGACATTGAATTGAATACCAGGAAACACACATGTAATAAATACCCCTGGTGCTGCAAGCGTGTATATGCGGCGGTAACCGCTTAACGTTAGAAGGTTCGTTACTCAATCACGCTAGAACGGCTGAATGGAATTGTAGTAAATTTAGCACAGAAATTACATAGCTGGATATTTTTGATTCTTAAAAAAACTACCTTTAAAATCAAATTACTATGTGTAGGTGTAGTAGAGGAGGTCTCTGGATAACTGGACCTTTACTCTCTCTGCCTACCCCGTGGGAAACTCGGTGTGTTGCTTTGTATATGCATATGAATATATAAGGGAGGCAACCATTAATTAGGTTGGGAAGGTAATTTTGGCGATTTTGAATTTTTTCTCAATTGTACGTATTCAATGCGAACAATACATAATGAATATACCCTGATCTATCTATTACTAATTAATATACCTAGTAATTATGTTTGTACTTTTTCAAACTTTTAATCGACTTACTGCAAGTGTACTGTGTATTATTGTTTGGGTAGGTAGAATAGTTCAATTATTAAGAATAGTTGGTGCTAGTAATAAATTTATCTGTATTTCCCAATTTAAGTCATGAACTATAGATTATACTAAATATGCAACATCACATCGAGAGGAAACCTGCATACATCTGAGAAGCAATTCAAAGGCGTATGAATAGTATACTAGCATAGTCGTGTTTGAGTAACGGCGATGGATTCGCCATCTGTCACGTTGACATTTCAACTATATCTCTGGCGGAAAGTGTGTGTGTGGGTATTACCTATACACTTCTTGTGGGAAGGTGTGAGGATATTAATTACAAAATCACGACCTTAGAGGTTTCAGCTTTGTTTTTGGACGTGTAGTTAAACCGCATTTCACAACCATAAACGTATTTAAATTACATATTTTAATTGAAGTATTCGACAGTTGAGTTATCCGGAAATCACTTGTTGTATTGGAAGGCGGAAATTGTATTAATGGTGAAGTTAAACCAACAACCAGGAAATGGTGATAATATTTCACTGAACAAAGTTTACTCTAATGAGACCACCATTAACATATGAAGGGAAATAACGATATATTATGTTAATTATGTTTTGCCACCATAATTATGATTTATATCCTCATGCCTTCACAGAAAGGTCCCCGAAGGGGTAGGCAGAGGTGGCACTTTCCGCCAGAGATATTTTAGGTGCCAACGTGACAGATGGCGAGTCCATCGCCGTTTAAATTATGGTTTAAAAGTTATCAATTCCAGAGGTCTTCTAGGTTTTAGAGATCCCCTAAATTTATGTTATTTTGATGAACACGAACATTCAAACTGAGTCATGCTTGGCTTTGATGTGTTGCAATCAGCGGTATTGTATTCCCTGAAAAAAAAGGCCAGAAATGATTAATCACTACATTAATCATTTCTGGCCTGTGCAGCCAACAAGGCATACAATGTGGTTGTAAGTCAAAATCAAAATGAAAATATTTTATTTCGCATAGCACTAGATGGGCACTTTTAAAACGTCGAGAAAGGTGCACGGTTCGGGTTGGCGTTCCCATGGATAAGAACCAGCAAGAAAGTCCATGGTAACTCTTTCCAAATCATTTGGTATATAATATCAAGATTATTATGTTACAGCATTAGTACTTAAGTATGGGGGAAATAAATGGGGGAACAGCTTAAGGATTAAGAATGTTTATTCCTCTTTCACGCAAAAACAACTGTACTGAATAACTAGTTTATGATATAAGTAGGATAGGATAGGTAGGCAAAGGTGTATAGGTAGTACCCACACACAAACTTTCAGCCAATGATATATATTAGGTGCCAACGTGACAGTCTATCGTACTCAAGCACGACTATACATACGCCATTGAATTTCTTCTCAAACATTCCTTCCTCTACATGTTTTTCTTCACCGTACAGCTCGTGGTGTGACAAAACCCTTAAACTTAAGTCCCGAAAACTCACTGGTACAGACGGGATTCGAACTTGTGATCTTGGTGTCGCAGTCCACCACGGTTCTTCGTAGGATCCACTAACAATTTTGAGAGCTAGCCTTTCGTCCCTACTTATTTACGTCGCTGGTCTGAATATTAGAATGCCTTGGTATGTGACATCCGGAAGCTTGTGTGAAAAGTAGAGGTCTCTAGTGGACCGGCTGTAGGCTCTATCGGGCGATACGCGGTCGTGTCCGCCACCACGCGACCGAGTTTGAAAGGGAAGTGGGTTCGGCGGCGTACCTGTGTTAACAACATTTTTCATTTTACACTTAGGATTAAACACGAAAGCGATGTAGCGTTTACTTACTACTTTTTAATGAATGGACTTAAATAAGTCCATCCATTGAATGATTTTATATCATTTCTAGCTGTGCCCCCGGTTACATCTACGTCATATTCGCTCTCTTTACTAAGCAGTCGTGTATATTTTTTCTTAATTATTTCGTCAGTTATTTTAGTAATCGGGGTGGTGACAAAATCTTTTTATGCATTATACAAATTGGTCCAGTGATTCGTGAAGTATAAGGATTTATGTATACGTTTATTTTAAAACTGTATTTTAATATGTATTATCAATCAAATCAAGATATTTAATAAAGCTAGTCTTCTCAAACGTGTGCAGGTTTCCTCTCGATGTTTTCTTTCACCTTAAGTGGTGTTTAAAATCACTGCTGTATGTATTGTGCGTTGTAGAAGACTCCTAGAACCATCGACTGCCACTTTCAAAAAAATTCTATATTATAATTATTACTTAGAGCTTTCAAAGCTCCACACGAAAAAGTTTCGCACCTCTGTTTAATGTCATGAACGACGGAACATTCACTTGCTGCGCGTGCGCTCAGTAGAGCTCCGAACGCGTCGCGAGTAACACAGGCGTTCCACAATCCCACTTAAAAAGTGACACGCGACTATGCCTTACTGAAAAAAAATTATAGAAAAACAACAGTGGTTTATAAGTGCAGTGTGCAACAAAACATTAATTGGGATTAACAATATCATGAAATAGTGTTTTGTGATGCTACAGCCTAGAATAACCGGATGTGGTAGCCAAGCCTTCAGGATGTCTCCGTGGTTGCTCGTATTGTTGATAAGCTCGGCTCTAGTGACATGTCAAGGTAAGCTTTAAGCTTCAAATGCCTGGTGGGTCACGAATGTCGTGCCGTCTCTTTGGTCGCACGTAATTTATATTGCGTCAAAGCATGTAGTTCTACTTTTACTTATCATTGTGCTCGTTAAATGTTATATTTATCGCATTTCGAAAGTTTAATTTATATACGCCTTGCCACAAAGGTTTCGAACGGGTGGGCAGTGGGTGTCAACTGGTGAAATGGTGAATTTCTCTACTCAAACATATGCAAGGTTCCTCGTGATCTGTTCTTTCACCGAGCTCGTCATGAGATAAATCACTGCACTTTTTGAGAAAACTCGTTAATACAGAGCCGTAATAAACCACAATTAGCTTAGAATACTTACTGCCCACCGATTTGAACCTGCGACTTGGACTACTTTAACCATTCGACCATTAAAGCTTTTTTATTAATAACTTCTACGATACTCAAAAGCGATATAAGCTAGTGAAATGAAATCGAAGGTCATTGAAAAAGTAAATCACGCGAAACATAGCCTCAATACATACTAAAGGCTGTATTTGCATGAATTTACAAATTGACTGACTCTCTTCACACATGAATGTTTATGAATACATTCATACATAAAATGTGATAGCTTCGACATATATCGAATAAAGCCGACTGGTTTAAAAAGTCACTTACAAATTAAATATAGCAGGTTTGAACCCGGAAACAAGATCTTTCGGTGCTTATAAATTCATGAGTTTTACGGTGAAGGAAAAGTTCGTGAAGAAACCTGCAAATTTAGTGTGAATAGTAGGTAACCTAAACCTATTTCCAGCGAAGGGAAGGTATTATACCTCTGCCTACCCATAATTAAGGATCTATGAAGATATACACATACGTAAAGTAGTTAAAAGTGTATGACTGTCAAAGCTCCGGCCTAAAGACATCAACGCGTTCCGACATTCAACTTTTTCTCGATAAAACCTTGCTTTGACACACTTTGGCGACCGATTTACTATGTTACTACTTAACTTTTATATATTTATATGACACATTGTCGGTTAAACAATGTTTAATATATTATTATATTCGCTTGGCCTCAATGACAAGTGGACTTTTCAGTTTCGATAGCATATAAGGACTTGCGACACAGAAACCTTGTTAATTTATAAATAAATTATCCTTGGTGTTTAATATTTAATAATAAGTTAGAATTTTATGAAAATTTTATGCACTCAATAATAATAATTCATTGACTATAGATATAAAATCCATAAATTAATTAATTTAATAATAAAATACAGTTTTTTTATAAAAGGTATTAAACAAACCAAATCAACATCAAAATTAATAATAAATAAATGTAATGGTAATCATTTTGTTTAGGTAAGATTAGGTTTTTAGGTTGGCAGAGCAATAAAGCATTTTTTCCGTAGATGTATAGGTGCCAACGTGACAGATGGCGAGTCCATCGCCGTTACTCAAGCACGATATTTTTTTAATTTCTTCTCAAAACGTATACAGGTTTCCTCTCATTGTATTCCTTCATCGAAAACCTCGTGATCAGATTAATCACTGCACGTACATCTCTTACTGGTACAGTCGGGATTCAAACTTGCAATATTTGCGTTCAGGCGATTCAAATCACTCGTCCATCAGGGTTAATTTTTGGCATTAAAACGTTCATTAACAATAAATTATGCATAAATTTGATCGGACGCTACTTGCGCAAACACTATTTCAAACGTTAAGAGAACTCATTTACCTAATGAGTGAAGTTGCGAACACTTGCTTAACTTAAGCGAGCATTCAGCGCACCTTGACATTAATAAGTACGGTGAAAAATTCGTTTCGCATAAGTTAAATGTGCATAGCTTGAATGTATAGTAACAACGATTTACATAATGTTCTTACTGCCTCCATTACATCTACTCTGTAGAAATCGTAGATGTAATTACCTCCGTAATCTAAGGGGTTAAACGCTTTTGGCGTGAGGTCGTGGGTTGTTTTGAAGTTATCACGCTTTATAGTCGAAGATACTTCATTCGTCTGGAAATTCCAACGCGTCTGAGAATCGCAAGATGACAAGTGCATAGCTACTCTTCGTGGTCACCTATGGGACAACTACATATAGAGTCAATCATGGGTTAGGCAAAGAGGGTAGAGAACCAGTTCTTCCAGCCAGTCATCCTTCATTCATACTTTCTTACTTCATACGGTTTGTATACCAAGGGACAAGCCAAGGTCTCTGAGGTATCTAAGGCTCATCGTTCTTACATTCCGAAAACTCATTGATGTTTGATGGTGTAATCTTAATTTTGTAGTTGGCTACTGAAGCCACTCGGCCACCATAGCACTTTGTGATAAAAGAATTTAAACCTTAAGTACCATAGTCTGAAGGAACGCAATACATCAACACACAGTTCATCATCATCATATCATCACGCCGAGCCGGAGGGTAGGCAGAGAGTATAGAGCGCCAGTTCCCTCTAGACTTACATACCTCTTTCGCTTCGTCCCCATTCATCAGCCTCTTAATACAAGCTCGTCGGTTTCGAGTACTCTTGACGTTCCAGTCTTTGAGCGTCCGATCGATTTGATCCAGGTAGTTGGAACGTGGTTTTCCTCTGCCTCTTCCACACACTTCTGTTTTGTATATTCGTTTCGTCAATCACACACACTTTATGTGCACAGTCCTTAATATCATTAGGCAATAGTTGCACAAGAGCGGTCAATTTAAAGGTCACAGGTTCGATGCGTTGTAATTTTTACACTCGAATTCAAAGCAATTATTAGGTAACTTTATAACAATAGGAACTCGTAATGCAAAAAATGTGTGAACTTTTACAAGTGTGTTTTATACGTCTGATATAGAGTTACGAAATAGGTTCGTACAGTCAGCCTTATGTAAAGTTATGAAAGCTTTTAAACTGACCCTACACTAGACTAGACCTCTTTTCCTACATCCACATTCATCAGTCTCTTCATACATCGGTTTCGAGTACTCATAGCGTTCCCATTGGAAATTAAATAGGCGCTTTGGGAATTAAATAGGTCCTATTTAATTTGTTTCTCCTTTCGAGCACTTTCGTATGGTATAGGTATCTATTTTGTAATCTTTCTTTGTCTAAATATGCTATTGAAGTACCTTACATTATTGACGACCGTCTGGTCTAGTGGTTAGAGCTCCTGATTGCGAAACTTGAGGTCGCGGGTTCGAATCCCGCTGAGGGCAGATATTTGTGTGATGAACACGAATATTTGTACCTTAGTCTTGGATGTCCTATGTATTTAAGTATATATCTATCTATATAAGTAAATATATCGTTTTCTAGTTACCATAACACAAGCTTTGCTTAATTTGGGACTAGGTCAATTTGTGTGGAATTGTCCCAGGTATTTATTTATTATTTATTTATTATTTATTATATAGATGTAAATATTTATTAAGATAAACCGGCGAGTGTATGAAGAGACTGATGAATTTTTGGCGAAGCGGAAGAGGTATGTAAGTCTAGAGAGAACTGGCGCTCTACCCTCTCTGCCTACGTTAGTGACTCGGCGTGATGATATGTATGTATGTATATTATTATGATAAATATTACCTCCGAAAACAGACAAACTAATCATATCAGGTGTGAATTGATATGTTCCTGGTCAGGCCCGTGACGGCAAGCGGTTACCGCCGCCCATCGATTGCAATAAGGATTACTGCTACTTCCATATGTGTGAGGGTTTTGCAATAAAATATTCTTGTTTAGTGAACGTCCATGGAGCATAATGGAAGATCCACTTTCGGAACACGTGTTACCTTGACTTCATTATAAATATATACATTTATGAACACTTTGGAATAAATTTATAGTTCTTAGAATAGAGAAGAGAAGGGTTTCCAGTTGGCAATCATTCTGTTTACTTATAAAATACGAATAGCAGGTCCCAATACCACGAGGTTTGCAGTGAACGAAAACATTAAAAGGAAACCTTCAAACCTTTGAGAAGGAATACAAATACGTATGTTTAATTGTGATTGAGCAACTGCGGATTCGTTTGTTTCGTTAGTAAAGTATGACTTTGGCGAAGACGATTTCTTACACCTACCGAAAAAATATATAATTGTTATACACATTTTACAAAATTAGTAGCATTAAATAAACATACAATATCATCATGCCGCGGGGTAGGCTGATAAAGTAGAGCGCCAGTTCTGTGTACACTTACAGACCTCGTTCGCTTCGTCTACTGTCTCTTCATACATGCTTGATGTTTTCGAGTACTCATGCCGTTCAAATCCTTGAGTCTCCGATCGATTTGATTTACGTAGTATGAACGTAGTCTTCCCCTGCCGTTAAATAAACAGTTAATTATTTAATGAGTCCGTTATAGAATATTTAAAATATTTGCCACTAATTATGTGAACTGTGTATAATGTGTTTCACCCATGTGTTTATAATGCAAACTTTCTGCCATCATGACTATCATGATCGTCTGCTATTGATATCTTTTATTGTCTAAAGTGTATATTTTACAGTTAGATACAGCGAAGAGAAACTTATTATGTATAACAGTTTTAATGTAGTCTAAATATATCCAGTTTTATGTTAGCTAAACTATTATAATTTACCATCGTTTTGGTCAGTGACGCTTAGGTTAAATTCTAAATGAAATATGAAGTTAACCGTATATTAAGAACTTGTCTCTCTGAGAATGCAAGATATCATAGAACTAGGTTAACCCGCCGTTTATAAATAACCTATAAGCCTTCCAGAATTTACGAATTATCTGTAGCAGTGAGATTTTTTTTATCAGATTCCTAGTTCCTAAAATTAGCGCGTAAAAACAAACTCGGTCTCTTTATAATATATCTAGAATATATTATTATTATTTTATCATTTGAAATTAAAAAACTACTTAATTTTTTTTTTACCTTCATGCCACCTTACGAGTGTCCGCGAAGGGATAGGTAGAAGTGTGTTGGTATTACCCATAGTTTTCGAATAATATACATATTATACATTCAAATAATAAATCGGCCGGTATGTAACTGTGAAATATAGTTATACAGATAAAAAGTTATACAAATAAGCATAAACTTACGTAAATAAGAACACCCAAGGTAAGGAACGCCATAAGTTCCCGATACCAGTATGGCTTAGAGAATGATATATGAGGTACAGACCTCATTCTCTAACCCATAATTTATTAATAATTATCTAAAAAAGCGCCAGTCCTGTCTAGAATTACAGAAGTCTAGACAGGACTGGCGCTTTAGTCTCACTGCCGACCTGGAGCGACCCGAAGTTATGTTTGATGTGTAAATATTACACCTAGCCTTATAACAAATTAAAATGCTCATCCCTCTCTGAACTGTTTTGCGTGGACGAAACCTTTGATCTCAAAAAAAGCTATTCAATCGTTGATGATAGATCAGTCACGATTTGCTCTGAAACGATTGGTTGCGGCATGGTAATAAGATCGATCTGTAATTACTGCTGATTGGTGGATCTGTTAATGCTATTCCAGTAACAGATTTTTCATTATTGGTAGAAGTCCTAATATCCTTTGAAGATGATAAATAAATGCAGCTGTGTCGAGGCGTTCGTATAATGCAGTGGGAATTACTTTTGCTACAGAATCTTGGTGATACTTCGTCATCGTATCAACAGTCATGAGTATGAATGAGGTAATACGAGTACACACCTTCAAGGGTGAAAGCTCAATAATAAACATTATCCTTATATATTACCTACGTTTTTTCGTAAATTTCAACATTGGTCTTAATGGAGAGTGTTTACAGAAAATGGCAACCAAATTGTATATATCTTCACGCCTTAAAAGCCTTTAATGGTAGGAGTGCGGTTGATCCATCCTACTTATATATATATATATATCTATCTTCACGCCAAGTCCCTAACGGGGTAGGCGGAGAGTATAGAGCGCCAGTTCTCTCTAGACTTACATGACTCTTTCGCTTCGTCCACATTCATCAGTCTCTTCATACATGCTCGTCGGTTTCGAGTACTCTTAACGTTCCCGTCCTTGAGCGTCCGATCGATTTGATCCAGGTAGTTGGAACGTGGCCTTCCTCTGCCTCTTCTTGCACACACTTTTGCTTTGTATATCTGTTTCGTCAATCTTTCTTCACACAGTGATTATTAGATGGATTACATATACATAGGTCCATCTCACAAGAGATAGAGGTGTATAGGTAATACGCACACCCACTTTCCACCAGAGATATATTTTAGGTGCCAACGTGACAGATGGCGAGTCCATCGCCGTTATTCAAGCACGACTATACATACATCTTTGAATGTCGTCTCTAACTTATGCATTCCTCTCGATGTTTCCTTCACCGTGAAGCTCGTAGTGTGACTAATCACTGTACTTTTTTTTAGTTCAGAAAAACTCATTGGTACGGACGAGATACGAACTTGCAAACTTTGTGTTGCGGGCAACTACTCGAACCACTCGGCCACCGCGACATGAGTAAAGACCATATAAATAAGAACGCTCATAAATGTTCCCTTGCTGTCGCTAGCGCCCTACCCCAAGCCACGGTACATCGAAACCTGTCCCTCACTAGGTCACGCGCTACATCGCTAGAGATGTGCTCGCGGATATCGACTACATTCAAGCACAGGTGCAAATGTCGTACGGACTTTTTATTCCGACGGACTAAATAGGCTTTCTATATTATATATCGTAAGATAGATTAGGTCTAAATTATATCTATGGACGGCCGTCTGGTCAAGTGGTTAGAGCTGCTGACTGTGAAACTTGAGGTCGCGGGCTGGACTCCCGCTGAAGGCAGATATTTGTGTATTTGTAGCTTAGTCTTGGATGTCCTATGTATTTATGTACCTATATGTCTATCTATATAAGTAACTATATCGTTGTCTTAACACATGCTATGCTAAAATAGGGTCCATGTAAATTTTTATGGAACTGTCCCAAGGTATTATTATTGGTATTATTTATATTATAAAGTCGCAAAAAGAAAGTGTTTGTTTGAATGTGCGCTTGAGTTTATAAAAACTGCTAGAGTCGGGAGTCGAACTTGCACCTTTGCAAGCAACTCCATCCACTCTGCCACTACTTGTAATGATAGCTGTAAATTTTACTTTGTTTTTACCAGCTTATTACTTTGACCAGCGTATTCTTAAAGAAAAGTGTGATGCGTATACTTTGTAGGTGTTGCTAGCTTAAAATTGATTGCCATATAAAAAAATCGTTACCATTATCTGTTGAATAATAATACAGAGTTTCAGTTACTTAATATTGGTGAGTTCGTGTTACAGAAGCCCATTTACTTTGCATTCAAATTATTGTACATTTAATCGTGTTTAACGGTTAATTGGGGTCGAATAACAATCGTACAATTTCGCTTTACTCTCGTATAGTGAGTCTTCCGTCTACGTTCCGCTTTTGACTGCTTTTATCCAGCTAAAACTGGATCCTTTAAAATGTGCATCGAATAAAGTACATAAAAATAGCCATGGTGGCCTAGTGGTTAGACTAGTTGCCTGCAACACAAAGATCGCAAGTTCGAATCCCGACTGTATCAGTGAGTTTTTCTGAACTTAAGTACAGTGATTAGTCACACCACGAGCTTTACGGTGAAGGAAAACATCGAGAGGAAACCTGCATACTTTTGGGTGGGGAGGGCATTCTTGCCTCCTTTGTGGTATTAAAAAAAAATGGAATCTAGGTACGGTTATGTCTGTATTCTTAGTGTATCAGTAGTACTACAACGTTGCCGATGACAACGGCAGGTATGGCGATTTTGACATATTGCTTTACCTTGGAATACATCAAAATTGTATTAATGGCGTAAATATGTTGTATTAGCAACGATTCAGACGTTTTTTAGATGTCAATCAGACCTTTTTAAGCATATTAAAGCATAATTTAAAGCATATTATTCCAATAACCCATTTAAATACGATTGCACGTCTTCAAAAAGGACGTGAAGTGATTTTTAACTAGATTGGCAACTCACGCATCTTGTGGTGTTGCATATTATTACAATATCGAAAGTATAAATAAGCACAGCGATTCAACACACTAAGAGATTTACCTCACGCCTTCCCATAAGGGGTAGGCAGAGGTGTATAAGAAGTTGTTTACGGCGAAAGAAAACCTGCATACGGCTTAGAACAAATTGTACTTGTTAATTAGACTATAATGGCGATTCGCTATTGCCCAAGCACGAGTTACGTTGGCACCTTTAATAGACCTTTGCCTACCCCTTCGAGGACGTTTTTGAGTAAACGTGATGATATATACAATTTCATATCGACTTTGAACCTCAAACTTAAAAAGTACAAGCTTATGTATTGAAAAATTAGAAAGTCGATAACATTGAATATTAAGTCGTCTTCACGCCTACACACATACCTTACACACACACACACACACAGGCGCACACAAACTAGTTTGACCTTTAGTCTTGTGAAAGTGGTCGGTCATAGTAAGAGTTTTGTGAGGAGTTTAATTTTGTAATTGATATTTAGTTTTGATTGTAATTGTTAAATTGTCAAGTTTCGTCACGGACTGTTAACTCTGGAATGTTAGGGTGTGACTAATTATACATTTGTCGATTAGACCCTGGATCATTACGGGGTTTTGCAATACCTTAATGTACATAATATCCATTAATTAATGGTGGTTTTGATAGTATTCAGTATTCTTACGTACACTAATAATCCTGGCCGTGGTGGCCGAGTGGTTTGAGCAGTTGCCTGCGACGCAAAGGTCGCAAGTTCGAATCCCGACTGTACCAATGAGTTTTTATGAACTTAAGTACAGTGATTAGTCACACCACGAGCTTTACGGTGAAGGAAAACATCGAGAGGAAACCTGCATACGTCTGAGAAGAAATTCAAAGGCGTATGTATAGTCGTGCCTGAGTAACGGCGATGGACTCGCCATCTGTCATGTTGGCACCTAATATACCTCTGGCGGAAAGTGGGTGTGTGGGTATTACCTACACACCTCTGCCTACCCCTTCGGGGACCCTTGTGGGAAGGCGTGAGGATATATATATTTAACTTAAACTTACCAGGCGCTAAGTCTTGTACTATGGACACTAGAAAACTATATTCATATTTCTGTAGTTAGTATGTGTAGACGTATAAATAAGACGTTGACGGGTTTGGAGAATAATTAATTGGAATTCCAGTTCAAAACAGAAATCACGTGCATAGTATATATTTGTAAGTAAACGTATAAGTTCTTTTTAAATTACTTCAAAGTCTTCCTAACGAGACTAGAAATCATAGATCAGAATCGATTAAGGATGGCCTCACACAATGCATTGTATATTGTATTTGTCTAACATAAAGTCCAATTTCGAACGTCGCCGCGTTATCAGGTATTTTGTAAGTGAAAGTATCGGAGGTATATTTGCAAGGTATATTAGCTTGTGATAACTAGGATCTTGCAATAGGAGTATAACTTTACATACACGATATTTATGTAACGCCGTCGTGACTGAGTGGCTTAAATAACCTGCGAAGTTAAGATTGCCGGTTCGAAATTGTTCTTGGTTTGTTTATACAAATGAGATTTTCTGAAATTTAGCTTAGTGATTAATTAATCGCACTATGCGCTTTATGGTGAAGAAAAACATTGGCAGGAAACCTGCATAGGTTTAAGAAGCAATCCAAAGACGTTTTTATTGACGTGCTTTCAAAACTGCGATGGACTGCCATCTTTCACGTATGCACCTAAAATATACGTAGCGTGCGTAGGTACTACAGTTTACTATACCCCTTCGGTAGTGCAACATTTTATCCAATTCTCTTCAGCTATTGTGAATATTAACAAGTTACAAGTAAACATCCTTATAAACTTACCCATTTATAGTGTTAGAAGAACGTAAGCATATCGAATTAATAACATACTTTTTTTAAGTCGGTTAAACAGTTTTCGTTTCAACGTAACGTTTGACAGGTTATCGTCACTTGCGCAGCGGTGCGCCTGCGCAGCTCAAGTGCTCAAGCGCGTGACAATAGTTTGAGAACAAGTTGACCTGTCATATGCACATTGTATTTTGTAGTTGGTATGACATAACGCTATTGTTATCTCACAATTCGTTATATCATTTTCAACATTGGGTAAATTTATGTAATTTGATATCTTTATTGTTCATTGTTCTGACTTAAGTCACAGGAATTGCCGACCTGGTTTAGGTTAGGTTAGGTTAGCTGTAAACTTGTAAGCTTTGTGGATTTGCTCCCTGTTGCGAGTCGTGCAGGCCGAGTGGTTCGGGTAGTCTGCAACACAAATATTGCACTTTGGCATCCCGACTGTTGCTATGAGGCAGGAGTTATGTTAAACATATCCTACTTACATTATAAATATGAAAGTGTGGGGATGTCTGTTTCTCAATTAGGAAGGAACAGCGGAACGAAGTTGGATGAAATTTGGCACAGATATAACAAAGGTACTAACTAACTTACAGATAACGAGGGTAGCGAGTCCATCGCCGGTAATCAACCACTACTATACATCATCACGCCGAGTCCCTAACGGGGTAGGCAGAGAGTATAGACCGCCAGTTCTCTCTAGACTTACATACATACGTCTTTGAATTTCTACTCAATCGTATGCAGGTTTCCTCTCGATGTTTTCCGTCAACGTAAAGCTCGTGATGAGACTAATTACTTAATTTACTTAAGTTCTAAATTTCATTGTTACAGTCGGGATTCGAACTTGTAATCTATGTGCTGCAGGCAACTACTCGAACCATTCGGCCACCACGGCTATTTGATTAGCTAAATAAATACTCTATGTATTTATTTAGCTAATCAAATATAAATGTTTTAATTTAACAAAGCAAAAGTGTGTGCAAGAAGAGGCAGAGGAAGGCCACGTTCCAACTACCTGGATCAAATCGATCGGACTCTCAAGGACGGCAACGTTAAGAGTACTCGAAACCGACGAGCATGTATGAAGAGACTGCTGAATGTGGACGAAGCGAAAGAGGTTTGTAAGTCTAGAGAGAACTGGCGCACTATACTCTCTGCCTACCCCGTTAGGGACTTGGCGTGATGATATATATGTATGTATTTATGTTTTAATTAGAAATCTACCAATAGATACAAATTAACGCGCGTACAACCGTGGGCAGGTCTAGCATACGCTATACTTTCTGGCGGTATAATACCGGTATTTCCGTTACAAGGGGACTTTGTAAGAGTTAGCAATTAAAATTAAGCCAATTAGCATACCTCGTCCTTGTCTACACAATTAGAGAGGAATATGGCACAAACCTGTTGTATTCATAAATATTCTAGGCTACTCAGTTCTAAAGTCACTTTAAGAGCGACCGTACCACTACGGGCTTACAGATTCATAAAGAAATCGCTTGTCTCGTCTAGTATTATTAATATTTGATTGTATTTGTTATGTTATCGTATATTTTATTGCCTTTATTGTGCTATCTCTATATATATATATATATATATACTAGTGGTCCCGCCCAGCTTCACTTGGGTGAAAAAAGTAAATGCCCTAAAACACGATCACAGCGCCACCTATCGGGTCCAATTGGAAAAACCATTCTCAAATCCATCTGAAGACACACAGAAAATTTCATTAAAATCGGTCCAGCCGTTTAGGAGTTCAGTGACATACACACTCACAGAAGAATTATATATATAAAGATATATATAGGAGATCCCATTTGTGAACTCACTCATCACGAAATCTCAGGAACTATAAGGCCGATTGACTTGAAATTTGGTAGGAGTATTCCTTACGCGGTGTAGAGGTCAGCTAAGAACGGATTTTATGATACTCAACTTTTTTTTACTATTCACCCGGGGAAGCCGGTCTGGACAGCTAGTGTTATATAAGTTTACTTGTAGTTAAGTGGCTTCAGTACCGATTTGGGTAATAGCCTGATAGCCTGTAATGGTAGCTCTAAGATAACAAATAAATTGTTCAAATATCCTGGCTGTGTAACTTGAGGTCGCGGTTGCGTATTCCGTTGAGAGCAGATATTTCTAGAATGAATAGGTATGAATATTTGTTTCTTAGCCTCGGATGTTCTATGTATATATATATATCCTCACGCCTTCCCACAAGGGTCTCCGAAGGGGTAGGCAGAGGTGTCTAGGTAATACCCACACACCCACTTTCCGCCAGAGGTATATTAGGTGCCAACGTGACAGATGGCGTCCATCGCCGTTACTCAAGCGCGACTATACATACGCCTTTGAATTTCTTGTCAGACGTATGCAAGTTTCCTCTCGATGTTTTCCTTCACCGTAAAGCTCGTGGTGTGACTAATCACTGTACGTACGTTCAGAAAAACTCATTGGTACAGTCGGGATTCGAACTTGCGACCTTTGCGTCGCAGGCAACTGCTCGAACCACTCAGCCACCACGGCTCGCTACGTTGTATACATAAGTACAAGTTCTATGTACTTATGTATATAACGTCTTCCCACAAAGCTGCCCGAAGGGTAGGCACAGGTAGGTAGTACCCACACATCCACTTTCCGCCAGAGATATTTTAGGTGCCAATAAAACTATATGAATGAAACAGTCAACATTAAAAATAGCCACGTACACAAGTAACTTTAATTATATTGGTATGTCGGTTTCCTTCGATGCAATAGTCTAACAATAATATATAAAATAATGCAATTAAATACTTTTATAGACAAAAAAAAACAAAAACCTGTTGTGATTGATATTTCTACATTCACCTCCGTCTCACAGAGGACTCGAAATGCAAATTTACAGAAAAAAAAATCACCCTTGTTTTAAGGCTAACAGGAAGTATAAATTATTCTTCAAAACTGGCTGTTCGTGTCTCTGCGCCTTAATAATAATTGGATATGAATAAATATGTAATTGAAGGTCAAATTAAGGTCATTTAATTACCAGTCGGCTATTATCAAAGGCTCTGCGAAGTCATTGAAAGCTAGAAAAAGACTTTATGGCTTAATAATTTTCTAACTACTACTTTGTACAAGTACAAGTTGCAGTTTGAAAGAACTTTTGATACGATGGTCTTGTCCCTACCATTGGCACTATTTACCTTGGGTGCGGGTTCGATCTCGGCAACAAAAAAAATTGTAATGAAAATATTAGTTTCTTGCGTCTAGGTGTAATATACAAACATACATACATCTCATCACGCCGAGGCCCTGGCGGGGTCGGAGTCCCTCATAGCCACACCAACTTACCTAGTCCCAAGGTTAGCAGCTATGTGCTAATCGTCAATTCACATACTTGTTGAATATTGAGGTACTTAAATACATCAAAAACTACAAAGATTCGAGTTCATCACACAAATGTCCAAAAATACGCCGGGCGGGAATTGAACCCGTAACCTTAAGCTTCACGAACTACTCGACTAGACGTTTAACGAGATAGGAGTGAGAAGTGGATCGTTCTTTCAGATCATCTTAGCATCAGGCGTTGTATGGCGCGAGAAAAGAAAACTTCAATTACTTTTATATTGAGGTTCTTGGTCACCTACTTAGTCTGTTTGAATATCAATCGACCTTAATCACCGTAAAATATATCCCATTTACGTTGCGGTCGCTACGTTAATTCATATTTTTATAGAAAGTGTAGAGTTATGCTTTAAGTGTGTGAATACTTTCGTCCCATACTTTATTTACTTACAGTATAGTTAACAATTCAGATAAATTAAAGAGCGCCGGTTCTTTTTAGTCTGTTTTCACACAATATTTTCCTTCACCGTAGAAAACCTCATTGGACATGGGGCTTTATCTACAACCTTCACTTAGTAGGCAATAACTTAAACCATTCAGTCCCTACGGTTTAAATAATGATCTTGTTTATCGATCCAGTATCTTACAGATAACTGCAACCTTGCTCTGGCCTTGAGAAAACAATTATTTTCACTATTCTTGTTAAAGGAGCATTGAATGGTCGGCCTTAACGATAATTATATCTTACGATTCGATACAATTTAAGATTAAACACACATTTTATATGTGCTTTAGTAAATTAGTTATTTATTTAGTCTGTAGCGAGACCATTTTTAAAGCACTATACGTCTTTAAACTTCTTCTCAGACGTATGCTCTGACTCGACTATATTCAGGTTTCCTCTCGATGTTTTCCTCCACCGTAAAGCTCGCAGAGTGACTAATCACTGTACATAAGTTCAAAAAAGTTAATTGGTTGGTATCGTTAGAGCTTCATCAAAGAAATCAGTACTTCGCAATCGACTACTGTCAAGGAAAAGGTGTCTCTAATGACGTATAGGGCGGTCAGAAATATTGCGTTGATAGTAAATGTAAGGAATTGTACCATAGACCGATATTCATCCTTATTGTTTTGTATATAGAGTCTGTATTCCAACTATTGTTCCTACTCTTATTTCCCCACTGGCAGTGAAGCGTGCGCCGGTCATTCCCACGTCTAGACTAAATGGCACGCGCGGCTGCACTTGCACGACACGGGTCTGATTACATATTTCGATATCGTCCTGATTTGTTGAACAAACTAGGAAATTGTACTGATCACGTGGTCAGCATCTTGGTGCTTCTAATTACTCGTTATTTTCAAACAACGGGTCTCTTTATAAGGAAATCCTTCCTATGTACATTGTTATATCTACATATATAGGTATATACCTATATATGTAGATATAACAATGTATGAAAATTAAAATTAAATAATTATCTGTAAAAAGACATAGGTTAAAAAATTACAATAGGATTAGGACAGATAATCTTAAATTTTGTATATATAATTTTTATTATATTTTTTAACAATCATTTTTAGCAAAATATGTCGGTCAGTTTTTATAACAGATTATGCTTTCGTTTCCTACAAATCTTCGGTCCGGAAACTTTTACTACTTAGCTGGGCAATGGCGAGACCAAGGCCTCCAGCCATCTCATATCAAACGGTGCTTCTTATTCAACACATTGCTGGAAGCCCTCACCATTTTTCGGTTCAGTAACAAAAGTTCCCGGAACTGGAACTTCGAGAAACAACAAAATCACACATTTTTTTTACGGCGAAGCTGGTTGTCCATAAATCTGTATAGTACGTAACGAATTGAGTAGATTTCTAAGCGTAGCCAGTAGTATGTAATGTATGAACAAGGTGGGTACTTTAAAAGGTTAAATACGCGCAAAATATAAGCGAGAGAGCAAATATTATCACAAGCACGTATGAACGAGATGGGTGCGGCAGTGAAAGTGAATTCCGATTGAGCAGAGAAACTACGAGAAGTGGCCCTTGCGAATTCTGATCGCTCAAATCGATGCTTTGAATTAATCACAGTTACAATTTTAAAATTACTCGTATAGAATAACTATATCTTACAAAATAAAGACGTGGGAGACTTTATTTTGTAAGTCTGCAGCTGTCTGTCTGTTCGTGATCTGACCTCACAAATGGCTGAACAATTTTTTATGCAGTAAACACCAAGACAGGGTGATTCATGAGGAAGGTTTAAGTGTGTATTTTTTTTTAATCATAGCAGTAATTATTATATCTTTACGCCTTCCCACAAGGGTCCCCGAAGGGGTTGGCACAGGTAGAAGCCACACAGCCACTTGCCAAGTGACAAATGGCGAGTCCATCGCCGTCACTCAAGCAAGACAATACATACGCCTTTGAATTTCTTCTCAAACGTACGCAGGTTTCCTCTCGATGTTTTCGTTCAGCATAAACTTACAAAGTTCAATTCTTTTTTCGTGCTGTGCAGCCTCAGGCGTAAACTTCCGAGGTGCCTGAGACTCCATCCTACTTTTTAGTTGTGCTTGTCTATCCGAAATTTTAATATAATTACATATATAAGCCTTAGTTAAAATTTGGATAGAGCATCCCGTTATTGCGTTACCGACGATATGCTGACACATTGTTAAGTAGTTAAGGCTGTCATGTTTAGTCTAATCACTAGAAATACAATAAAAACAGTGAGTGTTGTGCGCCTGTGGTTGACGCATCGATATGCAATATATGAGGAACAGAATTGCATAACGTCGATTAATCCGTATACGATAATAGAATAATGAGAGAAAGCGTTTTTAATCGCCACGCATATTGTAATAAGTTATATAGTATATAAATAATATATCCTCACGCCTTCCCACAAGGGTCCCCGAAGGGGTAGGCAGAGGTGTATAGGTAATACCCACACACCCACTTTCCGCCAGAGGTATATTAGGTGCCGTTACTTAAGCACGACTATACATACGCCTTTGAATTTCTTCTCAGACGTATGTAGGTTTCCTCTCGATGTTTTCGTTCACCGTAAAGCTCGTGGTGTGACTAATCACTGTACTTAAGTTCAGAAAAACTCATTGGTACAGTCGGGATTCGAACTTGCGACCTTTGCGTCGCAGGCAACTGCTCGAACCACTCGGCCACCACGGCTCTTGTTATAATAAGTTATATGTTATATATACAACTGGGCAGGTCTTGCTGTCCCGCCCAGCTTCGCTTGCCACCTAACAGGACACGATCTCAGCGTCACCTATTGGGTCCAATTGTGAACCTAAACCATTATCGACTCGACTTCGAACACACACAAATAAAACTTCTGAATCGGTCCAGACGTTCAGGAGAAGTTCAATAACTAACACGCGGACACAAGAAATTTATATAATAGACATTTCCAGCGGGACGTTAGTGTGTGGGTACTACTTACGCATCTCTGCCTACCCGGGAGCCCTGCCTACCCGGGAGCCCTGCCTTTCAGGGACCCTTGTGGGGAAACGTGGAGACATAGTATAGTATAGGTATATATATATATATATGTGTGTGTGTGTAGATCGTCATGCTTTGCCACAAGGTACCTCAAAAAGGCAGAGATGTAACACTAACAAACTCTATCTACGCCGGAGATATATTTAGTTGTCAACGTGACAGATGGCGAGTCCATCGTTTCTTAAGCACGACTAAAGACATGTATTATACAATTTTTTCTCTTTAAGGATCCAGGTGTCTTCCTGATGTTACCCTTCACCTTAAAGCTGATGTGATGTTTTTAATATATCTAAATGTTCATATAAATCTAGGTGGGACATGTGGATTGAACTTGCTACCTTAGCGTTGCGGGTGACTACTCTAACCACTAACCTCTGAATTTTATAAATATATTCTTATATAATTATTTTGTTTCAGGTAAGACAACTTACAGCGGTTTTAAAGCACCAACGTGTCGTTATTTTGTAAGTAAGAGAATATTTATTTATTGCAAAAAAATCCAAGTTATTGCCCTACTTTAAGGTAATTTGAAAGTATTGTTAAAGCATTGATACTTAAGTCTCCACTCCATCTTCTTTATAGCAACCCTGCTATCACAAATTCCAGATTAACATTTGTGCGACTGATGCGATGGGAGCTCGCGAGATCGTGACAAACTTTGTCACGACGCTACATAAACCTTGCGAGAATATTATGGCAAGCTTTTCGATTGACAAATTAAAACCAGTTTCGTTAGATATACAAAAGACATTGTGAAAAATATATACTACGGAGTGGATCCACAATTAAATATATTATTAGACAACACAGAGTTTTGAAACTTCCCATGACGATTCATATCTCCACGCTGACCCACAAGGGCTCCGAAAGAGTAGGCAGAGGTAGCACACCCTCTTCTCGCTTGAGATGTATTTAGGTGACGTGACAAATGGCGAGTCCATTCCATTCTCAAGCACGACTATTCATACGTCATTGAATTTAAACTTTCGCATTTATAATAAAGATATTTGACCCAAAGCTTCCTCGATGACGTCACAGCCTCTGTACCGACCACTATATAAAAGACCCCAAAAAATTCAACAGAGAAAAAGCACCACTATCTACGGACGATTACTTTCCCGCAGAGAAAGCCATGCCGACGTTACGACGTCGATCGTCATCCGTCACTGGCTGTCGTCATTTTGTCTGAGGTCAAATACCCCACGCGGATGAAAGTGGGTCAAGTATTTTATAGTGAGGTGACGATTGTTCAGGTGTTTCAAGTGGTGAGCATGTGTGTTCACGAGTTCGAACGCATTTATCGTCGACATATATGAAAGTTTAAACAGAAGTTTCCTTCCGTGAACGCTCAAACCGTGGAATGAACCCCCTTGATTCTCTAGTGAGCATGAAATTTCGGCAACACGCGCATGAGCTTCTGGTGTTCCAAGGGTCTATAGTCGGGTATCGCTTACTATCAGATGGCGCATGATTATTATAGGCCCTTTTGGCTTAAAAAAAATCACGCATCGTCCTTAGGTTGGCAGTTTTCTGAATCACTTTATCCTAATTATACAGTCTCATGTATACAATAACATGAAAATAGTATAAATGCAGTTCAGATGCGATCTCTTCGAAAAATGTGCGGAGTAACGATCTTAGATCGAATCCGCAATGAAGACATTCGCCGTTTGGGAACACGTATATGTAAAGGATGTGAAGAAAGATTGACAAAACAGATATACAAAGCGAAAGTGTCTGCAAGACGAGGCAGAGGAAGGCCACGTTCCAACTACTTAGTTCAAAGGCATAAGGGTCTCCGAAAGGGTTGGAAGAGGTGTATGTAGTACCCACACACCCACTTTCCGTGAGAGATATATTTTAGGTGCCAGCCAAGGTGACATAGCACGACTATACATACGGGTGCACCTCGGGGCACAGCTTGTGAGAATGAAGACATTTAGAGCCATTCATGAGGTTGTCTCGGCGATGGCCGTTTCATTAACGTCCATAATTAAAGTGAAAGCCCAATGCTACGATGGGAATCGGCTCTGTAATGAATTCATTGCCAATTATTATAACAATGGATCATTTAGTATATTATTTCGTAAAAGTTTTGTATACGCACGTGGAAAGAATTTTTTATTTTGGAAATTTGTGTTTTATTCTAGTGTGTCTAGCGCATTAAAACATTGTGAGGATATTTGTAAACCTTCCACGCAATAACGATTAAACTAAATTGGATAAATTTAGGAACCGAGATAGATTACTGGAAAAATCTAACTATAATAAAAAATTTACACAAATAGTAAAAATATATAATAATAACAATATATCGTCACGCCATCCCACAACGGTCTCCGATGGGATAGGCAGAAGTAATCAGACTTGTATAGGTAGTATCCATACACCCACTTTATGCCAGAGACATATATTAGGTGCCAACTCGCGCACGACTATGCATCCTACGCCTTTGAATGTCTTCTCAAGCGAATGCTGATTCCTCTCGATGTTTTCCTTCACCGTAAAGCTCGTGGTGTGACTAATCTCGTAAAAATATATATCTTTAATATACCAAAACAAGTTATTGGGCGAATGAAACAAAGAGGGTCAGGTCGTGAAATCGATTGACATTGAATTCAATAGGTATTTGGAGTGTGAAACAGATTTGTTACAGCATTATTTTCCGTGGGTCCCTATATAATAATAATAATAATAAAGCCGCGGTGGCCGAGTGGTTCGAGTAGTTTCCTGCGACACAAAGATCACAAGTTCGCATCCCGACTGTACCAATGAGTTTTTCTGAACTTAAGTACAGTGTTTAGTCACACCTCGAGCTTTACGGTGAAGGAAAACATCGAGAGGAAGCCTGCATACGTCTGAGAAGCAATTCAGAGGTGTATGTATAGACGTGCTTGAGTAACGGCGATGGATTCGCCATCTGTCAGGAGAGGAAAGGTGTACTGGAAGTAACAAATTCCTTTCACAAGGACACTTAGTCGCCATTTTATGTTCGCCAAACGAGTTGCCTGCGGTCTCACATTACCTTGTAAGATTTCTAGTATATATCTTCCTGATTCACTTGTAACTGTCATTATTCCTGATTGAACCGGTTATGACCGGACGAAGACATCTTTGTGGAGAAACTTTTAACTACCCACATATTTTAACGGGTATGTTCATGTTTTGTACATTATGTACTGCGTTGGACAAACAAGTATTCAGTCTTCCTTTAATATCTATATATTAGGCTATCAATTTTTTTTATTTATTTCTTGATATAGATACATGTCTTTGAGGCGCATACTCATTTGGTTGGTAATAATTTATGAAGCAACAACATTGTTCGCTGTTGCTTCTCATCTTAAAATAAAGGAACTAATTAATGCTTAAAATTAAAATGTTTTCATTGATGTCTACAATAAATCTAGCTATTTATAAACATCTATATAATAATTATGGATCAACTTAGTTTATAGTCAGTTTGCTTTGTGTGAAATGTCAAATCGACTGTTGTTGTATGTCGAATGTTTAAAAAATCGGTGAAGTGCGAGTCACTTGCTCTGTAAGGGTTCTCATATATGTAAATATTTATGTTTTAAAACATATAAAAAACATCGACAAAAATTTAAGCGCGATGATAAGGGTTCAGTTTGTAGGCTTAGGACGGAACCCTAAAGAGTCAAGCGCTATGGAATTGCACTTGTGACCACATTCATATCAGATAACCGAAGCGAATATTCGCTAAGAATGCAGCTAATATCCTTGTAAGGTCATAGAACAGGCTACCAAGAACTAGACTAACATATACCTACAAAAGGTTGGCCAAATACTTAGTTATTTTCAAGGTGAAATGAGACAACAGACTTATTGTAACACCTAATAACAGATAGCCGTGGTAGCCGAATGGTTCAACTTAGTCATCATCATCATCATCATATCATCACGCCAAGTCCCTAGCGGGGTAGGCAGAGACTATAGAGCGCCAGTTCTCTCTAGACTTGCATACCTCTTTCGCTTCGTCCACATTCATCAGTCCCTTCATAAATGCTCGTCGGTTTCGATTTACTCGGAAAGTCAAGATTGCAGATTCAATCCCCCATGTAGTCTAGTGATTTACGGTTAAAGTCTACCTGTTTGTCCCGTGGTACCTCATGGTGGGGGCTGGCTGTCACATAACGCGGAGTTGGCGACAGCGCGATGTGGCTCGTGCAGCGAGGGTACTAGGGTCGAAGTTAGTCGTCCCTGGAACGTGTTTTTTTTTTAGTGGCAAACAAGCATTCGGGCACCCGATGAAAAACGGTTACCGCAGCCTATTTACGCTTTCAATACCGAAGTATCACTAGCGCGTTGCCACTCTGTGTTCGAAGAGATATACTGTGTTGGCAGCAATGGGACTTATCCCTCTGCTGCCCTTTGAAGTATTCCCCTAAAAAAACAGGCGTGAAGATTTATATAAATTGAAGTAAGCTGTACTTATAGGCAATTCATCAGTTTAGGAAATAAATGTTTTTACCATAAAATATCGTTGCCTTCGAAACATAAACGAGCTATAAACTACAGATATTTAAAAAAACTTTATTAATTTGAATCTGGGATCTCGACATAGCAGATAAACTTCTAGGCTAGCGGTGTTTTTCTAACTCTCTCCGCTGAGTAAACAAAACACGTCAATAATCCGAACACCATTACCCACAGACCCCACATTCAACAGGCGACAAGCCCACTGACCCCGATAGCGCGGTAGTTGATAGTCTGCGACGTTACAACAATTAGGTCTTGCTACTTTCATCGCAAATGGTGCGTGATCGATTTCGTCCGACTAGATATGTTCATGTCATGTTATTCTGTTAATTAGTGTATTATAATGTTTCCGTGTTAGGTAAAGGTGTAATCCCACCCACTTTTCGATAGAGATATATTTTGATGCCAATGTGGAAAGCACGACTTCAAATCGGTCTGGATTAATTCTCCAACTTTTGTGTGTGAGAAATCATAAAAATACGTATAAAAACCGACGGTCGGGTGGCTTAAGTAGTTCAACTGCAACGTCAAGAGTGCAGGCTCAAAACAGAGCAATGAGTTTAGTCTAAGAACATTGAGTAATCAAATCTCGAGTGTGAACAATGAAACATATCTTTATGCCTTCTCGCGTCTCCGAAGGTAGCCACCCACTTTTGGCAGAGATATATTTTGTGGGAAGGCGTGAGGATATATTATTTATTATTATATTTTGTGTCAATGTGACAGATAGTTTTAGTTAGTTTAGTTTTACAGATAGTCAGTTTTTTTTATACCACACGGGTGGCAAACGAGCATTCGGCCTGCTGGTAAGCGGTTACTCGACCATATACATATGTCAAAATCAAAAATCGAAATCAAAATATTTTACTCAACGTAAGTGAACACTTATTGAACGTCACATACTTAATATATAATAAAGTTACCAACGTTTCCAAGACTATTGTACATTGCATACGTTTGAGAAGAAGTTCCGTGCCTGAGAGACGACAACACACATCCTTACCTAAATCTCGCGTGAACAAAACGCAGTCAATGGATCAATGAGAGGAAATGCTATCTCAATATTCATGAAAACAACTGAGTAACACTTTCAGTTTCGCGTCCACTATTACAGTGCGAGTAATGGAGAGGTAACACGAGATGCCTCCATCACACGCTCAGGAAGTCACTTGGCGTGTAATTATTTCAGCTGAGCAGTTAGCATTTCGCAGGGAATGTAGGACGTTATCATACGTATAATTACTCCGAATCCTTCACGCCTCTAGACGTTCTGATCTCTGCCACTTCATCCTGAACTAGTTGTGCTCTGCAGTTTCATCCGCGGACAATTGTATTTCATTTATAGTATTCTTCAACAAACAAATACGTATGTCACTAAACGGCTGGACCGATTTTAATTAAATTGTCTGTGTCTTCAGGTGGATTCCAGAATGGTTTACATTCACAATTGGACCCGATAGGTAACGCTGCGATGGTTTTTCACGAAATTAAATTTTTTCACCGGACTAAAGCTGAGCGGGTTCACTATTATCATATGTAAATATGTAGCTACCTAATGGTGAAAGAATTTTCAAAATCGCTTGAGTAGTTTTTGTGTTAACAAAAAACAAATCTTTCCCTTTATAAAATTCGTTTAGATTAGTTATGCCCCGCGTTAAATCCTACTAGTATTGCAGATCGTAATGTTTGTGAGTATGTATGGGTATTTATTACTCAATCACACCAGAACGGTCCAGAATTGGGTGCAATTTGGCACAGAGATTTATTATAAGCTATATACATGTATATGTTTATATATCCTCACGCCTTTCCACAAGGGTCCCCGAAGGGGTAGGCAGAGGTGTATAGGTAATACCCACACACTCACTTACCGCCAGAGGTATATTAGGTGCCAACGTGACAGATGGTGAGTCCATCGCCGTTACTCAAGCCCGACTATACATACGCCTTTTGAATTTCTTCTCAGACGTATGCGGGTTTCCTCTCGATGTTTAATATAATCTGTATGCGTTTAAACCAGGACAATTGTCTATCCATAAAAAAAATACGTTGGATTCATATAATCTCGCCGAATCCTTCATGCAGAGTAGAGCGCCAATCGTCTCTCGATATTTACGTCTCTTCATAAAAATGGTCGCCGATTTCGAGTACTCAAAACACACATAAATAAATTAAATCTCAGTTATTTTTAAAGGTTCCATGTAGTATACTATCCATTTAACTATATACTATATCATTTAGTATACTGTAGTATACTACCTTCCGTGATATATCAGTTATCTAGTGCAATAGTGTAGATACAGAATTGGTTCGGCCGTTATTACCTCCGTTACTGAAACCAGTCTCCCTCACTACAAGGTAATAGATACTACAGAGTAGTTATACTTTTACTATATACGCAAATGGGGTAGGCAGAGGTGTATTAAGATCCGCTTTTCGCTGGAGAAGATGCATAGTAGAATATAAATGTTAAAAATCACTAGAGTATAGTACAAATCATTGGTACTGATCGGCCACTACGGCTCTAGACTCGGTGGGCCTCTAGACTACTTCAGTGGGTGTTTTAATACTCACCTCCCAACCCAAATTGGGGACTAGTAGGAGGTAGTTATGGAGAGCAGGTCGTTGACCTTACCCCTCTTAGGCTTACGTTCAGAAATTAGATATGGACTAATGTTAAAAAGTAAAGCCAGGGAGTTTTTTTTCTCCGTTTCTTTTGCCTGACGGTGGTAACGTCACTTTATATTTATATTAAATACATGATTACTGTTCCCTGTGTCTCTTACTTTAAATAAAATATTTTTGAGTCATCATGCCCTTTAGTCCAGCACAGACATCCAATTTAAAAATCGATATCTCACAGTGTGCGTCAACATGGCAAGACATGTGTGCGTAAAATTTCTACCGCCGCGGCTGACCTTCATACAGAATTGAAAGTAGTCGCAACCGGACACCGGACGGGCACGTGCCATAATCACACGTATACCAGACGTGATAACGACCAGTTTACCGTAACATAAGGACAATGTGTCACTAGGTTTCAATGATGTTTTTAAATGATTATGATTAAATATTTAGTGTTGTTGGTTTTATGATTTATATTTCGTCTCTGGAATTCAAGGCTATGAAAATAAATATTTTTTTACTAAAAAAAATATATATCCTCACGCCTTCCCACAAGGGTCCGCGAAGGGGTATGGGTGCGGAAGGGGTATGGGGTGACAGATGGCGAGTCCGTCGCCGTTACTCAAGTCTGTCGACTATACATACACGACTATACATACGCCTTTGAATTTCTTCTCAGACGTATGCAGGTTTCCTCTCGATGTTTTCCTTCACCAGTTCAGAAAAACTCATTGGTACAGTCGGGATTCGAACTTGCGACCTTTGCGTCGCAGGCAACTGCTCGAACCACTCGGCCACCACGGCTATAAAATCTGCAAAAATATCGTCAAAGCCGCGTCAAAGAGCGGCCGCTTTAAGAGAAACATAAAAATATGTCAGATACATGAATATAATAAAGAACCCAACACACCTTTGCTGCCGTGAATTACACATCAGTCACCGTATATTCATCAGTAGCGGCACCTTACGCATTCGCACAGGTGTGTCTTAATCCTTTCATCTCACGCCAGTTGCAAAATACAACGAAATTTAAATAAGCACAGCTATTAACTATTTCCACATAAACCTACATGGATGGATTTCAAGAGTACAGTTAGCTCCATAATCGCTCCGTTCTGAGCAATCAAATGCTAATCATTGTTAACCTCACTGTCCATTTTACGAATAAACTGTCAACTGGTTTTGAAACGTCAAATGTCATGTGTCAAATGGTGGATTCATGCCGCTCGTACAGTTGATATAATAAATAACCTTGAGAATTGGATGGATATTTGAGAAATGTTCGTCGTTCATCTGCTACTAATACGACACACGTCAATGGATTTCTTCACAAACGTATGCCGGTTTCCTCTCGACATTTTTCTGTGATACATCATTGTATGCACTTAAGTTACATCACAGGAAGTTATATAAAAAGTATAAGCTTGCCTAAACTAAGCGATACAGCAATGAAAAGTTACAAAATCGTTAAATATTTCTCGATTTTGGCACTGTTGTCAAAAATATACGTGTTTCAAGAATACGCAACGATTTAGGGCAATGGCAACGTGCACTTTGTTCGAATAATATTGCATGATACCAACCAAAAATACAAGATACCCAGTGTCCGTCTGACGGCGGTTATCCAATTCCATTAGCAAATGATATTGCTCAACCTTACACTCAACAATACTTAGGACGAATTTACAACACATAGTTTTTAATCTATACTAGCTCCATCCCACAGTATCACAGATAAATGTTTCCAAAATAAAAGATATGGCATAAAACGTGTTAGTTATTTAATAATAATCTCTTTGCCAAATGTCATCCAAAGCCTTTCAGAAGTTTTAACCTGAAACATGGACAAACATCCCTACACACTTTCGCGTTTATAATACTAGTGGGATTACATTATTACAGGCATTGTTAGTATTATTTAAACATATATCTTATTAATATTATAAAGGCAAATGTTTTTAAGTTTAGATGTTTGTTGCTCTTTAACGCAAAACGATTTGGCTGAAAGTTGAAATGGTGATGGCTTTAACTAGGATTAAGACATAGGCTACATTTTAATCCCGAAAAATATATAAGCAGCACTTTCGAAATCCTCGCAGGCTAAGGGAAAAGGCTAGTATGTATAATAAAAATAAAAATATAATAGATTGTGTAAGGTCCCAGCAAAGACAAGTGCCTGATCTCTTAGTGTCTTAGTGTAGTGTATCAGTGGAGTAACAAAATTTCTCGTAACTCACTATGAGTGACAACACAAAAAATATTCTTCCAATATGTGCTCATTTAAGAGCGTCTTTTTGATCTATTTTCCAAAGTAGATAAAAAGCAATAACATTCACTTTCCAATCGTGGTCAATGACCCGCGGCGGTGATAACTTCTTTGGTTTCACAAAAGGTATTTGGTTTGGAGCACACGCAGAGTGGATACAGATTCAGTACAGATACAAGGTTATTCGTTTTTAAAGTATAATATAATTTACTTAGAATATTTGTAATAGACATAATAACAAAAGCAAAAAGTAAACTATATTTACTAAATAATAGTTAGTCGAAACCGGCAAATATGTATGAGCAGACTCATGAGAATGTGGATGAAGTTTACGGAGTTTAGTAAGGAAGCAAAAACTGCCACTCTTTTTTCTCTGTTTTTCCCGTGAGGGGCTCGGCGTGGTGATATATTTGTATGTAAGTTTACATATATAATAATGAATGTCCCAAATCAATGGCACGCAGATAAGTGCTAAGAAGTCTGGCGGCATTGCCAAGTTTTATGGCAATGCTGATTCGCTGAGCAGAACATGTCTGATATAAAAAAAAACAAAAGAGAACATGAAAAGATGCTTTGTAGTCAAGGAAAACATCTTCAGACCACCTATATGTGTGAGAAGAAATAAATATGCCTACATATAGTTATGCTAATTATTTAGTTAGTTTGAACTCACGACCATACTATCCACGCGCGAAACGGACAGTAATTCGGGCAACTTTTATTGCACGCATTAGTTAGTACACATTACATTTACACACATAGCTCTAACGGTTTACTGGCACGTTGTAGATTTTTTGCAAGAAAATTAATGCGTGGACGATTATTTTTTTTCGTAATTAGTTTACTTAAAAATTTTAATATTACTTACTAGAAGTTTTATGTATTTTAAATCTTATATATTTTAACATTGAAACCACATCACTAGTCGATCGCGTCAGGTGTCTGAACGGCCAAGAAACTAGTTTTGTAACATACTTAAAAGGATTTAGAAAGTAGATAGGTACGCGACATCCGCCTCTATAGGATTTCTAACACATTTTTTTTATAAATTTCCCCATTTGTTAGATTACACACATCCGACTTTAAAGCGAGTACATCTAACGTTCTTTGACAGGAGCAAAGCGGTAGGTACCTTTGAGTGTTTTGTTTTATCTTAGCGCCTCCTCTCAAAACACAACCTCTTTTTACCGGAGATTTAATGCAGAAAAAGATAAATAAAGAAAATTTAATTTAAGGTCCGCAGATGGCGAGCTCATTTTTGAATTCTCTCTTCAATTTTGAAAGTATGGTGTTTTTACGTGAATACTTTAGTTACTTAGTACTTTAGTTCAAGACATTCTCATTGGTACAGACTGTGGGGGTGCGAATCTACCGAATATGTAGATTTCTGACTTGCAGTTTCAACACTTCGTTTTAAAGTAAACACCGTTACTATAGCAACGAGAATTGTCTTATACGTTGTTTTCATAAAATTTTTAAGAATAAAAATCGGCTACGACACTTACTTTCATCGGCTCTATTGCTCCTTAGAATGGAGCTAACATTTTTTTTTACCTTTGAGTATCTTAGACCTAATGCGATGAAAAAATAATAGTTCTAATCTTTTATAATCTTAGTGTCTAATAACGTTACTTAGTTGTAAAATATTCTCACTACATTTATCAAAACATATGAAAATAGAAATCGGCAACTAGTTCATATTTCAAAACACATTGAAACCGACAAATTCTGACGTTTGTAAGTAAATATTTTGCGTTCTGACAGCTCTCGCAAGTTAACAACTACAACCAGTTCTTATAAGTAATGTTTTATAGCGTGAATGATTGAAATATTTTAACGAAGCACTTTGCGTTAACATGAACTGAATTGGTCCTATACTTTGTATGGCATACATGAAATCACCCGGTGTACCTCTGGCAGTGTGAAAAGAGCGTTAATGTACTAGTTTTAAGGACCACTTTCGCATCGCCATTCATTTTCCTTTATCGTTCCCATCCTTGATTGTACCATCGATTTGATCTAGGTAGTTAGAAAGTAGCCTCCCTTTGAATCTTGTAGACACTTTACATTGTATATCTGTGTCGTAAATTTTTCTTCACTCATCTTTTTTTTACGTCCAAACCAACGTGACATGAATAATCATATAATCCTTTTATTTATTTGAAATTCTAAATTCAAAAATAAAAAAACTTTCTTCCCATATGAGAAATATAGGGAAGACTAATTAAAATGAATCACCGTAACTTCTGTATAAGGTAATAAAATATGCTGGTTTATTTCATGGTGTTACAAGCGTCCGTAGGCGGCGGTAACCGCTTACCATCAGCTGAGCTGCGTGCTTGTTTGTTAACTTCGTGTGATAAAAAAAACTCCCAATAAAACCAGCCGCCCTAAGTGCCAGCCCAGGTTTCTAGCAAAACCTTACTCACAGCAAAAGTAGATGTGGCTACTGTCTGTTTGTATACTACAAAATTTCGACAGACATATTACACTCGCAAGGCAAAAACTGACGAATGCATCCAGCGCACTGAATAACTAAGCATATACGGAAGACATATACTCGGAACTCCCTAGTCACATTCCTAAATCTAAGCTTATGGACCAGCCCGCCTTTACGTACTATTGCTGTATATGATCAGCTCATTTACAAGATATACGGTGTGTAAAGAGCCGTGGTGGCCGAGTGGTTTGAGTGGGCTGCAACACAAAGATTGTGTTCGAATCCCGACGGGACCGATGAGTTTTTCAGAACTTAAGTACAGTGATTAGTAACACCACGAGCTTTTCGGTGGAGGAAAACAGCAAGTTCACTAGCAGCTTTTTGAACCATTAAGTTAGAAGAGATACTTGATCATGTGTGTGTTCTACCGCTTGTAAAACGGGGAGGGCTCTGAAGAATTGTTTGACATAATACCCACGGCTAACGTCTATCACCGCACTTCTCGCCATCAACGAATTCCTTGAAAGTAAACAGGTCTTGCGCTGCACTATTTCAAAGGAGTTTTTTTTCGCAATCCCTCAGACTGTGAAATGAATTCCCCGTTGAGGTTTTCCCTAGTGCAGCATGGAGTTCTTCAAGAAGCGTCCTTACAACTTGCTTTACTATGAAGTTAACCAAAACTTTTGTCTATAAATCTGTTTGTTTTGCTTTTACCTATAATACAGAATAATTATTTATTATTTCTATTTTCAGGTAAATTTACCGAGAGCTGAGTGAGATACCAGTTCCATAAACGTAAGCTTATATTAGTTTGGTAAAACAAATGATTAATTATTTACATACATATTTTGAAGTGCGGCGCGGCTTGAAGATGCCTCGTGGGATAACGGTGGTTCGTTTCCCTGTACCATAACGTAGTGCCGTAGGTTACCTTAGAGATGGGCGTTTATCGATAGATAAATAACATTTTTTTTTGTCTGCTAAACTTTATACAAGATATAATTTACATATATAGTTTGCGAGAAACAAAAACTTTCTTTTTGAAATCAATGCGGTAAGCGGTTACCGAATTGCAATAGAAGTTACTCGAGCAAGACCTTCAACTTCATAGTACATTTTTTTTATTAATCATATCTAATGTGTTATCTGTATGAGCTGTAATCTAGTGCTTTGTTTGCTCTGTGCTAGTTGCATCGACTGTTCAGGCGTGATTGAGAAACAAGACTCTACACAAAGTTAGATATTCTTAGCTCTCTCGCGACAGTAAGACAGACGAAGTAAATATTTCATCGTTTTGGGCATAATCACGATCGCAGACACCTAAAGACAAAAATACTGAGGGTCTATAATTGACGTACGTATTAAATATCCACACATGGCCAAGAAGGCCAACTTGACAACTACGGATCCGGGCACATTATATTCAAGGTGGTTTCATAAATATCAATTATCATATTCCTGCACTGCTATCAATATTGCATTTTTTCTCGCAATCGATTAATTGTTATGGAATAACTCTGCTCCTTTCATCAGCTCGAGGCTCTACAGCGTTTGTCTTTGCTTATGCCGACACAAAGATTCCTCTACTTTATTTCGAGCAACCCCTTACATATTTTTAAGCTATTTCGGATATTTTTTAAATACCTTTTTTAAGGTAGGCAAAGAGTAGAGCAGTTTTCTCTAGACTTACACATCCCTTCCGCTTCATTCACATTCATCATTCTCCTTATACATGATCGCCGGTTTCAAGCGCTCTTGACAGTCCTTGGGTGTTCGATCGCTTTGATCTAGGTAGTTGGAACGTGGTCTTTTAAACACCCCATCACATGGAAATATTAGATCAGTTTATATTTTTTTAATTTCTATCTTACTCCAATATACCACAAAGTGAACCTAAAGCCGTCTATAAAGCTTGACTTGAATCGTGTCCTCTAATTACTGCTCCGGTGTCCTAACGATGTTTTCCTTCACTGCATAGAATGTCATGTTACAAATGACAGTTTACCAATTCAGAAAAAAATATATAAATGAACTGTTCACCAGTTTCTTTAAATAGTCCTTGTCCCATTTCGGGACAATGGTAGTGAATAGCACCACTTTTTGTAGACACAGTCGCGTTTTATTTATGTCGTAACTGTTTAGATAAAAACACTGTATCGAGCTTGTTTTCAATTGCCTATAATTTGAATTTTAATGTATGTCATGAAAAGAAAGAGGTGTATAAGTCTAGAACTGGCGCTGTACTCTCTATGCCTTCTCTATGAGGATCGGTGAGGATATGTATGTATGTATGTATATAAAATTGACTGCAGGTAAAACATATTTGGTTGGAGTAAGTTTTCCATCCCTTCTCGCCGCCAGCGTTATATTCAAACTCACACATTGAAACATTAACGTTATCTAGTTATATTTAGTAGTTCAAAAATGTAATACTGGGGATATGTATCCGCCCGCAAGTTCATGGAACGGGACATTTGGGGACCCGTGTATTTACGAAACATATTAACTAGATCAAATCAAACTAACTCATTAATAAATTTACATCATATTTTAATTCGACACTGATGAATGTGGACGAAGCGAAAGAGGTATGTCAGTCTAGAGAGAACTGGGTACCCTCTCTGTCTATCCCGTTAGGGACTCGGCGTGATGATGTAAGTATGTATATTTTAATTCGTATCCATGTGTAGATGTTTGAACCTCTTTCATGCGCAAATTACAAATGAATTGGATGAAATATGGCACAGGGATAGATAGATAGATTATCACTTGGATTAGCACTTAATACATAGGATAGTTTTAGTTCCAGAACAAAATCTAAAACAAATCAAATCTCTAATAAACCAAATTATACGCAAGCGGACCCACAGGGCAAACCTAGCGTACTTAATTAAGATCTATTATAAGTAATTAATCATGAACCACGGCGTGTTGTTTGTCTAGTAAGCTTTATCGATATAGTATGTACAACACTAGCATGGAACAATGGATGATCACAAGCGCCGTACCGTGTCGCCGCGCGCGCATCCGAACTTGGTATCGCATAGTGACCACGTATTATTAATTCGACGGGACTTTTTCAAAATATTTAAGCATGATAAATTATGTCCCCTTCAGTGGTATTATTTTAGAATCGTAATATGTATACTAATTTAAACAAAACTGCGGTATTGTAAATTGATGATTTTGTTGTTTGAAAGAATACTGAATTTTGTTATTTATTTATGATTTAAACAAACACCATTATATTATAATATAATATATATAATTGGCACTGATTTATAAAAAATATATAATACACAACTTACTTACGTATGTATGTAGAGACTGATGAATGTGGACGAAGCGAAAGAGGTATTAAACTCTAAAGAAAACTGTCACTCTATTCTCACCGCCAACCACGTAAGGAACTCTGCGAAATGATATGTATTTATCTATGTTAATTTCAGTTCTAGTAATATATAATGTACTTATTTATATAAAACATTTAAATCACTTATTTTTCGAAGCACTTATATATTTCTTAATTTAATTTCATTAAATATTTATAATTTAATATTAATATATTTAATTTAAAGAGAAAAAGTCTAGACTTTACCTCGTATTATGTTGAGATAGGTACACCGTAAATGTACTTGCATATATTTTTATTAGAAGTACACAGTCTGCATAGAGCAAAAATTCATGGCCACCCTACAATATACATCGGAAGCTCAGTGTGCCACGCGGTCGTTCCCATACTCTCTTGACACGATGACAAGTAAAAAAGCTAAATATAGGCTTTGCGGTAAAGTCAAAGTGTATTACATCTGCACGCCTTCCCATATGGGTCTCCGAAGGGGTAGGCAGAGGTGTAACACGCTCTATTCGCTCGAGATATAGTAAGGTGCCAACGAGACAGATGCCCAGTCTGTGTGAGAAAAGTCATCAAAAGGGATCGGTACTATATTGGACACCCATCCAAATACGCAGGTCTGCTTAACTTAGATAGTTCTAGCAACTATATAACGAACTCTTTATCATAATAAATTAAAGAGCTGGGTTCTTATCGGCATCTCTGATGCAATTCAAGCCAATTCCATGTCAAGCTTCAGTACGGTGTACATAATATCGCCAATAATTGAGACATTCTACAGCTCGTTTAGTAGGGAGTGTATGATGTAACATATATTTTGAGATATTGTATAAGGCGTTTAAAACACTTCTTATTTATCAATCTCTTAGAGCTAGTGTTGGTAAAATATTATTTAAAGCACTCGAGTGGCGATTTCAAAATGTACTCTAACTACTTTCAATGACTAGCAGCCTTCAATAAACATAAATTAGTACTTACTTCTTATACATGGTGTTGTTTATATTACGCACTTTCTTCTTTATTTCAGAAGAAAAAATCTTCTTTGTGTATAAATTAACTTACTATTTGTTTTTTTGTAGACTTAAAGTTTCAAATCTTTTTCAAACTTGCAAAGTGCAGTGATTAATTGCGCCACGAGATTTAAACGATAGTGACAGTGCACGAAATCGAATAAAATTAAAAAAATATATATCAATATACATCACGTCTAAAAGATGGCGACATACCTGTCGAATAAATAGGTTCCATAAAATTTATTTACGGCGAAACGGGAGTGTTCCACCAATATTATTGACTATCATTCATCCTTACAAGGAAAGGTAGACTAAAAGAGAGAAAGAAGATCAAGATTGACATACATGGGTCATATCAAAATGTCTGTCATAACGTATAGGAAGGTCAAAGAGTTTTTACTGGACAGAAGCAAATGTAAGTATCAGAGAAGACGACCTAGCTGTTAACTCTACGAATGTAATCCGGATTGAAAAGTCTAAAGTGAATTGTTTTTTAATTCACACTGTACACTCAATACAGATGCAAAGTGTAGATATTGCTGTTGCATAATTACGTCCAAGCAGTTCTTACATAAAAGTTACAACGGACAGATTGGCAGGCAGCTTATTACGGTTACACTTACACTACATTATATTAAGCGCTCCTTGGGTAGTATAGTACAATGGTGCAAAGAGTAAAGTAATATAGATGGCATGGTGATTTCATGTAGCCTCTATATATCCTTCCTGTTGTATAAGCTCGCACGCCTGACAGCTGTCAGTGAGTTTCGGGTTGGCGCTGCTGCTGACAGATGGCAGCTGTCAGTGAATTTTGTTTGGCGCTTTGGTCCACATGTGCGTCATTTATTAAACCAGTGTTCTTAATAACATCTTTTATTACGCTACACACATACATATACATTCCTCAATAAACGAGTTATCAAATAAAATTGAAAAAAAAACCTTTCGGAGTATAGATTTTACAATTCTTTTTGTCGAGTGTTTATTGTCGAAATATCGCGCGTTCAACCAAACAAACAGACTCTGCTTCTTTATAACATAACTATAGATATGAATAGTGTATAATTATAAATTCCTACGATTGTCATGGTTTTTTCCTGATCGCAGCACATATCTATGTCCTTATTTCTATTCCAAGTCTTTCACTGCGTTGCGTCCGTCTTTGGAACTCGTTGCCCCAGAACATCAGGCTTGCACAGACATTAACCTCCTTCAAAAAGCTTTTATTTGAACACTATTTCTCTTTTTCACTTGTTTATATATATACATGTATATATTATTGTATGTATGTTATATAAGTATATGTTTCATATTTATTTATGTAGAATGCCTATTATTTGTATATTATAATAATTGTTTCTATCTCATCCTCTCAACTGTCACACCTACCTTTTCTTTCTCTGTTTCTTATCTCTCTCTACACTTGGGTTGCCTGGTAGACATCGCTTTTGCGATAAGGCCGCCTATTGTGCCTACTATATGTTTTTCTTTGTCATTTCTGTTTGTTTTTATAAATGTGTGTGTTTGTACAATAAAGGATATATTATTATTATTATTTATTTATATTATATTTTGAGAATTCTTAGGGTTTCCTCAAGTAACACATTCCTGACAAGATGATGGCAGTAATATTCAAGGATTCTTTCTCAAGATTGGGCCCAAGACTGGACTGGATTCAGTTGCCATGACCAAAAATTAGAAGAGCACGTCTCCTTCCATATTTAAAATTCGAATCGGCTTAACTTAAAAGAGGTTACTTCAAGCTTTGTTTTTATCCGTGGAACTTCCGCAGCGCCAACTTGCTTAAGCTTCCCTTACTATACACATACGATTTGACATTATTAAACATAACCATACAAGCTTGAAGTGTCAATTCAATTTTCTCAAATGGCAAGCCTTTGTAAAGGAATATCATTAAACCACTTTTGACGTACGTAGGAGTGACACAAGGACAGACAAACGGAATAACTGTTAATTGGACTACATTCCCTTAAGTGTTGCTTATCAAGTGTTTGCTGAGGCTTAATATATTTCAATATTTTATATGTTCTTGTTGTTTATTTTTTACTAACGATATTACATATTAAATATCAAAATTGAAATATGCACCGTTCCTACTTCCTGGACCGAATTGATCATTGAGAATGAGGGAACGTCTAGAGTATTCGAAGCCGGCAAGCATGTACGCAAACGTTTATAAATGTGTTTGAAGGGGGTTTCTTGAGACTAGAGTCTAATTGCACTGTATTAGATTTGCCTACCCGTTTAGGGAATCGACGACATGATAATCATTGTATAAGACAGTTGTAATTTTAATTCTTGCAGGAACCATAGATAAAATTAAGAAATCGCCATTTCGCCATTTCTTATGATAAATGGTCCCCGGAAACAGTGGTAATGGTAATTTCATATTAAATATTACAACGTCCTATAAGTATTTCCTGTCACAGAGATCCCCGAAGGAGTGGGCAGTACCCGTAGGCATAGTCGGGATTCGAACTTGCAAATCTTTCTACGGCAGGCAACTCGAACTATTCGACCACATAGCTTACTAAAATGCCCACCTGTCAAATGTCAGTTATTTGATGGTCATATTTTTTTAATCATATCTTTGTAGTTTGTATGATAATCGACCGTGCACATGGTAACAATACCACCGTTACAGTAGTTGGTAGTAGGTAGTAATGTATGCACATAGCCCAATCAACTATTACTTGAGCCAGCCTTGAACGTCTTTTAAAATTCAAATGGTTTAGATTATTTAATGTCAAGTCAATTATGTAATTCCTAGTTGGACCCTGCTTGTCAAATCCTAGTCATTTAAGTGGAAATATTTGTAAGGATGTTTGTTCCGCTTCCACGCAAAAACTACTGAACGAATTTGGATGAAATTTGGCAGAGAGATAGATTACTACTCGTAGCGTGATTATGGCATAGGATTTGTTTTATAACAGAAAAGAAACTACCTAGGGAACAAATTTCACGCGGTTCACCCGCGGGCTAAATCTAGTTAACTACATACATACATACATATAATCACGCCTCTTTCCCGTAGGGGTAGGCAGAGACCACTTCTTTCCACTTGCTACGATCCTTACATACTTCTTTCGCTTCGTCCCTAGTTAACTAGGGTTCGAATATACTGATTTATGAACTCAAATTGGAAGAATTTTGAGATATAGGTTTATAGATATCGTCACGCCTTCCCACAAGGGTCTACGAAGGGGTAGGCCGGTAGTACCCACACACCACACCCACTTTCTATAGTTTTAATTATTTTTGCAATTTAACATTACTATTGCGTTTATGAGGTAACCGCTTGCCAACAGGCAGTCCACGTGATTGTGCGCCATTCAAATATACGATGGAAAATTATATACAGACTTTATTTACGGCTAATATTAGTTAAAAGTAAACTGCAAGGCATTAGAGGCAAGAATATTACGTAATTCATATAATTTGGTCATAAGTTGTTTGAACTTAAACATAGGTTTGTGGTTACATCGTAATAACTTTGTGACTTGGTGAAATGCTAAGTGTGTAAGTTAGATAACTTAGCAAATGTCATGCCTCATTTAGCGCGTCTTGTGTTTATGATATCCTGTAACATTTCATAACTTGCAATTATTTTACGATGATTGAGGAAACTTTGTGAGAAAACCTACATCCGACACTCACAGAAATAGCACGTTGGCATCTAAAGAAGATATCTTTAGATGAGGAAAATGTTGTTAATTATTTATATTGTTTGTATATAAATAATTGTGTATATTTATAGTATATTAGACGTTGAACCAATTAGTTATTAACAAAGATAGACAAAATAGTAATATTAACTAACAAAACGAACAATACATTGAACTATTCAATTGAGGACACTCTCCCATGCTTATCCTCATAAAACTTCACACATTTGAATAATATTTCGTTACATCCGTTTGCAAACGCATCACATTCAGGATTGGTGGGCCTTGAGTACCGTCAGGGTGCGGCTGGGGATAGAACCTCGGCGACAGTTCAGCAATTTTTTATTTCTTATTTATATTTACAAGTAATACAAATATCCTCTTAAATTGTACTGAGAAGACAATGAATTGAAATTGAAATCCCCCTCTGGGATCTTTGTGTATATAAATATGTACTAATGTATGTGGGTACCACCTTCCAGCCCAGCTCCCTTGCTCGCGATCCAGCAACGCCCTAAGCCGAGGTTCGTACCCCACAGGGGGTGCCCTTAGCTGTGTTGCTTAGTACTAAAGTGCCTGGCTGGAGGCCTAGGTCTCGCCATTGACCGGTTAAGTAGCAAAAGTTCCCGGAACTCAAGCTACGAGAGAAAATACAAAAAAAAAGTGGGTACCACCTATACACCTCTGCCTACCCCTTAGTGGACCCTTTTGGGATGGCGTGAGGATATATATATATATATAGTAAATTCAGCGTGAAACTAGCGACCTCTCGACTTTCAGAAATTATTTTTATTTTGTAATTCGACGAACGTCATTTAACATAGCATGTGTATTTAAAAGGCTATTTTCAAATCATTATGTATGATCTAAATGAGCAGAGGAGGACATTTATATTTATTTTGTACATCACCTAGGTGATTGTTATCAGCCAAACTGTCATCTGGCCCGCCTCTGAGTAGTTATGAAGACTTCATGAATTTTTCATGAATATCTTATTATATTTGTAATTTATGAACGATAAAAATACGTCTGAAGTAAATAGCGAGTTCAATTTGCTCCGAAAATGATTATATAAAGCATAATTAGTCATACTCTGCCTACCCTGCGAAGGATTAGGTATGATTATATATATATGTATGTTTATGGAGACAGATTGCTTGCTGTACGCCTTACACGCAGGATCCTGGGTTATGTAGTATCTACCCATAATTTCCTCTCAGACTTCAATCATTGCGACTGTTCAATATTTTTTTTTCAGTGAACAGCGTGTAATAAATAATATCTATGTACGTTTGAGATTCAATTCAAAAACATATATAGTCGCGTTTGTTTCTCTCAGCGACGGCATAGTATAAAGAAGAGGGAGTAGGCTATCTCCGACCCAATTCGCGATATAATTGCCTACTGTCTTAGGGCTGTCACTTTTAGCTAAATATTAGGCGCGGCTGTTCGCGCTTCGCTAGCAACCGCATGAACAGCGGCAATTAGGTATCTATAATAAAAAATGAATAAAGTGAATGAAATATTATCATTAAAAGAAATAAAAGCAACATTAAAAACTAACGACTGTCTCTTAGACTATAATCGAATTTGTTGTTATGATTCGAACTTTGTTTTATATGTATTTGATTTACTATTAGTCAATTAGGTACTCGTACATACTTATTTTGAATTACGATTTTCTGTAAGTAGGTTGGTACTTAGTTACTATACCTACAATGCTGAGAAATCGGCATAACTAAACGTAAACAAAGAAATAGTGGCAAACCAATTGCCAGATCAAAAGTACCTAATACATTCTAGTAGGAAATTAGGCCTACCTACCTACTTCCTGTGTGATAGAAAACTAATACAAACAAAAAATATGTAAGTACGTAGGTATCTCATCATCAAGTAAAATTATATTATGCTAGAATAAGTGACTAACTTACCTTTCCTGTTCAATGGGTAATCTGAACAGAGACAGGTCTGGAATCGATGAATTATTAAGACACCCAAACACACAGCAATACGTTCTTCTGCGATTATCAGACATTTTGATGATGATATTGTTGAATAAATCATTTAGCGGTGCCGAAAAGCCGTGACGCGCGCGCGAAGTTTGTGCAGTGTTAGCCCCGACTGGCGCACTGAGAAACGGGTCTAGATTTTGTTAAAGTGTGCGTGCGTCGACACATAGATACAATAGCGCACACATACAAGCCGCGCGCGGTGCGTTTGTATGAAGATAACCTACTTCTCTTCTTTATACTATGGCGACGGGCCAACGTGAGCCATCTGTCACAATGGTAGCGTAAATCTTCGTCAAACAGAAAGTGTTGGTACATATCTGTCTACCCATTCGGAGATCCTTTTGTGGAGAAAGATATATCATTATAAAAGTCAATGAAATTTTAGTATAAAATTGTCTTCGAATTTTTAATATGAAAACTATACTCAGCTTGTACAATGTTTGAGAGTCACTGGTTCGCATATTGTTATGTAAAACCGTTACATAATAATTGCGCCATTAATTGCTGCCTCTACAAATAAATTGATAAAATTATTCATTACAGGTAGAGTTGGTCGGATTCAAGTTGCCTTAGGCTTAACTTTGCATAAATCTTTTACATTGAGATAGTGTTATATAAAAAAACTGTTATATGTTATATTTTCTTCATTATATAAAAAAACTTTTTGTAACAAATTAATCTTAATTATGATAATGTCATCAAGGTAAGCAGCGGTGAAATTCTGATGTATTCTTTTCCAAATTTCACCGGAATTCAGTCGGAAAGTGAGTCTGTCTTATTCGTGATAGATCGTGATAGACAGGGCCTTACTTGAAAGTAATTTGTCTAATCTGCCCACCCCTTCGGGACCCTTGTAGGAAGACGTGAGGACTATTCCGTGTGGGTTTCGGTGTGATACAGAATTTTATACTTTTTGAAGTTATTTATTCACGCTTATTGCATTCTTATAAGACCATAATATAAACATATGAAAATCTAGCCGAACAACGAGGTTTCCATGCATTTTTAATTACCACCTAATTAGACCCAAGTCGGAATTCTTAATTCCATTATATAAAGTGAGGTAAGTATATATATGAAATTTCGTAAAAAAGTCACAGTGAGTGCACAGAACATTCCGATTGTGACAGCTCGAGCAAATATTTGACATTACGTCAAATCGTATAGTAATTAGAGTCGTAGTGGGCACTTGCAAGTCGACTATTGCATGTTCCAACCTCGGTCTGCCCCAATGGTATGCTGATGAAGATTAAAGACGGTCTCCTTAATGCAGGTATTTTAATTAATTCATATAGAGGTACATCAATCACACCCATATTAAAACAATTCAAAAATTAAAATCAAGGACTACGTTGAAGATAAAGAAGTTTGGCTCTAGTTCCTTCTGCGCATGCGGCTTCCTTGGTAGCTCATAAACGGCACAAATTTGTGGATGTCTCTAACTATTCTGAATCTTTTTCTTTTCTCAATTCGGGTTTTTTTATACAATAATAATTTTACTATTTTTTTATTATTTTAATTTATTCCATATCTTGACCAGAATTAGTTACAGTACTGATGCCAATATTTGTGTCACTTGTTTAATTTGTCTAATTTGTGAATGTGAGAACATTGTAGGCTTTGTAGATTCTTGATCTTGCTAACATTGTTATAATTATCTTGTTTTATGTATGCTTTGTATAGTAAGCGACGACCTATTGTCGGGCCTACGTTGTTCCCCCATACTTGGGTACTATTGCTGTAACGAAAAAAAAATATTGTATATGCCTAATGATCTGAAAAGAGTAACCATGGAGTTTCTTGCCGGTTCTTCTCCATGGAAGCGACCAACCCGAACCGTGCTTCTTTTTCGACGTTTTATAAGTGCCCACCTGGGCCTATGTGAAATAAAAAGATTTTGATTTTGATTTTTGATTTCAAAGGAAACTTCCCCGTAAGGCTCGTAGAGTGACCAACCATTGTGAAAGGTTCAGAAAAACTTATTGGTACAGTTCGCATTTGAACTTGCAATTGAACGGTTCTTCTTTTTTTAAATAAAAAGGTACATTAAGGTTAAAGACCTTGCAAATGCATACGACAACCAGTGCGTGTAATTATTACGGTCGCTTTTGGTTGCCACGGTTAAGTTAAGTAGTCGGCTAAGCACAGATGCTATCTATCCATAGCTCTGAACTTAGTAGGAAATTTGAATTATTGCCGTTAAGCACAAATATTTTATCTGTAATTAGTTCAAATGAAGTTTTGTAACTTCAATATTGTCATGATTACAAACGCGTTCCAAGTGCTTAGAAATTGACTGAACAATAAATACCTAGATGGAAATGTTAGCCCCAAAACGTGATGCATGAATAATCGTGGATTATTCATGCATCACGTTTTGGGGGAAGTCGTGGAAGTGGATGAAATCAAAGAGGTCCATATATTAATGGAGTGGAGTGCCAAGAGCTCGGCCTAATCGTAATTTTTAAATACCATCCAAATTGTCAAGTGACGTAATCTATTATAAATTTGACCTCTAATGAACAGAGTCACCGTCTGGCATTAGAACACTATATAAGTTCGATGACGAATCCTAACGTGGTAAAATAATTTACTTATACGTATCTAATGGAGGTAGATACAGTTTGAGAGAGGTAGGGCATAACGGGTGTCCCGTTCGAATTTGGAGCTGCCCGACTGGGGCAGGACCTCCACCTTATGGAACTCCGTAGCCAAATAACATAATTTATTGTGTTGTGTTCCTACGCGGTGAATATATTGTGTTGGCAGCAAAGGGATTTGTCCCATTATGCTGTCCAAACACAGAGTGGTAACCCGCAAGTGATACTTCGGTACAGTGAGCGCAAAAATAGGCTACGGTGACCGTTTCCCATCAGGTGTGCCAGATGCTTGACACATAAAAAAAATTGATAATAATTTTTTAGTTACATATAAGAATACGATATACTTTAAAACTGGCAATCTTTTGTTTAGCCAGCCCTAATTAAAGTTTGTGAGGATGTTTGTGGCTCAATCGTGCCATAACGGCTGCCAGGAATTGGATGAAATTTGACACAGAGATAGCGTATTAGCTGGATTAACACATAGGGTATCATTTATTGCAAAAATCTACCAATAAACTAAAATTTTACGCAAGTGAAACCGCGCGACACGGCTAGTCTTTGTTTTAAAGATAGATGTTGCTAGTTATATATATTTTAAGATAAGTAGATGCCTATTCAAAATGAGTCACTCTGTTATTATAACATAAGAACTAACACAACAAATGGAGTTATAACAAAATGACGCTATATTCGGCTATATTTAGTCACGTTTATCATTTAATCGTGACTTGAATTCCCAAACGAAATATCTTTGCTAAGAATTTCGTTGAGATGACGCCATCATTATTGGCAAATTCTAATCATAAATACTCTCAAGATTATGATAAAACTTTATACTACACGTCAACTTTGATGCTTACATTTAAAAACCACCCCAAAATATTAACATAAACTATAATACGCAGGATATTTATTCTGCGCATTACAGTTTATATTTATTTAAATTTTAATTAATTTATTGATTAAAACGCCATTTAAAATTAGTTCATGACCTCTCGGAGAATCAGCATTGCTATCTAGCGTGGTATGGTTTGTATTGGTATGTTTTCGAGTGATATCGATTTGGCACGAATATTTTATCTATGGTTTTTTTTAATACCACACGCGTGGCAAACAAGCATGCGGTTTGCCTGGTGGTAAGCGGTTATCTATAGTTAGTTTTACGACTTAATTTTTTTTGTTAATTGTAGTCATTGTAAATGAAGTCTCAAACTTAAAATGTATGCGATGTTTTATCTTAATATATATAAATCACGTGTCACGTTGTTTGTCCGCGATGGGCTCCTAAACTACTTAACCGATTTCAATCAAATTTGCACACCATGAGCAATTTCATCCAACTTAAAAGATAGGATAGCTTACATCACTATTGGACCCGATAGGTGGCGTTCCGATCGTGTTTCAGGTAGTTTAACTTTTTCACCCGGGCGAAGCTGGGCGGGACAGCTAGTTAAACTATACATTACAGAGAGTGAAGGTATCGTCGTACGTAAGTTGTCAATCTCAAGATTTAGACTCCTTATATAGAAAACTTAACATCTAAATTCTTGGCTTTAAAGCTTTCGTTATCATGTTAATTAAGTTTAAAGAGCGCTACTGTTATTATTAGAACTTTCTAGTCTACCTAAAAAGGTTTGTATCATTTCATGTTTGTTTCAAACATGTTGTTTCATGTTCCATATCTGCACTGCACACCTGTGCGTGTTGGTTCAACAGTACCCTCCAGTCGCTCAGGGGTGTCCGGCATATTATTAAGAACCAGTTAACGTAGACCATTGGAAGCAGTAAACAACATAATAACAATATTTTACGTAAGCTGACTTCAACATCGTGACCGATATAGATACTTAAAGGATTGTTCAATTGTTAAAGGTGATACAAGTTTTTGTTGTTATTTTGAAATTGCTTCCGGATTTTTGCTGTCAATATTACAACATTAATTTAGTCATGTAGTTTCGGAAGAAAAGCATTGTGGCTCGGCTAATATTAAATTAAGGCTTTGTTAGCAAGTAATTGCATACATTCATATCATCACGCCGATCCCTAACAGGGTAGGCAGAGAGAATAGAATGCCAGTTCTTCTTAGACTTACTTTTCTCTCTCTTTTGCTTCGTCCACAGTCATCAGTCTCTTGATCTCTCTTGGCGAAGGCGCAGCGTGATTATATGTAATAAATTGATATATATATATATATATATATATATATATATATATCTTCACTTGAAGGAGAGATGTGTAGGGAGCGCACCCACATTCCACCAGAGATATATTTTATTAAATATGTGACTAAAACTATGTAACTTAAATATGTAAACTTAAATATGTGATGTTATATGATAGCGTGACCGACGGCGAGTCCATCGCCGTTACTCAAGCACGACTATACGACTTTAATTCGCTCTCAAACGTATGCAGGTTTTCTCTCGATATATTCACCGTAAGCCTCGTGGTGTCACTAATCACTGTACTTAAGTTCAGAAAAAAATATCGGTACAGTCGGGATTCGAACTTGCTATATGTTAGTTGCAAATACTTGAACCACTCGACCACTGCTTTGTAAATAAAAATAACATAAGGTAATTTTATTTAGGTAAATAAAAATAACATAAAAATGTGTTACTAAACCAAATAAAAATTACTAAGATACTTTCAATTACACAATTAAACTGTAACTCAGTCATTCCCTTCAGACTCTAAGAAGACAAACAAACAAACCTGGTGAAAGTTAGATCGTGCCCCACAGGTTGAAAGTGACTGGTAGTCTATGGTGTTTGTCTATGCTCTTTGTAAGACCTCAATGGTCGCTCCGCTGGTGGATTTCGCTTTCATTCACTGGGGCCGTGTGAAATGTTTCGTATTACTTTTGGGTTCAGTCCTGAAATTATCTTATGTATAGGGATTGCATGGAATGCATTTGGGTCATCAAAGGATATCTTTGCAAACATAAATTTTTTGAATAACAAAAGCAGTGAACAAGTTTTACATACCACCACGCATATACAAATCACGGTCTTTCATGGGGTAGGCAGAGAGGTAAATATTGTATGTGCATCAGTGTTGGAAGGGGTAGACTTAGGCGGACGTTTCAAGACCAAATCAGGGACGTCTTGAAAAAAGGCCAGGTCAAGAGTACCCTAAACCGAAGAGCATGTATGAAAGGAACAATGAAAGTGGACGAAGCGAAACAAGTATGTAAGGATCGTAGCGAGTGGAAGTTAGTGGTCTCTGCCTACCCCTACGGGAAAGAGGCGTAATTATATGTATGTACATCAGTGGTTAAGTAAGTACAACCCACTATAAAACAGTTTTTGAAAAAACTGTCCAAACGTCATTTCGATTCTGCTGTAAATCACCCCAACCCCCTCGTCGTATCGGCCGCCCGATACACTCCTTCCCTTATCTCGAAAATAAGGCGTCCAAGACATGCCGTCATCGAACCGGATGACGACATAACGGTCCTCCAGGACGCCCGACAAAAACATACCAACACTACACACAACCTACCACTGTTCCGTCCTCGCCGGCGAGGCTCGACGCGAATAAGCCGTAATGTTCCCCCCCGACCTCCGCCGCAAACGCCGGCCCGCGCCGAGCCAGACGCGTAAATCCCGCCCCCAAATAATATTTAAATAAAATGACCAGTCCAGCCCAGCTCCCTTGCTCGCGATCCAGCAACGCCCTAAGCCGAGGTTCGTACCCCACAGGGGGTGCCCTTAGCTGTGTTGCTTAAAAATAAAGTGCCTGGCTGGAGGCCTAGGTCTCGCCATTGACCGGTTAAGTAGCAAAAGTTCCCGGAACTCACGCTACGAGAGACAATACAAAAAAAAAAAAAAAAAAGTAAGTACAACATCGTCGTCATATTAAACTTACATGCAGCCATTTAAATTTCTACGCCTCTGCTCTCGATCCTGAACTAGTCTCCACCACAGTTTTCCAACCGACTTTGTGATGTCATGATCCCATCAGGTCGGTGATCTGTCCGTCCGAAGTCCTTCGTTTTGTGGTCACATTCCTTCTTAACATTATCCAGTATGCTCTTGCAGCCAAACCGGATTGTAAGACTATAGAGAGATGACGTGCTACCTTAACAAGGATAGAAGGAGTAGTGGCTCCTTCTCACCAAACACCATCATCCATCTCCTCTCTCTCTCCATCCTCTCATAGCTCAACTGATTATAGTCAAGCGACTGATCGCAGGTTCTTTACAAGGGAAAATATATATATCTATGTGTGTGTTATTTATGCGTATATTAACCTACATTGAGTCAATAAATAAAAAAAAAACTAAAAAACACGCTTTTTATAGAAAACCGAACTAAAAAATAGAAAATAAATTTCGATAATATCTTAAAAAGCGTGGGGTGCATGGTGTCAATAGTTATAAATATTTTATTGACAGATATTAGTAGAGTGATTATCATTTCGGTAATATCTTAAAAAGCACCCCACGCTTTAAAGATATTATCGAAATTTATTTTCTATTTTTTACTTCGGTTTTCTATAAAAAGCGTGTTTTTTAGTTTTTTTTAACTATTATTTATTATCTACTTTTTAGTTATTAGTGTATTGTCATCGGTCCTCGATAAGTCTACAAAGTTTGAACGAAATCTGGCCGTTTAAAGTGGGCCAAAATCGAGCTCAAAGAAGTCGGTTACATACATACATACAGGTGAAGCTAATATAAAGCGTGTAAAAAGGGAGTAGATCGTCAGTTCATAATTAACAAATAAGAATTCAGATAACTCACCGACGAATGCAGATGACTGCTACTAACCCACCTGACAGCATTCATTTTAAAGTTATAAAAGCCAACGATGCCGTAGAATAAAATATATTTGTATATACTATATCTCTGTTAATAACGATGATGAATCTCGGCGTGATGATATGATGATGATGACGATAATAACGATCAAGATATTGCGATTAACAGCAATTATGTTGTATCGTTTTCACGCTTAACGATGCGGTATAGCTATTGGAATGGCCTAATTGCGTACACGGAGCGATAAATAATACAATTAATTTAATTCATAAATATATATGTATATCTTTATGCCTTCTCGTAGGCAAGTAGCACACACACCCACTTTTCGCCGTAGATATTTTTTCCCCGTTTATGACAACATTTTTAATTGATGCTCCGCTCCTATTGGACGTAGTTATATATATATCCTCACGCCTTCCCACAAGGGTCCCCGAAGGGGTAGGCAGAGGTGTAAAGGTAATACCCACACACCCACTTTCCGCCAGAGGTATATTAGGTGCCAACGTGACAGATGGCGAGTCCATCGCCGTTACTCAAGCACGACTATACATACGCCTTTGAATTTCTTCTCAGACGTATGCAGGTTTCCTCTCGATGTTTTCCTTCACCGTAAAGCTCCTGGTGTGACTAATCACTGTACTTAAGTTCAGAAAAACTCATTGGTACAGTTGGGATTCGAACTTGCGACCTTTGCGTCGTAGGCAACTGCTCGAACCACTCGGCCACCACGGCACTCGTAGTTATATAGCCTATAATAAATAGCCTTTCTCAATAAACGGGCTATTTTATTCAAAACAGTTTTTTTCAGATCGGTTAAGTAGATCCTGAAATTAACCCATACAACCAATCAAGCAACCTTTATTATATGTCAACAGTTGCAAATGTTTTTTCGTTCCAATATAAAAAAAAACAAACGTAAATACCTTGGGACAATTCCATACAAATTGACCTAGTCCCAAATTAAGCAAAGCTTGTGTTATGGTAACTAGACAACGATATATTTACTTATACAGATAGATATAAACTTAAATACATAGGACATCCAAGACTAAGATACAAATATTCGTTTTCATCACACAAATATCTGCCCTCAGCGGGATGCGATCCCGCGACCTCAAGTTTCGCAGTCAGGAGCTCTAACCACTAGACCAGACGGCCTTATTATATTAGTATTAGTATAGATATTCAAGTAATTGTATGTATGTGTTTTAAGGAGTGTGCATGATCGTATTACAGCCAACTCCCCTCACTTGGACCAAGTCAGCTTTATAACAAGATAATGTCAAATGCGCACGCGATGACCTGGCTTTAAACACCGTTTTTTTTTGTATTGTCTCTCGTAGCGTGAGTTCCGGGAACTTTTGCTACTTAACTGGTCAATGGCGAGACCTAGGCCTCCAGCGAGGCACTTTAGTACTAAGCAACACAGCTAAGGGCACCCCCTGTGGGGCACGAACCTCGGCTTAGAGCGTTGCTGGATCGCGAGCAAGGGAGCTGGGCTGGACTGGTCATTTTATTTAAATATTATTTGGGGGCGGGATTTGCGCGTTTGGCTCGGCGCGGGCCGGAGTTTGCGGCGGAGGTCGGGGGGAACATTACGGCTTCTTCGCGTCGAGCCTCACCGGCGAGGACGGCACAGTGGTCGGTTGTGTGTAGTGTTGGTGAACTTTAAATACCGTGTAACATTAATTTATATGTACTATCGACTATTATATATACTAATAACCTTTAAAAAAAAAAGATGCAAATATAGTTTTTAGAGTACTAGCTGTCTCGCCCAGCTTCGCCCGGGTGAAAAAGTTAAACTTCCTGAAACACGATCGCAGCGCCACCTATCGGGTCCTATTGTGATGTTAACTATCCTATCTTTCAAGTTGGATCAAACTGCACACTCTGTGCAAATTTTATTGGAATCGATTAAGTAGTTTAGGAGCCCATCGCGGACAAACAACGTGACACGTAATTTATATATATTAAGATGTATATGTGTATTGTTAGCGCGTCGATGTCTTTTACACTTGTAGTGCCAGAGTGCAACCTTTGCCGTAAAACCGTGATACATTTATACCCCTGTATAATATTTATTATGTTTTTGGTTAATTTATAATTAAGATATATAAAGTATGAATGAATATTTTAATTTAAATAAAAACTAATTTTAATGTTAACTTATCTAACAAAATAAATAATACAAATAAACCCTGTACATATTTATAAATGACAATAAAATATAATTTTTTTACTATGTAAAAGTTATATACTAAACCTGATTACATTTTATTTTTATTTGGATGTTGTCAATTTGTGTGAAATTATTACAAGATTTTAAAAGTAAACATTTTAGAGTTATGTGTTATTTTATTATTTTATCTAACAATTGTTTTGTTTGCTTCAGGTACTTACAGCAATAGTGAACATCAGCAATAACGGAGATAAAAACGTATTTTACATCTCCATCGTTGGCTACCTATATATACCTCAATATATTTATAATAATTACATATATCCTCACGCCCTCCCCACAAGTGGTAGGCAGAGCTGTATAGGTAGTAGCCACACACACACTTTCCACCAGAGATATATTTTAGGTGCCAACGTGAAAGATGGCGAGTCCATCGCCGTTACTCTACTTAATACCTAAAACGTAGTACCATGTGGGTACTACGTTTGCCAAAATATATCGAGGACCCTTATGGAAAGGCGTGAGGATATATATAAATATATAATAATCTCATTGGTATAGACTGGGCTTGAAACTGTAATCTTGACTTTGTACGTAACATATTTAATCCACACAACTACAGCTCCTTTGAAAAGGTCATCAACCTTATTTCAGATTAGTTTAGCGAGATGCGGAACAGACGAACATTGCAAACACTATATTATCATGCATTAGAAAGGAACATTGCAAATATAACCCGCGATAGGTGGCTATATACTGAAATATACTTCCTTAAGTATATTTGGCAACGTTATAAAAGTGCTCATTATGTCTTAACCGACGCAGGAGTTCTTCAACTTCTTGAAACAGTAGATGATATTATAATTTTTAATTATAATATCATCTTCTTCTCATAACAATTAACAATATTTATAAAAAACAGATGTATAACTAACTACTTACAGTGAAAATATTTGCCCTAAATCGGTATCGCGAGGCAACGTGCCAAGAAGACTAGCAGCATTGCCACGCTGGATAGCAATGCTGATAGTAAAACAGTATTTAATGAAGAGGAAATATATGATTGCTTGTAGGTAATGGATAAACTCAAAATTAACATACATAGATATAACTATGCCTAGTCTCTCACCAGGTAGGAGAAGAGGGTAGAAAGCTAATTCTCCCTGGACTTGCATACCTCTTTCGCTTCGTACAAATTCATTAGTCTCTTGCCGTTCCCAATCTTGAGAGTCCGATCGGTTGTGGTATTCCTCTGTTTCTATTTCACTAACTAATTCAACGTCCTGGGTTTACTCTTGAACGTCAAGAGTACTCGAAGCCGACGAGCATGTATGAAGAGACTGATAAATGTGGACGAACTTAAAGAGGTATGTAAGTCTGGAGAGAACTGGCGCTCTATACTCTCTTCCTACCCCGTTAGGGACTCGGCGTGATGATATTATGATGATGATGTTTACTCCTGAATAGTAAACGCGCTTAGAGAGACCTGGCTCTCTATTCTCTCTGCCTACCCCGTGAGGGACTCAGCGTGAAATGTATGTAAGTAAGTATGCTTGAATATAGCATGTAATAGAAAATATTATATATACCGTTAGACTAGTTATGGAAAGGAAATGCGTGATGAATGCCACGCATTGCTTGCATCTGTGGTATTTTTAACTGTTATAGATTTCCTATCGTATCTGTTGTCAAACCGTACTGTGAAGTCTGTCGCTTCATTGGAAAAAGACTTGTGTGGCAAGTTATTTTAAAATTAACGAAAAATTCCGCCTTTTTGTCTTACTGCTGGGGTAAGCATCCCTTTTCTCTCTCCACCCCCCCGCGATCTAGCGCTACATTGATTGAAGCTAAAGGCTGTCCCATTTGGATTAGGAGCTGCCCGACTGGACCTTATAGAAGTCCGTAGCCAAATATTTTTTTGTTTTGTGTTCCTTCGCGATGAATAATGTTATCAACAATGAGCTCCTTGGGGAGGGGGACGATTATTATATTGTGTTGGCAGCAGAGGGATAAGTCAACACAGAATAACTCTCCGAACACGCATATATACTTATTTGGCGGATTATACACTTTTTACCAAAGTAAGTAAAACCATAAGATTGATTTATAAAAAGCTCGATTCGATACGAGTATATGTACACTTCTCATCTCCGCGGTTACGTAGTTTGTGGATAGTAGACCGCACGGACCAGTATTTAATTGTATATAAGCTAAGTAGTATGTATCAAGTAGGAAGAACATAGCGCATGTGAACTTAAGTATGCACTTCTCAACTAAGTTCCGATGAGCGCTCGTTAAGTCCACGCTAAGTACAAGAGAACGTTAAATATACCGTCCATAATATTTAAGTACATAACAGTTACCGTTAATTGTATGAATATGTAGCTGCAAAATATTGTGACACCGAATAATGAGAAATGGTTTTAATATTTCTTCACCGCGTTTATAGAGAGGCAGCCAAATACCTTTATATTATGTTCAACGGTGTAAATGCAGTCTCTAATATCTACATGAGACAGATGTTACGCTAGTCGATTTATCTCGCCATTACTTAACTGTCTCCGCGATGGTCACTGATGGTCATTGTCTAGAAATTGTATCTAGACCGTTTTATTGGAAAAGCGTGATCATCATTCCAAGAGCGAAGGTAGAATTTCATTTAAATTAAAGATTCCACCAGCGCATGTGCTTTTCATTCTAGTTGCGTTATATATCTCATTCAGAAAGTGTAAGTATATTTAGTTGAACAACATGCAAAAAAAAACTTGATTTTACGACAGTCTGGAGCAGTGATCAGAGCTTCGTAACTTGAGGTCATGGGTTCGATTCTAGCTAAGGGGGGTACGGCATATTGTTTTCTTTTTACACGCTTTTTATTAGCTTCACTTGTATGTCAGTATGTAACTCTCCGTGGGTAATTAGCGCGCCTGCGGCCTTTCTTGGTTCTCGTAGCCGTTTCTCTGGCTCCCTTTTGAAAAATATCGAACTAAAAAGTTAATAATAAATATAGTTTAAAAAAAAAACTAAAAAAACACGCTTTTTACAGAAAACTAAACTAAAAAATAAAAAATAAATTTTAATTAATTTGAATTAATAATAGTGTAAAAATTCTTAATAAATAATTAAAAAAAAGCGTGGGGTGCTTTTTAAGATATTGTCGAAATAATAAATCTTCTATTCTTATAGATATAAGTATTTTATTGACAGATATCAATAAAATATTTAGAACTATTGACACCATGCACCCGACGCTTTATTTAAATTATTTATTAAAAAATTTTACACTATTATTAATAATCATAGTTTTTAGCGTTTTTTTTACTATCCCCGTATATCGACATTGGAATAATATGAAATATGGTATATTTATATATATATATATATATATATATATATATATATATATATATATATTATTCCATATATATATATTCCAATTCCTAAGGAGCTCATTACTGGAAACCTTATTCCCCGAGTAGGATCAAAACACAAAAACTAAATAAAATAAGAAACAATTTGCATTTATATATTATATATATATTTATATATTATATATATATATATATATAATATATAAATGCAAATTGCTTCTTATTTAAAGAGAGGAAGGGCATATCAGATTTTCCGTTCTTATTTGGAGCTGCCCGACTGGGGCAGGACCTCCACCTTATAGAAGTCCGTAGCCAAATAACACAATTTTTTGTGTTTTGTTCCTACTCGGGGAATAAGGTTTCCAGTAATGAGCTCCTTAGGGAGGGGGGAAGGATTGTTATATTAGTTTTGGCAACCGAGGGATTAGACCTATTATGCGGCCGACACAATATAACTCTCCGAACACAGAGTGGCATCGGTCAAGTGATACTTCGGTATCGTGAGCGTAAATAGGCTACGGTAACCGTTTCCCATCAGGTGGGCCGTATGCTTGTTTGCCACTCTTGTAGAATAAAAAAAAATATGATACATACATAATAATCAATTTGATTGGACATAATACTAGATTATAAAAGTGTAAATAAATACGATGGAATTTCGTTTAAAATACTCATCGGTGCAGACCGGTGTATGAATCTACGTAACTGCACTTTTCCTGATAAAAATACTCTTTACTATTTGGCACTGGACAAAAACCGGAACACAGAATAAAACCGGAAGCCCAGTTTCAACTATCTATAGGCAAGGCTTTTGACAGCTACACACTGTTTAATATTTCAATCAACCTTGTAAGCTCTCTCTTATATTTATATGTTAAGTACTGGTTTCCCCGACCTATGACCGCCCACGCGTACACTGAAAACTACGCCGCTAGGGCGGATATTATTCAAAGAAATTATACGTAAAATTTACATACTTGCGACAGTTCACTACCGGGTAATTCCCACTCTGAGTCCCTCACGGGATAGGCGTAGAGAGCAGGCAGAGAGCGTAGAGCGCCAGTTCTCTCTAGTTCTTTAAAACTGTTATATAATAACTGTACCCGAAGGGGTAGGCAGAGGTGTATAGGTAATTCACCCACTTTCCGCCAGAGATATATTTTAGGTAGCGTGACAGATGACGAACCCATCGCCGTTAATCAAGCACGACTATACGTTAGCCCTTTGAATTGCTTCTCAGACGTATGCAGGTTTCCTCTCGATGTTTTCCTTCACCGTAAAGCTCGTGGTGTGACTAATCACTGTACTTAAGTTCAGAAAAACTCATTGATACAGCCGGGATTCGAACTTGCGATCTTTGTGTCGTAGGCAACTACTCGAACCACTCGGCCACCAAGGCTTTTATATCTTTGCTGTAACCCTCACCTTTACAAAACACTAGTTGCTACAATTTTCATAATAACCGGAGTTTTGCATAATTTGCTTAATATCCGTAACTTTGCATGTGCCACTATTCGTGAGGTAATTCGGTTTTGTAAGGTTTTTCGTTTTGCAAGCTCTCTCGGCTTTGATTTTAATCGGTTTGTGTTTCCGTATTTGTTGGAAATTGGATTAAACTATTATGTATTAAATATACGGACGCTATGTGCTCATTTACCGTGAAAATACAACATGGAATCACTAACTTAAGATTCATTTTCGTATGACGTAATGTAATCACTATGCGTATAATAGCGTTTGTGACTGCCTCACGATGAAACGGCTGGAGCGATTTTGATGAATTTTGCAATTTGATAGCATATACCTTCAATTAGCACATAGAAATATAGGTACCTACTTTGTAAACTGTAGTGATATTTAAAATTAAATTCGAAAATTACATACATATATATGATCACGCCAAGTCCCTAACGGGGTAGGCATAATTAATAAGTTGCTATTTTACTATGAAGCTATCGAGACACCCGAACAGAGAAACGAGGCGAGATCATTCAAGTTTAATTTTATATCATTTAATACTGGTTTGTAAAGCCTTTTAAAACCGGTATTGGTAGCAACTACGCATTTAAAAGTTCATTGGATAGCGATGATTTGCTATGTGCAGTAGTCGATCCGAGTCACCTGCAACGAATTGCGAAAAAGATTGCAGGTCGAATCCCGACTGTACCACACCACGAGCTTAACGGTGAAGAAAAACATCCAAGACGTATTTTTAGTCATGCTTGAGAAACGGCAATGGACTCGACAACTGTTAGGGATCTTGAATATATCTAAAGCGAAAGGAGTTTTGTTACACCTCTGCCTACCCCTTCGTGGACTTTGATGAAGAGTCGTGAAGGATATTTTGGATCCCTTCGTTTCCATAATGACGGCGTATCAATTATTGACCCTTACAATAAAACTCCCAAAGAACACAACTACAATACTTCGAGGAACGACCTCGAAAAGCGACCTTACTTTCCATCTGTTATCGCAAAATTTCCTGCTACGCTGGTTATACAACCTTTTACATGTATATATGTATGATATTTATTGAATTGGCTGTAAGGGTCAATATTGTTTGACAAGCTGAGTAAAAGCAGTTTCAGATAGAAGTGAATTGAATTATAATAACCACAATATACACAGTACTTTGTAAATTGGGTTGTGAGAATTGTGCATTGACAGTTTGTATTTATACTATAGGAATCATAATAAAACATTCTTCATGCCTGTAAAAAGCCGTGGTGGCCGAGCGATTCGAGTAGTTGCCTATAACACAAAGATTGAACGTTCGAATCCCGACTGTACCGATTTGTTTTTCTAAAATTAATTACAGTGATCAGTCACACCACGAGCTTTACGGTGAAGGAAAACATCGAGAGGGAACCTGCGTACGTCTGCGAAGAAATTCAGACGTATATATAGTCGTCGTAGTAACGGCGATGAACTCGCCATCTGTCACGTTAGCTCCTAAGATATAAATATCGAGCGGATAGAGGATGTGTGGATACTTCCTATACACCTCTGCCTACCCCTACTAAGGCTTAATTGTAACCAATTCCTACTTACAAAATATGGCCGCTTATGTCTGAAATAGAATTATTATTACATACATACATACATATCATCACGCCGAGTCCCTAACGGGGTAGGCAGAGAGTATAGAGCGCCAGTTCTCTAATTATTATTATTTGAATGTATATTATATAGGGTGTAATTCATTTGTTTACTTTCATTTTAGGGCCCGATAAAGGACTTAGGGTCAGTTAGTGATATTATTTCCAAAGAAAAAATATTGGAGCTAAAACATTATGAAACATTAAATTTGTTAAAAAAAAAAAAAACCTTCTAAAAGCTTTTATTTGAACACTATTTCTCTTTTTAACTTGTTTATATATATGTATACATGTATATATTATTGTATGTATGTTATATAAGTATATGTTTCGTATTTATTTATGTAGAATGCCTATTATTTCTATTTTATAATGATTGTTTCTATTTCATCCTCTTAACTGTCACACCTACCTTTTCTTTCTCTGTTTCTTATCTCTCTCTACACTTGGGTTGCCTGGTAGAAATCGCTTTTGCGATAAGGCCGCCTATTGTGCCTACTATATTCTACTACTACTACTACTATTCTTTGTCATTTCTGTTTGTTTTTGTAAATGTGTGTGTTTGTACAATAAAGGATATATTATTATTATTATTATTATTTGTTTGCTCATATATTTCTGCGCTAATATGTTCTACTAATTAATAAGTTGTATATATATAACGTACATCCGGTTGTATTAAATTATGTGACTCATCTCCAAATAACTCAACGTCCGTGTTTATGCACTCTAAATACGCATATAGTAGAAAAACGCGACTTGATTTGACTTAAGCGTGTATTCGAATACACAATTTTCATAAAAAAAAAACAAAGGCATCTTTTGGACGCAAAAGTAATAAAACTACTCGCATAGCGAGTCATAAAGCCTGAACCATATACACGTCTGGCTAAGTACAGCTAGTTTACAAAAATAGTTCTATGGTTTATAAATAAAAGCAATCTACAACGCACTGATTAGCTCGCTCGAGTTGTCTAACAGCGGGAAATTGAGGTTCCCAATTCAAATTCGGCCTAGTATAACCAATCATAATATGCGAGCTTTCACATCGAATCCTTCCATTTTACGAGCCAGTGAAACACAGCAGGTTTCCAAGATTAACACATTGCAGAGGAATGTCGTTAGATCTACTCCGTGTCATGTTCTGATGTGAAAACATATTGTAAATTGCACACTCTTGTTAAAAAGACAATAAGGACTATGGAAAGAACAGCCCAGATGGCGCTAGTAGTATGCGTGAGGGGACGTGTGACGTCATTGATCTAAAGGGACATACATCAGAAACGTACATGCAAAGCCCAGTAATAATTTTTTAAATGACCTCACGGATTACAATACCTTGTACCTTATAATGAAACTTTTTTGTATTAATAAGTCACAGCGGACACGTTGTTCTCGACATATTAAAAACAGCCGAAATTATTGTCATAAAAGGATACGTAATTTAAATTACGAAATGAGCCGTGCTGGCCGACTGGTTCGAGTAGCCCACAAAGATTGCACGTTCGAATCCCGAATGAACCAAAGAGTTTCGAATTTAAGTACAGTGATTAGTCATAACATGAGATTATGGTGAAAGAAAGCACTGAGAGGAAATCTGCATACGTTTGAGGCGTACGTATAGTCGTGCTTGAGTAACGGCGAAAGACTCACCATCTGTCACGTTGGCCCCTAATATCCGAAATTAGGTGTGTGGGTACTACCTATACACCTCTGCCTATCCCTGCGGGGACCCTTGTGGGAAGGCGTGAGGTGAGGATATATTATGTAATTAAGTACTGGCTAGAACAACGTGAGTGAAACCAACCTGTTTACCTAAATTTGATTTGAGAACCTGTTTCGCGCCAATTGGATCCGACCTCAATCTTTATCTGTAGACTTTTTTAACCAACGCTTTTTCACACTTTCGATTTTGTTGAGCAGTGAATGCCGGGTTTTCTATTCGAAATTGAGACCAAACAAAATACACTCACGAGATAAAATATATTTTACACACAATTTTGCAACGCTTAGGGAAAATCTTGGCAGCATTAGTGAAACAACTAATTTTTAAGAGAATTTTTGGATAATTCCCGAGTCTCATTAATTTTATTGTTGTGATATTTTAGTATCTCTCATCAATAAAAGATCATCGTTATACCATCACGCTGAGTCCCCACGGCGTAGGTAGAGAGAGTACAGTACCTCTCGACTTACATACCTCATTCGCTTCACTCACATTAAGCAGTCTCTTCATACATGCTCGATGCTTTATCTCCAATTTGGCTCACTCTCAAAAAATTACCTTAATAGATTTAAATATTATTTTAATAATCAATTAATATTAAACACATACATTATTATTCTAGATACATCTACGGCAGAATATAAAATATACCTGATTTTAATGAAGTTCAAGGCAAACGTATTGCAATACGACACAACTCTACTCGAGATTTAAATACGACGACCTGCTCAATGTATTTTTATTTATTTAACTACACTTCACATTTGGTGCTTTTAGAGGACTGGTGTGGGTTCAAGTCCTGTACTGGTTGATAGTAAATATTATGAATAAAAATTATACAAATATCTCACACAAAGTCAAGTAACTCTATACTAGGTAGACATCAGGGTTATATAAGTTAAGCCCACAAGGGTCACTGGAGGGGTAGGCAGAGGTGTAAAACACCTTATTTACTTGTCGAGTCTCAAACACGACTAGACATTCGTGCGACTTTGAATTTGCTCTCAAACCGATGCAAGCTTCAATCCCTTCATACATGTTCGTCGGTTTCGAGTACTCTTGACGTTCCCGTCTTTGAGCGTCCGATCGATTTGATCTAGGTAGTTGGAACGTGGTCTTCCTCTGCCTCTTGCACACACTTTAGCCTTACCTATATCTTCTTCGGCTATCTTTCTTCATTCCTTTCAAGATGTCCAAACCAACGTAACATCTTCAACTTTACAATCACACCCTCGTTCATACAAGTTGTTTTGCGAATCCCTTCATTACGGATTCGATCAGAGATCTTTACTCCGCACATGTTTCGAAGAGATTGCATATCAACTGTATTTATGCTATGTTCATGTTCATGCCTAGGATTCGCTACCGTACAAGTTATAAAACCCAAAGATTTCTATTAGAAAAAAATCTTTTAGAAAATAAAAGAAAAAATTCTTCAACGAACGTTGCATAACTAATGATACTTAAATTAACCAATAAAGATGACAATGATACAGAATAATGATAATGGTACAATGTGCGAGATACACATTGATTAAATAGATTCCCGTCACAATTCGCCCCAAAATAACTTAAATAGTGTTGCCATATGCAGTCGATGAACTTTGTGTGCCACCGTTGGCCTAAAACGGCGTGTCTATGGTTACGTTATGAGCGTCTAATTAAGTACTTCGTAACCTCATACTGTACGCTACGGTGGTTTTTACGGGCGATATATCTAACTGAAATTGTTACTGTTATTAGCTTGAAGTTTTGTAAACAAACAATTCGTAACTCACTGTTACACATAAATAAAAAATATTTTTTATATACTGGCAACAAGTAAATTCCAATTTTAAATATATAGCTGTACTATATACAAGGTTTGAGTGTGTACAGACAGTACTGTAAGTACAAACCCTGGTGGTCTTCTGAGAAGTACAGTGATTTATCACACTTCGAGTATAACGGTGAAGTTCATAGCGTGTGAGAAGATAAGTACTTTTATAAGGTTCAGTAAAAGGCTTGCCATCTGTCATGTTGTCGTATTATATAAAAGAGTTAGGCTTTGATTCTATTTTTAAAAATCCCGTAGACTTAATATTGTAGAGGTAGCAATGAATATATAAGGTGCGATTTGTTGTTAGCAATCAGTCCTTCTCGACTATATATATGAATAGCGGTCCATCCCGGCTTCGCACGTGTAGGCATAAGTTTTTTTATAAAAGAAAATATAACCTATGTCACTCAAAGTGAATGTAGCTTTCCTATGGTCAAAGATGTTTTCAATTCGGTCCAGTAGTTTCGGAGCCTATTCGATACAAACATACATACATACAAATGTTTCCTCTTTATAATATTAGTATAGATTGGATTTATTGTCGAACTAAACCAAAGTTGAAGTACCTACTTCAAATAAGTATTTTTTTCTTAAAAACTAAAGGCTTTGCGATCGTCAAGTATTCAATTTAAAAAACGAATACAAAAATATGAAGTCGATAAAAAAATCTTATTATTGAAAGTCGGCTAAATCTAAATGATATTTCGAACATCAGAGACAAAGTCGGCTAAATCCCAGCGGTCAACAAGTGCTGATCAACTAGGGTGTGGCCACAAAAAATTTAGTTTCACTCTCGACGCGCCTCTGACCTCCATACAACGTCTTTACTCTCATACACCTTATAGCGACCTTTACACGGAGTAGTATTTTAAGTTGGTTATTAATTATAGCGTTGCAACATTCGAAGATACATTTGTTATAACACTACATAAAAAAGGGCGTAGTGGCCGTGTAGTTCGAGCCTGCGACACAAAGATTGCCGGTTCGAAACCCGACTGTGCCAATGAGTTTTTCTAAACGTGAACGCAGTGAGTAGTCACACCACGAACGGTGAAGGTAAACATCCAGGATAAACCTGCATACGTTTGTGAAGAAATTCAAGACGTATGTATAATCGCGCTTAATTTACGAAAATGGACTTGCTATCTATCAGGTTGACACCTAAAATATACCTCCGGCGATAAGTGGGTACTATCACATCTGCCTACCCCATCGGTAACCCTTTTAGGTAGGCGAGAATATGTATATTATAAAATAAAGTCTCCAACAGTATCTGTCTGTCTATTCTCTCATTTTCATGAGGGAAGGTTTAAGTGTAGTTTATAGACGCCATTTTGTAAGAAAAAAAATTAAAGTAGTTTGGACTGAAGAAGCACGAACAGTTTGCACGTTAAAAGAATGCAACCGTATTTATGAATTGCTAATTGATCGTCTTTCACCTCAATGCCAACGAACGCGATTCGAAAGTGTCCGAAAATTTGCCAACGACTTGATAATCGATTTCATGTACTTGACATTCGAGTCTTCTACTCTTATAGTAGTTGGAATAATAAGGGAAATTACACTTTACACTGATAAAAATAAAGCAGAAAACAATTTATAGGCAAAATGCTAATCTGTTATGCGACACCGATCGTGGTCGTGTTGGAAGTACGCTCTGGTTTTCTTCATTTTGAATTTCGAATGCATACCAACGTGTGCTTTGTTTTTTTTTAATACTAAGGAATGAGACAACTTTCTTTTAGGCAGTAGGTATTGCGAGATTGGTTAGGACAAACTTTTACTATCTATGGAATGGAATCCATATAATAAGTACGAAACTTTGTGAAATGTTTGTTCCTCTTTCATGTAAAAACTACTAAGCGGAATTGGATAAAACTTGGCACAGGGATTGATTATTGTCTGGGTTAACTCATAGTATGTTTATCCTTTATTCTAGATGAAATCCAGATACAAAATCTACATGGAAATAGAATTTTACGCGGGTGAAACGCAGATATAATATAATGCTATAGTATTTTTACCTCTGATGTAGAGACCAATTACATTCTAATACGTAACACCAAGATTTATCATCATTAAAAAGACTAATATCCAAGTCAAATATAAATATTTTAAAAGCTGTTGTCTCAATTAGTTGTATACTTTTGTAAATTAATGACAGTTGCACAATGTAATACAGTGTTACGAGTCATCTTCAATTTGACAAATAAACATGAGTGAGCAAATAAAATTGGAATTATCGTTGATTGCCCTAGAGTTACTCCTTCTGTAGTTGTATTAACGTCTATATTTGCATAGAATATTGTCTATTTTCTTAGACAATGTATGACAACATCAGTAACAAAAACATCTTCGCGGTTGTTACACCGTGAATGCACAATGAATTAACACAGTAAGCGTGTGAACAAGTTTTGGCAGAATGTGAAAATCTTATATTTTTCAATGTTACTTTCACTCACTCACACGTCGCTTTCTGCGGGGTCAAACATTGGCCTTCGTTCGCATTTCAAATTATAGCGATTTGAATTTGGAACGTTTTAGAATCTTTTTTGTCTTCCTATTTTAAAATTGTTTTTTTAAAGTAACTGCCATACGGTTACATCTCAGAAATAAGGCTATACCATGGTTTATTGAATACATCTGCGTACCCCTTTTGAGGGTTGTTGTTAAAATAAGATTTCAGATTTCAGTGGAAAGGCTGGCATTTATTGGAATTTTAAAAGGACAATATCTTCAATCTATCAATATAAAAAATCTTTTTTATGCCCAAGCATGCTTGATGTCATCCTCCTTTTTGGAAGTCAGTAAAATATGACAAATAATTCTCGTACTGTGTCTATGGTCGTTCGGCTACTTACCATCCTTATTTTCAATACTAAATGCGTACCACCAGGAAATTAGCATAATGATCCCTATTAAATAATCAACTTGTACACATTATATGCAAATGAACACACCATAGTTTCTCATGCCGGTATTGTTTTCACCATCGGCTTGGGATCAGCCACAGTGACCCAGATCCATTGTCAGTTGACCTTCTATGTAGGATAATAGTAGTTTTTTAAGAATCAGTTTCTCTTATTTGATATTCCAATTTCAAATGAAATATAGTTTATGTTTGTGTATTGCGGCGATAGATGGCGGGTTAGGCAATTTGAATCGCGCTTTCAAGCGTGGCACGTTCCCACAAGGGTTCCAATTATTAAGGGTGACCAGTCTAGCTTGGCTCACGATCCAGCAATGCTATAAGCCGAGGTCCATACCCAACAGAGGGGTGTCCTTAGCTTTGTTTACTTAGCACTTTAAAAGTGCAAGCAGAAAGTGTGTGTGTGTGTATAAAATACGTACCCTCCGGGACCCTTGTCGGGAAAGCGTAAAGATTATTATTATTATTATAATTTCCACAGCAGTTTCATCACACACACGCAAATAAGGATTATATCACACCGTTGTGTAATGCTGCAAGCCATCGCGTCGTGATGATGGACAAGGAAGCTAACACTTCCGACCATTCAATGGAGCTTATCGCCGATCGAAATGGGTTGTGTTTTGTAATGAACTTATGAATGATTGGTGCGGTGTGTAATGAGGTCTCACGGTATTTTATTCTGCATTTAACCTCGATAAATATAACCTTAAGTCCTTTTTTTGTAAGTAATTTTAAATTATGCAATAACACAGAGATGTTATATGTAACGTCGAAAAGCCGATATTACCTACGTTACCCAAGAGTAATGCGTAGTTTGTGCAGTTCAGTCTGGTTTAAATCGCTTGTAACTGGCTAGAGCTGGTTTCATCTAAATTATATCGCTTAGATGAAGATTTATCATGTATAAGTAACTTAGGTAGAAAAATAGAAAACCAAAAATAAAACAAACCAATTGATCATAATAAAGGTGTTTTTTTACGGGCGGATATCGAATCCGCGACCATGAGTACAAATCTAATAGAACAATTACTTTTTTAACTACTTATCAGCCCGCTTGAAGTTACGCGGTCATCTCAGCCTGCAGGAACATACGACACTAGAGATATCTCTAGACAATTTCCTACCTTGCAAAATTTTCTCATATCCTCCATATTGTGTTAAAACTTCATTTGAGAGTTCATACGTTTGCATACGTTCTTTGAAACCCTAATAATAATAATGAAGTCCTGTAAAAGGCCCGGTCCTTTACTTAGGCTTGCGCGGGGGTACATATCCAACACGTAGAGACTTCGTGTGAGACCCTTCGAGAATTCAAATATACTCGTAGGATACATAGCGATACAACCGTACAGTCCTCGCCATGTGCAAAGTCTATTGTATAAGGATGTAATATTAACATATTAGCAAAAAAACAATAATTACATAATAACAAATATTATTGATTTGACTTATAAAATTACTTAAAAACTAGTTATCCTTGTCGTGGGTTAATTTAATTTGCGTGACATCATATCGCCCCGTTTGAATAAACTTTTTGTTATTTGCTTTGATGTTCAGTTACTAGTATGACCTTTAAGTTAATTCTTTAACACCTAAAAAGCCTTAACAAATAACCAAGTGTTGGTGCCATCAGCACCCGAATCGGATTGTGTACCCTGAGCTTCTTCTGTGTGATTTGGTTCTTAAAACAAACACATTAGTAAAATTAAACACATATTAGTCTATATATATTATTATCCCGAGCCGTGGTGGCCGAGTGGTTCGAGCAGTTGCCTGCGATGCAAAGATCGCAAATTCGAATCCCGACTGTACCAATGAGTTTTTCTGACCATCATGCCCATTACGCGGTTCAAGATATGTAGATACCTTGTTTTAAACAGCTTCTTTGTTCAAGATATACCTAGTTGGCGTTGCCGATAGTGAGTTTATTATTGACGGCATAGAGATTTAATTACATGGATACATACATAAGATAGGTAATATTCTGAACTTAAGTAGGTACAGTGATTAGTCACACCTCGAGCTTTACGGTGAAGGAAAACATCGAAGGAAACCTGCATACGTCTGAGAAGAAATTCAAAGGCGTATGTATAGCCGTACTTGAGTAACGGCGATGGACTCGCCATCTGTCACGTTGCCACTTTAAATATATCTCTGGTGGAAATGTGTGGGTACTCACTATACACCTCTGCCTACCCCTTCGGGGACCATTGAGGGAAGGCGTGAGAATATTAATATATTACATATTGATTTTAGTATGTATTAGCTCGTAAATCAGCTACACCCTATGCCGAGCACCTAACCTTTAACCGAGTTTAACCGAGCTTAAACTGTGTTTAGTTAGCACTTAAGATGTGCCTGACTTAAGGTTTTCGCAGCAAAATCATGAGCAACGATACAATTATTTGTTTCACCTACATTTTCTACTTGTAACGTTGTTTCTACTTGTTCAGTGTGGTCGTATACAGTGTATTTCCCTAATAGTTTTCGCAAGAAATTCCCACGGTAAAGATGGCATAATGCTCCGGGCAATTATTTACACAGCGCTTGTTAGCGATGACTCCACTTGCGTTTACATTTTATTAAATATACATTATATTACCTTAGCTCAATTATACGTTGTGGTCGAGTAGATTAAGAAGCCACCGCTAAAGTTAAAATTGCAAGTTCAAAAGGGAAGAAAACCTACGAACATTTGAGAAGATAATCATTACGAACAGTATAGTAAAAAAAATGGCGTCAGACCCGCTAACACCTTGTATTTCTTGGCGAAGGTACGCAGGTTTCCTCTCAATGTTGTTCTTCACCGTAAAACTGGTGTGACTAATCACCGTACTTAAGTTTATAAAAGTTATTGGTACCATCGAGATTCGAAGTTACAACCTTTGCGTGGTAAGTTCCACCACGGCTCTTTTGATAACGACGATAATCCTATCCTACATAAATATAATTTATTTACAATAACAACAATTAATAATATTTACAAAGAACAGTTGAAACTAACTACTTACAGATAAAATATTTGTCCCAAATCGGTATCCCGAGGCAACGTGCCAAGAAGACTAGCAGCATTGCCACGCTGGATAGTAATGCTGATTCTCTGAGCGAGATATGTTCCAGCCCGCCTGTCACGAGAGGCCTCGACTAGACGGCGCGACCTATCCTACTAATATTATTATTGAGAAAGCTTGTAAGTATGGATGTTTGTTACATCATCACTTTACAAAAACAATTGAACGGAATTGGATGAAATTCGTCACAGAGATAGATTATTAGCTAGATTAACACGTTATAGAAAAAAAAAACTTTTCCAACATACCATTACATTACCGACGAGCATGTATGAAAAGACTGATGAATGTGGACGAAGCGAAAGAGGTATGTAAGTCTAGAGAGAACTGGCGCTCTATAATCTCTGCCTACCCCATTAGGGACTCAGCGTGTTGATATGTATATGTATGTATAAAATACAATTTTACGCAAGCGAAACAGCGGGGCTCGGCTAGTAATAAATATATTTCCCAGCAGCCCAGACGACAATGTTTTCAACGACCTGAATAAGTGTGACTAAGCTAATATTACAAAATATAAATGCCTTGTGTAAGCCTAGAACTACTGGTTCTGACAAACTATAGGATTTCTACTTGCTGCAGTTATAAGGCAGTAGGTATATTCTATAAACGTAGCGTGATTGAGTGTATTAAATGTGGACATCTTAAGTCTTCGTCAAGCTCCTTATAAAGTTGTTTAGATCATAGTTAGAAGACATAACAATTGGTCTTAAAGAGCATCGGAAAGATCTTCAGAGATTTTCTCCTTGGAAACAACCAACCCGAACCGTGCACCTTTTTCGACGTTTTATTAGTGCCCACCTAGGCTTATGTGAAATAGAAATATTTTGATTTTGATTTGAAAGATAAATTTGTAGACGAAATTTTAATATAATTATCACATCATCACGCCGAGTTCCTAACGGGGTAGGCGAGTATGGAGCGCCAGTTCTCTCTAGACTTACATATTCATCAGTCAATATATAGCTCAAAAAATATGAGCCGTGGTGGCCATGTGGTTCGAGCAGTTGCCTGCGACACAAAGATCGCAAGTTCGAAAAAATCTTACATTGTAAATAGCAGGTCATAGTGCGACTGATTCATAGGTACATACATTAAGTGCATTCAAGAAACAACTACTAATTAGGTAAAAGAAGAAACAAGATTGAAATTGGATCCGTCTACAGACACTCGTATGGCTATAGAATAGAGGTCGTAAGAATACTAGCAAATATGTATATAATTATGTTATAAGTCTGCCAGCAGAAGTCGCCGAGACAAAAGTTTTGGTGCGATTTAGAAATTGTACAAATTCAGTTTTCCTCGCAGTGTTTTCTTTCACTGTGAAGCTCGTGGTGATAAATCACTGTATTGAAGTTAAGAAAACACGTTGGTTCAGGATCAAACCTGTGATTGCTTAGCTTGGCACCAACTGTGATCCCAAGTATGGGGCTAGGAATGGAATGCGCAGGAACTGAGCCTACGACCGGCAAGCCTAGTCAACAGAACTGGCTCTACATTAACATTTACTAAACATTAATTCCATAAAAAGAAGTTGTAACTCATTTACAAGGTGCATTGACGCTGCTTCACCCACTGACATAGATATCTCGCCTCTCACTCACTCTTGTATTACCATGGTATAGGTATCCCGTTCGCACAGCTAGGTTTTTGTACAGTTCAAGCCATAAAGGTAGGAGTCTTATTTCGTAAATGGCGTTCGTTTTAAAGAGGTTTTATATGAGCTATGTCTTCATACTAAACTATATAATAATAATAAAAAGACGGAAAGTGGGTGTGTGGGTATTACCTATACACCTCTGCCTACCCCTTCGTAGACCCTTGTGGTAAGGCGTGAGGATATATATAAGACGTAAAAATAATAATAATTAAACTAACCGAAGAGCATGTATTCAGAGAATAATGAAAGTGGACGAAGCGAAAGAAGTATGTAAGGATCGTAGCAAGTGGAAAGAAGTGGTCTCTGCCTACCCCTACGGGAAAGAGGCGTGATTATATGTATGTATGTATGTATGTATGTCTTCGTATTATTGGTTTACAATGCAATCACTATGGAATTGGTTTATGGTACACCAAAAGTATACGTGCTTCACCTAACCCAAAGCGCCTGTGCCGATTATGATAATTTTGTGCTCGAATGCATACTTGCATATTTCACTATTAGACCCGCTAGGTGGCGCTACAATCAAGTGCTAAGTGTTTTTTTTATTTCGGCAAAGGTTATGTTTCCAAACAAATATTATATATGCATGAATTACTTCATTTATGAATTATTTTTTTTTTACTGTCTATGTACTAATATGTCTTTTCGTAAGTGTGCTAATACGTTACCTTGTACAATCTAAATTACTGAACCGATTTCGTGAAATGAGGTATGCGTCCATTTAACCAAATCCAGAAATCGTTTTCATATAAACTCAAACGTTAAAAATGCATATTAGTGAATATCGTTATGTTAGTACCATCTTGTTATTTCCGTGGTGTCGATTGTATTAAAAACATAAAATTAATATAAAGTATTTAGTTTAAGAAAGATAATTGTCGTCGACCTTCAGCCACCGTTACAATCTCAGAAGGGACCTTTCTACACGATTTGAAAGTACGTAGTGCTAACAAAACGACAACCATTTTACTTTCATTCAAATCGACAATGGCGAAAGTGAAACGTCCTAAAAGTAAAAATAAACATTTGAAAGAAAATAACTATTTCGATAACATCAAGCCGCCATGTTAAGTTGTGAACGAACTAGTCTAGCGTCGAAAATAAACAAAATGTCACTTTTGAACACAGGTTTTGAATTTAGAACAACATAATGCGGCTTGTCAAAAAAAAACAACCAATTTTAAGCTTTAAATCTCAGTAATAAGGCGCAAACGTGATAATTGCGGAAACAAATGATTTTGTCTTTTGAAAGGAGAACGTGCGAAATAATTACTGTTTTGACAGTTCTATGCGTATAATTACCCTTTATATTGTAAAGTGGCATTCTTTCCTACTTTTGAAATTACGCAAGCTAATTTTATACTACGGTTATTGGTAATAGAGATGGAAATGGTTTGATAAGTTATAATGTGTATAATTAGGTACTTGTCCCACTAAAATTAGAATTAAAAGACATCGGAAGTAATTTAAAGTAATTCAAAGCTCCAAACGCTCATATTTCTTGCGATAGAATAATGTGTGAAAAAAGATAAGACGTAGTAGCCGATTGTTTTCGTAGTCGTAGACCTTTGCGTCGCAGGCAACTGCTCGAACCACTCGGCCACCACGGCTAAAATTTTACATATTTATTACTATACATTTTACAACTATATATAAAGATATATTTTACACTAGTTGGATGTAATTGAAAGTTCCAAGTACATCCATCTAGTCAGATAGCCATCTGTCACGTTGGTAGATAAATTTTTCGTTGGCGAAATGCGGGAGTAATTATACCACTGCCTACATCTTGGACCCTTGAAGTTATACATGACATAAATGGTGATGACTTTTAATATTTTTTTTGTTGGTTGGTGGTTTTTCCTAATAAAAGAGCTTTTAGCGCGTGATTGGCACATTCAAACGACTACATCCATATATGTATGAAGAGTCTGTAAGCCTAGACAGTAATGGCGCTCTCTCTCTCTCTAGCCGGTGAGGCTTGGCATGCTATGTATGTAAGTAACTTCCGATCAAGTAATAGGAAGGTGGTTCACGTACTGTGTCACACATCCGACCCAATTCCAATCAGGGTCAACATAATTCTGCGCACGCGCATCCCTACTGACCACTATGTCAGTGAAAACTGATACACCCAGTAAAGTGATAATTACATGCTATTTCTAAATACTTTATGGATGCTTAAAATTGTATATCGGCAGGATTCGAACCCTTGTTGCTCTAATTATTCGTCTAGTTAGTATGCCTCATGCGGCGAATGGTTTCTATAGGTAGGTCCATAATAATAATCTTTATTTTTGAGTAATAAGTAATATTAATAAATTTACAGCTATGTTAAAAATTAAGAAATATGAAAAATATAATTGGCACACTATTAAATGTATATTAGTACTAGTAATTAGGTATTGTTATGGTTTCAAAATTACACGTAGGTTATTTCTAGGTGTTCCTTCTTGAACATATATGGAACATCTGGAACATATATATCCTCACGCCTTCCCACAAGGGTCCCCGAAGGGGTAGGCAGAGGTGTATAGATAGTACACCCACACAGCCACTTTCCGCCAGAGATATATTTTCGGTGCCAACGTGACAGATGGCGAGTCCATCGCCGTTACTCAAGCACGACTATACATACGGCTCTGAATTGCTTCTCAGCCGTATGCAGGCTTCCTCTTGATGTTTTCCATCAACGAAAAGCTCGTGGTGTGACTAAGCACTGTACTTAAGTTCAGAAAAACTCATTGGTACAGTCGGGATTCGAACTTGCGATCTTTGTGTCGCAGGCAACTACTCGAACGACTCGGCCACCACATATATATATATATATATATATATATATATATATATATATATATATATCTTCGCGTAACACTACGGTCCTCGAAGGGGTAAATGGCACAACCCTTCTTTCGCTGGAGATAATATGTATAGTCATGCTTTAGAAACGGCAAGCTACTTATGTTCATGTTGATTCCTAGCCAACGAAAAGTGGATGTTGTTACATCTCTGCCTACCCTACCGGGGATTCTTGAAGATAGGCGTAATCTATACTAATACTAAAGATCAAGAAGAAAGATTTGATTGTTTGTTTGTATGGAATAGGCTCCGAAACTACTGGACCGATTTGAAAATTTCTTTCACCATTGGAAAAGTACATTCACCCTGAGTGACATAGCCTATATTATCTTTTATAGAACAAATCTTATGCCCACCCGTGCGAAGCGAATAAATTCACAAATAGATTGTTCTGTCAAAGGTAATTTGTGTGTAGAAAAATATAACCTATGCAATTCGCTAGAAGGCTCTTGCGCTAAAAACCTTAATTAGTGCATTCATATTTTTGAACAAATAACCAGCCACTATTTTTATCGACCTTGCAACACTGACTTTCTACAATATATCTGGTTTGTGTAACCATTGCGAAACCAAACCGGGTAGCATAACCAGACTACAAGTTACCCACATGACTTAGTGCAATGCCCAGATAGTGTCTTGTTTAATTAGATAGATTCGATCTCTTCACCAAAATGATTTGTAAAAATATTTTGAAACTCGTTTCAATATCGTTCTTGGATACTGATTTGTGTTTTGTTTTTCTTTAGGTCAATAACATTTGCTTAATGTTTCTCCAGTCTGAATGTTGTAATTAAACTAAATTGGCTGCGATTTACTTGTCGTAGAAGACCTCAAAGTTATTTATGAGCAAACATTAGGTCACAAAGGTCTCGCACTGTGCGCTTCCAAAGGAGTTTTCTTCCGCGAACGCTCAGGCTGTGGAATGAGCTCCCCGTTGAGGTTTTCCCTGGGGAGTACAGCATGGAGTTCTTCAAGAAGGGTGTGAAAAGATTCCTGCAAGGTCGGCAACGCGCGAGTGATACCCCTGGTGTTGCAAGCGTCCATAGGCGGCGGTAACCACTTACCATCAGGCGGACCGCAGGCTTGTTTGCCTGCCACCCATGTGGTATAAAAAAAGGGTAATTTTGTGCACCTAAATGTTGCATGAGTGCGTCCAAAGGCGATGATAACCGCTTACCTTCAAGCAGGCCGTGTTGGTTTGCTACCTTAATGCTTTAAAAAAAATAAGCCGTGAAAAACTAATAAAAGTTTTTATTTGTTACAGAAGCACAAAACGACGAATTAATTGAGTCCTCTCGAGTGAAGAGGGAAGGCGTCCCAGAGAACAGGGGTGAGTTTAAATTACCTGCATTTTCCCTCAACCTTACATTTCTGTAAAAAATACTTTGCTTGACTATATATCTCTAATTGTTAACTTCCTACTTATTTTTTCTTTTTAATTTTATTTCCTCAATCTTCATAATCTTTACAGCCTGTCTTCGAATCTTTAAATTAAAGAAAAAGTTTTGTGAATAGTTTGTTCTAGTCTGATATTTGATATTGATGATTGATCCATGATATGTATGGTGAAGGAAAACATCGAAAGGAAACCTGCATACGTTTGAATTCAAATGCATGTATCACTGGTCCTCAAATATACCTGGGACTTTTATGAGACGACGTAACGATATAATAATAATAATTAATACAAAGATTATCAAAAGAAGTTACATCATAAATATGTCATGATCATCATGGTATCACATCATCAATACCAAATATGACGAAAGAGCTGTAGATATAGTGCTAACACGAATGCGATGTCCTATTAGCTTCTATTATTTATATTGTATTAATTGTATGTTTTCTTTCTCTTTCAAATCTAATCCTCTCCGGTCGTGGAACACCTCAAACGGACTTTGTACCATAATGCACCTCACGCTCCCAATCTCCATGACGACCTGACCAGACTTGACAGTACTCCTTGTTAATGACCAGAAGAGAGACTATAACTCGAGGATCGGAAGGTACCACAGCGTCAAACCCCTTATCGGCCTCCTGACGTCAACGGCCAGAACCTTCATCCAAGATGGAGTCACGACAGAATACGCCACACAAATACTCGGGACAACGTTAGACAATGGTCGTATTTACGCCCAATTGTTGACTAAATCTTCTTTAGTGCTGTACAATAAGCCGTCAAATGTTGACGATCCTGTGATAGTTAAGCCAACTCGTGCGCATTCCGCTTTCGATGGACAATGGAACGTGAAGCAAGATCTAGGCTTTATAGAACCGGAGAAGATTGCTCTTAAGAATACAGATTACCTTGAACCGAATAGTAAAATGGAAATTGTTTATGCTAGTAAACCCGTTCAGGATAATTTGAAGTACTGGAACTCTCCATCCGCACCGGAAAGTAGTTTTGATAATCAAGTTTATGAGGAACCAGTCGCGCGTAGAGTACAACCGGTCAAAGAGATTCCGCGATACGTGCAAAATGATGCTTACAACTTCCTTGACGGTCCATCCATCGAGAGCGAAAAGAAATTCGAATTTATATTAGAGCCATCGATTATAGAAAATGTTAACACTCTGCACCGCCAGAGCAAAGCATATGAACCTGTCACAGAATCAATAGACGTTGATTCTTACATTAAAGACGAAGTTATAAACGAATCAAATGTTAGTAAGGTTAAGCCTGAATTAGATTTACCCACGTTTACAATAAAAAACGAATTCTCTCCCATATTTTATTATATCGACAACGTTGAATCGCGCCCACAGGCTCAGACGTATCAACAAACGAAATTGCCTAAAAAATTGTTTGGACAAAAAAGTGAACCGAGACCAAAGAAAACCTTTACGTACGAAGGCTTTGCTGACTTCACGACCGTGGTAGGTGACACCGTTATTGTATTCACTCCCAATACAGACATTTCCCAACCCCAAAATCCAGACGAAGTAAACGTTTTCCCTTCGGCTAAGCGAGTTGATCAACTAGCAACAAAAATTACTTTCTTATCTGCTGACATTCCCGTTGCAACTCAAACATATAAAGCTCATGAAACTACTGAAACTACTCAAAGTGACAATACTTTTATAACTTTACCCAGCAGTGATGAAGATAATAGGTCTGAAAAGGCATTATTTAACGATGAAGAAAGTCTCAAAAAAGCTATTTATGAAATTGACGATAAAGTGCCGGACTCCATTAGTGTTCAGTATAACAATGGATTTCAGCTTAATTTAGATGTAATACAACCTTCAGAATCTGCTTTTACAACCACAGAGAGTACCCGTATTACTGATGATCTAGGAGTGATACCAATACAAGAATACAGCTCACAGGCAACAGAACCGTTGTCATCCTTACAACCTTCATCTACTATTTACGAAGAATCCACAGAGTCCATAGTCACTGAGTCAAACATAAAAGAAATCTTATCTAACTCTGAAGAAGAGAGCGATAATACAGCTGCTGAGATTACTGAAAAACCTGAAGAGAATCGTGAGGACGAAGAAGAAAATGAAACTACTACAGAGACTGAGTTTGATGTAATGTCTACCACTGAAAGTGGCCATAGCGGCGAATCTTCAGAAGAATTGGAGACAACGACAGAAACTGTACACGAAATTCATGATTTCCATGAAGATGTTATATGCACTGATGGTCTCGAAACTCAATCAACTATGACCACCGAGTACAAAACACTGACTTACCTAACTACATATTTTATTCCCTTGGAAAGCACGGAAACTACAACCTCGGTTAAATCTGACGTAGTAGTTGAAAGCAACATAGGTTTTTACACGAACGTTGTTTGCAAAACTAATATCGATATTGAGCCTACCTCTGTGGTTACTTCTGTTGATGTTAATTATTCCGTACACAGCAATTTAGAAGTACCAGAAACTATCCATGAAGTACCTGAAACCAATTTGGAAATATTAACGGAATCGACATATGTTGAAGACATTATTAAATCTGTGGAAGAAAAGAAAGTGTCTGAGGAAGTGGATAACCCAATAATTCTCGTTGCCACTAATATGGCAAGTTCTGACGAAAGTGCAGAAAGCGAAGAAAAAGACGTAACATCTTCCTATACCACAGAGCGTATAACGACACAAAACCACGTTGAAGTTTCAGTAAGTTCTGAACATAAAACAACTACCACTACAACTGAAAAACCTATTTCTGAAGAGGATAGCTCAGAAGATCAGGAAAATGAGATAGATGTCATCTATAAAACTCTGTACACTACTTATACATACTTCACCACATTCTTTGGTGACTCAACAACGAGCGTAGCTAGCCATAAATCAATTGTTACAAACATTATAACATCAACAATTGACTTAGCTAATTTGAACCCATTATTATTGGGAGCATTTAATGAAAACGAGATAGCGCCGACTAGTGTTGGGATCGGGCGGCCTACTGATACATCTGCAATTAGCAGCGTTATAAATTTATATAAGAATAAAGATGTTCTCGAATCAATAGAAGTCGAAGTATACGGTTCTCAAACACCCACACCTTCATTAGGCGACGATTTCATAGCAAGTATTAAGCCCGACGCTGTTAAAACTTATTTCACAACGTATACTTTCTTTACAACTATATACGTAGGCATGGACGCAAATGTTTGCAGTCGAAGTGAAGTTTACACAAATTACGTCGGCCCCGACGAGCTAATACCCACAAAGAGTAATCCTTTAGCCGTTGAGAACACGAAAGCCCAATTTGACTTCAGAAATTGCAAACAAGTTAAAATGACTGCTCCTCCGAACACAGAAGAAAATTCGTCTATGGAATCTAGTGTAAGCGTGGAACAGACTGACCAATCAGTCGAGTACAACAAAAAGGAGAATCCTCAACCATCACCCCCTCTTGAAGTGGACATGTTATTTAGTGTTGAATCCAATCCATTAGAAGCTGATTCATTTGTCACTGACGTAAAATCATCGTCTTCAAAAGGTGAAAGGCAATATCTTGACAGTAACAACATATTGGACGACCAGATTAGCTCTGAAAGCAACATCGATGAAATATTACCGTCGCCCACGCTTCTGTTGCAGACTAGTTACACAACTTTCACCTATTTTACTACTATGTACATTGGAAAAGATTCCAGTAAAGTTAAGAGCCGCTTGGAAACCATAACCAATGTCGTAACGGAGACTATAATGCCCAATAAAGAACCCGAGGAAGAAAGTAACTTGCCAATAACTTATTATACAACGTTTACCTACTGGACAACTCTCTACAAAGACAAGTCTACGACTATCACAAGTCGCGAAGAAATAGTGTCGAACATAGTTACTCCATCAGTTCAAGTTTTGCCTACTATAAGTCCCATTGACACCACTCCCATTGACGTCGACAGCGACCTGCCACCGAAAAATCTAGAAGTGGAGATAAAGCCATCTCTTATCGAAGATAGTTTAGAACCAGACGACGGCAAAGCGACTTTCTACACAACATATACATACTTCACAACTTTTTATGCAGGTAACTCGTCGCAAATACGAAGCAGCTTGGAAACTGTAACGAACATCGTAGACAATACAAAGGTTGTTGAAGATAACCAACTGGGTCGTAAAGTCCCAAGCGGTGCAGTTGATAAGAATTTGATTCAGGACAAAGGCGAGAAGCTTTTTATTACTCCAACAGTTGTCAAAGAAGAAATTATACCTACTCAGTTACCGGATTTAAATTCTGCGTCACCTACTCTCTTTTTGGGTACTTACATAGATAACTTATTCGCTGAAGTGAAACCATCCCCAGCACCGGAAAATGAGAAAAAGATTTTATTCTCACAAGTGGCTGTAATTTCAGGTGACTCTACTGTAGTAACTAGCGATCAAAAAACACTGAACAATGAAACTAGTACACAAAGTGAGAATACTACAACTTCGACAACTACGGAGAGCATACTTATAAGCCCTACTCCTGAGGTCATAGAGAGTTCAGTAGCAGAGCCTGAAACTACGACTGAAATACGGTATGAAAGTGATGAAGAAGACGATGGATCAACTCGAAAGAAATCGCGACTTACATTTACAACTAAAAAACCTTCATTTACACCAGTAATTATACCTTTCGCGTCAAGAAACAGACCGACTTTCAGTCCAAAACGAGTGCCATCATTAAGTAGTGCCACTACTATCACTCGCGCAGACTTCACACCAACTATTACTGCTACGCCTACACTGAAATCGGTCAGAACATCTGGGTTTGGGGGTAATAGAAAACAATCAGCGTCGATAACTGGATCCTCAAGTGCTGGTAAGCGATTCCCAGGACGAAGCAGTGTGACAAACTTGTCTGCAAATATACCATCAGCTTCTAGAGTCGGTGGATTTGGAAGGAGTAGTATTCAACCTACGTCCAGGCGCACAGGTTTTAGATCAAGTTCAGCCATAAGAGGTAGCTCTTTAGATTACGCTAGTAGATCAGCTGGGCCTAGGATTATAAGACCAACACCTTCTTCTCGGTTACCAGGTAGAAGTAGCAGACAATCAGCATCTATATCATTCCCTCCCTTTGAACAAAACGAGGACGAGAATTTCGCAACTCAGCAAGATGAGAACGTTACTGAACCTTTAGAAGAATTCACTGAAGCGCCTGTAAGAACAACAAATAACCCATTATCGAGATTTAGACGACCACCTATAGCCAGACAGCCTGGAACGGCCATCACTCCTCGTTCAACTACACCTTCGGCGCGAAGACCTGTCGCTCCTCGAGGTAGACTGACCACCACAACTAGGAGAACTACATCACGGGCTACTACGAATCCGCTTCTTTCCCTGCGTAGACAGAGGCCAAACAATTCCTTGTTTCCCAAAAGGAACTTATTTAGACAGCCTGAACCTGAGCAAGAGGAAGAGATTAAAGAAGATGAGCAAAAAGTAGACGAAAACGAAGAGATTTTGGAAGAGGGAGATTTCGAAGAAGATAATGACTACGACTCTTCAGACAGGAAGGAACGCCAAGTCCCAACTCCTTCTTCTTTGACAACAAGACGGACTAATATAGTTTCAATAAGGCCATTCGCTTTCCGCCGACGATCGAAGCGTCAAGTCGATTATGGCAATAGGAAATTCTCAAACTTCAGAAGACCAGGACAAAAATCGGCAAGTACCCGTCGTCCAGAGCCAGAACCTGAAACGGAGGCACCTGCTACACCTAAACAAAGACCAGGTCGCTTTAACAATAGAGTTTCTGGCGCTAGAACCTCAACTGCCTCATCTCCTACAAAATCACAGTCCAGACAGCCGTTTATCGTTCGTGGAGAAAGTAGGACTACCACGACCACATCCTCACCTGCTTATAGAAGAAACAAACCACGAGCTCCATCTAGGGCCACTACCGTTTCATCTAGACTTAAAGCACCTAGGCTTACAAACAAGAATACTCAGCCATCAAGAGCAACGCCAAGTAGATCTAGTTCTAGTTCTAGGTCTCGACCTCGCACTACAACAAGTAGGTCGTCTAGTAGACAGAGGGGGTCATTCGAAAATCACAGTGGAGAGCGGCTTAACTTTAAAAACGTTTTAGATGACGGAAGGATTACTATTACTCATCAAATCCCTGTTGAAGTAACTGTACCTGTGGTTAATGGAAAGATTACTGAATACAAAAACTTATTATCAGCCACGCCTAGTATAGAAATTTTACCGTTCAATCAAGTATCAACTTCTTTCGGACCTATAGGCAACCAGCAATTAGTGCTTGCGCAAGAATCCACTGAATTAGCTGAAAACGGGGCAACTAAGGTTATTAAGTACTTGCTTCACGAGACGCCTACTACTACGGTAATATTCACACCTACTACCATCAGAGGTCGTAAAACGTCATACTCTCACGTCTTACCCAGTACAGTTTACAACGTGGAGCCAGTAACGCAAACCATTGCCCCTGAGATCAACTCTAACGTACCGCTGGCTAACCTGCTTCTTTCTCAACTACTTCTTGGCAACCAGCAACCAGCGATCAACCCTCTCTTGGCGCTACAAGGGCAGGGATTGTTACCGCAACAGCAAGTAGTCCAAACTCCAGTCACTGAGTTCAAAATTAGAACCACAACGTACGTTACCACTGTCACTGATGCTAGGGAAACTGTACTGCCAATCACGTTCAAAGGTAAAGCTATACTAACGACTATTGTAGACCCTACAACTAACGTTATCACTGCTACGGAATTTGTGACAGATACGGTAGTTACAACCCCAACTGCATTAGCACCCGCTCCCCAATTCAACTCATTATTACTGCCTCTTCTGCTCCAGCAGCAACAGCAACAGCAACTCAGCTTACAGACGGCCAACCCGTTGCTCGGCTTGGGTTTGGGTCAGCAAGATATCGCGTCTTTAGGCAACCTGAACCATTTAAACCTGAATCAGGCACAGAATAGTTTAAACAATGACATTTACAGTAATAGTCCCAAGCCCAATATTTTGTCAGATCTGAACAGTAATGAGGACTTTTCTGAGGACAATAATGACGAAGAGGAAGATGCCCCGCCACCTCCCCCTCCAACCCCTACTCGTGCTCGCAGCAGGGTTAAACATAATAGACCCCCTCCGCCCCCTCCCGCAGCCCCCAAACATACAAGCATAGTGACTTTATACGTATCGGGAAGACATCCTGGCGAATTCAGTACTGTTCTGTCAACTGTAGTCAGCGATGACACTCAAACTGTTAGAAAACGTGAAGCAATCTATTTCGAGGATGTTAAAGTACTGCCATCAATACTGCCTACCATCGACGAACTGATCGGTTCACAGGGTGATTACAACGCGATAATAGCTGATACAGATAAATACTTGAATAATGTTTCGGATAATCTAATAGAAACGCAAAGTCTAGAAAGTATAGTCGGCGAAATTAGTAAACACATTAAATACAACACATCCCCGACCTACGTCGTGGAGTTAGCAAGCCCATCTGAGATTAGATATATAAAACAAAGCGCTGTGGACGACGTCTCGTGAAACGAATAACAAACGGTTAGTTGTATAAAGTAAGTTAGTTATTTATTTACTTTGTATCATAGTACGAACTACGAATAGTGCCTTATAGTTGTATGTGCCTTATGCCGTATGTAGATAGTTTATGTAATAGTTAGATATAGTGTCGAAATACTCTTCTTGTATTTAACTACAGTTTAACTTTATTTAAGTTCACCAAAAATGTTGTCCTTCGTTACCAGATTTGATCGTGTGATGGGTAAAATAATCTAGATAACTGTACACTCACTGCCTAAGAATTAAGTCTTAAAATTAGGATTATGAATTTTAATCATAATTTTGTATACTGTATAAATAATACTCGTATTATATATATATATATATATGTATATATATATATATATATATATATATATAATATATATATATATATATACTAGTGGTCCCGCCCAGCTTCGCTCGGGTGGAAAAAAAAAGATGGTGGCGCCACCTATCGGGTCCAATTGTGAATCTAAACCATTCCCATATCCCCTTGAATACACACAAAAAATTTCATCAAAATCGGTCCAGTCGTTTAGGAGGAGTTCAGTCACATACACACGCACACAAGAAATATATATATTAAGATATATTATAATTTTCACTTGCGATTTATGTAAATGTGGACGCGACATAAAATGGTAAAACATTAAATAGTTATGGAAAATTATAAGTCTGTTTTTATTTACACTAACATTTTAATGCTAAAACTAACGAAAACAAACATGACAAATTTTACTTGTAGGCATTAGCTTTAGAAGACAATGTATCAACATAATATGACACGTACAATATGACATTAGACTGACAGCTACGTTGACAGCTCAGATGACAGTTGACTTGGACCCCGGATGAAGCCTTCCCAGGAGAGGTTCTCCTCTCATCCTGCGTCCAAACGTCCAAGAGGTGAGTTCTATTATTATTAATACGTTGTAATGTAAATTATATGTACATAAAGAGAACAGATGTTTTTATTTTCGTTATAATAATATTTTTACTTTAGATAGATACGTAATCATGACGAGTCTCTCAATGGCTAGAGACCAGAGAGTAAGTAGATTGTAGTGAGTACCCTACAATCTCAGACCTCTTGATATCAATCTTACTTTTTTAGTAGGTCATATGCGCTATTGTACATACTCTTAAAGCGTATATTACTATAATTTTTAGTAATGTTATTTAAAGGTTTGCTCGTTAATTAATAAACAAACAATTGTCCCTCTAGTAGAGACCATACTTTAAGTTCATTAATTCGCATTACCCATCCGGGTGACAGTAACATACCTGTATATTTGTTCCAAATTTCCACACGATCGATTCTATAAAAAATACGGTTTTTAATTTGAACCTTCGGATCCCTAAAAGTAATACAATACCTAAGTAGCAGTTATTATATCATAAAAAAACATCTGTTCATATTTTTTAACAATTATAACAGACATGTGAAATTTACGATATTTTTGTACACGTTTCCCTTGTTACCATGGAAACCAGTAACCAAATTCATTAACACTATTACCAATATCGTAGATTTCAGCAGACAAAATGTAGATATAGACGTTAATTAACTATTGTAGTTTTTTGCAGTTTTAGTAACACAGAATGAATCGTAAGTATTTGCAAATGATTTTATTACTAACAGTAAATATAGTATAAATAGTTTTAAATAATATAACTTGCACTGTAAATAGAAATAACTATATTCAATGGATTTTAGTTATGTGGCGGTATTTGGGTCAGATGAGATTTTTGTGGAACGACTAGCGCCATCTGTTGACGAGGGTTACAATTATGTCAATGTAAGGTACATGCGTCGAATCTATATAAATTAAACAGACGGGGTATTTACACCATTTATAACCCTGAAAGGAAGGACCCATTATGATGTACATTGATGTTTTGGATTCGTCTAATCCGAGAATAGCAGAATAACTAATTAAATATTTATTTATACTCATTGCTTTGGCGGTACGAAGTTCGCCGGGTCAGGTAGTGTTACATAGAACACAATAGATAAATCCCGCCCCGTAATTAAATTTTCCATTCCATTAAATGATGACGTGGGCGTGTTTGTAAAGATGAAGAAAGGCATGTTACGTTGGTTTGGACACACAGAAATGATGAGTGAAGAAAGATTGACGAAACAGATATACAAAGCAAAAGTGTGTGCAAGAAGAGGCAGAGGAAGGCCACGTTTCAACTACCTGGATCAAATAGATCGGACTCTCAAGGACGGGAACGTTAAGAGTACTCGAAACCGACGAGCATGTATGAAGAGACTGATGAATGTGGACGAAGCGAAAGAGGTATGTAAGTCTAGAGAGAACTGGCGCTCTATACTCTCTGCCTACCCCGTTAGGGACTTGGCGTGATGATATGTATGTATGTATGTTAAATAATGACGTAGAAAACAAAAAGCATGTGATTTTACGTAGGTATTCATAAAAAAAAGGCATTTGATCTTTTTTTTAAAAGGCGTGTAGAGGTTGTCTCACGGTTGGTTTCTTAAAAAGTAAGGGTTATTTATAGTACCCTAAAACGACGATAAGTTCTAACCCTTTAATAAAACTTGTTTTTACCACAAGTGTGGCAAACAAGCATGCGGTCCTCCTGATGGTAAGCGGTTACCTTTGGACGCTTAAGATAAGATAAGGTTTAGCAATCGTCTTTTTTTACACTTGATTAAAAGTGGCTGACATTACCTCCTATTGAATACTATAATAATATTTTCCTCTATATATACCTCCACAAAGGTCTCCGAACAGGTCTCCGAAGAGTAGGCAGAGGTCTCTCCTCTTTTCTCTGGAAATACCTTTATTTAGGCAACAACATAACAGATGACGATCCCATGGCCAGGCGTCAAGATAGCTGCATTTAGAGTAAAAAACCTTATTTTTAATAATCTGGAATCAAGTTCAGAAAATCGAAAAATTTAGTGTCTTGGAAAAAAGAACAGATTGTATTAACGAAGTTATATGTTATGAATATAACGGTGTAGAAAAACAAATAGATCCAAAGAAAACAAAATTACATCATTATTAAAGGTTGTAATATATATATATATATATATATAGTATAACTTGATAGTTAAACAGAAATTGTTAAATTAGAAGGTAGGTCATTTTTTTTGCACCTTTCTATCACATATATGAGAAACTGTTCCTTTTTCTAAGGCCACTATGTATATAACTAAAATAAATAATGTGTAGACTAAATATGTATATATTTAGTAAATAAATAATACAATATGATACCACAAATTCTATTATGCACAATTCTGAACGTATTTTTCAACTTTGAACGTAAGACTGACAGAATTTCATATTTCAGCTTTTAATTCGAACGCAATAGTATACGATAGTGGGCCATGGAGACCAGGTAGAGAAAATGATTCAGAAAAGCCAGAGGAAGAAGAAAGAAGACAAAAGAATCTTGCTACTAGGATCATGTCCAATGGAGTGGAGGTTTTGGTTAAGGACAAGAGTTCTGAAGGGAGAACTGATCAGGTAGTGGTCCTAATTATTTTATTATTCTATTATCCCTGAGAAGTTGCGCAAACAATTAATTAGTTCACCAATCTTTCTTTTTTATCTAAGTTAATGAAAAGGAAAATCGATGTATCTTTATTAATTCCTATAAAGGTCTCCTGAGGAGTAGGCAGAGGTGTAACAGAACACCGTATATATTTCCGCCTGATATACAATATTCAGTTGTTAACACCTAAAATATATCTCTGGCGGAAAGTGGGTGTGGGTACTACCTATACACTTCTGCCTACTCCGTTAGGGAATCGGCGTGATGATATGTATGTATCTAAACTTACAATTTTCAATTTAGCGTAGTGAATGCCAGATTTCTACGTGTTTAGTTACTACGACCATTTCTTATGACCAATAAATACTAAACTACAATTCGAATTTGCTTTCATTCCCAGCGCAAAGTTAAAGTAATGCACATTAACACAATACCGCCGCACAGTACATCACCACAACCAAAACAGTTGCTGTCATCAGCCGTCGCTACCATCTTTAACCATCAACAAATAAGCGCTCTGCTACCACTTCACCATCTCATGCAACACAACTACATCATCAAGACGTGTATGACGACGTACACGTATCTCACAACAGTCGTTCAAAACAAAAGGACCGCCATATCGACCTTCGAAACTATAGTTTCCGTGGTCACAACTGAATCTCTATCGAACTTGCATGCCTCTGATCTCCTAGCAGATCTTAAGCCGACAAAAGTAAGGATTCAAGACCCCGGTGGTTGAAGATCCATGGTTTCCTTTCCTCAGCGTGCAACCCCGAAAGCTGAACTCAACCTAATTTACATAGCGCTTTACCTAAGTCTTCTAATATGTCTTTCGAGTTAAAAGTAGTTAGCGTTTCCTAATAACATTATCAAGTACCATTAAACTGGAAATTAAAGCTATAAAGTTTTAATTTCCAGGTTAATATGTTTTGCTTGTACATGGTAATTATGATTTCCAAGTAATTTCTTCATGTCATTAAAAAGTATATATATATTTTCAGACCAAGTATATGGAAGTAAAGACAATACAGCCTTCGACCCAAACGAATGTCTTTGCAAGCAGCTTCCCGAAGATCGACAAAAGGATTGATAGCCACGATGAAGACAGCAACTTCGACCTAATTCAACCCTCTGAAGTCAGTCATGCTTTATGTACAACCTCGTGTTCCTGTGGTCATACCAAAACGGAAGGACTGAAAACTAAGTACACAAACCTAAAACACACTTCATTCCCACCTGGTGACTATGACATGAAAACATCCAAGCACGGAACCACTAAAATCGACCTTAGTCCTACAAACAAAGAGGACCTCGATAAAAAATCTCAATATGGGCCTTACGAGTTCGAAAATAGTTCCAATCTAGCTCCAACGGACAAGATAGTTGAAAAATATACTGAAGTTATAAACGATTATTCTGATGAAAAAGATACTAACTCCGTTGAAGCAAGTGAATTGCTTACAAACGAACAAGCCCCCGAACCACCAAAAAATAACAAAGGTACAAATAAACACCCTGAAAAAACTAAGCCTGAGAAACTTTCGAAACCGAATAAGAATAAATTCGTAGTTGCCGACTTACTGAAACTTGGTACATTAGGCATAAAAGGCTTAAGTCAACTCGCACCTGTAATTGAAAAAATGACTGGTAGTTTCATGAAAAGACAAGAATCTACAAACAAGACGACTACATCAACAATAAAACCGGCAGTTGATTTAACACCTTATCACGTTAATAAAAGAGTTGATAATGATTTTGAATCGAAGCATAGTAATTTTCCCATTTATATTCCAGTTGATGAGCTAGAGACTTCTGAATCACAGATTGTATTTACGAATGCAACATTACATCAAAATTATGTATGGGCAGCAGAACATAAGCAGCCTAAAGCACGTATTGTACCACCCAAAATAATTCATGAGAGTCCTCTTGTAAACGGTGGCATACCGATAAGTCCTGGTGAAATTATAACTACCAACTCCGATGTAATCGTTGGAAAGCCTGCTATTGGGGGTCCATTAACGTTAGCTGCTAGTGGGATCAAGCTACATAACCCAGTTAACCCACCACCCACTGACAGCTTTGTATCTGCCAACGAGCATTACATATACCAAGAAAACCCATCGAATGAACAAGCGCTATTAGATACTAAAGTCGATGATTCGTTTGACTTGCGACCTCCCGAATTACCCAAACTGAAACAAAAAAGGCCTTCCAATACGAATCGACCGACCTTTCCTCAAAACTCTGGTCATAACAGAATACCTTACCATGCATCTACGCCAAGTATGCATGTAACAAGCGATCAGACAATAAATAAACATCCTGCTCAAGCCACAAATACAGCTTCAGGAAATCACGGTAGACCTGCGTTTTTAGACTACATTCCATCTTATATGAAGCCAAACAGTAATGCGCAACACCATGTGGATTTTAGACCTCATAAAGGTTCTAAAGAAGAAGAATTAATAGATAATAGTCCTAGTTCATCAGAAATAATTAATACACAAATAAGAACCGATGGTCAATATACTGTAACAGGCGATAGTGATGCAAGTAAGCCGTTTTTAGTTGATATTCAACCTTCGCGTGTTGCCAATGTTTTGATACCACATGGAAGTTCTACAGCATTAGTATTCGCTGGCTCATCAGAGCCTCACAAAACAGGAGATTACATTGACGATCCTTTACCCTATCCTGAACCAGGATACTTCGGCAGCTTCAGTATCGATGCTCCTCAAATGACTAACGTACATAACGTCGCACCAAATAATAATAATAAGGACATAAAACCAAATATCTACTCCACGCCAGAACCTTACAAACCAAATTTGCAATTCAAAGAACCATCTATAGGGAATGACTTGACACCGAAATGGAACGACAAGCGTCCTGTGGATTTCAACAAGATTCCTCCTCCAACTAGTAATCAAGAAACTCACGTACAAGTTGGCCCACACATAACAGTTTACAATCCAGATATTTATAACACTAACAATGGTGATACCATTCAATCATTTAACCAGGTTAAACAAAACAAGCAAAAAGACGGGAAAGACATTATTGATAAAGAATATGAAAACTATCTAGCAGTTCCCCCACCACCTCCTAAAAGGCATTTCACTCAAGAAAATAACTATGACACGAATAAACCCTACCACCAGCGACCATTTGTCCATACAAAACCCATTCAAGACATGAAGGTATTCTTGAATATTCAACATCCAGTACCAAAAGCGCCAAATCATGAACAAATGCCCCCTAAGGTGACCTCTGAAATTTATTTTGCATCTCAAATGCCGGGAAATAAGGCTACACCAACTTATACTATACACATACCTCCAGCGTCACCAACATATGGCAGTAACTACAATAATCAACCCCCAACTATTAAAAAGCCTAATCACGGGCCCATGCATAATAGCTTTGCGATAATACCATCTCCAAATATTGCTAATAAAACAATATTAACTCATGATATTAATGACAAAGAAAATACATATACGGTTACCTTAAATACTGCCACAAATGTAGCGAATAACGTTCGTGAAGGACAAGTGATTGGCACAAGTGTTCCAGTAGCAGTTGGCTCTGCAACCAACATTGGGCAGAACACAGATATACCTATTGGAACCAATTTTGCAATTAGAGTTGAAGATGATATACCGAATATTGAAACATTAAACTTGAAAGGCCATAGAAATCCTCCAATAATTTACGATGAGCATGGGCGTGTTCCTCTGGACGTTGTCATAGGAGACAACAGGTGGAATAAGAGTACAGAAAATAGAATTGAATCCACAATTATTGGAACTAGCTACTACAACCAAGATTTTGGTGATAAATCTATCCAAAATAGTAACAAAAATCACAATATCAAGAACAAAAACGTTACTCGACCGTCTATATCACCCTCTCTTAATAGCCATGCCAACTTCCCCATGATAAATGACTATACAACTCCAGCGAGTAATCATTATGATATCAAACCAGTTACTGAAAACGTTGATGATTTCAAGTCATCAGACTTAAAGAGACCTGGTAAGTACATACCAAACATTCCGACAAATTCACATGGCTGGTATTCTAGTGTTCTGAGTGAGAATAATATTAACAATATCAAAGTCGAAGCCACTACTAGAAAGATAATTCCTTTAAACAATGATTATAATCAGGACAGCCTCCCTGATTTCGGTCAAAAAATTGCAAGTGTTGGAAAACCTCCTTCAGATTTTTGGACACAAAATAAGTCACCTACGATGAATTTCAATGTAGGCAAACCTTTCACGAAACCACAGATAACGGAAAAACCATTCTCAAATGTATCACCGCTTCCTTCAAATACATATAATAGTCATAATTACATACCAGCAAACTTTGGGGTAGTAGAACAGCCCGCTTATAATATATCTATAAAAGATGATAGAGTCGAGACTACTACAGCCATAACTAAGCTCACCACCAAAAAAACTAAGCCTGTTTATGAAACTTCTGAAGAAATATACGATGGTGAAGAAGAGGATGAGAGCAACGCCGAAAATGATGGGGAAGTCAGTTTAGAATCAATGAAAATCCCTGTAGTAAGTACACCAAGTGAAATAAGCAAAAATGTTAAAACTTCAACTGAAATATCTCTGCTTAAAGATGAGGTGTTTGAAACTCAAAAAAATACGCGAAACGATCTAAACAAGAACAGTGAAGAATTTAACTCCGGTACTCAAACGGAAAAACCATTTGGATCTTATAATAAGACGAATGTAATACAATCGAACACTATCAAGCCGGTATACGAAAATAATCATCCTCACATGAAACCAAGACCTTTCACTATCAATACTCCAATGACACTCGATCATCAACTGCAACAACCTCATTGGCAGATAAATAAATTATTAGAAAACGCCACTAACATATCGTATGAAGAGAATATTGAACTAAATATTGGTGAAGAGATGCAGTCCACAGTTAAGCCTTCAATGACTCATTCACCGAAACTGTCTTATAATGAACAAGAAAATAAATATAAAAAGCCGCATAGACCAGTATTTGTTGCCCATCCTCATAATAATACAAAAGTCTTGAATGATTCTAGCATAATAACTTCCACAGTTCATATTCATGATAAGAAACCTTTCATTGTCGAAAAAGCTACTGAGAAATCAATTTTACCCTCATTTACAATTAACGTTAATTCAAAATCAAACCAATCGGCGAGCGATATTATTGACTTGTCACCTCCTCCACCATCTATGGACTACAACTTCAAGCCTTCTACGAATGATGAAATGATCATGGGTATGAGTCCTCCGCCACCTAGAAACCCACCTACTATCGTAATCCCATCTAGGATACCTATAACACCTAGACCTATTCCCATAAGAACACCACCGCCTTATAGAAATAAGCCACCAAAGACGTTACCCCCAAGATTGCCTGCCACACAAAGACCTTTAAGAAAACCGATTAGTAGAGATGAAATATCGACATACAGGCCTGCGTTTGATCTTCTAAATAATGCCAGAAGACCCATTTATAATTTGGATCAGCCTTCATCTCAGTTACTACCACCTCCAAGAGATCTTCCTTCCAGAGTGGTCAACGATTTACCATCGCTCACAATGAATGCACCGTCGGTGCCGAATGTAGTATTCCCGACACCGATTTCTTCCGGTTGGTTAACATCATCTGGCGTAGACTTCTCCTCGAGCTTCAACTTCGCTCCAACATCTATACAATTTCCACAACAGACTAAACCTTCAGAAACACTAGATGTATCGAGCATATCAACTTCAGATAATATTGACTCGTATGAAAACGAATATTCATCTGAAAAGACTGAGACTGATGGCTCAGAAAATTCAGTTTTTGGCAACAACGCTTCTTCTTCGAAAGAAACGTCGAATGAGTCTGATAATAATATACGGTCTAGCACCGAAACAAATGTAGGCGATTCTGTTGCCGATGAATCTAGTCAAGACGACACAACGACGGATAAAATGACAATCGTACCCTTAGGTAACAAAAATAGAACTCGTAAACCATATCCAATTCGAAGCGACGATAAAAAGTCTAGTTCTAGTAAATATAGACCACCCACAAGAGTTTCGAACATAATTAAACCGACAAGAACATTAAATAGACCGGGGGTCCTTTATCCAACAAGACAGACATCAATCAGAAAGATTACTAGACCATTGCCCACCAGATCTTCAATGATTTCAGCTTCAAGTATAATAGAGAGTTCAGAATCATCAGTGGACGAATATTTTGTAGAATCAACTCAAATTTTAAAAGAAATCAGCAGTCCAACAGTAGATGCAACAAATATGGTACCGTCAACTAAAGCAACTCCTGTTCTGGATGACATAGCGTCATTAATACAAACACACCACGCTGGTAATGAGATAAAGATATCAGATGAGATTATACCCACAAAGACTGAATTTAGAACAAACGTTGTGACTCTCACTAAGACATTATCTGAACCTCCCACGACGGTATCAAGCATTGGTTACGTGAACTTAACTCATACGTTAACCGTTACTCACACTAAAACTAGCCTAGTCAGTCAATCAGAAGGTGCTGTCACTCAGACTCTAGTATTGACAAACACTCAAACTTCTACTATAGTTGATGTAGTGACTGAAATACATACGGAAGTGCAACCAACTACCATAATTGAAACTGTTACGAGACATATTCCTGTGCCTCAAGTCGAACCTACGCCGGTTCTAGAAACTATACCTAAGACTAAAATACCACTTGATGATATATCGATGTCTTCTGAAGAGAATGACAATTTGATACTTAATGAAAACGATCTGATCATTAAGGATGGCGAGACTACTGAAAATGTTCAGAAGATTGATAGTCAGAACGACAACGACACATTCTTCGTAGTGATGAACAAGTCTCAAAACGGCGGTAAAGCACCTCCAGTTAATACTGAAATTGAAACTGGTGATTATGATGGCGTTACAAGGAATGAACAAGTCAATAATAATGGAGTTTCACAGGTACTATTTGGGGAAATTCTTTTGGCTGGCACGCCTTATCTGGAGACCAGTGTTGTGAATCCTACAGGTAACTTTTTTATTAACATATAATAATAATATAATAATAATAATATATCCTCACGCCTTCCCACAAGGGTCCCTGAAGGGGTAGGCAGAGGTGTATAGGTAAAACCCACATACTCACTTTCCGCCAGATGTATATTAGGTGCCAACGTGACAGATGGCGAGTCCGTCGCCGTTACTCAAGCACGACTATACATAGGCCTTTGAATTTCTTCTCAGACGTATGCAGGTTTCCTCTCGATGTTTTCCTTCACCGTAAAGCTCGTGGTGTGAATAATCACTGTACTTAAGTTCAGAAAAACTCATTGGTACAGTCGGGATTCGAACTTGCGACCTTTGCGTCGCAGGCAACTGCTCGAACCACTCGGCCACCACGGCTCTTTTTTATTAACAATCATTTATATAACTTTCCTTCCGACAAGAGTATCCGATAGATTATGTAATTTCTCAAGCACGAGTATTCATACCCTATTCAATTTCTTTTGAAATGTATGCAAGTTACCTCGCGCTGTTTTCTTCACCGTGTAGCTCAAGATGTGATGAAATACTCTTTTTAAATGCAGAAAAAAATCATTGCTACAAGTTGGGTTTCTATCAAAAAACTTTGCGTTTTAATTTAATGTATCTAATATTAAAAATATTATTACATTTAAAAGAATACAAGATACATAAATTTTTCTTATTTTTCTAATTAACAGGAATAACATACAGTAAGGAGTGCCAACCAGACTGCAAGGCATCAAGGAACGAACGTTGTCAGAGAATTGATGGCATTATGAAGTGTGTCTGCAGACCAGGCTTCGCTAGAATGTTCCCGGACAGACCTTGTAAACGTAAGTATCTAAACATAGGCGACAAAATGTCATTATTAAAGGGAAACACTCAGATCACAACATTATTTTTCAGAAAAATTAAAACATAACTGATTCTACATATTTAACATTATCATTATGGCTGATTTTTATGCGGTGGCTTATCAACATATCAAGATGTTTTTATTTTATTTTGTGTATTGGCTTCCTATTGTGCCAAAGCGAAACATGAGGTCGCCGGTTTGAATCTCGCTGGGAAACATTTGTGTATTATTTATTAATTTGCTACACGCTAAAAATAACGGAATTACAATCTATTATTGAAATTAATTGTATATATACATATGCAGTTACATCGTTCATCAATAACGAAATGCTTAAAGATCGTAATCGTCCGTTACAAATTAACTGCAGCTTACGTTTTCTTACGTCACAGTTCACGCTTCACCAATCGATATATATCAATAATTCATAATGTATTAGCGCTACTCGTCATAACACAACCCATCTTCCGGCGATTACTCATTGATCACGTAAACAGATCACTTGATGGCAAGCGGTTACCGTAAAATATAAGTACTATAATATGTGTAGCTCGTGCTTGGAAGGGACAGTAAAGGTAGCTTCGCCATTGTGTACCCACACGCCTTCGACAAGGTTTTCCGTGGGGATAAGGCTGAGGTGAAAGGTAGTACCCACACACCCACTTTCCGCAAGAGATATATTTTAAATGCCTATATATTTAGGTTACTCAAGCACGACTATACATACCTTTGAATTTCTTCTCAGCCATCACAGCCGCACTACGCAAAGCTCGTGGTGTAACTATCACTGTTTTAAGGTCAGAAAAACTTATTCGTGCAGTCGGGATTCGATGCAATCTTTGTGTTGCAGGCAACTCGGAGCACTCGGCCACTAAGGCTCTGTGTGTACTAATGAAATATGTTTGGAGGTACCATGGAGGTGCAAACGCCGGGCAAAACTAGTAGGAAACATAATTTAATGATATTATTATCTTCCAGCTACTTACACCTACTCAGTGAAGCTAGCCCTTGGCTCCCAAGGGAACGCTCAACTCAAATACCAGACCACTTTATCGGACAATTCCAGCAAATCGTACCATACGTTAGCCGTAGCCACTCACGAAGGTATCAACAGGATGATCATGCAGTCTGATCTGAGAGATGTGTACCACGGGGTTCATATAACAGGGTTCCATCCCGTCGAGGTGACGTCACCGCAAGGGGAGATGTACCAGGGAGTCATGAACGATTTTTACGTTCAGGTAATTATAGAACATAGAGATTGTTTTAAGTTGATGTACATGGATGAACGACTTGTTTTTGAGTCGTCCCAGAAGAGTCATTGGAAGGGTAACCAAAGGTGTAACAATACCTATTTTTCGTTGGAAATAATAAGAAAACTACGTGACAGATGAATAATCCGTTGGTAAGATATATAAAAAAATATGAAAATTTATTAAATCTTAAATGATCAATTCTTGACTTCTCACAAGCGTCCTCGAAGAGGTAGGCAGAGGTGTATAGTAGTATCCATACAGAAGGTGAGCCCATCGCCGTTACTCAATGACAACTATACGTAAGCCTCTGAATTTTGTATATGCCAATTGTACTAACTACTTACAGATACAATTTGTGAACCAAAATATGATGATGATGTTAGCCTGGTACACCCCACTGCTGGGCAACGGTCTCCCCATGATTTTCAAGTGCTTCTGTCAAAATTTTTCAGTAATAGCATAGTTGAAATCTTATCTAAAGGGGAAATTTCAGCTTTCAGACAACGCTCACGAGAGCAGACTAAAAGAGGTGATAGAAAAGTACTTGAGGACCAACAACTATAGTCTAGGCGGCACTGAGGTGCACGCGGCTGCCGGATTGGTCGACAAAATGGAAGTTAATGGTATGTACCCTGATCGATATGAAAGACATTAATGGCGTCTATGATGGTTCCTTTAAGGCTTATTTACACTACACAGAGAGCGATTTTATTGTTTTTAAACTCTATACCTACTTAACCGACTAAAAAAAATATAATGTATATTTTTTTAGTACAATGTCGTCGGCCGTTCAAAATCGACGGCCGTCTGGTTAGAGCTCCTGACTGCGGAACTTAAGGTCGCGGGTTCGAATTCCGCTGAGGGCAGATATTTGTGTGATGAACACGAGTATTTGTACGTTAGTCTTGAATGTCCTTGCATGTCATGCATGTATGTATATATATACAGGCTGTATATATATACAGACTTATTTATATAAGTAAATATACTAGTTACCATAATGAAAGAAGAATGTGAAAAGAAGGGGCTGCGCCTAAACGCTGGCAAGACTAAGGTTCTGGTATTCGAAAGAGATGAACAAGTGACCGAGTGTGCAATATCGGTAAATGGGCAAATTCTAGAGCAAGTGAATGAATTTGTATATCTTGGCAGCATGTTCACACGAGATGGAAAGTATGAAAAAGATATTGAAAGAAGGATAACTGCCGGAAATAAGGTGAATGGAGCCATGTCGGCGTTGATGGGCAGTAAAAGTCTGAGCAAGAATGCTCGAGTTGCTGTCCACAACGCGATATTGGTACCTACCTTATTGTATGGCAGCGAATCCTGGGTATGTCAGAGGAAGTATGAAAATAGCTTGAATGCAGTCGAGATGCGATCTCTTCGAAAAATGTGCGGCGTAACGATATTAGATCGAATCCGCAATGAAGAGATTCGCAAATCAACTGGCGTGAATGAGGGCGTGATTGTAAAGATGAAAAAAGGCATGTTACGTTGGTTTGGACACATAGAAAGGATGAGTGAAGAAAGATTGACGAAACAGATATACAAAGCAAAAGTGCAAGAAGAGGCAGAGGAAGGCCACGTTCCAACTATCTGGATCAAATAGATCGGACTCTCAAGGACGGGAACGTTAAGAGTACTCGAAACCGACGAGCATGTATGAAGAGACTGATGCATGTGGACGAAGCGAAAGAGGTACGTAAGTCTAGAGAGAACTGGCGCTCTATACTCTCTGCCTACCCCGTTAGGGACTTGGCGTGATGATATGTATGTATGTAAGTAAATATATCGTTGTCTAGTTACCATAACACAAGCTTTGCTTAATTTGGGACTAGGTCAATTTGTTTGGAATTGTCCCAAGATATTATTATTTATTTATTTATACTGTTCTTCAGATTTCGACGAGTGCCTTAGTGGACAGTTCCACGACTGCTCTGAGCATGCGCAGTGCTTCAACCTGCGTGGTACATACACCTGCAGCTGCTTGGAAGGATATGCTGACCTCAGCGTTAATACCCTATACCCTGGCAGGATCTGTTCTGGTATAGTTTATCTTGGAAACCATTTGTAGGCCGTTTAGAAATTCTAACATTTATCTCCATAAAAGAGCGGAATAAAATTAGCATCTATACTTATGCTTCACTGTTATTCTAATCTGGAACGTGATAGCAACGCCCTCTATCGGGCTCAATTGCAGTGTATTTTGAACCACGAGATCCACTCGCAAAAAAGTCAATCACAATCTGATGGGCTGTTGTTCTAAATAAGATAACAACATGCCCTGGTGGCTGAGTGGTTCGAGTAGCACTTGCAACGCAAACATTGCGAGCTCGAATCCTGACTATACTAAAGAGTTTTTCTAAGCTAAACAGTGATTTATCATACCACGAGCTTTACGGTGAAGGAAAACGTTAAGTGGATACCTGCATACGTTTGAGAAGAAATATGAATAGTGCTTGAGATAAGGCGATAGATTCGTCATCTATCATGTTGGTACCTAAATATGTCTCGTGCGGGAAGTGGGTGTTATACGTCCACCAACCCCTTTAGGGACCCATGTGGGCAGGGGTGAAGATATAGCTTATCTTGCAGCGGAGCCGGTGGGATGTGAGCGCTGTAACTACCACGGGGCCTGTTACTCACGCGACGACAAGCGAGTGTTATGCGAGTGCTTCCAGTGGTACGCAGGATCCAGCTGTCAGGTTAATCTGAAAGGTGGGCCAATTTTCTGTTTCTTTCATTCCCAAATCCGTAGCTAAGTGTGAAAGAGTAGACCATATTTATCACCGTCCATCTTTGATTTGTATAAAATAGTTCACACGTCGACACCCGTCATCGCAATGCCTCTAGCATACATATCTCTCACTCTCTCTCTCTATTGTTGTTTTTATTAGTATTTAATTTTAAACCTAGGCTAAGAAATATAAATAATACATGATATAATAATAAAGCCATGGTATTTGTGGTTAAGTTATTTGCAAAGTCTTGTTCCAAGTCCGGGTTCAAGCCCTGATGGTCTGTATCAAAGGCTTTTTCTTTATTGATCTGTCATTTGGAAAACATAACAAAGGTGACATACAACTGAGACGAAAGTCTACGACGCACGTGCAGATCTGACACTTTGGTACTTAAATATGCCTCCGCCTACTTTGGTTGAGAAGATATTTATTACGTGTCGAAAAATATCGGGAGGAAACCTGCATACGTTCTCGAACGTAGGAACTCAAAGACGTATCGATCGTCGTGCTTTAGAAATGGCGATGGACTCACCATCTGTCACGTTGGCAGCTAAAATAAATCACCGGCGAAAAGTGAGTGTGTTAGGGTACAACCTTCACACCTCTGTCTACCAGTGTTGAGCGCAGAGAGAGTGCGAGGGACGGGAGAGTATGATCGCGACTAAGTACGACCAGCAGATATAACAATTAGCCTGTCACAAGGAAACAGGCTAATTCAGTCAGGCATAAATATTTTTGTGAGCTCTTTCGAGTAGTTGTCATTAATATTTCTACGAAACTCTTCACACATCGTTGAAATTTGGTCAAAATTCCTGCTCACCTATAAAGATTTGTTGAGGTAGCCAAGTAAATACCTCGTAGGATACAAGTCATGTGTTATGTATTTCAGTGGTGCTGATTGCGCTAGTGGTCTTGGGTGCCCTGTTGACCATCGTGCTCGTCGCATGCGCAGTAGTGGCGTGCTCTAAGCGGCGCCCACAAACACCCCAACGGTCAATAGTGGCTTGCATACAAGGAATGCCTAGCCTACACCAGGTAACCAAAACTTTCATCAACACTAATATTAAGCTTAAATACATCTATTAAATTTAAAATACTACTAGGTACCAGGTCAATTTATATCTATACATATAATAAAATTGGAGTGTCTGTTTGTAATATTGAAATAACCGCTTTTTACTACATGCATATATACGGTACATACATCAAAATAACTTTTTTTACAATTTTTGTCTGTCTGTCTGTCTGTCTGTTTGTTCCGGCTAATCTCTGAAACGGCTGGACCGATTTTGACGGGACGTTCACTGGCAGATAGCTGATGTTAAAAGAAATAACTTAGACTATTTTAATTTAGAAAACTGAAAAATATATATATATTTTAATTCCACGCGAACGAAGTCGCGGGCACAGCTAGCCTTTCAAACTTAATTCTAAACGCAATTTCACATTCCAGGGTGCCATGCCTTCGAAGCAGAGAGCAGATCGCCGAGCCTTGATAAGCGAGCGAGGGGAGTCGGGAGACGCGTCTAGTATACAGAATGCGTCGCTGCCTTATATCCCCGCCCCGAAGGTATGGCTTGTAATGACGGCCTTTTGGTCTAGCGGTCAGAGCTTCTGACTGCGCAACTTGAGGCCGCGGGTTCGATTCCCGCTGGGGGCATATATTTGTGTGATACGAGTATGCTATTATTTGATATTTTATGGAATAAAAATGTATGTATTTACTTGGTTTGGGACTAGATCGCTTTGAGTAGAAATGTCCCAAAGTGTTATTATTTTTGCAAAAATTTACAGTACAATCAATAAGTAACAGTAGTAGCAATAAGTAACAGTAGTAGCAATAAGTAACAGTAGTAGCAATAAGTAACAGTAGTAGCAATAAGTAACAGTAGTAGCAATAAGTAACAGTAGTAGCAATAAGTTAAAATAAGTATTTATAATATAATAGCCGTGGTGGCCGAGTGGCCGAGTGAGGTTCGAATCCCGACTGTACCAGTGAGTTATTCTGAACTTAAGTACAGTGATTAGTCACACCATGAGATTTACGGTGTAGGAATACATCGAGAGGAAAACTGCATACGACTGAGAAGAAATTCAAACGCGTATGTATAGTCGTGCTTGAGTAACGGCGATGGACTCGCCATCTATCACGTTGGCACCTAAAATATATCTTTGGCGGAAGGTGGGTGTGTGGGTACTACCTCTACCTACCCCTTCGGGGACGGTAGTGGGAAGGCGTGAGGATAAGTATTTATAATATTCAGTTATCAAAGCCGATTCATGAACACATTCAGAGATAAACGTGTGTGTATTTATATTTGTGCAGCGGTCATCGGTGGCAAGCAAAAAGTGCGTGATATCCGCCCCGCCAGCGCACGAGGCGCCGCCGCCGCCGCCCGCCCCCGCCCTCATGATCCCGAGGGCGAGATTGCACAACCTCCACGGAGACAGGTATCGCTTTATAACGTTACAAATTGTAATACATGATCAAAGGCTTAAATATCGTGGCTTAAAGAACTTTAAGCCTTAAATTTGCAGTTAAGGCAAGCACTAAAAATCAATTTCAGGAAATAAAAAAAACATCATTCTACTTAGATTAATAATATCATTAAGATTTAAAATCTATTTTAAAATTACGTACACAGAAGTTTTTGGGCCTCTTGTTCACCTAAAAATATATCTCTGGCGGAAAGTGGGTGTGTGGGTATTACCTATACAGTATGCCTACCCCTTCGGGGACCCTTGTGGGAAGGCATGAGGATATAAAACTCAACTATTAATATAGTATTTTCACCTGTCAACTTAAATAGAGTAAAAGGTTAAATTAATTCTCTCAAAGAAACAGTGACTCCTCAATTGATTTTGAATGGTAATAAGTCACTATTTCTGCCGTTCTATTTACAACACTCCTGTCAAAATCATTAAGTACAATTCGCTTTGCATTGCAGCCGGGAGAATATATCAAGGAAGAGAAGCCTGGAGATAAGCAGCGAAGCGAAGCTCATCAGCTACTTGGAGTCAGGAGCTACTGGCAACGATGAAGTGAGATTACAAAGCTAAAATAGTAAAGATTCCTGCAGGGTCAACGCGAGCGATACTCATCGTGTTGCAAGCGTGCATAGGCGACGGTAACCGCTTACCATCATAAAAAATATGAATCAAGTGTAATCTCACAAAGATCGTCGTTGGGGTAGACAGACAGTGTAAAACCCCTTTCTTCCATCCTGACAGAAGACGATTCGGATTTCTTGCGTGATTACCATTTGCAGGCTTTGCTTAATTTGGGACTAGGTCAATTTGTGTGGAATTGTCCCAGGGTATTTTTTGATGTATTATTCATTTGAATTTCTTCAAACGTTGGTTGTGTTTCGATGTTTTCTTTCATCTTAACGCTAGTGGTGTGACAAATCACTGTATTTAAGTTCGGTTTAAAACTCAATGGTTTAAAACCGGCGATTTCAAGTATCCGCGACTACTCGACCCACGGCTCGTTTCGGCCATATCTACATATAAGGGGAGGTAAGGAGGGGATTGAAGAATACCTTATATGAGGTAGGGCATAATGGATCTCCGGGGAAGTACCCACCTTAACTTACCACTCTTATGTGGTTTTGTATTCTCGCGTATTCTAGAACTACACAATGAATAGTGGCAGAATGGGTACGGTAATGCATTATGACAATACTTGGAAAATAAAAAATTTGCACTCCTATAGCTCTATCTATCTGTAGATACAGAGTTTTGTAGTGCCATTAAATCATAGATGTGCTTATTGGCATTGCGCATATGCCCGTAGCCGCATCCAAGGATGTAAATTTTTTTAGACAGGATATCTAGCAGCGCATAGAACGCTAAGACATATAAGACGTATCCAAGGATGTTCTATTTTTAGACTAGATATCGCAGCAGAGAACGCTAAGAGGACATATAAGGGCTTACGTGAGATATTAAAATGCCGCATCCAAGGAGTTTATAGTTCTAGGTAGAGGTAGGGTATCCAGCGCAGTGGAGATTAAGCATTTGATGTAATATTTGAGGCTAGCTGAGCCACGTGCTTTCCCCCGTCTCTAAATGGGTTGTATTCTGAATTGGACCAGGTGGATGTCTCTACGACTGTGTTCAATTATCACCCAAGCGACGGTCAAGATAGCTCTCATACATATGATGGATGAGAATAATGATTGGTTTAATAAAATCTTGCATTTCCAGATGAAAAGAAAACACAGCTTAGAATCTTCATACAGCGCTCAGATGGACAGGCACAACAAGCAAGGTAACTTCCTGATTATATTGACTATGGAGTTTTTCTCCTGAATTTTATACAGTATGTACTTTCCAACTTCCTAGATCAAATCGATCGAACACTTGACGATGGGAACGTGAAAAGTACTACAAAGAGTCGATAAAGCTCGCAGGTTCGATTCCAGCTGAGGGCAGATATTTGTGTGATGAACGCGAGTATCTTGTCTTGTAATCTTGATAAATTATATTGAAAGGGATTGAAAGCATGTATTTAATGCCACAGTACTTGGTTAAAGGGTAGGTTAGGCTTAATAGTAGAATTGTTTTACTTACTTTTCATTTATTTACATTTTTATACATTAATGATTTAAGGAGCTCTAGTGTCAGCTGGGTTTAAAGTGTCGACAACTATCAGACCTGATGAAGCTGTCATGAAGGAGGATAGAGACGACATGTCTTCTATCACCAAGGAGGATTTAGATGCTGAGCTGGCGAGGCTGGATGCACTGAGGAAGGCATACAGGTAATTTGAATCCCACCTGTGTAACTATTAATTAAAACTGGTGCTTCTCGCTAAAGCGAAAGCTCAATGCTGTCACACCACGGACAGAACCCAAAGGTATAGGCAGGGGTGTATAAGCAACGCCCACTTTCCTTCACAGATATATTTTAGGTGCCATAGTGACAGATGGCAAGTCAATCGCCGTTACTCAAGCACTACTATACATACGCCTTTGAATTTCTTCTTAAACGTATGCAGGTTTCCTCTCTGTCCTCTCAACCTCAGTCTTTGTCACTAACTGAAATCCTTTTTTCTTTTCAGCCAAGAAGATCTATCAGAATGGACAGACGCTGAGAGAAGACTCGGAGAACTGTTTGTATTCTTACTTCTCTATTTGTTGTTAAGTCGAGAGCATTATCGTAACTACTAATGGCACTCACGCTTGCGCCACAAAACTAGTGTATGCATTTGTTTTATTGACACACAGAACAAAATAATAAAAATAAAATCGTTCTAGAAAAAGTATTGTTTCCAAGGGATTGGATACCAACTGTCAAACATTCGATTTCTGTCAGATAAGCAGATAATGTATTATTAGGTACATAGGCATAATATAAATTAATACATTCGGCTCTACACTGCTGTCCTCAATAATCCTGCTAATATTACTCGAAACAGGCGAGTATGTTTGAAAAGGCTGATGAATGTGGATCATGTGAAAGAGGTTTGTTGAGAACTGGAGGATATTGTTGTATATTTGTTTGAACTTCCAGGACATTATCTGAAGCCCGGTCGGTGGGAGGGACTCTGCCCGCCAGCACTGGGAGGGCAGCGTCATCATCGACCCGTCTCACACATCAGGTAACCTAATACAATAATAATTGTTTGTGTCGATAGATGTCACTATACGGCCCTAGAATGAACTATCACCGAGAGTGAGTGTGCGCACTACCTATACACCTCTGCTTACCCCTTGGACCCTTGTGGGAGGGCGTAAGAAGATATAAATAAATATCTTTATATATATAATTCTTCTGTGAGTGTGTATGTCACTGAACTCCTCCTAAACGGCTGGACCGAGTTTAATGAAATTTTCTGTGTCTGTTCAAGGGGATCTGGGAATGGTTTAGATTCACAATTGGACCCGATAGGTGGCGCCACTGGGTCCGTGGCTTTAATTTTTTCTCCCAAGCGAAGCTGGGCGGGACAACTAGTATATATATATATGTATATTTATATATATTTAAATTGGTATATATTTATATACATATATTTTATCAGGTTTGGTGTCTCTATATATGATAAAAACCTACAAATTAAATCAAAATTTTATGAGACCTTTGAATGTATATTTTCTCATAGTCCTTTGTAACGTATTTCTCCATCTAGCTGTCTACTTTTTCAGCAAAAGACTCCTCTCTAACAGAAATATTAACTCTATGTTCCTTTTTTTTTTTATATTTATATAACAAGAGTGGCAAACAAGCATACGGCCCACCTGATGGGAAACGGTTACCGTAGCGGTTACGATACCTAAGTATCACTTGCGCGTTGCCACTCGTGTTCGGAGAGTTATAGTGTGTTGGCAGCATAGTGGGTTTAATCCCTCGGTTGCCAACACAATATAACAATCCTCCCCCCCTCCCCAAGGAGCTCATTACTGGAAACCTTATTCACCACGTAGAAATACAACACAAAAATATTGTGTTATTTGGCCTCCTCTCCTCCTCCTCTCCTTACTTAACAACAATTAAATATGTTAAAATCGACAAATTATGCAATAAAAAAAATATTCTTCGATTGATCTTTCAAGAATATAGCGATGTATCTAGTTGTTGCGTACATCAATGAATAACGATTAAATTCACCATTCCTTAGGAGGCAAATACGATGGCAGAACGAGACCTGGGGTCCACCTTCCTTCTACCGCACGTGCACCTATACAAACCAGACCTTGTGGGTATCTTTGCACACATACATATACAACCACTAACCTAATTAATATTAAACGCAAAATCTCGTCACGTACTTCCAAAGGAAGTAATTATGTTATCAAGGTCATCCTTGAACAGTTCAATATTTTTTTTCTGTTTTTTTGTTGTGAACATACAAACAGTATTAAAACAGCTTTCATGAAAGCTATTATGCTTGCTATTGCTATATATGATATTAAGCTATATTCAATAAGATAAAAAAAATGTGAAATTTTTTAGAACCAATAAGTAAGGAATATTTTTTTGTTTTGTGCAAGTAAGCTCGATATTGTATGTCCTCTTCAGAAGTTTCAATTCTTACAGCGAGATTCTGCGTCTCTCCTATCCTGACCTATTCTGGGATAAGGTTTATTGTCTAAGATACGTAACTTTCAAGCTGTAGTTAGAGTTAGTGTTACTAACTCATACTTATGAGCTTTTTCAGGGACCCATTACCAAATAATGAGCGTGACTTGAGGCTAAAGTTACACAATATTGGGTTTAAGATTAATATTTATTACTTAATAACCGGAATTCTAAGATAACCGGTTATTAATTTATTTATTTATTGTATCCATATTAGAATGGTTATGAAAACTGTAAAATGATTAATGATGAATTATAAGAATTATTGAATTGTCTGTATGATGGACTGATTTGACTCAAGATTATTCTTAAGATGACTCGATTTGAAGGTCGATATTTGTAAATTCTTTCTTCAAATATCTTTTTGTTTCCACTAATATTTATTTTTGTTTCTAGACCAGTGACGTATCAGAGTTCGACTCTCTTTGAAGACGGCACAGTCACACCTCTACAGAAACAAGTGTCACAATTGAAAATCACGCTATTGTAAACTTTAGACGCTGCAAGGTATAACCTTACCACCAAAGTGAAGACTAACGTAATTAATTTTCTAACCTATTTATTCTATTTTTTATCTTTTTAAATTCAAGCGACAGAAAATGCCATAGTAAATTTAAGCATTTTTTAGGGTTAAAGTCGTGAAACGTTGTGAAAATTATTTGAATGAGAAATCACTTTATTGTAATGTAGTTTTTTTATTTTGTTCCCGGCTCTTTCGATTTCTTATTTGAACAATTTTCACTGAAATCTATCGAATATTGTGCAACGATTATGTGCCAATAGTAATCTTGATTTAGATAGTAATACACGCTATTATGGCCGTTCGGACATCACACGATAGGGGTGTAAATGCTTCGAATAATTATCGAAATAATGAAGACAAATGAGCTTAATCGTAAGTTCTAAGTTTTTATAGTGGAACATATTAACATGAGACGAAAAGGAAAAGAGGAAGATGAAGGCCAATATTAGCATCCATGAGTCAGATCATGGAAAAGGTCTGTCATGGTGAATGGAGAGGAGAAACAAATTGAAGGAATTGCACTAGAATTCTAGTGCAATTCCAAAAATCGATATAAAGCACGTTTACCACGCATTCCATAATAGAGTACAGTAATTATTCCATCAAACAAATTGGATTTTATGACTCTTCATGAGTGGTTAATATTCAAAGCGGCCATGTTAGCGTGTCGGTAGAGTAGGCATTTCATTGAACAAAATGATGGTACCTTTATACTTCGTTCGAAAATGTAGTTTAATGAACATAATTATTATAAGTTGTCTCATATTATCTTTATCGTTGTAATTTTATATTTCTGTTAATAAAATTTAATTACACAAATATTTATTATAATCTTAATAATTAATTATAATCTTGTTTTATGATATGAGAGTAGACCTTACCCTGGAGGCCTATTTGCTTATGTACTCGCCTGAAAAAAAAGGTTTGTTCGAGGCCCGGTGTCTGTACTCACGAGTGATCTGTGCGTGGGAATGGAAATCATTGAGAGAAATCCAGCACATATTGGGAAGAAAATAACACCACAGATTCGCTCTCTTTCACGCTGGCTTAATATATATCTGATGGAAAAAGTTATCTCCGCCTATCCCTTCTTGGAAGGAATGAAAATTTATATATTTCGTTGTGAATTGTAGAAATCATGAATTATGAGTATTTTAAGCTTTACAAAAGTCTGTGTGGGGACCCTTGCGGGAAAGTGTGAAGATGAAGATGGGTGACAAACACACACAGGAAAATTAAATATATTAAGAATTTACATCTTTAAAGATGATAGATTTTAGGTTTCATTGACAATTGCTTGCGGTGACTAAGTCGTTACCTGTCATATATGCATATCCATCAAAAAGAGGATGATACTCTTCTTTGCCTTTGTGGTAAGAAGTAGTTACCGATGAAGATGATAGACTGTCTTTATCTTGACTACAATACTGGAGTTTTTAACTAGAGTTAATAAAGACGAAATTCGCGTGTCAACAACAACAATAAACAAAACAGGAGAATTCAAGTGACCAACACAGATTAAATATGAGACAGCATTTTTATTTAATACTTTATAATAATATATTAGTTATAATCAATAAAATATCAGCAATATTACAAATACAACGTGAAACAATCGAGCATCGGCAACTTAAATCGAATTTGAAACTTAATATTGCGACCGCAACTTACACACTAGCAATACCTTTACACCTAAAAGCACACGTATATGTCAGAACGTTTATCTATGTATAAAGTAGAGAAGCGTACCCATTTGGGTAACGAGACAAATCTCACAGCTGTAGTTCAAATTATTTTAAACTAACCATCAGTCTCACCCACCTCGAACCTTGTTCGTAGAATCGCGAGCTATGACTCCTGATCCCACGAACAGAACAAAATCAACCATAATGGAATTGAATTAGATTCCATTTTTCACAGGACCATTCCTTTAATGTTCGCTTATTAAATATTTATTATCATTTTAAATGAGAAATTTCAATCAATTGTCGCCTTAATAACAAACACTTAACGACCCATTATCCAATATCCTTTACTTTGTCTTTTTCACTATAAAATAGTTTTACACGACCTTAAATGATTGGGTGTGAGCAAGAATGAATCAAGTCTGAACTCAAACCTGCGACCAACTGGGCGGTGCATTTGGTAGTGATTCCAACAAACCTGAAGCTATTTATTATATAAATACACCAGTTACATTGATAAGAAGAAAGTAATTTGAGTTTATTAAAGATTTTGTACTAAAAGCTAAGAATAAACATTACTGAAAACAACAACATTGAAAACTAATTAAATCTTAGATTATAATAAAACTAGATACACAATAAACTAAACGAATAATCAATTCTCACTAAAATATACACGAAAATGACTAGAATTATTCAGACCCTAGTTGCAAAATATTCAGTAGATTAGGAGAACCTAGATCATATCGATTCGTCCCATCAGTCGGCCGCAGAAGTTAGCACAGCTTTCTTAAATTATTTTTTATCATATGACTATCTATCTAAGTATTCAAGAAATTGTGCAAGAATTGAAACTGATGAGATCCAATTATTATCCTATATCTTCTGCCTGTTGTGATATTTCGCTTCGTTCAACTTTTTGATATCAAAATGGATAGTATCAGAAATATCTATTTGTTCCGTATCCTTATAAAATAGTTAATAGTCCTACTAAAGTGTTAACATCGTCGATTAGAAGCTTTTCATTCAAGACTAGATTAAGCTAAGCGTTATCTAATAGTTTTGGTAACAAGGACTAATTTCATACAAAGTCCGACGGCTCAGTACAAAAGTTGGTACCCAAATACTACCCAAATCTTTATGCATCGTCAACATTTGCCCAGGATTCAAATAGTGGTCATATGAGCTAAAATATCGCTGACATTTCATTATAAGAAATCTCAATTGTATAGATTCTAGTCTACGTACGATCTAGTGATAGATGTCGCATATTCTACATTTATAACCAGTTAGGATTTGATTTGGAATTATATACTGTATTCAAATAGCAATTGGTGCCTATTTGCATAAGCCGTACAATACTAGCTGCGAAAGGACGTATCAAAGTCAAGGGTGACATAATTAACGTAAAATTTGAAGAAGTCATTTATGGAATTGTCAGAAATCATATATGTAAAATGCATTAATCTACTTCTTAGTGTCTTCTAGACTGGATGGAGACGATTTCGCAATCATTGTCAAGGACCTGAAAAGGACAGGCACTGTAAAAACTCTGCCAAATATTCAAATACATTTTAATGTCGATGATTAATGATGCAAAACTGAACGAACCCACAAAAGCATCAAAACGAAACTAATTGTCACTCTACATGCTAGATTTTTTTAACACACAGCATGTATAATCAGGTTATACTTGGATTGATAAAAAAGCGAAAACAAAAGTAAAACAGAATATGTTCAATATGATGAAGCAAGTGATGATGATAAAGCAATACAATAAAAAGTGGTGTACCTATTTTCTGAGGTTATCTTGAGAGTGACTTAAGCAATAGCAGCTGCAATCATAATATTTCGTATCAGTTTAAGGTACATATGAGGATAAATAAAAAAAACAAACGAACAAGCAGTTGAGTTACGTCCAAGGAATGATGCAAATCAATAAAATAGATCCAAAATAAAAGCCGCTTCGTGTGAGTAATTCATAGTAAATATTGATTAAAAAAATTTACAAAAAAATTAAGGAATTTTTTTAAACTGTAAAATTTATTCGGCTTTTCTTAAAGGAACTGACAATGTAATGAACATTACTGATGATTATCTTTGGAATATGACACTACCTTCTTTGAGCTGGAACAGGCGGCGAAGGTTGCGTGGCCGGTGGAAGTGATGCAGGGCAACTGCCAGACAGTGTAGCTTCAGGGTCGTCATCACCGTCTTTTCTTTCACCTAGTAACATCAAATTATTGGAAGGTCAAAATTAACCTTTGTGGTCGGTTAATGGTTGGAGTAGTTGACCATGAAATAAAGAGAGCAGATTCAAACCCTAAGGGTAGTAATGTTTTTTTTCCGAACTTGTGAATTATCACCGAAATCGATCAATAACCGATTGATCACCGAAATCCATCACCGAAGTGATTTATCACACCACTATCTTCATATCAAACGTCCAGAAGAAACATTTAGATATTGGTTTAAAGGTTTGTAAATTCGTGCATTTTATCACTCCGTGGCCTCATGGTAGGTTTAGAGTAAGCATTCGTTTTAATGTTTTATTTCGGTCTACCGATTCTTTCCGATTTGCTTTGTAACTTTACCTACAAAAGGTGTTTTTTGAAAAGTAATTAAGATATAGAAAGGTTTGCTAAAGTAATAGGAAACACAATATTACCTCTAACAATAGGAGTATCGCCGATGTAGAAGGTGGGTGCTGGCTGTTCCACTGCAGCCTCCTTAACAGATCCATCTCCACTAACAGCGCTCAGGGTGTCAGTACTGTCAAACATTATAGTGCGTTCCTTTGCTCTCGGCACTTTACTATCGAGCTCCTGAAATATTAAAAAAATATTACAAGCACGCCTGATTGAAGCCGTAGAAGCCATGACAGCCATAGAAGAAGCTTGACATCACTTGAGCGTTGCCAATCTGACCAAATTATGGTGGTTAAATGGAGTTGCTCAGATTATAAGTGGCGAAATTATCTCGTTTCTGCCAGCGCTAAAACAACACTTTTTACCGGCGGTGCCGCTGGTGCTATTGCTAATATTAAAATGCGAACATTTGTGTGGATGTGTGTACGTTTGCTCTACACCAGAAAGGCTGCATTGGATCAAATGTGACATAGTGATAGATGATCATTTAACAGTATCAACATTTCAAAATACCACGAATGCTAAGGCTCGAGCCTTCCTGTACCATTATTGAGCAAATGTTATTTGGATAAAACCGTATGTCTCATATAATTACCTTTAAGTTTTATTATCTTATGTTTCTCATCTATTGGTGATTCAAATAAAGAAATAAAAATGTTACTCACCAAACGCTCTGTATCAGAGTCAGGTTCTTGCACTTCATACTCTTGCGTATAATGTTCGCTTGTGGACTGATGTTCGAGGCTTTCCATCTGGACAGCGGTCACCGGATCCAGGGTGTCCAGGGACGACACCATGGTGTTCGACCCTAGGGGTGGTACCGCTGTTATCTCTCGCATTAGTATCAAGCTCGGTTGGGTTGCTTTAAATACGACTGTTAAGATAAAAGCAGGAATGATTGGAAGCGGTCTGTTCAACAATGAATGAAGATAAAATATATCATGCGGTTACTATAAGTAGATATTTTATTTAAATATCTATTATCTATCTATTTAAATATATATAGATTATTTTATAGAGAAAATTATACAAGAGTGCCTTAGAAAATAAAACAGAACAGATAGGGCACAATAATACGTACCAATAAAAAATACTATTACTTTCTAAGTTGACAAACTTATGACCTTATTTTCGTAAAGGAATCTATGTTCTTATAATTCTTCAAATCGTATTAATGACTTATATTATTGTATTATTTCCGCTTTTATAATGTTTCAGTTATGTTTTCTTTGGAGCAATTTGTTTTAATACATCGTTATGACGATATAAATATATATATAATGAAATACACAATAAAATAACTCAATTGTTCTATTTTCTGAGACACCCCGGCTTAGAAGACATAAATGTCATATAACAAATGCATGATAGATATATACCATGCAGATAGGTAAATATATTTGAGTTAGTTATCATTACAGTGTGTAAAAAATATATTTAGCGAAGTAATTTAATCGTTTTTTGATTATATATTTACATTACATATAAACTTAAGCTATAGGCAAAACTTTTATATATTTAAGGAAAATTAATAAACAGGAAATACATTTATAAAGGTTAAGCAGTATTATTAAAATAAAAATGTATGTAGACAGTAAGCTAACACGAGCCGTGGTGACCGAATGGTTCGGGTATTCGCCTGCAGCGCAAAGATTACAAGTTCGTATCCCGACTGAATCAATGAGTTTTTTTAGGCTAAGTACAGTGATTAGTCACACCATGAGCTTTAAGGTAAAGGAAAACATCAAGAGGAAACCTGCATATGCTTGAGAACAAAAAAAAAATCGGCGTTGATCTCGCTATCTGCTACTTTAGCACGTCAGCATATCTCAGGCGAAAAAAGGTGTTGTATTGCACCTCTTTATAGAAGGCGTGAATATACATACATTATTTTATTATCATACTAGCATTTGCGTTAAGATGATAATTAGATGAGGATTTAAGCTTAGTCTTAAATAAAGTATAATATTTTTACATTTCAACGCGAGTAATACCTTTATCATTACCAACTAGGGTACTCATTATTTTGAATAGTTAAAATACAATATTTATTTATTGACATTTTATATGTACTCACTCATATCATTCGAATTCAGAGGCAACAATACTAGAATAGGGCATTAGAATTCAATCATACTAATGTTATAAATACAAAACTTATTAAGGATTTGTGTTACTCAATCGCACACCAAAGTGGATGAAAGAATCGGACAAGATTTCTTCCAGAAAAAAAATCTATTATAGAAATTTTATTTTCAAAGCGGAACGGAATCGTATAACAATTTGAACTTTCTTCCAGAATAAAAAAATCTGGGTATAGCTAGTCTATTTCAAAGATTTACTGACTATAAAGTACTTAGAGTTTGTACAGTTCTGAAAGGTATTATGACATGAGTCTCACCTCCTGACGTAAGGCTTCCTGTCATGGGCGTGTCAACTTCATAATTGTAAGTAGCGCGGGTGGCGTTAGAGCTAGTTGCTTCGAGACTATCAGTGCTTCCCAGCATTAAGTCCGCGCGAGCCCTTTCAGAAATAATAATAATGTTAATACATACCTACATACATACATATCATCACGCCAAGTCCCTAACGGGGTAGGCAGAGAGTATAGAGCGCCAGTTCTCTCTAGACTTACATACCTCTTTCGCTTCATCCACATCCATCAGTCTCTTTATACATGCTCGTCAGTTTCGAGTACTCTTAACGTTCCCGTCCTTGAGAGTCCGATCTATTTGATCCAGGTAGTTGGAACGTGGCCTTCCTCTGCCTCTTCTTGCACACACTTTTGCTTTGTATATCTGTTTCGTCAATCTTCCTTCACTCATCCTTTCTATGTGTCCAAACCAACGTAACATGTCTTTCTTCATCTTTACAATCACGCCCTCATTCATGTTCATAATGTTAATATAACCTCATTCATAATAATATAATATTTATTTGGGAAACGTCCAGTGTTAGTAGACAATTGACTTAGAACTATGTCATATGTAATTGGTCAATTTATAATGATGATATTGCAGCGTTCAGAGGCGACGGTGATCTATCACCATGAGGTGGACCTCATGTTTGTTTGCGAATTTTGTGGTATCCAAAATTTATATTTAGTATTAACTATTAAGTAACTACTAAGTTATTTATTAGTATTAACCATTAAGTCCTGAACCTGACTTACCTCAAGTCAGGTTCAGGACTTAATGGTTTGAACTGACCATTTTTAAGCTCACATCACGAGCTTTACGTTAAAGGAAGACATTTTTAGGAAACATGCATACGTTTGAGGAAAATTTCAAAGACGTTTATGCAGAGTCGAGCTACTAAGACTGTCTGACACATTGGTACATAAAATATATCTTCGACGAAAGTAGTACTGATTTTGAATATTAATTGAATATCGTTGTTAATATCCAACAGTGGATATATCGACGGAATCCCGACTGCACCAATGAGTTTTTCTGAACTTAAGTACAGTGATTAGTCACACCACGAGCTTTACGGTGAAGGAAAACATCGAGAGGAAACCTGCATACGTCTGAGAAGAAATTCAAAGGCGTATGTATAGTCGTGCTTCAGTAACGGCGATGGACTCGCCATCTGTCACGTTGGCACCTAATATACCTCTGGCGGAAAGTGGGTGTGTGGGTATTACCTATACACCTCTGCCTACCCCTTCGGGGACCCTTGTGTGAAGGCGTGAGGATATATATATATATATATATATATATATGTATATATATGGTCGTGCTTGAGTAACGGCGACGGACTCGCCATCTGTCACGTTGGCACCTAAAATATATCCCTGGCGGAAAGTGGGTGGGTGGGTATTGCCTATACACCTCTGCCTACCCCTTCGGGGATCCTTGTGGGAAGGCGTGAGGATATATATATAATACTCACCGACTAAAACTCCCAGAAGAGCTCAACTCTTCATCTTGGCCGCTCCAGGAGCCACTAGCTGGATCTGTGAAGTGTTTACCAGAGAAGGAAATGACGCTGTGAGCCATCGACTTCACAGAGGAAGGCGATAGCTCACGCCCGGCACTACCTTCCCGCGAAAAATCAAGATCTTCCGGTTTATCAATCATAACCGTCTGTTTTGTTACCGTTACCACTTCGCCATCATGCCTCTCCATTACCGTCATCAGACTGTCCAACTCCGATGGCTGTGATGTAATGGAGGACGACATTTCGGAACCATAAGACATGCCACTTTCATCCAACTGCCTCGGTCGTGATGGTATATCCATAGCTCCTTCTCCATCTGTGCTAGTCACCGTCTCAGAAACCTTTTTCCCATCAACAAATTTCTGTTGTATAACTGTCGTCGTTCTAACAACTTCAATGACCCCACCATCTGTAAAAGATTTATTTACAGCCTGCGATGATTGTGTCTTTTCCTCTTGGTCAAGAATCTTCATCATCTCTTCACAATCTCCTGGAATAGATTCAGCCGATCCATCACTAGGTGCTGCTGCGCATACGAAAGATGAAGATTTTTTGCATTCCTCCGAGACTTCGCAAGTCGGTTTTGATGATGATTTTTCCGTATCCGGTTCTGGTTCAGGTACGAAGAAAGCACCCCTTTCGTCATACTTTTTCACAATTACTACCTTCGGGGCCTGATATTCCTGAAGTTTCTGTTCCAAGGCCATTTGCTGATCGATTAGTTTTCTAATTGCCGCTGATTCGGTTAGCAACTTCTGCGATGGGCTACCGTAACTACCTACTTTTTGGGATGGACTGCCGTTTTTCTGCGAAGGACTTCCACTTTTCTGACTTGGACTCCCACTTTTCTGCGGTGGGCTACTTTCTGAACTGCCACTATAGGATCGTTTCTCTTTTTCTAAGAAGAAACCACTTACCTCCTTAGGGTCGGCAAGTAAGAGGGCTTCTTTTTGTTTAGCAAGTATTTCTGCTTTTAATGCTTCGAGGCAAGCTGATTCGAGTCCTTCAAACTCTTTTAAGCTAGATATAGAAATATCATCACCCTGACTCCTGCTTAAGATATAGCGTCTAGTAAGAGACCCGTTTAATGACTCTTGGGAAGACGAAGAATTTTGCTGATATTGCTCCATCAAAGCCTTCTCAAGATTTTCAAATTCCTGTAAAGAACTTATTGAAATGTCATCGTTTTCACCCCTCACTCTAAATCTTATTCTGGACGCCATTTCAGACTCAGAAAGACTTCCATACGAGTTTCTAAAACTACCGTAACTTCCTATCGATTCTTTTTGGGAGCTCAAACTACCAATTCTACTTGCATCAAAATCAGTCATTTCTTCTTCTTTAATATCTTCTAAGGGTACTCTTTCATATTCATATCGTGGATCACCTTCAAACTGCATTTGTATCCAGCGTTTACCAGCCTCAATTTCGGCTAATTCTTGAGCTTGTAGTCGTTTTTGTTCTATTTCACACTGAAGTAATTCTTCGTCAGATAGTGACCCGGAAGTACTGCTAGTGCTTTCCTGCTTTTGCTTTGAAGTTTTTGATAAATATTCTTCTACTTCAGTGTCATGTTGCTTAATGTATTTTTGAGCTTTGATTTGTACACTTTTTCCCTCGGTATCAGTTTCATGAGCTTCCTTGGCTACCTCTTCAATAACGACGAATTCGTCCATTTCACTTGGTTTATCAACCATTTCAAATTCGTCACTGGTTGGCGATTCTTGTTCTTTTTCAAATGTATGTAAAGTTTTCTCCTCAGTAGTAATAATCAGTTCTGATTTACTACTTTCAGTAATTAAATCCGATCTGAGCTCTGGGGTTTCAGAAATGTCATACATGTCATCCAAGACGTATTCACGCCCATTGTCTGTAGAGAGAGAACTTTGACTTGGAGCAGACAATGGTGTTAGGGGTGTTGATAAATGTTCTTGCGTTTTTAAGCTAGACGAAGAACTTTGTTTGCTATCTAACTGGGAGTCAGGTGTGTTTACTCCGGCTTTTTCAGCTTTGGTTTTGGGTACAGATGAGTCACTTTTAGATTTAAGTATTTCTTCGTACTGCTTGGATCCTACTGGTATTATATCTGCTTCAATGTCAACAAACTCTCGTTGACTAGGTGGTATCTCCGTTTTGGGGAATGGAATTACGCTGACTTCCTTGACAACTTTTTTTTCGCAAATTTCTATGATTTCCTTGTCTCGCGTTGGGATATTTTCTTCAACATGAGCCGATGTTTTGACAATAAGAGTATCATCTTTGAATGGTTTTGTCAATTCAGTTGTTACGCTACCAAATTTAATAATATCTTGATATTCTGATGACCCGACTGGAATTATTTCACTTTCGACATCAACGAATTCTCTTTCTGATTTCTCAATTTTAGTTACAGAAAATGGTATGGCTTGCTCTTTATGGGCCGTTGCTTTAGTTATTGTTTCTGTGACTTCATCTTTATCTATGTCTGACTGGGAACGTGAAGATAACATGTCTAGTTTTGATATAGAGGATGACAAAATTTCATCAGTCTTTAATTGGCTTGATATAGTAGTATCAGAGCCTTCCTTATCTTTAGTTGAATCCTCATCAACGTCGATGCTCTCTGATATTCCTTCAATTGGAAAATGTTCTGGAATCATTTCTTTGGGCTGGAATCTCATTTCATGGGATCGCTTCATTTTACCGATAGGTTCTTCTACATCCACCTTACTTTCTTCTTCCTCTCCAGATACATCTTCATCGCTTACATCCTTAACTTTAGGTTCGTTTCCTGTTTCGTGCAAAAATTGCTCTACATACGTACTACTTTCCATTAGTTCCTCTTTTAATTCATTTGCTGAAGGGACTAGAGTTTCCGAGGCATCTGAAATATCGATACTAGCTACATGACTAGATCCATCGGAGTCCAAGCTTTTCATGCTATCTCTAGAGGCAAGAGAGCTGGCTGCCGTAAAATAATCCTTTGAAGTTCTCAACGATTGGGAAGATACATCATGACTAGTCAACGCTGTTTCGAATTCAGTTCCACTTTGCGCAGTCATCATAACATCAACATCAGACGACAGTGGTCTGCTCTCAGAATGCTCAAAGCTATGATAATGACTCTCCCCTGAACTGGACCAGCCTTCTACTTCAGATGCAGATCGTCTGTCTACGATGCCCAACTTAGATTTTATATGTTTTTGTACTCTTAACTTTACTTCCGGACTTCCTTTAGACGATCCATCTTTATCCGAAAGAATGATGTCATTTTCCGTCTCTAATATAGAATGAGGACCACTATCCGATCTTATAGAAATATCGCTTTCGAGCGGTGGACTACTGTCTTTAATGTGTACTGTTTCCTTATCTTCGTCAGAAGTTGTAGCTTCATCTTGTGAAGCTAGCTTTTGGGAAACGCTATCAGAAGTTTGACTATCTAGGAGTTTTTCATCCCTTTCGACGGGTGGAATAGATTTGTCTATATGATCGTCAGTATGTTCTTCAGTTATAACTTCAGGTCTGTCAGGGCTGATCAACAATTTGAATTGGAATTCAGACGGAGATTGTTTATATTTACTACTTCCGTCACTTTTTTCACTAATGATTTCCACCTGAGCGGCTTCAAGTGACTGCTTGACTTCATCAATCGTTTTTTCCAAAACTGACAAGTCAGTAAGTGGCTGAGCAGACATCAATGAATCAAAATTAATCCGTTCTGACTCAAGTTTCGTCCCATGAAACTCGGCAGAGGAGAGATCTGTATCATAGCCGCTACTGCAAATATCTTCTAAGCTTTTTTCTTTTAACAATTTTACTTCTTCTTTCTTATGGTCTGTGCCAGTAAGATAAGCTGAATCAGCTTCGGTTGAAAAATCTGATGGTTGCAATGTTTCAGCACTGACTGTTGAATCAATCGATTTCGCTAAAATTTCACCTTCATGGGATTCTAAAGATTGTATCATATATTCAGTATCTATACTCTCTCCGGATTTAATCATTATGTCTTTGGACGCTGTACTCGTGTCCTCAGTCAACTCTAATGTTATCGGCGACATGTCAGTTTTAGATGTTTTTACCACTTCAGTTCTTGTTTCAACAACTGTTGTTATTTCCAATACAGTATCACTCTCAGAACTTTTCGTAGTAATGCTTGAGGTCTCCATTGAAGTCTGAACTCTATGTTTTGGTATCTCATTGGCAACTTCAAAAGAATCAGCCTTCTGTAGAGATACCTCCCATACTTGGTCCTGTATCTGCTGTTGTGGTAATTTTATTGGAGATCTAATAGGTTTTTCTTTCTTAGGTGTATCTCCAGTTTTATCATCGTGTGGCAAATCTGGCGCCACTTCTGATTCGGAATGTGTGTCTTGACTACCCGTTCGACTGAATGTACTCTTCACCGGAGATGTAGAAACCTTAATCTCTTTGATGAAGTTGACTTCGTAAACCTCATTGTCTTTCTTAAATGATTTGGATTTACTCTTCGGGCTTGCTTCAGACGAATCTTGTCTTTCCACAGTTTCGCTCTTAAAACTTGGTGCATGTGAAGCATCAGAACTGAGGTCGTCATGCTCCTTACTTTCAATAACTGATTCTTCTGTATGATGATCTATTTTAGAACTGACGACTTTTCCCTTTTCTGATACTTCTATGCTAGTAACAGTTTCATCTTTTTCCACGATTTTCAATGTCGTATCAACAAACGCTACTCTTGTTGTATTATCTTCATCTTCAACAATGTCTTTTAGTTCCCCAGGCTCGGTAAAATACTCTTTACCCCATTGCTCATGGCATAGATCTCGTTCGGATATTTTTACTTCATGTTTCTTTTTTACTGTTTCGTCTTTCAACGCAGTCATTCGTTCTTCGGATTTGGTCTGCCGCCCACTGTACAGTCCTTGTTCCGTAAATTCTCTTTCTATTTTTATGACATCTGTGTCATCTGTACTTTTAATTACGGTTTTTGTTTCGATATCAGACCGTTTTGCTGTTGCTTCATGAGCTTTTTCCAACCGCTTTTGAGATGTTTCTGTTTGGTCACCATCCCATCTAACTGTAGTTTTTTCCTTAGTTGCATGTTCTTGCCCACGTAGCTCGTGAGTCGTTTCTGTCTTAATTATAAGTGAATCGTCATCTGACGATGATACCTGTTTAGTTTCGGTGAAAAATTCTTGACCGGATATTTTTCTTGTTTCTGTTTCTTTGTGAGTAAGAATTGTACTGAATTCATCAGTTGTTCCAAACTTTGCTACCATGTCAGACATTACTGCTTCGGGATCAATTGACTGGAATTTCAGTTCAGTTCCTTCAAATGTCTTATGAACGGATGACGAAGAGGTTGACGTTTCAATTCTGGATTCACTGAAGAATGTATCGGATGATGTTGACTTTTGCATTTCCTCCAATTTCACGGCGAGTTGTTCCTGCTTAATTTGGTCGATGACGTCAATACTCTTTTCGATTGTACGATCAACTAGTTCTTTAGCTCCACTTGTTAAAGTAGGTTGTTCTACGTTAATGAACGTTAGATTATCAGCTAGATGTTTTGTCGGGGATTTTGGTCTGGTGGCAGCTGTCAGGACCATGGACGCTTCCATCAGTACCTCTGTAAGAAAAGGTTTAATTAAAATTTTATCTTCGATTAGTAATGGTCTAGACAACGATAGCTGCTTTATATTTGATAGATTTTGAAGTATTTATCTTAAAATCTTGGTGTACGTATACGACCATCTTAAAATTTACACAATTCCTTTTAAGTCGGGCCGTAATATGTTCGCATTAAATAAAACAACAGTTTGAAAGGCTTCAAAAGCATTACAAGCGTGATTTTTTTATACAAAGATGTGGTGATAAAATTAATTAAGTGTTATAGAAGCTTAAGTGATGGCAAAATGGTCAAAAGAAGGAAATTTCACGGAATCAAAGCGAAACGTTACTCAAAAATGATGTAGATGAAGAGTGGCGAATTCAAACAATAAAACAATTTTTCCTATAAGTTGGTAAATAAGCGACATAAATATAGAAAAATACAATGATGTTTTCGATTTGCTTGTGGGATCCCACTTACCTATAGCAACGTAAGGGCTCCGCAAGAAAGAAAGTAAAATTTACTGTGCTAATATACATATATATGTAAACTAAGTATTATACGCAAATATGTAACTTTTAATCTTTTTTTAATTCATTATTAATTATTTTAAAAGCCTTAATATTGTTTATCATGATTCATGAGTGCGAACATTTAAATTCTACTTAATTAAGTGCTTTCAATGCCGAGTTCTACTTCATAATTAGAACAATATGGACAACCTTCCAAGAACATCGGTAGTACGTGACACGCAATTACAATTATTCATGCGATAACTGGCATACAAATAAATAGTGTGGCAAATAAGATTATTAATGGTTGTATTCTACTAAAATTACGAGTAAAGTTTCGCCATGACTCTACTTTGCCACTACTTTAATGCTTTAAGCTTTCTATCGTCGCCTGTACTTTTGTTATTATGTTGTATGGATAAGGGATAAGAAAGGATTAAACGTTGGGTTGTTATCTTGATGATGTGCAAAATTTTGTATACTAACCACTCTGATGGGCTTCGGTTTCGCTAATGAGGCTGTCACCGGCAGACGAAGCTCTCGGCGATTGCCGACTTGTATCGAGGAACGATGAATCGGAACCTAAATGGAACAATGTATTAGCTAACTACTGTCTAGCACGTCTAAGTACATACTACATTGACAATTAATTATACAAAACATATTTACATAAGCTAACCCTAACCTAAACTAAACTAAGCCACACCTTTCTTATGTATCTTTAACGCAATATTTTATTTGTTATGTTCATTAACATAAACAACAATTAACAATATTAACAAAGAACAGTTGTAACTAACTACTTACAGATAAAATATTTGTCCCAAATCGGTATGCCGAGGCAACGTGCCAAGAAGACTAGCAGCATTGCCACGGTGGATAGCAATGCTGATTCTCTGAGCGAGATATATTCCAGCCCGCCTGTCACGAGAGGTCTCGACTAGACGGCGCGAGACCTCTTTAAAAGATGATGAGCCTCAGGGCCCCAAGCCCCCAGAGTTTCAACCGCAAATGCCGCAAATATGTAACCTGACCCGAGACAGGCATACTTGCGGCGCTTGAGGCACTCCTTTGTTATGTTAATTGCAAAAAGCATGTTGTGATTTCCTATAATTAAGGAACCATTATTGATGTCACTAGTTAAAATGTTTCTTGTTTGCATTTTATTATGTATGTACTATGTATGTAATTATGTACATCGTGGGCTCTTATGGTAAGGAGTAATTATATAATGGAAATGAGTGTAGAATGGTTAACTAAAAAAACGCATTCCAATTAATGAGATCGAATCGATTTAACACTCAAGGACTGAAACATCAACATTACCTACTCGAAACTGGCGAGTATGCATAAGGAATCTGATGAACGTGGATTAAGTGAAAAGATTGGCCTTGAGAGAGAGACCTGCTTTCTGTGGCAACCCTGTGTTGAGATAGTTGGGATGATATGTATGCATGTATGCGAATCTCTTACCTTGCAACTGGCTAGTTCATCAGAACACAAATGGTTAAAGTTATGGACTTACAATTCAATAATAATTCTTGGAACTAAGGGGCCGCCCATTAATTATGTGAGATGTTTAGTGGGGTGTCAACCAAAGTCAACCAAACCTCGCCCAAACTTACGTAGAGGAGAGCGAATGGTCTCAACAAATATCACGTAATTAAATAAACAAACTACAAACGTAACACGAAAACCTGGGTTACATTTAAGTAGAAAGGTTTCCCTACATAATGGAATAAAAATATAAGCAAATTGATTATTTTTTGTTAATTAAATCAAAGGCAATCAAGCACAGATTATCTTACTAATATAAAAATATGCATTTTCAAACACCTCATATGAGATTAGGTAGTTGAGAAAAATCTCATGACATCTCACCAAGGGAAGTGGATGAAGAAAGGGCAAAATTACCTCGCGTAATTAATAGACGCCCCTTAATTATCTATCTACTTAACAACATCCTAACCTCTAAGCTGCAGTCCAGAGTGCTTTTCGCCAGCGCCTTCCTCCACTTTAGCCTTGTCCTTTAAGTTTAGATCAACAGGGGACGGTGGTGGGGTCTTGGAGAATTTGGATGCAAGGTCTGCACATAAACGTATATATGGTGAATACTTTTGCGTGTCCACAAATCACAACGTGCGTGCCATATATATTATATAATATATATAAACTCAACCTTTTAAATTTCTTACCATGAGTCACGTGAGTCGAGTCAATCCTTATAAGGGCTCCCTGCGATATGTCCTCTAGAAGGTTTGAGCATCTTCGGTTTAATTCTTTCATATCTGGTACTTCATCTTCTGCTTCGTCTTTTTCTGTTGTATCACCGTTTTCCATTGCACTATCTTCAGCTGTAGTTTTTGTGTGTTCTTTATCTTTTCCTATCACTTCTTTGCTATCAGTCATAGATTCTTGAACGCTCGCCTCTTTTTTAATTTCAGACTTTATTTCCTCGATTTTCTCTTCCATTTCTTCAATAAAGTCTCTTTCAGATTCAATTTTATCCGACAGTCTAACTTTATCTAAAGATTTATCCTCGTGGTCACTGAACAACTTACTTTCTGTCATTATTGATGTCTCTTGTGATGAACTGGTGGCTATTTTGATAAGTCTAGATCCTGATCTCTCCTCATCAACAAAATCTCTACTTACTGTGATGCCTTCGGAAGCATCCGAAGCCAGTGTTTTTGATACATCAAGCGAAGAGTGATCTTCGGAAAATGTTTTCTCCTCAATAGATTTTGATGTTTCTTTAACACTTTCAACTGATGCTTTTGAAAAATCTTTAGTTAAATCTACGGTTGAGTCTTTAGATAATTCATTTGTAGCAAAATCTCTGGACGTATCTTTGCTGTCAATCGACGATTTAGAGTAATCCTTAGTCAAGTCCAGAGACTTCTTAGATAAATCAGGTGTACCTCTATCTTCTGCTACCTCCTCAATTCTGGAATCTTCTTTAGTTTCCATTGATGTTTTAGACGGATCTTTTGCCAAATCCGCTCCGCTTATCTTTGAAAAATCAGCTGACGTGCCATCCTCTAGAACAGATTTTTGGTCGTCATCTGAAGATTTAGTCAAGGTGGAAATAACAGTGGTTACTGAAGACTCTGTGGTTGACTTGGACACTAAATCAGAGCGAAGTAATCTATCTACAAATTGAGTTTTCTTGACGAATTTATCTGATGACCTGTCTTCATCACCTTCTGGTTGAGGAGAACTTGTACTCGGAGCAGAAGCATCAGGAATTTTATCATCATCAAACTTTTCTTGTTGATGTGTACCTTGTAGTCCACCATCACTATATTTTATATCATCGGGGAAATATTCAATCTGAAAATTAATTAAACCTTTAATTGATTTTTCATCACATATTCAAACTGAACAATATATTGCATTATAACATTGTACTGTGTGTGGAATATTGTATTGTTTGAGTACACGTGTAAGGGCAAAAGTTTTTATTACTTTCGACCATTGCAGAACATTTTTTTTCTGTACGTTTTTCCAAGCAACGCTAGCATAGGGGTGTTGTAATTGCTTGAAATATTTTTTTTGCATTTTGTAATTATTATAATTCCAGACCTTAATACACAATATTGTACCAACGTAATAGGAATAAGCAAGAAACTAAAAAGAAATAGTTAATAATCAAGATTTTGTAAAGAAACACCTTTTTCTATTCAATACATACCTCTTTCTCTGGGAAATCATCTGCGTCATCAAGAGAGTCAGTTCGAATTTTTCTTGTATCGAAATTTGTTCCTACTTTACCCTCAACGTCAGACATTGGTTCAATTATTTCTAGTACTTTTGCTTTATCCATATCTGGAAGAAAAAGGAAATATTAATATATAATAATAATCATAATTTAGGTGTAAGATAAGATTGTAGTAGGAGGTTATTTTTAATCTTTTTATAATATTGGTAATATTATGATAAATAATATAATAATAATTCTTCATAAGTGCGAATGTTTGTGCGGACGTTTGTCCCTCTTTTATGTTAAACTACTGAACGTAATTGGATGAAACTTTGCACAGAGATATACGATTAGCTGGATAAACTCATTGGATATTTTTTTAGGATGTGTATATTATGTTAATAAAATTTTACGGATGTGAAACCACAGGGTGCTAGTCAATAATCATATTAATGAAAACTAGATTGGTATATTCAAAGGCAGGATAATTGCAGCCTATAAAGAGCAAAAAGTTTGAATGTAACTAAACATGTAACTAAAATGGTAGGTCAAACTTACCTGATTCAGAATCAGTATAGATCTGCTCCTCAACTTCTTCCGGTGAACTTTGTACTGAGAATGTCCTGGCGTGTTTCTTCTTTGGCATGATGACAATCTCGCCACTGTCTCTAGACAATGATTTCATTAAACCTGGCCTCTCTTTGGCAAACTTTTTCGTTTCTTCAAAAATAATTTCCTTCTTAGCTTCAATTTCTTTTTGTTTAGTATCCTTGTTAGACTCCAGATACTCTTCGACCGTTGTGACTGCTTCTTCGATGATGGAATCCACTGAAACTTGTCCAGAAATGTCCTGTGGTTCAGTTGCTTCCGGTATTTGTTCATCGGATGACAAGTCAAATTCTTCTGAGGCCTGTTTGATTATGATTTCAATATTATCAGCCATTTGTTTCATTGCAGAGTCAGATTTCTTCATCTCAATTTTAGTTTCAGTCACTTTATGAGTTTCAGGCACAATTGTGGTTTTGACGACCTCTTCATCAGCCTCAACGTCTGATTCAGTGATCCTTTCAAGAGATATCGCTGGACTTATGCACGAGTGTCGTCGTTCTTCCTTCTGAGGAACTTTTGCATCATACGATCGTTTTTCAGATTCAACTAAATCTTTTGCAAACATCTTAACATCTTTATCTAACACAGGGCTCCTAGCAGCAGCCGCTATGGAGCCTTTTTGTAAAATATCGTCAATAACAGGCTTAACATGATCTTTGGTTATTTCAGGAGCTTCAGACAAGTCCAGATCTTTGGGCACAAATTTTTTGGCTTCTCTAATTTCTTCAAAGTCGTCACTAATTTCAAAGTTTCCAAGAGTATCGGTTCTGATTTTGGAAACGTCAAATTTAGCTTCACTGATCTTCGTCTGTTTCTTGGTTTCAAAATGTTTCTCTTGTACAGATGATGTAACGTCTTTAACAATCATAGTAGCTTCAGTCAGAACAGTGGGTTGACTGGTTCTGCTGAACGTATACTTTGTTTCAGTTTCAGTGATTGTAAAGTCTATAGGTGACTTTTCTGAAAGCTTCTCTTCATCACTGAATTCGACATGAGCCTTCTTCGTCGTTTTAGTCACAGTTAAATCTTTAGTAGGTTGTTCTAATACAGTAGTGGCACTTGATACAACTGCCACAGTTTCACGCTTAAGTTGCGCCTCTCTTTCTTGCCGCAAGAAATCGTGTGTTATGTCCTTGTCTAGTATAGAACTGAAATTTATATAAAAACAATTTATATAAATGTGTAACAGTATTTTTCAAGACATTAAGGTAAGATAGATGCTAAAAAGTGAAATTGACAAGAAAATCAACATAAGTATATCATTGCTATTGTTGGTATGGGTAGTGTTAATAAAATTTATAATTTTTACAATAACTAGAACAACATTAGTTAACGCGATTATATATGCTAATTCTAGCGTTGGAACAACGTTTTGTATAACGTATGACTTAAACTCTTTACATAATCCTAAGTAGTTGAGATGGTCGAAATAATAATATTGCTTACCCAATCTCAGCGATATGCGGCAATTTATGAACATAATCAGTGACGTGATCTTCTGGAAATCCTTCCACGTCATCTAATGAGTCTCCGTGAGTTAGTTTGGCTAGCTTGGATTGCTCGCTGACTTTGCCTTCAAAGAAAAGTGAAAGGCTTTTATTGTGGCCTCCTACTAATATTATAAATGCGTAAGTTGGTCTGGATGTTTTTTACTTATTCACGCCAGAACGGCTGAACGAAATCGGATGGAATTTGGAACTGAGATAAATTATTAGCTGGCTAAATAAATATTATAGATAACATTAATATTATATTTCTTATTAAGATAATTTTAGTAACAAAAGCATTTACTACCAATGAAATCAACGCGGGTGGAACCGTATCCTAGTGTGACATTTATACATTATCTCACTTCGTTTGTTCTCAAGATGTGAGTCAGCAAAAGAATTATGTAGACATACCAGTGACAGTCTTAGTCTTAGAATCAGACTCGTGTTTGACATCAGGCTTGTCCTTAGATACATCAACGTGAGTGCCCTGGGTTGCAATGTCATCTTCGGACTCTTCAAACGTGTAATCTCTGGACTCGGTTAAGCTATGTGCGTCAGACAAGCGTTTCTCTTCAAGACGTAACTCACTTCCCGAGCCAGCTGACGTCACTGATTGACGTTGCACTGCTTCTACTGAAAGAACATTAAATTAATATGGATATTAAGGGAGACAAATAAGACATATTCATCATAAAAACATTGAAAATTTATTGTTTTATTATCTTTGAGTGTAATTGTTCAAATTTCGTTTAAGTTCAATAATTAATAAATATAATATAGAATACGCAATTATTTTAAACAAATATAAATAGAACCTCTATCAGGACCGTCATCTTTAATTACTGGAGTCTTGATATCGACAGGCTTGGTTTCCTTAGCAGCCTCTACACCAGTTACCGCAACGTCTTTACGTTGTTCGTATTGTGCATCTGTTTCTTTCAAAATATCTTCTTCAGAAGAAGTCTTTTTTTCTGTAACAGCATCTTCCGAACTAATTTTATCTGAAATACCCTCTGATGACTTTCTATCGGAGATTTCTATCTCTCTACTACTCTCAGACGATATTTTATCTGACACTTCATCTTTATCAAATGATTTGTCAATGTCCTCAGCCTCCGTCACAATCATTTGGAATTCTTGCTTCAGTTTCGTAGGCTCAATATCAATTTGTAAGTCACTAAATTTAGTTATAGAAACCGATTCAGTTCGAGAATGTCGCTTTGGTGTCATCTTTTTGAAAACTTGATCAGGCTCATCGCCTTTATCTGAACTTGATCCCGAAGATTGTTTCTCAAGAACTTTAGGGTCAACTTTTACAGCAGTAAATCCAGCAACACTATCTTCAAACTTTTCATCACCGAAACCACTACCAGAATCAATAGTTTCTTCGTATTCCGCTCTCTCATCAAAATCTGATGAAGACACTTTGGCCTTAACATCTGATTGGTCAGATTTCAATGACTCTGCTTCGGAATGGCGTCTAGAGTCAGTATGTTCCGAATCTTCGAGGGAGTCAGAGTAAATGCGTTTAGAGAAGAAGCATTCTTGTACTGAGTCATCTTCAGGAACAGTCTCGATAAATTGTCGTGCCTTTGCACTTATAACTGGCGACTCTTTGGGAGAAACCTGCAAATACGTAGCATTTAATAAAATAAGTAAGCTATGGCAGATAAGAATCTAAATGTCAATATATATAGGCAGATTTCATAGCCCGTATCTCTGCCTACCCCTAGGTGTTGAAGGTGTTCAGGTGATATCTACACACCCTCTTTCCCACAGAGTTGCCAACGTGATACATGGCGAATCCACCTCCCTCATTTGAATAATTATAAGACGATACGACACGTCTATGCATACGCCTTTGAATTTTCTCAAACGTATGCAGGTTTTCTCTCGATGTTTTCCTTCATGTAAATATACATTTATAATATAAAATGTTTTCGTACCTTGTCAGATTCTCCTGGTATTGCAGGTGCATGTATTTTCGCACTAAACTCACTCTCATTTCTCAAGAACTCCAACGTCAGATCTCGCGTTTCCTTTCTGTCAACAATTGTCGTCACTGTTTTTACTTCTGTCTTAGTGATGTAAGGTTCTTGGGATTCTTTAACTAATTGCGGCCTAAGAGCTGGACTGGTACCCATTTGTTCTTCCAAGTCCGAAAATTGAGATGTTTCATCTAAAGAATCACTTCTGTGTTTTGATTCCTTTGAATATACCTGTAAAATAAAACACATTTAGAATTAAGAATATTACAAACAAGAAGTTTAGCCAAAATACACTGGAATCCGTCAGAATGTAGGATTACATACCTTTGACTCAGTTTGAGAAACAAAACTGAAGTCTTTTTCAGTACTATGTTGAAGATCTCCAAAGGAATCCGCTTTATCCACGACAGACTGGACCGGTGATTCTTGGGACACTTTACGACTGACTAAATCTTGCATGTCTGATCCCATAGAGTCAGTCTTTGTATGCTTGCTCATGTCTGATTTTGAACTTGTGATAGATATTTGAGATTCAATCTGTAATACAGAAGTAAATTTTATGTTTTTCAACATTTACTATGATTCTAATTGTATATTATAATAAAACTGTAGTGTGACATATATAAAAAAATAGTCAAGTACTGATCCTGAAAAGTGAAACATACCTTTTCCTTTAATTTATCATTTAAAGAAACTTCCTTTTCTTCCAATGTTTCTGTAATTTCTTCCGTGCTAATTTTCGATCTTAATTCTTCGGTCAACCGTTCGTCTAATTTTTGTTCTATTATAAGCACTGCTTGTTCATCTTTTTTGTCATCGTCAGGTGTCTTTTCTTCTTTTGTGTCGTCCAGCTTTACAGCAAAACTCTTCTCAATAAGATCCAACCCCATTCCCATCTTCGATCTTTGTTCGAGCTTATCAACTTTGACTGTGGTCTGTGATTCTGTTTCAGTCTCTGAATCTGTGGATTTTTTCAAGAATTCGCTATCTTCCTCTGATGATACCTGGACGAGTGTAGAATCCGTCCTAATCGCCTTATGGAACTGTTTCCCTTTATCATCCTGCTTAAGTTTAGAGTCAAATTGCTGTATAGTTTCCCTAACAGACTTTACTACTTCTACATGTTTCTCAGTTTCAACAGATACTTTCTGTGTGACATGGGTTTCTATACTCGATATTTGCTTAGATTGTTCTCTTACAAACTCTTGCGTATATTCTATGCCTTGGTCTTGTTCCAATGTGTGCTTTTTCAATGCTTCTTTGGTTAACTTAATTGAAGTCTTAGGTAATTCGATAGCTGGTTCTTTAACCATCTTAGATTCGAATGTACTTATTTTGTCTTTCAAAGTAGCTTCCGCTATATCCTTGTCATCTTCTGTAACTAATTCTGGAGACTTATCACCATCATCAAACTTTTCTGCAACTTTGGAAGATACTATTTCTTTCTGTGAAATTACTTCTTTAGTAAAAGTATCAACTTTGCTTTCTGTGACTGATTTGACTTCCGTCGTTTCTGCTGTAATAGACTTCCTCGGTGTGATCGTGACATTGGAGAAGTCTCCTGACGGGAACCTCATGGATTCATTTCTCATGTGTCTTTGTAGGTGCTTGGGAGTGGGCTTAGCTGGCGATAAAGGATCGAATTTCCTAAACTGATCAACAGGTCGATCAACTGGTTTGAGGTCTTCTTTCTTATCCTCTGCTACTTCTTCTTCAATGTCTACTCGCGGTTCAATTTCTTCATCAACTGTATCTGGCGAAGTTTTAGATCGAGTTCTTTCCAATTTGGGTACCTTTTCTTTAACCTGCGGAAAATAGTTAAGGTAATAAAAAAAAAATATCATTCTTTATTCTGATTCGGTATTTTTTAGTATACATACCTGTTGTTCGATATCGTGGAATTTCTTAATGTCTGGTTTGATTTGAGTTTTTATCTCAAATATTTCTTCACGTATTTCTTTTTTCTGTTTTGAAGCTGGAATTTTACTAGAGCTCAGCTTTCTAGTTATTTGTTCTTTCCTCTCAGCAACACTACGCTTTACGTCTAAAAAAATATATTGATAAATTATCTTGCCATTAGTATCGAGTAAATTATTCATATCTGTTATTTCTTCAAGCTGTAATTCAATAACATTTATACTACTAAGTTGCAAGATGGAAGTTAACAAGGAACGCTTGAATTGAAAGATATTTATGCAATACTATTCATAGCAAGAATCAATTCTTTTTTTCATCTCACCTTCATCTTCCTCACTCTCTTCACTAGGTGTAGGAGTTCTTTCCACTTCACTCTTGTCAACTACAGACTTCTCTTCAGGTGAATACTTAGCTTCGTCTTGATCTTGATCGGTTTCTCTGCGCATGCGCTCAGCGATCTGATTATCATCATAAATCTTTTCTTTCAGCTTATTGTCTTCTTCAGCTGGAACAAAAGAGTATTATTTACATTCTTTAATGGCTTTTGTAAAAAAATCAATTCAAAATGTGAATATATTTGCTCATTTAATTAATATGGCCCACGTTAATAATACAGTTTACTAATAATACAATTTAATTAGAAAGTTTTATTGTTTCGTAAATAAAATTAAATAATAGTTGACATTATTTAATAGTTTAGGTCACAACTCAATATGAGAAATACGCATGTAATGGGACAAGACGAAACGACCCCAGACATCAGTTGATTAGGTTCGAACAGTTAGTAATCTCATACATATATACATTTCATCGCGCCGAGTCCCTCAAGGTGTAGGCAGAGAGAGAGACGAGCGCCAGCTCTCTGTAGACTTACAGACCAGTTTCGCACCCACACACACAAGCTCGCCGGTTTCGACTTCTCCTCACATTCCCGTCCTTGAGTAACCTGAGTAATTACTGACTGTATTTAGTGTGTAATCTCTCAAGCTCTCTCTCAGTCCATGGGCCTCTATAAACGTAACATTTAATATAGAAATTTCAGTATTCACCTTTATAAGCCTCGATTTCCTCTGAAGCCTGTCTCTCCTGGTAGATATTTCGTTGTATGCGCCGTTCGTTGATCAATTCAGATTGAGGAGCAACAATGTCGTCTCTTCCGATGCGACAAAGGGCCAATTCCAAAGAATTGTCTGGGGAAATTTAACAAATTTACTATACACTACAAGACATACCTTAGAGAGTAGCTGATAGATTGTTATGTGATGTGCTAGATACATCTAGAATAAATCGCGAAATTTTATGTAGCATGAATAGCTGAACGGATTTGGTACGACAAATCTACAGTTACAATCTATAGTTTCAAAACTATACACAGTGCAGTTGGTTGGTTTAGTAATTTATTTTTCTAATATAGTAGTTGTTTTTTATCGTCACCTTGAATAAATTATGTTGATATATATAGTTCTACTGTGCGCGTTTGTCATTGAACTCCTAAACGGCTGGACCGATTTTAATGAAATTTGTCTTCAGGTGGATTTGAGAATGGTTTAATTGAACCCGATAGGTAGCGCTGCGACCGTGAATCAGGAAATTACATTTTTTTTTTTATTTTTTTTTTTTTTTATACCACAAGAGTGGCAAACAAGCATACGGCCCACCTGGTGGGAAACGGTTACCGTAGCCTATTTACGCTCACAATACCGAAGTATCACTTGCGCGTTGCCACTCTGTGTTCGGAGAGTTATAGTGTGTTGGCAGCATAATGGGTTTAATCCCTCTGCTTCCAACACAATGTAACAATCCTCCCCCCTCCCCAAGGAGCTCATTACTGGAAACCTTATTCACCGCGTAGGAACACAACACAAAAAATTGTGTTATTTGGCTACGGACTTCTGTAAGGTGGAGGTCCTGCCCCAGTCGGGCAGCTCCGAATTCGAACGGGAAACCCGTTATGCCCTACCTCTCTTGTCTCAATCTTACATTTACATTCATGAGGCAGATGAAAGAAAAAGTGTCTCTTATGACGTATAGGGAGGTCAAATAGCTTGCACTGGACAGATGCAAATGGAAGGGACTGCAACAGAGACGCCAACAAGAGCCCAGCTCAGCTAAGATGATGATGATACCTTGAGCTTTAGTCCCAGACTGCGTCTTCCACAGCTTAAGCATGAGTTGTGCTTGCTCAGCGGCCGTGATCCGCTTGGCCTGTATCTGGTTCACCGTCCACACACTCACGCCCAGCTCGTAAGCCAACGCTACCCAATCTTTGCCCAGGAGGTTGCAGATGTCCTCCAATCTGACAAAGCAAGAAAACACTTATCAACTACCTATAAAAAAAAGTAGCAAGTACCTACCTAATATATCTGATTGATACCTGCAATAGATGTGAAATTAAAATTAATATTTTGGATTTATTGGTTGAACTACATTAATCGGAAAACGTGTTGATAAGAATTGAAGATAGATCTTATAAGATCCCTATAAAAAAATAAAGTTCAAATTCGTGGAAGTGAAGTATAGTTTTCTAGCATGAATGGTTTGAGAATGGTTTTCTAGTTCTATTAATGTATCCTAAACCTAACATAGCTCGAGAGAAATATGCCATATATTTATGTATACACAAACCTAGGATCACTAAGTCGTTGTCTCCAGATCAGCTCTTGTTCCTCAGAACGTCTGGGCATGGAGTCCAGAGGCAAGGGGGAGGTCCTCTCCACGGGTTCGTCCGGAACCATTATGTTCAGGATAGCAATCTGAAAATGAAGATATATATATCTTCACGCCTTCCCACAAGGGTCCCCGAAGGGGTAGGCAGAGGTGTATAGGTAATACCCACACACCCACTTTCCGCCAGAGGTATATTAGGTGCCAACGTGACAGATGGCGAGTCCATCGCCGTTACTCAAGCACGACTATACATACGCCTTTGAATTTCTTCTCAGACGTATGCAGGTTTCCTCTCGATGTTTTCCTTCACCGTTCAGCTCGTGGTGTGACTAATCAGTGTACTTAAGTTCAGAAAAACTCATTGGTACAGTCGGGATTCGAACTTGCGACCTTTGCGTCGCAGACAACTGCTCGAACCACTCGGCCACCACGGCTCACGGAAAATGATGACATAAGTTGTAATATGTAGATATAAGGTCGGGTACTGGATTGAACGGAAATCGATCACTTCTTCACGGCGAATATCTGATTAGTTAAACAGAGATAAGACAGTCAAAGATAGACTTTGAGATCTCTTTCGCTTCATCCACATTCATCACAATGTGATGTGCTGGCAGGTGAATGGAAGGTGATTTTGAATGAGTGTCTGGCATACGCAGAAAGAAGGCCATCTTCTTCTTGGTAATACATGTATATTAACTTTATTTATTATTACTCATATATATTTTTTTAACTTATACCACCACATTAGCGTAAATGACCACGTTGTCGTGCTAATTGTAAATAAATAAATAAATAAAATCACTCTTTTTGTACATGCCGGAGTCGAGTACTCTTGTCGTTTCTATCCTTGAGTGTTATTTATATCTCTCTCTTGCTCGCTTTCGCTTTTCCGCAAAGGTTTCTGAAGGAGTAGACCGAGGTGTAACATCTACAATTTCACGGAGACATATTTAGCTGCCAACGCATATTTAAGTTTATTAAGTATTTCTACACGTACATAGGAATTTCTTCCCAAAACGTATGCAGGTTTGCTCTCGGTGTTTTCCTTCACCGTTAGGCTGGGATTAATCACTGTACTTATTTCTGATAAAACCATTGGTACAGTGAAGATTAGAACTTGCTGTCTGCTTGTATTGCCTCGAACCACTCGGCCATGACGGCTCTGAGCATTCGATCGATTTGACCTAAATCTTCCCCTGCTTCTTCTTCTAAGCATATCAATACAATAGAGTATTAAAAAATGGTGTACTTACAGGAGCAGGTGAGGGCTCTCCCTTCGGCACTTTCGGGTCCCTCATGAACTGACAACGGCAGATAGGCTCCAGATCCTGAGTTTTGATCATCACGGGGAATGCCATACGGTTCTCGCGGAACGCCCGGAATGGCAATGACAACTGTTCGCCCGATTTGGCAATCGGAACTAAATTTCCACCAAATTCCAGGTAGACTGGTTTCCCTTCGTGCACCTATAACGTATTATTTTATTTAGCAACTGAATAGCAATTTACTCACTATGCTACTCACTAATGCTATGTATCACAGATATACTTTATAACGTACACAACGTAACGTATCGTAACATAACGTTTCTGTCTATGCATATGTAATAACAGTAGTAATCTCTGAAACGGCTGGACCAATTTTGACGGGACTTTCACTGGAGTAACTTTCAACTTCAACTTTCACAAAGGAGTAACTTATGCTACTTTTGTTTTTTAATCCAAACAAAATTTTTTTTGTTAAATTCCACACGGACGAAGTCGCGAGCACAGCTAGTATTATAAATAAAAACATACTAAATGTGAACTTTCTACATAAATACTGTATAAATGAATTAATAACCGAAATCCCAGTAAAGCGGAATAGAGCCAAGAAATGCGGAGTTGCCACGTTGTATGGCAATGCTGATCGTCCAGTGATTCGCCAGCCCTCATGTCTTGTAGGCTCAAATAACTAGGAGTCTTTATGCATATTATTTTATTTATCTATTAATTCAATCACTCCTGAGCACATATCTCTTAGATATGAGTTCTGATATCGATAGCATGCAATTATAAATAATGTTTGTATTTTTAGCTACACATTTTGGAAACCATTACCTCAACATCTCGACTCTTAGCAACTTGTATGAACCGCTCAATGCGCTCGAGAGCCTTATCCTCTTTGTCATCGGTTACGCAGAACATTCTGAGCTGAGCCTGATTTTCGTCCGTACGTTTGGCATACACCACAAACCGTGCCATGAACGGAACGTGAATTGCTTCCCTAAAACGATTAAACATTACTTTGGGGAAAGAATCATCAGGATATTTTAGTTTTTATATACTTAAGAGAATATTAGTTTTAATCTTTCGTACTTCCCACTTCATTTCATGATTTTCTTCAAAGTCCTTTTGTGATAATTTGCTCAAATATTCTTAGGATAACTAGGAGAACTGGCTGCCCCAGTGGTACGATATCAGTATATCGGTTTAGAATATAAATAATTAGTAATTTAAATATTGAAATAAAACTGTGCGATTTTGTTAACTAATACAATAATTCCAAACCTGTATAATTCGGTGGCCATCTTAGTAGCGTCTTCAATATGGCGACAATCTATCAGCCAATATCGAGCCGATACGGTTGTTGTGAACGATACACAGTCATTCACAAACGTAAGTGGTGTATTTTCGGTGACATCCTCCCAATGAGCTCGATTTGTTCCACCTATACAATAATTCACTTTATCCTCAAGAATCAGTGTTATACATGCTGTATATGGTAAAGTGAGTTTTTGTTTTCAACTCCGTTGTAAGCTACAGAGGCAGTATTCAGCGGCTATAACGCTATTTTGCTCTGCCGTAAATGATGCTATATTGAATGCCCTACAATAATTGCATGCCAAAGCAGGCTTCTTATTCTATCTTCAGTATTCTGCAATATACTATCTACTTATATCTATTATAACTACAATACGATCTAAACATAACGTGTTGTTGAAGTGTGAGTATATTCTTTTGAGAAATAAAGAGTTCCAATAGTTGAGACTTAAACATTGTGAAGACGCCTAAAAAGAAAAAAACGTAGGTATAAGAAAGTTCAGTACCGATGACGAGCAGAAAGATCAGAAATCAGAGATAGGTCTAAATAAATAACAAAAATGAAACCAAATATATTTCCAAAACGGCCTATAGCAAACACACAACAAGCGAACAACACATCACATAAAAACAATACTATCATGTACAATTTCATTTAAATTTCATAACATAAATATTCATTAATCAATTATGTGACTGATAATGAGACACAGTGTACAGATACGGCCTGTTCCTTACTTAATAGTCATAAATTGTCAAAAATAAAAAATAAATAATTATACGATCATCATCGATTTTTCAAAGTTCTATTCCGGTTTTTTCGAAAACAGATCTCTCGAAGGACATTCACTGAAATAAAATTCAAAACTAAAAATAAATAACGAAATTATAGACACACCACAAATAGTGTTAAGTGAAACAATGACACGGAACTGAATAGAGAAAAAACAAAAATAGAAGATGATGTGGCACAGAACAGATAGGCCGTTTTGGAAAAGAACTTTGATCAGTACAAGCAACATAACAAAAGTTATGGGAACATTATCGCTGAAGAATGATATGAGAATAACGACGGCACCACGCAATTAATGTAAAATTTTACCCATATTCAGAAAAAGAACAGGTATTTTGTGTATGTGCCATTGTTGCAATTATGGAATTAATTTTAATGTTTTACTATTATTTATACATTTCGAACTAAGCCGAAAAATTTTGGTGAACATATCGCTGTGCATTTCATTATATTTCCAAGTTTCATTGGATGGTTATGATACAGAGTGAATGTGATTAACAAAGCGTAAACATTTCAGCCCGTGCAAAGAAGAAGAATGTATGAGAAGCAAATTATGAATAAGCATTCAAAAAGTGATAGAGGGAAGAAAATAAAGTGAATAACATATAGCTATACTCCATATGCGTCCGACATCGTTCGGAGAATAGCTATAAATAAATCAACGAAGTATGATTAACTGACAACGTAACATGTTAACTGGATAAAACAATATTGGAAATTAAAACAACTGTGAAATTTAATCCGACGCTTTGATTTTGTTTCAGTTAAAATATTTGTATAAAATTTCCATTTTTTTACCTTCGAGAGATCGTTTGCGAAATACCCCTGTTGGTGCGCGTCGATAGGTAGCAGCACATTATTTAGCGCCACACACGGTGAGCGTGCAACACACACAAACACACGAGAACAAAGACAATGTAGACACGCACAAAACGCACACAAAGGGACGTGTCCCATTAGCTGCTCGGTGTATTTGCTATAAGCGATTGCTTGTTTTCCCTTTTAATTGTTATTTATTCCTATCTGACCTTTTCACAACGAATGTATTGATGGTTTTATTAATGGGGTTAAATCTACGCTAGTACTCTTTTTATGAAGCATGCTCATCCCCTGTCTATAAAAGTGGGATTTAATTTCTAAGCCTGCTAGTACCTTAGCTACTAAGATCCAAGTTTTAAATGTCTATATAATAAAAACGTCTTCATTGTATTACTGTACTATTTGTTTAGCTATTAGTACGCTAATCAATTTTTAAATAGACAAAAACTATTTTCTACCGATCCCATGTAGAAAACTATATTCTTCAACTACATTTTTTTTATTTGATCTTTGATATATAACCTACATGACAATCGTGTTGTAATGGAATATTGGTTTTTGTACAAATCGTAATTCACTAGAGTCAGAAGCACAATAATCGTAAGCTTAACGAGAATCACTCGGGTACCCTACATTGTTGAGGCTCACTTACCTTTTGGCAAAGCATTGTATCATCAAGATAGCAAAAATAAGCCATACTCCATTGCAACACTTCACAGATTTGTATTTTTTACTAGAAACACTTTAATATATTAAAATGATAATAAAGCAACGTTTACGTCAATCGTATAGATTCGCAATAAATGTTTTCTACATTTTTAAAACATGAGTAATAAGTTGATAAGAACCTTCTCCTAGGTCCAAAGTGTTTCTTGTAAAAATCCGAACTAAAATAGACGAAATAAAAGCAAATAATCTTAACTATACCTGATATAGAACAGAGGAGTCTTAACGTTGGTGCTGACGATGTGCTGTACTGATTAGTCATACCCTGAGTATGGGGTCTTGGTGCTGGCATACTCAGAGTGATGGCTTTATGGAACTTCCTCCTTCGTGGTTCAACTGTCACTACTGGAGACACGGCCACACCACGACCGAGAAGTTTGGCGGTGAGTTCTGAGTCTATAATTTGCGCCTGTAATGATTTATCATAGATACAACACAAGTATGTGAATTCTATAAAAATATTTATTTCTAAAGACCAAACGCGATTTTTTTTGAGCTCATGCGTTAATGATAAAAATAGGTGACTGTGCAAATATAGTTACAATACAATTATAATTGTTTACTTACCTTCATTAAATTACGGTGCTTATTTACAACGAAAATTTTGATATCAAATAATATTATTTAGATTTTCATTGTTTTACTTACTCATAAATGACACCAACATTAAGTACTAACACTGTTCCAAACCTAGATGACACATATTTTAAAAATAAAAACCAGGAAGGTGGTACGTAGCAGCTGGTGCAGTAATTAAGCAAATATGAACATCATGAAATCACAGGAAAAGCGTAAAGTAAGTCACATACTTCTCGGGCGTGAATCGCTCTATTTCTCACACATGCGCTTGAAATCAAGATGCAACATACTCAGTACTAAAATAAGCTCAAAATATAACACGGCAAACAAAATGTATATATATCATGCGACTCTCACGTTTGGTCTTTAGGAAATAAAGTACAAATTTGCATACAAATGCCATGACATCTCAATGATAAGCACAGAAGACATTACCCAATAAATTTAGCGACAGTTTCAAATACATAATTTACTACTTATCTAAATACGTCACTCCGATATAATATGTATTCAAATATGAATCACACTTCAAATTAATTTAATATAATAATAGCACTCTTAAAATATATTACTTATAATTATAAAAACATGCTACTTTCGCCTAAAGACCAACAAGAGAAATTTACAACCCAATTTCATGACAAAACGCAGTGTGAGAAAATTCTTTCGATCTCATCTTTGCAGTGATTTCATATAATTCAATTTTGCTTAAATTGAAAACAAATTTTAATTTTGATGCGGCTTTATTGATGAATACATTCTACATTGTAAGAGCTAAGTATTTTTAATGTTGAATACTAAATTTATTGGGTATGATACGATCTCTATAGGAGTAACGTTCATTAAAACTTATTCTAGTGCTAAATACCTTAAATAATCACATGTTAATAAGTAAATGACTACATATTGTATAAAGATTATGATATGTGGTAAAATTTAACCGAAACTTATTTTTGAAGAGATGCAGAGTAACTATAATTTGGGGCCGCCATGACGTTCCAATCATAGCTCAAGAATGATTAACCATCGGGTTAATATCTGGTCTTTTCGCACTCTTGAATTATGATTGCAATAGCCATGATTGTAGCCATGAAAACCTTCAATCAAATACATTCGAAATACATGTCTATAATGTATGAAATCATAAGCATAATTCATTATCTCTATTCAATCAGACATATATAATATAAAAATAAACAAAATAGATTTGGCAAACACATTTGTACTTTACGTTTAATCAGTTATAACTAGCGTCTGTAGATAATACATTTATTTAGGCTTAAAAAAATATTATGCAAATATGGATCTATCATGAAATTTTACATTATTACTACAAAGTTGGATAAATATTCGTTCATAACCATTAATATATTCGTATCAATGCACGACTATGTCGATGCTAAAAAATCCTTTACAATAATAAATTCACTGTCTAATACAGATCTATTATCAAGTGCTTTTACCTCTATTATCATCAGTAATCACCATCATTTAAATATTGTTGAGAGCTTTTTTGACACACTAAACATTACCAAATCAAAGAAAACCGTTTCTTCTTAGAAACGTTATTGACGGTAATTTTTTTCAAATTTTTATCCTTAACACCTTTGCGTGGTTTGAACAAGTTTACCTGTAAGCCAACTTTGATTTTCTTGGTCAGAGCACCCTGTGGGAAGACTGCTTGCACTTGGGGTACTACCGAGCTTGATACCATGCCACCTGAAGGAAATATAAAAACGGTTATTTCCTTCACATTATCAACATTTGCTAGCCATTACATCACATACCATAGGGTCCAGTAAAAATAAAAGTGTAATGATTATGCCAAATTCAAAAATTTTGATGATAAGTTATATCATTCACAGAATATTGCGAATATTTCTATTAATAGTTTATCAATATTTCATCATCAATTTATCTTAAGTGATTGAGTTCAAGCCGAATCACTCAGTAGTAAAATAAGGTTAGTTGAAATTATTTGAGGTAATCTAAATTTTTACCTTCAGGGCCAATAGCGTGAACTTCCTGTCGAATGCGTGAGATGACGGCGAAATATTGCGGGAAGTCGTGTGTAAGAATCCGAGTTACACGCGGAGCATCCCATCCTTTGTCGTCCTCACTTGTCTCTATATAAAAAACCAGAGTTTCAATATAATGTTCTCTCTCGAATTTACTTAAAATCCAAAAAATACGTTCTCAGTTCTCTGTTGACTGACAGACTTCTTTCGTTTCATCATGAAAACTCGCTGGAAGCTCCGATTCTTGAGTTTCTGATCGTATTAATTTAGGCAGTTCGAACGTGCTCTTCCTTTGCCTCGTCTTCCACAAACTTTCTTATTGTACAGCTGTTTTGCCAATCTTGCTTCACCTATCTTTTCTATATGTCTAAATTAAGGTAATAGTCCTTTCTACATCTTTACAATACACACTTTTATTCATGCCAGTTTTACGAATCTCTGTGTAAGTACAATCATTTTATTTGGTTTACCTTCAATCTCTAAACTCTCGTGCAGTATATCCTGGACCACGTCGTCGGTGGCATCAGCATTGTGCTCTCTCCAGCTGGTTCCGTTATCAGACCGCAAGATGACAATCTCACGCTCTTTACCGCGAAGAGATGCATAGTGTGGCACTTCCAGTATCACAGGACTGGAAATACGAATACTATGTCAGATACCCACACTTGAGAATTATGGTTTTATTAATAGTTATACATATATTATAGAGCCGTGGTGGCCGAGTGGTTCGAGCAGTTGCCTGCGACGCAAAGGTCGCAAGTTCGAATCCCGACTGTACCAATGAGTTTTTCTGAATTTAAGTACAGTGATTAGTCACACCACGAGCTGAACGGTGAAGGAAAACTTCGAGAGGAAACCTGCATACGTCTGAGAAGAAATTCAAAGGCGTATGTATAGTGCCGTGCTTGAGTAACGGCGATGGACTCGCCATCTGTCACATTGGCACCTAATATACCTCTGGCGGAAAGTGGGTGTGTGGGGGTTTTACCTAGACACCTCTGTCTACCCCTTCGGGGACCCTTGTGGGAAGGCGTGAGGATATATTATATTATATTATTATTTATATATTATATTTCATTTTAACCGACTTCAAAAATGGTTTCTCAATTCGACAGTACATATTTTTAGATTTCTTTTTCTGGAGTACCTAAAACATACTCTTTGTGTCATTTCAGCTAATAATCTATCACTGTGTCAAAATATCCGATTGTGTTTTTGAGTGAAAGAGGAGCAAACAACCTCACAAACTTTCGCATTTATAATACTAATTGGACTAGTGACCACCGGCTTCGGATGCAAGCTGGGTAATTATTTTAACATGTTTCTCTAGGGTCGCATCAGCTCATGTCATTCAATTTACTCATTGAATCACCCTTCTAATGGTGAAACGGCATAAAAATTCGTTCATTAATAAACCTTTTATTTTACGGTTACTTACCGGTTACGGGTACTTAAATTTTATGAACTTACCCCAAAAATTTGGCGGAAACTGGGCCCATTTCGAGCACCCTCGCTGCAAGTGCTTCTCCCTCCATAAGCGGCGGCATGTGGTTGATCCGAGAAGGTTTCAAGTATCTGAAACAACCCTTCAAGATGGAGAACTTGGCTTGGGACAAAACATAAATGCATATATATTTATATATAAATAATGTCACAACGTTACAATGATAACACACGGCCGTGTAACACCTACAACACAAAGATTGGAAGATCGAATTCTGACTGTATCAAACAAGTTATTCTGAAGTGCTGTGTTCACATCGCGAAGGATAACATCAAACGAAAACCTGAATACGTTGGAGAAGAAATTCAAAGATGTGAATTGGAAATGGATTCACCATCTGTCACGTCGGCACATTAAAATAGCTTTCAGGCGAAAATATCTGTGTTAAGGTGTCTTTGGGGTTTCTCATGGGAAGGCGTTAAGACCCTCTATTATTTTCATGCGATTTTGTGGCTACTCTACACTGAATTCAGAATCTTTAATTCAGTGCTACTCAAGGCTTTTTCTTGAATTTCAACAGGCACTTTCGCACTATTAACAATGATAGGTTGTCTTAATGAACCGAGACACTAGGTGCTTCGTTTAGACGCCAGCTGTTGCGTCGTTATGTGTATCCATAATAACCTTCGGATGGTTTCGCGGCCCACATCACTGTGGGGACCACCAGTGGGCCGTTGACTACTGATTAAGAACCTCTGACTTAAAGCTACACAAAGATATGATGGTTATTTAATCAGACCTGCAGGTGATACGCGTAGGTTGGTGTGCTGAGAGTGGCGGCACTATAACGCGCACGCCACCACCGCGACAGCCGCGCAGCGCGCCTCCACGGGCATCCACGAGAAATGACACCAGGAAACTAAACCAATTTGCCAGTTAAACTACAGGTTCTAGACGCCATACGCAGAAGTACGCTTCAAATGGCTGTGACGTTATCATTTCAGGAAATTCGTGGTCATGAACGTGTTTAATAAATAAATAAATTAAATACCTTGAGGTCAATGATATATATATTGATGAAAATGTAAGTACCATTAAATGTAAATAATACATGCCGCTAAATAATTTAATGATTTGTTTGTTTATTTTTAATAATTTATTTGATGTTTAAAGGGGTCACTAAATTAGTTTTATGTCAATTGTCTACTAACACTATAGATGTTTTCCGAAATTAATATGATATTATTATCATTAAATAAAACATTAAATAAAACTCACTTCTTCCACTGCAGTTTTTTCCTATGTAAGCAAATCCAGTTAGCGTGCGCAAGAATCACGTATTAGAAAAAAAAATTGTTTCTGCAACCAAACGTAGAAAATCATCAACATACATTATTTAATAGAAATTTACCCAAGTATATTAACAATAAACTGACCAGGAATAATTGACTCACTTAGGCTGTGTTGGATCCACATTGTAGCAGTAGCCCTCGGGCGCCTGCGCAGTACTGTAGCGGCTGATACTCTTCACCACAATCTCCTGCTGAGGCTGGTATGGTATACCATTCACAGATCCTGGTATATTACATATTGTTAGCTTAGATATTACTAAAGGCATTGTCTATCCCTACCACCGCCTCTATACATTCGCCTATATAAATAAGCGCTCAACTGTCAGTTGGTCATTTGCGTGTCGGTCGTCGTTGGGTAAGGTAGTCGGTTGTAGTTAGATTAAGGTTGAGTTTTTCGTATTATTCTTGTTATATATATAGCACATCTCATAAATAACAAAATAGCTTTGATAATAAAAGTATCGATTAGAAGAGCATCTAGAACGCAACATTCCCTATCATTGTAACGATGGAACATCATCTGTGTATTGTTCAGCAAAAGTTTAATCTACAGCTTTCAGATCATTAATTCCTTTTACGTAAGTGTACCAACTTAATGTAATTCTATATGCTCATTTATAAAATTACTTCGAGCTGTATAAATTGATGATTACTAACATTATTATAACTATAGTACATTTGCTACAACCTGCAGTGCTAGCAGCTTTGAAACGACAACAGTCATGATCCCAATTCACACTCCCAAACAATCCCAATTCATTGAGAATAAAATTGAGGACACGAAATATTTGCCGAATATGACCAACAAAAATGCTTGACGCTTTTCGTAGGATAATGAATACGCACAATTTCATGATGGCCGGCTGAGTAGTTAAGACGTGAAAGCTATGTATGCAATATGCTATAATCTACATTAATATAATAAAGGCGAAAGTTTCTAAGTTTGGATGTTTGGATGTTTGCTGCTCTTTTACGACAAAACGGCTGAACAGATTTGGCTGAAAGTTGAAATGCTGATGGCTTATTTTTAATCCCAAAAAATACCTAAGGTACTTTTTCAAACTCCTAGCGGGCGAAGCCCAGCAAAAGCTAGTGTTATTTATATAAGTTAAGGTTGACTTCAACTTACCTTGCGACATCTCCATGATATTCTTATGGCTCATTGCTGACTCTGTTCTCTCGTCCTTTGTTACATCTATGGGCAAGGAGTCGTCGCCGAGAGACTTCATATCATCAGCTGTCAGGTACCGATACGGTTGGTCGTTAAGGATCGTGTCTTCTCCTATGAAATTGAATAGAAACTTGAGAAATAAAGGCATTATAAGCAGTTTGAAGCTTATTTTGAATAAATTTAGGCTTATGCTTCTTTAGGCTTATAGTTCATTAGAATTAGGCTATTGACTCATTGGACTTCCTTACCTCCTTCCTCTTCCGAGTCTGACATGAAGGTTTCCAGCATGGTTTCAGGAGCGACTACTTTGTACTTCTCTTGAGAAGTGGGTGCTATCGTAGACTCTGATACTTCTTTCAATGTCTCCATAACAGTGACGTAGCCGAGCTTTGAGGCTATGTCGAGGGGAGTTTGGCCGTTCTGTTTGGACAAACAAAATAATGTTACAAATATCCGAATGTTCCTATAGTAGCTGTTAATAATCATCATAATTGTAATAGAGTAATATGACCACAGGATGGCATCGGCATTTAAGCTTTCTCTCATTATTAGTGCAAGTCGTGTTTACCTATAATTGTATGCTACTTTTAGTTCTAAGTTTTCAAAATAGTATTTAAGTATTATTGTATACTTACGTCGGTAGACCTAAATAAATATACAATAGATATTCACCGTTGTAGTGGCGTTAGCATCTGCCTTATGTTCCAGCAGTATGTTGACGATGTTAATGTGTCCCTGCTGCGCGCCGTGATGCAGGGCGGTGTATCTGTGAATTAGAATACATAATTTGATTTGACATATTTTCAGTCAATTATGACGATGTAAACTCGATAAACAAAACTCGATCCAGGCGACTGGGAGCACATTAGCAATTAAAATCACTGCTTTTACTATTAAATGTAATCACAGCATACTTTGTGAAAGCAATTTATATCATAAATCATAAAAAAAATGTTGACGGACGCATTTTTTTTGGAATTGCCTACGCGCGAGTTTAGTATAATTTACTGTATGAATAATACGTATTTCAATGTATCTCAGAAATGGAACTAAATAGGTATCTATGTTGCGCTATACATACATATATCACTGTAAGCGCCCATAGGCAAATTTATCGCATAATATAAGGTATCGAGAGAGTTTATCTAGCAAGTTGGAATATAAAGAAAAGTTTAATAGTGACATTAGGAACCTTACCCATGCGTGGTCTGCGCTTTACCAGACGCGCCGCTGTCAAGCAAGAATCGCGCCATGTTTCCTTGTCCATAGTGACTGGCGACGTGAAGGGGTGTGTAACCACCCTTAGTACAGATGTCCACCTACAAAATTGAAAATGCTTTGGATTCATGTAAGTGTAAGTGTTTATTACATTGGAGGACGATATAAGCCGCAATAAATATGAAATATTTACTGACTACAAACATGTATCGAGTTACATACATATCATCACGCCGAGTCCCTAAAGGGTTAGGCAGAGAGAAAAAACCGACAGTTCTCTGTAGATTTGCATACCTCTTTCGCTTCGTCCACATTCATCAGTCTCATCATATAAGCTTGCTGGTTTCGAGTATTCTTTACGTCCCGTCCTTGAGTGTCCGATCGATTTGATCCTCTTCTTGCACTTTTATAAAGCTCAGAAGATTCTTATAACCATAGGCCTTGGAAGTCATACCTCAGCACCGTTCTTCACCAGCAGCTGGGCGACGGGCACCCTGTCTTCCTGAGCAGCCAGGTGCAAGGCAGACAGACCATTCTTAGCCTGATGGTCTACTTCAGCGCCGTGCTCCAGGAGTAGCGAGCACATTTCTGTGTGTCCCTGGATATAACAAAAATGTGTTAAATGACTGGACTAAATTGTAATTGAGTGTTGTTTTTTTATATAATAATATATCCTCACGCCTTCCCACAAGAGTCCCCGAAGGGGTAGGCAGAGGTGTATAGGTAATACCCACACACCCACTTTCCGCCAGAGATATATTTTAGGTGCTAACGTGACAGATGGCGAGTGAGACTACATACGCCTATATATATATTTTTTTTTATACCACATGGGTGACAAACAAGCATGCGGGTCCGCCTGATGGTAAGCGGTTTATGCATCTTAAATGTATGCAGGTTTCCTATCAATGTTTTCCGACCGTAAAGCTCATGGTGTGGCTAATCACTTTACATAAATTCAGAAAAACTCTTTGCGTTGCAACTCGAACCACTCGGCCACCACGGCAATAACACAGAGATAATAATATTTATAAGAAGAACTTTTTACTTTTAATTTGACCAATAGTTCAAGTGCGTTGCTTGTTGAATGATCTTGTTGCCAAGTTTCAGGATGCTGATGTGTTCGTTGACCCTTTGCCTAATCTTATTCACTGCTTATGGCAATATTTATCTCATTCGTTTTAAACTTTGTAATGTACAGTAATACCCCGCTTAACGCGACCCCGTTATGCGCGGTTTCACTATAACACGCGAATTTCAAATTTCTAAATTTATTCAGGTTTGGACATATTGCAGAGTATCTTACTAATATTATAAATGTGAATGTTTGTAAGTTTGGATGTTTGCGGTTCTTTCTCTACAAAACGACTGAACCGATTTGGCTGGAAGTTGAAATCGTGATGACTTATACCTAGGAATAGGACATAGGCAACTGTTTTTCTTTATCTCGAAAATTCAGTTCTAATATTATAAAGTATGATGCTCTTTCGCGGCATAGCGGTTTGTATTAAATTTTGACTATGTTTAACCATAAACCTCGATATACGCGAATTTCTGTAAACGCGATTTTTTCCGGAACATATCCCTCGCGTAAAGCGGGGTATTACTGTATGTCTAAATTTTTTCTTAGTATATAATTTAAAGGTATTCACGTGTTGTCGCAGTAAGTTCATGTTATTGGCTGAAATATAATAAATAACCTGCTGAGCAGCCAGATGTAGCGGTGTGAATCCAGCCTTTGATTCAGCATTTGTGACCGCTCCGTACTCCAGCAAGGTCGCAGCAGTCTCCATCTGGTTCTTACGCGCCGCGATGTGGAGAGGAGTATGGCCATTCTTGGCTGTAGCCTGGGGAGTAAATTAAAACATTCGCAAAGAAAGAAGGGGACGTCAAATCTTCTTCTATAATTTACTTTTATTCGCCTAACATACAACTCTACTTTTGGCATCTCACAATACGCAACATTTTACAATAGCCTATTTTATTTATTTGCGAGAATTTTGATTCAAGTGGAATATATATTACATATGTATTATTTTTTTGCAAACAAACGTATTCTATGTACTAATCCAGCTAATAATATATGTATTTACTAAATTTCATTCAATTCTCTTCAGTAGTTTCTGCGTGAAAGTGGAACAAACATCTTCACAAACTTTGGCAATTATAATAGTCAGTCGGAAAACATCGCTTAAGTAGGCGATATGAAATATTGTTGATTAGTTTCATTCTTGATAAGACTTCTCGTGTCTTCAAAAACTGATATATATTTAATTCGACTGTAGAGTTAAACTGGTCGAATTGAAACAGCATTGCAAAAGCTGAGCATACATATCATCACGCCAAGTCCCTTACGAGGTAGGCAGAGAGTATAGAGCGCCAATTCTCTCTAGACTTACATACCTCTTTCGCTTCGTCCACATTCATCAGTCTCTTCATACATGCTTCGTGCATGCTTCGTCCTTGAGCGTACGATCGATTATCATATAGATATATACATATTATTATTATATTTATATATCTATATGTTATTGGAGACAGATTGAATAAGGAATTCGTTTATCATTTATTTTTAAGTCCAAACGAGGGTTTGAACGAAATGAGGATTTCAATTATTTCTGACCTTGGCATCAGCCCCCTTCTCCAGCAGTGTGGTTGCCACTGCCTGCTGGTCATATTGGGCCGCGATGTGTAGCGGAGTCATGCCATTCTTGCCAGCTTGGTCCGGGGAGCCACCGTGAGCTAACAGTAGGTTCGCTACCTGAAAGATTGACAAAATCGTTAGAGACAACGAAGTCATCCTTGTCAGTTCACAAAGCTCTAAGACTATAAAGACGTTCACTGTCGCTATCTCTTTCTGGTAAATCAGAACTCTGTAAAACAGAATAGTAAAAAAACTACTATAATTAAATTTACCATTAATGGCGACACTGAAACATTACTCAAAAAATACATTTTTTGTACATGTATGCCAACTATAAAAAATGTGTAAATTAATTTAAATTGTCTCGTAGCTGACAAAAAAAAAACAGATTTCTTTACCGCCCAAGTCAGACTCTAGCAGTGCGTACACACGTATCTGGTATACTTTTTATACACTTCCCATTTACCTACCATTTAGCATCTAAACACATTAGTGGCAACCTTTCAAAATAATAAAAAATATTTATTTATCTACTCATACCTTCAAGTTGCCATATTTGGCAGCAAGATGCAGTGCTGTGAATCCTTTCTTGGTAGTAGCTGTTAACGGAGCGTTGTGTTCGATCAGGGCGGCTGCGACCTGTTCAAATACCAACTTAAGCTTTACTGACCTGAGCGTTGAAAATAAACATAGGAAAATCCTTTTATTTTATTGCATCATCATGAGCATACATACACAATACCCTATAACTTTGAGAAGCCATCTTTCTATTTTTTTTTCTATTTTCATTCAATTTTTTGAGACATTCTGTTTATATATAAACTTTTTTTTTATACCATAAAGTTACCGTAGCCTGTTACCGTATCCTATTTGCGCTCACTATAACGAAGTATCACTTGCGCGTTGCTACTCTGTGTTCGGATAGCTATAATGTGTCGGTAGCATAATGGGACTAATCCCTCTGCTGCCAACACAATATAACAATCCTGCCCCCTCCCGAAGGAGCTCATTATTGGAAACCTATTCACCGCGTTCACCTATTCACCACGCAACATGTGTTATTTGTCTACGGACTTCTACAAGGTGGACTTTCTGCCCCAGTTGGGCAAATTCGAATGGGCAACCCGTTATGCCCTATCAAGTACAGTTCACGTGGTATTTATTTTTTAAATAAAATATAATAAACAATAAAACAGTTTGTGTGTGTGTGTGTGTATGATAGATGCTTACATCATGGTTATGTTGCTTAGCAGCAATGTGTAGCGCGTTGTAATGGTCAGCAGTAATGGCTCTGACGTCAGCGCCGTGCTGCAGCAGCAGGACGGCGATGTCCACGTTGCCGAGGCGCGACGCTATGTGCAGCGGCGTCTGGCGCTCGCGAGCCTTTGCTTCCACGGCCGCGCCGTTGCGAAGCAAGATGCGGATAATGTCCGTCTATAATTCATACATAACATCAATCTAGGGTACGCCCCTACATAAAATGTATAAATTGATGGTCATCCCGATGTTCACACTTTTATCTCTTCACAATTACCTGGTTAGCTCTAGCAGCTAGATGCAATGGGGTCTCCCCCCGGACTGTAGGGACGTCAGGGTTGGCTTCGTGCTGCAGGAGGTAGATCACGATGTTCATGCAGCCCATGAACGCTGCCACGTGCAAGGGAGTCAAGCCAGACTCGGTTGTTGCTTGGATACCTGCGAGATGGGTATTTGGAAATCACATTACGTTCTTTATATATATATATATATATATATTACTAGCTGTGCCCGCGACTTCGTCGGCGAGGATGGCTTTTTTGAGTTTCAAAAAAGTTTTTTTCTATAGAAAGTATCCTGTGTTACTTCTAATACCTCCAAGAATATGTGTACAAAGTTTTATGATGATCGATTAAGTAGTTTTTACTAACACTTGGCCAATCTGGCTCTTAGACACTTTAAATTATAATTAACTTCATATCCAGTTATGGACAAATAAATAGCTACACTAAGCCGGAAGTCTATTCTCGTTGCTAGCAGCTTGAGATCAGCATGGTATTAATAAACCTACCACTTGATTTACACGCATTATAACATTTGCTTGAATGTGTTCGCTACACTCTGTATACAAAAAAACGTATTTTAACTACACTCTGTAGGAATACTCACTTGCGCCATACTTGAGGAGCAGTTCAACCACCTTGATTCTGTTCTTCTTGCAGGCGATGTGCAAGGGGGTGAACCCGTTCAAAGCACGAGCGTTGGCATCAGCATTCCTGAATTGACATACATACATATCAGCACGCTTAGTCCTACACCGGGTAGGCAGAGAATGTTGAACGCCAGAAATACTAACTAATTAATCAAAATAAGTGTTTGATTTTAATATGATATTTATTACATTAAGCTTGAGAAGGGTAGATAAAAATTATTCAATTCTAGTATACAAAATTGTTATATTCATTGGATAGAGAGCGCGAAACTCTAAGTTAAACGCGAAGTTATTTCTAGACTTACAGACATGTAGGCTATTTTAAACTAGAACTTTAGTAGTTTTTCTTGCTATTTTTTTAATCCTCAAGAAATAACAGTACTATTCAATCATATATCACAAATGGACTAAATTGAATTACAAAAAAAGAATTATAAGAGAAATGATCAGGATTCAAAAACTGCTTGAAGGCATGAATATCGAAACCAGAACGGGTGATGTAAGAATCCGAGAAACTGAGATTGTCATTAACTAGGAAAAGCAACAAGAGGACCAAAATACAATTATTCCATCCATCCTTAGGACCTAGGTATCTGATCCTAATAAAGTCTAGACTCGTTTATCATACAATTATTTTTACAATATTCTTTAAGGAGCTGTTGATCCATTTCTTTCAACGTGTATCATCAAGCAATTACTCGTCATCTGACCCTTATTGAAATACCCACCTGTCTAGCAGTAGTTTAGCAACTTTGGCGTGTCCACAATGGGCGGCGACGTGTAATGCCGTAAGATAATCAACTGTGACGTCATCCACTGGTGCCCGCCTACCCAGCAGCACACGCGCTGCTTCAGCGTGTTCACCTTGAGCAGCCATATGTAGTGGAGCTAGGCCATTCTAAAATAGACCATTTATAGACTAATTTTGTGGTTCAGGATCGTAACTTATTTAGGGCAGATTCGAGTGTTACATTTAAGTCATTCGAGCCGAATCAACTTGTTATGGTAAAACTTCCTTGAATGGGAAAGAAAGTGCCAACTGAGATGTTTTTATACCACTAAGATGGCAAACAAGAACGCACTCCGCCCCCGAATCTCTTCACACCCTTCTTGAAATCCATGCTGTTCTCTCTGGGGAAAATCTCAACGGAGAGTTAATTCCGAAGCCTAAGTGTTCTTCAATTCTACATAAAAGTGTCCTCACGATTACGAAGTACTGACCGAAACGATAGAAGTTATTAAGCTGGAGTGCTCCACTCCACACACTTTCTTCTGTCAAAGTCAGCGGTAATATTTTTGTAAAGGGGATACGTGATTACATCCAAGAAATGTCGGTTTCAATAAATAAATATCTTATCTTGGGACAATTCCACACAAATTGAACTAGTCCCATATTAAGCGAAGCTTGTGTTATGGTAACTAGCCAACGATATATTTACTTATATAGATAGATATATACATAAATACATAGAACATCCAAGACTAAGGTGCAAATACTCGTGTTTATCACACAAATATCTGCCCTCAGCGGGGTTCGAACCCGCGACCTCAAGTTTCGCAGTCAGGAGCTCTAACCACTAGACCAGACGGCCGTCTAAGTACCATTACTCTTCAAAATTGTAATATTAATTGAGCGAACCTCACCTTACTTTTACTGGTTATAGGAGCACCTCTATCCAGCAAAGCCTCCACTACCCTCTCATGCCCAGACCTCGCTGCGCAATGGAGTGGGGTCAGCCCATCCCTAGTGCGAGCTTCCACGTTGGCACCATTGTCGCATAGCAGAGTCACCATGTTATCTTTTCCTATTAGAAAATAGTTTTGATTTAAAACGGTTCTAATTTTCCACAAAAAATTTACTGTACCTCTCCTGGTGGAAAGCTAAGGAACAGTCCAGACCTGGTTAAAATTTGACAGCACCCAAAGTGCAGCGCCACCTATAAGCCTGCATTTTGCTATATATGGGATATGAAGATTTTCACGTCCCTTTTAAAAGTCCCTTGTTTATTAGACAAAATTTATTGCTCTGAGCAAAAAAAATATCAGTCGATTTTACTTTTAGACGAAATCTTGTAAAAAGTACAAGTCCTGGTTGGGATAGTGGACCATATCATGAATATAACATACCAATGAGCTTTGTGGATTTGCCGATGGACTCATAGAAAAACCAGGAGGTTCCACTTTCATTTACCCGTTTCCAGAGCTAAGCTAACTAGGGTATTCCCGGAGAACTACATGTTTTTACCAACATTATTCAAAAGTGCGAAAGTAATGGATATATACATATCCCATAAGTAATGGATATATTGATCTGTCCCTTTAACACGAGCATAAAGACGAGAATACGTCATGATAAGTACCTGGCTGTGCAAATGTCTATGCTATAAGCCAACCTAGGCTTTGCTTATATTGTCTATGTTTCGTATCTACTTACCCCACTTAGCAGCAACGTGTAATGGGCATATGTTGTGTTTGGCAGCACAGTTGACATTCGCGCCCTTCGCAAGCAGCAGCCTGGCCACTGCCTCGTTGCCGTAATGTGCAGCAATATGTAAGGGAGTAAACCCAGACTTGGACGTCACATCCGGGTTATGCTCGTTCTGCGGCGAAATGGAATAGCGATATGCATAAGAGCATTGTATAAAAAAAAATCTTATCCTTCGGCATCTTTGTGGTAATTTTACAATACTTCTATTTTAGATCTTATTTTCTATATATCTTGATCTAATCCCAAAGGTTGTAATGGATCCATTTTGGATGTCTACAATCCGACGAATGCCAAGAAATCCAATATCGTAATTTATAGAGAGAATCTAATTAGTGCGATTTACAAATTACATTTCCAGAGTCATTTTCCAGAATCTACGCTACATTGTACCTACATTAAGACCACTATAAATTCAGCAGAAATCTGAAGGAGCCGATTCATCAACTGTTTACTATAAACAACTGTATTTACATGTTAGTCATAAAGGCTAATTTCGTATGCATTAACGATGCAGTCGCACAATAATTGCATTGTTTGGGCTATACACGCACTGAGTCTACTGCACAGGGAAATTAAATTGTTGGAATCAGGGTCGTTTATACAATTAGTGTTTATATATATAAAACTTTTGTTGGTATATAGAGACATATATCCTTGTCATATCTGCCCATAAGTGTCCCCGAAGGGGTAGGCAGAGGTGTATCTAAGCCCTCTTTTCGCCGGAGATAAAAATTTTTAGTGACAAGATGATATGCTTAAACACGACTGTATAAACATACGTCTCTGAATGTATTCTGAATCGTATGTAGGTTTGCTCTTGAAGTTTTCTTGCACCGTAAAGCCCACAACAGACAGAGCTATAATTATATTATGTATATTTTGTATAGTAATCGGTAAGTTACCACAGACGCAACTATAGCGTATATTTTTATTTCGACAAATATTATTCCAAAATACAGATCGACAGATATAGCACTAAATATATTCTGGTATAGTAAACAACCGTAGTAATGAGTGAAATCTATACTAATATTATAAATCTGAAGAGTTTGTTTGTTTGTTTGAACGAGCTTATCTCAGGAACTACTGGTTGGAATTGAAAAATGTGTGTTGGATAGTCTAGGAAGGCTTTAGGCTATATAACATCACAATTGGACCCGATAGGTGGCGCTACGATACGATCGTGTTTCAGGAAATTTTACTTTTTCACCCGGGCGAAGCTGGGCGGGACAGCTAGGAATATATATTATAGCATAGCGACCGTCTGTAGCATCTTGCTATATCGTAATATATAGCTTACTATATTCATAAAAATTATAGCTCTCTCTATTGTGCACGTGGTGTGATCAATCACCGTAGGTACTTAAGTTCTAAAAAGCTCATTGGCACAGTCGGGTACGGTCGGGAAGACAATTCAAATCTTACCTCGAGTAATAAGTTAGCAGCTTTAACGTCATCCTTTTTAGCTGCAATGTGCAGGGCCGGCAGTCGTACCCTGCCTCGAGTGTCAGCTTCCAGCAGCACAGCTACCACTTTCTCATGGCCCTGCTGCATTGCCACTGCGAGGGGTGTGAACCCGTCCTGCGTAAAAACACTTTCAATTTAAAAAAGGAAGGCATGCAATGCAACTTGGTAATAGACTATACTATGCCCCGGATTCACCGACGTAAAATTTTATAATTCATACGAGTGGAATTGTACTCCTAAACGACTGGGCCGATTTTGATGATTTATTTTATGGAAGAGTTCAGGTAGAATTATGGAAGATAAAGAATGGCTTAGATTAACAAGTGGATTGTGTTTCAGGAACTTTTTATTTTTTCCCAAGTGAAGATGGACGAGTCAGCTAGTAGTCTTAATTTTCAATATCTTCGCGCCTTTCCCTAAGGTTCCCCAAAGAGTTAGGCAGGGGTGTTTAGGGAGTATCCACACACCCACTTTCCGCCAGAGATATATTTTTGGTGCTAGCGTGACAGACGGCGAGTCTATCGGTAGTGTTAATACAAGTGTTGTCGCGCAAAAATAATGCCTGTAATATAATTACCTCAGTAGCAAGGCTTTGGTTAGCCCCATTCGCCAGCAGGAACTTGACGACTCCATCGTGGTTCTCCTGGGCTGCCATGTACAGGGGACTGAACCCATTCTGGGACTGGATGTTGACCTGAGAACAATACAAGTTTTATCAAATCCGCAATCATTGTGCCGATAGCACATAGCACACCATTGGCATAACGGCCAATGGTCTAATTGCAAAGAGCCTCGACCAAGGACTTAAGAGGCTCTCGTTACATGGCTGGATCAAAGGCCTGATTTTGACAGCAGTGCTCCTCAACATGGAAAACATCCAGAGGAAACCTGCATACGTCTGAGAAGAAGTATAGTCGTGCTTGAGTAACGGCGATGGACTCGCCATCTGTCACGGTGGCACCTAATATAAATCTCTGGCGGAAAGTGGGTGTGTGAGTATTACCTATACACCTCTAACAGTGAAGGAAAACATCGAGAGGAAACCTGCATACGTCTGAGAAGAAATTCAAAGGCGTATGTATAGTCGTGCTGGAGTAACGGCGATGGACTCGCCATCTATCACGTTGGCACCTAATATACCTCTGGCGGAAAGTGGATGTGTGGGTATTACCTATACACCTCGGCCTACCCCTTCGGGGACCCTTGTGGGAAGGCGTGAGGATATATTATATTATATTATTACTTAAATCTCCCCGCCGTCCCCTTTTCGAATGGAGAAACGATTATAAAACGTGAAATTCTTGGACGTGATAAATATTTCATTATTTCCAGACATCGATCGGCTGAAAATTAATGAGTACGAATGTTATTTTCACAAGCTGATCGAGAGGATATGCTCATCAAAGTTACAGCGGCGTAAAGGAGTGGCACTTATCACAATATTTACAAAGGTGCCGATCGATGGATATTGGAATGAAAGTGCTCAAGAATACAAACTGTTATGATTCCTGTCGATCTGCGAGTAAAACAAATTGAATGACGTTCTGACGTTGACTTTGTGGTTGCTTATGAAAGATGAGTAATATATTTTTGGCATTTTTCTCTCTTCTCTTAATCTCTCTTTCTCTTATCTTCATAATTTCGTCATGTTCACAAAAATATTAGGCTGGATAAACCGATTGGTGAAAATCTTATACCATTTGTTAGCCCGACTAATGAGGCTATATGCTGTATATCTACAATGCTGTAAGGGTTCGGAACAGTTAAGTTATATGCATTTAACGCGAGTAGGAGCGAGGGGCGTAGCTAGTCTTCATAAGAAATAAGGAATCGTGGAACTATGACGTAAGCATTCCACCACTAGCTTGACCAGCGAGTTTGTTCGCATGGACCTTTGAAAACAACGCAATTGAAATACTTATATGCTTCTATATAGACTTGTTTGGGTTAGTGTTAGTGTACAAAATATATATCCACTATTTCAAATTATAATATTTTTTTACGTCAAGCGTACTTGAAACCGGAGACTTAAGTATGAAGACTGATTAACGTAGATGGAGCGAAATATGGTGGTCTGAGAAAAAAAAAATGTATGGTCTGAAAGTCTGTAGTTCTACAGTTACCTCATACCCCATGAGGCATTCGGCGTGATGATACGCATATTTTTATAAACATAGCTATTTAAAAGGTATATTTTTCTAAAACTAATTCCTGGTAAATATTTCGAGGTCATGTTAAGTTTCATATACCCTTGTAGAGTAGTGTACTTTATTGGCAAATAAATTGTTGGTTTGAAAATACCTCACGATAACATCGCCTTAAATTATGAGGTCACTGACACGATTCAAAATGGCAGTGCATGAGTTCAGACGAAATTTGTCTGCCACAAGTTTGATTGATCGTAAAAGTCTTTTGAACATCAATGCGTGTGATAAAATCGTGTCGTTTTACAGCGCTTCAGCTAAAATTGTATTTGATAACTTCGTAATAGTATCTCGTTTCAGAATTTTCAGATTGAACTTTTATGGTTTCAGAACTGTGGTCTCTTTGAATTGTAACCAATATAGGTAACATTAAATAGCATAAATAAACGCTTACGTTACATAGTTCTATATTCTACCATAGTGGCATAGTAACGAGCAGAGTAGAAAGCAAGTCAATTTGATTCAACCCTCTTTCACATTAACAAAAATTAAATATCCAAAATATACTGACGTTCGGATTACATAAATAGCTATACTACACTAACATATTTCGGTATTGTGAACGTTTATAGGCTTCAGTAACCGTTTACAATCAGGTGGAAAATGCACTCGTTTGCCACACTTTTGTAAAATATTAAAATACATGTCCTATTAATCATCACTGATTTGTTTTATTTATCTTGCCCAGTTAGTATGTAGATACATATGTATGGGTCAATCTTAGAAGCTAAATCAGAACTACTGGTATTCAAGTGGACTAATCGAAATTCGAATTTATAACTACTATAAGAGGGTCTTTTTACAGCCAGCAATAAGCTTGCTAATTCAAAAAGTTTAAGTTTCGAACACAATACTAACCTGAGCTCCATTTTGGACGAGGAGTTTGACAACAGCCTCTTGTCCAGCCAATGAGGCGATGTGCAGAGCAGTGTTGCCCTTCTTGGTGGCAGCGTCAATAGCAGCGCCTCGATCCAAAAGTTCTCTCACCACGTCAACGTGACCATCTTTCGACGCGAGATGTATGGCGTTTAGGCCGTTCTGCAAATAAAAAGGATATGAATAATTTTGAATATAGAATGTGGAAAAGAAGAGAAAGGTCACACACACACAGTACCTAGATCAAATCGATCGGACACTCGAAGACGAGAACAGGGTAATCGAAACGGGGGAGCGTGTATGAAGAGACCGATGAATGAAGATGGAGCGAAGGAATGCTCTGCTTACTCTCTCCGCCTACCCCGCGAGGGACTCGGCGTGATGTATGTATAATTTGTGACAATTCCCCGCTAATCTACCTACTCCTACAATAGAGCTGGGTGACTCGGCCCCAAAACAAACAGTAGACCATAATACCGCCTAAGACGACCGTCTGATCTAGAGCTCCTGACTGCGGAACTTGAGGTCGCGGATGATTGCCGCTATGGGCAGATATTTGTGCGATGAACGAGTATTTGTACCTTAGTCTTGGATGACCTATGTATATAAGTAAATACATATATTTTGGACTGTAAACTTGTGGTATATATTACCTATTAATATGCCTAATGATAAATGCCTTAGAACAATGAGCTCCTTGGGAAGGGGGGAGGATTTTTACATTGTGTTGGAAGCAGAGGGATTAAATCCATTATGCTGCCAACACACTATAACTCTCCGAACACAGAGTGGCAACGCGCAAGTGATACTTCGGTATCGTGAGCGTAAATAGGCTACGGTAACCGTTTCCCATCAGGTGGGCCGTATGCTTGTTTGCCACTCTTGTTATATAAAAAAAAAATACCAAGTCTCCAAGTAAGCAAAGATTTACTATGGAAGCTAGACAAGACAAATAGACCTCAAGTTTTAAAAGTGGAGATATACCCTATTTATATTTGCTACCAGGGTATCACGTTATGGGATCGCCGGTCAAGCGTACGAATGCAAGCAGGTTACCACATTCGGCTATGACGTCACTATCGTACAAAGTGTTTGTTTACATAAGCTCGGCCATTTTAGTTTTCAAAAGTGACTAGAATGTAAATACTGAATGAAGTCTTATTTATTTAGCGAAAGATTGATGGAAAGAAAATACCCAACCGACCAGTATCAAGTTCACGAAACAGGTGAAGGAATAAACAGCCATAAAGGATGATCAAAGATATATATACGTAGATTGAGTGTTAATGGAAAAAACAGATAAGTTCGAGCAGTAGTTGCCCCTTTAGGGTTCCGTTGTAACGGTTCTTACTACTAGGGTATGTCGTGTATAATAAAAATGTAGCGGCTCGCTGTCTGTACATGGAAGATATATGAGAAAAAATTGAATTGGGACCTTTATCAGTGGAAATACCAGCCAAACCAATGATTGTTAGAATTTTTGTCTGTTTATCTGTACGTTTGTGGCTTAGATGTGATATTCACTAATATATTGTGGTAACTTAATTATCCGATTAGAGAGAATATTTTTGCATTCTCGTTTATTGCAGAAGGCTGGCTGTAGGCCATATAAATTTTAAATTAAAATTAAATCATTTATACGTCTGAGAAGAAATTCAAAGGCGTATGTATGTGTAGTGGTGCTGGAGTAACGGCGATGGACTCGCCATCTGTCACGTCGGCACCTAATATACCTCTGGCGGAAAGTGGGTGTGTGGGGACGGGGACGTCATGGGGAACTGTAAGTATATATCTATCTACTGAATAAAAAAATCGATGTATGTCCTTCATAAGCCCACCGATGAGCCCCAAACCGGAGACATTTGAAAGGCAGAAATGCGAAGATGGTTTTAGACCGCTAATATTTCTTACTAGCTGTGCCCCGCGACTTCGTCCGCGTGGAACAATGACTTCGGGCTTTTTGGTTTATTTTGGATATGTTCATTGAAGGTTACCACAATAATAATAATATATCTTTCCCACCTTCCCACAAGGGTCCCCGAAGGGGTAGTCAGAGGTGTATAGGTAATACCCACACACCCACTTTCCGCCAGAGATATATTAAGTGTCAACGTGATAGATGGCGAGTCCATCGCCGTTACTCAAGCGCGACCATACATACGCCTTTGAATTTCTTCTCAGACGTATGCAGGTTTCCTCTCGATGTTTTCCTTCACCTTCTTTATAATATTTCGCCTTATATTCTTTCTTTACGTTCAACATAACCTCACCTACTTCGACCGTAACGTGAAAGAAAATTCGTGACCACATTGCATGCTTAAAGCACATATCCGACACAACAGCATGTTGTACCGCGTTAAATAAGAAACAACTCTATTTTTAATCCAATAAAACTCTCTTTGCTTTGCCGCGCGAGACCTTGACTGGTACAAAGGTATTTTCGCAAACGAGATTAAACTGTACGGCTTTATATAACGTCAGGGATTGGAGTAGAGGTCGCCGGTCAAATCTGATCGCTTATTTTATTTACAATTCAATTAAAATGTACTAACAGTATTATTTACACCGCAATGCTTCCCGAAGAGCTAACCTAGCGACGAATTATAAACAACAAGATGTTTGTCAGTCGTAATTAATTTAAATAAACCTTTTTGTTTCACCGAAAACTACCTACGATTCGCCAGAATACTACTACACAAACCCACAAGTTTAGAAGCACTTAAATAAGTGCAAATGACTGATCGCTCGGCCACTCGGCCGAAGAGGTATCTAATAGGTAATATATCCTCACGCCTTCCACAAGGGTCCCCGAAGGGGTAGGTAGAGGTGTATGGGTAATACCCACACACCCACTTTCCGCCAGAGGTATATTGGGTGCCAACGTGACAGATGGCGAGTCCATCGCCGTTACTCAAGCACGACTATACATACGCCTTTGAATTTCTTCTCAGACGTATGCAGGTTTCCTCACGATGTTTTCCTTCACCGTAAAGCTCTTGGTGTGACTAATCACTGTACTTAAGTTCAGAAAAACTCATTGGTACAGTCGGGATTCGAACTTGCGACCTTTGCGTCGCAGGCAACTGCTCGAACCACTCGGCCACCACGGCTTGTAAATTAAAATAAGCAAGTAGAATTAACTAAATAATATTTATTTCTATTGAATCTGTATCTAATGTCCTTATATTTGTATGTACATATATAGTAAGTAGTTCACAAATATTTACCAAAGCAGGAATCGAACCGACGGCCGGCTCAAGAACCCGCGACCAATATCATAAGGCATCAACAGTTAAGGAGATGAATAATAATAATAATTTATTTCAGATTAATTTCCATATTTGTTAGTAAATTAACTTATAGCTATGTTAGTAACATTACATTGTATTGAGAAACTTACATTAATTCATATATTTATATATATAGGTACCAGGTGCACTAGACCCGTAACAGAGTAAACTGGTCCAGAACTGGAATAGACCATCTATCCTGCCCGCAATTATTTTTAGGATGCTGTTCTTTTTTTTATTTGCGCTCACGATACGGAAGTATCACTTGCGCGTTGCCACTCTGTGTTTGGAGAGTTATAGTGTGTTGGCAGCATAATGGGTTTAATCCCTCTGCTTCCAACACAATGTAACAATCCTCCCCCCTCCTCAAGCTCATTACTGGAAACCTTATTCACCACGTAGGAACACAACACAATAAATTGTGTTTTTGACTTCTATAAGGTGGAGGTCCTGCCCAATTCGGGCAGCTCCAAATTCGAACGGGAATCTCAAAATTGCTACCCCGAGTTCTGCGCATCAGGGACGCAGTTCTTTTCCTTATGATCGTGTTAAAACAATCTGTAAGCGATTGAACACAGCCGACAAATACACATAAAGATACTTACAGCATTGCTAACGTTGATGTCAACCCCTTGCTCTAAGAGGCTGATGATCTTCTCAATCTGACCCGCACGAGCGGCGCGCAGAAATGCAGTGCTGGCGTCCGCCTGTGAACAAGCAAAGCGTAGACTATATCATCTTCGTTATATTTCTGCACGCCCTCCCAATACGACCCTCAGCCCTCGACCCGACCCTCTGTGTAGTACCTAAATACCCATTTTTCGCTGTAGAAATATTTCCGAGAGTCCATCGCATTTTCTCAAGCACGATTATACGTCTTTGGCACTTTAAAATATTTCTTCGGCGAAAAGATGGGGTTATTAGGCTTCTGCCTACCCCTTTAAAGGCCCTTCTAGTAAGGCTCAAAAATAAAAATAAATATAATATCAGTTTTCCTGACCACTCACCTATCGCGCCGTTATATAGTTGTTTCACAGTCTATCGCAAGAATGAAAGAGATAGGAAAAACTAATCAAAACCCCCAGTGAATCTGTAAGGCGATAAACTGTGTGGAAATAACGAGCTCTCAGTCGGCAGGTTTTTATGGCATCATTGCGTAAAGATATTGGCTCCTTTATAACGTACTTAAGCCCGGGTACGCTCGCGTTTATTTTTTTTTGTGTTTTAGCTTTTTTCCCGACGACGCCTGACGGATATCATTTTAATTCTGTACTCTAGTTAATTTTTGTTGTGTTCGGACGATCGTCTAAAGTGTATTTATGTCTAAAGCATAGCCTCTAGAATAGGACCTTCTTTCTGTTTAAAATGTTCTCTATATTAGCTTTACTTAATATAATGTAGCTTCCAAAGGTGAAAGAATTTTTGAAATCGGTCCAGTAGTTTCGGAGCCTATTCATTACAAACAAACAAACAAACAAATCTTCCCTCTTTATAATATTAGTATAGACATACACGGCATATGCAAAAAATTGTTTGAATTAACCATAAGCAATTTACTTAACCATATGGATCATAAAGCAGAGGAAACTTTGCTTATGTTTTTCTGAACTATTTGATGTTTATTTGTGCGATTTATTTGCATAGTATGTTTAAAAAAACAACTCGTGTTTCGGAACTCAATATTCAAAATCCAAAATTAAAAACTAGTTATTCAGAGTTAAGGATTAAAATTTTGAATTAAGAATTCAAAGTTGGGGAAATCTTACATTACGTGACAGCGTAACAAACCTAAACTCGCATTTATGACACAAGTTAGGATTACATAATCCCGAAAAGAACGAATATCGAAGTTTTTATTGGCAGGGAGACTCATAAAACCCAACTACCTATTTTAGTTGAACAATCTCTTTTTGTCCTAATGTTTTGGGGATTTCGAGGAACTTCAAGGATTATAGTGACTCGAGAGACTTCAGCTGCGATTGCTTTGATTAATTTGCAATTATTATTTAAATAATCATAATTATTATTATAGAAATGCTTAAGTTATGTAAAAAGGTATGTATTCAGGCGACAATGTGACAAATGACGAATCTTTCGCCTTTTCTCAAACACTGTTCTCTGAGTGTCTTTGACTCCCAATTATACAAACTATACCTTCACTGTACTAAAGTTAATAATATAACCTCAAAATATTTTGCGCGAAGTGGACATTTTTATTTATTATGACCAATAGCCTCAATATGATATTTTTCATGATACCTGTCTTAATGTATTGCCTATTCAAAACTACTACTTAATTTTTAACCCTTTCAAAATATTTTGAGATACAATCAACCTCCTTGCCAAATGTGATTACGATCCAAAAAGGTTAAAACAAACAAATATTACAGAGATTCTTTTACTTATAAAATGTATTGAACTGAATTAGATCCAAAACTGAGAGGAGTAATCAGAATTTGGAACGACATAAGAGCGTGATCTGTAAGGGACTTTCTTCCACTTGCTACCTCCAATTAATCCAAGTTCAAAAGACTGTCGCGGAATTAATTACGCCCCGGATGGAATGGGGAGTGAAGAGGCGACAAGAGTGCTCGACATGGATCAGACAAAGCCACACCAATTTACAATGCTGGAGTACATTTTTTATGATTTATTTTATCCTACTTAATTATCATTGCGCCGAGTTCCAAACCGAGTAGGCGGAGAAAATAGAGCGCCAGTTCTTTCGAGGCTTACATACCTCTTTCGCTTCGTCCTCATTCATCAGTCTCTTCATACATGCTCGCCGGTTACGAGTACTCTTGACGTTCCCATCTTTTAGTGTAAGATAGAATTGATCTAGGCGGTTGGATCGTGCCCTTCGTCGTGGCCTCTTCTTACACATACTTCCGCATTGTATTACTTTACGTCAATCTTTCTTCACTCAACCTTTCTTTTAGTTTATCTCTCATGCCTTGCCACAGAGTCTTCTAAGGGGTTCAGTCGAACTTGCAATCCTTGTGCCACAGGCGACTGCTCGTACTAATCGGCCACCACGACTCTTCTAAAGATTATACATACATACATATCATCACACCGAGTAGGTGGAGTAGGTAGGCAGAGAGTATAGAGCGCCAGTTCTCTCTAGACTTACATAGATTATTTGGTGTGAAAATAGTATTGGCGGATAATATAGCGGAACGAACTGTACGTTCCACATTGACAGAGCGAGCGTCGACCCCTCTGACGTCACATGAGTGACGTATACCATACTCGAGGGGTGCCATTTGGAGCTTTACGATTACCTACTGCCACCCTTTCCGATAGCTTAGTGAAATATATCTACTTCTGTAGGGGTGTACAATTGTCGAAGTAGTTTTGATTGTAGGGTTACTATTGATTGGGTATTGGCGTGGGTACAGTCGTGTACAAAAGTGGATTAACTGCAGAGTTGCGTTTTCTTAAAAGAATATGAGATTTAGTGACGCGATTGTAAGCATAAAGAAATTAATGTTACGTTGTTTTATACATAACTAGCGGCCCGTCCCGGCTTCTCACGGGTGGACATTTATTTTTTAAACATTTTGGCATACAATTTTTTTTTTCTTGCAAGTAAAATAACCTATATTAATCAGTGATAATGTAGCATTCAAATAGTGAGAGAATTTTTAAAATCTGGCTAGTACTTTTTGAGCCAATTCCTTACAAACGTACTCACATACAAATCTTTCCTCTTTATAATATTAGTATAGATAAAATCATTAATTATGAAACGTAGACTATACCATACGAATGTGTCTTGAAGAGGAAGCAGAGGAAGACCACGTCATAATTACTTAAAACAGATTGATCAAACAATCAAGGAAGGGAACAATAAAAGTAACGAAAATATATCAAGAGACTGGCAAATGTGGTTAAAGCGAAATAAGTAGTTAGCCTTTCTTTGCCTACCCGGTAAATTACTCAACGTATTAGTAGTGTAGTTTTGAGAGAGGAATGGTTGTACTGGCAAATCAGGGATTCAACCTTAGTACTCAAAAGGTGGTATTCCCCCAAACACCCACTTTTCGCCGCAAATATATTTCAGGTGCCAACGTGACTGATGGCGAGTCCACCGCCGTTTTTCAAGCACAACTATACATAATGTTATTTAATTTCTTGTCAAACGTATGCAGGTTTCCTTTCGATGATTTCCTTCGCCGTAAGCTCTGAAGAACTCATTGGTATATTGAGATTCGAACTTGCAATTATTTTATTGCAGTCGACGACTTTTAATCACTCGGCCACCACAGTTACTAACTCAAGGTATGCCTTCTCCACTTTGGCAGTACAAAAGAAGGCAAAGTTGTAAATTGCTTCAATGTTATATTTAACACTGCGTGAATAGAACGCGGACAAATCACAAAACTACCCTTAGCATGAATGCAGGGGCTGTCACCCTTTGTGTGGAATAATTGGTCGCGTGTCCCTTTGACGAATGCAGTTGAATTGGTTGCTGTTAGTTCGCATAGTATGGTTACTGCATTGGTGTTTTACTGGGGCATTTTGACTTACTTTATTGGGGCAAAAACTTAAATCTTAATATTCGTTCAAATACAAATTGTGTACTCGAAATACAACAAATATGAAAAATAAACAAATGAGTAATCAAATATTTATGAATTTCGTCCTTCCTTCCTTTCGGTCCTTTCGGTCAGCAGGGAGAGTATAGCGCCACTTCTCCGTAGACTTACAGATTTCACTTCATCAACATTCATCAGTCTCTTCATCATTGCTTGCCGGTTTCAAGTACTCTTGACGACTCTATCCTTGAGTGGTCGATATTTCAACTAGATTTTAGCATTAAATCACTTGCGCATTACCGTTCCGAAAATTGCGGACCATTTCGCTAATCGATCGAACTACGAAGTAGCAACTCGACATATCGTGAGCATATCGTGCAAAAAGCTATATATTTACGTGCTCTTTCTGCAAATAAAGATAAAATAACCCAGTACGCAAATACGAAGACATACACGACAAAATGATCCCAGATAAGCAAGTCCCCGTCTGGGCTCACTTGCAAACAGACACTTGACAAAGGAGACCCTTGTCTTTTAAACGGGGGCCGAAGTGAAGCTCGGTTGTGGGGGAAAAGTCTGAATAGTGCATAGTGTGAATGAATACAAAGCACCATGAAACGTCAGTCGTGATTTCTAGATGATATGTGAACTACCCCGTAAGAGAGTTGGCGTGATGATAGGTATATATGTAGGTAGTTGCATGCAACATAAAGATTGTAAGTTCGAATCCCGACTGTACCAATGAGTTTTCTGATCTTAAGTACAGTGATTCCACACCACGAGGTTTGCGGTGAAGGAAAACATCGAGAAGAAATGTGCATACTTTTGAGAAATTCAAAGGCGTATTTATAGTCGTGCTTGAGTAACGGCGATGGATTCGCCATCTATCACGTTGGCACCTAAAATTTATCTCTTGCGTAAAGGGCAACCGCCTTTATGCCTGAGAGGGGTTGGGGGGTAAAAAAAAAATATTACCATTATACCATTACGGTTTTTATATATTATTCTCATATCTAATCGTATTATGCTCCAGCGCTCTACAAATAAATTATGCATTCCTCTTGAATCTCCCTTCACACTGATTGCATTAAAATATAATCCAAATCATTTCCATAGCAAAAGAAGACCCTTCTAACCGAGATTGGGTTATACATAAATATAACCATGTTTTATTACGTCTCACCAAAGGCTGGTTGAACGAAGACAGACTTTATGATCATTATGCACCCTCAAATTTGCCTAACTACTGAGTTAAACTCTGTCTCAATTAGGATCGATAATAAATTAATACATATAATAAAAATGTTACGGATTGCTGTCCGTACATGGAAGATTTATTAGAAAAAATATTTTTCGGACTCTATCAACGCAAATAGCATCCAAAACAATTATTGTTAGAATTTTTGTCTGTCTGTTTGTGCACGCTAATCTGAGAAACGGCTTATCAGATTTAGATGTGATTTTCACCAATATATTGTAATAGGCTTCATTTAACATATCCACAGGGCACAGCTTGTTTGTTTTAAAATTAATTAAACCCCTTTAAGAAAATATTCGTCATAGCGTTTCTGCCTTCATTCAATTCAGGCTGTTCGTATAACGAACTTTGAGAGTCAAATTAATTTTAAGGCTCTATTTCAATAGCTCAATAATTCTAATTATTTCACAAAAGCGACTTGTTCATTTAAAGATGAAAGAAGATGTAATTAATTATAATAATAATATAATATATCCTCACGCCTTCCCACAAGGGTGTGGTGTGACTAATCACTGTACTTAAGTTCAGAAAAAACTCATTGGTGCAGTCGGGATTCGAACTTGCGACCTTTGCGTCGCAGGCAACTGCTCGAACCACTCGGCCACCACGGTTTCAATTAATTAAATAGGCATATTTTTTATTATTTTAATTAAATTTACCTACCCCTTCGGGACCCTTGTCGGAAGGCGTGAGGATATATATACTACTACTAATTAATTAAAAAAAAAAACTCGTAGTGTATCACATCTGTCACTGAGCTATAGAATTGTTTCAATTTAATTTGTAGTAACCATAGAGAACACTCTTTGGTACAGTCGGGATTCGAACATGCAATCTTGTGTTGCAGGCAACTCGAACTCGAATAAACCTAACAGCACGGCTCTTCTATTGATCCCATATGTATTGCCGATCATTTCGATAAGGTCCCCCAGCTACTGCCCCACCCTACACCTACAAGTGAATTGCGTTTTTGAATAACTGAGCCCGACCTGTTATTATGGGTAGTTATCTTGGCTTTGGGGTTTCATGCATCAGCGAGTACGTGGTTTTATTAGAAAATATTTGATTAATAGAAAGTGAATTGCTGTTTAGGTTTCCCTCAGTGTTTATATTACTTTATTTTATAAAGAGAGCCGTGGTGGCCGAGTGGTTCGAGCAGTTGCCTGCGACGCAAAGGTCGCAAGTTCGAAACCCGACTGTACCAATGAGTTTTTCTGAACTTAAGTACAGTGATTAGTCACACCACGAGCTTTACGGTGAAGGAAAACATCGAGAGGAAACCTGCATACGTCTGAGAAGAAATTCAAAGGCGTATGTATAGTCGTGCTGGAGTAACGGCGATGGACTCGCCATCTGTCACGTTGGCACCTAATATACCTCTGGCGGAAAGTGGGTGTGTGGGTATTACCTATACACCTCTGCCTACCCCTTCGGGGACCCTTGTGGGAAGGCGTGAGGATATATTATATATTATTATTATTTTATAAATAAATCAAATGTATTAATCGTCGAATCGTTTTTAATCGTTAAATTCAGCTTCAACTTTATTGGTCGTAAGTTCGGCCCCATATGGAGTACTGCTGCCACCTGTGGGCTGGAGCCCCTGGATACCAGGATTTGGTGATCCCATGCTCACAAGCGGCTTGGAACCCCTAAGTCGGAAAAGAAACTTTGCCTCCCTATGTGTGTTCTACCGCTTGTTTAACGGAGAGTGTTCTGAAGAATTGTTCGACATGATGCCCACTTCTACCTTCTACCACCGCACCTCTTGTCATCGTCGGGGAATTCATCTCCATAAATTGGAGCCACAAAGGTCTCGCACTGTGCGGTTCCAAAGGAGTTTCCTACTCAGGCTGTGGAATGAGCTCCCCGTTGAGGTTTTCCATGGAGAGTACAGCATGGAGTTCTTCAAGAAGGGTGTGAAAAGATTCTTGCAGGGTCGACAGCGCGCGAGCTATACCCCTGGTGTTGCAAGCGTACATGGGCATTGGTAACCGCTTACCATCAGGCGGACCGCATGCTTGTTTACCACCCGGCTGTTTGAAGGCGTCAAAATGTACATAGTATAATAGTTATTATAAGGTCACCAACAATTGCCATATTTGGGTCGCTCAGTAATGTTATCAAAATATGATCACGCAAACGCTATAAACCTGTAAGGTATTTGACAAGGCACGCCTATGTGACGCTAGGCATGAGTTCATATTGTGTTCTAATTAGATATAAGTAGGTATTTTGTCACCGCTAATATTACAAATGCGAAAAATCCCAATCAAGCTAGAACAACTGAACTGAACCGGATAAACTTTGGCACAGAGGTACATTATTAAACAGATTGACATAAAGCGTTTATTCTATTACAGAAAAAAAGTTCGTGATGATGTTTGTCCATCTTTCACGCTAAACTACGATCAGAATTGGATGAACTTTGATATATTACCAGGATTAGCATATAGGATACGTTATATCCCAGAGAAACTACCAATATAATTCAATCTTTGCCCCAATTTCAAAACTGGGCTCTTGTCGGCGTCTTTGACGCAACTCAACTCTTTCCAATGGCTTCAGACTAACCAATATCTTTGCCTCCGCCATGGCGGTCACCTGTCCTATAAATAATTGAATTTCTTCTCATACGTAAGCAGATCAGCTCATTCATCGAAGTTTCCTTCAGCATATAGCTCATGGTATGGCAAATGAGATCATTTTGGTTATTAATTCAACAGCTGCTATTAACATTTTGGCAACGTTTCTGGTGTCAATGGCCGGTATGAAAATAAACCCATAATGTCCTTGGTTGTTTTTTTAATTCCGATTTTAATGTATAGATTAAAATCGGAATTTTAATTTAAGAAAAAAAAGCTTTAAGTTATCAAAGGGAAAAGCATCACCGCTTTCAAGTTCCTTTAATGTACGTACCGAACATCTCAAATGGCACTTCGATTAGGGAGACTAGTGTATGCAAAAAAATGCTAGAAAACCTCCTCCTTTTTTGAAGTCGGTTAAAAAGATAGTACGTAGGTATACGTAAAAAGAAAGAGTGTACCTTTGCTTTCACGCCTTCCCACAAGGGCTACCGAAGGGGTGGGCAGAGGTGTGTAGCAATACGCACTTTTCGGAAGAGATATATTGACGTGCGTCGGGTCCAGTGGTCAGAGCTCCTGACTGCGAAGCTCGGGGGATATATTTAGATACTTATATAGATAGGTATATACATAAATACATAAGACATCCAAGACCAAGGTACAAATACTCGCGTTCATCACATCAACCCATAAATATCTGCCCTGACATAAATATCTGAAGTCGCGGGTTTGAATACCGCTGAGTATTCAAACCCGCGACCTCAAGTTTCGCAGTGAGAGGCTCTAACCAGAGAGAGAACCTAGACCAGACTTCCGCCGACTCGAATGTATGCATTTATGAACATTTTCAGTCTCTTGACACAAACAAGTGAAATCGATATGAAGAGGGTTATATAAGGAAAGTAAGAATGTTTTCCAACTACTAACATACACGTAAGTAACGAACTGAAACCCTATACGAAGAAGTTCAAGGGCAAGAATGTCTGAACTAATTGTTGAAGGTAACGGTCGTAACGTCGAGAGATTTATTAAAGCAATCATAAAAGTAATAATAATAATAAAAGTAGTAGTAACCTTAACCTGCATACGTCTGAGAAGCAATTCAATGGCGTATGTATAGTCGTATTTTATTTACGGCGATGGACTCGCCATCTTTAACGTTGGCACCTAAAATATATCTCTGTTGGAAAGTGGGTGTATTATGGGTTATGGGTTACTACCTAAACACCTCTGCCTACCCCTCTGGGGACCCTTGTAGGAAGGCGTGAGGATATATGTATATAAAATTAACTGCCTAGGAATTATTACTGCGCAGAAAAAGTATTTACTAAGGAGTATTTCATTAATTATTTTTTCTTCTCTTGACGCTCCCATCCTTGAGTGTCCGATCGATTTTGTCTAGGTAGTTGGAACATGTTCTTCGTCTTCCTCTACTTGTACCCACTTTCGCAAGGTATATCTGTGTCGTCACTCTTTCTTCACTCAGCCTTTATGTGTTGTTACGTTGGTTCCAAACCAATCCGAGGTGGAATTTATTCTCTTAGCTACCTCGACGCAAGGTAGCAAAAGTGATTAAAAGCCCACGTTCTAACTAACTAGATGAAATCGATCGGACACTCAAGGATGGGAGTGTCAAGAGTACCCGAAACCGGCGAGCATGTGTGAAGAGACTGATGAATGTGGGCGAAGCGAAAGAGGTAGGTATGCAAGTCTAGAGAAAACTGGCGCTCTATTCTCTCTGCCTACATCCTCTAGCTCGTTGATGTTTGTATGCTAACTTTTTTAGTTAAAGTCAAATGTATTTTATTAAAATATTTCTTTATCTTAGGCTAACATTAAAATCCATAAAATTTTGCAATGAAGTGCCGTGGCTTGAAAGTCCTTCCTCCAAGAATGCCACTATAGACTAAAAGCTATAAAATTGTTTTCATTTACTTGGTCTTTGTATAAAATTTTACGACAGTTCTTTAAGAACACAACAGTTCTCTAAATGAAGGAAAAGTGTAGTGAATTTAAAAAATAACTATAGCCAATACTTTCGTTATTTCGTCTTTATACTTTAAAAGAAATAAGAAGTGTGCAGGTCGTCATTAGGCCCTATTTTTGTAACCAAGGGTATGATTCGTACGTACGTATATATATTTATATCCTTGTAGGACTAGGTTCACAACGTATCCACAAGGTCCCCGAAGGGGTAGGCAGAGGTAAATAGGCTGTACCCACACACCCACTTTCCGCCAGAGATATATTTCGTACGTATGTTATTATTAATAGGAACTGCTATATTAGCGTCTATATTAGTTTTAAAAATAAGGTTTTTCTTTAAAAAAAAATAGTTCATTTAAAAAAAACATGTATAAAATAGCCTGGTGACCATTGTTTCAATCATACAAAGTAAATCTATATTTCTTTCCTTTTCTGAAAAAAAAAACAATACCTTCGCTATATGCGGAAATTCCAATCAAAGCAAAAACATTTTATTCAATACCCCGCATATCATTAGCAGACAAAGAATAATGTTACACGTTCACAAATTCAACTTCGAAGGAGGATGCATATTTTCTTTCAAGTTCCTAAAGATGAAAAAAGAAAATACTGGCTGTTCTTAAAAGGAATTCTAAAAAGTCGATCTGAATACAAAAAAGCAATGTAATTTCAATTCGGGAACATCTTTTACACCTGGCGTTTAAAAAAAAAATTCAAAAAATTGTTACGTAACCAGGTCTAAATCTAAAAGGCCGATGCCCTTGACACGCCGGTACCTGGCGCCTATAACGATAATGCGGCAAACTAGACGGAAAACTCAAAAGCTAAACTCACCTGGTTAGGCGTCGCCGTTTCTGTTGTCATCTCTTCAACGGACGCCAGTCTACTCCTCTTCCGTTTTTTCTGACATGAACAACAAGCCCCAAACTTGGACAGTTTAATACAATCGCCCAATCGCCGAGCCCGAACCGAACCTACAGACTTAGCATACCCGAGTTATCGATTTTAGACGTCCTTGCACTCGTGAACTAATAATATAGTGTTCCGTAAGTTCTCACCAACATTATCGACCACAAAACGTTATATAAAAAAAACTATTCGAGTAAGCTAAGATAAAGACACAAAGGACACGTTTTACATTCGTCTGCGAACGCAGCCGTGATCCGCCATTTTCCTTCCGTTTTCAATGTCCTGATAGCCAAGTCAATTTCCACTCAACTGTTATACAGATATTAAGTTAATTGAATACAAAACACTAAGCGACAATCAAAGCGGAAGCTATACACTGCGTTGGCGCGAGTTACGATAATTTTAGCGATTAAAAATTGAGTTTCGAAATAGTTGTTGCGTTTAGGAGTTCACCACGGGGATGTGGAAGAATTTTGCCGGGCTCCGGGACCCGTGCTGGATGGGTGGGGTGACGCGGCGCCACTGCGGCTGCGCGGACCCGGCTAGTGTGCGTGATTTGCGTGTACCGTCCCCACTATACCCTGACCCCTAACTCCCCCTCTAAGACCCGGCAAACGGGGCTCGTTTTCGCGGTAGCAGGGGCCAGGTTATACAAGTTTAGGACCGTGTTTAACACAATCGATAATGTAGTGATGGTGGAAAATGTCAGCCTGGGCGGCGGTTTGGTACAGAGTCGTGCGAACCTTAGATATTGCCCACAAGCAGTAACTTATATATATATATATATATATATATATATATATTCGATTTTTTTATTACACTATGCATATTGAAGCATTTTGAGATGTTATAAATACGTGGATAGTTAACATATCACTTCAACATACAACGACATATATGCAAACTACATATATGTTACATATATCTAAAAACGAGCCGAGTCCCTCAGGGGGTAGAGAGTGGAGCGCAAGACTTATAGATAGACATAGGTACCTCAGTACGTACATTGAGTCAGAGGGAGGGATGAAAAATACCCAACTCTATATCTACACCGATATTATAGCGAAACAGACTTTGTTGGTTTGAACTTGCTAATCTCAGGAACTTGATTCACTCGTTCATAGTGAAAATCTTAGGATTAAGCCATGGTGGCAGAGTGGTTCGCGTAGTTGCCTGCGACACAAAGATCGCAAATTCAAATCCCGACTGCACCAATGAGTTTTTTCTGAGCTTAATTTCATTTTAGTGTTTACACCACGAGCTTTACGGTGAAGGAAAACATCGAGAGGAAACCTGCATACGTCTGAGAAGCAATTCAAAGGCGTATGTATAGTCGTGCTTGAGTAACGGCGATGGACTGTCACGTTGGCACCTCAATCTCACTATAAAGTGGGTGTGTGGGTACTATATACCTCTGCCTACCCCTTCGGGGACCCTTGTGGGAAGGCGTGAGGATATATTAATATAGTTGGTACTCTATATTATAAAGTTCTATATACATATAATAATAATAGTCATCAGTTATTTGCCATAGTAAAAAGTGCGTAGTTAATCGACTCAAGACATAAGTTACAGCGGGCATTATAGGTACAATGTTTATATGTGTAATTACTGCAGAAAGAAGCAAAAGTGTGTGCAAGAAGAGGCAGAGGAAGGCCACGTTCCAACTACCTGGATCAAATCGATCGGACGCTCAAGGATCCCGTCCTTGAGCGTCCGATCGATTTTAAGAGTACTCAAAACCGACGAGCATGTATGTAGAGATTGATGAATGTGGACGAAGCGAAAGAGGTATGTAAGTCTAGAACTGGCGCTCTATACTCTCTCCCTACACCGTTAGGGACTTGGCGTGATGATATGTATTTATGTATCTACTGCAGATGGATAAATTAGGCGGAGAATCTGCCTAAGACACCTGCATCGCCGATATATACCAACTGTGCACCGCGATTCCATCCGCGTAGAATTTAATTTCGATGGTCGTTTTGGTTGTAGAATATAAATAAATACCTGGGACAATTCTACACAAATTGACCTAGTCCCAAATCAAGCAAAGCTCGTGTTATGGTAACCAGACCACGATATATTTACTTATATAGATAGATATATTCATAAATACTTTTATATATTTTTTTACTTTTACATAATGCAGTTTTGAATCCAAAGCAAACACAACCAACGGCAACCACTTTGGGAAATAGACCTCGGCTTAGAGCGATGTTGGATCGAGAGCTAGGGAACTAAGGACTGGTATCTATCGCTGAACCGAACTATATCTCCGACGAAAAGTGTTACACCTTTTTCGCTTTTACTAAATGGCCTAAATAAGAAAAATGCCTTCTGAAAAGCAACATGATATCGCTACTACGCAAATTAGCAGTATTATCAATTAACAGCACTTATGTAAATGACCTTATAACCTATTACTGAGGTCAAACTAGTAACGATTGCAAAACAAAATCGTGGGATTCTCATTTAGAACTTTTTTTTAAAGCGTACAATTTTTTTTTTTAAAGTTCCCATAGGATGTTCACGGAGTAGGCAGAGAGTAGAGCGCCAGCTCTCGCTCGATCAACAGTCTTTCGCCATCCTTTTTCATCCACAGTTATAAGTCCCTTCATATATGCATGCCGGTTTCGAGAATTCTTGCCATTCCCGGCTGCGCTTCTCCGTAAGGTGCTGCCAGCGTAAGTATCAAGAAAACAATTTAAGTAGTAAAAAAAAGTGGAATTAAATTGTCCGTTCAATCTTTTATTGTAAAAGATCTCTCTCAACCCAAACCGTGACTTCTCACCGCTTCTAATGACTCGTAAGAGAAAACAGTTTGCAAATCATTAAGAATTGTTTTCACCAAGAACACAAACCACAGAGAAATCATTTTGCTAGAAGAACTACGGACCGCAGACTAAACGTGCGCATTATATGACTACGGCGAACGCATCGCACCCAGCTAACGATGCATCCACGGTTTAAATTTAGCCAGTTGAAATCGCGATGTCAAACACGGCGTACGGTGGGCTCGCACCAGTGTTTACGTTATCACACGAAAAGCTGTGTTTTTCATCACTGAAGTTATTTTTATGAGTGAAAATCTGGCCCCAGTTGGACACAGTGTGGGCTCAAACGCGGCTTGACTAGGGCAAACACTACGCCGCGGTCGCCACTCGGCTTGTTACGATGCCTCGAAGTATATCTAATCCCGATCTACAGTTCAGTGTTTGTGTTGTGCTTTGTTCGTAGTGTTGCGACTCTATTGTTCCGCCTATCCGACATTCGACTGAAGAGTCTGCAAGAGAACTGTTAATATTAAGGTAGGTGGCGGATATCGCGCTAATCTTCCTCTTCTTTAATAAATGCCGACACGAAACGCTTTCGCTTGGGCGCAATAATAATGGTCCCTAGTTCTTGGAAAAATATCTAACTGATGGTGAAAACCGCATCGAAATCCATTAGGCCTGTGCATTCAGACGAAGAGACAAAGTTTGTTTTGATATTGTTACATATCAAAACGCTGAGTGCCTTACGGGGTGGGCTCATATACTATGTAACGATGTACTGTGGTATTTACCGAAAACATAGAACCATGAGGTCGTCTATCTATATATATATATCCTAACGCCTTCCCACAAGGGTCCCCTAAGTGGTAGGCAGAGGTGTATAGGTAATACCCACACACCCACTTTCCGCCAGAGATATATTAGGTGCCAACGTGACAGATGGCGAGTCCATCGCCGTTACTCAAGCACGACTATACATACGCCTTTGAATTTCTTCTCAGACGTATGCAGGTTTCCTCTGGATGTTTTCCTTCACCGTCAAGCTCGTGGTGTGACTAATCACTGTACTTAAGTTTAGAAAAACTCATTGGTACAGTCGGGATTCGAACTTGCGATCTTTGTGTCGCAGGCAACTGCTCGAACCACTCGGCCACCACGACTACTTATCGTCTACGGTCTACGGTCGTCTATCTAACCAGCTATATAAGAAGATCTCGTATCATTTGCTTGACGATTACTTGACACAAGGGTAGTTTAGTCAGTTTAGAGTACTCCAAACCAGCATTAATATATGAAGAGACTGATGAATGTGAATTTAGGGATGTCTGTCTAACATGACTGGCTCTCTACACTTTATGCCCTTTCCTTCAGGAACTCGGCGTAATGATCTTATCTGTTTTTACTGGTGATACTTTGGGACAGTTCCACACAAATTTTCCTCAAACTAAGCAAAGCTGGTACTGTGATATCTAGACAACAATATACATACTTCTATCGATATACATCCATACCTATATACCCATGATACTCAAGACTTAAGATCTAATACTCGTGTTCAACGCACAAATAGGTATCTACCCCGCGACCTCAAAATTCGCAGCCAGGATTTTCGACCACTACGCCAGACGGCCGCCAAGATCGTACGTATTATCCGCAAAAAAAACAAATAAACATTGGAATATATTGGAAATTATTGATTTTATATTACTTGGTGAAAACTATAAGTAATGTCTTTTGCAAACGACGACCTTTATAATTAAACCACCTCATAAAATTTATATTTTTATCTCCTCACGCCTTCCCACAAGGATCCCCGAAGGGGTAGGCAGAGGTGTGTACGTAGTACCCACACAATATTTTTTTTCCGGCGATGTAGTTTAGGTGCCAACGTGACAAATGGTAAGTCCATCGCCGTTACTCAAGCACGTCCATACATACGCCTTTGTATTTCTTCTCAAGCGTAGGTAGGTTTCCTTACCTTCCTATATCTTCTTCCGCAAGCTCACGGTGTGACTAATAACCGTACTCAAGTTCTCATCAAGAAAAACTCATTGGCACAGACACATCACAGGTTCATACCACCACAAATATACATACATACATACATATGATCACGCCAGGTCCTTAACGGGGTAGGCAGAGAGTATAGAGCGCCAGTTCTCTCTAGACTATACATCTTTCGCTTCGTCCACATTCATCAGTCTCTTCATACATGCTCGTCGGTTTCGAGTACTCTTAACGTTCCTGTCCTTGAGCGTCCGATCGATTTGATCCAGATAGTTGGAACGTGGCCTTTCTCTGCCTCTTCTTGCACACACTTTTGCTTTGTATATCTGTTTCGTCAATCTTTCTTCACTCATCCTTTCTATGTGTCCAAACCAACGTAACATGCCTTTCTTCAGAATACCAGAATATAACTAAATAATTCAGAGTTATATTACACAATAAATTTTGAAACCGCTCATCAAAATGTAACGAATCCTTTGACTAAACTAACATTTAAAATATCAAAGTCCGAACAGTAATTAAAGCTGATAGATACTGGGACGATCTTTTCGCACTCTTTTACCTAAGCCTTCAAAAGTACGACTGAATTTTATTAGATCCAACCTATTTCCATCCCAATACCGCCCGTTACTGAAAAAATGTTTACATTACATTGAGAGGCTCAAAACTAAACACAGATAAGTTTTGATATTTGATTCATGTCAAGCCATATATATATATATATATATATATATATATATATATATATAAGACTCGCTTTGCTTTGCGGTTTCATCCGTGCGTTATTTGTTACAATTTTACGCCTTCCCACAAGAGTACCCGAAGGGGTAGGCAGAGGTGTGCAGCTAGTATCCACACAACCACTTTTTCCACCGTTTCTCAAGCACATATCATATCTAAATATATTCCAATATTTTTTTATCCTAAAATGTATGCAGGTTTCCTCTCGATGTTTCATCGTAAAGCTCGTGGTGTGACTAATCAGTGTACAGTTGAGAAACTTCTTCATCAGTCATTCATCGTTCATCATCATCATCATCACCAATCATCACAATTCTTCATAAATCATTCAAAATTATTGGTTCAGTTAGAGTACGATCTTGCAACCTTTGTGTTGCAGGCAACTAATCGAACCACCCGGCCACAAAGGCTCCCAGTAAGTAAATATCTCCCGTGTCAATAAAGTGTTGTGACTTATGACCAATGCCTACCACCAGTGCCTTTATGGGAAGGCGCGGAGAGATATCCGAATAATGTTGTAAATGCGAAAGTTTGTGAGGACGTTTGTTACTCAATCACGCCAGAACGGCCGAACGAAATTGGATGGAAATTGGCAGAGAGATAGATTATAAGCTAGATTAAAACAGAATATGTACCTATGTTTTATTCCGAAAAAAAGTCAAAACGAATTTTACGTGAAACCGCGATAGTTAATAATTTTTGTAATGGCATGAAGAAGGGTATCTGACAGAAGCTGACAGCAGCGTCTGTCAGATATGATAACCTTCGTCGCTGATTGTATTCATCACACAAGCACTTGCCTCTAACAGGAATAGAACCCGTATACACAAGCAATTCTTCAGTTATGTTCATTCCAACATTGCAACGGATATTTCAAAAAAGTTGATTTACATACTTGAATATTGTTTTGGAATTTAACCAGAGCTTAATACGCTCTGGTCATAAAGAACAAAAATATTATCTCAAACCGTAAACAACCAGGCTAAATCGGCAAGTCTTCAGTAGTAATATTTAAAGCCAGAATGTTTCTAGGTTAGCAGTTAATGTTAAATTTTATTGATACCGTAAAATTTTGCTACGAGGTATATTATGGAAAATAAAATGATAAATATAATAGTATATACTAACAAACAAATCCGCTCAGCTCCGATTGGGTATACATTAAAATATGAAACACAATCGCAGCGCCATCTAGCGATTCAGATCCCGTGCAAAATCGGGCAATAAATATCAATATCTGTCAGCCAGTGTTATAAAAGATAAAAAACTCTTTTTAACGGCAGTGATGGCAGAGGTGGCCGAGTCATCTGCTATATCTGAAAATCTCAGGTTCAACCTACCTATTAGGCGATCTTACGTCATTACGTTACGTTACGTCTTTATCTATCCCTTCGTAAACCTTTGTGGAAAGGTGTGAAAATCAAGAAAGCCTTAGTTTGAGATTAGATCTTTTTTTGTGGAATTTGTTCGAAAATAAGATTATTACAAAATTCTCAACACCTTTTCACATGCTTCTTAATCGAAATTAATCAAATTGCTACTTATTTTTCGTATAATGAAAAACATTACAGAACAGAATTCAAAAGCAGAAGTTGAAACTAACCATGACAACAAGGTACCGAAAGTACAAACACCGATAATACATCAAAGGCGCCGCCGCATTCACAAATCAATATAGTCAAAGCCAACAATCATAAAACACATCGAGTGGTCTAGTTATAAATGAATCAATTTGAAGCATACATATTACCTATATACATATCCTCACGCCGAGTCATTCACGGGGTAGAGAGGGAATAGAGCGCCTGTTCCCTCTCGCCAACTCAATCTCTCACAATTTTTTATTAACAAGTAGAGATGTGGTGAGGTTACAAATTGGTTGAACCTGTCTCCTGAACTAGGTGGGACCTCAGGAGATAGTATTCGGCCATGTATTTTGCTTCTAATTGAACCCATACTGCTAGTTTGTCACTGCCTTAGCTATATATTTTATATACATCGTTTCATAACATACTCAATCTTTTTTCAAACCTCTTTCGTCCTCTTGACATTCATCAGTCTCTTCGGTTTCGAGTTCTCTTGACGTTCCCATTCTTGAGTGTGTGATCGATTTTTATCTAGGTAGTTAGAATGTGATCTTCCGTAGGCTCGTCTTCCACACACTTTGGCATTGTTCTGTTTTAACAATCTTCACTTATTTCTTATATGTCCAAACCAACGTAACATGCCTTTCTTCATCCATAAAATCACATCCTCGTTCACGCTTCTTCATTGCATCGTCGTTTCATTACACATTTTTCATACGAAATGTTTCAATTTGAACCATTTGTACAATAAATTCAGAGCAAAATACGATCACATGCCATTGAATACCAGAAGGAATTGTGACCTATAAAAGTCCACTTATAAAATGCCTCATTAACTATTAGGGCCGATACATCCCATGAGCCAGGGCATGTCGCAACTCTGGCCGTGTCAAGGGCGCTACAAATAGATTCACCGGTCCAATATAAGCCCACATAGAGCATAGACACGGTACAGACGTGTTTGGTTACAATAGATCGGTCTGGCAGTATTGATTTGTACTTATTTAGAGGCGAGAGCTTTTTGAGTAGCTGCGTATCTTTATTGAATCTTTTACTAAATCTTTTAAAAGAGGTTTCCCTAGGACAGAGACAGACAAAGAAAGGTGCTTCAAGAAGGGTGTGAACAGATTCCTTCAGGGTCGGCAGCTACAAGTAATACCCCTGGTCTGTCACCCAAGTGGTAGAAAAAGTAACAATAATAATAAAACGTATACGGGATTAGTTTATCTCTTACTTAGATACATTGAAATTATCGAAGCGCTACGTTTTGGACATGCAAGCCAACGCAAGCCAGGTAAAAAGGCCAGTCCTTTTATGGGACCCGGAAATTTAAGAGAAGTTAGAACTAGCATGCTATAGCATATAGTTACATATATCCTCATGACGATGCAATTAAAAAAATAGCTCCAAAGATAACAAATAACACCATTACTACTGGAAGAATTACTCGCTCCGAAACATGGTTGTATGGGGTTTTTCAAAAACTATTAATAAGATAAAAAAAAATATACACTTAGATTGTACATGTATAAAATTCCGATGCAACTTATGATGATATGTACAAAAAAGTTATATGTAGGTATGCATTAGATGTTTATGTATGAAAAAGGTCAGAAATGCTGCTTCGTTCTTTGCAAACTTCGTATGCACTTTATAAAAATTGATTCTTCATTTGTTTCTCTTCCTTTCATCCCAGCGACTATGTAATTTCTGAGAAACCCTGCATAATTGGAACGTGTCTGGAAGAAAAGTATGAGGAATATCATGCCGAACATTCCAAGAGTATCAAGAGTGCTCGAAACCGCATGATTGTCTAACAAGCAAAAGAGGTCACGTTTATCACTGCGTGAGGAACTCGACGTGATTTATGTAACTCTCGTTCAATCAACACCTGAATCTTACCAATATCATGAACACAAGTTTGTGAATATTTGTTACTCAATCACGCCAGAACGGCTGAACGGAATAGGATGAAATTTCGCACAGAGATAGATTATACATAAATACATCATACAAATCATCACGCCGAGTCCCTAACGAAGTAGGCAGGGAGAATAGAGCGCCAGTTCTCTCTAGACTAGCATACCTCTTTCGCTTCGTCCACATTCGTTGACGTGATTCCTTTGACGTTCCCGTCTTTAAGTGTCCGATCAATTTGATCTAGGTAGTTGGAACGTGGTCTTCCTCTGTCTCGTCTGGCACACACTTTCGCTTCGCTGTTTCGTCAATCTTTCTTAGATAGAGATAAATTATTAACTGGATTTACACATGCAATGTAGGCACAGTTAGTGTTAAATTAATTTTATACGTGATAATGTTTTACAACGCCCTAATCTTGGGTAGTTAACATCTTAATTACTTTACACGTGTTCATCAAGAATACAAACTGCATGAGAACACAAGGTCACGCGCTGTTACACCCTGCTGCCAGCACTTATTGGATTAAGGAAAGCGCTTATCAACAGGCCAACTTTGTACTTAGGTACATGCCATTTCAGCGCTTACTATTTTCTACACTAATATTATAAAGACGAAAGATTTGATTGTTTTTTTTTTGTATGTTTGCATTGAATAGTCTCCGAAACTACTTAACCGATTTGAAAAATTCTTTCACTGTTGGGAAGCTACGAAAAGAAAATTTTCAAAAAAGTTTGGGATCCATACTAAAACTCCAATAATGTAACCCAGGGTGTGAAAAAATTACCAAAAAACTTTACTACATCGCGTGCGCTGCGAAAATTGATTATAGAACAAAATAATGCACTACGTCTTTGCAGAACATATAATCTACATGCGGTCCGCCTAAAGGTAAGCGGTTACCGCGGTCTATGAACGTTTGTTACACCAGGGGAATAGCCCGACCCTGCAGTAATCTTTTCACCTTCTTGAAGAACTCCAGGCGTGTGTGCATCCATGGGGAGCTCATTCTATAGGTGAAGACGCTGACGCTCTTGCGCCTACGAGGGCACTATAGGCAGAAATTAATAGGTCTCTAGTACCATATAATTTACCAATACAATTATAGTACGCTTTAACGGTGTATATATCCTCACGCCTTCCCACAAGGGTCCCCGAAGGGGTAGGCAGAGGTGTATAGGTAATACCCACACACCCACTTTCCGCCAGAGGTATATTAGGTGCCAACGTGACAGATGGCGAGTCCATCGCCGTTATTCAAGCACGACTGTACAATACGCCTTTGAATATCTTATCATACGTATGCTGGTTTCCTCTCGATGTTTTCCTTCACCGAAAGGGTCGTGATGTGTCTAACCACTATACTTAAGTTCAGAAAAACTCTTTGTTACAGTCGGGATTCGAACTTGCGATCTTTTTGTCGCAGGTCGAACCACTCGGCCACCACGGCTTTAATAGTGTTGTCATCCATATCTGTTACAATACACCGCCAAAACAAATGTATCTCGCGTGACGTCAGCAAATAGGCGGTACGTGCAACATTTCATTTGCGTACTAACTACAATCAGAGCTGTAATCCGCCATTGAAAGACTCTCATAACAGGATTTTACTATCGATTCATAGCTTCGCTTAGTCATACAACCTAATAAATGACGTCTTTATGTTTCCTGCTACGTTGCTATTACATCTAGCAACGAACCGATAAAAACAAGGCTATGGGAACCTGCTACCTGCGACTAGAGCCGTGGCGGCCGGGTAGTCCGAGTTCTTTTTTTTTTTATATACAACTAGTATAGTAGACTTAGTATACTATTATAGTACTAGAGTGGCAAACAAGCATACGGGCCCACCTGATGGAAAACGGTTACCGCAGCCTATTTACGCTTGCAATATCGAAGTATCACTTGCGCGTTGCCACTCTGTGTTCGGAGAGTTATACCGTGTTGGCCGCACAATGGGACTAATCCCTCTGCTGCCAACACAATATAACAATCCTCCCCCCTCCCCACGGAGCTCATCACTGGTAACCTTATTCACCGCGTAGGAACACAGCACAATAAATTGTGTTATTTGGCTACGGACTTCTATAAGGTGGAGTTCCTGCCCCAGTCGGGCAGCTCCAAATTCGAACGGGAAACCCGTTATGCCCTACCTCTCTTAAAGTTAGTTCTCGCATGAAAAGCAAAGATTGCAAGTTGGAACTCCGACTAGACAGTGAATTATTTTGAGAATTTTAACATGGATTTATCACACCACTAGCTATAACGGTCAAGGAAAATATCGTAAGAAAACCACATACAGTTAAGAAGAAATTTCTGAACGTACCATCTGTTATCTTTTGAATTTTGACATCAATTAGGATTTGAACATTCATAGTTAACCTTTCTGTTAAATTCTAGAGCAAGTGAATGAATTTGTATATCTTGGAAGCATGTTCACACGAGATGGAAAGTATGAAAAAGATATTGAAAGAAGGATAACTGCCGGAAATAAGGTGAATGGAGCCATGTCGGCGTTGATGGGCAGTAAAAGTCTGAGCAAGAATGCTCGAGTTGCTGTCCACAACGCGATATTGGTACCTACCTTATTGTATGGCAGCGAATCCTGGGTAAGTCAGAGGAAGTATGAAAATAGCTTGAATGCAGTCGAGATGCGATCTCTTCGAAAAATGTGCGGCGTAACGATATTAGATCGAATCCGCAATGAAGAGATTCGCAAATCAACTGGCGTGAATGAGGGCGTGATTGTAAAGATGAAGAAAGGCATGTTACGTTGGTTTGGACACATAGAAAGGATGAGTGAAGAAAGATTGACGAAACAGATATACAAAGCAAAAGTGTGTGCAAGAAGAGGCAGAGGAAGGCCACGTTCCAACTACCTGGATCAAATAGATCGGACTCTCAAGGACGGGAACGTTAAGAGTACTCGTAACCGACGAGCATGTATGAAGAGACTGATTAATGTGGACGAAGCAAAAGAGGTATGCAAGTCTAGAGAGAACTGGCGCTCTATACTCTCTGCCTACCCCGTTAGGGACTTGGCGTGATGATATGTATGTATGTATGTAGTTAACCTTGTTGCAAAATCATCCAAAAGGCCGTAAGATCGAATACCAATGAGTTGTTTCTTTGAAGTACAGTGATTAGTCCACCACGAGCTTTACGGCGGAGGAAAACACCGGCAGGAAACTTGCATACGTCTGAGAAGAAATTCACGTGCTTGAGAAACTGCGATGGACTCGCCATCTGTCACCTAGAATATATCTCTGGGAAAAGTAAGTTCGTGTGTTACACACCTTGGTCTACCCCTTCGGCGACCCTTTGATGGCATGATATATCTAATATGAGTCAGTAGGTTGTTTTTTCTTACCGGCAACTCGTTTCTCAGCTTATAATATTCCTCAAGAAATGGACTAAGTAATGACTTATTCTGAAGTTTCAGATACAATAAACTTCAGCCTCATAATATATACACAAGCGCGTAACAAAACGTACCAAACATTATAAAGTGATTTTATTTAAAAATAGCGAAAACATTTATTAAATACAAGGCCGCTCGCTAGAGAATTTCCCATGTAATAAATAGTTTAGCGCGGGTATTTTAAATATTATCATAGACATTGAATAAAATACATAGACATTGAAGAGTCGCAAGTATATCATGTGCCAAGATTGCCAGATATTCATGTCTTACTAGCTCTGACCCGCGGTTACGCCGGCATAAATGTTCTAAAGCTCCTGTTTTTTTTCTGAAATAAAACATGACCTGTTTTAATCCAGCTAGCAAATATTTAATCTGTAAGTAGTACTTTAGTAGTTCTTTGTAAATATTGTTAATTGTTGTTATTGTAAAAAATCCAGCTAACAATATATAAAAAAGCCGTGGTGGCCGAGTGGTTCGAGCAGTTGCCTGCGACACAAAGATCGCAAGTTCGAATCCCGACTGTACCGAGTTTTTCTGAACTTAAGTACAGTCACTAGTCACACCACGAGCTTTATGGTGAAGGAAAACATCGAGAGGAAACCTGCATACGTCTGAGAAGCAATTCAAAGGCGTATGTATAGTCGTGCTTGAGTAACGGCGATGGACTCGCCATCTGTCACGTTGGCACCTAAATATATCTCTGGCGGAAAGTGGGTGTGTGGGTACTACCTATACACGTATATGTATGTAACTATATTATGCCTACATGTAGTCGTGGGGTGTTAACAGCTCCTAATAACCAATTACAGAAAACCTTAAAAAATTACCAGCATTAAACTTACATACTGTATGGAAATCCATTTAGTGCTATTTGAGTTCATCTCGAATAGACAGACGGACAGAAGTACTGGATGACCAGTTTATAATATGTAGTGATAACGTATAAACGCGGTTTCCTGTTTATTAGCGAGCTAATGGAAATCTTTAAAGTTGAACGAAACGCTCTGGGGAATAAATCTTTGGGGATTAACACGCTCTCCAACATTGAGATTAATTCTATTTCTCATTCAAAAATATATTTTGTTAATTAATCAAACGGGCCTGTGGTTTGTTAAAATACATCTGAAATTAAATTTGCAGTGATGACTCCCTAGCGGGGTAGGCAGGGAGGTTAGAGTCTGGCTCTCAAGCGCACTGTTACCTACATATTTTTAAATACTCATACATAACTATCTAAATATGCTCATGCTATACAAATAAATAAAATTGGTGTGTCTGTTTGTGATATTAAAATAACCGCTTTTTACTAAAAGCATATGGATGTATACACGGTAATACAACAAAATATGTTTATTTACAATTTTTTCCTGTTTGCCTGTTTGTTCCGGCAAATCTCTAAAACGGCTAGACCGATTTTGACGGGACTTTCACTGGCAGATATAAAAAGGTGTAATTTCGGCTACTTTTATTTTATCTTTTGTTAAATTCCACGCGGACGAAGTCACGGGCACAGCTAGTACAATATAACATAAAAACCGACTAGTTTTGAAAAAGAACTGCCGACATGGCAGCACAGAATAGTTGACCGTGGCCGAATATCAGAAACGCAATCGACGTTAAACAGATCGCCTGTAAAAATGGCAATACCAACCGCTCTCCGACAATTTTACTGGCACGTAAAACAATCATAACACTTCCCTCATTCTGGTTACATTCTGCTTATATTGGCTCAATCAAAACATACAAAGTGCCGTAGTGGCCGAGTTGTTCGTGTAGTGTCTTGCAACGCAAAGATTGCAAGTTCTAATATCGACTGTTCCAGAGAGTTTTTTTTCTGAACTTATAGCTAGTGGCATCCACGAAGTCGCGCCCCACCAATTTCTAATCGAATGGGTCGCGGGAGTTTATTCATTGTTTACACTATAAATTACTAGCGGCCCGTCCCGGCTTTACACGGGTTGGCATTCAGTTTTTAAAGATTTTGGTATAAAAAAAATGCAATTAAAATAGCCTATATTAATCAGTGATAATGTTACATTCAAATGGAGAAGGAAATAATTAAAATCGCTCCAGTACTTTTTGAGCCAATTCCTTAAAAACATACTTAAATACAAATCTTTCCTCTTTATAATATTATAAACTATGAGGAATAATAGTGGGGCGCGTCTTCGTGTATGGCACTATATATACAGTGATTGATAAATACCGGGAACAAGTAAAACATCACGAGCTTTACGGTGAAGGAAAACATCGTGAGGAATGTTACATCTCCGTTTCTCAAGCATAACTATACACGTATTTGAATTGCTTCTTAAGCATAAGCGGGTTTCCTCTCGATGTTTTCGTCTATAAATTATCAATAACAGTACCTTTGATAAAGACATTGTTCCAAAGGACGGGGTTCTAATCCTGCAATCTCCAGTCTATGGTTATTTTCAAATATGCAATGAGGAAGTCGATATTAAAGAGCTACTGAATTTCATTAAGTTACGGTATTTAGAGGCGGATTGAGGACTATTTCTTGCAAGACTAGAATAGAACTGTAGGATGACCGAGCATACCCTATTATTATTTTATAGGCGAAAGATGGAGAGACTGTCACGCCAGAACGGCTGAACGGAATTGGATTATATTGGCACAGAGATAGAAAATTACATTGTTTGCTGGATAAACTAACTTAGGATATTATTTTATATTCCAGAAATAACAAATAAGTCTACAAGTGAAAAGAAATTTAAATAAATGAAGTTAATAATATAATCATAGGTACACATCTTCTATATAGTGAGTCATATCTTTTCTTACCGACCGAACTGGGCAATTTACCTATTTTAATATTATTATTTACTAGCTGTCCCGCCCAGCTTCGCCCGGGTGAAAAAGTAAAATTTCCTGAAACACGATCACAGCGCTCCCTACCGGGTGCAATTGTGATGTAAGCTATCCTATCTTTTAAGTTGGATCAAACAGCACATGGTGTGCAAAATGCAAATTTGATTGAAATCGGTTTAGTAGTTTAGGAGTCCATCGCGGACGGACAAACAACGTGACACGTAATTTTTGTATATTAAGGTTATTAATACGAATAAAATTCAAAATAATTATATTCGTCGTAACCAAACTGTTAATGAAGAAAATAAATTTTAATTAACGTACGATTTTAATATATGAATTTTCAAATGGTTTGTAAGATATACGGTCTAAACGAAACTGTGTATGAAAACGTCTAATACAAAGCAACAGGAACTCCGTATTAGCTTGTTTAAAAATTGTGACAGTGACATCTATTGAGACAAATTGAAAACTTTATTGCAGGAATTAACAGTGGCTTCATATAGATCTAAACTAATTCCGAGCGATTCAAATAGACGCTAAGCGCCATGACGACGCACAGATAACGCTGTCGTATACGCTCTACTTGCGGTCGTATTTCTGTCCCGAGTGACGACAGAAATAAATGTGTCCCTATTCTGTAATGTATCGTGGATCTATGCACATAATTATTACCGCTAAGAGTCATTGAATAAACCGAAAATTTCATATATGTAGCGTAAAACACTTATAAAGCTAACTGCCCAATATATTCTACACTCTGCTAAACACAATCCTCACTCACACGGAATCCCTCGAAGCGGTAGGAAGTGAGAGTAGACTGTCAGTTCTTCTAAACTTCCAGAACTCTTTCGCTTCATCAGTTTCTTTATACATACTGGCTGGTCTAGTATATATCAAAAGATTATAAATACATACATACATACATATAATCACGCCTCTTTCCCGTAGGGGTAGGCAGAGACCACTTCTTTCCACTTGCTACGATTCTTACATACTTCTTTCGCTTCGTCCACTTTCATTATTCTCTTCATACATGCTCTTCGGTTTAGGGTACTCTTGACCTGACCTTTTTTCAAGACGTCCCTAATTTGATAAATAAATAAATAAATAAATGATAAAATATCTTAAATAAAATAAATGCCTTGGGACAATTCCACACAAATTGACCTAGTCCCAAATCAAGCAAAGCTTGTGTTATGGTAACTAGACAACGATATATTTCCTTATATAGATAGATATATACATAAATACATAGGACATCCAAGACTAGGGTACAAAATACTCGTGTTCATCACACAAATATCTGCCCTCAGCAGGATTAGAACCCGCGACCTCAAGTTTCGCATTCAGGAGTTCTAACCACAAGACCAGACGGCATTTCATACATCATTTGACACTTATTGCATTTTGTACACAGGCATTTAAAAATCGAATGCAATATGTGTCAAATCCATGTTCGTTCAGAAACGTGTTTAAAGTATAACAAATAGATCAGAATATTACCGCGGGCTGATAGTGGATGAGTAACCAATACAGTTATTCAACAAAAATAGTGGCCAGTGGCCACACATTACTTTCCAACGAAATGGGATGGAAATATTGTTTTATTATTTGTTTATGTGCCCACAAGTGTCAGTAATGTTTTATAAATTACTTATTTTATAACATGTTTTATCTACACGTTGTAAACACATCAAACGGTGAGTGTTGCCGATATTATAAGTAGCTAGAGAGCTGACCTGCCTCAGCTCTGGGTATTCGGAGACTGATATGCTATTACGTTCCTTCTAAAGATACATATATTAAAACTACATATGTACCTGTCAAACACATAAAGATATAACAAAGCAATTAAATTATATATTCAAGCCATCTCACGTGGCAAATGGCGTTTTTCAAAGACGACATTATCAAATTCATGTAGCTTTTACTTCACCATAAAGCTTCACGTGATTAATAACTGTACTTATATTTATTTAACGAAAAAACTCATCGGTACAGTCGGGGTACGAATTTGTAAACTGCTGGAGACCGCTCAAACCACCCGGCGACCACAGGTATTTATGACTCACGAAGGTACGCAAAAGCTAAGATCAAAGGCAAGGCAAAGGTTTTCTGAACGAAGAACCTGTTGGCTTTACTTAAAATTGGATCCTTTCTTCTTTCATGCTAATTTATATGTAGTTTAACTGCTTTGAACAAATACATAATTGAAAAAAATATTAATATCGAAATTTTAGGAGGAGGTTTGTAGGTTCGTTGTGCTTACCTGCGTGTGTGCGTTGGTGAAAGTGATTCGTATTAGTGGCTTATGTGTTACATGAGTCTTTGAATTTCTTCTCAGACTTATGAATCTAAATAAATCTTATTATAAATTAAAATATTATTATAAATCTAATCACCTAAAATATATATCTCTGGCGGAAAGTGGGTACTCCCTTTACACCTCTGTTTACCCCTTCGGGGACCCTTGTGGGAAGGCGTGAGGGTATATTTTTAATACTTATGAATCTAGTTTCGACGCGACGATTTCGCAGTTTGTGACAATCGCTGCTTATAAAAATTGTTCACGTAAATCCTTTGATACCAGCGAGGATTGGAATCCCATACATATAAAAAAACTTACAACTCAATCCTAAAAAGTCCATTCACTTAGCCTATAGAGTAAACAGTGAAACGAATCTCAAATCACCTTGAAAGAAACATATTCCCGAACGCGCTGTTTGTACGGAAACCATATCACACCACTCCCCGACAGATACATGAAGCAGACAAGTTTAATTTCATGCATTTAATGAGTGTAAAACTACTTTGGTACACTGAGACGTTGTCATACTTTTGAAAAGACAATGTTTAATAAACATGCGTTGAAGACAGGGCGGTTCTCAACACTTCTTTGTTAAGAGCAAGCTCGGCTGAGCGAGTGCTCCTAGCTCTAGGGCCAAGGTCTCGCGGAAGAATCTGTTTGTGGGTTAGTAGGCCAAGGTCACCGAAGGAAGACCTTCTGGAGAGATTATTTTAATGAATAAGTGTTGAGAACATATTTCAAATTTATAGGCTCTGATGTTCGTTTGAAAGGTGCTATTTTATGTATGTTTGTTTAAGATTCGTTGGTAATCAATCTACTTTAATACCATAATTCGTTCAGTCTTTACCTCCTAAGTCGAGACATATAAATATGTCAGCGTGACAAATGGCATTTTACTCCAGCCCAGCTCCTAGGAGTCAGCTCTAAGCCGAGATCTTAGACCCACAAAGGGTGTCTGAAAAACACCTTAGACGTACCTTGCTGGAAGCCTCTTGCCGGTTAGGCAAGTTCGCGAAACTCGCTCTCGAAACATAACAAATTTGGAGAGCCTGTCACTTCCTCGTCTCTCAAGCACGACTGTACTACGTACACAAATTAATAAATTATAAATTATCTTCACGCCTTCCCACAAGGGTCCCCGAAGAGGTAGACAGAGGTGTGTATGTAACCATATTTCACAAGTTGTACATATTTTAGGTGCCAATGTCTGATCCCATCGCCGTTTCTCAAGCACGACTAACACATAGGTTCGTCTTTGAGTCCTCACGAATCCTCTCGGTCTTTGAGTCCTCTCGGCGTAGGCAGCCCTCAATATTTTCCTATAAGTTTTTACGTACTACAAATAAAATCTAAAAAGCAGTTTTGAAGGTAAAGCTATCCCAACAAGCTACAAATAATGTAGTTGACGATTGAATAACGATACTCGTATCCAGAATTGTTACATTGGCGTCCCACGCGCTTGTATAACGGAATGTTCCTTTCATAAAAAAAATGGATAACAATAATTCATCATTTGATTGAAACCACGCCAAAAAGCTAAAAAACAATAACACTGGTTGAATTTAAAGGTAGTAAAACCGTCCAGTTCTAGCAATCATATGGAATACAGAGATTGTAAGTTCCAATCCCGACTGTTTCAATGAGTTTTTCTGATCTTAAGTAAAGTGATTAGTCACACCACGAGCTTTATTGTGAAGGAATACATCAAGGAGGAAACCTGCATACGTTTGAGGAATAATTCAAAGAAATGTATAGTCGTGCTTGAGTAACAGCGATGGACTCACCAACTGTCATATCGGCACGATTTTATTTAAGACGACCAATCTTATTTTAAAAATACCAAAGCACTTAAGGTGAATGAACTCACTATATGTATGTATATACTAATAAGTACACTGTGCAATTGAGAGCCGAGATGCCTGCAATATGTGATCCTGCTCAAACATTATTTATAACCACTCTTGAATTTCAGCGACGGACATATTGCAATGTCTGTTCAGTAAAGGGGTTTAATACTTATGTATTTATATTCATATATCTGGTTGGATTATATGTATATAGGCTGAGAATGCAGACGAAGCGAGAGAGCTATGTAAGTCTAGAGAGAACTGGTGCTCTACTTTCTCTCCCTACCCTATTAGGGACTCATCGTGATGATATGTATAATGATAATACCTGGGACAATTCCACACAAATTGACCTAGTCCCAAATTAAGCAAAGCTTGTGTTATGGTAACTAGACAACGATATATTTACTTATGTGTGTATGTATCTTTCATTATGATAACTGGTGTTTTCAATTCGTCTTCTGATGACGCCAATAAAGCCGCGTCATCGGCGTATAAAAGGCAGTTGACCACAAAGTTTCCCATTTTCACTCCACATCCGTTCGTTTGTAATGCTCACAGACAGTTACTTATCTAGATATATAATGAACAGCCAGGCAGACATGACACTCCTGGTTTGACTCCCGTCTTCACATCAAACCAGGGTGACATCTCACCCTCGACCCTAACGCACGCCCTGTTATCACTATATAGTGATGTCACGGCTTGCAGCAGGGAACTGCTCACTCTATATCCAGGCAACACGTCCCGAGTTCCTTTCGTACGACTCGATCAAATGCCTTCTCTAAGTCCACGGTCGAACGGTCCGGGGGTACAATGACTTGAATTAGATATGAGTCGCTCGATTTGTCGCCCTCTAGGCGTGCCGCCCGCGTGCTGTGCACGCTTTGCACGCCCGCTTACGGCGGGCCTGGTTGAAAATTTAAGAACTTTTTACGATTCCGCGAAGCAAGAAAGTTTGATCCATGCACCCTCTTCCTTTTAGACCAATTCTTCTCAGGTATTAGGGATACCTGAGGATGAGAAATACCTGGATACGTGTTTTAAAATTTTAGCGGGAGTGCAATGAACAGTAGTAGTACAACCCGCCAGAGAGAACGACCTGTTCAAACAAACAGCTAAAATTCATGGTTGGCTTAAAAGAAACACGTAATTATATTGTAAAAATAGCAATGTATACAAAACTCGACGTCTCAGATTCAGAAATAAACATATTAATGAACAAACGGAGAGGTATATAAGTTTTTACAAACTCTAAAATGGCTCCTCAGTGTAAGCTGTTGTGTTTTAACAAGGAATGATGATGTGCGAAAATGGTTTCACGTCAGCCAGTAACAACGACGGACAGGAAAAACATGGGTGTCATTTGAATTTCGAACACATACGTTATCTTTTCAGCCTGTAATATACTTTACATATTTTTTTTAAAGGTTTTTTTTATCTCTCAAATCCTACTACTTAATATTTTTAAATGGGAAAATTTATAAGGATGTTTGGTGCTCCATCACGCCAGGACGGCTCAACGGAGTTGGATGAAATTTGGCAAAGTGATAGATTATTAGCTGGGTGAACACATAACATATGACTTTTGAAAATTGATTTCATATTTGCATTTGCGTTTTGCATTTGCGTTAGAGAAACATTCCTAAACGCAGGTATTAGTCGTGCTTGAAAAACGGCGATGCTTTCGCCATCCGTCACGTTAGCACCTGAAATATATCTCTGGCGTACGTGTGTGGTTTCTGCACAGCGTGCCCCTTCGAGGACCCATATGGGGAGGTGTGAAGACATATTAAAGAAGGTTGATTTGTAACGTCGACCGCTTTCAACGCGTTTAGCAAAACTTCCTGGATGAAAATGGAATCGCCCACGAAACACGTTTCATGAATGATTTAAATATTTGTTCTAACCTATCCATGCTCATTCTAAATAGTATACAGATATTTATATAAAACCCTGATTATATCCGTCGGCACAGATTCCATCCCGCCTCATTTGATTACCATACTGATCTTTCAAGATGGAGGCCAATTGTTTCCTTGCCTTTGTGGCCGAGTGGTTTGAGCTGCAACACAAAGGTGCAATGTTCTTGTCAACTTAAACTAAGTATAGTACTAAGTTCACACCACGAGCTATACCATAAGGTAAGGAAAAATATGGAAAAGAAACCTGCATACGTCTGAGAAGAAATTCAAAAACGTATGTATGTTAACTCGTGCTTGAGTATTGTCGGTATAAACGCGTGGTGAAACTGATACTTAACTTCAAAAAAACTCATTTGTTGCAGACGGGATTCGAACTTGCAATTATTGTATTTCGTGGTGGCCCTGTAGTTACTCGAGCCACTCGGCCATACGGATGCATGTGGACGAAGCAAGAGAGTATTCTAGACTGTCTAGAGCGAAGTAGCGCTTTCTGCTCTGCCCACCTGTGAGGGACCCGCGAGCGTAATGATATGTATGAATGTTAGAAAATACTCGAGAAATTCTATCATTTTAATTAACCGCCTTGAGAATTTTACCGTTCTAAATCCAGTTGAGAAAACTAGAAAATACACAGAGTAAATTGCGTTCACAAAGCTAGTTATAAATATCTACAGCATTACACTTTGGAAACCAGAAGTAGAATGTCAATTAAAAGTGATTTTGGGTACGTTTGTAAACTCAAACCAGCGCATAGAACGTTCGGAAGCCGGTTTGATAAACAATAACAGGCAAGTCAAAACATTCGATTATGATGTAATTTCGCTAAAAACGTCTGTATTTAGGTCGCCTATAAACACGAGATGTGGTTGTTTCATAATTTAACTTTAATTAGCTTCTCTTCAACCTGTACTCAGATGATTAATCACGACAGGAACTCTACACGCGAAGCAGCGCAATCAGGCTTATCATCTATAGGGTGGGTTTTCAATGTTCCCGATAATATTTCACTCTAGTGGCACACCATGTGACTTGACACGCATATTATCTTTACAAGAATGACTCAAGATATATTCAACCCATAAAAGTTCTCTCACGAGAGTTCCCCAACTCACGAGGACATAACATCTTAACGTCAGTTGAGCAAAAAACCAATTGTTCCCGGTTGAAATCATTAAAATATCCGTCAGCAGTGTTTGTTTCGTATCAATATCCGGATTAGGTCGAATCAAATTTGGTTTGTAGGATCAGGATTTATGCAGCGCTCTCAATTACCTGCGATGACAGCGGAACATCCGGCATGCAACCCTCACCCCGCCTACCTACACAATACACCTCTACCTACCCGTTCGGGGACCCTTGTGGGCAGGCGTGAGAGATATTATTCTCTAAGGAACTGCACTCGGGGAATCCCGATCTTGAACCCGAGGTAGCTCCCTACCCCTCTTCAGCTGCCCAGTTGGCACCTTAGACATTATGTGCAACGTGAATTAACGCGGTATATCTTCACTTAAGATGTTAATCAATCACGAAAATGGCATTTCTTTTACCCAGAGGATGGCGTCTGAAATATTTATTTAACAATTGAGCAGGACCAGTCTTTTGTTGAGTTTAGTTTTCTCTTATGCGGTTAAGTAGCAACAGTTCCTGGAATTTAATCTGCGATATATATAAAAAAGCCTATTATTAGCTACTTTTCTACTACTAGATGTAGTAGAAACTAGATGCTACCCAGCTGTATATTTTGCTATCAGCTTGTTCTCTCACTATTTTGGTTACTCGGAAAGGGTAACGTGCAAGCAAATAAAGGAGTACTTCTTGTAATGTAGGCAGGGTAGGGTAGGCAGAGGTATTAAGGTGCACACAAGGTATATTTTAGGTGACAACGTTAGAGAGGGCGAGTTCATCGCCGTCGTCATCCACTACTATATATACATACATACATTTTTAAATTTCTTTTTGAACTTTTTCAGGTTTCCTCCCTCTGTTATCCTTCACCGTAAAGATCGTGGTGTGACTAATCACTGTACTTAAGTTGAGAAAAACTCATAAATACAGTCGGGATTCGAACTTAACTCGAACTGTCAGGCTGTGGAATGAGATCCCCGTTGAGGTTTTCCCTGGAGAGTACAGCATAGAGTTCTCTAAGAAGGGTGTGAAGATTCCTGCAGGGTCGGCAGCGCGCGTACAATAAATACCCCTGGTGTTGCAAGCGTCCATACGGTGGCGGTAACCGCTTACCATCAGGCGGACCGCATGCTTGTCTACCACCCGTGTATAAAAAAACTACCTAGCCACCACGGCCTTTACTATATTATTTACCCAGAAACCTACTCTTAAAGGTGAAACAAAAAGATTACAGGTGAACAAAAAGATAATGGTTAGAGAACTGGTTTATTTATTTGAGTACCTATTCAGTTAAGTACAGGTAATGTTATCTACGATCATACGAGCTATTATTATACATTAAAGTACATTGGAATGCTTATCTAGCTTCTTTACAACTTTGTTAGAGTAACATTTTTTTCCTTTCGACCACTAGGCCACCCCTAGTAATAATATTAATTTTATTCAGGGACTTCTTAGATTAATTAAAAAAAACTAAAAAACACGCTTTTTATAGAAAACCGAACTAAAAAATAGAAAATAAATTTCGATAATATCTTAAAAAGCGTGGGGTGCATGGTGTCAATAGTTATAAATATTTTATTGACAGATATTAGTAGAGTGATAAAAATAAATTTCGGTAATATCTTAAAAAGCACCCCACGCTTTTTAAGATATTATCGAAATTTATTTTCTATTCTTTAGTTCGGTTTTCTATAAAAAGCGTGTTTTTTAGTTTTTTTTAACTATTATTTATTTTCTACTTTTTAGTTATTAGTGTATTGTCATCGGTCCTCGATAAGTCTACAAAGTTTGAACGAAATCTGGCCGTTTAAAGTGGGTCAAAATCGAGCTCAAAGAAGTCGGTTACATACATACATACAGGTGAAGCTAATATAAAGCGTGTAAAAACAATGCACATCGAATGCCAACAACGAAGTACGACACCGAACAAGAAAAGGGTTCTAAAAACGTAGTACACTTTAACACCAGTTGAGTCCAATTGCCATCATCATCATTATTCAGGGATAGATAAAATGTTTGTTATACATATATCTTAAGGAAAGCTAACAGCATCAACCAGTTACTAACAGAAATATTTGGCCTCATCCATATATAGATATCACATTTGTATGAAGTATACAAATGGATTCCTTTCGCACCCTTGAATAATGATCGAAATTAACAATAATGGTACGCTAGTAATTTCCTTCGGGTGATCATTAATCAGCTCGAAGGACCAAATAAAAAAACATAAGAACTGAAAAATTATATCAGCTACAATTGGGGTAGGTTTCAAATATGTAAGCAATAAAACATGGAATAATGAGTAGCTACGATAAACATTATTTATTTATTGTAGATTATTCATATATTATTATGTATTTTCATAAGTCTAAACGTCTACTTGTTACAGAAACCACTCGCTTATTCACTACTTATAATCTCTATATGGATATATATCACGACTTTCCGCAAGGGTCTCCGAAGGGGTAGGCAGAGGTGTATAACCCACTTTCCACCTGAGATTTAGGTGCCAACGTGACAGGTGGCGAGACCATCGTCGTAACTCAAGCACTACTTTACATACGCCTTTGAATTTCTTCTCAGACGTATGCAGGTTTCCTCTCGATGTTTTCCTTCACCGTAAAGCTCGTGGTGCGACTTATCACTGTACTTAACTGCAGAAAAACTCATTGGTACAGTCGGAATTCGAACTTGCAATTTGATCACTCGATCTTTGTATTGCAGGCAATTTTTCTAACCACTCGGCCACCTCGGCTCTTCTTTCCCACTTTTTCTAGGTATATATGTAAATGCAATGGATCTTAAGAGAACGCCTTTTTACGCACATTCTTAAAATATTCTCTGAGATTTCGTTGTCATAATTACTTTGTCCAAATAAAAATTAATCCAAATTGTGCAAATAAAATAATTTATATGATATATACCTTTGTAATACATACATATCATCACGTCGAGTCCCTAACCTACCCCGTTAGGCAGAGAGAATAGAGCGCCAGTTCTCTCTAGACTCACATACCAGTTTCGCTTCGTCCACAGTCATCAGTCTCTTCATACATGCTCGTCGGTTTCGAGTACTCTTGACGATCCTTCATTGAGTGTCCGACCGATTTGATCCAGGTAGTTGAAACTTGGTCTACCTCTGCCTCGTCTTGCACACACTTTTGCTTTGTGCCAGAATTCTAATCGAGATATCAAGACACAGTCATGACTTCATCATCTATAATCATGATTTTCTACAAAGAGCCTGATTCCTGATATGGCAGAAATCATCCGAAGTATCCACCTTTGGATATAAAAAAAATTATATAATAAATAATAATATCCTCACGCCTTCTCACAAGGGTCCCCGAAGGGGTAGACAGAGGTGTATAGGTTATACCCACACACCCACTTTCCGCCAGAGGTATATTAGGTGCCAACGTGACAGATGGCGAGTCCATCGCCGTTACTCAAGCACGACTATACATTCGCCTTTGAATTTCTTCTCAGACGTATTCAGGTTTCCTCACGATGTTTTACTTCACCGTAAAGCTCATGGTGTGACTAATCACTGTACTTAAGTTCAGAAAAACTCATTGGTACAGTCGGGATTCGAACTTGCGACCTTTGCGTCGCAGGCAACTGCTCGAACCACTCGGCCACCACGGCTCTCTAAAAAAAATATTAATATATATTAATTATAGCATAATCATTATGTATTATCTCGATTCGTAGTTATATATTTTAAGTATGTAACACAAAATCACAAATCAGTCTTTAAAGAAAATAATTAAATTACCACCCTAAATCTAGGTCTCATTATACACAGTGTTGTAGACTAACTCTTGGATCTTCATTCTCAGCATCAACTTCTTGGCTGGTCCCAGCTTCTTCACATGAGGAAGAAGGCTATTAAAGAAGCCGATATCTTCATCCTTTGCAGGTTCCCCATTTTCGCCTGGTGCTATGCTCTTTTGTGCTTCATCGTCATCGTCGTAGAAATCCGTCTCCATAATTATAGGTTTGGTGTCAAACTCATCAAATTCATCTTCTTTGACAACTTCAGGAACCTCGCTCGGAGGTTCAATGTAGTAGCTGGTGCTCTGATCAGCATCAAAGTCCTGAGAATCTTGGAAGGCGTCTTCCTGTATCTCATTCCCTTCGTAATCATTGAATTGGTTTGTCAAGAATTGCAGTTTGGGCATAAAATCCCACTCTGAATCTTGCTTTCTTACTTCCTTTCTAGCCTGATCTCGAAGATATTTCCATTTCAATCTTGCTTCGTCCCCTAGAAACAGAAAGAAACATATACTTAATTATTTGATAAAACATAGACATTAGGAAGGCGAAGGAGGCAGAGAAACAGAGAATTGGAGCCCTAGTTATATCTAGACTCTTTCGCTCTATCCATATACAACAGTCCTTTCATACATGCTCTAAAAGTAAAAAATATCATCATCATATAAAATAATATTTGTCCAAATATTTCGGATATCGTATTTGGGTAAATCGTCAGTCTTCATTAACAATTAACATTTGACTACAATTACGTTTACTATAGATACCTTTAATAGAACGACAGTAGTGCAATAACCATAATTGTATGCATAAAAAACTCACTTCACCCATAACGCCAGTTAGTATAATGTCAACTACTATTCTGTTTACCAATGAACGAACACGTGTGCGGTGAATCATCTAGGTCAGTAAGTGGCTTTACAGACAACTATCTATAAATTCCTTGCCCGGAAATGTATTGAGAAATATTAAATCCCGCTTTGATATTATAAGCCCAAAAGTTTGTGAGGATGTTTGTTTCTCTTTCACTGAAAAATTACATACATACATTTCATCCAAGCCAAGGCCCTTGGTTGTAGGAAGAGATAGTAGAGTGCCATTTACCTCTCAATGCTTCATGCTACATGCTTCTGACGCTCCGTCCCTCTTATTCAAAATTTTGTGAACTGAATTTTGATGAAATTTGGCACAGAGAGGATTTACAAGTTTTAATACCAGAGAAAAGCCGTAGTGGGTGGTGGTGAGTGGTTCGAGTAGTTGCCTCAGAAACAAAGATCGCAAGTTTGAACCCCGACTGTACCAAATTTTTTTTTGAACTTAAGTACTGTCACACCTCGAGCTTTACGGCGAAGGAAACATCAAGAGCATACGTTTGAGACGCTATTCCTAGGCGTATGTATGTATAGTCGTCCTTCAGTTACGGCGATGGACTCACCATCTGTCACGTTGACACCTAAAATATATCATTGGCGAACAGTAGGTGTGTGGGCTACTTTTGCTTACTCCTTCGGGGACCCTTGTAAGATGGCGTGAGGATATATTATGCCATTACATGAAATTAGAAAACTTACTAGTTACGCCCAGTTCTTGCGCGATCTCCTTCCAGCTCTCATCCAACTTGTACCAGTTATGGTGTCCCTTCAGCTGCCGGTTCCATATTATCTCTCTCACTCGCACCAATTCTATCAGCTTATTCATATCCACGTCTATTGTTCTTCTCTTGTTCATGAGAAGCTTTTTCCTCATCGTATATCCTAGTTTTGGTCTTTTGATAGACTCGTCTAGAGAATTGAATACTTCATCATTGGTGTCTTCATCTCCTTCTTCGTCTTCAGCCAGGAACTGGTGATGGATGAACTTCAGCTTCTGGAAGTGAGGCCATTCTGAGTCCGTTGGATTCTTTTTCATCTCTTTCCGACACTGGTCTTTTAGGTTCTTCCATTTCTTTCTGCAGTTAAGACCTGGAACGTTTTGCATTGAAATAATCATCTGGAAACTTAGATTTATTCATTTCATATAATATGAGTTAACTTAAGTTACCATAAGTAACTTAAGTAGTCACACCATGAGCTTTACGGTGAAGGAAAACATCGAGAGGAAACTTGCATACGTCTGAGAAGCAATTCAAAGGCGTATGTATAGTCGTGCTTGAGTAACGGCGATGGACTCGCCATCTCATCTGTCACATTGGCACATAAAAATATATCTCTGGCGGAATGTGGGTGTTTGGGTACTAGGTTTTATAAGTACTTGTTGAAATATGTTAGATTATTTGAAATTTATAAAGGATTTTGACGGCCGTACTTTAAACCGCTGGTTAATTCGACTTTCTGTGTCTAATGTAGGCTCTTTATCAACGTCATTGAGCCATTAAATTTTTTAATCCGTTTCCATTTCAAGGAATGATCAAAAGTATCAACCTTATCATAAATTTTTATTCAGATTCATTTTTGAGCTAAATGTACATAGCTTAACGCTGTGCTGCACTAAATAACCATTACTTACATTAACGAACTAAACAATTAGAATTCAATTAATCCCGGTGCAAGAACTCGCTAAATAGTGTATACATAGGTTTGCAATTTTTTCATGCCAAACATGAAGGACGCTAGCGAAATAATCATCAAATGCGCAGAGAGTTGCGCCGTACGAACTTCCACTACCTAACAACATGGCGCGGGCAATGACCTTCATGAGCGGGTGAAACGCAAAACGCAAGACGCTTACTTGTCGTGCCCACCTCCGCGGCCACCTCGTTCCAATAACGCTCTAGCTTGAACCTGTTCCGGTGCCCTCTGTAGCTTTTATCCCACAAACATTCCCTCGCTTGGACGGCTGCTATGAGCTTGTCCATGTTTTTGGACCTGGCACCTTTGAGTTTGTACTTCATTGTTGGCGGGTGCGCTAGCGGTAGCGGGGACGGGTGCCACGAACAGCGCGCGGCGGACAACTGACTTCGCCTTCCATTCCGCTGTTGGCGCGCTCGCTTCCGCTCCCGCTGCGCCGTATCGCTGTCTTCGTTGCTCGTCGCCTCGCTCCCCTCTCGAGTAGCGGCCCACCTCGATATGCACTGACACACCACCCTTTCTTATTCACTACATTCACTGCTTGTTAACTTAACCATAGGAATCTCAACACGCTGGTTTCGTACGCAATGTATTTAAAGCAATACGATAGTTTGAAGTTTAGATTAGGGCGTTGCCTTATGGTAATTGTTTCTGGATGCGCGAATAGTCGTGGCCGAAGCGATTCAATAACGACGGATATAACGACACGCCGCGCTTATAACGATCCGCTTGAAGATAATAATTATACTTGAGGCATAAATACAGTAACATTTAGGTTATAGGTACCGATGCAAGTAATTTTTGTTTACACTACCGAGGTGGCAAATGAGCATGCTGGCTACCTGATGGTAAGCTTTTATCGTCCTATGGATGCCTGCAGCACCAAGGTTATCACTTTTGCAACCTTGGAGGAATATTTTCGCGCCCTGAAGAACTTCATGCTGCACTCTCTGGGGATACCACAACGAGGAGTTCATTCTACAGATGCGAGAGAGCGATGGCAAGTTTAAACTTCTTTCTATTACTATTAGTAACAATATTTCTATCAAAATATATGTATAAAATGATTAGCGTATTAAAAACCTCTATTCGATATAGAAATATAATCCCACAATGCAATTATTCGTATCGAAATTTCAGCAGAATGCATTTATACAGATATTTAACAATACCCATAGTTTAGATAACGTTAGAGTAATTTTAAAGGATTAATAATATAGTTATGGTAAATATACTGCACTACGGTCGTTAAGAACATGTCCTATCTCTGTGAGCAATGTTAGGCATACGGGTATACGGCGATGTGAAGGCAAGCGGTTGCCGACTAAACGCTGTAGCAGCTTTTCTACACCTTTCTTGAAGAAGTCTATGCTGTGCGAAAAAAACTTTGACGGAGATTTCATTCACAATCTAAGCGTTCGCGGTAGACCACTTTTATTATTGTCATAATAGAGATAGAGAAAGAGAGAGAGTATAAAGACTTACCCGTTGCCTCAAAGTACTTAGCCGACTCAGCAGCAGTCCAGCACTGAACAGCATTCCAAATTCGAACATCGTCCACACTATTAACTAATACAATAAAGTCACTCAACTGTTTTTCTTTTATTATTATTTTTTGAACTTTGGTCCATTGTTTGGTGAATTAATGTGATTCTTATAAATGCGAAAGTTTGTGAGGATGTTACTTCCACGCAAAATGTACTGAACGGAATTAGGTGAAATTTGGCACATAGATAGATCATTAGCTGAATCGACACATCAGATATGTGTCGATTCAGATTTCAAACACCTCCGTAGGTATAATTTTCGCGAAAAGCGCTTCAAGCATTCTGTTTTTTTTTTCCTAATTACCATTTGTTTTATTTCACATCATAAATATTCAATCTCAAACATGATCCACGAGTAAGTGATCAAATAGCATTCAGTATTTACATTATAATAAACGCAATACGGTTTATGGATCAACCATCCGTTCTTGTGATCTTATCGATAGGTCATATAGCGGTTTACGAGCGGCTTATGAGCGATTTATAAGCGGTTTATGAGCGATTTATAAGCGGTTTATTACGTCCGAAGTGGTAATTTGGCGTTCGACTATGTAATACGTAGGAAACTGTAGTAAGATGGTCATCCCTGTGAACTGTACATTGTTGAGACCCTCAATGCCTCGATGCAGATGCCTACATCACGTTAATGTGCAAAGGCACGTGTACTTATATACTTAAGTACATATAGACGTACCTAATTTACTTTAATCCATTATTTACGCACTCGTGAATAACAATACATACATTGTACTCGACGTACAGACCTTCGCTAGCCCGTATTTATCAGTCATCCTACACTCCGGTTTCCCATCCTTGAGTGTCCGATCGATTTGATCTAGGTAGTTAGATCATGCACTTTCTCTGCCTCTACTTCCAAACACGTTCGCATTTCTGGGCCTTTTATTATGTAGAGTATTGTTATTCAAGAAGACAAACCAGCAACAGATTACAAATGTCTGTTAAAGTTCATAGATCACATAATCACCTTCGAAAGAATGCCAATAAAGAACTTAACCCACTTTACACCAACATACACATGTGTTCTCCAAATATTAAAGGCATTTTTAAAAACAACAGGATGTCGATTTTTAATGTTCCATATTTTTATTCCGCGCTCGGTGATCTTATAGATCTCGGTTGGGACTAAAACAGAACTGAATTAGGGAAATAAGAACAGTCTAGGAACTGTAGCACGGTTGATACTTAATATGTACACTGCACTGAGTAGGATGCCCATAATTTTGTTAGAGTGCGCAACTTGTTGAATTGCATAATACTCTTGGAATAACCAAATAAATAAATATTCGCATTCCGCAAATTAAATTATATCATATCTAAGATAGGCCGCAGCCTGAGATGAGATTTTAATCCTGAGATGTTGAATGAATATTCATGAAAGTTTTTTTTTTAAGATGTAAGCAGACCGTAAATTTGTCATATGTGTTGTTCTACACAACCACTCGCTGTAATCTACTATGCCAAACTTTATCCAGTTTTGTTCAGTGGCTCTGGAGAGAGCAACTCTCTCTCTCTCTGGGTAACAAACATCTTCACGAACTTTCGAATATAAAATTAACATTGGTAACATTTTAATAAGGATTTAAAGTGACCAAAAGTTATGACTTACAATCAAGTAAATCGAAAGGAAAAGATTTGAATATTTATTCCATGTCCATGAAAAAGTAAAATCACTGTCTCCATAGTTTTGTTTATTGCATTATGGGATAAATGCATTGTCTCTGGGGTATATATAGATTTTACCTTCGCCATACGTATAAGGTAAGACGTTATTTGTCACGTTGGCACATCTCCAGGGAACATTATTTTGTTCTACCCAGACCAAAGACTACTGTTTAATATGACCCAGACTTTCAGAGGAGCTGTGTGGAGGCGTGACGCTATAATGATAAAGATATACCTTATAAAAAAAGCCGTGGTGGCCGAGTGGTTCGATTATTTGCCTGCAACACAAAGGTTGTCGGTTCACAACATGGCATACATACTAGCGTAAGGTTAACGCGTACCTTGCATATTTTTACTCAATTTCGTTGCGGCATTGCGCATGAGCCAAGTGAAGAGGCTTCAGGCTGTGTCAGCATCTTGAATAATCTCATTAGAACATCGTGAAACTTAGACGAATTACCAGCTAGTAATTCCTACGTAATACTAGGCAGTTGATCGTCTATCTCGAGGCGAATTAGTCGGGTGGCAAGTACGCGATGTTCATAAATTAAATGCAATGTTTACCCAAGTTTATGACGAGAACTTACCGAGTAATACTTGTACCATAGTGACTTTAGTGAAATTTTAATTCTAATTCATAAATATACTTTAGGCATAGTTGGATTGCTATGTCATACTTTCTTATAAAGAGCGTAACGTTTATCAGTAATTCGGATTCGGTGATAAGTGTGTCTGCTAAGAAGCAGAGAGAGAGGGAACAGGATCAATTGGTTGAACCAAGGATGGTAGCTCTGTGAGTACTCTAAACGCTCTGTGCTCTTCTCTCTTCAACTCTTCTCGTTCAACTCCCACGGGTCTGTTCCTACATACAGTACGATGAGTGTTTTATCGAAGAAAGACGGCAGTTGTCCATATAACCTTGATACGATTCCCTGTTTCACGGTAATCGCTTACCACCATGAGGGTAAAATTTTTAATTGTCACATTTGTATGTACCTAATATACCTCTGGTGGAAAGTGGGTGTGTGTGTATTACCTATACACCTCTGCCTACCCCTTCGGGGACCCTTGTGGGAAGGCGTGAGGATATATTATATAAATTTATAAGGGAACGTCCCACTACGTGACCAGTACAGGGTCTCAGGGTTAGTCTTTAAAATACTAATCTTGGTCTAAGGGCTTAGGTTTTCTTCAAGTAGTCAGTCGTATTAAAAAACAGGCAAATATTTGTCACTTCAGTATGCTACGTTCCCCACATTATATCATTAAATACTACAGCAAGCTACAAGTGCCTGCTTTAAAAATGTAAGCAACAGTATTATGTTCTAAGATTTTGCTCCATGATTATTTTCAAAGAATTATACTTCATTTCATAAACTGTATTATGCTGCCAACACACTGTAACTCTCCGAACACAGAGTTGCAACGCGCAAGTGATACTTCGGTGTCGTGAGCGTAAATAGGCTACGGTAACCGTTTCCCATCAGGTGGGCCGTATGCTTGTTTGCCACTCTTGTTGTATAAAAAAACTCATTTTTAATACCTATATAATTCGATGCGCACTGATCTCTAAGTCACACACACAGCTTTATGAGTTAATATGGATAAATATACTGGCGATAGAGTTCAAAATCGTTTGTGATGAAGAAGCCATTTCTAAGCAGCATGTAGATGCCATTGTATCATTTCATGATGCAACCGACGCACTTATGGGTATCTGCCGACTCTATTGTTCGTCAGTTCATTTGCATCTATTGACTTAATTCAAATATAGTCTTATTATTGAACAACACGTCTTCTTACACCAATCCCAGCAAGGTGTTCTTTCGATTTATTCAAGGTCTTCGTAGATAGCACTATCCATAATTGCAAGTGGTCCTCCACTTCCACTTCTCCCATACACTTTGCATTGTAAATCTCTTTCCCTCACTTCCCTCACTCATCCTTTCTGTATCTCTAAGCCAACGTAACATGCCTTTCTACATCTATACAATCATACCTTCGTTCACGCGAATTACCTCGCGAATCTCAGTATTACGTACACTTTGCGAAGAAAATGCATCTCAACTGTATTCACACCATTTTAATGATTTCACTGAAATAAAAATGAAACACGTTTATACCTACATTAAAAACTAATTTGTTTGTATCAGGTGTTTTTGAGCGCATGGCTAGCAGTCGGCATAATGTCTGGGATGACAGGAGCGAGCATGCTGCGCACGCGCCGCAAGGATGTCAACGTCAAACCCAACCGGAAGTAAGTATTGGCACTTAATTATTCGAGATCTGATTTCTATAATTATATTGCATAATGAACATATTCCTTTGTCACAGGTTGGACCGCAAGTCCTCGCGGGGCATGCTCTACGAAAACGAAGAGCTGCGCCTGCGCACCATCAATATCAACGCAGAAGTTGAAAGAGGTAACTAGTCCGGTCAGGACAGTGAAATATTTATTGGTACACCCTTATTTACATCGCCCAGGGTAGGTTTAATATAATATAATATAAACTAATAATTACATTCTGAGCCCAAAGCAATAGTGTAAAATGACAACCTTAGCCAACCTTATCTCCTGGTATGTACACAAAAAGTGTGGATCGCGGGATCCCACAAAACGTTTACTTCCTTTTTCTAGAACTGTTCTAGATGCCTTAAATTGTAATACTTACTTAACTAAAAAAACCAGTGGTTCGAGCAGTTGCATGCGACGCAAAGGTCGCAAGTTCAAATCCCGACTGTACCAATGAGTTTTTCTGAACTTAAGTACAGTGATTAGTCACACCACTTTACGGTGAAGGAAAACATCGAGAGGAAACCTGCATACGTCTGAGAAGAAATTCAAAGGCGTATGTATAGTCGTGCTGGAGTAACGGCGATGGACTAGCCATCTGTCACGTTGGCACCTAATATACCTCTGGCGGAAAGTGGGTGTGTGGGTATTACCTATACACCTCTGCCTACCCCTTCGGGGACCCTTGTGGCAAGGCGTGAGGATATATTATATTATTATATATTATTATTATATATATATTATATAAAAAAATGGCTCAGCAAAAATCCTACTATTCAATATAGGCCTATTTTAATGGAAAAGGCTAAAAATAAACTTAATGAAACCGATTTTGTTAAAATTATGATGATTTGTTTATACAATAACAGTGACAATGTGTTTCTAAGCCTCCTAACTATTTATTTAAATAAAGTATTGTTACATATACCTGCTAGGTATACACTGATCTCTTTTTCTTTATATTTTTACAGGGTATTGGATATTATCCAGTTAGTCCAAGATAGAATGTATGTGTTTTTTTGGGTCAGGTCAATCGGACATCAAGAAGTTGAAGCGAGAGAATGACCAGTTGAAGCGGGAGATCTCCGCCCTGCGCTACGAGTATGACAGACTCGACAGCATGCTGCGCGAGCGCCGCTCCTCGCCTGAACACTCCGACGTAGGTTCAATATTTATTACATTCAATATATATATATATATATCCTCACGCCTTCCCACAAGGGTCCCCGAAGGGGTAGGCAGAGGTGTATAGATAATAGCCACACACCCACTTTCCGCCAGAGGTATATTAGGTGCCAACGTACATTCAAAGACGCAACATTCATTTTTATTTGAACACTATTTCTCTTTATAACTTGTTCATATATGTGTCCATGTAACTTTAATCTTTCCTACCCCTACGTAAAAGGGAACAAATGTTAATAAATAATAGTTAAAAGAAACTAAAAAACACGCTTTTTTAGAAAACCGAACTAAAAAATAGAAAATAAATTTCGATAATATCTTAAAAAGCGTGGGGTGCATGGTGCCAATAGTTATAAATATTTTATTGACAGATATTAGTAGAGTGATTATCATTTCGGTAATAATATCTTAAAAAGCACGCTTTTTAAGATATTATCGAAATTTATTTTCTATTTTTTAGTTCGGTTTTCTATAAAAAGCGTGTTTTTTAGTTTTTTTAAAATATTATTTATTTTCTACTTTTTAGTTATTAGTGTATTGTCATCGGTCCTCGATAAGTCTACAAAGTTTGAACGAAATCTGGCTGTTTAAAGTGGGTCAAAATCGAGCTCAAAGAAGTCGGTTACATACATACATACAGGTGAAGCTAATATAAAGCGTGTAAAAAAGCAAACCGGGGAGTTTGTTTCGCCGTTTCTTCTCCTGGCAGGTATTTTTTCTTGGAAACGGTGGTAACTTTAGTTTATATTAAATATGTGACGTTCAGTAAGTGTTCCCTGTGTCCCTTACGTTGAATAAAATATTTTGTTTTTTTTTTTATATGTAAGTATATTTATGTATATGTTATTGTATGTGTATAAAGTAGGTATATGTTTCGTATTTATTTATTTAGATTGCTTAGTATATGTATATTATAGTAATTGTGTATATTTCATCCGCTCAACTATCACACTTACCTTTTTTTCTCTATTTCTTTTCTCTCTTCACTTGGAAGAAATCGCTTTTGCGATAAGGCCGCCTATTGTACCTATTACATGATGTTCTCTGTGTGTTTTGTCATCCTATTTGTTTTTGTAGATGTGTGTGTACAATATTGAATATTATTATTATTATTATATACGTAAAGAAAAATGCGTAAGGGAAGGACTACCTAACTCATCCAGCCAATGATCAATCTCTCATTAATATTAATAATAATAAATACCTGCAACAATTCTACACAAATTGACCTGGTCCCAAATTAAGCATAGCTTGTATTATGCTAACTAGACAACGATATATTTACTTATATATATAGATATAATATAATAATATATATATAATAATATAATATAATAATAATATAAATAATATAATATATCCTCACGCCTTCCCACAAGGGTCCCCGAAGGGGTAGGCAGAGGTGTATAGGTAATACCCACACACCCACTTTCCGCCAGAGGTATATTAGGTGCCAACGTGACAGATGGCGAGTCCATCGCCGTTACTCCAGCACGACTATACATACGCCTTTGAATTTCTTCTCAGACGTATGCAGGTTTCCTCTCGATGTTTTCCTTCACCGTTAAGCTCGTGGTGTGACTAATCACTGTACTTAAGTTCAGAAAAACTCATTGGTACAGTCGGGATTCGAACTTGCGACCTTTGCGTCGCAGGCAACTGCTCAAACCACTCGGCCACCACGTCTCTTATATATATCTGCCTTCAGCGGGATTCGAACCTGCGACCTCAAGTTTCGCAGCCAGGAGCGCTAACCACTAGATCAGACGGTCGTCAAAATTGCCTGAAAGAGGTAGTACAAACATCGTCAAAACCTGTATAATATTATACAGCAGGATCTATATAAGCCGAATACGTCCGTAAAATCAAAGGAATAAAGCACTTTATCTCTCGGCAGGATAGCGCGTCTGTGTGCAGTGCCTGTCCCGAATGCATTAGCATGGACGGGTCGTCGCGTCAGGTTGCTTTCCACGACCTGAGCGTAGTGCCCGAGGAAGCTGAATTCGAAGGGAACAAGGTAAAAAACTACCACAATTATTAACTATTTAATTACAAGCTCAAAATCTAGCTCTGTTTCTAAATTTCAAATGCAAATTCATATTGTATTCAACTTATGGAACACTTATTGAAAATTAGTTACTCCATATTTATTAAACTACAGATCCGTTTGCAAGAAAAAATACCCGTCAGAGGAAGAAACGGTGAAACAAACTCCCCGGTTTTCTTCATTTTACTTGTCGATAGGAAAGATAGGATGATAGATGGCGAGTCCATCGCCGTTACAAGCACGACTATACATACGTCTTTTGAATATCTTCTCAAAGGTATGCAGGTTTCCTCTCGATGTATTCCTGGTACAAGTACAGCCCACTCTTGCAACCTTGTGCAATCGTGTACTCGAACCGACCACCATGGACTTTTATTTTTCAATTACCTATATAATTTGCTTATACATTTATGTCCATATATGATTTTTACTCTACTCCCTTGGGTAGTAGCGTGAAAGTATTCATACAGTCTTCCGCAATAGGTCAATTCTCTGTTGTCTGCGCATTAAAACGAACGAACTACTCCTTTACAAAATTACTCAGAAGATTTACTCAAAAACTAAAAAAAAATCAACAATTTAACGAACGTTTAAGTGACAGATATACCATATAAAGTCGATAAATCTGTACTTTTCGTAATCTTAAATTATGATTCACGTAACTCAAATAGCTTCTCATTAGGTACTACAAATGTATTAATCGTAAAGATAAAATACCTTAATGAAACACTGGATGTGCTCGCGTTAGATTTGCTGGCATTTGTGTAAGGATATCAAGAATTACCTAATAGTTAGTAAGTACCTAATGTGTTACCTTTTTTTATAATTCGTGTCCCTCTCATAAGTGTCTGTGCCCCACAGGGTCCATTGTATACTCTGATATTATTGTAAGTGGAATAGCAATAAATAATTATGATTTTTATGATTATCAATTGCGGCAGTAATTACTATGCGGCGCTTACTATGAGATGTGCAGAATGCAATTTTGCATTGCAAATGCAAGGGTTTCAAATACTCGAGTGATCCGTTGCATGCGTCCCAAAAGAGGTGGTAGGTAATTGTCTACCTACAGGCCGTTTGTATTTATCGCCTTAGTGGTATGAAAAACAAACAAAACTGACATTTAACGACTAAAATGCGAAGTTTTTCGCTTTTGGTCTGGGAAATGAGTCAAGGCCGTCCGAGTTCCACGTTGAGGAGTAAACTCAAAGTAAAAGCTTTAAAAATAAACTCAGTTGAATCCCGGTCGGGCGTCGCGCGCGCCGTAGTATTTTCCCGTGGTCTATTCGTGTGACAGTGAATATGATATAATATGTGTGATGAATTATAAGGTACAAAGATTGTTTTCATTATAATAAACAATTTCCTAGTGTGATTTTTTGGCTGCTACATTATTACTATTCATAGGTAGGTGTTATTTGCTTTTATGTCGATGCTATTAACTGCTCTTGCTAAGCCCTTTTGGTAATATTTATTTAATAGAAAAATCAAGCTTTTTTATCATTAAATAACTTTGATATTAGATTTAAGACGTTTTTCAGAAGAAGATATCAATAGTTGTAAAACTATAACCTATTAAAATTAAAGATATAAGGAAGAAAAGATGCAAATGTTTAAGAAATTATTTTGCATTTCAGTCTTGATATTCGCATAAATATGAGGATAATTTTAATTCTGGCGACATTCTAGCGCACACTATAATTTCCTTTGTGTTTTACGACCATATTAACTACGTGACAGACGGCGGTATGACGTGTACTATATTTGTACACCACAGCCATTGCCACCAACATATGTAAATTTGGTGACACCGTTTCATGACTTCATGAAAAGGCTTCAAATCAAAAGCATGCAATCAATCATGAAATCAGTCAGGCATCAAAATACATTTGGACAATTCAACACAAATTGCCATAGCCCCAAATTAAGCAAAGCTTGTGTTATGGTAACTAGACAACGATATAAATACTTATGTAGATAGGTATGAGGAATGCCGATATAAGATTTCTCTATACCAAATTTAAGCAATATCTGGCCATTAATTCAGTCTGAAGTAACGAACGTGGCAACTGGCACTCATAGAAATTAACTTAAATAGGTACTTAATTCATAGGCATGCTTGAGTAACGGCGATGGACTCGCCATCTGTCACGTTGGCACCGAAACATATCTCTGGCGGGTAAGTGTGTACACACCCACTATAAGTGGGTGTGTGGGTAGGTACTATGCATATGCATGAGGTGTATAGCACCTCTGCCCTCCCTTTTGGGGACGCTTATGGAAGGCGTAGGATATATTATTATTTTACATAAAGTCAGTTATTGAGTCAGTCATTAGGGCCCCAGTGTTTTTGCACCAAAGTCGCACGCCTCTGCCTTCATAAAAACACCCTCGTCGTACACATCATGGCACAGTTTATCTAAGTTTACCCACTGTGAATTCCCTGATAACTGTTTACATAATGCCAGACAGACTGGCCTCGAATGTAGTGGCGCGCAAGGATTTCATAAACACGCTAGAATTACTAAAAGTAATAATATATCTACAGAAATATGAACATATACACTCACTGTGACATATATTACCCTACCAGGTACATTACTGAGTACCTAAAGAGATCAAAAGTTACCTATTCTAACATCATTTTTTTCCAGCTTAATTTGACGATACAATATCATGAGCATTTCGGCTAGAGACGCTAGACGCTCTTTGCATCCACCTACTATATCACAACCAAATAGTAAGCCTTGATTAGCTTTAGGAATATGAAATTATCATATTAAAAGTCATTATAATTATCATAATAATAGACAGCTGCCATCTTATTTACATACGAGACACCGATCTCACAAACGAGATAAGATTTCCGGTAGCCTAATAAGTATTCTATGATCAAGCTTCCAAATATTTGGTCCTCATGTTTATAAGGAATGCCTAACGACACAGACTTAAATATTTTCAGAGTGGCGCGGAGTCCCCTTGCACTTGCGATGAGTGCCTGACAGAAGCAAGGCTGCTCGTCGCCGATAGCCATCGCCCAATGTCACCAATATTGGCGAACAGTGGGCCAACTCGGCCAAACACGGCGGACAATGGCCACGAACGTGTCGTCGACGTAATCGTCCATGATGCGCCGCCTGAAATGCCGCGGTTCTTCGAATCAGTGACGTCACCTCCTTACCATGTCACAGCGCCTCCTCCGCCAGGCTTCGTCGTTGCCCCCTACCAACAGCGGTTCCACACTGGAGGCAATGTCGAAGATCTACTCGGAGACATGCAATCCACGCCGTCTATACAAACTACTTTCATACAACAGAATTCAGTTTTCATGTGCAATACTAGGCGCGTTACGCAGAGACAGTGCTGTTGTCAGAGACGGGATGTGCCTATGCCAGCGCAGAATGGTGAGGCTAACCCCGAACCCCCAAAATCTTACGTCACTGAAAAGAATATAGAGTTAACTTACGACTATCCTCGAGCAACGCCCATTGCGAGCACGCCGAGCCCAAAGTCTGGTGACGATTTGACGACGACCACAGAAGTGGCGAGCACAGTGGTGTTTGTCGAAAGGCGAATACCAGTGAAACCTAAAAAGTTTGATTTCTTTTTCCGATCGCGGTCCGCGCCAGTTGGCGAAAACGAGGAGCCAATATACGCAACCGTCAACAAACTACCAAAGCGATTACGTCGGATGGAACTGGCGAATTTGGAGAAAGAGGTGGCTTACAAATCTGGGGAGCCAGACTCGTCGACGCGGACAGAAATCACATTGAAAACAGACTCAGAGTCTCAAGCTCCTGCGCCAGACGATGACACGAGTCGATCAGAGCGGGAGAAATCTGCTCCTCAAAGGGCAGAGTCACCTAAAGCTAAGAAGCGGAAACGATTTTCTCTGACGTTTAAAAAGCGGGAGAGGAAAAGACGAGAGAAAAAGAAAGACGTTAAAAATAGCGGTGGGAAGAATGGAGTCTCGGTGCAGTTGGAGGGAGACAGCGAGAGGCTGATCGAGGAGCTGGATATAAAGCCGAAGCAGTGCACGCGCCATCGGCCAAGGAACACGTTATCGTCTTCAAGCTCGGGCCCGCGGTACAAGCGGGACAGCTACCAGGTAACTACAGTCTCAAGAACACTATAACGAAGACACATTATATTTATTTCACTACTCCAATATGTGAAGAATACCATCTTCTTTAGATCCTTCTTAACTGAAGTATTAAAATCCAAGTCATTAATATACCGTTACAGTTAATAATATTTCCAACGGAATCGGGTCGCCAGGCGCGAGCAATAACTTTGGGTCGCAAGCGTGTTTGCGTGGTAAGCGATTACCGTCGCAAGCAAGCAGCGGTAATCGCTTGCCATCAGTTGGATTGTTTGCCATCTTAATGGCTTAAAAAGAAGATACATTCTTCACATGTCTTCTATGAATCTCAAAAAAACTTTTTCATTGTATACAAGCTGTTTTTTTTCTACCCATTCCTATGTTACCTTCTAATTTTCAAAAACCAAGTCCTTACCATGTACCTACCTGCATAACATGATTTCTTACTTTTCGTTCAACCTATACAGGTATCTCAGAAAATAGAAAGTTTGTGGTGAATATATTCTCATAACGATGCAATGAAACAAATAGCTCTAGAGATAACAAAATTTCAACATTTTAAAGGGAGTAAGTAATATTCACTACGATACGTATTTACGAAGGTTTTTACCAGAAACTATTAATTACATATAAACGTAGTTATTTCCTAATGTATAACTTTATCATTACAGCAGAATAATATGCGAAAGTAGGGTTTAAAAACGGTAAACGTTCATTCTTGTCTGCTTCATTTCGCTGTGGCCTATAGTATCTGAGCAACTGACCTATTTTCTACCTACTATTTCGACCTATATATATTTTACCTACAACCTGGTCCAGTAATTAGAGCTAGATGCAGATGAGTTAGCGGGTTCGATTCCTGCTGGGGACGAATATTTGTACCTTAGCCTCGGATGTTCTTAGTTAAGACTAAATGTACTTATCAATATACGTATGTATATCGATGTAATTCCATAAATAGCTTGCTTAGTTAATTGTGTGTAGAATAGCACCGTGGTTTTATTAATCCAATCTGAAAACATCCTGACTTTCGCATTTACCTATACCTAATATTAGTAAGATGACTACTAACCAATTTAAAAAGAACTTGAAACCTCAAACTAATAGGTGTTAAGATGTTTCTCCTCGAGGATTCCTCTCGATGTTTTCGTTTCCCGCGGTGTATATACATATATATATCCACTGCACTTAAGTTAAGAAAAACTCATTAGTAGTCGTTATTCAAACTAGGAATCTTTGTGTCGCAGGCAACTACTCGAACCACTCGGCCACCAGGGCTGTCTCTCTATATATGTTGTATACATCGATAACCAACAATTTGCTTAACAATTCTTCTTGTCGTTGCAGGAGATGACGTCCCATTCGGAACACGAGCGCACAAATAGTGTGTGCTCCTCTGTGAACTCCCTGGCGTCGGCATGCACGCATAAGTCCAGGAAATTCTCGGAACCCACCAACGACGCCTCCATACCCTGGTGCGGATGCTGGGGAGCAGGCTGCGTGTAGCCCAATGGATTATTCATAAGCCCTAACTATTACAAAGAAGCTGGTATTTTTATTCTAGACTCTCCTTCTAGAATAAAAAATATCCAATGTGTAACCAGCTAATAAATTTTTCTCCGTGACAAATTTCATCGAATTCCATTCAGTAATTTTTTCGTGAAATAGGTAGATATATTTAAATATCTACAAAAGCTTTCGCATTTACAATATCAGTAGGACTAACAACCGGACTGCATGGTTACTTAGGTATTATTTTGTTTTAATCTCATAGGAATTTGGCAGCGTTTTCGATGGAAGCGGCTTGATTTCTAGCCGTCATTTTCGACAACTATCGTAATTCAACCCTTTACACAAAAGCAACCATTATGGTGGTTTATGTGTAAAATTGTTGTCGCCCTGTCTATTGGTGAAAATCGCATGCAAATCCGTTCAGCAGTTAATTAGCATAACGCCAAGAGACAGACGCGAATGAGGACTTTGTATTATAATATATTGTTACGCGCCGCTGTCTTAGTCGGGAGTAATCGGGAGCAGTCGGAGCCGTTCGGGTGTGTTGGCATCAAAATGGCGGCGGGAAGCATGACTCACTCGGAACGGGATGACGGTTGAACAACACGTTTGAGATTTTCGTTTGAATATTACAATATAATTGATAGATGGTTGAAAATAAAAGTGATTAAATGTCAGAAGTGTTTCATAGTTAACAATATAGTAGTGCCAATCCGAATGCTCACCGGACAAAGGGACAGTGGGACAAGTGTCCGTACTTTGACAAATAATGTGATATATCACATTTTAGTGTTATTACGCAAAGGAATGAGACAGATATTGTACTCCAAGGCGGAAATAAAAATAATATCCAAGCGAATAACTACATAGGAACTTAAATTAAGACCTTATTTCCAAATCTAATAACCGATGATCCTTGAAGCACAATAAACCCAGTAGACTATTGTATAAGAGTATTTAACCTGTAAATAAGAGAAATCTGTGATTTTATGTACGTATTGTGGTGTCGTGTAGTCGATAGTGTATATCCGAATAATAAATATCAATGTTTATACTGTTATTGTGTGTACTTTTATTCATTTACCTACAGTTCCTCGGAAAGGGTTTATTAAATTACCACCCAAATTTCGCTGGAGATATATACTATACTAGTTGTCCCGCCCAGCTTCGTTCGGGTGAAAAAATACGATGGTAGCGCCACCTATCGGGTCCAATTGTGAATCTAAGCCACTCTCGTATCCACCTGAAGACACAGAAAATTTCATTTAAATCGGTCCAGCCGTTTAGGAGTTCATAGACATACAAACGTACAGAAGAAATATATATATGTATCTTAATATATATATAAATTACGTGTCACGTTGTTTGTCCGCGATGGGCTCCTAAACTACTGAACCGATTTCAATCAAATTTACACACCGTATGCATACTGATCCAACTTGAAAGATAGGATAGCTTACATCACAATTGGATCCGATAGGTGGCGCTGCGATCGTGTTTCAGGAAATTTTACTTTTTCCCGGGCGAAGCTGGGCGGGACAGCTACCTTGGGACAATTCTAGGCTTAACTTACTTCCAAAGTAAGCAAAGCTTGTCGTTGTCATCATAAATCTACGTTCATCATTACACTGAATGACAAATAAAATGACCACACGTGTGAAATAATAATAATGATATTAGATTTCATTACACTCAAGGGCAAATAAAATGACCAGCCACAATTACATATATGGTTATTTATTATAAAATATGACACATTCCTGTGAACTGTGTTACAGTAATTGAGATGCATAGCAAATTCATGAGCCAACTTCCTCACTGCCGACGTAGCCTGTCATATCACAACATTTATCTTTTCCCACACCAATTTTCCGTTAAGACATCTTATGACTGAACTTAAGTACAGTGATTAGTCACACCACGAGCTTATACGGTGAAGGAAAATGGTGAAGGAGGAAACCTGCATACGTCTGAGAAGAAATTCAAAGGCGTATGTATAGTCGTGCTTGAGTAACGGCGATGGACTCGCCATCTGTCACGTTGGCACCAAATATACCTCTGGCGGAAAGTGGGTGTGTGGGTATTACCTATACACCTCTGCCTACCCCTTCGGGGACCCTTGTGGGAAGGCGTGAGGATATATATTATTATATTATTATATAATTAGCCCTATTAGGTACAAAAGTGGCAAGAATGTAGTAAAGAAAATATTGATTGATTTAATATCTCAATTTTCTTAAGACCACCAGAATTTGACGGGTTTACTCTCAGGTGTATGATAAGCGGTTAACGCACCCCATAGTAACTTACGAAACGCTCGCGAAAACCTATCTGATATAAAATCAATATTCGATACAGTATTGCGTGAACATTTAATTTTGATACATATGCCTACGACTTAAAGACGATATTACTGTGCATCGATTGGACTAACTTGACGGAAAATTGGTTTAGAACGACGCTTACATCACTCACTACCCTACACTATAAATACGTTCCCCCCCATTGTCATTGGTGCATACATTCCGATTATGTTTCTGTCCTACTCTAGCGCACGGAGTACTTGATCGAGAAACTAACTGAAAAACAATTCGATATTCAAAAGTGACAAATTGGTCTCGGAATGGTTTTGATTGATATGACGTAAGGGCCATTCAAGTATTACGTAAGCAGATGTTTTACAATTATTTACCCCCACCCGCCCCTCCCATGCTTACGTAATCATTACCACCTATATATAATTTGTGGGTTGCCATTTGTGTAAAAAATTAAATAATAGCTGCTGACGTAATCACGATTTCGACTCCTACCACCCAACATATCATCAAAAATAAGCAAAGCACAGCAAAAGCCAAACGCTTACGTAATACTTGAACGCCCCCTAACTAATGAGAGAATTTTGTCTGGTGCAATTTGGTCTGTCTGTCTTGTATGTTATGTCTTTCCCTCGGTCTGACCCCCTAGTTGAGGGTCGACCACCGGAAATGGTATAATAATAAACGCAGCAATAAACACCCCAACTCAAACAGCAACCCCAAGCAGGACCAACGACGTCAAAAAATCCCACTTAATATACATCTACGATATCAAAGGCAAAATCCTCATCAACTGGAACTTCGTTTCACTTCCATCTCTAACCTATACATAATACAAGCGAATTTTATCGACACAATACCGAAATAGCAACATTAAGGATCAAAATCGCATATCGCGGGCAGTGAGGAGACAGTCGGCTAAGCATACATTGATTCTACTATAGAACATTCGAGACCCTACTGGAAATAATTTTGGACAAAAAAATGCAAAATTCATCGAGCGATACATATTCTAGGAAATCATTATCAAATAAGCTTCGAAAGTAAATGGCACAACTTGTGAACAAATGACGTACAAATAAAAACACACCATACTTCGTTTGCGTATTGGCGACACTCGTATGGCATAAAAATCTTTAATAAAAAAATATGTTAATAAATAAATTATGAAAAAAAAATTAAAATAAAAAAATGAATTAATGTACATTATTTACATGAAATATTTGCATTTAAAAAACACTAGGGGAAGTTACCGCACACAAAATAAAATACTTTCACGTGAGATCTAAGAAAAGCGAAACATTTTAGAAAAATAAATTCAAACATGAGAGTATACTCTGTCGTTTCGATTCATTTTGTAAAATATAAAAAAATCTTCGCATCATTCCCCTAATGGACATGATAGGTGCTGTCTCTCTCGCACACGGGATTCCATCGTGTGCGAAAGAGACGGCGTTACAATGACGTTATTATATCGATATCGATAAAAACTTATCGTAAATACACCTTATATATGCTTAATGGAGACATCTAATATATTAAATATACTTATTAAAATACTTACACTGATCTCATAACTTACTTACGCTTACACAATCCAAAAAATATGTTATTTAGTGGAAAATTAAAAGTATATCATCCTTATAGCGGTGCCATAAAGTCGATTATTGCACTTACAATAAAAAAACCGCATGAAAAAATAAACTTGACCATCCACAATTTCAAAGTGCATTTTGCAAAATAAATATCGGAATGATCCACGAATAATAATTAAATAATACACGACTTACGCTTAACTACATGTTTACAACATACGCACACTTATTGCTACAAGCATTAGGTTCATAAAGGCGTAATAACAATAAAAATTAGTTGAAGGCAAAACTGATAATTTAATTTTCTTTTAAAAACGTTTATTGACGCAGTACAGATTCGGAAACGATAATAGTCCTTATATACTTTCCGATAGGGAGCAAATTGAATAATCATTTGAAGCAATTCATTCAGAACAATTGTAAACACTATTGCCTGGGAATAAACATTACTATTCTTTGGCAATGCCCTTCCGTGTGATATTAAGTAATGCGCTTTAAAACTCAAGCTAAAAAGTATATTTTCATATCAGTCTATAATAATTAAAACACTTAATCAAACTATATAATAGGCCTTTTGCTATGTTTCCCAAACAATTCTCATTTACTTAAATAATAATATTTAATTCATAAATTACGCTCACTTGTCAACCTAACCGAAGGAATCTAGCACACCTGATTATTCTGACATAATAAATATTGCAGTTATTTGAGCTGTTGCTGAACAGAATTGGATGAAATTCGGCACAGAAATAGATTATTAGCTGGATTAACATATAGGATGTTTTATTCCAGAAACAAATCAACCAATGATAACAAATATTTCGCGGGTGAAGCCGCGGGGCGCAGCTAATTTGGATCCACTTGACATCTGTCATGACTGTAGTCAAGTGCAAAAATTATTGGTTTAATGAATTTAGAATAGCAATGTGTCATTGGTGGGGTTGGTAGTAGAGTCACAAGCTCAGCACAGCACAATCTCTCAAAATACACTAATCGAAAGCCAAGAAGATGACGTCATCAAAACATTACGTCACAACCGTAAATGTAAACTTGACAGGCCAACGCAGTTGTTTAAGCTACTGTGATAAGATAATTGTGATAACGCAGTGAATAAATTTATTCATACGCCTAAAAAGGGGGAATTGGAAATAAAAATCAGTCTTCAGTAATAGCAAACATTGGCAGATAATTATTGGACTTGTGATGTGGTGTAATAATTATCAATTAAATTGTATAAATGACGTAAGTGACGTTGACAAACAATCGAGCAGTTACCGAAGCCTATTGACGCAACAAAAAGGGTATCGCGCCCCGGGGTCGGCAGAGGAGTCAATATCATATAGGAGGGAGTACGTAACAGATTCGATTTTTTAATATGGCCAATAAAACTGTTGGCAAATAAATTATGATAGCTGTTGAAATAACCCACTTGATATATATGTATTATTATAATCAACATATTTTCCCCCAAAGTATCATTGTGTATTAATCCTCACATTTCCCAGCTAGGTCAGATATAAAATAGACGTAATGGCAAGACGGAGACATACTGATCACTCTCTCACTCTAACTAGCGCGCTTTACCCTACATCGACTACATTAATCGTATGACTATGGCATGACTTGGCAAAAATGATTTTTAGTTCCGTCGTCTCCGGAGTCTGTTTGCGATATTAAACTCTACATCGCACTATACAAAGTCGATATTTGAGTTCCTTCAAAAACAATACGTCAACGCGTGTTAATGTGTTCGTTGCGTTCAACTATAGACTTAATGTGGTCATGTTTAAGATAGAGTTTAGCATGACAAGTTCCGGAGACGTTGATGACCTTATAAACCTCGGATTTAACTAGTCTTATAAAGAGTGGCAGTGGTAGTTTTTTTAGTTTTATATCGTATTACAAATGTAGGCCAACTCTAGCCTCTTGAGTCCGTTTTTAACAACAGACCAATAACAGACGGAAGTTAATTTGAACCATTGGGTTATAAATAACAGATAGATGAGAGATGAAACATTAATTTCGCTCGCTAATCACTTCTGCACTGGTATTATAAAGAGGCAGTTTGTTTTTCTGATTGAACGCGCAAATTTCAGGAATCTGAATAGTTTTTTTTACATATATAGCCCGTGTATTATGTAAGGCTTATTATATCTGCATGCCAATAACTATGGGAGCGGATAATAAATTTTAACCCAGATGAAACCCGCGGGGCAATCAGTTTCTAATATGTGCGAGCGAGACGGGAAAACTGTACGGGAAAATACATCCTTATGATCCCCGCTACCGCAGAGTTCAAGATACGTGCCGCGTCAATCGTCTGACAGATACGTTACCTACGACAATTATTGTATGTATGACGGTTATCAGCGCATTGCTATATACGACAATACTTAGTTAAAAGCACGTATATTTGGCGGTAGCAGCATTTTTCGAGCGTATTATTAAATATTAGACATAAAACCAGGTTTCTTTCCGTGTTTGTTTTTATATCCAAGCAGTTTTATCATCCATTGCAATCTTAAATATGACAGTATCGATATCTATACGATACGAATGATTACGCGAATATCACTATTTTATTATAATATTACAATTATTTACCATAATTTAACAATAACATACACGTTAATTACTTCTTCGAGTGAACGGAATGTGCTCGTCACGCGGTGGTGCGTGTTAATTGTTAGTACAAATATATATAAATGTTAATAATAAATACTTATTTCAATAAACAATTTCCGTTAAATACTTTTGTGCACGAATTTCAATCTTACGTCTATTACAATGCGATATAATTTGAAATACTGATACAATTTCAATACATTGCTTTGTGTACCAATTATTGCCAACATCTATTACATTGTAAAAGTGAGGCAAAAAATTTAAATGCAAGCGTTTAGTAACATTACGCATATCAACTAAGCAATTAAAATTGATATGAAAAACGCTTGTAAAAATAAATACGCCACCCTAATGAAGTACGGACAATTTCAATACAGTAAAAACCTACGTTAGAACAACAATAATAGCATTCCAATAATCGAGACACGTGACAATTCTCCCGATAAATACATCAATGAGAATCGTTACAATTTTGTCGATCTTCTTCGAGCTGACACGTGAACCTTATCAACATAAAGATAAGGTTCAAATTGGCGTGTCAGGCCGAAGATACGCGAGTACATAATAAAGCCAAACTTACACACTAGCCGTGTTATCATAACCTCACTGGAACTGCGACTATTCTCGCGGGAGGCATAAGGGACCGCCATTTTCAACTATGACGTCACACTGGGGGTACGTCACACATCATCCATCACGAATGCAACCTGCATTGTGGGTTCCTGGAAATAGACATAATGATTTAAATACCTTCTAACCGTTGAAGGTTGCGTTGCAGGTTGCAGAGATTGCAGAGTATTAAAGCTTTGAATATTGCAAATGTTTAAATAATCAACCTTTGTTCGTTGGAGGTATATTTAGGTGCCAACGTGATATATGGCGAGTATGTCACCTACTTTAAGTAATGCTTTGGCTTCCTGTTAAGTTTTTTACCTGTAATGTAAGTATACCTCAAGTCCTCACCTTCACGAAAATTTTTACCCAGTAAAAAAAAGTGCCTGTATTTTTTTATACTAATAGATCAATATAATTTAGTTACCCCAGTGAAAGAGTGTGGTAATTTTTGTTGCGCATCGAATTAAGAGGAGTGAACTCACAGGCTGCCCTCACACCATGACGAAGGCCTCCTGCCCGCGGAACAGGAAGGGATGCTGGTCGATCATGGTCTGCACGATGTCCTCCAGGTAGGGCCGCGTCATCTCGAAGCGGCCCATGTCGGAGAACTGCACCGGCAGCAGCGTGGGCCACCAGCAGATCGCTAGATTCTTGCTATCCATTGAGTTTAACTTGGAGTTGTCCGCCACTCTACAAATACATTGGAAACTATTATATTAAGAACCGAGAGCATAGTCTCTATTATGGAGTCAATAGCGGGGTAGGCAGAGAGGGTAGAGCTCCAGTTCTTACTGGTCTCTTTCTGTCTCCATTTCTAGTAATAATTTGGTCTGATACAGTATATTCGAAGGTTCTAGAAATCTGAAATATATATGTACATACAAATTTTCACGCCGAGACCTTAACAAGGTAGGCAGAGAGTATAGAGCGCCAGTTCTCTCTAGACTTAGATAGCTCTTTCGCTTCGTCTACATTAATCAGTCCCTTCATACATGTTCGCCGGTTTCGAGTACTCATGGCGTTCCCGTCCTTGAGCGTCCGATCGATTTGATCGCAATATCACAATATATCTTAATATATATAAATTACGTGTCACGTTGTTTGTCCGCGATAGACTCCTATAACTTAACCGATTACAATCAAATTTGCACACCGTGTGCAGTTTGATCCAACTTAAAACATAGGATAGCTTACATTACAATCGGACCCGATAGGTAGCGCTGCGATCGTGTTTCAAGAAGTTAAACTTTTTCACCCGGGCGAAGCTGGGCGGGACAGCTAGTACCGATATATATTTCAGTCGGGAAGGCGTTGTTAGACCTAGTCTAGTCTCCCGGGGTATGAGCCCACTGACCTCGCGAAGTGTGCCAGCAGGTAGTCGAGCGAGGCGCGCGCGAGTGCCGACAGCGCCGAGTGCAGCAGCGCCCGCAGCGCCAGCAGCCGCCAGCTGCGGTCCTTCAGCTCCACGCCGCCCGCCATGCAGCCGCGCATGGCTGTCGACACAGTGCCCCCTGCTCACGAGTTGCACACACACATACCGTTAAACACTAAGCCAACACAAACAAAACAACTGACGAACATAAATTACACATCTTATCTTACTAATATTATAAATGTGAAAGTTTGTAAGTTTGGATGTTTGCGGTTCTTTCACATAAAAATAGGACATACCTATTCCTAGGTATAAGCCATCACGATTTCAGCTTTCAGCCAAATAGGTTCAGCCGTTTTGCCTATATATATTGTTATAAGCCAGGCTACTTTTTTTTTTAATCCCAATTATAAAGTATGATGCTCTTTCACGGCATAACGGCTGAATCGATTCTAGCAGGAAAATACATAAGTTACTTTTTCGAACTCCAGGCGGGCGAAGCCGCGGGCATAAGCTAGTACACAATATATTGGTTAAAATACTCAGGCCCAACTACAGATAGTGCCATCCGCAAAGACGCGCCCTACCAATTTCTAGTCGAGGGGTCGCGGGATGCGGCGTTTATGACCCGACTCTATTAATTGTAGTGTGCGTGTACACTCATAGGTCAATCAGTGTGTACTGATAATACTCAACATTAGTGGAAGGTTGCACTTACACTATAAACTATAGGGAAGAATAGTGGGGCGCGTCTTCGTGGACGGCAGTATCTATACGTATGGAACTATGTTGGGCAAACACTCGGCATTTGCTTAATATATCATATAGCCTAAGACTGCCTGGGGTTCAAGACATTTTATCTTTGATTATTGCGATCATTGTATGTTACTAAGTACACAACTGCACTCACATACATAAACAAAAAAACACATAAAACTTAAATTTCATCCAAATCGTTTAAGCGTAAAATATTAACACAAGGGCGAATATATCTTACTACGCCCAATAGGTAACGGTACCAAGAGACATTACACTCAGAAACTGTTATGAATAATTGATGGTCATCCATTAAAATACTACCATTATCCGTGACGGCCGAGTGAATCGTGTAGCCACACAAATATTGCAAGTTCTAATCCCGACTGTGCGACATTCTGAATTCAAGTACAGTGATTTGTCACATTTTCGATGAGGATTCACACGGTGAAGATGAACGTCGAGAGCCGTCAATTCAAAGCCGTATGTATAGTCGTGCTTGAGTAACGGCGGCGGAATCTGTCACGTTAAAATATATCTCAGGCCAACAGTGGGTGTGTGAGTCTACCTACACAACTCTGCCCACTTTCCTCTCCCCGCTTCACGAGATAAAAAAGAAGATAAAAGAATTAACGTGCTTGAAATCGCCACCTGTCACGTTGGCACCTAAATTATATCTCTGGCGGAAAGTGGGTGTGTGGGCCTACCCATACCCCTGCCTACCCTTGTGGGAAGGCGTGCGGATATATTTTGTAAAAGAATTAATCAACTCACTCGCAATATCCTCCAACTGCGCCATGCTCGCCTCGTCCAACAACGGAGGTAGCTTTTTGGAGAAGAAGTCTTTAAGCGCTGTCGCCACCGCGTTCACCGGTATATCCAGCGCGTCTAGATCTACATTGGGATCTGAAAGTTTTGAAACTCGCATTTATTAACCGACTTCAAAAGGAAAGAGGTTGCAGTTTAGGTATATTTCAGTTAGGTTCAGTGATTTTGAAACACCACAAAGTTTTCCATAACGTCTTACTAGAAATTTCACGTATAGTATATTTCTATAGGTAGGTTTATACGTAGTTATATACCTACACATAACTAACTATAATCAAACATTATTTAATAAATAGTGATTTATTTATTTAATAATAAATAACAAATAATATTTAATAAGCCGTGGTGGCCGAGTGGTTCGAGCAGTTGCCTGCGACGCAAAGATCGCAAGTTCGAATCCCGACTGTACCAATGAGTTTTTCTGAACTTAAGTACAGTGATTAGTCACACCACGAGCTGAACGGTGAAGGAAAACATCGAGAGGAAACCTGCATACGTCTGAGAAGAAATTCAAAGGCGTATGTATAGTCGTGCTGGAGTAACGGCGATGGACTCGCCATCTGTCACGTTGGCACCTAATATACCTCTGGCGGAAAGTGGGTGTGTGGGTATTACCTATACACCTCTGCCTACCCCTTCGGGGACCCTTGTGGGAAGGCGTGAGGATATATATATATTTAATAAATACCTACCATCATAAGCGTTTACAGCAGTGTAAGGCAGTGCTGAGTACAGTTTACAGTAAATTATAAACTAACAGTTAACGATACCCAAGTATCACTTGCGTGTTGCCACTCTGTGATGTGAGAGTCATACTGAGTTGGCAGCATAATGGGACTTATACCTCTGCCAACACAATATAAGAATGCTCCCCCTTTCCCAAGGAGATTATTATTGGAAACTTTATTCAAAGCGGAGGAACACAACACAAAAAGTGAGTTATTTGGCTACGGACTTCTATAAGGTTGAGGTCCTGCCCCAGTCGGGCAGATCCAAATTCGAACGGGAACCCCGATGATGCCCAACCTCTCTCTATCGTTTCTTACTTACTTCAAGCATAAATCACTATAAACTCTTTAATACTGTAATAATGGATTATTAATACCACAGATAAACAAACACTACGGCCGCCTGATGATAAGCGGTTTCCACGTATGAAACCTTGCAACACGCGTATTACCGACTCTGAGAAATTCTGAAACGTATTTAAGGTCGGCGGCTCAGATAAGACCATCTCAAAACAAATTACATTTAAGCCATTCAATCCGTCTCCATAGAGTTCTTTGTTCAGTGAATACAATTGGGATTTATGTATAAGCTAGCTCATTACATACCTTCATAGAACTTGTTGAATAGCATATCCACGTGCGCCCGATTCCCAGGCACACGATACAGTCCCTCGGAAGCCAGACCCTCCCGCTCTATAAACTGCACGCATTTCTCCACAAACAGAGGGACTCCATGAACACCCTGCGCAGAATTTAAATAATAATAATAATAATAATATCCTCACGCCTTCCCACAAGGGTCCCCGAAGGGGTAGGCAGAGGTGTATGGGTAATACCCACACACCCACTTTCCGCCAGAGGTATATTAAGTGCCAGTGCCAGAATTTGATAAAGAATATGTATCTTATTTTTGGACTTAAAGTCCGGTGGTGTGATTTTATATCGGTAGATATAAGATCGGAGTAGATACACCCACATATACCAATTTCTTCATAGACGCCAGTCTATGAAGAAATTGGTATATGTGGGGAAGAGCGAAAGACGTCTGTAAGTCTAGAGAGACCTGACGCCCAGCTCTCTCCAGTCTACCCAGTGAGGGACTCGGCGTTGTGTTTGGACGACTTAAAAATCCATATAAAAACATGAGGCAGTGTAATGTGTGGTAAAAGATTGCAACATTTCAGAACATATTTGCTAGACTAGATTTTCAGTAATAAAAGAATAGGTAATTAAGACATAGCATAATATTACCTGCGGTCCCCAGTTCTGTATCGACGTCGCATTAGATATCTGCGACGCATTTTTCTTGTCTTTGCTTTTTGAGATGTCCTGAAATAAAATACATACACTGAAAATACACTGTTTACTCACAGACCCACGCTGAAATTACTACTAACTATTATAATATAATAATATATCCTCACGCCTTCCCACAAGGGTCCCCGAAGGGGTAGGCAGAGGTGTATAGGTAATACCCACTTTCCGCCAGAGGTATATTAGGTGCCAACGTGACAGATGGCGAGTCCATCGCCGTTACTCAAGCACGACTATACATACGCCTTTGAATTGCTTCTCAGACGTATGCAGGTTTCCTCTCGATGTTTTCCTTCACCGTAAAGCTCGTGGTGTGACTAATCACTGTACTTAAGTTCAGAAAAAACTCATTGGTACAGTCGGGATTCGAACTTGCGACCTTTGCGTCGCAGGCAACTGCTAAAACCACTCGGCCACCACGGCTTCTATTATTTACTAACTATTATTTATTACTATTAAATATATTATATTACTACTAAACTGAATCTGGTAAATATTCATACAAACACACGCACGCACACAGACACACACGCAACATACATACATCTCACGTACGCGCACACGTATGTAGGTGCGTACACACGCGTATGCGTGCACACACGTACGCAATAACGAGTATTCCCTCTCTATAAAATTCTACTAAAATTATATTTTTTTTCCCCAATCACGCCAGAACGATCACGCCAGAACGACTAAACGGAATTGGATTAAATTTGGCACAGAGAGTTGAGCTTTATAGGTAATGTTAAATTCCAGAAACAAAATATCTAAATCAATCATATGTGGATGCAACCGTGATTATTTATCCTATGCTAGTAACTGAGACACATTCGGGTGTAGTAGAGCACAAAAGATAAGTGCAAACACGTCACCTTATGCCTGCGATCGTGTTTACTGAAGGGGTGTCCGCGCCGCCGCGTATCGGGAGCACTGGAAGTCGAGTTGTCCTGCGTAGACGATGGATATTCACCGGCTAACAACTGTGAAAGTGCAAGAAATATCTACTGTCAGTAGTTCCCAAGATTAAGTATACCATAAGGCCAAAGTCGAGAAACAAAGTGTGTTATACAATAAACACAAGGATCCCCTAAGGGGCAGGTTGGCAGAGGTGTATAGGTAGTACCCCACACAGCCACTTTCTGCCAGAGATATACTTCAGGTACCAAGTGGGGCGCGTCTTCGTGGATGGCACTAGGTATAGTTCCATTACGGATATATCATTACTTATATACTGTACAGGACAAATATCGACATTACCTTATGTGTAGGCTCGTGGTGCGGCGGCGGCGGTAGTGGCCTGGGTCTTCTCGATTCTCCATCGGAACTGCCCTCACTCGACTCGCTTGCCGCTACAAATAACATTGATATTTAATTCCTATTATATAACATCGAGCGAATTTTGCCTGTGATAATATTCTCTTTATCTCTTGAGTCTAGATATAAACCCATAACGAGAGACAATAGATAACTTGATGATGAAATGAACTCTCTTCACTTCATCACAATTATTTCATACAATCTATCAATGTGTTCCAAGTTCCAAGTGTTCTTTTTCATTAAGAACCATCAAGATACGTTCGCATCGCACATCTGCTTTGTCAATCTTTAATCTTGACTGTTCTATACGCCCAAAACCAAAGTTAACACATCTGAAGACATATACGTACAAAAATAAAATTGACAATAGTGTTAACCTTGCAGACGAGGAGAAGTGTGTAGTGAGACACAAACTATGCTTTTGTGCTGGAAAACCTTTTATTTTACCAACTTACATTACAACTTTTGTCCAACAAACGTCCAACTGACAGTTTTTTCCTTTTTCTTTCTAACTGACAGTAAAACCTTAAACCTACTTGGATGTGTCCGTCAACGAATAGATCTACATCTCGTATACTCTCTATAGCCATATAAATGGATACCTTTATCCTCCTGTGTCCGCCCTCGGTACCCGGTAGGCAGTTCGGGCGGGCCCACGAACATGCCCAGCTTCGGCACTCTTGGACTTTGAACTGGCACCAAATTTCCCAGCGATCTGTTTAACAACAATTAACATTGTATTTAAGACACCTTCGAGTACGTAACTGTTACAGTCCCCGAAGGGGTAGGCAGAGGTGTATAGGTAATACCCACACACCCACTTTCCGCCAGAGGTATAACAGGTGCCAACGTGACAGATGGCGAGTCCATCGCCGTTACTCAAGCACGACTATACATACGCCTTTGAATTTCTTCTCAGACGTATGCAGGTTTCCTCTCGATGTTTTCCTTCACCGTAAAGCTCGTGGTCTGACTAATCACTGTACTTAAGTTCAGAAAAACTCATTGGTACAGTCGGGATTCGAACTTGCGACCTTTGCGTCGCAGGCAACTGCTCGAACCACTCGGCCACCACGGCTTCAATACTACTATATATAGGTAATAATGCAGCCGTATCTAGTACGATACGGCTGCAGAATTAGTGCATTCATCTACTATATGCAAAGAACTAAATTTTTACGCATATTTATTATTAAGGCAAAATACATTCACCAGGTTGCCTTTCAAAATACGGCCACTAGTATATTTAATTAAATTATTGCTAATTGACTTTTTGGAAAAAAATATCGTCCACTACACGGCAATATATATAAAGACTGAAAGCGACCACATTTTGATAGGCAACCTGGTGGATGTATTTACTCTTAATCATAAATATGCGCTCAAGGACGGGAACGTCAAGAGTACTCGAAACCGACGAGCATATGTGAAGAGACTGATGAATGTGGACGAAGCGAAAGAGGTGTGTAAGTCTAGAGAGAGCTGGCGCTCGTAGGCGTGATGGTATGTATGTATGTATGCGTAAAAATGGTTTTTAGCAAATACCCGATGAGTGCACTAATTCTGCAGCCGGATCTTAAACTATCAGCATCAAATGCTGGTACCAATTACCCCAGCGTGTATTTGAGGGCGATCAGTGAGGTGAGGGGGGAGAGAGGGGCTGGAACAAAAATATAGATGGTATCCTGACCGTTTCTTATAGTGCCTCGGTGCGTGGTGTGCGTGGTGGCGCCGGCGAGCCTGCGTACGTCCTCCCGCGCCTCCCGACGCCTCACTCGACCCCGAGCTATCCGTCTCCGAGAACGCTGCCAACGATTTAAAAAATAAGACCTTATATATTCGACGACCGTCTGGTCTAGTGGTTAGAGCTCCTGACTGCGAAACATGAGGTCGCGGGTTCGAATCCCGCTGAGGGCAGATATTTGTGTGATGAACACCAATATTGGTATCTTAGTCTTGGATGTCCTATGTATTTAGGTATAAATAATAATATAATATAATAATATATCCTCACGCCTTCCCACAAGGGTCCCCGAAGGGGTAGGCAGAGGTGTATAGGTATATTAGTATAGTATATTAGGTGCCAACGTGACAGATGGCGAGTCCATCGCCGTCACTCAAGCACGACTATACATACGCCTTTGAATTTCTTCTCAGATGTATGCAGGTTTCTTCTCGATGTTTTCCTTCACCGTAAAGCTCGTGGTGTGACTAATCACTGTACTTAAGTTCAGAAAAACTCATTGGTACAGTCGGGATTCGAACTTGCGACCTTTGCGTCGCAGGCAACTGCTCGAACCACTCGGCCACCACGGCTCTTTATGTATATATCTATCTATTTAAGTAAATATATCGTTGTGTAGCTCACAACACAAGCTTTGCTTGATTTGGGACTAGGTCAATTTGTGTGGAATTGTCCCAGTTATTTATTTATTTATTTATGTATTTATTTGCAATATCACTATAAGTGGACAGTAGACAGCCATTTTACCATAAGATATGGTAAGTCATAGACGTTTGCAATACCATGGGTTTCTAAACACCCTACAACATAAAATGTTCATCGCAATCATCATCCTACTGATATTATTAATTTATTAATGACGACCGTCTGGTCTAGTGGTTAGAGCTCCTGACTGCGAAACTTGAGGTCGCGGGTTCGAATCCCGCTGAGGGCAGATATTTGTGTGATGAACACGAATATTTGTACCTTAGTCTTGGCTGTCCTATGCATTTAAGTATATATCTATCTATATAAGTAAATATATCGTTGTCTAGTTACCATAACACAAGCTTTGCTTACTTTGGGACTAGGTCAATTTGTGTGGAATTGTCCCAGGTATTTATTTATTTATTTTATTATTTATTTATTATAAATGCGAAGGTTTCTTACTCAATCACGCTAGAACTGCTGAACGGAATAGAATGGAATTTGGCACAGAGGTAAATTATTCACTGGAATAACACATAGGATAAGTTTTATAGCAAATGAAATAGATTTTTACGCGGGTGACACCGCGAGGCACCGCTAGTTAAAAAAAATATTTCTCGTACATTAAAAATGCTAACATTATTTCATTCTGTCGTTCTTTAAAAAATACGACCAAACTACTTACACGGCTGATGTAGAGGCGTTTTCTCGTGTCGCTTGTGTCTCCGCAGTCGCATCATAGATGGCGCTTCGATGTACTCGTTCGTTTCCTTTATCTAGCAAAGAAAGATGAACAAGCTATCACAAGATTATTTGAAAAAGAACACATCTTACTAATATTATAAATGTGAATCTTTGTAAGTTTGGATGTTTGCGGTTCTTTCACGGCCAAACGGCTGAACCGATTTGGCTGAAAGTTGAAATGGTGATAGCTTATACCTAGGAATAGGACATAGGCTACTTGTTTTTTTTTAATCCTGAAAAATTCTTGTATTATAATGTATGATGCTCTTTCACGGCATAGCGGCTCAACAGATTCTAGCAAGAAAATTTCCAAAGCTACTTTTTCGAACTCCACGCGTGCGACGCCGCGGGCATAAGCTAGTAATAAATAAATAATTATAAATACAGCAACAACTGACAAAAATAGATAAATATAAAGGTATTTTATAACAGGCGTGCCAATGATAATTAATGCATTGTACTCTGAAGATTTCGTTGTAAAACTTTCAAAGTTTTGTTTAGATATTACGAACTCTTGTTCATTCATTACAAAACCACGTAAATAACTCTTAGTTAAATACGAGAATCCTACAAATGTTATAAATGTGAAAGTTTGTATGTATGTTTGTACCTTTTCACGTAAAAACTACTGAAGGAAATAAATTTTGATAAAAAAAGCCGTGGTGGCCGAGAGGTTCCAGCAGTTGCCTGCGACGCAAAGGTCGCAAGTTCGAATCCCGACCGTACCAATGAGTTTTTCTGAACTTTATTCAGTCACACAACGCTTTACTGTTAAGGAAAACATCGAGAGGAAACCTGCATACGTCTGAGAAGAAATTCAAAGGCGTATGTATGGTCGTGCTGGAGTAACGACGATGGACTCGCCATTTGTCACGTTGGCACCTAATATACCTCTGGCGGAAAGTGCGTGTGTGGGTATTACCTATACACCTCTGCCTACCCCTTCGGGGACCCTTGTGGGAAGGCGTGAGGATATATTATATTTATATGTAACCGCGGAGCATATATAGTATGTACACAAAAGTATGTATGTGTATGAAGTTTGGGATGGAGATTACTTATGCCTTAACGCTAGATGATATTACATACAATCTACATTAGTCCATTACCTGTGCATATTGAGCGTCTAGTTCCGTTTCCGAGCTGACGCCGGAGGGGTGGTGGTGCCCAGGCTGATTGCTCTGGTGGGACCAGCCGGAGCGTGGCGACTGTGACACCACACCATCACCATGCGATTATGGGATACCATCACCGAGTTATTTGCGAATACAGAGTGTCCAAAAACGAGAGTAGACCGACAGTTCTTCAAATGAATGCGTTAATTATTAATACTACTTTCAATTGTGACTTAATAACTTTTTGAACACTCCGCATTATAGGGAACATGTTTATTAGTGTGTTATTGTGCGGTATATTTATATGCATTAGGTAGGCATATAATATAGATAGTGCCATCCACGAGGACGCGCCCCACTATTCTTCCCTATAGTTTATAGTGTAAGAGTGCAACCTTCCACTAATGTTGTCTTGCCGGTACTCACTGATTACCTATGAGTGCACACGCACACTACAATAGGGTAGGGTCATACTCCCCGCATCCCGCGACCCCCTCGACTAGATATTGGCGGGGCGCGTCTTCATGGATGGCACTTTTTATACCCTGTTTTCACTTGAGATAAATGTATGTGCCAACGTGACAGATGGCGTGCAATTACTTTTCAAACGTATGTAGTTTTCATGGCGATGATATATGAACTGAGTCATGCCGGTAAAATTAAATTAAGCTTCATTCTCGACCATTCTTCCGTCTCGCTTACCATTACACCATTACACCATGCTTTGGATAAAGGCAGAATATCCATAGCCCGGTAGAAGCATGGGTAACTATGACAAAATATTGCATACTATGCAAACGCAATAAATTACAATAAGCAATTGGCCTACACCTGCCCCTCCAAAATCGATAAGCATTTCTCTATAAATGGTCTCCTCTCTACCAAAGTATATATTCATGCCTGGGTGCAGTGAACATGGCGTTGAATAAAGATTAGTAATAATAAAAAATAATATACCTTTCTGTCCCTTGAGTGTGATTGGGGTCCAATGGTGATGTGCTGAAGGGCATCGCTCACCATCGTGTAGTTATTCATGTCTAGTTTGCCGGGTTGCTGCTGGAGAAGTTAATGAGAAACTCACTACACTAATCCGACAAAAAATTTACAGGTATTTAATGTTATTTGGCACAGAGCTTATTAGTTGTCCTCACGCCTTCCCAAAAGGGTCCCCGAAGGGGTAGGCAGAGGTATATAGGTAATACCCATACACCCACTTTCCGCCAGAGGTATATTAGGTGCCAACGTGGCAGATGGCGAGTCCATCGCCGTTACTCAAGCACCGCCACCACCGTTACCCGATGAAAAACGGTTACCGAGGCCTATTTACGCTTACAATACTATAAAGTATCACTTGCGCGTTGCCACTCTGTGTTCGGAGAGTTATACTGCGTTGGCAACATAATGGGACGATATAATCCCTCTGCTGCCAACACAATATAACAATCCTCCCCATCCCGAAGGGGCTCATTACTGGAAACCTTATTCACCGCGCAGGAACACAACACAGAAAATTGAGTTATTTGACTATAAGGTGGAAGTCCTGCCCCAGTCGGGCAGCTCCAAATTCGAACGGGAAACCCGTTATGCCCTACTTCTCTTGATTATCATAATCTCTTATTGATTATAAGTTGTATTACACATATTATATGTTTTGTTCTAGAAGAAAATTCTATTCTAGTACTGTATATGCAAAACAGAAGAGCATCTAAGAGAGGTAGGGCATAACGGGTTTCCCGTTCGAATTTGTAGCAGCCCGACTGGGGCAGGACCACCTTATAGAAGTCCGTAGCCAAATAACAAATTTTTTTGTGTTGTGTTCCTACGCGGTGAATAAGGTTTCCAGTAATGAGCTCCTTGGGGAGGGGGGAGGATTGTTACATTGTGTTGGAAGCAGAGGGATTAAGCCCATTATGCCAACACACTATAACTCTCCGAACACAGAGTGGCAACGCGCAAGTGATACTTCGGTATCGTGAGCGTAAGTAGGCTACGGTAACCGTTTCCCATCAGGTGGGCCGTATGCTTGTTTGCCACTCTTGTTGTATAAAAAAAAAAAAATCTAGCCTGGTAATATTGCACAAAATACAAGTTACACACTAACGGGTATCAGATTACCGAGGATCGATCACTGAGTATTATATACATTTGTACGATGATAATAGCCACTATGTAACATGTGAGGACTACACGGTCTTCTTCAGTCTATGGTTTACACATAAGGGGGGGGGGGGGAGTAATCCTCTACCCGCAGTAGTGCCGAGGATGTGTACCTTGAGCGTCTGCGAGTGTCGCAGTCGTTGGGGGGGTGGCTGCGGTCGGCGACCCGTCGTGAAGGCGCGGTGTCCATAGCTGGCTGGCTGCCACAACCCTCCGCCGTCTGGGCAGACATTGTAATATTAAACCCAAACTCTTCTTTGTTTAATCAGTTCAAAACAACTGGCGCCTAGTTTGTTCTTAGCTTTTCCTTAAATTTCAATTACAAGCTGAACAATTAATAAGTGGGTTCTTTTGTACTAAAGTGCCGGTAAAAAATCGACTATAGAAAATATTTTATGAGGCATTTTCATGTTACTTTATCATCACGTTGAGTTTCCGGTTTATATATACGCCATGATATTAACGTTATAAATAAGTAAAAATAAATAGTTTATAAATAGGAAATTACATCTTCAAAAAAGATACGAATTACATGAATAATCTCTTAAGTGCTTTTTTAAACTGAGAACTATAAACAACACAAATCTATCACTACGGTATACATCCATGCAAAAATATAAATAATAATAATAAAATAATAATAATATCCTCACGCCTTCCCACAAGGGTCCCCGAAGGGGTAGGCAGAGGTGTATGGGTAATACCCACACACCCACTTTCCGCCAGAGGTATATTAAGTGCCAACGTGACAGATGGCGAGTCCATCGCCGTTACTCAAGCACGACTATACATACGCCTTTGAATTTCTTCCCAGACGTATGCAGGTTTCCTCACGATGTTTTCCTTCACCGTAAAGCTCGTGGTGTGACTAATCACTGTACTTAAATTCAGAAAAACTCATTGGTACAGTCGGGATTCGAACTTGCGATCTTTGTGTCGCAGGCAACTGCTCGAACCACTCGGCCACCACGGCGGCAAAAATATAATAAGACAAATATAACACAAAAGCATTCCTTAAAATAAAATATATCTATCTACACACAAAAGAGTACCCTCCACTATGTGAAATAAGTAATATTTTCGTTTGACATGCAAGTCACCTGACTCGTGCGTGCTCAGCGAATCCTCCGAACAGTTGAGATCAGCTGCGTTATAATTATTAATTATTATTTAAAATGTATACTAGACTTGTACTATAACTTGAACACATTTATTTAGACAAAGTTATGAGTAAACTTTTTATATAAAAAAGTGGCAAACGTACATTTGGTCCACCATAGAAGGCGGTTAGGAAAAGATAAAAGTCTTCCTTTCTTGACTGTGAAAGTCTTGGCTTTAAAACCAACCTTTGTGTAAAATCTCCACTTTACTTTAATTCATTTACAACTCATTAGTTCAAGCTGGGGTTTGAGCCTGCGATCTTTACTTCGTAGACGATAACTCCCATCACTCGGTTAACATGGCTCAAAATTCTATTTTGACAAAAACCTGTGTTTATTATAAATACGTATTACATATACATTCATCACGCCGAGTCTCTCACGAGGTAGATCACCAGGTTCTCTCCAGACCTCTCTTACGGTCCATTTTCACTTCGACTACATTAATTAGTCTCTTAATACATTCGCCAGAGTCGAATGCTTTGTTATTCTTGAAGGGGTAGGCAGAGGTGTATAGATAGTACCCACACACCCACTTTCCGCCAGCGATATATTTTAGGTGCCAGCGTGACAGATGGCGAGTCCGTCGCCGTTACTCGGGCACTATACATACGCCTTTGAATTGCTTCTCGGACGTATGCAGGTTTCCTCTCGATGTTTTCCTTCACCGTAAAGCTCGTGTTGCAACTAATCACTGTACTTAAGTTCAGAAAAACTCATTGGTACAATCGGGATTCGAACTTTCGATCTTTGAGTCGCAGGCAACTACTCGAACCACTCGGCCAACACGGTTTTTTATTCTTCAAAATTTGAATTAGTAGTAACAATGATTACTTACGTGATAAGTCTGCGTGCATTCTGTGGTCGGGCGGTGCAGGCTCGGGCGGAGTACTAGGCGGGGGATACACGCTGAAACCTGACGGAGAAGCTAGCAATTTGAAGAGGAAGAATTTGGGTGATTTTCGAAGACTTTCTTATAGTTATATACCAAGCTATGACACCAATATAAATATCTTATGCATATATATAATATATAATAATAATATATCCTCACGCCTTCCCACAAGGGTCCCCGAAGGGGTAGGCAGAGGTGTATAGGTAATACCCACACACCCACTTTCCGCCAGAGGTATATTAGGTGCCAACGTGACAGATGGCGAGTCCATCGCCGTTACTCCAGCACGACTATACATACGCCTTTGAATTTCTTCTCAGACGTATGCAGGTTTCCTCTCGATGTTTTCCTTCACCGTAAAGCACGAGAATGTGCGTAAAGAAGTCACTTGTATGGAAGGTTAACATCCCACATTCATAGGTATGTCCTACTAATACCAAAAATGAGACACTTGGCTGTTCATTCCTCTTTCACGCAAATACTTTATTATACAATGGTATTTAATAATTTTGCACAAAAATAGATTTGATAGATAGCTGTAACGCATAGTATAGATAGTGCCATCCACGAAGACAGACCCCACTATTCTGCCTTATAGCTTATAGTGTAAGTGTGCAACCTTCCACTAATGTTTGAGTATTATCCGTACACACTGATTACCTATGAGTGTCAAAATCAAATCAACATTTTTATTTCACATAGGCCTAGGTGGGCACTTATAAAACGTCGAAAAAGGTGCACGGTTCGGGTTGGTCGCTTCCATGGAGAAGAACCGGTAAGAAACTCCAAGGTTACTCTTTTTAAATCATTACGCATATACAATAACAATATTTTTTCGTTACAGCAATAGTACCCAAGTATGGGGGATAGTGATGAGCGTTGAATCAACGAACTAGTTGAATCAACCGTTGATCTCCTGTCAACGTATTAACGTTAACTGTTTATGAATCAACTAGTTGAATTCGTCAACGACGTTTATGAATTTAACTCGTGCGTCTCGTTCAATAAACGAGAACGCAAACGCAACGAGCTGAGCAATTTAAAAAACTTACGTTGAAAATAACGTCATAGATTGCGAGTGACGGTCATATCATACAATTTGAACTCTTGAGTAACGGATGAAAGAGCTGATTTTCAAAATATTTTAAGAATAGTACAAGATATTGGTGGAAGGAATGGCGCGGCGGGGTACGTTTTCCAATACATAAATTGAACCAAATTGTTTCTATAATTTTACGCGCAATCGTTGAATAAAAACCGTCAATGAATCAACGGTTTACGTTGCAAGTTGACATTAGTAGCACGTTAACCCGATAACGAATTTAACTAGTTGATTAACTAGTTGACAAACGTAAATCAACGTTAACGTTTCGTTAACGGAAAAACCGTCAACGACCCATCACTAATGGGGGAATGAACAAACTGATGCTCTGTTCCTCGAGTAAGTAGGTACTGGGATCGGGTTAATAATGAAACGACATAAAATTCCCCAAAGTGTCGAATATTTAATATGTGTTCAACTCGAGTATATACCATACACGTAGAACGCCATGGTAGCGCGATTCACAAAGTATTACTAAAGGTACAGTGCCATCTACCGGCCACAATACAAATAAACCTGCCATAGTACAACCATTACGTGAATATGACATAAACGGATTGTACATATCGCCCACCAAAGGACAACTAAGCCTTGTCCTTTTACAAATCGCCCACCATGATAAACTATGAAATATACTATAATGTAGGCCCCGACAATAGGTCGTTGCTTACAATACAGAGCACACATAAAACAAGAGTGCACACACACACTACGATTTTAATAGACTCCTGGATGGCACCATCGGTATATGTAATATTCCAGAAAAAAAAACTACAATTGATATAAAATTTTACGCGGGCCCCATTAGTGTTAAATAAAGTACTCGATTAGCTAGTTCCAAATATAAACAGTACCTTTCATGAACCCTCTGTTCTTGGAGTTGTTCAGTGTGTCACTGTACTCCGAGTCGATGTCAGCACGCGAATCGGGCCCGATGAGGAGATCCAGCGAGTTGGTCAGCTTGTGCTCCATTCTGCGTATACACATTTATATATGAAATACTTACATACGTCTGAGTGTCTTCACGGCTACCCACAAGGGTCTCCGAAGGGGTAGGCAGAGGTGGAATATCCTTTTATTAGCTGAGATAACCTTTTCTCAACACATCAACTATACGTAAGTGATGGAGAGATTTCATTGTGTTATTCCCGAGACTTACTCAGGAATAAATTAAGGTTTTCAAGTTGCGTGTCAATATATGCGATTTATAACAAACAATTGTTGTTATACTCCACATAGGGGCATGCTCAGAATGGAATAAATTAAATATACCGTCATAGGAACTACATGGTATTTTTTTTACGGCCCTACTACTTACGGACCTACTGCCAAAATAGCTCGTGGTATTCAAAACGGTTCAAAATGATTTTATGTATGTATTTCTTGTTTAAACCTTTGTTATTTGCAATAAATCTTGGTGGCGTGAATAGTAGTAATGATATTCGAAAAAGTCACCTTTTGAGCTCTCAAAACCGACCGTTATCCACAAATATACATACTTATGATTTAGATGATATGAGTGATTCCTGGGCGGCGGCTGTGGGCGGGCGGCGGCCACGTCGGGCAGGTTGTGCGGCTGCTCCATGCGGAATGCGCGCTCTATCTCGCCCTTTCTCTCCCACACCTCTTTGAAGAATGGCGTGTAAAACGCCGCTGTGGAAAAACGCGTGGGGCGATAATGCAAATCAGAGATGCCAGCTTGCACTTCTTCTCCGCTCTAGAAGCTCTGACTACAGCCGAAAATGCAGTGGCATAGCTAGGTCACCAAAGGCCCTAGGGGCAAAAAGAAACTAGAGCCCCAACTAAACTATTTAAAATCGTTTGTTCCCTACGACGTCTGTAGTTTTCCGATTTCGACGCACTCCAGATTTGTCGTCATCTAGATTCGTCGTAGGTAGTCCATAATAAATTAAAAACCAAATACACATTGTTACACAACTTATGTCAGATCTCAGGTACACCTCTGTACGGATAGTTTAATTGACACTTATTCTCCGCCCATGAATAAAATGTTGGTAGCTGACATCATGTTATTATGGTACAGATGTATGTAATGTGTTAAAAGTGCACTTGTTTTCAAAGTGGTATATGTAACATTTAATTTACACTTATTCTATGCATATAGCATATAACTGATTTAGTCCACTATTCTATAGACCGTGTAACGTGAAGCTGAAACTTATTCTCCATACAATAAGGATATGTAATTAGCTGACAGTTCTCCTTACAAGACATGTGTATAATATGCAACAATGCCTGCATTGCGTAATGTGACACGTACACTTATTCTCCGCACAAGAGACACGCCCGTGTTAGACTTTATTCTCCGTGCTAGATATGTGTGTTGAATGTATACGTACATTTATTCTCCGCACAAGTGACACGCCCGTGATAAACACTATGTTCTCCATGCTAGAAATGTGAGTTCAATGTATACGTACACTTATTCTTCGCACAAGAGGCACGCCCGTGTTAGACACTTTATTCTCCATGGTAGAAATGTGTGCTTAATGTACACGTACACTTATTATCCGCACAAGTGACACGCCCGCGATAAACACTATGTTCTCCATGCTAGAAATGTGTGTTCAATGTATACGTACACTTATTCTCCGCGCTGGAGGTGTATGTAGTGAAGTGTGCAGCGAGCCGGTCGGCCGTGGCGTTCCCTTCGGTGATGAGCGCGTGGCCGAGGTCGGTGCCGAAGAAAGCGCTCGCAGCCGAGCCTCCGCCGTCGGTCACGGCCACCATTTGGATGGGCAGGTTCGGGATGTTCATTGAAAATGCACTGCCGGAAGGATATTCCCAGTTCAGACCATATACTATGATGATTATAGGAAATATTCAAAGGTAAATACAGATTATTATGGATTAACTTTATCGGGAATCTTCTGCGCGCGCCTTCATCGCGTATAACCCTTACCCGATAGTGGCATCTGAAGAATGTACATAAAATTTATGAAGCACGAACGAGTTTAGTTTAAGAAACGACGTATGCACGTATCTCATACTAAACTTTTCAAGTTATTAAACATCCTTTCCTTCGTTTTCGTTCAAAATTTAAAATATTATTATTTTACCACTATTCTTCCTCATAGATTATAGTGTAAGCGTACAACCTTCCACTAACGTTTGAGTATTGTCGGTGCACACTGATTACCTATGCACACGCACACTACAATTAATCGGATCATACTCCCCGCATCCCGCGACCCCTTCCCCTAGAAAATGGTGGGGCGCGTCTTCGTGGATGGCACTATTTGTAATAACGAAAGGAACTTACTTTAAGGTCGCCAAACTGGCTTTTCTTTTCGCCGAGTAGATAAGTATAAAGCCGTGTATCAGCTCTTCTCTAAATTGCGTCGCGCCGTGGAAACTAGAGATTATTACCTGCGAATAGTGCAAGACTTAAGTACAGTGATTAGTCACACCTCGAGCTTTACGGTGAAGGATAACATCGAGAGGAAACCTGAATACGTCTGAGAAGCAATTCAAAGGCGTATGTATAGTCGTGCTTGAGTAACGGCGATGGACACGCCATCTGTCACGATGGCACCTTAAATATATCTCTGGCGGAAAGTGGGTGTGTGGGTACTACCTATACACCTCTGCCTACCTCTTCGGGGACCCTTGTGGGAAGGCGTGAGGATATTATTATAGTGCAAAAGGTGGGCTCAATCTATCATTAATTTGCGAAACCGACGACCGAAAATAACTTTTTATATACCACTATAGTGACAAACAGGCATGCAGTCCACCGTAACAGATCAAATCAAATCAAAATCTTTTTATTTCACATAGGCCCAGGTGGGCACTTAAAAAACGTCGAAAAAGAAGCACGGTTCGGGTTGGTCGCTTCCATGGGGAAGAACCGGCAAGAAACTCCATGGTAACTCTTTTCAAATCATTAGGCATATACAATAACAATATTTTTTCGTTACAGCAATAGTACCCAAGTATGGGGGAACAACGTAGGCCCGACAATAAGTTGTTGCTTACTATACAAATGATACATAAAACAAGATAATTAGATAATAGTACATCACCGTTACTCAAGCATTAGCACTATGCATACGAATTTGAATTTCTTCTCAAACGTATGCAGATTTCCTCTCGACGTTTCCTTCACCGTAGAGCTCGTTATGTGTCTAATCACTGTCTCCTGACTTCATCATCATCATATCATTACGCCGTCCCTAACGGGGTAGGCAGCGACTATAGTGCGCCAGTTCTCTCAAGACTTACATACCTCTTTCGCTTCGTCCACATGCATCAGTCACTGCTGCACATTGGGATTCGAACTAGCAATATTTGCTCACGGTAACCTTGCAATGACGGCTCGGTGTTTTCATCAGTGATGATAAGGTGTACATACCTCCACTTTCCGCTTGGAGTCCCCGAGGAAGGTCTCTATGAGGATGGAGCGGTCCCCGGTGAGGAAGCAGCTCCGGTGCAGCAGCAGTGGGCTCAGCACACGCTCGGGGGAGTAAGGGTCGTCGCAGAACATGCACACCATAATTCTACAACAAAAAATATTTATATATATCATCATCATCAGCCCACTCTAGTCCACTGCTTGACAAAGGCCTCCCCTAATGAGCGCCATAGCGTCCTGTCTTCAGCTTGCCGCATCCAGCATCTGCCAGCAGTCCTTCGCAAATCGTCATCCCACCTGGTCGGAGGGCGTCCTACACTACGTTTGCTAGTCGAGGTCTCCACTGAAGAACACGTTTACCCCAGCGGTTGTCGGTTCTCGCGAGATATGGCCGGCCCACTGCCACTTCAGCTTGCTAATTCTTTGAGCTATGTCGATAACTTTGGTTCTCTGTCGGATGTATTCGTTGCGAATCTTATCCTTCAGAGAGACTCCGAGCATAGCTCTCTCCATAGCTCGCTGAGCGACCTTAAACTGGTGGACCAGCCCTATCGTGAGTGTCCACGTCTCAGCTCCGTAGGTCATGACATATATTTATACATGTACAAACTACTAATTAGGACCCGCATATTTTTTTTCTGTTATATACATATCATATGTATATGTGGCGAAGAGATCGATTCATTTTTAGATGGTAATCCAGCTACTAGAGTGACGATTTATAAGTTTAGAAAAACTCATTGGTACATCCAGGATACGAACTTGCAAATTTTTGTGTTGCAGGGTTGCAGGCTCGAACTCGAACTGCCTGACTTAGTAAACTTATATTATATACATTAAATATAAAAAAAATTCTCCTTTCACTCAACGAGTTATAAGCAAATGAAATATAAGCAAATTTTTAAATTGATGAATATAAAAAAAAGTACTTAAATTTTTTGAGATTTTCTTACAATCAGTACAGTACAGTCTCAGTCTTATATACAAAAATCCATGTCTTAGAGGGAGAGGGAACGATAGTTAGGAAGAGATAGGTGACTTGAGGTACGCAACGAAAAATTACCGTAGTGAGAGCCGCCGAGTACTATTTTGACCGATATGACCATACTTTGTATCATGTTAGGGCAAATTCCGAGACAGTTAGATTCACACTAGTGTCTCGGGAACATTTTTTCTCAAGCGAAGCTGGCGGCTCAATAAGAACACATATCTAAAAATATTAAACAAAACAACAGCTGATTCATTCATACCTTATGTCCGAATCGAAGCATACTATGACGTCACGGTAGAGATGCGCGTAGCTGGCCTTCTCCCTGTTAGCCCTCACCAATTCCTGGATGGCGTCGGCCGTCAGAGATTCGGTGCCCAGTTCGTTCACAGTCGCTTCCATGTACGAGCAGTGGAGGCTGAGGAAGAATATAATTAACGCATGCTTCCATATATATATATATATATATATATATATATATATATATATATATACATACATATAATCACAAGTCCCTCATGCGTTAGGAAGTGAGAGGATCATACAGACTTTCCCTTCCTATCTGGTTATACTTCAATCTCGTCCTCACGCCTTCTCACAACGGTCCCCGAAGTGGTAGGCAGAGGCGTATATTGAGTACCCAACCAGCCACTCTCCGCCAGATATTATATTCAAGTTGCCAACGTGACAGATGGCCAGTTCATCGCCATTACTCAAGCACGACTATGCAGTGTATTGCATTTCTTCTCAAATGCTCGAGAACTGGTGCTCTCTCTGTCTACTCTGTGCGATGATATGATGATGATAGTAATGATGTATATATGTATGTATGAAGCAACGACATCTAACATACTTGTCAGCTAAGTTCTGCCCCTCCTCCTGCAACCTCGCCAGCTCTTTCTTGTCCATTCCCTCTTCTTGGACAAACATCACAACCAATGGTAGACCCTGCAGCGAGAACACAATTGTACTTCGCACCATAAATGGAAAAAACATTCCCACTTATCACCATAAAGTTTCGTCACATTAAACCTTTTTCGACGAATTTGACATTACCTACATCATCGACGTGTTAATTATTATTTAATGTGTTAATGCAATCATAATAAAAAAAAGCTTATAAACAAACTAGCGACCCGTCCCGGCTTCGCACGGCTGGACATTTGTTTTTTAAACATTTTGACATAATTTTTTATTTTTTTTTGTAATTAGAGATATATTTTAGGTGCTAAAGTGACAGATGGCGAGTCCACCGCCGTCACTCAAGCACGACTATACATACGCCTTTGAATTGCTTCTCAGACGTATGCAGGTTCCCTCTCGATGTTTTCTTTCATCTTAAAGCTCGAGGTATGACTAATCACTGTACTTAATATTCAGAAAATCTCATTGCACCAGTCAGGATTCAACCTTGCAATCTTTGGGTTGCAGGCAACTGCTCGAACCACTCGGCCACCACGGTTATATATCTTAATATATATAAATTACGCGTCAGGATGTTTGTCCGCGATGATCTCCTTAACTATTTAATCGATTTTAATAACATTTGCACACCGTGTGCAGTTTGATCCAACTTGAAAGATAGGGTAGCTTACATCTCAATTTATGGTCGCAATATTATTATATTGCAAATTATTTGTCTATTATTTGACAGTCACAATTATTTGTTAGCTCCAAACTATTCTAACAGATGGAGTCGAGAATAGTTTAGATATCACAGTTGGATCCGATAGGTGGCGCTGCGATCGTGTTACGGGCAATATAACTTTTTCACCCAAGCGAAGCTGGGCGGGACAGCCAGTAACCTATATAACTTAACTACTAATCACGTACCTGGAAAGGCAAATTATCTTCTTGCTCGAGGCTGGACAGCAAGGTCTTTTCGGCGCATCCTCTTATGTACTCGAACGACTCCTGATCTTGGTATACACAGAAGTAGCCTGCAAATTAAAATACATTGTACTGGGTGTTCCAAGCCGTCATGTGTTACAACAAGAGTGGCAAACAAGCATACGGCCCACCTGATGGGAAACGGTTACCGTAGCCTATTTACGCTCACGATATCGAAGTATCACTTGCGCGTTGCCACTCTGTGTTCGGAGAGTTACAGTGTGTTGGCTGCATAATGGGTTTAATCCCTCTGCTTCCAACACAATGTTGATATGTGACTGAACTCCTCCTAAACGGCAGGACCGATTTTGGTGAAATTGTTTGTCTATAATCGAATTGGACGCGGGTGAAACGCTAGGACACATCTAGGAACACAAATGAAATGAAATAATTTATTTACCAGAAAATGTTTAGTTACAATATGTATGTATTAAATATAGATAATCTATTGCTGAAAACTGCATTAGATCCGTTGAATAGTTTCAAAGATCTAAGCGAACAGACAGCGGAAGCGACTTCATTGTATCTTTCTATATACATATTTCTTCTGTGCGTTTGTCACTGAAATCCTCCTAACCTGCTGCTGCTGCACCGGCTGGACCGATTTTAATTAAATTTTCTGTGTCTTCAGGTGGATTCGAGAATGGTTTAGGTTCACAATTGGACCCCATAGCTGGCGCTGCGATCGTGATTCAGAAAAAAAAACTTTTTCACCCAAGCGAAGTTGGTTGGGATCACTAGTACTATGTAAAGATGCAATGCACAGTAGATAGTGCAGAGTGGCTGACCGTTGGGCGCGAACTCGTCGATGGCGGTGGTGTCGCAGGCGAAGTCGTCGCTGCGCACGCGCTGCTCCACGCGCCACGTGTGTCCGCGCACGCTCACGCTGCGCTCGGCGTCGCAGCCGGCCACCAGCCGCTTGCCGAACTCCCCGGCTATACCCTCCACCTGACACACCATACCTCATATTATTCACTATTAAACAACATTTGACATACCATCATCATCATATCATCACGCCGAGTCCCTAACGGGGAAGGCAGAGAGTATAGAGCGCCGTTATCTCTAGACTTAGATACATTTGACATATATTCTTTCATATACAATTTTTTCTGATAATCCTTACAAAACAAACTTGCAAGGTGTTTCGATTTTCTGATGAGAAGTGTATATATTTAAACGTCCGTCCGCTCTAGTGGTTAGAGTTCCTGACTTCGAAGATCGAGGTCGCGGGTTCGATTCCCGCTGACGGCATATATTTATGTGTTGAACACGAGTATTTGTACCTTGGTCTTGGATATCTATCTATATAAGTAAATACATCAGTGTCTTGTTAACATAACACAAGCTTTGCTTAATTTGGGGTTAGGTCAATTTGTGTGGAATAATTGTCCCAAGGTATTTAATTTAATATAATTATAGTATTCAAAGCTATTTTGACTAGCAAAATCAGTCAAAATTACTTCTGACAGTTGGTTTTTGAGTGAAAATCACTGGCTGACAGTGCTTTTCACCATAGACCTCGTTGTATGATAAATCAAATGTATGTATGTATATAGTTGGCATATAAAAGTATACTCACGCCCAGGATAATGACGTTGATCAGTGTGGCGTCTGTGGTGAGGGCCCAGGGCGCGGCGGGAGGGCCGGCCAGGCACTGGGACTCCCCCGTTGACGTCAGTGACCTGACAAAAAGGTAAAACAATTAGACCACCTGGTCTAGAAGCCAGTGCTCCAGGCTTAATAACTTGCGGACGAGCGCGTGCACAATTATTTGAACATTGTTCTTAGATATCTAGTATTATATAGCACTCACTTTTATTTTGAAAAATTTAGAAAATTTATGGGCATGTTTGTCACTTAATTAAGCCAAAACGGCTGAACGGATTTGAATTTAATTTGGTACAGAGATAGATTGATTAAAAAATATTAAGTTTTTCCATAAAACAAAATATAATCAAGGAGTCTGTAATAAAATACAACACAACAATATAAAAACTAACTACAGTTATAAAAAAAACAAATTACACCCAAAGAAATGCTCTGAATCCTTCTCATGGAGAAGGACAATCTTTCATTGTGCCTAATGACTTTTATTGTGCCATTGTGGTAATGACGGTTCAATGGTGTTGACATAATGTTTATGGTAAGGTAACAGTAAAAGTATTATGTGGGTCTGTCTAAGAGACCTTAGTTTTGAAAGTCGGTAATCGATAAACTAACATACCCAACTCTGGTGTTCAGTATAAGCGGCAGTGTGGCGTCGAGGCAGTTGGAGCCGGCGGGGCAGTGTTCCCGCATGGGGCAGTGCACAAAGCCCAGGTGTTGGAACAGGAGCAGCTTGCGGTCTTGCTCCATGCGGTCCAGCATTTTGTACCTAGTCATGAGACCAAGTTAGAGATAAAACATGCGGCTCTGACGGTAAGCGCATACCGCAACAAAAGCGACCCTTATCAAACTTTTTTTTTTCTTATAACCATGTTTGTGACCAGAGTTAAGCATAATCATGCCTGTACCAGGAGTATATTATATATTTCAATACTTTTATTTCAATTAATAGAAGTTACTCAGTAGTAAATAGTCCTTCGTGAGGTAGAGAACTCACGTCACCGGTTTTGAGCACTGCTGACGTTGCCGTCCTAAACTAATCGATTGATTTGATTTATGTAGTTGAAATCTGGTTCTACTCTCTCTTCCAGATACTTCCATAATGGGTGAGAAGAGAGAAGATAGCGGAAAAAAGAAAGTTCGTGTGAGGGTACTACTTACACACCTCTTTTATGAAGAAATTTGTTTAATTTTCACGTAAAAGCAACTCAACGGATTTGGATGAAACTTGGCACTAAGATAGATAATTACACACATACATATACATATCATTACGTCAAGACCCTAAAAGGGTAGGCATAGTATAGAGCGTCAGTTCTCTCTAGACTTACACACAGTAGATAGATAATTAGCTGGATATATTTTTATTCCAGAAAAGTAATCTATCCTTGAAATAAAATTTTACACGGGTGAAACCTCGGGGCTAGTTTATTATAAATAATAATAATAATATCCTCACGCCTTCCCACAAGGGTCCCCGAAGGGGTAGGCAGAGGTGTATAGGTAATACCCACACACCCACTTTCCGCCAGAGGTATATTAGGTCCCAACGTGAAAGATGGCGAGTCCATCGCCGTTACTCAAGCACTACTATACATACGCCTTTGAATTTCTTCTCAGACGTATGCAGGTTTCCTCTCGATTATAATTATTATATAATATAATAATAATAATAAACCTGAAGTCATCCTGTAACACGTCAGTGATCTCCTTGATATCCTCCTGAGTAATGGTACCAGTTGGCGATATGCTCTTGAAGTGGTAGAACAGGTCGGCATGCTCCAACAGAAGCTCCTAGAACAATACAATTCGTTTACAATATGTCAGATTAGAGCCAATAATTATTTTCATCGGTACAATGGCACTTCAATTTGAGTTTTTTTCACTTCAATCTGAACTTAAGTACAGTTTATTAGTCCCACCACGAGCTTCTCGGTGAAGGTAAAAATCGAAATGAAACCTGTATACGTCTGAGAAGCAATCCAAATACCTAGATCAATCGGACGCTCAAGGACGGGAACGTCAAGAGTACTTGAAACCGACATGTACGAAGAGACTGATATGGACGAAGCGAACGAGGTATGTAAATACAGAGATAAGCGCTCTATATTTTCTGCCTACCCCATGAGGGAGTCAGCGTGATGATATATATGTATGTATGTATAGTCTTTTATGAGTGTGAATGAAAGTGTTGGGAGGGGTAGACCTAGGCGGACGTTTCTAGACCAAATTAGGGACGTCTTAGAAAAAGGCCAAGTCAAGAGTACCCTAAACCGAAGAGCATGTATGAAGAAAATAATGAAAGTGGACGAAGCGATGTAAGGATCGTAGTAATTGGAAAGAAGTGGTCTCTGCCTACCCCTACGGGAAAGAGGCGTGATTATATGTATGTATGTATGTAGGTATGTATGTATAGTCGTGTTGGAGTTACGGCGATGGACTCGCCATGTCACGTTGGCACCTAAAATGCCTGGCGCATGGTAGTACCTGCAAGTTGTGCTTGGCGCGGCGCTGTATGTGCCGCTGGTGCGCGTCGTACACCCGCTGCTGCTGGGCCTCCCCGAGGGCCTCGAAGCACTCCCGCCCCATGAGCAGCACGCGCACCTCAGACAACTGCTTACCCGGCGTCACATAGCCAGTCTCTTCCAGTAACCGCTTAAACTGCTGGCACCATCTAAACAAGGGACTCTTGAACTCACAAACCCAGCATTGTTTATGATACAAGCAGTATTTTTTGTATACCACATGGGTGCCAAACAAGCATGCGTTCCGCCTGATGCGCCTATGGACGCTTGCAACACCAGGGGTATCACTCGCGCGTTGCCGACCCTAAAATTATTTATTTATTATACTTACAACCATCCTTACAGGTTAACCTCATACAATAGTGTGGAACAAATAAATCCTAAAATTATGTATATATCTATTTAACCCTAACACTTAAGCTACTTCCTTCACAAACAATATGCCAACTGTATGCAAAATTGCATACATTTCAACAAATATATAAAGTATGTTCAATCTATCCGCCCATTAATGGGTATGATAAATACTTAACAATACATATGTATATATCAAGGCGTGTCCACGCGCAATGCGCGCTAGATTTATACTACCCTTTCACTACATCATAAAACCTCGATGTTACATTGCTTCAAATCCACCAACTTAGCTTAAAAATCTACTGTGATGGCAAGCATAGACTAACCTACGCTCATATTATAATATATAGTTGGTATTTTGGAATATTATTTAAGGGTTTAGGGATGAGTACAGTCTAATACATACTCGTAGTTCCTCTGTTCCTCTTGAGCTTCGTGTAAGTACGTCTTGAACACGGCAGCTGCTTCGTTGGTCTCCAGTATTTCGTAGGGGATCTTCTGCGATTGGCCTAAAGTCTACAAAATTATAAACAATATAGTATTATTAAGGGCGGAGTTTATTCATATTTTTGCATTCAATAGCCATAGCTACTGCATAGCAATTGCTCCATAGATACACAATCAAGGCTCTTTGTGCCTAATTACACGCCATAATTAGTAATCTAGCAACCTGCGTATTTGAGTGTACGACTTGATCTAGGGCAGGGTATCCCAACCTTTATTGTTGAGGCTCCCCGGACTGTTAATATTTTCATGCATCCCCCTTTACTTTTAAGGGGGCGCCTTTACGCTTATGCGCGTCCGGTAGGTACACAATTGTTGTTCTAAGTGATGAACGTTAAGCGGGGCAGGCACCGCGGCGGGGGTGCGCGCGGGTTAAAACTTGTTGAACTGCGATTGACGTCGGGTTTTGAAACACCGGTTGACAAAATAAGTGAATAGATATAATGTTTAATTTAATTAATTAAGTAATTTATTAGTGATAAAAAAAAAGAAAATGCAAACGCTTTCCGCTCCCTTTGACATCTCTCTTTGCCCCCCTTGGGAGGCGTGTCCCCCTGGTGGGGAACTCCTGACCTAGGGGGTAATATTTCAGTCACTAGTCCTATCTAGGCTATTCGTGTTCGAGTGATTTGACCTAGAGCTCGTTCTACCCTTGAATGTTCCACTGCTTAGACCTAGAGCTGTACCAAGTTAAGCTAACCTGATATCTGGCCCGCTCGCCGACCCTGAGCGTAGTGTCGATGGCCAGGGGGCTGTCCAGCTCCGAGCCTGTGTCGGAGCCCGAGCCGTGGCCGCGACCCTCGCTGAAGTACACCGAGAAGTCGCGATGAGAACGCAACTGCCGGATCACCATCGGCCAGTCGCTGGGAATAGCAAAAACATCCTTGCTTCATATAATACATAATATTCAAAGACATAATCCCTCCCAACTGCACCCATGAAGCTTCACAGTAAAGCTCTTGTGGTGACTAATAGCTGCACTGAAGTTCAGGAAAACTAATTGGCACAGTCGGGATTCTTCCCGACATCTTCCCACCCGGCTGGGAAGGCGTGAGAAGGGGTTCAAACTGGAACTCTTTGTATTGCAGGCTCGAAGCATTCGGCCATTACGGCTTGTTCCATTTTTAAATATTTCACAAATTTCGTAGTAACAAGTTATATTATTTAAATCGTATACAACATAGATTTTCATTATACATTCCGTGCGGATGAAACCGCGGGGCGGAATTAGTCCTTCCAATGTTATAAATGCGAAAGTTTTTATGAATGTTTCTGTTTCACGCAAAAACTACTCGACGGAATCGAATGGATATTTAGCAAGAGGTAGAGTTTTTAGCTTGGTTAACAACATGGGATGATATTTTATTACAGACTAAGTCTTCCAATTAAATAAAATATGTGTATGTGTGTGAATCCACGGAGCATAGAACCTAGTAAAGTACACACCTCTCTTGCAGGTCCTCAGTGGGCAGCTGCATCCTGGATAGGACCTGTGGCAACTTGGCAAGTTGTTTGCGAAGCCTCATGGTCGACCTTTCCTCCTTTAACCGGCGTATGTGACGGCGGTACACCACCTGGGGATAAACAAAGATTAATATTACTACTAACTTATTCCAGAAAAAAAATTGCCAAAGTATACCTACATATATATCATCACACCGTGTCCCTAACGAGGTAGGCCAAAGTAATAACATTTTAAGCGGGTGAAATCACCAGGCGCTGCTAGTTAAATATAAAGGGGTGGTGCAAAGAGAGTGGGTGTTTGGGTACTACCGGCACACTTCTGCCTACCCGTTCGGGCACCCTTGTGGGAAGGCGGCGATATAATCATATATAAATAAACCTAAAGCGGGTCAAATAACTGGCTAGTTAAGTATAAACTTTACACTACATAAGAGGTAATCAATTATAATTATTTATTTATTTAATAATCTGTACAAATATTTGTAAACATAAAAAAGGAACAAAAATATCAAGTTACATAGAAGACTTCAAGAGATTCTCGATGCATTGGTATGTGAGTGAGAAGAGCCACAATTTTGCCACATTTTTGTAAACATAAGTGTACAATTTTGAGAAATTGATTTGCTTTGAAATTGAGTGTGTGCAAGAATAGGCAGAGGAAGGCCACGTTCCAACTACCTGGATCAAATCGATCGGACTCTCAAGGACGGGAACGTTAAGAGTACTCGAAACCGACGAGCATGTATGAAGAGACTGATGAACGTGGACGAAGCGAAAGAGGTATGTAAGTCTAGAGAGAATTGGCGCTCTATACTCTCTGCCTACCTCGTAAGGGACTTGGCGTGATGATATGTATGTATGTATGTATGATTTGCTTTGTTGTATAACACATAACAAACTTCATAGTATAACTAACGGTATGGCACCCCTATACGAACCACACCTGTTTAAGTATAATATTCATAGCTTATTTGGAACACTTACTTGTGTACCGTCATTCCCAAACTGTTGAACAAATTTGATCCATTCTGGATAGTGGCATAGTCTCTTGCTGGCGGCAGACCACATCTCTCTGAAAAAGCAAAGTAATATAATAATATATCCTCACGCCTTCCCACAAGGGTCCCCGAAAGGGTAGGCAAACGTGTATAGGTAGTACCCACACACCCACTTTCCGCCAGAGATATATTTTTGATGCCAATGTGAGAGACCATCGCCGTTACTAAAGCTCTCGGTGCTTTCTTTCACCGTAAAGCTGGTGGTGTGACTAATCACTGTACTTAACTTCAGAAAACCTCATTGGTACAGTCGGTATTCGAACTTGCGATCTCTGTGTCACAAGCAACTACTCGAACCGCTCTGCCACCACGGCTCACGGTCTTTTGGTTTATTTTTATAATCAAGGTACAATTATTGTCTATAACTAGACTGTCTGTATAAACCAGCTTGTAACTTTTCTAGTACAAAATTCAAAGTAAAACAATTACTTGTGATCCTGCACATGTATCCTGATGAGCTGGGTGAAGGCTTCAGTGACGAAGTCTAGAGTTTCTCTCCTTATCCGCAGAGCTTCTGCGTAATTCGCCACCTGACAATACAAATAACTGCGCTACTCAACCGGCTCTGTTATACATAATTTTTTTAATTAATCATCATCGTCTGTCATCATAATTATCGTCATCATAGCCATCAATCATTCATCATGCATGTCTCCGTGGTATATCGTTATCTGCTATTCAACAGATACTCATAGATTATCGCGATAACCGATTAAATAATAATAATTAATTCCCAGCATATCTGATTATATCTGATCTCAACGCTATTTGTGAGTCGTTCACTAGTGATGTAATATCATAGGGTATCACAACTTCATGCTTCTAACCCCCAGGGGAGTAGCATGATAATAATAAACACATATGAAACTGCGAGACACAGCCAGATGACAATAAAAAGAGGTGTAGAAGAAGTGAAGAGAACTTCTTCATAATTCCTAAATATGTATATAACCGGCGCTCTATACTCTCTGCCTACCTCGTTAGGGACTCGGCGTGATGATATATATAAAATTTTATAATTAAATTTTTGTGTACAATAAATTATATGCATATACATATATGCATATTTGCATTATATACAGATGTATAAAGTCAGTAAGTGTTCCATATCATAATACCGAGTCGCTCCCAGGATAGGCAGAGAAAGTAGAGCGTTCAGACTTACAGGCACCTTAAACACACGCTGCTTAGATATTCATCAGTCTCTTCCAACATGCTTACAGACTTCTAAAACTCTTTTATCAACTTCAAAACAGTAAAACTCACCTTAATCTTGGCCTTAGCTTTGTCAACCATCTGCGCCAGCAAAAAGAAGGCCTGGTCCACATTGACGTTGTCGTGACTGGAGGTCTCCACAATGGGAATGTTGCCTTTGAACTCCTTGCGCTGCACCAGGCGTTCCGCCTCCCGTACACCTTGCTCGGAGGCCTCGTCATTCTTGGACGTGACCAGCACCACCGGCTTCTTTAGCTTCAGGATGTTCTGCAGTATCGCTGCTAGGACTTCGTTCTGGGAATTAAGTTATTATTTTCTTACACTTTCGTATAACACGCTAAAGTCTATGCCGCGTTTAAGAACCATGTAGGTATACATTTAATAAAATTACTATAGCTTGTCAGAATATTTTGTTTCACATAGCCCGTGATATGCACTTATAAAAACGATGAAAAAGGAGCACGGTTTGGGTGTGAAATAGGCTATATCGTACCCAAATTACACTTAATACATGGCTTACTAATAAATGTATATATCTAATTATAATTAGATAAGGAATTCCCTTATACGTTAAATCCTTGATGCAGTAGTCGTGCCGGAGTGGACCTAGCCGTCGCATCAGGATGAGGGACCAGGACCCTTCCGAGTACCGCTCCAGCAACCACACTTGTATATCACTGAGACGGATTGCCACTGTGCTTTGTCTTTGATGGTGCCGACACGGCGATATCTTATCATTGTTCGCAACACTCTTCTTATGGTAAAACCAGTCAGCAGGTATCCTACGATAATACATAACAAGAAATGGCAGCAGTATACCTGCTTCTCCCAAGTCCGTCCCGGCACGAGGCTCACGTCATAGACACACAGGAACCCATCGACAGAGAGCTTCCCATCCGGCATCAACCTCTGCTCGTACTCCTTCTCAATGCCCAGTTGATTCTTGCAGACATACATCAACTTCTCTGCCGACTGTAGTTTTGTGGCAACGCACCGTTTCACATAGGCTTCCGTTTTACCTACTGTGAAAAAACAAAACAAATTTAGATCTAATACCTTCATGTATGTAAATTTTATATCTCGAGTTTATAATATTAAATAACTAATTTATGAAATAAATGCAAGTTAGAATAAATTATTATGTTCATAATAAGTATTAACTAAATTAATTGCTTTAGCCCATGGGGTCCTGAATATACCCTAATATAAGTTTCTATTAGGTGTACGCGCAAAGCAATAAAGAATTGAGTAAATAATGTTCAAAGCAGACTTTTGAAAGTATACCTTTGAATGGCTGGAAGCAGGCATCATCCACAAACTCGGTCTGCTCCACAAGCTCGAACCTGTACTCCTGGTCATCATTCTCCTTGTGAACCGTGCCCCAATACAGGAAGTGGTCGTTGTTCACCACACGCCCGCTGAAGTCCGACTGAAATTATTGGTTCAGTTTAATAAAACATCTAAGGTTTTATAATAACTTGATTTCATTGGCAGTGCTTTTTTGTACCGTATTGGCCGAGTGGTTAATACGTTTTTGCGTGAAAGTAACAAATATCCTCACAAACTTACTCATTTCTGATATTAGTAGGATATCATGAGGATTCAATGCTAAAGGCCTTTGTTTCTAAAGTAGAAAGAGACCAACGGATGTAACTGTCTATACAAATTTCCTGTCTATTTATTACTTCAAACATCAAATATCTGCCAGTTCAGAAATTCATTTTCAGAGTTTAGTTCATAATTAAAAAAAAAACAAACACAGAAAAAAACTAACTACACGACAGTAATTCTTTTTATTACATCTTTTCTTTAATTACTGTGTTTTCAAATCAATCTGTTATGATATGACATTCCAAAAGCACACTTCAAAAATTAATTTAGACTAGCTGTCCCGCCCAGCTTCGCCCGGGTGAAAAAGTAAAATTTCCTGAAACACGATCGCAGCGCCACCTATCGGGTCCAATTGTGATGTAAGCTATCCTTTCTTTTAAGTTGGATCAAACTGCATACGGTGTGCAAATTTGATTGAAATCGGTTAAGTAGTTCAGGAGCCCATCGTGGACTTGATTGCCATAAAAAAGGTTATAGTGAGTCAATCTTAGAGGATAGACATATGCTGTCGCGGACTTTTTTTTAGAACTTTTAAAGAGGTACAATTCCCTCATACATGATATTTTCGTAACTTAAACCGTTTACGCAGCGTACGCAACGGAAGCTCTCAAAAAGGAATATTTTTTCCCGTTCTGGCAACATTATTCTTTTATGCTTCGCTCCTATTGGTCGTAGCATGATTTTATATAGCCTAAAGCCTTCCTAGAGAAATGGACTATCCAACACAAAAATAATTTTTCAATTCCAACCAGTAGTTCCTGAGATTAGCGCGTTCAAACAAACAAACAAACAAACAAACAAACAAACAAACAAACTCTTCAGCTTTATAATATTAGTATAGATATAAATTATGTGCTCGTTTTAAGCTATTAAATCTTCTACACTCAAGGATGGGACCGTTAAGAGGACTCGAAACCTGAGAGCATGTATGAAGAGAGTGATGAATGAGCAAAAGAGGTGTGCAACTCAAGAGAGAACTGGCGGTTTACTGTCTCTGCCTACCCGTTATGGACTCGGCGTTATATGTATGTAGGTATATACCTATATAATTTATGGTTCAGCTGTATATAAGGAGGAATGGCCAGTATACAGTGGTACATACCTGACTGAGCACACATATATGGTCCACGTTGTAGTCGTCGGCGTGTGTTCTGATAAATCTGTTACACAAGCAAGACTTGCCAACTCCAAGTTGGCCCTTCTCCTTCTCCGTACCTACGCAACAAAAAATATTATTATTATAATATACAAGAGCCGTAGTAACCAGGTTGTTCGAACTCTCCTGCAATGGAAAGATGCGCAAGTTCAAGTCGCGACATTACCAATGAGTATTTTATATAATATGTATATTAGTGGTGATTAAAGAGAGAGGAAGAGGAAGACCATCATGACATACAGGGAACATAGAGATTGTACTGGACAGAAGTAAATGGATCAGACCGATGATTAATAACAGGTTATGAAAAAAAAAACATCATTCTATGCATTTCTTTTTTCATATCTTGAGTTATTAATCATCACCAACACTTAAGAGCTGAAAAAAAGAAAAACACTTTTCGGTTTCCTACACCATAAAGCTCTTGGTGCAACTAAACACTGTACTGAAGTTCAGAAAAACTCATTGGTACAGTCGGGATTCGAACTAGCAAACTTTGTGTTGTAGGCGAATACTCCAACCATTCGACCACGACGGCTCATTGGAAGCATGGCAACAAATGAAGTGTTATTAAGCAACTTTCTCCAACCTAGAGTCAACCCACATAGTATCACAGGAAATGGGAGTAGATAACAAGATGCATCTAACAATTGTTACCTACTATTGCATTGTGTTGTCAATTAAAGTGTCATTTCAATAAACTGACCTTATATTTACAAAAAGACCTCACATTTACAAACAGACCTTACATTTACAAACAGACATACAGAGAAGACTGTTTAAGTTTAATATTAAATTTTCCAGTACATTCAGCTGCTCATACACTGGGGTTTTTTCTGTTATACCAGCTATATAGAAAGCTATTCTTCTGACCATAAGCTTGCTAATATAATGCGTCCAGTATCATTATTATAAGAAAGCCAATAAATAATAATTCTAATAAGAGCCGTATTAGCAGAATGGTTGAGGCAGCTGCCTGCAACACAAGTTTAAATCCTGACTGAACCAATTACTTTTTCTGACATTTAGTACAGTGATTTGTCACATCACGAGCTTTATGGTGAAGGTGAAGGAAAACATTGAAATTGCTGGACTATCATGCAAAACACTTTGGCAAAAAGTGGTCCTGTAGATACTACCTACAGGCCCTGCCTATACTTTGTGACACTTCTGGGAAGGCATGAAGATGTATACATCTTAAGTATTATATATATATATCCTATATATTATACATACCTAATAAGAATTAAACATTATTCTGATCCCAAAAGCTGTTGCCATATAGGAAATTTTTTAAGCAAGATTGTGTTTATTTTTATGATTTGTCACCCTTACTTATTATCTTCTATTCTATTGCAAATACAGAGGTAGGCCAAGGACATAGTAAATTTTCACTTTTAATGAGGGATATATTATTTAATATTATTAGCCCAAAGCATCCCTTCATAAAATTACAGATGAAGATGTTAATTTTAAGAAAAATCTGTACTAACCCAAATCTAAGTAGGGCTGTGATCCATATCTATAATAATAATAATATATGCTCACGCCTTCCCACAAGGGTCCACGAAGGGGTAGACGATCCATACCTATATATCTAATAATAGTGCTTGTTTTCTATGACAAAGTTAATCAGATTAACAGACACTATTAGCAGATACTTCAAAAAAGACATCTCACACAAAGTCAACTGACCCTATACAAGGCAGAGGTTATTGGGTATCAGTAATTGATAATTCGGATAAATGAAGATAAGAAATACAATACCCAGAGACAATAAACAAGTATGCTCAATGCATAAATGGTTTTTCGTCAGCAAGGTTTGAATTCCATATTCCATTATACCTACTTTCCACAAAAGATATATTGTAGGTGCCAAAGTAACAGACGGCAAACCCATCACTGTTACTCAAGCACAACTATATGTACATGTCTTTGAATTTTTTTCAAACATATGCAGGTTTTCTCTGTTTGTTTTCCTTCACACTAAAGCTCATAATATTAACTTGTAGTAAGTTTAGAAATTATACCAATAGGAAATAGGTTTGCGACAATACAAGGTATATAGGAAACAAGTATTTCACTTACCAGAAAGTCCAACAACTGATACCGTTATCAGCTTGCCGCCAGTGTTTTCAGACTTTTTTGCCATCTTTCCAATCTTATCAAACAGTTGGTAAATAACAGAACAAAACCATAACACCACTTGATACACACATCACAATACTAAGCAGATGGTTTGGTGTTAGCCACAGAATTCAAATATGTACAATTGGAGTACAAAGGACCTGTAAATGATACAACAATTTTGTCACACAATATAGGGGTGTAAGTCGTATGTTTTCATAATTGAATAAAGAATGGCTAAAAGATGAAAAATTTACATATATATATATATGCATAGATGTAAAAAAAAATGTCTAAAAAAATTGCATCGGTAAGGTAAAAGATAGGACGATTATGTAGTGCTACTTTTTCATCAACAATATTGTCTTGTCAATTAGGGAATGAGGCGAATCCGCAAACCTCGACAGATGTGCCGACTGCAGACCCACGCCCCACGTATAGCAATCGAGACTTACAATCGAGCTTTATCTCGCAATTTAACTGAAAATTTTACTATTTTCTCCGAATTACAACACCAAACCAAGATCCTTTAAAATTAAATTCATCGTCCCTTCTATTGCTCTGTCTACAGTCCGTCCCCCGTACTTTGACACATCTAATCAAATTGGTACGTAAGATTGGTCGAACTACCAGTCATACAATAGAACTTTGATAAATAAAATCTTCACATACGTATTTCAATTCTTTGAGGATGGTATTTTTACATCGTTTTAAAATTTTATTGATATTAATTTACGTAGCGTACAAAATGTAGTAGGTAATTCTTGACACTATTCGCTTTGCTTTTGCTTTGTACTAAAATATTACCACATATCAAAATTGATTTTAACTTTCCATAGGCCTTCATGAGATATTATCCACTCCGAGAATAATAATATTGTGCTACATAATATTATAAAACAATAATTCTTAATATTAGAGCTGGGAAACTAAGTTGTCCAAAAATTTTAGAGACCTTTTCACTCTGAGATTGAAGTTGTTCTAAAATTTATTTTAGTTTTATTACTGTCTTTTTTATATATTGGCACCATCCATCCGTCAGACCATCTGATACTGAGCATTTTAATGCAAAACACAAAAAATACAGTAATTTCACGAAATATACGATAAGGCGGTCTATTATAAATTTACGGAGTTCATTACACGAAAACAAAGACAGGCAATCTCAACACTTGTTTTTATGTAAACTAGTCGCTTGTAATGAAAACTGCCACATTAAGGCTATTTTTACGTATATACATGCATACATATCATCACAGAGTCTTTCACCACGGGTAGGCAAAAGGCGTAGACCAAGCAAGTACTCTAGTTTTACCTACATACAGAGTACTAGGATATGTTTTTGTACGTTTGTCTGAAGGCAATCGGCTATCGCAGTCTAATCTAACAGCCGCTAATAATAGCATGTACTGGTACTGTCTGTCGACTTTATGTTACCTATAATATTTCAATCATTTATTTAAATAATTTCAAACAGCAACACTGAGTTTGACAGTCATTACGAAAACACAAGCGCATAAATGTCTCCCCGCGATATTTTCTTGAGAAATGACTTCTACAAATGATGGAAAAGACGTGAAATGTAATCAAATAAGTGGCCAAAAAGGCAAATCATATTACATTGATCTTTACAAGGTAAGTTTTATTCTTCTAATTATCGAAATCAGCGTGCTTAGTGCAACGCCGTTGTAGTGGTGAATTGCCTGTTCGTCCGCCATATTTGCCTCCTGTGAACTCTTGTTTTCGTGTATTTTGTCGTATTTGCAGGTAATTTCAATGAAATGCTCTATATCGGTCTACGAAATTATTTTGTATATCGTATTCTTACTAAAAAAGTAGTTAATTTACACTCTTGGGGCCAAATGTACAGATGAAAAATCAACGAATCTTTTCAGACTTCATCTGAAAATATTAGCTGATTTTCATATTTTTAAAAGTTAGACAAAATCCATATTATGTGAGTTTGTGAAACTTGGTATTATTGTAGTTTAGCTGAATGAAAAGATAACATCATAAACTGTGACAAACGTCCATTATTTATCACCAGACAAATCACTAAATTCCATGACAGCCATGTCAAAACACAGCTAAGTCACGTAGGTCTATTATCACACAAGCTGCATCATAGAGATATTTGCAAACCATTCTGTCCCTAAATTATAAAAAATCCTGATTTGTGTATGTCAGCTGTCCAGCTAGAGTAGAAAATCTCCAGTTATCTAACCAGACCTTCTGATAGGCTCACAATATACTGTTAGAACTTATTGATGAGCCAATAAACTTTCTGAAAATTCTAGCATAACTATAGTATGAATCATTGTCATACCCCATGTAATGTAATGTGCGGCTATGAATTTAAGAGAATGTGGACAAGAATGCAAAAGAGCTTTCTTAGTCTACAGAGAACTGGCACTCAACTCTGTCAACCTGGTTTGCTTGATATGTATGTAAGTGGATAGAATGGACTACAATACAATGCTTCAATATTTTATAGACTACTGAGTGGACTGACAATATAAATTACTTTTAGACTGATATGATAAAAAACTATATGCCAGACTATTGTCCAGACATATGCAGCACAGTGCTTTTTTCTATTATGCATGTGTTGTATTTGCCGAAAGTGCCTTCCACATCATGGTGTGCAAATTGAGTCTAATAAAATATCATCATAACAAGTCCTTTAGAGAGTAGACTGAGAGTTCAGCCGCAGTTTTTTCAAAACTTTCAGAGCTCTCTTGTTTCATCCACCTTCAGTAGCGTCTGTCTTTGTAAATGCTTACATGTTCCAAGAATTCTTAACATACACAATCATGAGTTAGTTTGTTTAAAATCTGTATGAGGTGAGAAGATGGAAAAACATTCTGACTTGTTAAATTTTGTGCAGGGGATACACTTTTATAATAAAATATGTTTATTTTCAAATTAATATAGCCCAGATGAGGGCAACAGATCTCTGTTAGATGAAACCCTGTACTGTGTAAATATTTGTACATGCTCTTCATCACATCTCAAGCCCTTCTACAGGTATACCAAAACATATGAGTGTCATTCCTCTCTAGATGTATAGAAATATTATACATCATACACATTCATCAGTCTTGTTATACATATACTCTAAAAGATTCTTGATTGAAAACCAGGGAGATTGTTTGGCCATTTATTCTCCTGGTAGGATTTTTCTTGGAAATGGTGGTAATTTTAGTTTGTATTAGTATGTGATGTTCAATAAGTGTTCCCTGTGTCCCTTACATTGAATAAAATATTTTGATTTTTTGAGTGTACAGTGAGATGAAAAGTGATTATACACTATTGGTAACTTATAAAATGTTGAGCAGTTAGTCCTTATCTTGTTTAACATTAATAAAACCCAAGCTGCCAGAGAGGAGCTCTTCTCTCAGTGTGGCATGAGTATATATGTGTATATGTAACACAAATAGTCTGGTTATCTACTTATAACCTTGTGTTATTTATTTATTTATGATTTATTTATCTTAATATTGCATGCCTACAAGAAGTATTTTTATTATTTACACTAGTAGTTTTTTAATTAATGCTGTAGTACAATAAGATTACTTTTGGTTAGGTTACTACTTCAGGCACATATATAGTTTTTCAGTTTTTAATGTTTTAATTATAAGATAAACATGTAAAAGTAAAAAAAAAATTAACTTCTTAAAAAAGTTTTAAACTCTGCCTTTAGTGATAGGTTTTTATTTGGAAAAATATATTATTATAAAACAAACATTGACCAATATTAATTTCTTTAAATGTAGTAAAATTTCATTCCCTGGTGGCACTCTCACTCAAACACTTTCATAGGAAGAACTTAATCTCACTGTTCACAATTAAGGTAGTTGCGTTTCTCATGAGCATTCATACACCATTGGCATGTTCTTTACAACATATTTGCTAATCAAGCAAGTGATGAGAGCAGTAGTCTTTGTATTTTGGTGGGATCTTCCTTGCGAGCAATCATTTCTCGTTGTTTTCGCTCAATAGAAAATCCAAATGTTGTAAGGGTGATTTTATATTTATTATATGCTGTTCAATAAGTGCTTTTGACAGTGTGACCATCTTCTTATACCCTCATAGGTTACCTAACTCCTCTTACCTCACCTTATAAAAGTTTTAATAAACCTTATAAAAAGTCAAGGACGGGAACGTCAAGAGTACTTGAAGCCTACGAGCATGTATGAAGAGACTGATGAACAAAAGCGACAACTTTCTAGTCAAAATACCATCAGTAGCAAACACACCAATTAATTGACTGTAACTTTTTCACAATGCAAAGTTGAAAAACTTTTATCATCATATCATCACGCCGTGTCCCTAACGGGGTAGGCAGAGAGAATAGAGCGTCAGTTCTCTCTAGATTTGCATACATCTTTCGCTTCGTCCACATTCATCAGTCTCTTCATACATGCTCGCCGGTTTCGAGTACTCTTGACGTTTCCGAAAATATAACTAGGTATGTACATATTTAAATTTAAAAGTAATGGACTGGGAGCACTGATTGAATGTCATGTATTTAATTACAGTTTACACCGTTTCTAAGAAATAACTGCTACAAGTATAAATTGCTAAACAAATTCCTTTATTTTATGCGGGGATAGGCAAATATTTTATTTACAATATCATGTTAAGCAAAGTTATTTAGCTTGTTAATGTAATCTGTATAGTTCAGAAGCTTCGAGAAGCAATCTATATTGGATTGGTTTACAAGTGCAATGAGGCAGGGCTGTCATGTGGAAGTTAATTAAAAGCTTACACGTTCTGGTGACCTATAAACGGCCGGATGTAGTTGCTATTGACAATTACCGACTCTATGTTCTTTATTTAAAATTGGGCGCTATTTTAACGCGTACGTATACTTACGTCTATGTTTGGATATTGAAGCTCAGAATGTAGAACGTTATATATCTATGGAGGGGACTCAAGGAGGGATTCTGGGTAACCAGTAAACTTATAAAGGTTAAAATTAGGAATTTATGTAGGTAAATTTCAATCTTATCGATGTTATAATCTTTTCCGAGAAATTATTTTGTTTTTCAGTTCAAGTAGTAGTATTTTAGTGAAGTTCTACTAGATACTTAAAAATATCTAATAATAATATAAACTACCCTCTATCAGCGACTTTTCCACAAAGTCAGCACTGAGATTACCGAGTACCTACCCAATACACGCAATAGTTCCCACTAATGTTATAAATGCGCAAGTTTGTGAACATATTTGCTCCCCATTCACACAAAAACTACTGAACGGAAATGGAGGAAGTTTGGCACAAAGATAGACTAATAGCTGGATTAAAACAAAGCACATAGCAGAAAAAAAATTAACGCGAACTACGAAATGAACACGGGTAATACTGCGGGGCATAGCTAGTCTCGCAAAAACTCGAGGATGGCACGACCGATTTTTGTGTGTACATAGTCGTATGGACCCCTGGGTGGTTCGGATTTACAATAGGGGCCTGATATGCGCCGTTCTATGGTGTTCGGTTTAATTTTTCATACATTCAATTCCACACAAATGAAGCAGGACAGTTATTGCTAATTTAGATTTTTGCAGGACAGCTATTGTTGTTATAACTTTTTTTTTTTCTAATAAATGTGTATTGTATATACAGTCGCTCGACAATCGGCTCAGCGGCGAGTGCGGGTTGCGCGAGCGCACAGCGGCGGTGTGCGCGGCGTGGCGCGCCGTGCACTGCCTGTGCCAGCACTCCGCGCCCAACACTCACGCGCACCTGCTGGCCTGGGTGCAGCGGCACACCGCCAAGACTATACTGCAGGTCGATACACACACCACCACACCTGGCCAATGGTGTAGCTACCGGACTAGACCCAAGCTCATGGACCCCCATTGGGGTAGACCTGTCTAAAAATTCCACCTAGAGTAAAATTACTTGCAACACTTGTTCAATCATGGACATTCCTTTGTAATAGTACAAGGGAAATTCCAGTTTTGGCTCGGAATCGGCGGGGAATTGTCTTATATAGTTTTTTATATACCAGAGATGCAAACAAGCATATGGGCCGCCTGATCAGAAGCGGTTATCGTAGCCTGTTTACGCTCACGATACCAAAGTATCACTTGCGCATTGCCACTCTGCGGTCGGAGAGTTATACTGTGCATTGTGTATTGGCAGCATAATGGGACTAATCCCTCTGCTGTCAACACAATATAATAATCCTCCCCCTCCCCAAGGAACTCATTGTTGATAACCTTATTCATCGTGCAGGGATACAACACTTAAAATAGTGTTGTTTGGCTACGGTCTTCTTTAAGGTGGAGGTCTGCCCTAGTTCGACAGCTGCAAATTCAAACGGGAAACACTTTATGCCCTTCCTCTTTTGAATATATACCTATGTTATAGATCTATTACCTAGATACGATAGGTTCCAATACGACTTTTTTATCTTGGCATTTCATTTGGGATAAGACAGGGAATTCCCCAAATATTTGGTCCCTGGATGGTCCCTTATACATGATATTTTCGTAACTTAAACCGTTTACGCAGCGCACGCCGCGGAAGCTCTCAAAAAGGAATATTTTTTCCCGTTCTTGCAACATTTTTCATTTATGCTTCGCTCCTATTAGTCGTAGCGTGATGTTATATAGCCTAAAAACTTCCTAGACAAATGGACTATCCAATACAAAAATAATTTTTCAATTCCAATCAGTAGTTCCTGAGATTAGCGCGTTCAAACAAACAAACTCTTCAGCTTTATAATATTAAGTATAGAAGTATAGATAGATATATATTGCCTTATTATAATATTTGCGCAATATATGGCATGTAGTTATAGAATGGCGTACATACATACATAATGTCATATTTTTATACATACATAATGTCATATCTTCATACATACGAAGAGCATGTATGAAGGGAATAATGAAAGTGGACGAAGCGGAACAAGTATGTACGGATCGTAGCAAGTGGAAAGAAGTGCTCTCTGCCTACCCCTACGGGAAAGAGGCGTGATTATATGTATGTACATACATATAAAGCCGTGGTGGCCGAATGGTTCGAGTAATTGCCTGCGACACTAAGATCGATAAGACAGGGAATTCCCCAAATATTTGGTAACTAAAAACTTGTTGGGAATAACTTCTATTCATGCTGTTTGTGAATTGATTTGAGAAGTGAGATACAAATTCCGTATTTAACTATTTATAAACTCTCCGACTTTCAGAATGTAAATATAATTGTTGGCAACACGACTTTAGTGAGTAGACGTTTGAAGTAATATAGGGGGACTTCCAACACGTTTGTAAATATGTAAATAAGGTAGGTAGGTAGGTACTGCAAGGCATGCAGCAGGGCGAGATCCATAAACGTATTTACGTTCACCCTCACGCCTGCCCATAAGGTTCCCCGAAGGGGTAGGTAGAGGTGTATAGGTAATACCGACACACCCACTTTCCGCCAGAGATATATTAGGTGCCAACGTGACAGATGGCGAGTCTATCGCCGTTACTCAAGCACGACTATACATACGCCTTTGAATTGCTTCTCAGACGTATGCAGGTTTCCTCTCGATGTTTTCCTTCACCGTTAAACTCGTGGTGTGACTAATCGCTGTACTTAAATTCAGAAAAACGCATTGGTACAGTCGGGATTCGAACGTGCGATCTTTGAGTCGCAGGCATCTACACTCGGCCACCACGGCTTTTTATCCATAAACGTGAAAATCGTGAAACAATTGCGGGAAGACTACTACTAGAATATTTTTTCTCATACAGACTGAATGGCAGTCACCGAGCAGTAAGGATGAGCACGAGCACCTGGAGCAGGCCATCGATGACTTCATTAATGAGTGCCACTCGGCGTCCCAGTCGCGGGGCAGCCCGGTGTGGGAGGGCGTGCTGCAGCGCCGCGGCGAGTGGTTCAAGCAGGTGCTGCCCAACCCCTGGGGACACCCCGTGCTCAAACTGCTGCTGGAACCCCACGGCAGGCCGTCTGATCAAGAGAGTGAGTACTCCTTCAATATGAGCTGTGATGAGTGAACATTGTTTTTACCTTATTTTCACATGAAAATCAAACAATATAAGATTTTATTGATACTGATTTACTGAATAAAAATCTTCAATCCATAATTTTGGTGTGGATACTGCACACACTTTTATAATGATGTAGTTTTATTATCTTTGGCGCTTTTAGTTTTAGTGTATGGTCTCGAAGATATAGATAGCTCCATCGACGAAGGCGCACCCCACTATTCCTCCCTACAGTTTATAGTGTAAGTGTGCAACCTTCCATTAATGTTTGAGTATTATTAGTACACACTGATTATCTATGGGCGCAGTCTACAATTAACGATTGTATGTAAGAAAGTGTTGGCGATCTTAATATAGTGAATCAAAGATTTGGATTCATTTCAATATTGTGAATATTATGTTCATGATGATGTAATAAAACGAAAAGATAACAGAATTACAACATTAATAATAAAGGTGGAATACTCTCTTCGAAACATGGTATTCGAAAAGAATATTTTCTTCCCTATATATATTCTTTGCTTTCTTATATATCAAAAGGATAAGGCAGAGTTTTTGTTGGAAGCCCCCAAACGGTTTTTTCGACACATCTCATCATATTTCATCCAATTTATACAAAACCTTGACAAATTATATACCTAAATTATCCTCATGAGTCACTCTATCGCGAACAGACAGACGCGGCGGACGACTATGTTTATTAATAATTACATATATGTATATAGTTAGTTATTTTCTCTCATTTATTGTGTTGCCCTATCATAATTATATATCATATATATTGCCTTATCATAATACTTATTGCACCTTAGGGTGTGCAAATCGCAACGCGTTCATGTCATTTAGTTATAGAATGGCGTACATACATAATGTCATATCTTCATACATACGAAGAGCATGTATGAAGGGAATAATGAAAGTGGACAAAGCGGAACAAGTATGTACGGATCGTAGCAAGTGGAAAGTAGTTATCTCTGCCTACCCCTACGGGAAAGAGGCGTGATTATATGTATGTACATACATATAAAGCCGTGGTGGCCGAGTGGTTCGAGTAGTTGCCTGCGACACAAAGATCGCAAGTTCGAATCCCGACTGTACCAATGAGTTTTTCTGAGTGATTAGTCACACCACGAGCTTTACGGTGAAGGAAAACATCGAGAGCAAACTTGCATACGTCTGAGAAGTACGTAGTAGAGAATGTGAATACATATATAGGTGGTGCAAGTCGTAATGCGTGCGTGTGACGTAGTTTTAGAATGGCTGAAGGAGGAGCGCGGCGTGATGTTCGTGACGAGGCTGCGCGTGATGGCGGCGGGCCACTGCGACGACCTGGCCGTGCTGCTCGCCGCCGCGGTCATGGGCCGCGTGCGCAGGGACCTGCCGCCCGTCAACGACTCGGACCAGACGCAAGACCATGAAGGTCTATACTTGCACACTCTTATACTATACTATACTAATATGAGTGGTAGGGCATACCGGGTTTCCCGTTCGAATTTGGAGCTGCCCGGCTGAGGCAGGACCTCCACCTTATAGAAAGCCGTAGCCAAATAACACAATTTATTGTGCTGTGTTCCTACGCGGTGAATAAGGTTACCAGTGATGAGCTCCTTGGGGAGGGGGGAGGATTGTTATATTGTGTTGGCAGCAGAGGGATTAGTCCCATTATACTGCCAACACAGTATAACCCTCCGAAATCAGATTGGCAACGCGCAAGTGATACTTCGGTAGGTATTGTATGTATGTAAATAGGCTTGTTTGCCATTCTTGATGTATAAAAAAATATACTAGCACCCACCCTCAGTTTTATCCGCGTTAAATTTGATGAAATAATAACATACTCACACGTTCCCACAAGTGTCCCACGGGTAGGCGAAGGTGTCTAGGTAGTACCCATTTAGGAATCGAAATAGTTATATGTATATCTCATAACAGTGAACTATGTTATCCATCAATAAATATATAAAAGACATTAATGCAGTTATGTAACTTTGAATTATTCACCCGAATAAGTGCAATTTTTCTATTTTTTTTATACCACTTGGGTGGCAAACTAGCATGCGGCCCGCCTGATGGTAAGTGGTTACCGCCGCTTATGGACGCTTTCAGCACCTTATCAGACACTGGACTGAAAAGGTTTTTTTTATTTTCGCAGAGAAACTATCGCCAAAGCCGGATACGCAAAGTCCTCCTACCTTCAAGGAGATTCTGGTGTCCGAAGCGGGTTTCTCAGTGGACGTGTGGGAAGTTCTCACGGACATTGAATTTGTCCTGTTGCACAAAGTCGGCAGGTCTTCACAGTGTATCGATCTGGTAAGTTTCTACCATTTATCTTCAACTCACAAGTTCTACTCTCAACACTTACTTCCCGACTATATATATATATATATATATAGTAACAACTTACTTTAAACTTGCCCAGGCGAAGCGTACTCCTCTCCGTAATGGCTATCAGCTGGTGGAGCGCTTGCAGAGCCGGCTCGAGACTTCGCCCCGGGAGAAAAAGTTGTGGAAGAATGCCAGGGATGTCGCGACGCTCATTGCACAGGTAATTGCTATACAATTTTCTTATAGCTTTGCTCTCTGCCAGTGTACGAGCCATCGTAGTTGATCAAGTCATTTCGGATATTAGTTGTAACAAATAGTCATATAGATGAATAAATTAATAGAAACATATTGAATTGTAAACATTTATATACATTTTACATAAAACCGTTATGCTGTTATTATTTCACATCTTTTTTAGTTATGTATATGTATTGATAGACATGCTTAACAGTTTATTGTACAAGTTGTATAATTGGGCGTTGCTTGATCCCTGTACATAGTTAGTTGTATGTGTGCCGTGGCGCGCAGGTGGTGATAGCGCGCTGTATGGTGGTGGCGACGTGCAGCGGCGTGTGTCGCTCGGCGCTGTACTGCTGCGCGCGCTCGCTCGTGCGGCTGCTGCCCGCGCGCAAGCTGCGCCTCACTGCCGCCACGCTGGCCGCGCCCGCCTGCACCGCGCGCCACCTGCACACGCTGGCCGCCGCCGTGCACGCCGAGGTAGCCCCCCCCCCCCACGCTGAGGTAGCCCCCCCTACACACGCCGAGGTAGCCCCCCCACGCCGAGGTAGCCCCCTCCCCCACATGCCGAGGTAGCCCCCCCACGCTGAGGTAGCCCCCTCCACACGCTGAGGTAGGCCCCCACCCCCCCACACGCCGAGGTAGGCCCCCCCGCGCTGAGGTACCCCTCCCCCCATTCGCCGAGGTACCCCCCCCCCACGCTGAGGTAGCCGCCCCCCACACGCCGAGGTAGGCCCCCACCCCCCCACACGCCGCGCCCGCCTGCACACGCAGGTTGTATTTACTAAATATATTGGAGGTACTGAACGTTAGAACCTTAACCTTTCCGACCTGTAGCAATATGTCTTGTGCATTGCAGTGTATCGACGAGATGAAGCCGTTCGTGTGCGAGCTGTACATACGGGCCATCACTGCGGGCATGAACGAGCTGGAAAGACTCAAAGTCAAGACTGAAACCGTATGTTTACTTGATATCTGTTGATACTGTGTGGTGGGTGAATGACGTAACTTTGAGTGCAGGTGGTTCACGCAGCTGGGCGCGCTGTGTAGGCAGTGTGTTGGTATGGTGTGGTCGTGTGGCAGGAGGCGGAGGCGCGCGCGGCCGAGCAGACGCTGGGCCAGTGGTTCACGCAGCTGGGCGCGCTGCTGGCTGCCAGCGCACGCCTCCGCAGCGAGTGCGCGCTGACAGCCTTCTCGCTGCACCCCTCGCCCTCCATGTACGCGCGCATACAGAGCGCGCCACAGCTCTCGCCAGCGCATATCGTAAGACACTCTTTTGTTTTATATCATTATATATTTTTTAAGATACTTGTATTTGCGATTATGTACATTCGGATAAAAATGTTTATAGTCTATCTCCATGCCAAATTTCAACTAATTCCGTTCTGGTATTTGCATTAAAGGGGAACAAACATCGTCACACCCTTTCGCATTTATAATATTGGTAAGACTGCAGATACAGTAATTAGGTTAACCACTGTGCCGACCCCGTGAGTACCCAGTGAGGAACTCTACGTCATAATAGAACTGTTTTGCATTCCAACAAAACAGATATTATGTGTGCGAAGAAACACACAGCGTTGGTTGAAGAAGCTGTCTCTAGATCTCGCCATTTTGCCAAATTAAATGGAATAACTTACCAAGTTTCCATGTTTTTATACTTCTCTCTCTTTCACTCGCAGTAGCGCGCGCCAAATTTGCTCTATCCTGGAGCGCGGTGTCAACTGTCACTCATAGAAGTCTTCAATATCCACCAGCAAGCCCTTGCTGCAACGCTGTGTGTTTCTTCGCACACATAATATCTGTTTTGTTGGAATGCAAAACAGTTCTATTATGTGTTCTCCAAAACACACAGCGTTGGTTGAAGACCTGTTTGTTATCTGCTGGTGAAAGAGAATCAGTATCTGATTGTAGACGCTATGTGATAAATTAATAAATTGAGATAAACTCAAATCCTCTGTTAAACAGAACAACCAAGAGAGGATCTCTTGAAGTATTGTGCTATTTGCAAAACTTCTTACTTATTTTATGGAATAATGCTTTGATGAAATTAATATCTTTTCAACAAAAGAAACGATAATCTGAGCCAAACTGCTCCTATTGAGATAGAAGTAAAAGTAATAATACTAGGTTATCATTAAAATCTTAAATGATATCAATATTGTAAAAATAGCAGTACAACAATAACAATATTATAATTAAAAAACATGAAATTTCTTCATTCATTCCTGAGAATGATCAGATCTACCTGGGGCCAGTATAAAAGCTTCATGGCTTTGTATATAATTTTTTTCTTTATTTAACCAAAAGCTGCCTTCTAGGTAACTTCTAGAAGTGACTGCAGCCCTGATACTTCTCGAGGGAGCATCAATATTAAGCTCCTCGAATATCATTTTAATACAGCCAGTTATTGTAGTCCCTGTAGCGGTTGGTTTACCCACACTTATTATAGAGATTATCCAGCTAGTCAGCAGCCTGACTGGACCTAGTCTTTCTTGTGTGGCACGTCTAAGACATCTGATATGCTTTACAGGGCATACATTATGGTCAGGGTGAGTCAGTTCCCTCCCATCTTTAATGTGGGGCATATATTATCCCTCCCTTTCCTTTAATCATATTACATATTATATTCCGAATTATGTTAAAGAGTAAGAATGTGCCTTCCAGATCCTTACTATCTGGAATATTAAACTTGTTGTATTCTAACGCAAGGAACTGGTGTTATACCAGTACCAATTATATGGTCTTAATATTTGCTTAGTGAAAATAATACATGAAATATGTATCTGATATATTATCTACACTTAAAGTGGCACAGTAAATCAAATTACTGATCTATGAAGAATTATCATATTGCAGGCAAAGTTATTCTTAAGATATAATTTAGCAAGTAATCTAGTTACCTAGATAGTGTCAAGGCTCTATGATTTATCTTATGTGACACCTTGACACCCATTTTCTTAATTCAACTTATTACTATTTTGTACATCATCCTCAATAGTCCCTTGGGTAATTGTTACTAGCCCTGGGATACATTCTGGTCGGTATAGACCTGACTATATACATAATATATAGATACATACATAGCTTCCTGCATAGGTCCGCTTTTGATACCGATTCCTCGTAAGCTCTTGCTTTCCTCGGGCAGTGTAAACCGAATCCAATGAGGGGCAATCGATATTCTACCTGCCGTAATGAAACGGCATGGACTTAAGTTTGGCGGAGGAAAATAACTAGCCCAATTGAAACTGTCGCCTTGGACGGTACGCATCGCAAAATCATGCCAAACCATCCGAGTCCCAATGACGTTACGTCGCACAACGGCCGACTACGTCCGGGACGCCCCACTTTTGAAATTTGGCCCCCGAGGCCTGGGGCAACAGGTGTCATTCCGACACGGGTGTGTTTCTTGTAAGAGGCGATAGGTTGGGAAAGCTCTTAAGTCCGTCTGGGACCTCCCTTTCTTAGAAGTATGGCCTTCGAGGCCTAGTAACCCAGGTGCCATTCCGACACGGCTTGATTCTGAGACTCCTTTATCTTTTTAACATGGCCCCCGAGGCCAGGTAAAACAGTTGTCATTCAGGGACGGATCCGTTTCTTGAGAGGCGGTCGGCTCTGACACTTAATCTCATCAGTGAGATAGTCAGAGAGTGGTGCCTAAGTGATCTGTTAACTCCAATAGTCTGGTAGTTAGGTTTAGGAGGACACTAGATTGAGTACCGCATTAACCCTACAACACTCTAATAACATTTTGTTGCCCACCACAATCTGAGTATTCAAGAGAAGGCTATGTATATGCTTGTCTTATTGCTCCAGACATAGCCAACTTCTCCCACTGGCTTAAATGCCAATAAAACTGATCTTGCCAGGCTAATGAAAGGTAATATTCATTCAGCTGAGCACTCCAGCCCACATCTGCTGCATATGTGGTATGAAAGCGAGTTATTGGTGACTTGTATGGTGCAATAGCATTGTGATCTATGGCATCTTGCCAGCATCTCAGCTTCTGGTACACAAGATAGGGTAGTAATAGTATTTGTCCAGGTTTACCTTTGGTGACAAAGTGCTCACCCTACTACTTCATTTTGTAGTAAACAGATTGGTAAAGTCCGGCTTTATCAATTCTGTAACTGAGTTACTTAGAGACTTTCTGGACATCTATGTGCCAGCCATGGGCTGCCAAAGGCTGCAGTTTCTGAAAACTGGGAAACTAAATTGACTTGCTCTAGTAGCCAAGTAAAACATTATCTAAGTTAGCATGTACCCTGCTACCTTTACAGTACAATTCTGCTGCCAGGTAGTTAGTTTCTACTGCTATGAAGTCCGCAGCCTGACTGTATATTATACTCTCACCATTATACTTCCCATAGGTTGAATATGGACCTTGAATGCTACCTGCGTTCTTAACTATGAATAACTTAAACTTGGACAGGTTTCATGTCTCTGTAAGATCTTTGCTTCTTTAATATTGTTTTTGTCATTTCAGAGTACAGCTCTATTTAAAAATAAACTTGTTTCTCTACTTTATATCTTTCCAAACAAACTTTGTTACAATATTGTATAAGAGTCTTCGTGAAGGGTATAATACTTGCTATTCTGAATTTCAGAATGAATTCATACTGTAGCTCTTTGGTTGGCTTAAGAAGCGCAACCTCCCTGAAGTTCTCATGTAAGCATGTAAGCTCTAGTGTTATTGGGAAATTTTCCCCTTGACTTACAACCTCTAAGCCCACTTAAAAAGTCATCTCTCACCTCTATTCAAATCTCAGTTCTGCATTCTGGTGCATTTATGCATGTACATGTGTATACAATTATTGTAAATAATATATAATATATCCTCACGCCTTCCCACAAGGGTCCCCGAAGGGGTAGGCAGAGGTGTATAGGTAATACCCACACACCCACTTTCCGCCAGAGGTATATTAGGTGCCAACGTGACAGATGGCGAGTCCATCGCCTTTACATTTATTGATTAAGGATTTTATCCCCTTCTGTCTATCTCTCCTTGGTTAAGCTAAGTTAAGTTTGGAGCTTATGTCTGACAGGGATGCTCTAACCTTCTTACAGTAAATTCATACATAAATATCATTAAAGAACATTTTAACTTCTTTTTTTATCTTCACTCCGTCCCAAAAGGGGTAGGCAGAAGTGTGTAGCAAAAACCTGCTCACCCTCTTTCCTACAGACATGTATTTTCTACTTTAGGTGCCAATGTGACAGATGGCAAGTACATTATCATTACTTAAACCACAATTATATATACACCTTTCAATTTCTTCTCAAACATATGAAGGATCCTCTCAATATTTCCCTTCACCATAAATCAACTGATTGATGAATCACTGTACTTAAGCGTGGACAAGCTAATCGGGACAGTCAGGATTTAAACTTGCAATCATTGTTGCAGGCAACTACTTGAACCATTCTGCCGACACGACTTTCATTTTCAATATATACTTTCCCTTTAACTTGTACCACAAATTACCACCATGTTATTATCATAATACAGTAAGGACACCTGGACAAAAGAATGTGGCAGCTTTCTCACAAATATTTACTTAGGGATAATTCTTGTAAATTTGTTGCTGCCCTACTACTACTTATAAATCTTACAAGCCCTGCTATAATAAATCCTTTACTCTAGTAGTATATAGACCTTCTTGGCCGGAGTTAACACTGCTTCTGCAGATGCTAACTAATCCGAAGTATCTTGAACTAACATGAATCTTAATTTATTTTAAGATTGATTAATTTTAATAAGCCAAAATAAGATAGCAATCTTATTTGCCATAACGTATGCAATTTTTGCGTGCCGGAATGAGTGGTGTTAAAATGCTAAGGTTGACTTAGGAGTTACCAGCACTGGCAGAGTCAGGGAACTCCGACTTTTATTGTAGCCTATGATGAAGTTGACAATACTGTGGCAACTGTAACATATATCCTGATATAAAGTTTACCTGGTACCTTCAGTTTTCACTGCAATAATCGGAATCAGAATCTTTATGCGTAGTTCGCTTTCTTTTCTTGGCTGTTGAAGCCGCTACCTCATCCTCCGAGGATAAAAAACTCTTCTCATCCTCTTCACTCAGACTGAGAGAGGGATCACCACGGTCAGTGACTATCACGGAATACCGCTGGTCGATCATTTACCTGAGCACTGCAATCGCGGAAGCCTCGGTTTTGGTATTGGTACAAACATTAGTACCGAACAAGAATTACGCGCACTCAACTTAAAAAAAATAATTCAATCGAACTTCCACGACTATTATTTAAACATTTCCTGTAGTTTTAAGTGTATAACACTTATAATAACATAAATTTAGTTTACAAAACAAGATTTTGCATCCATTGGCGGCAAAATCTAAAGACGCTATGAGTGACAGTTGACACCGCGCTCCAGGATAGAGCAAATTTGGCGCGCGCTACTGCGAGTGAAAGAGAGAGAAGTATAAAAACATGGAAACTTGGTAAGTTATTCCATTTAATTTGGCAAAATGGCGAGATCTAGAGACAGCTTCTTCAACCAACGCTGTGTGTTTTGGAGAACACATAATATAATATCTTAACATTATTGAGAGCCTTCAAATCTCTTGTTGCATATACACCGGTACTGAGTAATGAGAGCAAGAATGGGTTACATCTCTGCCAACCTATTCGAGGACTCTTGTAGGAAGATGGGAAAATATATAATACTAGCTTATGCCCGCGGCTTCGCCCGCGTGGATAGCTTTGGAAATTTTCCTGCTAGAATCGGTTCAGCCGCTATGCCGTGGAAGAGCATCATGCATTATAATACAAGAACTTTGAATTTTTCAGGATTAAAAAAAAAGTAGCCTATGTCCTATTCCTAGGTATAAGCTATCACCATTTCAACTTTCAGCCAAATCGGTTCAGCCCTTTGGCCGTGAAAGAACCGCAAACATCCAAACTTACAAACTTTCACATTTATAATATTAGTAAGATTGACTTCGTTTCCAGGAAAAGCAGGAGCACGATCCTGAAGAGACGACGTCAGAGTTCGGTAGTTGGGCGAGCGACAGCCGCACCAAGACGAACCTCGTCAAGACTTCGGAGACCTTGAACATAAAGAAGTTGGAGAAACACTCCAACGCGGTGTCCACCGCGATCCTCACCGAGGGGGAAGCCTTGGGGCTCAGCCCGGAGCTGTGCCAGGACTTGGCCGTGCTGCTCTCCGGGCCCAGGCTGAAGACCCTTTCCTGGGATGTTGATAGGTATGTTTTAAGGACACATTTTACCAAGTAGAATAACTAACTTTCTCCTGGGCCACCTAGGTTACAATTCTTTGGAGGTAAGACGCACTAACGACCAACTAGTAACGATGTGCAAAATCCTACATGGGAAAATTGATGCGTCCGACCTACACAGTGGACTATCGCGCTTCTTTGTGCCCAAAAACTATTGCCGAAATAGAAAGCACAAACTGTTCGCGGTGCCATATTGCCGAACAGTGGCGCACGCTCAGTCTCCGATCCCGAGGTCACTGACAGCACTCAATGCCCTCCTGGACTCAAGTGTAAATCCTGAATGTGATGTGCTGGCAGGTGAATGGAAGGTGATTTTGAATGAGTGTCTGGCATACGCAGAAAGAAGGCCATCTTCTTCTCGGTAATACATTTATATTAACCTTATTTATTATTACTCATATATATTTTTTAACTTATACCTCCACATTAGCGTAAATTACCACGTTGTCGTGTGTCGTGACGCAATTGTAAATAAATAAATAAATAAATCATACTTCCAAACTAGCAACCCTACTAACTTTACAATTGTTCGATGCAATGTGAAGTACAATTTAGGCGGCCGGTAACCGCTTACGAACAGAAGTTCGTGCTTGCATGAGAGGTATATAAAAAAATATACCAGTGAGGATGAACAAACAATCCTCCCCGACCTTGTAAGGGCTCTTTTAAGTATACAAAAGTTCAATTAGGTGTATTCAATATGTATATGGCCTAAAGAAAACATGTGCTATACCGAAACGATGCGTGAAATTCGATCAATAGTTTTAAATTCAGACATAATAACAGAGACGGCGTGCAGAGCATAAAACTTTTTTTCTACACATTTCATAAGTCAAACTGTATTTTTTCAGTTTGTTTTATGTTGCACTATTATTGTAATCTGCCGTTTATGCTGTCATGAAAATTATAGTTCTGTGTCTCCATGGCTGGTGACCTGGTTCGTAGATAATAATTTGGATCTTCCCCACCAGGGATTCCCTCCTGGAGAAGTGCCTGGCCCACATGGAGCGCACTCACGGGGGCACTCGCGCCCTCACCACCGAGCTGAGGTTCCTCAACCTGGACCCCAGCCAGTACCTGCACCTGCCTGAGGACGACGAAGACGAAAACGACCTATACTATGGCATTGAAAAAGGTTAATAATCCCTAGCTACACTTGTATCCTACTATCCCACATCTACGTTAATTACATAGATACATAATTACATATCACGCAGGTTTCTGAAGGATTAAGAGAGGTCATTAAGAAATATCATATATGATTACAGGTTACGAGCATCTCGTAGACTTTCAAGAACCAGACGAGTTGGTAGGAGAATCAGTGTTTGACAACGAACGGACAGAAACAGCGTGCTCTAGCGAGGCAGAGTCAATTACAGTAGTTGTCAAACGTAAGAAGAAGTTGAAACGGCTCGTGTCTGATGAAGAAGAGCTTGGCTCACCGAGTATCGTTGACGGGAATGGCACAGGAAAAAAGGAACGACCCCACAGCAAGGAGAGAAGTAAAAATAAAACAAAGAAAACACAAGAAACACATACTGGGGATCCGTCCGATCAAAAGAAAGATAGGCGGGAGAGGAAGAAGGAAAAGAAAAAGGAACGGAAGAAGAAGAATGCTCAGAAGGAAGTTCCATTGGCAGGGTCTCTATCTAGTCTTGTTGGTATGAAAGTCAGTAAAATCGAAACTATACCTGAAATGGTCTCTGTTCCATGTGCGTCTGTTACGGATAGTGATTATGACAGTCAAGGCAAGGTGTCATTGACCTCTTTGAATTCTGATGGTATTGAAAACGAAGTCGTTTTCGACGGATTATATTCTATGGATGATATAAAGTCGCCAGAGCTAGGCTCCCCTGTAAACAAAACGAGTGTTTTAAAGGCTACTGGCAGACCCCCTTTTGTAAGTCAAAAGCCGATCATTCTAAAGCCTCGAGATACAGTATGCCCTAGCCCGAATTCAATCAGTGAAGTTGTTAAGGAGAGCATAACAAAACTCCTTCATATCAGGCGTCAAAAAGAAACATTAGACACGCGTTGTCTGCCTAAAGCTGAGAGTGTTGTCAGCAACACAATTGTGAATAGCCCATCAAAAATCAGTGCTATTAAAAACTCCGCAATCGTTTTCCCCAATGAAGTGAGTCCGAAAGTCGTTAGCATTCCAGATATACCAAAGTCATATATAAACAAAAGAAATCTCGTATCAAAAGAGGAGCCGGTTTTATCTAGTGCATCGACAAACGAACCGACTAAACTTCTCTTGCAGAACTCCAGAAGCAGTTGTGTTGCTCAGTCTATTAATGAATGTGCAGGATTGAACAACGATACAGTGTCCACTGGAATACCACAGTACAAGAGTGCTATCACGAACATTTTACATAATAAAAACAATTCTCCAAATACAAGTATAGAAAAAAGAAAGACTGTAAACGTGTATCCGCAAGCTTCAAACACACCACCTATGAACACCGAAGTGCCGTCGCAATCTTTTCGCGACTTTCTCAAAGAGTTGCAGAAAACCATTAACGCCGGTGCTGGCGTAGACGATTCAGAAAAAGTCAGTAATCATATGAGAGTTATACCTATCAAAAATGAATTAAAACCCGACAATAGGTTGGTATCTATTCCAAGCAATCAAGCTAAGCCCGAACCTAGCATACCGTCTCAATGTGCCAAACAAGTAGTGCAGCAGAAAAAGGTGGATACCCTTAACACGTTCTCGCGTCTCAGCTACTTACATAAGAACAAAATCACTGAAAAAACCAAACAGGCCATCTGGTACGATCCCAAAGAGCATGCTCATAGTAAAGACACTAAAGACAATAAACATACGAAAATGAAGTATCACCAGACGAAGAACGAACCTGTCATGTCGCGTGTCGGCACCGCCCCAAGCCCCGTTAGTGCTCACAAAGTGATTAGGAAAAGTGATAATTCGGGCTTAGTTGTAGCCATGGAGCATCCCATTCTCTCTGACATACTGCAAACTCAGCTGCAACAAGTAGATGCTGCGAAGAACACCCCACAAAAGCGAGTCGTCCCACCCGCTACCTCGCATACAGAGAAAGACCAGGAAAATATGTTGCTGCTTTTGCGACAACAGAACAATATCAATTCATTCCAGTTGCAACTGAAAAAGACTCAAAGAAAAGTGCCTCAGGAGGCTCCGATTCCCATCACTGATAACACGACACCAATTAGGTGTAATAATGTACCAAAGCAAGTGGCAGCCAATTTGAACAAGATCCTTCCTTCCAATTTACTGGATACCGTTTCTCGTCCTCGAATAAATATTCCGAATAATGCTCAGAATATTAATGTAAATGCCTTGGAACGAACACAGTGCACAATTAAAGCAGTACCTAAAGTCATAAAGGTGGATTCACAGCAAAATAAATTAAAAGATGTCACCAAGCCATTACCAAAGAAGACCACTAAAACTGACACTAAGACCGATTGGGAGAAGGTTCATAGTTTGCCATCAAACATGACAGTGTTAAAGTATGTGGTGCCTGATGTTACTAAAGAACTTTCGACAACCACACTGGCCTCACCTGACACACCTTCTGAAGTAAATGCTCCGAACAACTCTCAAAATAGTGTCAATTTAAATACTGTAGAACCACTACAGGCTAAAAGTAAACCAGTATGTAAGGTTACTAAGTCTGATACTCATCAGAAAATCCACAAGTCAAAAGATTTAAACAAATCACACAAGCCAACTACTAAAACAGCCACTAAAGGTGATTGGGAAAGTGTAATGAATGCTATCCTAGCTCAGAAGACTCCGAGTCGCGGTCCTAACGCTCTTGATTTGGCATTGAAGAAAGATTCAATCGACAGGCCATTTGGAGAAAGCAGCTTAAGAAAACAAAGAATTCACAGGTCCTCGGGTGAACTAAATAGCAAGACTGCCAAACAAACTAAGGTGACGACGACTGCTCCCGAATTATACAACAATCTACCAAATGCTCAAATCTTGGACAAGTCAAAGATGAGTAATCATAGACGTAATAGTCACTCAAAGATAGCTCCTGAGAATCACAAAGCTCCAGTAACCCCTGATCCTATACATAGTTCAAAGAAAACAAATCATTCACATACACAAAAGAAGCAGACACAAACAGAATTTTCAAAAAAATTGTCTGTAGCACCAAAGAAACAGTTTATTTCTATGCCCAAAGAAGAAGATCCATTTATATCAGGTATTCAAAATTCGGACTACGACCTCTTAGAGGAGTTGATGGATGACGACTTGCGTCAAGAAATAGGGGAACTATCTTCGGACGATGAGCGCTATGCGGAGAAATTCGATACTCATAAAATCTACAAAGACTACCCTAATCTCAAATCGGATTCCGTTGTTAAGGCATACAACACCGCATTAGAAGAAAGAAATAACAGTCCTGAAACAAAATACATTCAGCAAATTTCACACGAAACGTTAAAAAATACTGCTCAGTCTACTTCTACAAAGTTCATCAATCCTCTCATCGGAAATACAGTTGCAACAGGGACCAGTGTGAAGTCACCTAAATGCCAGACAGATGCCGAGTCGTTGAACACTTCCACTATAGAAACGCGACCGCTTACTGTTATCCAAAACTTGCCGTCAAACATAGTTTTGACACCGAAAAGCGACACTAAACAATACTTCACAACAGCTTGCAATGTAGCTTTGAATCAATCAAACTTACAGCCCAACATGTACGTTGCACCCGTGCCTCAACAACCGAGCTTACAGAATGTCGTTATTATTGGCTCCGACCTGATGTATGACCCGTTCACTACAGTGCAAACCCCAATATGTGCTGCGAGCTCAGTACCACAGAATGCATATGTGGCAATTAACGGGACAAATGTGGCATTGTATCACACGACGGAGTACTCCACCCAAGTTAATCCTTTGATAATCGAGAACCCGGTCATACCAACTAATACTGTACCTTCTCCTGCTGTCGATGTTAGTCCAATGCCTAATGTAGTAGATTCTTTGCCCAGTGATAACGCCACTGTGGTTGTGCCAATTCTATACGAGACTGATATTGAGGGTCAGAACCAGTTAAATAATATTACTACTGTGGTAAAACCTACAACAAAAGAAGACAGCCCGGAAGATCTGACACCTAAAGCAGAAAACTCAATTGCTCTGGATATAAACTCTAATAAAAATTCTGAACGGAAGTTCCTCTCGCAAGTACAAGTAAAACAGAAAGTTAGGAAATCGAGAACATCCTTGAAAATGACAGCTATTGATGATAAAGAAGTAAAAAAATATGTAAGTGATGAGGAAAGGATAAAAATGAAGCGCTTGGCTATAATCAATAGACAAATAAATCATAGGTGCGTGGTTGAAACAATTCCGTTGAGCTACACACCACTTCATGCTAAAACTACTAAAGCAAAACGTACACAAGCAACCAAGATGAAGACAAAACAAAATGTGTCAGATGTCAACAAAAGTAATGACGCAAGTACAAGTAACGGCTTAACTAATGACGATAACCAAATTGAAGAAACCCCTAGCCTGACAAGCGTGGACGGCAATGAAAATAGCAAAGAAAACAAAGATGAATCCCACCATCACCGCCGTTTATTGCTAAGGTCATCGAACAAATTGAAATGCAAAGATTCAATATCAAATGAAATTGCAATTCAACAGGTTGCCATGACAACAACCATCCAGCAAGAAAATCCTACACATGCAGTAGAGTCTCAGGGAAAACTTGAATATAATAGACAGAAGACAGCCAGAGAGCCATCAAAAACAATTTCGGAGAAAAAGAGTGTGCAAGAGCAGCACATGCATAATAAAAATACAAATGAATGTCATCCAAGTCCCTGTGGAATGCTTGAGCAACAAAATGAAGTTATGAGAGACCCTGCTCACTTGAATACTGATTTATTTGATGTTCAACGTGTAATATTGAGGAATAAGATTCCTAAAGTAATCATATCAAAAAAACTCCCTAAAATTCCATTAGTGCCAATAAGTAATAATGGCGATCCAAAAGTAAACTCCAAGCCAGAATTTGAAAGCCAAATAGTCCAAAATGACGTTGATACTGATTTAACTACACTTCCAATACATTATAATGAACCGAGAAACGATAGTAATAATTATAAAGAAATTAAGGCACTCCCTGATTACCCATTGAGTGATAAACAAAAGACAAACATTCAAGAAGCAGAATCTGAAATTAACGACTCCGAGCTGCCTGAAAAACAGTGTCAAACCACTCAAGTTGAACACGAAACTACTGAAAATAACATTGAAGTAGAGGCTGTTTTAACCAATGAACAAATGGAGTCGTGCTTACCGTACTGTAACAAAAAAGAATTTAATGTAATAACTCCAGTAGAAGCTCCACATCATCTATCAGTATCTGAAATTGATGAGGCGAAGGAAATTAACTATTTAAATAGCCTTGAAGAAGCTTTAAAAAGTAAAAGTGATGGAGTAGCGGTTCCGACTGACTTAATTAATAATGGTAATGATGAAATTACGAGTTGCAAAGAGGTGAATAACCCGGTAATAAATCCTGATTTTGAAAAGGTTGTTGATAACCAAGACAAACTAGCTGAAGGTGACTTGATTAATAATATTTTTGATTCCCAACCTGCTGAAGGTGACGGGCTCGAAGCAATTTTAACAGAGGCACATTTTGATACAGTAGTCGAAACCCAATTTCGACCTGCAAGATCAGTAGTAAACGGACAGATCTTATCACCAAATGAAATACAAGAAGGGAGGCTACAAGCAAGCAATGCTACCGTGGTGACTGCAGATCAAGCAGTTGAGCAGCCTGAGCAAGCCAATATCCCGCAATCATTCAAGGAAAGTATAATAATAGAACATATTAATGATTCCGGAGACGATCTGTCAAAAAAATGTGTTCGCATTAAACTACCTACAGGAAGAGTATTCAAAGCTACTGTACACAGTGGTATGCCAGTGAATTTTGACTCGCTGTTTGCCGATCCTGCAATAAAATCGACCCTAATGAGCAGCTTGACAGATAGGAAAAAATATACCATGAATATAAAACAAGTTACAACTGCAGATAAGCAAAATCCAGCAATAATTTTAGGTACTCAATTTCAAGATGTTAATATACAGCCAACAGTTACTCAATTTCAAGATGTTGATATACATCCAACATTATATTCGGATGTGATTGAAACCGTCAGCTTACTCAGTGATGACGAGATAGACGATCCCGAACAGAGTTTTAAGACTGAACATGGATGCTTCAAAATATCCAAAATTGATAAAGACATTTTTGTCAAACACCAAAACAAATTGGACCAGAAGTGTACTGTTAAGTTAGTTCGAGATGCCTTTAAACAAAATAAAGATGTTACTAAAACTATTCCGGGTGACCTTGAATCGGACAGTAATGTTTCTCGATCTGCCACTCGTAGTTCTATGAAAAAGAGTCATATGCGAAGACTAACAAACCATACATCTATCCAAGCGCCAATAGCTACCAAGATGACCACAGCTGATACCCAAGTACCCTCCACTAAAGTAGTATCCGCGGTGGTGACAAAAATAGCCCAGCATAAAGCTAATATTCCACAAGTGCAGGATATTATAGAACTTGACGATTCATCTAATGATAGTATTGAAATAATTGATTGTGATTCGGAGCTAAAGGATCTAAGTAAAGTGAGTGAAGCTGTTGTGCCAAAGGATAAAATAACTGAGCCCGAAGATCAAATAGTACAAGATGTAAGTGATTCCAGCATATTGGTGAAAGCAACCGTGGAAGAACCATCACAGTCAAATTTATCTTCAAGTTGTAGTGTTAATTCTACTAAACGGGCAGAAGATAAGCTTTTGATTTCGGGACAAGATTGTTACGTGAAATTAACCAAATGTGACGATCTCATTAAAAAGTTTGAACAAATCTCTAACAAGAAATGTGTTATAGAGCTGTTGAGATACAATGAAACAATGCAAAATCAAGATGATGCGAAAGTAGCTGAAACTTCCATGGACGAAAATCTCGTTACCCGCTGTACTGACGAAAGAGTGCCAGCATCCCCAGTGGCGAAGTCATTATCCCGAAGCAGTTCATTTTCTATTCTAGATGATTTTTCCATATTTGACGTTAATACATCGGGCTCTGGCGAGAACGACCGTGAACGCTCAAGCTCTCCAGTAATTGATGTCTTTGAAACGATAGCAGCCTTCCAAAATGTTCAGGAAAAAAAATATACAGAAAGGGATATTACAGATGGTATCATACAATATATGGAAGACCGTGATATTGTATATCACGTTGATTGTGAATCGGAGTGGAATTTGACAAAACGCAACCTAAATTTACAAGTTAGGACAAGAGTCTCGAAGGATAATACTGCTCGTGTGAATTGTGAATCCGAATGGTGTTTTACCAAACATGACTTGCATTCCTGTACTAAATTATTAGTATCCAAGAATGTGTTTACCAAAATTTGTTCGAAGATGGAAGACATTCGGACGTTAACTTATAAAGTCAGGGACGCTAATGGTGTTATATGTAAACCAAATCAAGTAGAAGCTGCACTAATATCTGAAGAAAGAGATGAAGACCTAAGTGATGAAATTAAGCTTGAAAGTACAACAATCCTAAAGAATGAAGTAATCAGTGAATCCGACGCTGATGGTGTACAAAGTCTCTCTGAGATTTGTGTACCGAGACTATTAACGGCGGTAACAACGTTCTTTCAGGATAATCCTGATATTGTACTGCAATTGAAGCCGAAGAGCAAAAGAAAATGTACATCGCACGAATGTAACCCCGTTGCTCGGAAGGTGTCAAGGATCAAGATCAGACACGCTACTAGAATTGACCGTAAAATAAAAACTGATGACAATGTTAACGTGGATATTGTTAATTCTGATACGAGGGCAGCAAAAATTGACCTGATTGATGAGTGTTTAACGTCGTCAAAAGGAAATGCATCAGAAGACTTAGACAAATTACCTGTTAGCGAAGACATAGCTAATGTAGAAAAACGTGAATCGATGAGGCCAAATATGAATGAAACCATAGAAATTAATACACATAATGACAGGTCTGATATGGACACATGTTTACCGTCATTAACTACTTTAGACGCCGAAGTATATCGAACTGAAAATATAAATACAGATTTTTTTGATAAAACGCAAGCGACCGTTGGTCTAGAAGGTCACAAAAGCATATGTAAAACTAGTGATGACAGGCGGCAAACACTTAGTGAAGAGATTGATATTGGGAATAGAATATGTAAATCGGAAGCCAGCGATATATATCCTACGGCAAAGATACAAGCCCCGTGTGGGAAACATGACCTCTTTGTTTCCCCTATCGACACTCTTAAAGCAATTCCCGTCAGTGTGGTCCCTGACAAACTTACCCAAGGCCCAGATTGTGAAATACTTAAAGATGACAAAATTATGTATGAATTTTCATATACTGAGACTGAAACACTAAATAAAGAGTCCACAAAAATTCACCTGGAAATATGTGAACCCTTACAAAATACGGACCATACATATCTTTCTTATAGAAAAGGGTTGATTGGTGACTCAGAAATGCATAGTAATGAGGAATATTTAAAACCGAATATAATCGAGGTAGACGATGATATAGCAGACGACCTTAAATGCAAGACAGTCCCGTATTGTGAACATGTTGAATTTGAACACGAAGTCGAAGTTGTTAACTGCTCAGTTTCAAGCGATGATAGTATCTCCATTTTAAATCATATTGCTGAGGAAGATGGTACAGAAGACGACAATGAAACAAGAAAATTAAGCAAGAAAATTCATGACGAAAATAATTCACTGGAAAATGTTGCCTTGAACTTGAACAAATTTACTGATAAGGCATCAGATACAGTCTTACAATTAAATACTTCGAAAACGGACGTTACAGGAGCATTAAAAGATACACAATGGAATAATGTCGATGTAAGAAAAAACGATATGGGTGTTTTAGTGGATAATATAAGTAAAACCATAGATAATAAACTCACCCATCCTGAGAACAGCGAAGAAGCTTTAACTACATCTAAAAAAGTTTTGAAAATTAATAATGGTGAACCGGTTGTAAGAACATCTAAATTAGAACCAACTGTTGAAAATATTAAAAACTGTATGAACAAGGAAGTTCCAATCGAAACGAATATTGAAAGGAAGGATAATGGCGAAGAGCCAGGAAAGATTGAAAGTTTGCAACAGAGTGCTGAGGTTAAAGATGATATAGACGCTATGGAAACACATATTGTTAAATCTGAAAGTGCCAAGAGCGTAATACAAAGTGCAAAAGCTACCGATAGGCAACAAGACGGTATTGACGACCAAGTAAGTTGTACATCGCACTACCTACAACTTATTGATGTTAATCTTGATACGACAAAAAGCATCGACAAACAAGTGACACTTATTTACAAAGATGATTCAGGATTAGTTTTAAAAGGCATAGAGTACGAGGATCCTGAAGCTGGCACTTGCTACATGTTCCCTCTCCTACACAAAAGCTCTGAATCGAGCGAAGAAGACAATGGCGGGTCGGATAAAATTCTTCACACTGTACAAGAATTTGGCGACAAAGAAAATAACAGCATGTATTTCGATGAACAATCTGAATATAGACTTGTTATCCCTAAAATAACATATTCGGATCAGAATACAAACATTCAACTCAATGCAAAAGATGAATCGAAAAAGAAAAATTTAAAGAGGAAAATACTAATGACAGATGTGAAAATCGTTGCGAAAAAATACAGGAAAGGGAAGAATATTGATTATCCAAAGTTTACGGCTTCTGCGATACAAGAAACTATGTACACGAATGAATACAAGCGCCTTGTTAATTATTACAGTTCAATAAAGTTTTCCTATTCTCAACCATTTCATAAAGAATATATAGACGTACACCGTATGTTAGCAGGGTGGCCTATACAAGGAGGTCAAGCCATTAATTCTAACGCGGAAATTGACATAGATAGGAACCTTTTCATTGATAATTATCATTACGAAAGCCTCAACATTATCAAAGATCCTCTGACACTCACACTAGCAGAGGAGTTAGTAGCTGAACATAATGTCCCCACGCATTCTAGCGAGGACAACGATTCAAATTTCAATATGGGTTTTGGTGAGGGGTCCGGCAGAGTCATACAAAATTTGGAAAGTGGAGGTGAAATTTCAAAAATGTCGGCTGCAACTCTGTCGGACGTAAAACAATCTCAGCCGTTTTTATTGACCGTAAAAAACGACGACTGCGTGATTGACACTATTGCTAACGCACAAGAAGATCAATTGGAAGCGTTTCGGCGTTACATGACTTACACTCGACTTAGAGATAGGGTGCAGATGTTCTTTCAGAAGTCATCTATGGAGCTTGCCAATGACTGGCATGGGAAACATGACAAAGCCAAAGACGAAGAAAATTTTACTAGGTTTCCTTATGGTTTGAATAGCCCCGACTTCATTGATCCTTGCCCGCCAGAGTTTGTTGTGCAGGTAGTTCAAGTTGGCCAACTACCTGTCAGCGCTGCAGCGCAGAATCCAGTTACCTGCGACCCTCGTGTAACACAGGTATCAGACGCCAGTCCATCTCAATGCTCGGCGGAAAATTGCTCTAACGACGACCCTCAATCAGCTATTAAGACTGAATACACGGAACTCACCACTGCTGATTTGAGCCTACCATTAATCCAGGACTATGTCAATCATAATCAAAATATACAAAATTTGGCCATGCACGAGTCTAACCTACCACTTTGTGACGAGAATATACCAATACAAACCGAAATAAAATCTGAAGTTAAAATTGAACTCATGGAAGAGACTGAAGAAAGGCACGAACAGAACGACGCCAATGAACCTAACGAACAGGAGTATTTACAAGACAAACATGACGTCAATAATATTGACTATTCATATGAATCTAGGCATACAAATATGGCCGCGGAACTCAACACGAATATGCAAATGATGTTCAATTCTACTGAAAAACAATCAATGCCTGAATGCCCTCAGCAAAAACAGCCAAATGGTCCGGCTGAGAAAACCGACCAAATAGCTCATGCTATGACCGCCGCTGGTATAACACCTTCAGTAGAGACCATGGACAACACTAGAGCTCAGGCATTGGTGAACATGCTATCTCAAAAGATACGCGAAGGTGTTGCGGCGCAATCCATGACGAATAATTACCCTAAAACCACATCTATTAATGCAATGACGCTTCAACAAGCGCTGGCGCAAATTCTTCCGCCTCCGTTGAATCAAACCAACGTGTCCGAAAACCAACAGTTACCGAGCAATGTTGCGCCACAAGTATTGCAATTTGTGCAGGGGAAGAATGCATCTGGTAATCAAATAACACTAGTAGATAATTCACAGCCCCCGAATGCCACTCCCGTGTTGCACATAGTTCAAAACAAAAGTAACAATGCAGTCCCAACTAACGGCACACCGGCGCCGCAATCAAATACCTTTGGAGGTATATCTTTAATAGACACAGGCTTGCAACAAGGGGGTAATCAACTCCTTCAAATTGTTAACACTGGCAGTCAGAAAAATAACGCCGCTGGCCAACTGCTAAAGCGAGTAAACCTGCTCGCTAACCTCGCCAATGTACAGGGGTCGAATGAACAAAAAATGCTCCAATTTGTCTGCAAGTCTGCCGATGGAAAATCTATCCAGTTGAACGCACCTCATCAACGCAGTATGGTGTTAAGGTTACAGCCTATTGAATCGCCCAACGTGCAGAATACCGCCCCTAAAACTGTAGATCAGGACGCGAGCTCGGCGACTAATGGAACGAATCCACCCGGTAAAGACACTGTTGTATCTCAAAATGAAATCAAATCTCGCTCAGTGTATGAAGAGAATTATGCAAAATTTATTCAAAATTCATCTACGAAGCCCACCCCTCCGGAGAAGTCGACCAGTCTGCCTAAGTTTAATCAAGCGTTCGGTAAACAAGTTTACCAGGACGGCAGCCAAAAACAAAATGAAATGAACAATGGACATGCTCATTTACCACCTGTTAATAACACTGAGAACACAGAGTGCCAACCGCAGGATAGCTCGATCAACCTTGATCATATCAACCAGATAGGGAGTCCACCTCTCCTTATCAGGAAATCCCAACCGGCGACCTCACAGCAGCAGCAGCCCAACTTGGTCCAACAAATCAAACAAACGATCGCTCCCATGAATTTACAGACGATGCACGGCGGTGTCATTTACACACGTCAGATACCTGTCAACATCGGAGGCGGACAGACCATTAACCTGATAACAGTACCTAGCACTGACCTCATGGATGACAATGCCCAGAAACAACAAACTGGTGATATGGAACAGTCAATTATTAAAATTGTTCCCCAAAATCAGTCGAACACAAATTCTGAGGTAAGTACTTCGGAAGATGGCAATGCACATATGGGAGTCACAAACGAGACTACGCATAACCATCAGCCGCAGCCAGTATTGACGCAGATGCGGATAAAATTGCCCATGTTAAGTAAAACTCCTCAAATGATGTCCGGGGCGAGGGTTGTGAGGCCTTCATTCTTCCAGATACAAAGGAACGTCATAGGCGGCGCTAATCAGCCTGTGTACCAGCAGCTCGTGCTCACAGCCGCTCCACCACTCGGCCAACAGACAATAAGACTTCCACAGACGCCTACGCCGAGGCCTGTCAAAGTTCCGAGCGAAAGTCAATCATCGACCGAATCTCAGATGAGCTCTTCTACTCTCGAACAACTGAGAGAGTTTGATCTGGTGCTAGAACAAGTTAAGGAAAGAAGTACCGTCCAACCGAGCTCGTCTTCAACAAACACGTTTCCTAAATTGCATACTCCATCTACTGACACGACGGACAGTGCTCCTGTACCGCCTACAAGCTCAACACAATCAGACACATCTCAACAGTCGCTTTACTCCATTGGTGGCACCCACAATCAACCCCTAAACGTATCATTTGGGAACAGAAAGACCTCGGTCACAACCCCGACGACGTCCACATACGTGCGTTCGCCGGATTCTTCGGGAATTGTTGACTCTCCGACCTCGTCGACGCACGGCCAGATACCACACACAGTTACCACAGAGTCTTCGGCGGCCGAGACGCCTCCACAGCCAAAACCATCAAAATCTAGCAAGTCAAAATCCAGACCGAAATCGTCATCGAATCCTACGAACGCTGTGAAAATTAATACGGTACCTCCTAAAACATCCACTCAAAAACCTCTAGAAGATGAACAAACTACGCAGAGGATTTTGTACATTCTAGCGGAGTATAAAGAACAGGTTGAGAATTCACCCGATAAAGACAAACCGGCTCCGCGCCGTAGAACCAATCTTCCTCCGAATCCGTCCGGTTCGAAACGCAAGAAGAGTTCAAGTGGCTCTCGACGTTCTGGGCGCGACCTCAGTCCTATCGGTGGGGATGACACTTGTCGCACCATGGGCTCTGAAGACAGCAGCTGCGGAACTTCTCAAGGAGATTGCAACGAAAGTTGCGTAGACAGTCATTCTCCTCAAGACAGTCCGCGGAAGGTTGTCCGCAAACTTACATTTGAGCAGGAAACCCCAGCGCCGCAACCTCGCCCGCAGCCACAACGTAATGTCATAGTCGCGGACGGACAGACGATAACTGTAGCAAGAGGCACGGCTGGCAAACCGACCACAGCAGTCCTAATGCCCGCTAACTACATCCTGCCAGTATCGATGGTCAAAGGCGGGCAGCAGATCGCTATAGTGACCAATCGGGGACCAAAGCTACTGACGGTCGGCGGGGGCGAAGGCGGCACCACCAACGCGCTCTTGTTGCAGCGTTTGATTGGGCCGGCTGGCTTGAAACCCGTGTTGACTCGCCCAGGGGTACGCCAGGTTCGATTGCCGTCTGGTGCAATACACAACCTTCAGACGTTTAACTTTGCCGCCGCTACTAATATACAGCCACCAGATAGTACAGCGACCCCGGCCGCTACGCCTACACCCGAGCTGATACAATCAAGGACGGCCAACTCGCCTTGGGCTGACCGCGATGACGGGAAGCCGGAGCGTGGTGGCTCTAGCCCGGACGGCTCCGAGCCGTGGAACCTCCGGACATCAGCCGACCCTCACAACTACAGTTACGAAGAAACCGTGCGGGCGGACAATATGAACAGGACCGTTTTGGTAAGTCCACTATGTACTGAATTAATCAATGATGAGAGTTATATTATCTACATTGAACAGTATGTATATGGTGTTGTGTATGACGCACATTTTGCAACTTCAGGACCCGATCCCAGATCGATACAGTCCCGATATGGAGGCGCAAAGGATATTTGATAAGATGTTCGACGTCGAATCGAAAAAATCTTACATCATCGATTCGCACGACGACTCGCCTCGATGCGGTTACGATATAGAAGCGTCAGATTGCGACGATAAGCCCTACCACCAGGTGATCTATCGTAGAGCTGGCGCTGATCCCAGTTACGATTTAGTACGCCTATTTAGTAGAATTGCACGCATCGATTTATTTTGTCCGCTATTTTATTCATGCGGCGTTTTTGAGCCCACATAATGTAGACGCGACGACTAATCAATTAACTCACAAAACAATTATCCTGTTACTGTAAGGAAGGGTACGTGAGAGTCAGTTTAAAAGCGATCTTGTTTAAGATTACTGTCGCAACTATGTTATGCCCGCGGGATTACACGCCAGAATGGAATACGGACTGTTTAGGTTTTTTATTGAGTATCGCCTCCCTCTTCTTCTAAATAGTCTGGGCCGTAACATACAATTAAGCTTAGTTTTTCAAGCCCCACATAGATAAAGTATGTTGTATCTTGTTCTAATGTAACATCTCAAGCGTGAAAGCAAGACGGAACATGTTTTAAATATCTAAGAGATTTTTTCGTTCGTTGAATAAAGCCTCATCGGGCTACAATGTTTCTTAAACGGTACATATCACAATTGTATTGGAATTTTAATCTTATTTCAATGGAGGTACAGTCTTGTTCGTTATTGTGTAGCCATATCCAAGGGTCTTAAGTGAGATTCGTGAAATAGTGACAAGTAAGCTTCAACTAATATAAAATAATATTATATATCCTCACGCCTTCCCACAAGGGTTCTCGAAGGGGTAGGCAGGGGTGTATAGTACACACACCCACTTTCCGCCAGAGATATATTTTAGGTACCAACGTGACAGGTGGCGAGTCCATCGCTACTCGTTACTCAAGCACGACTATACATACGCCTTTGAATTGCTTCTCAGACGTATGCAGGTTTCCTCTCGATGTTTTCCTTCACCGTAAAGCTTGTGGTGTGACTAATCACTGTACTTAAGTTCCTAAAAACTCATTGGTACAGTCTATAAATCCGTCCCTTAAGCATAGGTATATGAGAATTTCAACGAACTCTACTGTACTTGTACATGTACTTTGTTTAATATGCATAAATCACTTGTTTCCAGCATGAATCTATTTTACGAAAAAGGCACTTTTCATCAATGGTGTGTCGATTCACATACACCGAATTATCGGCCAAAGCATTTGATATGTTTAAAATTTCCAATGCAACGTGATATATATCCCTTGGGTTTATTTAGGTATTTTATTTTATCATCATTCTAAATTGTCTAAATGTTCAAATTAATTTAAATATTCTTCATCATAAAGTTATTCTTTTGCATGAAGACGGATATATCATGTCTCTAAACTGCCATTGTCTAGTCCTGCATACAATGCATGTCCCTTCATTGTTACATCATTGTATTTGAACGGTATACACATTAGTTGATGTAAAACTATATCTTAATGTCATAGAGATAAGGTACAAAATCAGGCTTAGCTTTAGCAGACATGACATCATTGTTTAATTGGTCTCCATATCTAGGCTTATAGTATGTGACTCACATGGCTTTGTGCTTCATGAAAGTAAGGAAATATCAATTTTATGGGAAATATTAAAGAGATAGAAGAGAAGAGAAATATAGGAGAGAGTGGAACGCTAAAGGTTATCTTGATAGACTAATAATAGTATTATGCATACATACAATCACACCAAGTTCCTCGCAGGGTAGGCAGAGAGAGTACAATTCCAGTTCTTTCAGATTATGCTGTTGGCAAACAAATTGCAAATATATCTTTGGTGCAACGGTAAATATGTTTTACCCGCTTGTTATCAGACAATTAGTCTGGTACTATAGTGATATGAAAATAAACTTAAAGACAGATCTAGTCATTTTGTGACGTCACGAGGCGTGATGGTGGCGACCCTGCCACAGGCACTATAGTTTATACCTCAGTGAACATTGTGTGATAATACTGGTTTGTTCAGTAATATTTACCCTTACATGTATCTATGTATATACAAGGCGCCTTAGAAAAATGACAGTTGGTCAAGTTTGTGGGTAGGGCACACAATGGGAAGCAAATAAAAAACCTTATTAAAATAAAAATCTACAAAAAATAAATATAAAGTTTTCCTTGAAATAAAAAACAATAAAATCATGTTTATAAGAGATTATTATTTACCTTTGATAATGTTGTTATGTACGGAGCTGCTTGTTTTATTGCATCGTCATGAGGATGTTTTCATAACACCTTATAACATGTAGAAGATAACTGTTCTGTTTTCTGATACATCCTGTATATATCTGATATCCAAAGTACATGCTATGTTGAGTTTCGTGCAGGCTAACTTCATATGCAGAACTTAGGAATGTTAGGAAAACTTATCGTGTATACTTGAAGGTGGATGTTTAATACAGCTATTGTTGACCCAGCAGTCACGTGACCTAGCTAATACATGGCGTGTTATGTAGGTGGTGCATAAGAAGGAAGGTTCTTCCCACCGGCAGCACAGGCTTACCCACGTGTCGGCTGCAGCGTTGAGGCACAAATACGCTGTGCTGGAACACGAGTTGCGGCTGCAGGTAATATTAAAAAAAAGTCCTCAACATTCTATGCATTAGGCTTTTTTTATTACTGGAAAATTTTAAGACGACCTGATGATGTGATTTGATAATCTGTATTAAGTTTAACACGATTTTATTAGCTTGGTAGTTTCAATAAGTGTACCCTGTGTCCATTACGTTGAATAAAAGATTTGGTATCATTAGGTTTTCACCCTAAGTAAATTTTTTTAATACATACATCACGCCAAGTCCCTAACGGGGTAGGCAGAGGGTATAAAGCGCCAGTTCTCTCTAGACTTACATACCTCTTTCGCTTCATCCACATTCATCAGTCTCTTCATACATGCTCGTCGGTTTCGAGTACTCTTAACGTTCCCGTCCTTGAGAGTCCGATCTATTTGATCCAGGTAGTTGGAAATTGGCCTTCCTCTGCCTCTTCTTGCACACACTTTTGCTTTTGCTTTGTATATCTGTTTCGTCAATCTTTCTTCACTTATCCTTTCTATGTGCCCAAACCAACGTAATATGCCTTTCTTCATCTTTACAATCAAAAAATTTTAATGATGTAACTTTTATGATATGATAATATGTAGAAATTTAATATATCCTCACGCCTTCCCACAAGGGTCCCAGAAGGGGTAGGCAGAGGTGTATAGGTAATACCCACACACGCACTTTCCGCCAGAGGTATATCAGGTGCCAACGTGCCTACCCCTTCGGGGACCCTTGTGGGAAGGCGTGAGGATATATATATATATATATATATATATATATATATATATATGAGGATTATGAATAAAGAGACACATGTTTCTTGTTACCCAGAAGTCCCTGTCCGAGGAGTGTGAAGACCTGGGAGTGGACTCTCCATCGGCGTCGGAGCTGTTCCCCGAAGCGGAGCTGCTGTTTGCCGCGTCTCCGGCGCACGACCACGCGCACGAACAAGCTCACCACATACATACAGGTAAGAGAAGTAGGGCATAACGGATTTCCCGTTCGAATTTGGAGCTGCCCGACTGGGGCAGGACCTCAACCTTATAGAAGTCCGTAGACAAATAACACAATTTTTTATGTTGTCTTCCTACGAGGTGAATAAGGTTTCCAGTAATGAGCTCCTTGAGGAGGGGGAGGATTGTTATATTGTGTTGGATGCAGAGGATTAGTCCCATTATGCTGCCAGCACTGTATATACTCCGAACACAGAGTGGCAAAGCGCAAGTGATACATCGGTATTGTAAGCGTAAATAGGCTGCGGTAACCGTTTTCCATCGGGTGGGCCGTATGCTTCTTTGCCACTCTAGTAGAATTAAAAAAATATACATACACGTGAGTTTCAAAAACTTATTTTTTATTATGACTAGAAGCGTCCCGAAAATTTGATTCTATTGGTAGATTGTGCTACAATAAAATATCCTGTGTTAGACCACCTTAAATCTATCTATGTACCAAATTTCATACAATTCCATTTAGTGTTTATTGCGTGAATGAGGAACAAACACCGTCAGGGGAGGGAATTTGCCAATGAATATAAAAATCTAGGAATAATCGTAATAATTAGTTGTCTATTTATTTCCATTTTCCATCCCTACAGGAACTTAGACCTTATGCGGTGAAAATAAAAGTACACGCCGAGTCCCTCACGGGGTAGGCAGAGAGTAATAATTATATACCTTATCAATTACATTACACCCAGCTTAGTTGTGGACTTGAGATCAATGATGTATATTTTAATAATTTATTTGTGTGACAACAAATACTTAATTTATTTTACAGCTCAGTCGACGCTCCTCAGCAGCAGCAGTGGGATCCAACCAGATATAGACGATCAGATAGCGACAGATCATCTACTCCAACAGGAAATGCATGACGACCGGCAGGACTTGAACCTAGGACTAGAAGATGTAGGAATCGTGACGGTCCGCTCAGATGGCATGCAGGCCACCATAGCGATCGACCATGAGGAGTTCGCCAGAGCACATCCCAATACGACCTTCCATAGTGAGCCCACTGACGACACTGAGGTGAGGATATATGACCTTTATCATAAGTTTGAAAAGGCTCTTATCGGCGTATCTAATGTTACTGCTTCCATTTGTCTCTGACCAGCACGATCTCTATGACCAACTTTATGCCAGGACAGTGTTATATTCGGTTATGTGGGGTAGTTGGAGAGTAAAATTTGCTGACTAGAGTTTTCGTAAAGTAGTGTGGTCATATCTCATTGTATTGTAATTACAATTTCTGGTTTTCAGGCTCAACCCTTCACCATAACGGGCATCAGCAAGGGTCGACAAATCACCTCCACGATATTCCACGCCAACCGTACCCCGGGCACCGTCCTCATGGCGCCGCAGACCACCGTCATCTCCCAGGCCACGGCCGAACCCAGCCACCAAGTCAAATACTCCGACATTGATAATATGATCAACTCGCTACCAAACGCACACAATAACAATATTAACCTCTCATCAGTACTCGCTAAAGACGACGGATTAACCAGATTCGATAGCATTCTTACCGATTCCAGAGAAGTACACCTGTCGAATACAGCCTCAGCAATAATACACACGGCGGGCAATGCCACTCAAGTCATAAGGAGGGTGTGCTACGACGACGATAAGAGAGAAAGAGATTCCAGATTCCTAATGGACGAACCAGAAGGCCTCATTGCTGGGAATGACGCGAAGATGGTCGCCGAAGACAATTCTAGAGACGCGATAGAGTCCATGGCCGATGTTGACGATGATAGGTCATCGCCGGAGCGACACGCCGAGCTGTTCTGGGAATCGAATTCGGCGTCGGAGAGATCCGAAAGCAGACGGCCTCTAGACTTCAGCAGCGACAGCGATAAATGCTGCAAGAGCCCGCCCTATGACGAAACGAACTCGACAGACTCTAGTGGGGTTGGAACTCATATGAGGCTCGATTCGGTTATCAAAGAAGCTAGGAGGGTTGAACGTGTAGGGAGTGTTGAAGGATCCTCAGCGGAGGACCACCCGCCGCTGCGCACGTATCCACCCAAACGGATGTATCATTCACCAGTAGGCCTGGAGCGTTCCACTTCAGGCAAGACTCGAGCCGGCGAGCATTCGCCCAGCCCGGGACTGCGTCGCCGCGCGTCAGGTCGTGGGGTCGTCAAGCGGGGCTGTCATTGTTGCAACGGCTCCCCGGCGCCCCCCAAACCTAAGAAATCACGGCAAAAAAAACCTACCATGGACTTTAATACCAACTAAATACATTACTACCGTGAACATTCCAAATGTTACCAGAGTGCATATTATATGGAATGCTTAGGCAAGTTCAGTTCAGTGTGCCATTGAACTTTAAATATTGCGTGATTAGTGTCGATGAGACAGTGACTCGAATAAACACTACGTGTGTGTGTGTGTATTTGTGGTTTTCAAACCAATCATGGATGTGAAGAAGAGCCTATATATGTACACTGTAAAGTAGGTGTATAATTATATTAGGTCAAAGTTTTCGGCAGGCTTCGGAACCTACGGGACTTCAATCTAAGCGATGGACGAGGCAAGAAGTAAATAGTATTTTGGCGCCTTGTCACAGTTCCTTTGGAACGAAATGGACAGATAATTTGTATGAATTAACTATGATAAGGTTCCAATTTATTTTGTATGTGCGTAGATATAATACAAGTGTATTTGCGCGTATCACGGTATGTCATTTGAAACTAGGAAATTGTATGGAATTAGGGACTGTGGCCGACTCACTTCATCTTGTCCAAGGGTGGTCTCCGCGCCAGACTGAATGCGATCTCTAACCCTTTGACAATATGGCTGTATAAATAAAATTGTTGATGTTGATTTTTTATTATGTATATAATTTTATAAGTACGATAACACCGGTATCTATCTTCGCCATGTGTGAATACATTTGTTAAAGTTTCGAGCTCAGTACTTTACTTAAGCGTTACATGTTTTTTTTTAATAGTTATTTAATTGTCTCAGTTTAAATTTAAATTGCTTCGATTTGACTTGCGACTGTTTGTTAATGCTTTCCTTCCTGTAATATATCTGTAAGCATATTGTAACTGATATGCAATTGTATATTGTATTTCGTTAGGCTACCTTATTAAGCCTAAGTAACCTAGAAAATACCTAGGCCATACTCAAAATGTGAATTTAATCGTCTCTTAGCAAAGTAGGTGTATTTAAATTATCGACAGTTGTAAGCCCTTATTATGATTCTAGACTGATGTTATTTTGTTTTCCTGAGTCATTGAACGCTCCACACCTACCAATAGTTTTGGGTACTGTATATTTGCCTAGCTTTAGCCACTAAGCAACTTCCATGTGATATGCACAAATGAATAAAAAGACAGGGTGAGCTTTAAAACTCTGGTGATTTGAATTATTTTTTAGATATTTTTCCGTAATCAAAAAATACTGATTCACACTGTACAGTGCCAATTGTGTTATTATGTTCTGACACTTGAAGTTACATTTCCCAAGTTGTTTACTGTCGCTAATCTAAGGATATACATATATGGTAATATTTATAGTAGTAATGTTTTAAGATAGTGTGAAGTTGATATCCGTATGTTATATGTGTACATAGATTATGGTCCCTTATGGTTGGGATTATCTATCTAGTCAGTCTTGTAGCGTATTGTGGTCGCGGGGACGTCGACAAGTAATTAGTCTGGCTAAAAGCCTATTTGAGGTTTTAGTTTTCGTGCAGTATTCCGCTTATGTATATAAGTAATGTGGTTACATGCATGTTTGATATCTAATCCGTGTTACAGCATGATATATGGAGTTTGCATTCATTCCCAATTTGTAAATATCGAAAAAGGTTTTTTAGTAAATTTAGTAAATGCAGCTCTATAATGCTGTCTGTTAGTGACAATTGTATCGCGATGGTCGTGCACTCATCGGGTTTAGAGAAATTACGTAGGTTTACGATTTAGATGGAAGATCGAGGCTGCGCTTCAAGGGCTATTATCGGACGAGACTAGGCTAAATACCTCGGACAAAAGGCACTAAAAGTAAACTTATCCAAAGGTATATCTGAGGTATATCTGAGGTTTTTGAAAAACATTGCCCTGTTTGGTTAGACGAGGACATTATTTCAGGTATGCTTAAGTGTAAGATTCAAGTTTTTATATAATCCAGCATGTTGTTAATGTTCTGACAATGTTGTAGGCAATATTGTACATTCGATACTCTGTCGTCTTCAGATAAACAGTATTCCGACGCGTTTAAATTTTTTGTTATATTTTTCACTTAGAAGTTTAAATTTATTAGATTTAAAGGGAAACTAATAATTAATGTTTAGGAGTTTCATAATTATTTTTTAATTAAATGAAAGATTGCGTTTTTGTGATTCATGTAAACATTATTTTTAAAAGTGCTACAGAAGAAATGATCATTAAAACTTATCTATTAAGGGTGGCAGTTTTATTTATATCCCAACTTTTAGAAGGACCAATAGAATATACAGGCATATCTTTATCTATACTAATATTATAAAGAGGAAAGATTTGTTTGTTTGTTTGTTTGTTTGTAATGAATAGGCTCCGAAACTACTGGACCAATTTCAAAAATTCTTTCACCTTTGGAAAGCTACATTATCCCCGAGTAACATAGGCTATATTAAATTGGACCCGATAGGTGGCGCTGCGATCGAGTCAAGAATTTTACCTTTTTACCCGGGCGAAGCTTTCTGTGTTTCTGTGTGTCTTAAGCTAGATTCGAGAATGGTTTAGATTTACAATTGGACCCAATAGGTGGCGCTGCGATCGTGTTACGGGCAATTTAACTTTTTCACCCGAGCGAAGCTGGGCGGGACACCTAGTAACCTTATATGATTCTTCTGTGCGTGTGTGTGACTGAACTCGTAACGGGTGGATGTTTTTTGTGAAAGTGGATTCGAGAATGGTTTAGATTCGGTATGAGGAGATGATAGTACAAAAAAATCTGGCATTTCCAATCTATATGTTAGATCATATACCGAAATATATAGCTAGTGCCATCCACGAAGACGTGCCCCACTATACTTCCCTATAGTTTATAGAGTTGGTAAATGTGCAACCTTCCACTAATACTTGAGTATTATTACACATTAGTACACACTGATTACCTATGCACACGCACTTTAATGGACTCTGGTCGTAATCCCAGCATCCCGGGGACCCTTGTGGGAAGGCGTGAAGACATACATACATGAAAACAGACAATTCAATTTCATGTATGTATTTGTACAGATACATAAACTGTTACCTACGCGGTATCTTATCTTGTGGCCCGGTTCATTGTATTCACTATCCTCTGATAGGGTAGATAATCGCATACATTAGATAGACAACATTGATATAATGTTTTGTATACACAGTTTGTTTTGGCGTCGCCTTTTCTTTTGATAAAGTTACCCTCGATATTCTAGAAATAACATTGGCTCCGAATAATAAGGTTGTCATTTTGTTATCTTTGAAGCTATTTGTCTTATTGCATCGTCATGAGGATATATTCAAAACAACCTATAACTTCTTTAGAATTGATCCAGCTTTCACCGTCGATACATCTATGAAGGTTTTTTTTATACCACTGGGGTGGCAAGCATGCGGCCCGCCTGATGGTACCTTTATCGCCGCAGTACGTTTGCAATACCATAACCAGGGGTATCACTCGCGCGTTGCCTTGCGAATCTTTTCACAGTCTTCTTGAAGAACTCCGTGCTACATTACGATTACATTCAGGAAAAGTCAATTGAATAATGGGACAAAAGTTCTTAATTGAAAACATAAATGCAAATATTTATAAAGGTATATTTGCACACCTTTTGTTAGATCTGTTGTAATTCTTATGAGAATAGGCTCTACTCCCTCTGCCTTCCCACCGAAAGTCGGCGTGATATGTATGTCTGCATAGACCAGCCTTAATTCTAGAGGTCCATCTATAGACTATAATAATTATATCAATCTGTTAAACTCTAAACACTCTCATAATTATTTTCACTTGTAACTACATATTATTGTCATCAGCGGGCCAGTTTCTCTTGTCTTTAACTCTCTTCATAACACCGAGGACTTCTAATCTGAACTCAAGTCTTTCGTCTTCGCTGTACTTTGCAACAGTTGGCAAAAGTGACGCGAAGAATGCCTCGTCCTCATTCATGAGCCGAGGATCATTAGCTCCGTCAACTTCGATGAAGTCGATATCCGCAGCATCCGATTTTACATTTAGCTCATTTTGTTCTCTTTTCCTTTGCGTTTCTCCTGTAGAATGATCCGATTTTTTGGATTTCTTATTAGGAACGTACGACGAATGACTGGATTCGTAATCGGTACTGGAGTCTTCAGTGTTATTTCTCTTGGTTTTTTTTCTGGGACTAACACTTTGCGTTCCTCTGGCATATTGTTGTTTCATGTAAACGGACGCGTCGTTTGTATATTCCATGTTATTGCATTCTTCTTCGGCGAGGTTTTTGGTGAGAAATTTCAAATGTTCGTGTAGAATGTATCTCTTTCGAGGTCGCCCCATTTTGTGCTTCAATGTCTTGACGAATGTGTCCCTGACGTTGGTCCATTTGTTCAGTATGTGTTCACCTGTGAAGTATTGTTTGCTTGTTAATATCTCGTCAATCAATCAATCGATCGAATGATGATGATGATGATGATGATAATATCTCGTTGTGGTTACAGCTGTTAGCGAAATTAGAAAGATGCATAATAATTCTGCAAGTTGTTAGAAGAACTGTGATTGGATGTGGCGAAGATGTGGGTCTGTGTAACAGTATCCTAACGAACCCTAATTCTGATGAAATAAGGGGTTTATTGAAATTATATAAGCGTAGATTTTAATATCTTTTACATTAAGGATACCTCACTGAGTAGCAGTCGCTGTGCGAAAGAACTCCTTAAATAAAGAGAAAAATAGAAAAACGTAGGTAGCATGCAGTTTCTTATGTGACGATAAGTCAGTTTTAAGTATCAACATAAGTGAGCTATCATAATTAACCTATCTACTTATCGCATCGTTCGGTTAGGTACGTAACGTAAGTAATATGTACTACTGAGACAATACGACGTGCCTTTGAGAAAGTTACAGAAGCCTTGCAAATAATCGTACTGGCAGGATGAAAGCTAAATTGAAAAAGTAAGTAAAATTTATCCATGAAAAATCGGACAAGGTTATGAAAAAGTATTCCTGAGTGCTTAATCGATTAAAGTAGGTACCTATTTGCAATCGGATGTTTGTTATCCAACAACACAACAAAAGTTTGTATCCATTTACCCGTGATCCGTTTCTCCTCGGGCAGCATCGCATCGTATCGTTCGTCCATCAGGTGAAATATTTCCTCCCATGCCGTCCTTCTTTCCAAGCGATCCTTGTAACTCTCCAATGATTTATCCCATAAACACGGTCGCTCTTCCACTAACTCTATCAATTTTGTAATATCGTATTGGAATTCTCTCATTATCCGTAAGAAATCAACACAACAAAAACTGTTTACACTCCCTTGTCTGGCACGTCACTAAACATTCTCGGATCGGCGCTATGCTGTATCTTTTTCTAACTCCACGTGCGTGAGGGAGATAAACGGTTCGGCCGAGGTCACCGACATCATGGCGTCTCGTGTGCAAATGTCGTGTTCAAACGCCCATTGTAAACTGAGCTCTTTTACCTATAGGATAGATATGACTATAGGAGATCTTATTTATTGGACGTGTATCGGTAGCGTGGATTCCTTGATAGATTTGCTATTATCGACGAACGAGAATGAGCTTGTATATATGTAATTTATATAAATACTGTCCAACCCAGCTTCGCTTGGGTGAAAAATAAAAACCTCGGATCCAGTGGCGCTGCCTATCGGGCCAATTGTGAATCTAAACCATTCTCGAATTCACCTGAAGAAACAGAAAAATATTAATATCGGTCCAGCCGTTTACGATTATATACAGACAAACATTAATTTTTATATACCTATTAGATAAAGATTAATATGTATTAATTAATTACCTTTGCATGCTTTGACCGTAAGGGAGGCAGAGGTTATCTGTAAAGCGATAGGCATAAACTACTTCTTACATATATCGAGAGAAAAACTATTAATTTATGTACCCGTTTCTCATTCTTATTAAAGGTACCTTTAAAAAGCAGTTAGCCTAGATTAGGCAGTAGAAGTATTGCAGGACAAGTATCTGTTTAGGCGGACGGCGACGGGTCGCATACCGCCGGTCCTAAAGTTAGTTAAAATAAATAATAGTTTAAAAAAAACTAAAAAACACGCTTTTTATAGAAAACCGAACTAAAAAATAGAAAATAAATTTCGATAATATCTTAAAAAGCGTGGGGTGCATGGTGTCAATAGTTATAAATATTTTATTGACAGATATGAGTAGAGTGATTATCATTTCAGAAATTTATTTTCTATTTCATGTTCGGTTTTCTATAAAAAGCGTGTTTTATAGTTTTTTTAAACTATAATTATTTTCTATATAATAATATAATATATATCCTCACGCCTTCCCACAAGGGTCCCCGAAGGGATAGGCAGAGGTGTATAGGTAATACCCATACACCCACATTCAGCCGGAAGTATATTAGGTGCCAACGTGACAGATGGCGAGTCCATCGCCGTTACTCAAGCACGACTATACATACGCCTTTGAATTTCTTCTCAGACGTATGCAGGTTTCCTCTCGATGTTTTTCTTCACCGTAAAGCTCGTGGTGTGACTAATCACTGTACTTAAGTTCAGAAAAACTCATTGGTACAGTCGGGAGTCGAACTTGCGACCTTTGCGTCGCAGGCAACTGCTCAAACCACCACGGCTTGTTTTCAACTTTTTATTTTCTACTTTTTAGTTATTAGTGTATTGTCATCGGTCCTCGATAAATCAACAAAGTTTGAACGAAATCTGGCCGCTTAAAGTGGGTCAAAATCGCGCCCAAAGAAGTCGGTTACAAAAATACAGGTGAAGCTAATATAAAGCGTGTAAAAAACGGGGCGTTTTGGAAAGAATGTAAACCTCCGTTTGCACTCGTTGAGGTCGCACGACGAATTAGATTCCGACCACCGACCTGTGACCTTAGCGCTCTCCCCCCGACTAGGACCCCCGGACTCAGGTCAGCCCCCGCCTCAGAAAAAGATAACAGACTGGAGAAAACTGGAGGAACTCCTCTTCATCTGTTCACTTAGATAGTATCCCGACCCTCATAGAGTCGGCAGCCGACACTCAAAAGGCGGTCGATTCCCTCACAGCTCACGTACAGTCAGCCGTGGACGCCTGTTCACGACAAGTTCCGGTGATGGAAGACCATTGCTGGAAACTTCCCGACGACGTGCGTGAACTAGTGACGGAAAAGAACGCCGCCCTCCGAGCTCATAGAGCTCACCCGACTGAAGCGAACCGCACCTTTGTGATGCATGAAAGACCTGCGAGACGCTCGCTGGAACAAGTTCCTAGGGGAACTTGAACCGAGTCACTTGGCCTTCTGGCATCTCCAATGAAAACTCAAATCGGATAAAATCTCGTCCATGCCTCCACTCACTCGTTCAAATCAAGGGCCCGCCTTTGACGACGACGAGAAGTCCGAGTGCCTGGCCGACAGTCTCGAGGCTCAATGTACGCCCAGCACCTTGCAGGTAGACCCGCGCCATCTCGATAAGGTGGAAGCCGAGGTCGAAAGCAAACTATCTCTCCCACCCTCCAAAAACCCAGACCACCCCATCGCCCCAATCACGGTCGACGAAGTCCGGAAAGTGATCAAGGATCTACACCCCAGGAAAGCCCCAGGTCCCGACGGGATCACTAACAGAGTTATCAAACTCTTCTCTCCTTATCTCATAGTTTTGCTCACTGCCATCTTCAATGCCGCACTGAGCAATAACTTTTCCCCCAATCCTGGAAAAGTGCAACGGTCATAGGTATTCCCAAGCCAGGGAAACCCAAGACCGAAGCCTCCAGTTATCGCCCCATCAGTCTCCTCAACGTCCTTGGCAAGATTTACGAGAGACTTATCTTCAATAGATTAAAGAGTTTTGCAGACTCTAAGAAAGTCATACCTGACCAACAGTTCGGTTTTCGAACCAAACACTCCTGTGTCCAACAAGTCCACTGTATTGTGGAAGACGTCAGTAGCGGCTTCCAATTCGGTTTTACCACGGGTATGCTCCTCTTCGACGTGGCGAAGGCATTCGACAAGGTCTGGCACAACGGCTTAATATACAAGCTGTACCAGTTGGGCGTGCCGGACCGTCTAGTACGCATAGTACGGGACTTTTTGTCGAACCGCTCCTTCCGCTACAGAGTCGAGGGCACAGTCTCTTCCCCCCATTCCATACGAGCAGGAGTCCCGCAAGGGTCAGTGCTCTCGCCACTTCTATTCACGCTTTATACCAGCGACATTCCCCTCCTTAGACGAGTTAAAAGCGCTCTATTCGCCGATGATACGGCTATCTACTACAAAGGTAGAACTCCCGAGGGAATTCACGACAACCTCCAATCCGCGGTCACAGCCCTGGGGCGGTGGTTCCGGAAATGGAGAATTGAAGTGAACCCGACCAAAAGCGCAGCCATTCTATCCTGGAAAGGCCTCGAACGCCCACAGGTAGCCCCCATCACCCTCTTCGGCAAACCCATTCCATGGGAAGAAAAAGCCAAATACCTGGGTGTGATCCACGATCAACGCCTTTCTTTCCGTCACCACGTAAAGGCCGTACGCGCGCGAGCCGCCTTCGCGCTCGGTAGACTTCACAGCATGTTGAATGCACGAAGTAAACTCTCATTGAAATCCAAGGTGTGGATTTACACGACGTGCATTCGACCAATCATGACATATGCGGGTGTAGTGTTCGCACACTCTAGCAAGTCAATACTCAACCCCCTGCAAGTACTCCAAAGCCGGTTTCTCCGGAGAGCCACAGGTGTCCCGTGGTACATCCGTAATAGTCAACTCCACGTTGACCTCAAAGTCCCCACTATAAAACAGTTTTTGAAAAACTAGCCATACGTCATTTCGATTCTGCTGAAAATCACCCCAACCCCCTCGTCGTATCGGCCGCCCGATACACTCCCTCCCTTATCTCGAAGATAAGGCGTCCAAGACATGCCGTCATTGAACCGGATGACGACATAACGGTCCTCCAGGACGACCGACAAAAACATACCAACACTACACACAACCGACCACTGTTCCGTCCTCGCCGGCGAGGCTCGACGCCAAAAAGCCGTAATGTTCCCCCCCGACCTCCTCCGCAAACGCCGGCCCGCGCCGAGCCAGACGCGCAAATCCCGCCCCCAAATAATATATAAATAAAATTACCAGTCCAGCCCAGCTCCCTTGCTCGCGATCCAGCAACGCCCTAAGCCGAGGTTCGTACCCCACAGGGGGTGCCCTTAGCTGTGTTGCTTAGTACTAAAGTGCCTGGCTGGAGGCCTAGGTCTCGCCATTGACCGGTTAAGTAGCAAAAGTTCCCGGAACTCACGCTACGAGAGACAATACAAAAAAAAAAAAAAAAGGGCGTTTTGGAAACTGAGTTCACACAACGGGGGCTGCCATTCCAACCACTATTATTATTATATAATTATAACCTCACGTATTCCCACAAGGGTTTCCGAAGGGATAGGCAGAGGTGTCACACACCCACTTTCCGCCTGAGACATATTTTTGGTGCCAACGTGACAGGTGGCGAGTCCATCGCCGTTACTCAAGCACGACTATACATATGCCTTTGAATTGCTTCTCAGACGTATGCCGGCTTCCTCTCGATGTTTGTCTTCACCGTAAAGCTCGTGGTTAAGTTCAGAAAAACTAATTATTACAGTCGGGATTCGAACTTGCCATGTATGAATCATGTATAAAATGCTCTATAAAGACGTAATATACTATATTATTTGCCTTATCATGAAAATTTATTTTATGAAAAGCTGTACTCACGATTAGTACATGACTAAGGATAATCATAGAGTTTTAATAAGAATTATTTAATCGAAATTATCAAAAAATATAAATGTATCAGGCCGATGTCTGTACGTTGTAGATACCTAATCAAGAAAAAGCAACATTAAAGGAATGTCTTTATTAGAGTGACATAAGCGGAAAGGAGATTTTTGTTTCACTTTTGTGTGTGTATATTTGTAGGGGAGTCGGGGAGCGTTGTGGGAAGGCGTGAAGATATATTATTATTATTATTTGTCCTAGACATTAGAACCCAGACAAAAGCCTAATAAGTACTTAAACTCGACATGCCGCTAGCACAGCACAGTATACATATAAGCTTATATTTATACTGTGCTAGTTGGGTGGTAAGAAAACAAACTTTGCTAACTCGGATGTTAAGGAGATATATAGGTAGAATATATATAAAGAATGATAGATTTAAGGTGTCAGTGCCGCTATGCGCTGTGTAGTGTGTATGTGTACAAATATATTTTACTGTATATATTATTTATATTATTCCTACTATATGTGTAATATAAGTACATAGTGATAGAAGTAACACAATCTATTTACGCAATAAAACATCTAACAAGACAAGTAAACATAATAACATGATCGGTCTGTTACTTTGAAAAAGGTTCTATATTTAATAGGTAGGCATAATGGATCGTTATGCGCGCGTCGGTTGCGCGCGCATCAAAGATATGACAGTTCAATTTTGTACGTGAAAAAATCCACACAGTCGTTAGTGAGGTTATAATTCGCCAAGGATTTAAAATTCAATTTACATACCTGTCTTACAATCGTTCTTTTCAAGTATTTATTCGTGCAGATGTGATTAGTGGCAAAAATCTTTTGATGTGTAAAATGTTGGCTTAATTTGTACATTGTGACTTACCTACCGGTTTTGAGATTGGATAAGGTAAGTAAATTAAGTCTACATATATCAATTCTATTGGTAGATTAATTGATTATTGAAGTAAAGCGCCTGCTATTTTAAAATAGCAATGAGCGTCACGTGTGAATTCTGTTTAATAGTAGAATAGCAGGCAGGCACATCAAACTTGGAACTTAAAGAACAGCTGATCGATACACGGTCACAGTAACTATTTCCGGCTCTTTACAAAATTGTATTTGCAAATGCTACGCCTACTCACAAGGGTTTCCGAAGGGGAAGCAGGGGTGTGTAGGAAGTATTACCTACATACCTATGCTTGTTACCCACACACCAACTTTTCGTTGCCAACGTGACAGATTGTGTGTCCATCGCCTTTTCAAACACGACTATATATATTCTTCTTTGAATTTATTCTAGTGGCCGTGGTGGCCGAGTGGTTTGGGCAGTTGCCTGCGACGCAAAGGTCGCAAGTTCGAATCCCGACTGTACCAATGAGTTTTTCTGAACTTAAGTACAGTGATCAGTCACACCACGAGCTTAACGGTGAAGGAAAACATCGAGAGGAAACCTGCATACGTCTGAGAAGAAATTCAAAGGCTGTAGTCGTGCTGGAGTAACGGCGATGGACTCGCCATCTGTCACGTTGGCACCTAATATACCTCTGGCGGAAAATCGGTGTGTGGGTATTACCTATACACCTCTGCCTACCCCTTCGGGGACCCTTGTGGGAAGGATATATTATATTATATTTATTTCTTCTCAAACGTATAGGTTCCTCGCAATTGTTTTCCTTCACCGTAGTAATATGTTACTGGACTTAGTTCAGAAAACCTCATTGGTGGTCAGGTGGTAATTCGAACTTCTATTCGATCTTTGTATTGCAGGCGATCACTCGAATCACGCGGCCACCACGGCCTACTACCGGCAGTATATCTTTATTATTATTTTATTAACCCCTGAGATGTATTTTTAAATATCTTTTTAACGTTGGTAGACTGCTACCTAATTGTATTAAAACCCGCTAGATATTTGATCGGGCACACAAGAATGGGAATGTGAAAAGATGCAGAGTGCAGTGCGCATGTATGAGGAGCCTGATGAATGTGAATGAAGCGAAAGAGCATAATTCTGAGGTGGACTTACGCTCTATCCCTTCTCTCTCTACCTTACCCGTGAATTATCAGCGTGGTGATATGTAGGTTTTTTTTCAGTAGACATGTGGACCGTGTGTGTGCCCGGGTGGGGTGCGGCTGTGGTGGCCGGCGCCCTGCTACTCTACGGCACTATGGACGTAGCCTACTTCGCTCGCATGATGTACACCGTTGCCAGAGCCCGTTACTTCAGGAAGAAGGCTTGCTTGCTTGATACCACTGAAGTGGATTGTAAGTATTGACCAGGGTCGAGCTGGCTTTCCATAAGCTGCTTTTATCTAGGAAGCCAAGCGTTAGGTGGGGTTGGAATCCGCCCGCTAAGCCCCGTTCGGGAAACGCCATCTGGACTTTATGGCGAGCGCAACACTATTGACAACAAACTGGTTTCAAGGCTTCGGCTGGCTTTGCATGAGGCATTTCCATGTAAGAAGTTTGAAGTGCAGAGAGGATCGGGGGCCGTGCCTTTTGGGCCTGGCTTGCAAAAGCCACTTCAACTTTGTCTTGTCCGACATTAGTAAGTATAGACTAGCAATTATTAAGGACTAGTACTAAGTACTCATTCGGGTACCATTGTGGCAAGGCGTGAAGATTTCATTTATTATGCATATATATTAGAATATGGTTTTCTTGGTAACTTGAAGCGAAAGAGGTCGGTAAGTCTAGAGAAAACTAGCGCTCTGTCTGCCGTGATAGGTATGTACTTTCCTTTAAGATAGTCTAACACAGAAAACGTCCCTCACTCTGGTCGTCCTATGGTTATTGGCGTCTTACATTTTAGAAATAAAAATAATTACAAATTTAAAACAGCTGTGTAATTCTCCTCAGACGGGAACGTCAAGAGTACTCGAAACCGACGAGCATGTATGAAGAGACTGATGAATGTGGACGAAGCGAAAGAGGTATGTAAGTCGAGAGAGAACTAGCGCTTAATACTCTCTGCCTACCCCGTTAGGGACTCGGCGTGTATGATATGTACGTGTAATTCTCTCTTCTCTTAGAAGGTCCAAAGTGACTTGACTGAATATATTTTCTACCTACACTGTTTTTACCTTTGTACTGTGTAGGTAGGCGCCGTTTAATATATATTTTCTTCTTCGTCTAGTCTTTACCATTATGTGGTTACTCATTGGTAAAGAGCACTGGAGCTGGAATCTATTCCGAACACTGGCCACTACGACTCTCTTATGCACACTCTTTCCTACCCTTACTTTTTTCAGCTTGGTGTCTCCTGAATGACATTGACACTCTCCTGTACCACATGAACAACGCGCGCTACCTTCGAGAGCTGGACTTTGCCCGCGCCGACTTCTATGAAAGAACCGGCCTGTACGCAAACATCAAGGCGGCAGGTGGCGCTGTGGTGCAAGCTGCGGCCACCATCCGCTACAGGCGGTACCTGAAGCCCTTCACCAGGTTCACAATTACTTCAAAGGTTAGTCAGGTATCTTCACCAATTAAAAAGGTCCCGCACTGCACAGTTTCGAGGGAGTTTCCTTCCGCGAAAACTCTGGCTGCAAAGTCTGTTGAAT